>OV049924.1:215757156-217012156 GCA_920104205.1 Eupeodes latifasciatus | reverse complement strand
ACACAAATTATTTTGGTCCTTTTTTAGTACGATTTCGATTGGTCATTTTTATTTTCAGCTTTGGTCATGCAATTTTTTTTTTTCAAGTGGCAATCGTGCATGAGTGTACTATAGTTTTCATATACAAAGATTGCATCCTGCCATTTAGTTTGAGTTTCTTCATCAACTCGATCCAAAGCTAACGAAATCAATATAGAAGTTGCTATATCTTTGTGATTTCCAATAGAAAGCATTGCAGTTAAATGCGTATTAGAACTATCTTCTAAATGGCGCAAAGATGAAGCAGATACTTTGGACATTTTTGTAAACTCTAATAAACTGTTGATATGCTCTTGAAAAATAAGAGTTTTATTATCAAAACGAGTTTTCAATCTATCAAGGGCTTTTTGATAATTTGTTCCAACGACGTTAAAACCTCTAACAGCATCCAAAGCCGATCCTGAGAGACTTCTAAGTAAGTAGTTAAACTTTTGTAAACTATCGAGGCTGTCACCTTTATGAACAAGATTCATATATAAACCTATGAAATTGGGATAGTCAGGGACAACGTACGTCCCTTCTGCACAATAATATTTTTTGTTCGACTCAGGTTTCCTTTCGACGATGACCGCAACGCTTTCAAATCTGATAAAGTTTTTCCTAAACTATTCTCACTTTGCGATGATTCATCTTTGCCCTTCGTATTATTAGTATCTGTCATCGTTACTACTTTTTATAAACTTAGCTTTTTTATATTGAAGAAAATCCAACTATCAACAAATCTGCACTACCTTACAGGAAATCAAGAAAAACAACGAAATATTCTGACCACCTCAACAACAATGTTTATTTGTAGATTTGTCTGCAACAAATTTTCTCCTCAACCTTAGCAACAACAGCAACTCCAAACACAGCAAATTTATCAAATCGATGCAAAGATAGTCTATTCCAATATTATACAACCACCTCTCAACAAATATTGTATCCTTTTTATAAGCCTCAGAGCAACAACAACAACGATTCGGGAAGACAATTTACCAGCAGCAACAATAATTTATCTATTTGTCTACCTTCCTGTCAATCAACCTAAACATTTCTAGCAACAATGTAGTTTATATCTAGCAGCAAGTTCTTTTAAAATGTAAGGCCACAATTTTGTTTCCACAACAACGGATAAAATTGGCAACAAAATTTAATCAGCAACACCGGATAAAATCAACATAAAATTTGTATGTATCAGCAACATAAGAATTATAATAATAATAATCAAGCTTACGTGTATCCACTCAATTATGTTGTAAACTATCCTCGATACATTCCACACACGGGCAAAACTCGATCAAAGCTTCTTTTTCATTAATTGAGCCCAATTGAGTTTTTGAGTTAAAGATGATTCGTATATATGTGTATAAAGCTTTTATTTTCATGCGATGACGACCTTTTCAAATGTTGGAAGTCATGTCATCCAAGAAACCGATGATAAAAAAGCTATTATATGTATACGCTGACAATGACTTTTTTTGATTCAATGCTCTGCAATTGAGTTAAAAATTAAATTAAGTAAGAGATTACCATGTTCGTTTGATGTTAGCTCTCTAGCGCAAATTCTCGTTCTGTGGTCTTCCTCAGAATTGATTTTCTTATGAGAATATGAGAATTTGATGATTTTTTAGTATAAGTTTTAGTTTTATATTAACTATAGTTTAGGTTGATAACTTTTTATTTTTATGATGGGAATGCAAGATCTAAAGTCCCTGGTTTCGGCACCAATGTTTAATGTGATAGTTTTCACACTTTAAATTCAATTTAAATAAAAGAGAGAATTCAACTTTTTTAAACAGGATATATAATTTTTATTTCGACTTGTTGCTAACTACTTCTGTATTGCTTTTTGTGTTCAACGATATTAAATTTAATAATTCTCTTGTTCAATTCAAGTATGTACCTTTTATTCGTTAAGTTTTAATGAGAGTAAATTCAGCATAAATTTAAGTGTTTACTTTTTAGTTAAATCTATACAAATATTTAGTACTATTTATAATTCATTTTCAAGTACTTTTAATATAAAATACATAATTCATTTATTGACATTATAAATTGCAATGGCATTAACAAACAAAAAAAAATCCCTAAACAACCACAGCACTCAAAAATAAAAAAGGAAAAAAAGACGACTTAAATAACTACAGACCCATAAGTAATATTTCGACAATTTATAAGTTGGTTTCCAAGAAAACTACACGAATATCAAGGAAGACTTTTTCGCATTATAGGTACATGAAACTATATGTACATATAGAAAATCAATAGATATACAAAAATATGCCAGTGATGCAACAATTATTCGTGGACTTTATAAAATCAGTTTCTAATGGCAGCAGGTACTTGTTTAAATTTAATTTGGTCGTTGATTGTCGAATCACGTAATTTTAAAATATCGCATGTTCATAATTTCGCATTCTGGGGTTCCATCGAAGCGCGAGATGGGGTCGATACATTTTATTTATTATTTGTTTTTACAGTTTTTCGTATACAATAGGTTCCATTGTATCTGTAAACGTATGTTAGATTTATGTTTATAGCACGTAATAATTTATTTTAAGGGGGATAGTTTTCAATGCACACAAATTTAATTGGTGTAAATAAATTATGATGTGTTACTCGTTTTCTATTTATTAAAATATGATAAAAAAATAAAACCATTAATCTTGCTTAAGGCTACAATTTTTTAAATGGTTGCAATAGACAAGCTTTTTATACACTAAAACTAATATTTTAACGAAAATGCGACTCAGAAGATCCATTAAATAGACACAACAGTAAATAGTAAGAAATCTGACAATCATGGTGTTAGTAAGCTGGGAATCGTCTGATCAAAGACCATATAACAAGTAAAGATGTCGCACGTAGAACAAAAATCTGTGCCTGCTTTTTTCCACCATCCCTTTTTTACAATGGGTCCAAAACATGAGTCTAGGAATTTGAATGTATAGAAACATTTCAAATGTTGTGGGTACACACTGTACGAAAAAGAGCGTTGCTATTTATACTGAAAAGTTAGAGGGAGAAACAAGGTATTTCATGTTTATGAGTAGAAAAAACAAAAACAAAACGTATGTCTTTTCAATGGGTCCAAAACATGTTGCAAGATTTGTAATAAATTTATGAAGCAGAAGAGAGAAAAAATATTTTTTTGTCCTATTTGTACAAGCAAGCTAGGTTGATGATCGAGTTAAAAGAAAGAAGGGTGAGTTGATGTCCTTCACGTGTATGTGTATTTATATTGTCTTAGGGATTTTTTTTTTGTTGGCTGCGTAAATGCAAACCAGTTTTATTTATTTTTTTTCTTGAAAGATAAAACAACCTTGAAAAGTGAGTTTTGATAATGTTCGTAAATAATGAGTTGTGGTAGTTTCAATATTGGGCTTTGCTTTGCTTTTGTTTTGTTTTGTTTTTACTTCTTGGGGTTGGTTGTGATTTGAAAATCGTATTCATTCACATGTTTAAATGTAGGTCAAAAAAAGATTGAATTTTTGATGTGAGGATTTATTTATGCGTATGTTAAGTATGTTAGGTAAATTTTTGATCTCTTAGTAAGTTCTTTTATTTTTCCTTTTTTTTTGGTTCGTTATCGTTACTATTGAAGTCGGTAATGGATCAATTAAATGAGGAGTACAGGTGATGCGTACATTTCATTTTATTTCGTTGATCGAGTACAAATAGGGGTGAGTTGGCGTCTACCTCAACCTTACCATACAGTATACACCTGTAATAATATGTGCGTGTGAGATGATTTTTTTGTTGTAAGCGTTAGCTTTTTTTTCCTTAAAATATTATGAAAAATGTTAAAAGTGAGCTTAGAAGGTAATTGAATGTACCTTCATATCGAACATATGTTTTATACTTTTTGTTACTCGTAGGGCTTTAATTTGTTTTCATTTATATCGGGTGATTTTTTTGAGGTTAGGATTTTCATGCATTAGTATTTGACAGATCATGCGGGATTTCAGACATGGTGTCAAAGAGAAAGATGCTCAGTATGCTTTGAAATTTCATCATGAATAGACTTACTAACGAGCAACGCTTGCAAATCATTGAATTTTATTACCAAAATCAGTGTTCGGTTCGAAATGTGTTTCGCGCTTTACGCAAATTTTATGCGTTTTTTTTTTTTTTAAAAGTTCTCAAGCTCTTAAAAAATCACCCATTATATTAAACAATGTCCTCTTTTCAATGGAGGACAATAAATACATAATGGGTGATTTTTTAAGAGCTTGAGAACTTTTTTTAAAAAAAAAAAACGCATTAAATTTGCGTAAAGCGCGAAACACATTTCGAACCGAACACTGATTTTGGTAATAAAATTCAATGATTTGCAAGCGTTGCTTGTTAGTAAGTCTATTCATGATGAAATGTCAAAGCATACTGAGCATCTTTCTCTTTGACACCATGTCTGAAATCCCGCGTGATCTGTCAAATACTAATGCATGAAAATCCTAACCTCAAAAAAATCACCCGATATCTATAGGTCAATTTACGAACAAATTTGTAAATTTTTTTTCACAAAACTTTATTTCAAGATTTAATAGGTAGGTAAGTTAGTGTAGGTTAGGTACCACCTATATCAAGGCAAAGTACTTTTTTCACTCTTTACCATTAGTTGATGAAAGATTTTCTAATTTCTAATAACGTAATGTATGAACATATGTAGCGAATTCAATCCTTTATGATTTTAGCTTTATCAATCGAAGGTTTTTTAAATTTTCTTGTATACCACAAGCAGTGTTTTCTCAGTAAAACATGTGTCATGAACTCGAGAGCTTTTACTCTGTGATGGTAGCACACACTTTCCCTTTCAAACCAGGACACATTTTCTTCTCTTTTATTGTTTATGCACTTTTCAACTATTTTTTCTTTTATTGTATCCATATTTTTTTCGTAATCGAAAACTTGCCTAAATATTAATATGTGTATCCTGCACACATTAAAAAATTCATCTGTCGGAGCAAACAAATTTCCAAAATCCGAATTTTTTAAATAGTTTTTGGCAAAAATAAACATCTCACTGCCACAAGTTAATACTTCATCCTTTTTTCGACATCCTTGTAAACATTCTTCGCAGCCTAAATTTGAAAATACTTTGAATGCAACATATCCAACAAAGTATCTCATTGAAGTTACTTCAGTGGATACGTATGACCCGGACCCGATCTCGTCCAGCATTAAGTCGTTTTCCATTGTTTCGTAAATAGCTTCAATGTAATTATCATCAAATTTTTCATTGAGTTGAACATCTTTTTCAATTACAACTTCTTCGTTGTGAAATTCTGAGTTATTGTCTGCTTCAGTCATTAATGATGTGAGCGATATCATTTGTTCTTCATCGTTCGAACAGTTTGCGAATTTTGAAAAACAGTACAAGTTCGTGGTCATTATTTTTGAAATCAAGAAATTTAATTCATGCACGGATGGATTCTTCGTATTTCCACCTTTTGCACGTATTTGTGAAAACAAATTTTCAATGATGTCTTGATTTAACCTCTTGGTTAAAACAAAATCAATACCTTCATTTTCATTAAACATTTGTTCAGCCATCATCAATGTGGCTCTGAAAGTTTGTTCCAATCCTGCAATCCAATATACTTTCGTTTTTTTCACGAGTCTTATATTTTTAACATATTCTATAAAGTCTTCAATATGGTTATATACGAGATTTTTCATTTTTAAAGCAGATTTATATGCATTCCTATCATATAGGCTTCCGCTGTTCATGCAATCAAATATTCTATTTCGAATCTCTTTGCGTTTGGTTGTTTTTTGAAGATATCTAAAGAAGTAAGAATGATAACTGTTTACAAAAAAAAATCTTTTAATGGGAAAAGGTGTTGCGTTGAACAATGTGGGAGATCTTACCGGAAGAATTGTCACATAAAGCTTTTCAAGTTTCCTGAAAACCTTAGTTTACAGGCAATTTGGAGAGAAAAATGTGGCATTTCTTCGCGTGATTCTTCGAAAAAGTTTAACATTTGCAGTCTTCATTTCACAGAGGATTGCATTGGTAAAAAATTTTTAAAGAAAGGATCTGTACCCACATTGCTTTTACCAACACAATCTTTGATTTCGCCTGAAGAAGTTGGGGAGGTGGATGATGATTTCTTTACGAATGATTTAGTTCTTCTTAGAACTCCGCCTCCGCAAGTGCCAAGGGTGGATAATGATTTCACTGTGAATGAATTAGTTCTTTTAAGAACTCCGTCTCAGCTAGTTGAAAGGGTGGATGATGATTTCGATCAGAATGACTTTGTCCTTTTAAGGACTCCACCTTTTCAACTAGTGCAAGCGGATGATGATTTCACTCTGAATGAATTGGCTCTTTTAAGAACCCCACCTGGGAATAGAAATTATGTAAACTCACCGGAATTAGTAGAAGGTTATGTAGTTCTTGCTTAAAAAACATAAAGAATGTTCACTTTTATATGAGGAAAAGCGAAGGTTTTTCAAAAAAATGTAATTTCTTACAAAGAAAGGTTAATTCTCTTAAAGCGGAATTGAAAGCTTTAAAAATGCAGAGGAAAAGAGTAGGAATAAAAACTTCAAAAAACAAAAAAAAACAAATCCAAATTCGTTTTAGAGGAGATACAGAAATTAGAAGTATCTGCCAACGCAAAAACTTTATGCAGCATGTTATTTAACAAAAAAAGAAACGAAAAATGGAAGAGCAAAAAGTCTTAGCCCAGAATATTTTCTACAGAAGTCAATCGGCTTATATATTTTTAAGAGATGGTTTGGACCTCAATTTTCCGCATGTATCAAGTCTGCATAGATGGGATCCTGTTAAAAATATGCAGCCAGGATTCAAAAATTCTGCTCATCAAGAACTTTTGCGAAAATTCAATGAAATGAGTGTACAAAGTCGTATATGTGCTATTGTTTTCGATGAGATTGCTATAAGAAGAGATCTTACTTACAATTCTGCAGTTGATATAATTGATGGCTTAGAAGATACAGGTTTTGTTCGTACCAACAATATTGGGAAACAAGTTTGTGTTTTTATGGTACGGGGATTGATATCTAACTGGAAATGCATTTTGAACTACTTTGTTAGTGAAACAAATATTTCAGGTGAAAACTTAAGTAAAATCTTATTAAAAAATCTTGAAATAGCAAGTAACTTGGCTTTGAATGTGAAAGCTATTATTTGTGACCAGGGACCAAATAACAGGAAATGTTTGGGGATATTAGGAGTAACAAAAGAAAAACCTTACTTTATGTGCAAGGAGCAGCACATTTTTTCGTTCTACGATATTCCCCATATTATAAAAAGTATGAGAAATACCTTATTGAACTCAGATCTGGTTACACCTGATGGAATAGTAAGTTTCACTCCAGTAAGAAAGCTGTATGATCTTGAAAAGAACAGCACCACGAAAATGTGCCCAAAACTCACTCAAAAGCATATTGATCCGTCATCTTTCGACAAAATGCGTGTCGTTTACGCTGTTCAAGTTTTCAGCAGGACAACATCAGCAGCTTTGTTAACGGCAGTGGAAACAGGCAATTTTGTTGAAAACGATAAAGTAGTTGTTCAATCAACAGCTAAATGTTTCAAAAAAATTGACAGAATATTTGATTGCATGAACAGCGGAAGCCTATATGACAGGAATGCATATAAATCTGCTTTAAAAATGAAAAATCTCGTATAAGTTACAAAGGTACCACTACCCATGGCCACTCCACAGTTGGTATCCATCCAGATACCGATGTCAGCAGTTTAGCCCTGAAAAATCCCAGACTAAACAAAAACATCGATGCCATGAGAACCAAAGTAAACAACGGAAGACAAACACAGCATCCTCCTTCAAACACAGCATCTTCCTTTAAATCCATTTACAATATATATAACACTATCTATAAACATATTGGCACATATCGGCACCGTAGGCTTAAACATAAATTGTATCTTAGTTTTAAGTTAGTTCTATTCGTTCGTTCAATAAAGAAGATCGTTCCGCTTAAAAATTCGTTTCAATCACTTTTCCTCCAAAGTTGAAGTCGGAGAAGAAAATATATGAAAATATATTTTTTTAAGATCTCAGAGGATCTTTTACTTAACTGGCGCAGTCGGTAGGATACCAATATCCGTTCGCATATCGAAAAATCGTGTATCTCGGAAGATACTTAAACGACAAATTAATATCGATATAATATAAAGTGAAAAAATTATTTCTTTGATCTTAAATTGAATTCATTGGGATTGTGCGACCTTTTACAAAAAGGGAAAGTCTACAAACGCACTCTTAAAACACCTACTGAGACTGGTTGGTTTGACCCATAAAAATTCAGATCATTACATAAAATAATATAAAATTCGCTAAACAAAACAAAAAAAAAACAAAAACCTAAGATGGAACATCAAGTTGAACTGCTTTTAAACGCAACAGCCGAGCAACGAGAACTCCTGCGGCAGCAACAAATTTTGCAGCAGCAGCAACAGCAACAAAATCAACAAAAGCAACAACAAGACCAGCAACAAGACCAGCAACAACAGCATCAAGAACAACTACCTGATATAAAACCACTTACATTTACCTTACCTGAAATGGAGATTGTGAAGTTAATGCAGAGGATAAAGCCATTTAGCGGAGAAGGACCGAGAGATGTCGCATCTTTTATATACGATGTAGACATAAACCTGCAATATTTGACGCCAGCCACAAAAGCATTTGCAACGCAGAACGTTCAAGGAAGAGCCCAACAACCCATCAGAATGCTGGGACCTTTCATAACTTGGTCAATAATGAAGGACACTTTAATAAAAAATTTTGGACCACAAGAAAGCTACATTTATATTTACCAAAAGGCCGTAAGTTTAAGAAATTATTGCTTAGAATCTTATTATATAAAACTTTGTGAACTTATGGATAAAATTAACGTAAAGTACAATTTTGAAATAGTAAAGTCTGTTGAGTTTTCACCTGACAATGTTAGGGACATGTTTTTCAGAATATTTTGCTCACAGCTTAACACAAATCAAGAAAGTTTCGTACTTAGTCGAAACATAAATTGTATGCAAAAAGCATACGAGCTTTTAAATAATTACAGAAATTCGAATCCACAATTTTCAGAAGGATATCCTCCTAGACATAGAAATAATAACGATTCCAATGGAAACAATGGTGTAGGAAATTTTAGTAATAGAAATTTTAATAGTAACCAACGTGGTAACTATAATAATAATTTTAGCAACTCTTATAATAGAAATTATAGCCAAGGAAATAACAACAGGATTACCAATTATCCTAATAACAACAATACCAATAACAGGAATAATTATAGCAATAGAGCTAATAATTTTTCAAATAATATAAATTATAATAATGGATATAATAATAATAGGAGTAATAATTATGGCAATAATAATTATAACATAAGGAATACTAATAATTCTAATAGTAATCAGAATCGAACTACTAATTCCAATTCATATCAAATTAATAATAGAGAAAATAACCGTGATATAAATTTTCAGGAGGAGGCCTCAGAGGTCCTCTTCCCATAATAAACCTCACCATTGAAAATGAGACAATACCAGTATTGATTGATTCTGGAGCTTCAACAACAAGTATTGAAATCAATTGCCTTAAACTTTTTCCAAGATATAAATTAGAATACCCTCTAGAAATAAATGGTCTCACTGGTAAAACCACAGTTACTGAACAAATAAAAACTTCATTCCCTAAAGAATTTAATGCACCCGCAAATAATAAAATTATGTGGAAAATTTTGAATTTTTCCAACAAAAGTTTTAAAGCAATTATAGGACAAAATATCCTTTATCCCTTAAACGCCATCCTCAATTTAGGGGAAGGTTCTCTTAAAATTTTCAGTCAAACGCTTTTTTTTAACTATTCCTGCCCTCAAGAAATTAAGTGCTTTGAAGAACTCAAAGAAACCAGCAATTTAGACTGTCTTTACAAAAATCTAAACAAAGAAGAAAATCAATCCCTAAGAAAAGTATTGAAAAACAATAACGATTTATTTTATAAAGAAGGAATGGATTTAAGTTGTACTTCCAATACTAAGCATTGTATAGTCACTACAGATAATATACCTATCTTTTCAAAAATTTACCGTTTTCCTAAAATACATGAAGAGGAAGTTGAAAAACAAGTACGAGATATGCTTAACCAAGGCATTATTCAAAAATCGAGTTCTCCATACAATGCACCTATCTGGGTTGTACCCAAGAAACAAGACAATTCTAAAACAAACAAATGGCGTATAGTTATAGACTATCGCAAATTAAACGAAAAGACTCACGAGGACAAGTTCCCTCTCCCGAATATTGAGTCAATATTCGATAAGCTTGGCAAAGCTCAATACTTTACCACCTTAGACCTGGCTAAAGGTTTCCACCAAATTATGGCTGATGAAAAAGATCAACACAAAACTGCTTTTAGCACCCCTCAAGGTCATTATGAATTTATAAGAATGCCGTTTGGACTAAAAAATGCCCCGGCAACATTCCAAAGGATGATGAACGAAATCCTTAGAGAATTCATAAACAAAATATGTGTAGTATATCTCGACGACATACTTATATTCGCCACTTCATTACAAGAAATGGAAGTGAATATTAAACTTATTTTCAAGGAATTAAGAAAACATAACCTGAAAATACAAATAGACAAATGTAATTTTTTCTCTAAAAACACGAAATATTTCGGCCATATATTAACCGACCAAGGAATAAAACCAAACCCTGCTAAAATTGAAGCCATACAAAAATTATGTGCACCTAGAACAGTTAAACAAATCAAATCGTTTTTGGGAATCACTGGATATTGAAGAAAATTCATCGAGAATTATTCTAAAATTGCAATACCATTAACAGAATGTTTAAAGAAAGGCAATAGGATTAATGAAAATGATCCAAAATACATACATAAATGCCTTTGAGAGTTTGAAATCCTTGATTACAAGTCATCCTATATTAAGATATCCTGACTTCAAGAAAAAATTCACTCTCACCACGGATGCTTCAGATAAAGCAATTGGTGCTGTTCTTTCACAGGATAATCATCCTATCTCTTTTGCATCAAGAACCCTCAATGAACATGAGATAAATTATGCGACTATTGAGAAGGAACTATTGTCTATAGTTTGGGCAACGAAATACTTTCGACCCTATCTGTATGGAGTAAAATTCAATATAAAGACTGATCATAGACCGTTGGTATGGTTAAATAGTCTTAAAGACCCAGGATCAAAAATGATCAGATGGAAGACAAAATTAAATGAATATAACTACGATATAGAATTTGTGAAAGGTAAAGAAAACAAAGTGGCAGATTTTCTTTCAAGGATCAATGTTAATGAAAATGAAATAAATATAAATGAAGTTAATAGCAATGTAATAGAAGAAAGTAAAATAATAGAAAATAAAGGTATAGTGAATAAATTTAAAACGCAAATAATTTTAGTGAAAGAAAAAGAGCAAACATATAAAAAAGTACACAGTAAGAAGAAAATTTTTTTGACAAAAAGGAAATAAATAATAATGAAATGATAACTATATTAAAAGAATATTTACCTAACAAAGGAGTACTAGGAATTTACTCAGAATTACAAGAAAACTCTTTCAATCTGTTTAAAAACAAAATGTTTGAACATTTTACAATATCAAATTATAAATTGATAAAATGTGCATTATTAGCAGAAGATTTGTTGACCAAAGACTCATGCTTAGAAAAAATAAAAGAAATCCACAAGCAAACTAATCACAGAGGTATTCATGAAAATTATACCGAATTAAAATTAAAATATTATTTCACTAAACTGCAAGAATTAATAATAGAGTACATAAATAATTGTGAAATCTGTAACTTAGCAAAATATGATAGGAAACCCCCTAAACCAAAATTCAAACATACGGTTACACCAAACAATAAAAATGAAATTATTCATTTAGACATATTTTATATTGAAAAAAAATATTATTTTACAGTAATTGATAAATTTTCAAAACATTTATACATCAAAGAAACTACAGACAAAAGCTCAATTACCTTAGTTGAATTGATAAAAGAGTACATTCAAAATTTTGATAAACCCAAATTAATTGTGGCAGATAACGAATTCAATACAGCTAGCATAATAGAATTTATAGAACAAGAAAATCTATCAATTCATTTCAATTCTCCAAATAGCCATACAGGTAATGCTGACATGAGTAGATGTCATTCGTCTCTTCTCGAACACATAAGAATACTTAATATCACGGAACCGAATCTTGAAATCACTGAAAAGATTCTTAAAGCAGCTATGTATTATAATAATACAATACATTCAACCATATGTAAGAAACCAATAGAAGTACACTTTGGAAATGTGAATACCGATGAAATTTTTAAATTATTAGAATCAAAGAAAAATCAATGGCTAGATTATCATAATAAAAACCGCGAAACAAATAAAGATTACCCCTACGATAAAGCTTATATAAAAAATTATGGTCAAGCAAGACATAAAGAAAAACCTAAATTTAGAAAAGTAGATATTAAAGCAGACGATAAAGGAAATATTAGACATAGTAAAGGTAAAAGGCAATTAAAAATCCATCCTTCACGGATTAAAAGACAGAAAAAGTATTTTAAAGGACCAAATAAAGATAAAACCCCAAAACCCACAATTCAACAAAGCCAAAACCAATAAAATTCTTTTATTACAGATTTTCAATCAACTCAACAAAAAAGCAATTTTTCTAATTGTAACATTGTTAATTATGACTAAAATAACAAGCATAAATGCTGATATCCAAGTAGAAAACATAGAAGTTGAAGGAATCATCCTAATAAAAGATGGAGATATACCAATAATAAGCGATTACTATCGAATTTATCATGAAATTAATCTACAAGAATATTTAGACACTATATATAACTTAACTTTATATATATACCAAAACACAGATATTATATCGGTTATAGGAAACGACCAATCCCTTTTCCATAAAACTTCGAAAATTCAGACTAATATAAACATGCTTTTAAGTATAAATGAACATTCCGTAAGGAACAATAAAACACTAGTAAATAACAGAGTTAAAAGAGGATAAATAAATCCAATAGGTTCAATTTTTAAATTACTTTACGGAACAATGGACAATGAAGATAGAGAAGAAATATTAGAACATTTAGATATCATAGATCAAAATGATAAAAAATTAGTTGATGCTTACAACCAACAAATTTCAATTAATGGAATTTTCCAAAATAATTTTAGAAATATCAGAGATAGCATAGAAGAAGTCAAAACCCAGTTTTTTAAATTAACAAAAAATGTTAGAGATGAAATAAATGAAATTAAAAACGAAATTACACTACTCAAACTCCATAATTATATATCTGAGTTAGATAATGAAATAGAAAAAATTATTGATAATGTTAATGCAGCTAAAGAAGGAATTATGTCGAGATCAATTCTGGATATTGATGAAATCGAAGAAAATTTTATAGGTTTAAATGAATTAAAAGAAATGAAAATAAACATTTTTGGAAAAGAAAATTCGAAAATTTTTGTAATTATAATAAGCGTTCCAGTATTTCTGAATAAACAAATCCCAACTTACTATTTAAGATTGATACCTTTTTCTAATAATACAATAATATCAAATATAGAAGAACAAAAAGTCCTAAAGTATGAAGATAAAATTTATCCTCTTAATAAATATCTTAAAAATTTAAAAAACCCAATAGAATGCTCTCCATGTAAGTCCATTGAATATAGAACCAAGAATTATGTTAAAGAAATAGATAAAGGTCTATTAATTGCCATAAATTTTGATAAAATTATTGAACAAAATTGTAACGAGAAATTATACCATCTACATAAACATTTCATTATAAATTTTAACAAATGTACTATTTACGCAAATAATAAACAATATCATAACAAAATACAAAATTTTAATCATAAAATTGTAATACAACCAAATTTAAATATGAGTGTAATAGACTCAGAAATTGTTATTAAAGAACTAATTATTCAAGACATTGAGCATCAAAATAAAATAAAACTAATAGAATATAAGAATAATCGTAATACAATTACATTTTCAACCATAATAATTATATGTACTGTAATAACTATTTGCTACTTTATATTAAAATACTTAAATAAAAATAAAAATGTAAAGAATATAAAAAATATAAATATGATATGTGCCGAAGAAATAAAATCAGAACAAATACCTCTTAATGAAATTAAAATCATGAAGCCTCAGGAGAGTCTCCAAACTAAGGCGGGGGGAGTTACAAAGGTACCACTACCCATGGCCACTCCACAGTTGGTATCCATCCAGATACCGATGTCAGCAGTTTAGCCATGAAAAATCCCAGACTAAACAAAAACATCGATGCCATGAGAACCAAAGTAAACAACGGAAGACAAACACAGCATCCTCCTTCAAACACAGCATCTTCCTTTAAATCCATTTACAATATATATAACACTATCTATAAACATATTGGCACATATCGGCACCGTAGGCTTAAACATAAATTGTATCTTAGTTTTAAGTTAGTTCTATTCGTTCGTTCAATAAAGAAGATCGTTCCGCTTTAAAAATTCGTTTCAATCACTTTTCCTTCAAAGTTGAAGTCGGAGAAGAAAATATATGAAAATATATTTTTTTAAGATCTCAGAGGATCTTTTACTTAACTTATATAACTATATTGAAGACTTTATAGAATATGTTAAAAATATAAGACTCGTGAAAAAACCGAAAGTATATTGGATTGCAGGATTGGAACAAACTTTAAGAGCCACATTGATGATGGCTGAACAAATGTTTAATGAAAATGAAGGTATTGATTTTGTTTTAACCAAGAGGTTAAATCAAGACATCATTGAAAATTTGTTTTCACAAATACGTGCAAAAGGTGCAAATACGAAGAATCCATCCGTGCATGAATTAAATTTCTTGATTTAAAAATGGTAAGGTTGAGGTAGACGCCACCTCACCCCTATTTGTACTCGATCAACGAAATAAAATGAAATGTACGCATCACCTGTACTCCTCATTTAATTGATCCATTACCGACTTCAATAGTAACGATAACGAACCAAAAAAAAAGGAAAAATAAAAGACCTTACTAAGAGATCAAAAATTTACCTAACATACTTAACATACGCATAAATAAATCCTCACATCAAAAATTCAATCTTTTTTTGACCTACATTTAAACATGTGAATGAATACGATTTTCAAATCACAACCAACCCCAAGAAGTAAAAACAAAACAAAACAAAAGCAAAGCAAAGCCCAATATTCAAACTACCACAACTCATTATTTACGAACATTATCAAAACTCACTTTTCAAGGTTGTTTTATCTTTCAAGAAAAAAAATAAATAAAACTGGTTTGCATTTACGCAGCCAACAAAAAAAAAATCCCTAAGACAATATAAATACACATACACGTGAAGGACATCAACTCACCCTTCTTTCTTTTAACTCGATCATCAACCTAGCTTGCTTGTACAAATAGGACAAAAAAATATTTTTTCTCTCTTCTGCTTCATAAATTTATTACAAATCTTGCAACATGTTTTGGACCCATTGAAAAGACATACGTTTTGTTTTTGTTTTTTCTACTCATAAACATGAAATACCTTGTTTCTCCCTCTAACTTTTCAGTATAAATAGCAACGCTCTTTTTCGTACAGTGTGTACCCACAAAATTTGAAATGTTTCTATACATTCAAATTCCTAGACTCATGTTTTGGACCCATTGTAAAAAAGGGATGGTGGAAAAAAGCAGGCACAGATTTTTGTTCTACGTGCGACATCTTTACTTGTTATATGGTCTTTGGTCTGATCTTCCAACTAATTGTCAGAAAATATATGTGAAAATAATGTGAAAGAGGATATTTGTTATGTATTGTATGTACGAGTATAATCATGCGCACGTACAATATCAATTTTGTATCCTTGTTTGACGTTTCTGACAGCGAAAAAATTGTCATATGTGCTGTTAACATCATTAAACTTTAAATTTCTTAGAAAATTATCCACAATTGAGCTGAGAGTTGCGTGCTTCCTTGATTGGTGTAAAATGTACCTACCAATCTTTTAAAAATTTATTTTCAGAAATTGTCTGCTAATTTATTGTTAAATTGCTTACTGAATGACTTTCAATAAATTGTAAGAGATAGCTGTCATCAAAAGTAAAAGGGGCTTATGTCGTTTTTTATGATTATTCAGTAGAACCATGAAAGTTGAACCTTTAGGCTAGGCGCGCACATGCAACTTTTTCGAAACCAAATAGTTCGATCGTTAGTTGCCCAAACATCGCGCACATAAGCAACTCCGAAAGTAATAAACGAAATAAACCTATACACAGGAAACATTTATTCACCTTGACTAAATTTTTCTCTCTCTTGCACTTACAGAAAATTATTCAACGATTTAGTTGAATGTCCGCGCAGTTACCTATAATTCCTTGTGACACAAACTTAGGAATTGGTTTGAGGTGATCGTTTAGTTTGTGTCAAAACACAAACTAAAAAGTTGCTCGAATGGGCGACAGAATGGTTTCTGCATGTGCGCGGATTCTCATATAAGTCTATAGTGCTCAGTTTAGAAACCAAACAGTTTCGAAACTAAAAGTTGCATGTGCGCGCCTAGCCTTAGGTAAATAATTCATAATCATAATTTAAGACTCTTTTATATAATTCAATTTAATGATCTTTTATTTAATAAAGAACAAAACAAAACAAAAATCATAAAGCATCACATACAAATTTATATAACTAAAAAAAAAAGGCTCTTATAAAAGATCTTATCGGGCCCAAAGTACAGTTTTTCTGTGTAGTTTATATTTAATTGGCTGCATCCTCGTTTTATGATGTTTACCACTTGAAAAGGATCTTTTTCATTCATGGAATTTTTATAACAAATTTGAAATGAGGCGTTTGATGAAAAACGCATATACATATATATATTTTTCCAGTTAATTTTATTGTTGTCTTTATCAACTTTTCGGAAAATGCATTTGTTTTCAACGAGTGACCCAAAATTAAGGAAATTTGACTGAGACATCTCATTAACTGGAGATTGACATTTGAATTGTCAAAAGTGAAAGTAGTGAAGTTTTGTTAGCTCCCGATTTTATTTAAAAAAGTCTAAATTATAGTTGAATTTATTTGTTTTTGTCTTCGACAACAAACTGAAAACTCATTTTAAATCACCAGTTGAAGAAAATTGCCTCTATTTTCGCAAGGTAGGCAGTTATTTTAAAGTAAAAACGAAAAAAAAAATTAAAATTGCTTTTGCCGAGTACCTACCGGAATACAAATTATTTGTATGTACCGCAAAAGAGGGGTAGCTGAAACATCGCTGGAAGTAGAATCCAACAACAAAAGATTCGTTGCAAGCACAATGACACACACCGTTGATGTTGGAAAGCTTTCAATTCCTGATCTAAAACAAATCTTTAATGACTGTCTAACCGAGAAAATCAAAGACATTGCTACAAAATCTGACATCGCAGCATTGTCAACTGAAATTCAAACACTTTAACTGACAAACACCAAACTTTCGGAAAAACTGGCTCTAATGAAGGAAAGATCTGATCTTCTCGAATCACGAAAAGCCAATGAAAATATTGTGGTTGTATGTACATTTGCCACTTAATGAAAACACAAACCCAACCGAATTTGCCACTCAAACTTGCAGAGGACTGCTTGAATTCGCACAGACTGATGTGTTACCGGTAAACAAATCTCGGGAAATTATTAACACCCAAAAAACAGTTCCTCGGTAATTTTGGAGCTTCAGTCCAAAGAACTTGCAGATCGCATCATATCGGAAACGAGTAAACTAAAAAACTCTGGAATCAGTATTAACCGCGAACATTCACTCATGTTTAGGAAAAAACGACAAACACTTTATTCGATTAAAACAAAATTACTTGAAGCAAACCTGGCGGCAAAAATAATTATAAAAGGCGACAGGCTTCAAATTGATCAACACATGTTTGTTTACAAATTATCACTTGGATTAATTGTCAAAACTGTCAACGAAATGACATTTCTAAAGCAGACGTTTGGAGAGAACGTTTTAGAGCTATTCGACTGCAGCAGGGGACTGAAGGTGCCTACAGCTGGTGCTGTCAGTGCATCTAGCTCTTATGCATCATCACCGTCATCTATGTGGCAAATACAAAACAATATTCATCATCAATCACAATAGGGTGCAACTGCCGTCTGCCATACAAAAATAAATCAAGTAACTAATTTAAAAATATTGTCTTATAACATAACAGGTCTCAAAAGTAAACTTTTGTTACCAGATTTTTTTAAATTTATATTAGATTTTGATATAATTATTTTATTAGAAACATTTATTGAACAAGGTAATGAAAATAATTTTAATAAGTATTCTAGCGGTTATAAATTAAAATGGGTTCCATCCACTAGAAGTAATGTAATGGGAAGAGCTAGTGGAGGCATTCTATGTGGTGCAGGGAATTAACTTCACGGGAACTACCTTCACATGGGAACTAACTTCACCACTAGTGAGAATTAATTTAACCTTTAACTGAAGGTGGGAGATAATTTCACTTTTTTGTGGGAATGAATTTCACTTTCATGTGTAACTGTTTCCCACGGAAGGTGGGAACTAACTTCACTCTTCAGTACAGTTAAAGTAAATTAACATGTTATGTTATTTTTATTCTCGCATACGCTAATCTAAGAAAATCTTATAAGAATCACCAAATGACAAAACTTGGAGCACTTCAATACCACAAGACTTTGTTTTATGGAGTCTTAATCCTGAGATCCCGCGAAGCGGGCCATCCACAGGTGCTTTTATTCAAAAAAGCTGTTGATATTGGCGCCTGCCTGGCGACTTTGCATACCCTAAGCGGAGCAACGGAGTTGCGTGAGCGGGTGTGACCCCGAAAAAGGGAGTTAAAATCCTGAGAACCCGCGAAGCGGGCCACCCACAGGTGCTTTTATTGAAAGAAGTTGTTGATATAGGCGCCTGCCTGGCGACTTTACACACCCTAAGCGGAGCAACGGAGTTGCGTGAGCGGGTGGACCCCGAAAAAGGGAGTTAAAATCCTGAGAACCCGCGAAGCGGTCCACTTGATATAGGCGCCTGCCTGGCGACTTAACATACCCTAAGCGGAGCAACGGAGTTGCGTGAGCAGGTGTGACCCCGAAAAAGGGAGTTAAAATCCTGAGAACCCGCGAAGCGGGCCACCCACAGGTGCTTCCTTTTAAAGAAGTTGTTGATATAGGCGCCTGCCTGGCGACTTTACATACCCTTAGCGGAGCAACGGAGTTGCGTGAGCGGGTGTGACCCCGAAAAAGGGAGTTAAAATCCTGAGAACCCGCGAAGCGGGCCACCCACAGGTGCTTTTATTGCTTAAAACTTACATATTTTTGTTTTGATTTACAATTCAACGCTTGATATTTTTTCAGATATTTCAATCGTAGGTGGGAAGTTACTTCACATAATTTTCTGATGAAATTATCTCCCGCCTTCAGTGGGATATAACTTCACAAAAAAAAGTGAAATTAATTCCCACTAGTGGTGAAGTTAGTTCCCATGTGAAGGTAGTTCCCGTGAAGTTAATTCCCTGCACCATTCTATGTGGTATTAAAACAAGCACTGTTGGTAGTTTTGTTGAGTTTAAAAGTATTGAAAACAGGGTTTTTATACAAATCAATAATAATATTTCTAAGTATTTTATCATATCACTCTATTTAAATTGTAATAACTGGCAGAATGATTTCGATCACTTGTATAATTTGATAAATACCAGCTCTTTTGGAAATATAATGTTAATTGGAGACCTTAATGCTCGAATCGGTGAATACCAAAATCCCATTTCACATCATACAGAATCTCAAGCGGGTTTCAAAGTGAAAAGAAACTCTAAAGACGGTAGAATTAACTCTAATGGCAGAACTCTGATAGATTTCTTCGAAAACTTTGGTTTCTTTGTTTTAAATGGAGTTTCCATAGGAGATGATAAAGGCGAACTCACTTTCATAAGTGGTCAAGGACACTCTGTCATTGACTTATGTGCTGTGTCTGGTCTATGGATAGAAACCGCAGTTGACTTCGAAGTGCTTGCAGCTACATTTTCTGCTCATCTACCAATTGCAGTGAAAATCAGTTTCGAAAATATAATACTTCAAAGACCCTCACTTAAGTTACAAAAATTAAAATGGATGGAGAACAGACGTGTACTTTATCAACATTGTCTTAATAGAAATATTAATATCCTCCCTTTAGTACAATCATCAAGATCAATTGATGGAATCGCAGAAAGTATAATGGACGCAATAAAAACTTCAGCTTCATATGCACTCACCAAAACCCAAAAAGCTGAACCAGTAAATAGATGGTTTGATAATGACTGCAAGCGACTACGAAAGAAATCCTTTGTGTTTTTAAAGCTTTTCAGATCAACCAACGCTGATTTCTTCAAAACCCAGTATCTGCACTGTAAGGCCGCGTTTCCATTTGCAAGTCAACTCGCGGAAGTCTTGCAGAAGTTTCTTGCAGTCGCGTTTACATTGTCATGTGAATTCTTGCAATTTCTTCTGCAATAAATGTCTTGCAAGAAGCTCGCGCATCATACTGTCGCAATTTATTGCAGATGTATTTACACCAGGAGAGCAATTAATGTCGCAAGAAATCTGGTTGTTTACTTAACGATTAGCAGCTGCGATGATAATTTTATTATTAAAAAGAGGCTGGGATGCGACCCACACTGATAACTTCCCATCCCGTCTGTCGATTTGTCTTGCTTAAAAGTTTGTAGGTTTTCGTGTTGGGTTAAAAAAGTTGTTAATTGAATTATTCTTAAAAAAATTAAAATTACCAACAATATTTTTCATATAAAGAAATAGTTTAATTTGAAAATCTAGTTTTATTAAATAGATTTCTAGTCGAAAACAAATTTTTACCAATTTAAGTAGCATTTCTTAAATTTTTACAAATTGGATGAATGAAATTAATTTGAGAGATATCAAGAACCGAACATCAATTTTTACCAAATTTGCGTACTATTTTTTGTAGATTTTATTTTTTTATGAAAAAACGGACTGTTGGATTTTTATAAAAAAAAACTACTGAATATCGAGAACAATATTTTCTGTGAAATAAAAAGAGTTTGAAGACAATATTTTTAATTTTTGAAAAGCCATTTGAGCCGTAAGTAAATTTTTACCAAGTTTTAGTATTGTTTTTTTGTTAGGTTTTTATTTAAAAAAAAAAACCTGTCCATCAGATTTTTCTCAAAATTTTACTAAATGTTGACGACAAAATTTTTTAAAAGATAAAAGTAGTTTAAGGCTAATATCTCAAATTTTTGAAAAGATATTTGAGTCGAAATCAATTTTTACCAACTTTTAGTTATGTTTTTTTAAGTTTTTTTTTTGTAAAAAAACTTTAAATTCGATTTTTCTCAAAATTCTACCGAATGTTGAAAACAATATTTATTGTAAGACAAGATTAGTTGGAAGCCAATATCTCAAATTTTTGAAAAGATATTTGAGTCGAAATTCAATTTTTACCAACTTTGAGCAATGTTTTTTTTTAGGTTTTTATTTTTTATAAAAAAAAAACTGTCAGTTAAATTTTTCTCAAAATTTTATCAGATGTCAAAAACATTATTCTTCGTTGTAAAAATTTGTTTTGGAGATAACATCATATTTTAGTCGTAAAATTTTCGAGGTGACACATTTTTTTTTCAGTTTTTTTGATGTATACAAAAAACCGTTAATTGGATTTTTTTCCAAAAATATACTTCTTTTGTATCACGTTATTAATATATAATATAAAATTTAATTCAAGTCTCTAACGTTATTGGTTCGTGAGATATTTAGGGTTAACCGAAATGTTCAACTTTTTTTAAACTGCTATGGTAAAAAAACCACCCACGCAATTTTCTTGAGAGCCCTTTCTGCATCTTTCTGCTTTATTATCTGTATAACAAAATTTATAAGTCGATATCTCTTCTGGTTCTTGAGCTATGGACGACGAAATAAACGTCGCGAACGTACGGACGTACGAACGTACATACACACGCACGCACAGACATCTTTCTAAAAATCTTTTATTTCGACTCTAGGGACCTTGAAACGTCGAGAAATGTCAAAATTTTCAATTTGGCAAATCGGACCCATTACAATAACTTCCTATGGGAAGTTAAAAAAGAAAAAAAGATCAACTTGGTTTCGAGATTGGATTTTGAAAAGACGGGAAGCTGGTGCCTTCTATAATTTATTAAACGAATTAAATATAGAAGATGCTCAGAAATACTTCAATTTCACTCGCATGACCGCAATTGATTTGGAAGTTTTGATATTGAAAGTGGGTCCTATTATAAAAAAACAAGACACTCGATTTTGTGAGTCAATATCACCGAAGGAAAGACTCCTGTTGACTCTGCTTTTGTATAAAGCAAAGACGTCAACCAACCACTTGCGCGAGATATACGAAATTGTTTCGATAAGCTGCAAGAACTGTCGCGAGTCGATGGAAAAGTGTTTAAACTAGCAATTAATTGCACTTGCAAATACTCGCAAAAAGTTATGAAAGTACTGTCGCGATAGAACTTGCTTGGTAGTTTCCACTTGCAATTCACTGTCGGACAGACTATCGGACATTTATTGCAGAATTTTTCTTGCAAATGGAAACGCGGCCTAACTCGCAATACAAACAACTATGTACAACAAAAAAGATCGATTATCTGAAACTTGTTGCTCATAAACTTATCTCTTGTAAGGACTCGAAAGAATTTTGGAACAATGTAAGGGAACTAGGAGGACGCTCTCAAAAAACTGCAAACAATAACTCTATAGGAGAAGACAGTCTTGCAAATCATTTTAAAAAGCTGTTAGCAATTAATGATACCACCATTTTAGAGTTTAGCTATGCGCAACCACACACCCGTATGTACGATCTAGACTACCCAATTTCACTGAACGAACTGCATACAGTTTTGGATAAAATGAAAAATAACAAGGCACCTGGTGTCGACGGAATCCCTTCCGAATTTTATAAATTCGCCACTTTACAGTTCAAAAACTACCTGGTAAACTTCTTCAACCAACTCTACGATGATGCCTCCGTTCCGATCTGTTTTAATAAAGCGATTATCTATGCCATTTTCAAGAAGGGGGAGCGTTGCTGAGAATTATAGGGGCATATCTATCCTAAATACGCTGCGAAAAGTTTTTAGCTCAATTCTCTATGAGAAGCTTATCAGATGGATTGAGTCAACAAACCGCTTAAGTATTTTTCAAGCAGGGTTTCGGTCCGGATTCTCTACTGTGGATCATATCTTCGCGCTGCCTAGTTTTGCATCAAAGTATTTGGATAATTCTAAGAGGCTCTACGTTTGCTTCGTAGATTTTAAAGCGGCCTTTGACACGGTAAATAGGCAAGCATTGATCTACAAGCTATCATCTATAGGTGTATCTAGGAAATTTCTTCTATTATACTCCAAATTCCTGGATTCAACAACTGCGGCAGTTTGGAATGGAAGCAACTTATCGGAATGGTTTGAGACGTCTACGGGTGTTCCCAAAGAATGCATTCTCAGCCCAATTTTGTTTGCCCTTTATATCGATGCTGTCACTGACATTCTTCCGGGAGGTGTATTTTTTGCGGGCTCCTTAGTCAAAGTCTTACTGTATGCTGATGACCTGGTGCTATTGGCTGATACACCATGTGCTCTGCAACTCCAAATCAACAGACTTCAAGACTACTGTTCAACTTGGGGATTAAAAATCAATACAAGTAAAACAAAAGCTATGATTTTTGAATCTAGACACCGAAGAAGGCTACCGGAGGAATCATGGACCATCAACAATGAGCGCATCGAGGTAGTAAAGGAGTTCAAGTACCTGGGAGTGTTGATAACATCTAACCTTAACTGGAGTAAACATACAAAGGAGAAAGGTAGGGAAGTTAAACTAGCTATAAACCTGGGCCCTATTTCATAAAACTATTAGTCTAATACTAATAATTTCAAGAATATTAGTTCTAATAAATATTTGATTAGTAAATTTGAGTTTCATAGAAAAATCTTTTTCTACTAATATATCCCATACCTAAACAAATATTTTATTAGTGTAGAAATTATTAGTAAAGAATTCCCAAACAAAATACTGTATGTCATAATAAATATTTTTAAAAATTATTTTGACATGTTTTGAAAATAAATATAAATGTTGATTTTTCTGACGCGTTTTGAAAGTTCAAATTAAAAATGTGTTCCAAAGAATTAAAAATGCATTTGCTAAATTTAATTTTGAAAAATAAAAGTGTTCTGTTTGGTGCATTTTCAAATAAAATTACCAAGCAAGATAAAAGCGAAACATAGCAAAAAATACACGAAGAAGCCGTTGCGAGTGGTGTTCCATGGTATTGGCCTCCATTTCCTAGCCAATGAAGTGCTGTTAGTAATCTTTGCTTAGGTGACAAAGCGAAATTCCGCCTTGTTGGAGTATCAAGATATGGACCAATTTTTTGCAACAAATATTCAATGGATTCACTTTTAATTCTAAATTTTTCATTAAATTCGAACGTATTATTTATCACAAAATTGACTCTTGGCTTGAAAAAGCGAACACGGCGAGCTCTTATGAGTTCGTACTCCTCCCATTCGTCTTCACTATTAGAAAACATTTAAATGTTAAATTTTAACTAATTTATTGCAATTTTTTTTTGACAGCGTTTTGAGCTATTGACCGTTTTTGTCTACTATATTTTTTTATTAGAGTATTTCTACCTACGTTCGTAGACTAATAAAAATAAAATATTAATTTATTAGTCCGGCAGAAAAATTTACTAATAAAATTGTCGATATGAAATTTCATCTTCCTACAGTAATAATTTCCCACTAATATTATTGGCGCTGGAAAAATAATTTATTAGTGCGGAAAAAGTTTTATGAAACACGTTTTTGCTAATAAACTAATAATTATTAATAAATTCGCTAATAATCATTAGACTAATAGTTTTATGAAATAGGGCCCTGATGTGGCCAACGTTTTTCAGCAACAGCAACATTAATGTAGCATCGAAGTACCGAGTGTTCAAAGCAACAGTTAATACTTGTATGTGTTATGGGTGCAAGCATTTGGGTACGCACAACATGAGGAATTCGAAAGTATCCAGAGGTTCTTTTTCAAACGACTATTCCGATTACCTAACGCAACACCAACGTATGCTTTACATGTGGAGTCAGGTTTAGCACCGATTTACATCCAAAATCTTAAATCGCATGCCAATTATTTGACTACAGTAGTGAAAAGAGAAAACGGACTACATAAGTCAATTCTGTTAAGGCAACTTCGAAGAAACGCAACACCTTTCAAAGAATGGAACCATCTTGCTGCGGCACAAAATGAAACGCTTCCTTTAACTGAAAATAACGTTATTGAATGGCAGAATTTACTTGATGAACTGATTGCTAAAACTGATAATGCCATATATTTACAATATCTAGAAAGGGCATCCTCTTCAGAAAGTAGAAACATTTACAGGAACCTGAACCACCAATTGTCATCTGATATGAGTTATTTTTGCAAGGAACTGACTGCAGAAGCTATCGTTATCATCTTTAGTTCTAGAGTCGAAATACTTAATCTAAACTTTGTGCCTTATAGAGCCGATTTATCACAAATCTGCACTCTCTTAAGAGAACTTGAAGGTACTCACCATTTTATAGCAGTTTGCCCAATATTGCAAGAAATAAGGCGATTATATTTCCAAGCCAGTTTTTTGACTTTGAACGAGCTTATTGGTATTCTCAACGGATCAATTGGTTGGGTAAATCTCTTTAAATTTTGTAAACATGCGTTGTCATATCGCAATAGTTTTTGAACCTTAAGAAATATTAGAAAGAAAATAACAAAAATTTGTGTTTCAAATCACGTGAAAATTGTATACCTAGTATTTATTTTTTAAATCATTAAAATTGCATAAAAAGCATCCTTCAAATATTTGTGTTTCAAATCACGAAAAAATTGTATAGTATTTATGTTGCAAATAATTAAAATTGCATAAAAAGCTTTATATCTTTCAAATATTTGTGTTTCAAATCACGTGAAAATTGAATAGTAGATATTTAGGTATGTTCCAAGTCATTAAAATTGCTTAAAAGTGTAATATCTTTCAAATTTAAAATATAAAATGTATCTCAACATCATATATAATTACTCTGATCTGCTATAAACTAATTGTATTTTAAACAAAAACTACTCCTTTTTTAAGATTCGCTTTTTCTTTAACAATTTTCTCTTTAAAAGTCGAATAAGTTGATAAAATAAATAAAAAATGTAAAAAACTGTGTATTGAAGATTTAAAAAACTTTTATATTTTACTTATACATATGTATTTTAGTTTAAAAAATGTCTATCAGGCAGACGGCAGCTTAGCCATGTCCTTATGTTCTTAGTTTTAATAGAATGTAAAACTTATATATTGTAATAAAGAAATGTATCTAATCTAATCTAATCTAATCATCTCATTAACTTCGAATTTCCTTTTTACTCCAACACCTCTCACAAATTGGTACCAATCTCTTGGATGATGAATTTTGAAGGATGATTTCTTTTTTTTTTCGTGCGATGATAGAATGGTCTGTGTCACTTTCCATGTGTGTGTGACCGGGTATCAAGAATTTATGATCTATATATTTAATATTATTGTTCAACTCAGTAGCATACATCAACATCATAAGAGCCACCACCTTGTTCTTGTTTTGTCCGAAGCAATTATCGCTGTAAAAAACTATATGTTCGGTAGCTGCTGTTGTTGAACTAAAGTGTTTAAATAAACATGAAGCAATTTCGTTTCCACCCCTATTTGCAATGCCTTCATGCCACATATAGCAATACGGAATTCCATTTACACAATCATGTACAGTCAAGTTAAATGTGTACAACTGCCGTTTGTAAAATGTCACCGAAGATTGCAAAAAAGGAGTTGGAAGACACTGCTGCAGATCAAAAGTAAAAACCTCCATGCCTTGTTGGTTTTTAGCAATCTCTTTATCCCTTTTTTCGATTCATATGCAGAGTCTGCATCTTCATGATGTTGTTTTTGCTCCAATTCTACCGATTTTAGATCATCTCCCGTTAGTGTCGTTTTTTTCATTGCAGATAAGTCGCATTTTGTGCATGTATATAGCTTTGCTGTCTTGAATTTGATGTTAAAGGTTTTAAAAATCTCTGTGTATTTGGTTATGGAAACTGGTCTTGGTGTTATTTCAGTGTAAAGATTATAAAGCTTTGATAATGTCATGTTAGTGTCAACATATTTTTGACTCGAGTGTTTGCGTGTATAGTGACCGATCATTGAAACGTCAATGGGCGTTAAACAAGGTTGTGTTCTTAGTACTCTATTTTTTGTTTTGTACATAAACGACATTATCGATAGTGTAAAAGGGGGAATTGTTATGAGTGGAAAAAACATCCCTGGCCTAATGTTTGCAGATGATTTAGTCTTCCTATCGGAGACTATAAACGGTATGCAGTTAATGATAAACCGACTCGAACGCTACTGCAAAACCTGGAATTTATCGGTTAATCTTGCCAAGTCGAAAATTATGATTATGAGAAGGGGGGGTGGCAGGTTTTCGAGGAGTGAAAAGTGGACGTTTGAGGAGGAACCAATAGAGATTGTTAAAGAGTACAAGTACCTAGGAGTCTTAATTGCTTCTAATTTAAACCTAAAAAAGCATCTTCAATACAAACTATCTGAAGCTAAACGAGCTATGTATTCTGTGTGGAGAAGTTGTATTGAAAGGAAAAACATATCACATGCAGCAAAGTATCAAATCTTTCGTACAGCTGCATTATCAATTCTCTTCTACGGAGCCCAAGTTTGGGGATATATTTCCTATGAGGCTGTGGAAAAATTTCTTCGTTTTTTTATACAGAATACTTTCAAGCTGCCTGGTAGTTCACCAAATTATATGTTATACTTAGAAACAGGTATAGCACCGCTATTTTTGGATACGCTAAAAATACATTTCGATTATGTGACAAGAGTAATGGCGATGGGAGAAGAAAGGATTCCAAGACTGGTTCTCATGCAGCTGATACATTCTGGGGGAACTTGCGTTACTGAGTGGAACAAATTGGCCAACGAATCTTCAGCAGATTTTACAGTATCAACCACCAATAATAATGAAACCATGAAGTTAAAATTCAAAGATTTGCTAAGAAAAGTTGGAAATATGATTTATGATAAGTTCACTACGGAAGCAGAGTCGTCGCAATATAGAACCTACTACAGCAAGCTGAATCATTTTTTAAATAAAAACACGTATTTCTTGGCACAAAATACAACAGAACAGATCAGTATGCTATTTAAAATAAGAGGTGAAGTCATTGGTTTGAATTATATTCCGCATCGACCAGAACTACCATTATTGTGCGATCTATGCAATTTGAAAGTGCGCGAAGATGTTTTTCACTTTGTGGGAATCTGTCCAATACTCAAGGAATTTCGAAGACGTTTCTTTGCAGTGGAGTATCTTAGTCTAGACGAAGTAATCAAAATTTTGAATGGAGAGAACGGTTGGGACCCTCTGGTTGGGTATATTACGAAAGCTTTTCGTTACAGAAACCAAATTATGCAAGAAAATTTTTAAATAATAATGATAGATGTATTTATTTAAAAAACAAAAAAAATAACAATAATAATCTAATGTTTTAAGCTTTTTATTTTTGAAAATGTACAAATTAAATTAAAATGTCACTCTGGTAGACGGCCTTCGGCCAAACCATAAAAGACTTAGTTATATCAAAACACTGAAATGTAAATTTGTATATATTTATGAAGTCAATAAAACTAAACTAAACTAAACTAGTGACCGATCTTGCAGGGACAGTCTTTCCAGTGCTGGAAATGTATTTTTGTCCTGAATTTTGTTTTTGACATCTTACCTTTTTAGATTCCTTAGTTTCCAAACTTATGTTGTCGACTTGTGGACTCGGGACTTCTGAAGCTAGATTTTTTTCTAGTTGCGAAGCCATGACTTGAATACCGTTTTCAGAAAAAACTTCTGGCGATTTGGGAAGCTCGACGTCAGATTCGGGAATAGAAATATTATCTTCTGATATACAAAAATCGGGATCCCCAATGCTATCTATCCTATCTTCTTCAAAAAATGAATCGTATGACATCATTTCAGCTGTCGCAATATTTTTGAGATTTGAAATGGTTTCAAGAGACTAATCGGTGACACAGTTTGAAGCAGTTTCATTGTAAACAACTGGATTGAAAACGTCATTTTCTGCATTTCATATAGAAGAAAGTTTCATTTAGTGGGAAAAACCTACCTAACATTTCTATTTCTTACCCTCAATGTTCCTAAGAACGACTGAAGAGCGTAAATTCCTCCCAGAGCAGCTTGTGATTGACATTGAACCATTTACACCTAAAGAAAAACAAACTTACATAAATAATATAATCCTTATATTGAATATGAGTATCAAAAATTACATAACAAATAGAATTTAGACCTTACCAATAATCAAATAAAATAGAAACTTAAAGTAGTCTGAAGTATTTTTATAGGTAGAACTTTATTTCGGCTTTCATTTTTCGAGTTACATTTTACTTTTAAAATTTGAAATTCGAGTACGAAATTAAGTTGCATCTATACTGTTAGGGCTAAAATTTCAATTTGGCTATTACATTATGTTGATAGGGAACATACCTGATTCATTTAATGTTAAACTTTCAGATTACGGGCTTACATTCTTGGAACCCTTTAAAAAAGCAAGCCTAAGCATTTCCCGAGCTCTGTACATTTCTGTATGTAAAATATCACTTCACTTACAATGACAAAACACTTTTTCTGAAACAAAAATTGTTATATTAACAGAACTTTATTTTTCACAACCTTACTCAATGCTTTCACAACGAAAATAATAATGACTAATGTCTACATAGCCGGTTATCGCTTTGAATTTAGCCAGACTACTAGATTATTTTGATCGGAGAAAAACGGTTAAATTGAATTTAAAAGATAGTTTTTTTTCAAATAACGATATTCGAAAAGTGACTTAATGTTAGTTAAGCCGTTGTTCAAAATGTAAAATTCACAAAAGAATTTCATTTTCAACTTGGAAAAATGGCTTATGTGCACATAACAAGACGACTATTAAAAATCTGTTTTGGAAAACAGGCTTACGTCAGCACCATTAAAAAACCTTAAAGAGAAAAACGGCATAAGTACAAATAAGTTTTTCTTTCGGCATACCTTTTGTTTTGAACAAGTGACTTAATTGAACTTAACACTGTTCTTCCTTTTAAACATACATAGGACAAATATATTAACTCTAACAATTTTTGTCGTACTTAAGACTGTATACCAAAACCGAATATTCGATTTTGTTTAAGATAAGTCCTTTTGACAGAACTGAAAAGTAACTTCCCGGTGCTATAGCAACAAGCTATTAAAACAGAAATAGAACTAATTTTTCATATTCCTTGATCATTTGAAAAACTCTTTTTTGGCTTAAGTCGACTTGCATTTTGAACAGAGATGGTAACATTTGTATTTTATAATAGAAATAATAGAGCAACAAGTCATGTATGCTGTATGCATACCGATCAAATTTGGACGTACTGTAAACGTTTATCTAATATGCATCTACAAATACAATAGTATTGTGTATGAACATTTATATAAACAAATAATAAATAAAATTAAACAACCCTGCCCCTCTTGGATTGAACACATTAATTCTCAAACTTCCCACAGGAAGTTATTGTAATCTGTCCGATTTGTTGAATTTTTGGAGAGATGTTTGTGCGTGATTGTGTACGTACATTCGTACGTCCGTACGTTAGGGAAGTTTTTTCGTCATCCATAGCTCAAGAACCAGTAGGGATATCGACTTAAAATAAATGTTGATATACAGAAAATAATGCAGAAAGATGCAGAAAGGACTCTCAAAAAAATAAAAAAAAAGGTGAATATTTTGATTAACCCAAAATATCTAACGAACCAATAACGCTAGCGACTTGAAATTAATTTTATATTATATATTATAACGTGATACCAACCAAGTGTATTTTTCGAAAAAATGCAATTAACGGTTTTTTTTATAAAACAACAAAAAAACTGGAAACAAAATAATTGTCACCTCAAATATTTTTAAGGACAAAAAATGATTTTATCTCCAAAATAATTGTATGCAGCGAAGAACAACGTTTTTAAAATCTGGTAAAAATCGAATTAACAGTTTTTTTATAAACAAAATAAAAACCTAAAAAAAAACATTACTTGAAGTTGCTAAAAATTGATTTTCCATTTAAATATCTTTTCAAAAATTGAAGATATTGGCTTCAAACTAATTTAATCTTATAAAAAATATTGTTATCAACATTCAGTAAAATTTTGAAAAAAAAAAAAACGAATTCACAGTTCTTTTTACAAAATATAAAAACTTAAACAAACAATACAAAAAGTTGGTAAAAATTGAATTTCCACTCAAATATCTTTCCAAAAATTTGAGACTATGGCTTCAAACAAATTTAATCTTATAAAAAATATTGTTTTCAACATTCGGTTAAATTTTAAGTAAAATCGAATTGACAGTTTTTTTCAAAAAAAAAATTTTTCGACTAAAAATCTCTTACCAAAAATAGAATTTGAAATCAATCTATATGCAAAATATTGTTAGTAATTTTTAAATTTCTTAGAATAATTTAACTAACAACTTGTTTAACAAAACACGAAAACCTACAAACCTTTTAAGCAATGACAAATCGGCCGACGGGCTGGGAAGTTAGCAGTGTGGGTCGCATTCCAGCCTCTTTTTTTTCAAATTTGAAGTCAATCGACCCAATGCTTTGGGCTGTTGAGGCCAGTACAGACAGACAGACAGACGGACGAAACCGGGGGACAGACTTTTTTGACTTCCGTACCATCTTAATGTCATGTTTGATTAAAATCTCGAGTCTGAATTTGTTTGCGAATGCCAAACTTGCCATATAGTTCCTATATGCCGCAAGTAAAAAACAGCGATTAGTACTCGACTCCCCGGGAAATTCATAACACATTATTTTTCTTATTATTTCTTTAGAAGCAGTACGTACGTATATAAAACCAACTAAAATGGATATGCCTAACAATGAATTGTGTGTTGTATATACTTTCTCAAATACCTTACAATATACACATACATTGCTTTACAAGTCAGATACAATTTCTGTAGTCGCAATTTCTTTAAAATATTAGTTTTAAATTAACTAAGGTAATTTTTCCGTTAAAAGTGAATAAAAGCTTGTCTATTCCAAGCATTGAAAAAGCTTAAGCCTTAAGGAAGATTGAGCAAGATTATTATTCATTTCTGATGCCGATCAAATTTGTTTTTATTGAAGAAAACATCATAGAAGTTTAGATACAAAATAATTGTTTAAAAAGAGGCTGTGATGCGACCCACACTGATAACATTGCATTGGTAGCAGCTAAAAATGTTCAAATGGTGTTTTTTGTAACAAGTCAATCTTATTATTTAGAGACATTTTTGAAAGAATAGATATGTAGATAAAACTTAAATTTAAGTTGTTTTATGTAAAGATATATTCAACGAGTTAAATCAATATATTTTTATAGGAAAACACTTGATTAAATAAATAAATAAAATAAAATAATAAATAAATATTATAAAACATTAACAACAATATTTCTATATCATAAAACAACTTGGAAGTCAGTATCTTCTTTTCTATCTTCTCAAAATATTAAACTCGAAATATATTTTTAGTACTTTTTAATATTTTTCTGTTTCAGGTTCTTATTTTTCTCTCAATTACAAAATAATAATAACAATTTTTTTTATAAAATTAACAGAGTTTGTCGTCAATTTTTTTTTTGTTATCAAGATACTTAAGTTAAAAATTATTATTTTAACAGTTGTTTTTTGCTGGTTTTCGTCTTTTGTAAAAAGAAAAACGGTCAGTTGAATTCTTACCAAAAATTAAATAAATGCCAATAACAGTAGATATTTTGTGCAGAATCAAATGATATTGAAGTTAATACACTAATTTTGTATCCAGGTATTCGAGACCAAAATCCTTTTTAATTTTATTAAATTCATATTTTGTATAAAACGAAGTAATTTTGAACGTAGCAAAATTAATTATTCCTGAGATATTTGAGTCGAAAATCAATTTGTAGTGCCTTTTTTTTAAATTTTTATTTATTTAAGGATTTTTTCAAAATTTTGAAATATTTAAATATTCGAGGTGAAAAATGTTTTTTTTTTTATTTATAAAAAAACTGTGAATTGTTTTTTTTTTTCAAACTATGTACATATACTTATTTATTACCACGTCACATTACATAATATAAAATTAAATTGAAGTCGCTAGCTTTATTGGTTCCTAAGATATTTGGGGTCAACCAAAATTTTTACTTTTTTTCAAATTTGTAACGGAACCGCTGTTCCTAAACCACTTAATGCGATGTTATGCTCTTTAAATGAGTTTCATTGATGCACATGACCACAATTGTACCCAAAGAAAGGTGGCTTAGGTTGTCCAGTCAGCAGAGTGCGGTTAGGCACGCTAGCGATGGTCATTAGGCTTGCTCGTCGGAGGGGTGGGATCTTGCACCCGCTACTGGACTGCCGTTTACTTTAAACGTGCCTGAATAATAATTAAGAATAAAAGAATAACTAAAAACTACTAAAAATCACCTGTCTTATCTAATAAACCTCCTATTGGGAACTTAAGATGTATTTAGTTCCTGAGTGTAACCCTCCCACTGTTTATTGCACTAGGCAAAAACTCCATGGTTACCGCATCACTCTAAATTCACTCACGATAACCCCTAAATTGAAGTCAAGGTAAAAATTAAGCCGGACTTATCTCTCCACCGTCGAAACTACCCTTCAGCATCCCACTTCTCTAAGCTCACTTAAGAAACTCAAACACACGTCATTGTGTATGACAGTAACACTCTATAAATTTCATTTATCATTATAATTCATAATATTTATTTAAACTCTTATAGTATAATATCAATAATACATTTCGACTTCGTTTATGATTTCAGGTAAATGAATAATCTAACATTAAATTTAATAAAACAAGAGAAAGAAAAAAAAAAACGCGTATACGCCCCGGTGGTCAATTCATATTTTTTTCTTGATTAGGTTATAGTTCTATATTTTTCATAGAAAAAAAAATAATATTAACTTTGGACATTAGTTAATTCCAATTCTTAATTCTAACAACACTAGGTATCTAAATAACGATACTTAAAAAAAAAAATCTACATTCGGAAAATCGATTGTAAATAAAATTGAAATTATCGATAAGCTCATAGAAAATAAAATTAAAAGGTCATTAACCTTCTGTATGGCTCTCTCAGTAATTGTTGAGGTAGGTTATGGTTTTAGTTATGCATCTTAAAATATGGAACAGTAGTTAGAATTCTTTTGACACTTTATCAACATAGTCTGTTAAATTTATGTTCATTTCTGGTAGTTCTATTTTCACTCAATTATTAATTATGTACTTGTTCTTGACTCATTTAATCTCCTCATGCACATGTTAAACAAACAAAAAAATGCATACTCTTACTAGCTTATTACATAGGACTCACCAAATTTCTCCTCCAGCGAAGTAGTGCGCACAACTTGTTGGCGGGTAATAGGTGCAGGAATGTGTTTCTTTCTAAACTCTTTTACTCTAATTTAGCTAAATTTAAAAAAAAGTATGTTTATCATATGTATGAATAGGTGATCATGAGTTGGAATGTATACTTATCTTTTAGCAAATCTCTTAACATTGAGTGACTACCATTTGAGAGTACCATACATTTTTATATTAACTCAAAAAAAATATAATAACAAATATCAGTTGATCTCTGGACCAGAGAGAAAAAACTAATCGAGAGCAGAGAGAAAAAACTAAATGAGAGAACCGAATTTCCTCGTCTCCGTCTCTTCGAAACCTCTTACTCTCATTTTTTATAGCGTGTTGAAGTCGTATCGGTGTATACATGTTTTCACCTCGGAGAAGAGTACACAAAAAAACATCATTTCCGGGAAATGCGGCATTTCTCATTTTTGTTTATTGATAGCCAAGAAGGCTATGTTTTTTAAAGTCTCATTATAATATTTGTAATTCTCATGAATTTTTTTTTTTATTTTGCTAACATCTTTTCGTTTTTTATATCTACAAAAATACTCCTATAATTCAAATTAATTCTAGGAAAACATTTTTGTTTGTCAATAAATAACGGAAGAAGTTATACCGGTAGTTCGTGGTGAATTTGTTTTTCTCTTCTTTTTCTCTAAGTTACAGATAGATGGCAGGAACAACCAAAACAAGAAAGGATGTGTGCAGAAAGTGTTTAACAAGGTTAAGGTTTTTTAGACTAGACTTTATTTGTATATTATAAACGAGTACACGTTTTTTATAAATGAATATTATGTTTATTTCAATAGTTATACCTTAACTATTAACTTAACTACTGTATTATCTAAAATATACTGCATTGAATTCTTTTACATTGAATTATAAAAGGCGGAAATAATAAAGTTTAACAGTTTACCGGGAATATTTATATAAAATATCCATATCTTCTGCAATTGCCGTATCAATCGATATTTTCTGGAACTTAGTGTTAACGTAGCATTTATTTGTCATGAATCACTTTTTTAGCTTTTTATACACCAAAAAAATCAATGATGAAATTTGGATGCGATAATAATTACTTGAACACAGCATTTTCTATGTTCATAGTTCTTCAGGTTTAGCATTTATTTATGTATATCCTAAAAAGTTTAGCAAACATCTATGAATAAGCCACAATGCACTTTCAGAAAAACTGTAGTTAGAACTTTCCCTCACAGATTTTTCCTTGTCGCTATATAACTGAAAGATAATATATAAATAGTTAGAACTGGAAAACTTATAAAAATGATGCATAAGACTTAAATTTTTGTTGAAGAACAAATTTGTATATTCTTTTCACAAAACCACTGACCTAGCGAGAATACAAATATTTTAAATTTTGTACAAAAGTACTTTTCGGCTTATGTAGTTAAGCCTTTAAAAGCAACACACTACCTTAGGGGAAAGCCGTAAGAATAGCTTATCACCTATTCACAAATCTTATGCAATGAAAATTGGCAACAGAAGTAACAAGTTGACGGTCTTTTTATTTAGTGTCTACTTAAATCACTTATTTTCGGCATATTGGAAATGTCGTGAGTAATGTAAAGAAAATAATCAACGAGTACACACAAATAAAATAGGAATGGAAAAAGGAGATGAGTATATAAAAATGTTTTCAATGTTCCATGTTTACATTCTGTAACTCTCGTTTTCAATGTTCCTGCAACTCTCGCATCGACAATATTAAGTCGATAAACTCTGAAAATTGAAACAAATCTGAGTTTTTTTCGCATCTTTCAACGGTCTGAGCGAAAATTAAACGCATAAACGCAGCTAATAATACAAATAACAGTTGTAGTGCTTTCAGAGTTTTATGTTTCTAGGTCCTAATTCTCTTTGGACTGTTGCACCACATAATTTATTTTACTTACTTAATGATTAAAACTGGCTTCAAATAACTAACTAATATTTATCTAAATGCGTAATTTAGAATTGTTTCTAAATCTTCATTGTTCTGGCACCTAACAAGAGTAATTAGTTTCACTTCATATTCGAATGATATTACTCTCAAACGAACACAATGAGAGTACCAAAAAGTTGTTCATCCACAATTTTGAATTTTCTTTGAACACCTCTGAACAGCTGACTACATCCGCCATTTTTCAAAGGTGGTGAGCAGAGAGAAAAGTTTTTTCTTTCTCGTGGTGAGTATGTACACAAACTTGCATAAGTGTTTGTTCCCCACATTTTTTTATATGGAGTTAATACATATGCAAGTGGGTGGCCAAATCACAGCTTGTAGGCAAAAAGAGAGCAACCGTCGAAGTTGGTTCTCTCTATTAGTTCTTTTCTCTCTGCTCTGGACTTCGATGGCGATGGTTGTTTAGGTAAGTATGGTTATCAAAAACACTCCATTACCAAGACCGGAATCTCAGACTGACATTTCGGTTTGCCTACAAGCAAAAACACTCCATTACCAAGACCGGAATCTTTCGTACGTTTCACTCTCCAAAACCCGTTTGTTTACATTGTTGTATTTGTAATTTTGACAATTAGTCCATGAATAGATGTGAGCACACACAAAAAAAACGATGCCGTGGGCTAGCGGCACTTTGCATAGCAAAAACAAAATGGAGGGGTTAATAAGTTTTTTTCAGGTTTTTCTTTTTACTTTTTTTCGATGAAGAAGTCAGTTTTAAGCTTTAATTTTGCAGGCATTTTGTTGATAGCGAACCAATGTACATTTTTGTCTTCAAAAAAGCATGTTCACCATCAGTTTATTATAATTAATTCACTAATTTACAAAAATCACTACGAAATTCTTCAAATTTCAAAATTAACCTCGGATTTTTGTATCAAAGATGCGTTCGAAGAACCATCAAGTTAAGGGTGCGAGCGCAATTTTTGTATTGAATTCTAATAAATTTTCGTTAATGAACGGCCCAAATATTTTGTTTGCAACTAATTAAAATCTGTATCAATTTAATTAATCCAAGTATATTTATAGTTTGTTTTTAATGATTTAAGCTTGCAACTATTTTTCAATTCCATTATGATTAATAAATATTAAATTTAAAAAAAAAAGTGTTATAATCGAAAAATATCTTATCCATAACATTCTTGATTGATGGAAGCATACATGTATTTGCTATCAAAAAAAACTATGCATCAAAGGAACACCAATGTTTTAAAAAAGTAATCAGAACGATTATAGCGAATCTGTTGAATAAATGCAGAGCAAATAAAATGCAAATTTTGACATATATCACAAAATGAAAACGTCTTAAAATCGTTCTGAATTCACGCACAACTCATTCAATAGAACATGTAATCGTCATGAATGTTTATTGTTGACGTACAGAAGTTTTTTTAGTGAATTTCCATAGTTTAACGCAAAATATAATTTTCATTCATTCCTTAAAAATGTTTAGTTACCAAAGTTCAAGTTTACTTATTATTGTTTGAAGGGTATGTTTAGTAAAAGTGCTGCTAAAAATGAAACAAATTAATGAGTTTTACGTACATATTTTTCTGTATATAGTAAATACTTCCATAGATTACATTTTATAAATGAAGAACATAGAAGAAAATATACATAAACAATAGTTTTCAGGTATAAAGCAGAGGTTAGTGTAGAAAAATATTTTTGAGAAAGCCAATAATATTTTAGGTATGTTCATTAAAGAAATTTCCGCTTCGGCTAACCTTCATCAACTTTTTAGAAAAAAAATTAGCATTAATAGCAGCCAATTATTTCATAGCATAATTAATTTTTCAGATTGTAAAATGTCTAGAAATTTTCATACGCTACAAAATTCGTAATTTTATGCGTAAACATAGAAGATAACATTATTTAGTCAAGAAGTATGGATTTTGGCGCGTATACCGTTTTTTTCTATTGGGTGTTCGGTTTCCCCATACTGGAATAAAAAAAAGTTACTTAAATCTATTTATTGCACTCATTTAGTTGGTATTGTGTGTAAACATATTACCTATTACTATTCCTTAAAGATGCTTTACACAAAGCAACTTATTTTTAAAACATGGTTCCCTCAAATTTTTATTCCAAAATCTAACTACAAACAAAATTCTAACTCTTACATAGTCCCTTAAAACGAAATTTTCAGGAATATTTCTGCAACAAACAAAACTAAAATTTGGTCTTGCAACTACCGAACTGCTTAAATGATGAAAATACTAATCTAATTGAGGAATCTGAACTAGCTAAAGTTGGCAATGGAACTTCACAAGTATGCTTCTCGTAGCATTGTCTGTACAAAAAAATACGGAGGCACCCGCCTATTGTTTCCACCTGAACTTCTAACGTCGCGAAGAAAATGCTCTAAGCAAACTACACCTGAAAAAATTGTCTGTTTTGTTGTTTTACAAAGTATTGAGTTACACTTTTGTCCATTTGCAATAACTATACTTAACCAGTTGCAGCGCATGTTGCGTTCGCAAATAATTTAAGTAAACAAAATAAATAATAATAAACTAATAAATCATTAAATATGTATTTGGTCAATTTTATTTTATTTAATATACATTTACAACATTTATTTGGATTGAAATTAAAAAGCTATACAAATCTTCCAATTTAAGACCATGTCAGCACTTCAGATTTTGTTGGTTAGGATTGTTTAGTTTTTGAACGAGGCCATGCAACATTCAAAATGAAGCATTTAGATGAGGCTGATTACTATAATGAAGCATTTTGATGGGCCTGAGGACTAAATGTGAGAATGTGTTTGGTTTTTTGCATCATTTGACGCACACTTTCTCACATTTAGTCCTCAGTAGCTTGTAGGCAAACCGAAATGTCAGTCTGAGATTCCGGTCTTGGTAATGGAGTGTTTTTGCCTACAAGCTACTGAGGACTAAATGTGAGAAAGTGTGCGTGAAATGATGCAAAAAACCAAACACATTCTCACATTTAGTCCTCAGGCCCATCAAAATGCTTCATTATAGTAATCAGCCTCATCTAAATGCTTCATTTTGAATGTTGCATGGCCTCGTTCAAAAACTAAACAATCCTAACCAACAAAATCTGAAGTGCTGACATGGTCTTAAATTGGAAGATTTGTATAGCCTGTCACCTGTCTTATCTAATAAACCTCCTATTGGGAACTTAAGATGTATTTAGTTCCTGAGTGTAACCCTCCCACTGTTTATTGCACTAGGCAAAAACTCCATGGTTACCGCATCACTCTAAATTCACTCACGATAACCCCTAAATTGAAGTCAAGGTAAAAATTAAGCCGGACTTATCTCTCCACCGTCGAAACTACCCTTCAGCATCCCACTTCTCTAAGCTCACTTAAGAAACTCAAACACACGTCATTGTGTATGACAGTAACACTCTATAAATTTCATTTATCATTATAATTCATAATATTTATTTAAACTCTTATAGTATAATATCAATAATACATTTCGACTTCGTTTATGATTTCAGGTAAATGAATAATCTAACATTAAATTTAATAAAACAAGAGAAAAAAAAAAAACGCGTATACGCCCCGGTGGTCAATTCATATTTTTTTCTTGATTAGGTTATAGTTCTATATTTTTCATAGAAAAAAAAATAATATTAACTTTGGACATTAGTTAATTCCAATTCTTAATTCTAACAACACTAGGTATCTAAATAACGATACTTAAAAAAAAAAATCTACATTCGGAAAATCGATTGTAAATAAAATTGAAATTATCGTTAAGCTCATAGAAAATAAAATTAAAAGGTCATTAACCTTCTGTATGGCTCTCTCAGTAATTGTTGAGGTAGGTTATGGTTTTAGTTATGCATCTTAAAATATGGAACAGTAGTTAGAATTCTTTTGACACTTTATCAACATAGTCTGTTAAATTTATGTTCATTTCTGGTAGTTCTATTTTCACTCAATTATTAATTATGTACTTGTTCTTGACTCATTTAATCTCCTCATGCACATGTTAAACAAACAAAAAAATGCATACTCTTACTAGCTTATTACATAGGACTCACCAAATTTCTCCTCCAGCGAAGTAGTGCGCACAACTTGTTGGCGGGTAATAGGTGCAGGAATGTGTTTCTTTCTAAACTCTTTTACTCTAATTTAGCTAAATTTAAAAAAAAGTATGTTTATCATATGTATGAATAGGTGATCATGAGTTGGAATGTATACTTATCTTTTAGCAAATCTCTTAACATTGAGTGACTACCATTTGAGAGTACCATACATTTTTATATTAACTCAAAAAAAATATAATAACAAATATCAGTTGATCTCTGGACCAGAGAGAAAAAACTAATCGAGAGCAGAGAGAAAAAACTAAATGAGAGAACCGAATTTCCTCGTCTCCGTCTCTTCGAAACCTCTTACTCTCATTTTTTATAGCGTGTTGAAGTCGTATCGGTGTATACATGTTTTCACCTCGGAGAAGAGTACACAAAAAAACATCATTTCCGGGAAATGCGGCATTTCTCATTTTTGTTTATTGATAGCCAAGAAGGCTATGTTTTTTAAAGTCTCATTATAATATTTGTAATTCTCATGAATTTTTTTTTTTATTTTGCTAACATCTTTTTGTTTTTTATATCTACAAAAATACTCCTATAATTCAAATTAATTCTAGGAAAACATTTTTGTTTGTCAATAAATAACGGAAGAAGTTATACCGGTAGTTCGTGGTGAATTTGTTTTTCTCTTCTTTTTCTCTAAGTTACAGATAGATGGCAGGAACAACCAAAACAAGAAAGGATGTGTGCAGAAAGTGTTTAACAAGGTTAAGGTTTTTTAGACTAGACTTTATTTGTATATTATAAACGAGTACACGTTTTTTATAAATGAATATTATGTTTATTTCAATAGTAATACCTTAACTATTAACTTAACTACTGTATTATCTAAAATATACTGCATTGAATTCTTTTACATTGAATTATAAAAGGCGGAAATAATAAAGTTTAACAGTTTACCGGGAATATTTATATAAAATATCCATATCTTCTGCAATTGCCGTATCAATCGATATTTTCTGGAACTTAGTGTTAACGTAGCATTTATTTGTCATGAATCACTTTTTTAGCTTTTTATACACCAAAAAAATCAATGATGAAATTTGGATGCGATAATAATTACTTGAACACAGCATTTTCTATGTTCATAGTTCTTCAGGTTTAGCATTTATTTATGTATATCCTAAAAAGTTTAGCAAACATCTATGAATAAGCCACAATGCACTTTCAGAAAAACTGTAGTTAGAACTTTCCCTCACAGATTTTTCCTTGTCGCTATATAACTGAAAGATAATATATAAATAGTTAGAACTGGAAAACTTATAAAAATGATGCATAAGACTTAAATTTTTGTTGAAGAACAAATTTGTATATTCTTTTCACAAAACCACTGACCTAGCGAGAATACAAATATTTTAACTTTTGTACAAAAGTACTTTTCGGCTTATGTAGTTAAGCCTTTAAAAGCAACACACTACCTTAGGGGAAAGCAGTAAGAATAGCTCATCACCTATTCACAAATCTTATGCAATGAAAATTGGCAACAGAAGTAACAAGTTGACGGTCTTTTTATTTAGTGTCTACTTAAATCACTTATTTTCGGCATATTGGAAATGTCGTGAGTAATGTAAAGAAAATAAACAACGAGTACACACAAATAAAATAGGAATGGAAAAAGGAGATGAGTATATAAAAATGTTTTCAATGTTCCATGTTTACATTCTGTAACTCTCGTTTTCAATGTTCCTGCAACTCTCGCATCGACAATATTAAGTCGATAAACTCTGAAAATTGAAACAAATCTGAGTTTTTTTCGCATCTTTCAACGGTCTGAGCGAAAATTAAACGCATAAACGCAGCTAATAATACAAATAACAGTTGTAGTGCTTTCAGAGTTTTATGTTTCTAGGTCCTAATTCTCTTTGGACTGTTGCACCACATAATTTATTTTACTTACTTAATGATTAAAACTGGCTTCAAATAACTAACTAATATTTATCTAAATGCGTAATTTAGAATTGTTTCTAAATCTTCATTGTTCTGGCACCTAACAAGAGTAATTAGTTTCACTTCATATTCGAATGATATTACTCTCAAACGAACACAATGAGAGTACCAAAAAGTTGTTCATCCACAATTTTGAATTTTCTTTGAACACCTCTGAACAGCTGACTACATCCGCCATTTTTCAAAGGTGGTGAGCAGAGAGAAAAGTTTTTTCTTTCTCGTGGTGAGTATGTACACAAACTTGCATAAGTGTTTGTTCCCCACATTTTTTTATATGGAGTTAATACATATGCAAGTGGGTGGCCAAATCACAGCTTGTAGGCAAAAAGAGAGCAACCGTCGAAGTTGGTTCTCTCTATTAGTTCTTTTCTCTCTGCTCTGGACTTCGATGGCGATGGTTGTTTAGGTAAGTATGGTTATCAAAAACACTCCATTACCAAGACCGGAATCTCAGACTGACATTTCGGTTTGCCTACAAGCAAAAACACTCCATTACCAAGACCGGAATCTTTCGTACGTTTCACTCTCCAAAACCCGTTTGTTTACATTGTTGTATTTGTAATTTTGACAATTAGTCCATGAATAGATGTGAGCACACACAAAAAAAACGATGCCGTGGGCTAGCGGCACTTTGCATAGCAAAAACAAAATGGAGGGGTTAATAAGTTTTTTTCAGGTTTTTCTTTTTACTTTTTTTCGATGAAGAAGTCAGTTTTAAGCTTTAATTTTGCAGGCATTTTGTTGATAGCGAACCAATGTACATTTTTGTCTTCAAAAAAGCATGTTCACCATCAGTTTATTATAATTAATTCACTAATTTACAAAAATCACTACGAAATTCTTCAAATTTCAAAATTAACCTCGGATTTTTGTATCAAAGATGCGTTCGAAGAACCATCAAGTTAAGGGTGCGAGCGCAATTTTTGTATTGAATTCTAATAAATTTTCGTTAATGAACGGCCCAAATATTTTGTTTGCAACTAATTAAAATCTGTATCAATTTAATTAATCCAAGTATATTTATAGTTTGTTTTTAATGATTTAAGCTTGCAACTATTTTTCAATTCCATTATGATTAATAAATATTAAATTAAAAAAAAAAAGTGTTATAATCGAAAAATATCTTATCCATAACATTCTTGATTGATGGAAGCATACATGTATTTGCTATCAAAAAAAACTATGCATCAAAGGAACACCAATGTTTTAAAAAAGTAATCAGAACGATTATAGCGAATCTGTTGAATAAATGCAGATCAAATAAAATGCAAATTTTGACATATATCACAAAATGAAAACGTCTTAAAATCGTTCTGAATTCACGCACAACTCATTCAATAGAACATGTAATCGTCATGAATGTTTATTGTTGACGTACAGAAGTTTTTTTAGTGAATTTCCACAGTTTAACGCAAAATATAATTTTCATTCATTCCTTAAAAATGTTTAGTTACCAAAGTTCAAGTTTACTTATTATTGTTTGAAGGGTATGTTTAGTAAAAGTGCTGCTAAAAATGAAACAAATTAATGAGTTTTACGTACATATTTTTCTGTATATAGTAAATACTTCCATAGATTACATTTTATAAATGAAGAACATAGAAGAAAATATACATAAACAATAGTTTTCAGGTATAAAGCAGAGGTTAGTGTAGAAAAATATTTTTGAGAAAGCCAATAATATTTTAGGTATGTTCATTAAAGAAATTTCCGCTTCGGCTAACCTTCATCAACTTTTTAGAAAAAAAATTAGCATTAATAGCAGCCAATTATTTCATAGCATAATTAATTTTTCAGATTGTAAAATGTCTAGAAATTTTCATACGCTACAAAATTCGTAATTTTATGCGTAAACATAGAAGATAACATTATTTAGTCAAGAAGTATGGATTTTGGCGCGTATACCGTTTTTTTCTATTGGGTGTTCGGTTTCCCCATACTGGAATAAAAAAAAGTTACTTAAATCTATTTATTGCACTCATTTAGTTGGTATTGTGTGTAAACATATTACCTATTACTATTCCTTAAAGATGCTTTACACAAAGCAACTTATTTTTAAAACATGGTTCCCTCAAATTTTTATTCCAAAATCTAACTACAAACAAAATTCTAACTCTTACATAGTCCCTTAAAACGAAATTTTCAGGAATATTTCTGCAACAAACAAAACTAAAATTTGGTCTTGCAACTACCGAACTGCTTAAATGATGAAAATACTAATCTAATTGAGGAATCTGAACTAGCTAAAGTTGGCAATGGAACTTCACAAGTATGCTTCTCGTAGCATTGTCTGTACAAAAAAATACGGAGGCACCCGCCTATTGTTTCCACCTGAACTTCTAACGTCGCCAAGAAAATGCTCTAAGCAAACTACACCTTATTATGTTTTCTTATAAAATAAAACCACGTGATATAACGTAACAAGTATTCAGTTTATTTATTAATCGCTAACGTAATCTCGATATAACAACTAGTCTAAGCGGAGGTTGATATGCAAGTGCGAGTGAAACTGTCAAAGCAATTAGGTATAGGAAAACAAAGAGAATATGAATAACTGCAATATACAACACTCTTCGCCACTTAATTATTAACATTATAATATAACAAAATTCAAAATAATATAAGAATTCAATTATTGACTTAAAATATAAAAACAACTCTTAATGTTCATGAATTCGGAAACTTTGAAAAACTCCAGGGAGAATATTTTAAGGAATGAAACGATCAATTTCTTTTACTATCCGCGGTGCTTTCCTTTGAGCGATTGGCAATTCTGCAGAGGAAGTTTCATGATTAGTTTTATGTTCAAAATCCTGTTTAACTTCTGGAATGTTTTCAATTTTTTCCGAGTTCTTTTCAATTTCTTTGCCAGTGCAATCGGCAATCGTTAATTTAGGTTTAACAAACTTTTTCTTTAATTGATTTGCATGAGCATATCTTATTTTACCATTAATAAAAATCAAATAAGTTAGACTACTCACAACTTTCCTTACAGTTATTGGAATCCATTTAATAATAGTTTTCAATTCATTACGATATAAGGCCTCTTCGCCCACTTCAAAAGTTTTACTTATTACTTTTTTACAATTTTCATTTTCAATAACTTTATTAGATTTAGTATTTATATTTTTACCATTTACATTTTTATTAACATTTTTAATAAAATTAAGATTTTTCTTTCCTACTTTATCATTGATTTTTGGATTCACATAATCTAACAATTTCGTAGGCTTAAAAGAAAAGATCAATTGTGAAGGCGAAATGCCGGTCGTTGTTGTTGGTGTATTATTATAAACCATAAGTAAATCAAAAATCTTATTTTCAAAACTTGACACTGACTGATGCTCTAAAACCATTTTAGCGAGCTTATCTTTTACCGTTCTAACCCCACGTTCTGCTAAGCCATTGCTCTGACTGTGGTAAGGTGGAGTTTTTGAAAAAAATATTTTTTTTGTTTCGCAATATTTTTTAAAAAGAAACGCTGAAAAAGGCGGTCCATTGTCCGTCACGATTTGCTTTGGATACCCAAAAATTACAAAAAATTCTTTTAATTTGTCTAGCAAAGCATTTAGTGTCGTTGAAGACATAATTTTTACAACAATATACTTGCTAAACGCATCAATAATTATAAGACAAGTCTTACCTATAAAATGAAAAAAATCCAAATGAATCCTATCAAACGGTTCATCGACTTTAGGCCAGACTGAAACGCACTTTTCTTTTGGAACGGATTGTGTTTGTTCACAAATCTCACATTGCCTTACAAACGTTTCTATTTCCTTGTCTATGGAAGGCCACCAAACGTATGACCTAGCGAGCATTTTCATGCGTACCATACCTGTATGGCACTCATGAAGAAGCTTTAATATTCCTTTTCGTAAAACAAAAGGAATACAAACTCGGTGTCTATAAAAAATACATCCGTCGTCTATCGACAAATTATTACGAACCATGTAAAACTGTTTAACAGTTGCCTTATTCAAAACACCAGGCCATTTCGTTCTCAAAAACTGTAAGACTACAGTAAGAACCTGATCTTGATTTGTTTCCTTTCTGACACTTTCGAAATCAATTAAACCCTCGGAACCAAAGTAATAAATTGGAGTGTATTCGATGTCCGATTTTTCACTCAAGGGCATCCTCGATAAAAAATCAGCATGACTTATTTGTGCCCCCCTTCTGTAAACAACATTATACCTATATTGGGATAAACTAATTGACCAACGTTGTAATCTCGCTGACGCAACGGAAGAGTTACTTTTACTTGGGCTAAAAATTTCTTTCAAAGCCATATTGTCCGTACAAAGGGTAAATTGTTGACCATAAATAAATATATGAAACTTTTTTATCGCAAACATAACTGCCAGACCTTCCCTGTGCAGCTGCGAATAATTTCGCTCGGAATCCGTCAGAGTGCACGAAGCAAAAAACACTGGTTTTTCTGTACCTTCAACTAGATGAGCTAAAATAGCTCCCACACCTACAGGGCTGGCATCTGTTGTGACTATTATTGGCTTTTCTGGGTCATACAACTCTAAAAGTCTATTGCTAACCAACGACTTTTTACATTTTTCAAATGCGGCTTTACATTCCGCTGACCAAACAAAATTTGAGCCCTTTCTTCTTAGGACGTTAAGAGGATAGACATCCGTAGCCAAATTAGGCAGATATTGGTGGTAAAAGTTGAGTAAACCCAAGAACGACTCCAAACCCTTTACGTCTTTTGGAGCTGGGGCATTGACAATAGCCTCTATTTTATCTTTGTTTGGACTTAGACCTTTATCTGACAAGGTATGCCCTAAGAAATTGACGGAAGACTGAAGAAACTTGCACTTTGATAAATTTATTCGGACATTATGATTCGACAGGCGCGATAAAACCTCAAAAAGCAACAGTCTGCATTCGTTTTCTGACTGCCCTCCAATCAAAACGTCATCAATATAACACCGAACGCGTTTCAACCCTAACAAAATTCTGTCCATGACAGTTTGAAAAATTCCTGGAGCGCAGCTTACCCCTAAAATCAAACGTGTATACTTAAACAATCCCTTAAAGGTGTTTATTACTAAAACTTTTTGGGAAGCTTTGCTGACTGCGAGTTGTAAGTAGGCTCCAGTAAGATCTAACACACAAAAATACTTACAATCTGACATAACTGCAAAAATTTCTTGAATTTTTGGCAGCGAATTAAAACGGGTTTCGACCCATTTATTTATAGTTACCTTGCAGTCAACGCAAATTCGGATGGTGTTATCTTTCTTGGGTACAATAACTATGGGGCTTGCCCATTGACTAACCTCTATTGGTTCCAAAATGCCTTCTGACACTAAGCGCTTTAATTCGAGTTCAACTTTTTCTCGCAATTTAAAGGGTACACTGTAAGCAGCGTGAAAGATGGGTACAGCCTCTTCTTTCATGACGACGTCCGCTTCAAAACCGACAATTGGAGTATTACATTTATCCTGACATATTTTCGGAAATTTTACTTTAATTTCTTGAACAATATCGACCTGAGACATAACGCGACAGCCCGACTGAGAATCCGACTGACAAACCGACTGACAAACTGAAACCTCACTTTGCAAAAAATTACCTCGCCAATCTGGGAAGAGAACATCGAGCCAGTCGCGACCCATTATACTATTTTTGGGTGAACTTCCTTCCACGACTATCAACGACAAATGGAAAACTTGACCGGAGTAGCACACTTCACAATTCATCGATCCAAGCTCTTTAATTTGAACACCTGTAACAGAAACTAATTTTACACAATAATTATTCAAAATAAAATTAGAAAAAAAAGACTTAAATTGTTCTTCGCACATGATCGATGTCATTGCACCGGTATCTATTTCCATAGCAACAGTTATTCCGTTAATCGACAAATGACACATTTGCGGCTGACTTCGCTGCTGCATGCTGCTTATGACTTGAACTTTGGACTCTGGATTATTTTTGCACATGGTAGAGATGTGCCCCTTTTTTCCGCACGTAAAGCACTCCCAATTTATGGCTGGACAATTTTTATGGGCTGCTCTACCACAACGCGGACAGGTCTTTTTGTGACGATGACGATTGTTGTTGTTTTTAGTGAAATTTAGCTTTGACGACTTGCAGTTACTATCACCTTGTGGAACAAGTTTGGAGTTAGACTGGGGACCAACATTCTTATAACGATTTTGACTATAGATTGCATGAGTGGTGTTGGGTGACTGTACAGAAACGGATGCTCGTTCTGATGCTTCTACGGCTAATGCTTTTTCACAGCATTGCAGGAACGTGAAACTCTCATTTTCTAGTAGGACTTGTTGAATTTTCTCGTGTCTAAGACCCACGATGAAACGATCTGCTAACTGTTCATCTAGCAAGCGTAATTTGTAGACACCCAGTTTAGAATCCAAGCTCGCATCTTTATCTGCCGATGTCCCTGGCTCTGGTTTCAAGACGTCACCGAAATCACAATCCTGAGCAGCAGCTTTAAGCTTGACGATAAAATCACTGATTTGTTCACCGGGTTGTTGAACAACGTTGTGAAACTTAAAGCGCTCCGCACGTTTATTTGGCTTTGGGGCAAATTGAGATCTCAGAAGAGCCAAATTTTCGTCGAAAGATTTACTGCTTGGAGAATCTGGATACGTTAACTTAGACAACAGTTCGTACATTGACTTGCCCATGAGGCCAATAAACAGTGGGTTTTGTCCTTCGGGTTTCACTGCGTTCAATGCAAACAGGTTTTTTATTCTGTCTTCATAATCTTTGAAGTTGTCACCACTTTCAAAAGGCTCAACACTGCCTATTAATTTCAACATATTTAACACGTTATAGACTTTCGAACGAATTAATTTTAAGACTTTTATTTTGTATTCTTTATCCTCGTCGCCAGAATATTATGTTTTCTTATAAAATAAAACCACGTGATATAACGTAACAAGTATTCAGTTTATTTATTAATCGCTAACGTAATCTCGATATAACAACTAGTCTAAGCGGAGGTTGATATGCAAGTGCGAGTGAAACTGTCAAAGCAATTAGGTATAGGAAAACAAAGAGAATATGAATAACTGCAATATACAACACACCTGAAAAAATTGTCTGTTTTGTTGTTTTACAAAGTATTGAGTTACACTTTTGTCCATTTGCAATAACTATACTTAACCAGTTGCAGCGCATGTTGCGTTCGCAAATAATTTAAGTAAACAAAATAAATAATAATAAACTAATAAATCATTAAATATGTATTTGGTCAATTTTATTTTATTTAATATACATTTACAACATTTATTTGGATTGAAATTAAAAAGCTATACAAATCTTCCAATTTAAGACCATGTCAGCACTTCAGATTTTGTTGGTTAGGATTGTTTAGTTTTTGAACGAGGCCATGCAACATTCAAAATGAAGCATTTAGATGAGGCTGATTACTATAATGAAGCATTTTGATGGGCCTGAGGACTAAATGTGAGAATGTGTTTGGTTTTTTGCATCATTTCACGCACACTTTCTCACATTTAGTCCTCAGTAGCTTGTAGGCAAACCGAAATGTCAGTCTGAGATTCCGGTCTTGGTAATGGAGTGTTTTTGCCTACAAGCTACTGAGGACTAAATGTGAGAAAGTGTGCGTGAAATGATGCAAAAAACCAAACACATTCTCACATTTAGTCCTCAGGCCCATCAAAATGCTTCATTATAGTAATCAGCCTCATCTAAATGCTTCATTTTGAATGTTGCATGGCCTCGTTCAAAAACTAAACAATCCTAACCAACAAAATCTGAAGTGCTGACATGGTCTTAAATTGGAAGATTTGTATAGCTTTTTAATTTCAATCCAAATAAATGTTGTAAATGTATATTAAATAAAATAAAATTGACCAAATACATATTTAATGATTTATTAGTTTATTATTATTTATTTTGTTTACTTAAATTATTTGCGAACGCAACATGCGCTGCAACTGGTTAAGTATAGTTATTGCAAATGGACAAAAGTGTAACTCAATACTTTGTAAAACAACAAAACAGACAATTTTTTCAGGTGTAGTTTGCTTAGAGCATTTTCTTCGCGACGTTAGAAGTTCAGGTGGAAACAATAGGCGGGTGCCTCCGTATTTGTTTGTACAGACAATGCTACGAGAAGCATACTTGTGAAGTTCCATTGCCAACTTTAGCTAGTTCAGATTCCTCAATTAGATTAGTATTTTCATCATTTAAGCAGTTCGGTAGTTGCAAGACCAAATTTTAGTTTTGTTTGTTGCAGAAATATTCCTGAAAATTTCGTTTTAAGGGACTATGTAAGAGTTAGAATTTTGTTTGTAGTTAGATTTTGGAATACAAATTTGAGGGAACCATGTTTTAAAAATAAGTTGCTTTGTGTAAAGCATCTTTAAGGAATAGTAATAGGTAATATGTTTACACACAATACCAACTAAATGAGTGCAATAAATAGATTTAAGTAACTTTTTTTTATTCCAGTATGGGGAAACCGAACACCCAATAGAAAAAAAACGGTATACGCGCCAAAATCCATACTTCTTGACTAAATAATGTTATCTTCTATGTTTACGCATAAAATTACGAATTTTGTAGCGTATGAAAATTTCTAGACATTTTACAATCTGAAAAATTAATTATGCTATGAAATAATTGGCTGCTATTAATGCTAATTTTTTTTCTAAAAAGTTGATGAAGGTTAGCCGAAGCGGAAATTTCTTTAATGAACATACCTAAAATATTATTGGCTTTCTCAAAAATATTTTTCTACACTAACCTCTGCTTTATACCTGAAAACTATTGTTTATGTATATTTTCTTCTATGTTCTTCATTTATAAAATGTAATCTATGGAAGTATTTACTATATACAGAAAAATATGTACGTAAAACTCATTAATTTGTTTCATTTTTAGCAGCACTTTTACTAAACATACCCTTCAAACAATAATAAGTAAACTTGAACTTTGGTAACTAAACATTTTTAAGGAATGAATGAAAATTATATTTTGCGTTAAACTGTGGAAATTCACTAAAAAAACTTCTGTACGTCAACAATAAACATTCATGACGATTACATGTTCTATTGAATGAGTTGTGCGTGAATTCAGAACGATTTTAAGACGTTTTCATTTTGTGATATATGTCAAAATTTGCATTTTATTTGCTCTGCATTTATTCAACAGATTCGCTATAATCGTTCTGATTACTTTTTTAAAACATTGGTGTTCCTTTGATGCATAGTTTTTTTTGATAGCAAATACATGTATGCTTCCATCAATCAAGAATGTTATGGATAAGATATTTTTCGATTATAACACTTTTTTTTTTAAATTTAATATTTATTAATCATAATGGAAATGAAAAATAGTTGCAAGCTTAAATCATTAAAAACAAACTATAAATATACTTGGATTAATTAAATTGATACAGATTTTAATTAGTTGCAAACAAAATATTTGGGCCGTTCATTAACGAAAATTTATTAGAATTCAATACAAAAATTGCGCTCGCACCCTTAACTTGATGGTTCTTCGAACGCATCTTTGATACAAAAATCCGAGGTTAATTTTGAAATTTGAAGAATTTCGTAGTGATTTTTGTAAATTAGTGAATTAATTATAATAAACTGATGGTGAACATGCTTTTTTGAAGACAAAAATGTACATTGGTTCGCTATTAACAAAATGCCTGCAAAATTAAAGCTTAAAACTGACTTCTTCATCGAAAAAAAGTAAAAAGAAAAACCTGAAAAAAACTTATTAACCCCTCCATTTTGTTTTTGCTATGCAAAGTGCCGCTAGCCCACGGCATCGTTTTTTTGTTTGTGCTCACATCTATTCATGGACTAATTGTCAAAATTACAAATACAACAATGTAAACAAACGGGTTTTGGAGAGTGAAACGTACGAAAGATTCCGGTCTTGGTAATGGAGTGTTTTTGATGGTTATGATGATGATGGCTCATATTAGTCATATCAGAGAGAAAAAACTAATCGAGAGAGCCAAACTTCCTCGTCTCCGTCCCTTCGAAACCTCTTACTCTCATTTTTTATAGCGTGTTGAATTCGTATCGGTGTATACATGTTTTCACCTCGGAGAAGAGTACACAAAAAAACATCATTTCCGGGAAATGCGACATTTCTCATTTTTGTTTATTGATAGCCAAGAAGGCTATGTTTTTTAAAGTCTCATTATAATATTTGTAATTCTCATGAATTTCTTTTTTTTAATTTTGCTAACATCTTGTCGTTTTTATATCTACAAAAATACTCCTATAATTCAAATTAATTCTAGGAAAACATTTTTGTTTGTCAATAAATAACGGAAGAAGTTATACCGGTAGTTCGTGGTGAATTTGTTTTTCTCTTCGTTTTCTCTAAGTTACAGATAGATGGCAGGAACAACCAAAACAAGAAAGGATGTGTGCAGAAAGTGTTTAACAAGGTTAAGGCTTTTTAGATTAGACTTTATTTGTATATATGAACGAGTACATGTTTTTTATAAATGAATGTTATGTTTATTATTTATTTATTTATATAGTTTACCGGGAATATTTATATAAAATATCCATATCTTCTGCAATTGCGGTATCAATCGATATTTTCTGGAACTTAGTGTTAACGTAACATTTATTTGTCATGAATTACTTTTTCAACTTTTTTATACACCATAAAAATCAGTTATACAATTTGGCTGTGATAATAATTACTTGAACACAGCATTTTCTATGTTTATAGTTATTCAGGTTTAGCCCTTAACTTTGATTTGCATTTATTTATGAATAGCCTAAAAAGTTTAGCAAACATCTTTGAATAAGCCACAATGCACTTTCAGAAAAACTGTAGTTAGAACTTTCCCTGACAGATTTTTCTTTGTCGCTATATAACTGAAAGATAAGATATAAATAGTTAGAACTGGAAAACTTATAAAAATGATGCATAAGACTTAAATTTTGGTTGAAGAACAAATTTGTATATTCTTTTCACAAAACCACTGAACTAGCGAGAATACAAATATTTTTACTTTTACTACCCCTTCGGGTAGGGGTTAAGAATTTACCCGAAGTAAGGTATGCTTGTCGTAAAAGGCGACTAAAATCCAATCTCCGTATACTGAGAACTACATAAGTATACAAAATATGCAATGGAAAAAACAAATAGATTAATTACCCCAGGTGGAAAGCCAGTTTCTCTGGCAAATCCATCCTCTTCGGAGGCAGGCTCTACGGATTCTGGGGAGAGCCATTTATTGCATTTGATAAATCCTTTCGCGAAAGCGCATAAGGTCCCTCGATCACCTCCATCTGTACCGAGAGTTACCGGCAGAAAGAGTCCACCGGTTGTGCCAAAAGGCACTAAAAGCGACTCACCGAAAACAAACAGTTTTGAGCAGGACAATTGTGAACTGCAAAAGAAGCTGAACGAAATGATAAGACTCTACGAAGAGCTTAAAAAAGAAGTCGAAAGTCTTCGTGAAGAGAACAAGATGTTAAAAACTTCTGAAAACATGAAAGTAAATACTCTAAGTCCACAACATCGAGATCGGCACGAATATGAAATTGATGAAGATGAACTTGCTCGGGAAACTGAAAAAAGTAGACCTTGTAAAAAACGGAAGGCTGGACATTCGCCTAAGTTTCAAAATCAGCTAAAACCAAATAAAATTACACGGAAAGATCAGTTTTCTACGAATAAGAAACTTCCTCCACCGATAAACATCGTTGGTCAAGCGGATTATAACAAAATTCTTCCTATTCTAAAAGAAACGGCGCAAAAGAATTTCAAAGCTACATCCACTCACAATAATACGTGGAAAATTAACGTAAATGATTCAGATTCTTATAGAAAACTGTCGAAAAAACTCAGCGATGAAAAAATTGAATGGTATAGTTATTCAATTAAAGAAGAAAGACCTTTACGTGTACTAGCTAGAGGACTTCATCCCTCTTGTTCAAAAGAAGACATCCTTTCGGACTTAAAAACCAAAGGATTTAAGATTCTTGACGCAACAAATCTTTTGAAGCGAGAAAAAGGAATCGAAACCGCTTATATAAAACGCGCTCTTCCGCTTTTTATTCTAAGTTTCGATAAAAATGAAAATGTAGACAATGTTTATAATATTAAAACTATAATGAATATTGTTGTAAAAATCGAACCACTAAGAAAGAACAAACGCCTTATTCCTCAGTGCAAGCGATGTCAAGGTTTTAACCATACAGCAGCTTATTGTCAGAAGGACCCCGTTTGCGTTAAATGCGCGGGAAAGCACATGACTGATGTATGCCGTCTTAAAAAAGAAACTCCGGCTACATGCGCGAATTGCAAAGGTAATCATCCAGCAAATTACCGTGGCTGTGAGGTCGCAAAGAAAATGTTAAAGAGGCGCGAAGAATTTAGTAAGAAAACTAAAAAAAAATACCTCAAAGCAAAACAAAGAATTAAAAAGAGGCTGGGATGCGACCCACACTGATAACTTCCCATCCCGTCTGTCGATTTGTCTTGCTTAAAAGTTTGTCTATATGTATCAATTTTTACCAAATTTGCGTACTATTTTTTGTAGATTTTATTTTTTTATGAAAAAACGAACTGTTGAATTTTTATTAAAAAAATTACTGAATATCAGAAACAATATTATCTGTGAAATAAAATAAGTTTGAAGCCAATATTTGTAATTTTTGAAAAGCTGTTTGAGTCGAAAGTAAATTTTTACCAAGTTTTAGTATTGTTTTTTTTGTTAGGTTTTTATTTTTTGTAAAAAACCTGTCAATTAGATTTTTCTCAAAATTTTACTGAATGTTGACAACAATATCTCAAAGTTTTAAAAAGATATTTGAGTCGAAAAACAATTTTTACCAACTTTTATTAATTTTTTTGTTTAGGTTTTTATTTTTTGTAAAAAAAACTGTCCATTCGATTTTTCTCAAAATTTTATCGAATGTTGAAACAAATATTTCTTATAAGTTAAAATTAGTCAGAAGCCGTTATCTCAAATTTTTGAAAAGATATTTGAGTCGAAAATCAATTTTTACCAACTTTTTTTAATTTTTTTTTCGGTTTTTAATTTTTTGTAAAAAACAATTCGATTTATTTCAAAATTTTACTGAATGTTGACAACAATATTTTTGAAAGATAAAAGTAGTTTAAAGCCAATAACTCAAAGTTTTGAAAAGATATTTGAGTCGAAAATCAATTTTTACCAACTTTTATTAATTTTTTTTTAGGTTTTTATTTTTTGTAAAAAAAACTGTCAATTCGATTTTTCTCAAAATTTTATCAAATGTCAAAAACATTATTCTTCATTGCACAAAATTGTTTTGGAGATGAAATCATATTTTAGTCGTAAAATTTTCGAGGTGACAAATTTTTTTTTCAGTTTTTTTGATTTATAAAAAAAACCGTTAATTGCATTTTTTTCCAAAAATGTAATTGTTTTGTATCACGTTACAATATATAATATAAAATTTAATTCAAGTCTCTAGCTTCATTGGTTCATGAGATATTTAGGTTTAACCAAAATGTTCACCTTTTTTTTAAACTGCTATGGTAAAAAAACCACCCACGCAATTTTCTTGAGAGCCCTTTCTGCATCTTTCTGCCTTATTATCTGTATAACAAAATTTATTTGAAGTCGATATCTCTTCTGGTTCTTGAGCTATGGACGACGAAAAAAACGTCGCGAACGTACGGACGTACGGACGTACGGACGTACGGACGTACAGACGTACGGACGTACGTACACACGCACGCACAGACATCTTTCTAAAAATCTTTTATTTCGACTCTAGGGACCTTGAAACGTCGAGAAATGTCAAAATTTTCAATTTGTCAAATCGGACCCATTACAATAACTTCCTATGGGAAGTTAAAAATAAAAACCAAGACTAATACTCAAGCGTCGAGTAAAACGGACGGGAAAAATAATGAAAACGTTTTACCCTCAGAAAACATAAAAACAAAAAAGACGAACACGTACGCTCAAGTCACGGCGCCCGAAAAACCTAAAACTATTAAACCTGACTCCGTTCAAAATGTATTTTCCCTTATACTTGAACGATTAGAAGAACAAGGGAGAATTAACACAATTATTCTTGAGAAATTGGACAATTTTGAGTCGGCGGCTCTTAAAACACCAAATTTACCGTAAACATGGATCAGTTGTCCCAACAACTCAAAATAATAACATGGAACGCGAACGGACTTACCGCAAAAATCGAAGAACTAGAAACGGTTCTACTTAACGAAAGAATAGATATTTGTTTGATCTCTGAAACTCATTTGAAAAAAGACTCAAATTTAAGTATTAAAGGTTATTCGGCTTACCACGCATGCCATCCATCCGAAAGAGCAAGGGGTGGTTCTTCCGTATTTATCAGAGAAAATATCAATCATTCGTTTGAGATAAATATCGAGATCGATACAATGCAAGTTACTTCCGTTAGCATAAAAGTTAGACACGTATTTTTTAATATTGCGTCTATTTACTGTCCTCGTCGGTCCAAGATAGACAAAAACGATTTTAAAGATCTTTTCAACGCTTTAGGTCCAAAATTTATTATTGGCGGCGACTTCAATTCGAAACATTCATTTTGGGGATCACGTTGCATTTCGACGAAGGGTAGACAACTCTACAAAGCGGGTATTGAATGTAACGTTGAATTTTTCTCATCAGGAAAACCAACGTATTGGCCAACCGATACAGCGAAAACACCCGATCTTGTTGACTTTTTCATCGCAAGAGGAATGAACAGAAAATATATGACAGTAGATGATAACTTCGATTTTTCTACGGATCACTCGGCCGTTATCTTAACAATAAACAGTAACGTAATCGAAAAAGAAAAGCCCCTAATTTTAACAAATAATAACACAAATTGGGATAAATTCAAAGAAGATTGCGAAAATAGAATTATACTGAACGTCTCTTTGCAAACTCCGTTTGAGTTAGAAGATGAAACAGAAAAATTTATGAATATTGTTCAAGAAGCAGCTTGGAATAATACTCCGATCTGTAGTAAAAAGTCAAGGCAATACGAAGAAAAAATTCCAGAAGATATAAAAGAATTGATACGCGAAAAACGAAAAGCTCGAAAAGTATGGCAGCAATCACGTGCTCCTCAGCATAAAAGTGTCGTCAACTTTTTATCAAACAAGATTAAAAATTTGTTACGAGATTTTAAAAACAGCGAGAATTCTGCCTATCTTGAAAGCCTAACAGCAGACAAAAAAACGAATTATTCTCTTTGGAAGACGATAAAAGGTATTAAAAAGCCTCAAATAATGTCGGCACCTATTCGAAAAAATAATTCTGAATGGGCAAAAACTGATAAGGAAAAGGCGGATTTATTTGCTAAGCACCTTGAGGAAACGTTCAAACCTTTCGATGGTCAAGAGCTTCTGACTAATGACGGAGAGCTCCAACCAGCGCCGGACAATTTTTCTATCAGGAATATTACTTTGACTGAACTTGTCCAGGAAATAAAACGGCAGAAAAATAATAAAGCTCCTGGCTACGACCTGATTAACGGTCATGTCCTCAAAGAGTTGCCTAAAAAAGCAATGGTTAAGCTCTTACAGCTCACTAACGCTGCTTTAAGACTTGCTTACGTACCCACGCAATGGAAAGTCGCCGAAGTAATAATGATCCCCAAACCGGGTAAGCCACCGAATGAGAAAAAATCGTATAGACCAATTTCTCTCTTACCAATTATATCTAAAATATTTGAAAAATTGCTTCTTAAACAAATGCTACCAATTATTGAAGAAAAACGTTTAATTCCCGACCACCAATTCGGTTTCCGGAATAATCACTCCACAATTGATCAGGTTTACCGAATAACTCACGAAATTTAAAAGCATTTGAAGAAAAAAAGATTTGCTCAACTGCATTTCTTGACGTTTCTCAAGCTTTTGACAAAGTTTGGCATGACGGGCTAAAATATAAATTAAAAGTCTTTCCAGAGCAAATATATAACATTCTTGAATCGTACCTAGAAAATAGATTCTTTCGAGTTAAGCAAGGAACGGAGTATTCGGAGTTTAAAGAAATAAACGCTGGGGTTCCCCAGGGTAGCGTCCTTGGACCGATTTTGTTTGTTCTTTATACCCGAGATATACCCCAAACAGAAGGCACAACTTTAGGCACTTTTGCCGATGATACAGCTGTACTCGCAATATCGGATTCAATAGAAACGGCAACCTCTAAGCTTCAAAAGGCATTAAATAGCATTTCAGATTGGACAAAGAAATGGCGAATTGCTCTTAATGAAACGAAATCGACGCACACAAATTTTACGTATAAAAAAGTATATAACTTACCTATTTATATAAATTCTGTGCAAATTCCATACGCTAATGAAGCGAAGTATCTAGGCATGACTCTAGACGCGAAACTTAAATGGAAAGTTCATGTAAAAAAGAAACGCGATGAAAATAAACTCCGCGAATTGACATGGCTTATTGGAAGATATTCCAATCTAAGCGTTTATAACAAGCTTCTTATTTATAAGCAAGTACTGAAACCAGTTTGGACGTACGGTATACAACTTTGGGGTTGTACCAACGAAAGAAATATACAAATTTTGCAAACATACCAAAACAAAGTACTTAAAATAATAGTAAATGCTCCATGGTATGTAAGAAATAGCGACTTACATAGAGATTTAAATATAAAATATGTAGAAAACGAAATTAAAAAATTTGCTACAGAGCTAAGATCACGACTTAGAAATCATAGTAATAACTTAATCCAACAATCTGTTAGCGAGGCGTTCGTTTTTCGGCGTCTGCACCGAACAAGACCTTCTGATCTAGCGCAAACAAATTAATCTCTCCACTCGAATTTTGTGGAATCTTCAGGTCCTCTCGTTGGGGAGCTTCCTGACAAAACGCGAACAAAATGACGCTAAAACTACTTGTTAAGCTGGACTTAGTTGTAGTGATAATATAGAAGATAAGGGAGGTGAGTTTTAGTCAGTAAAAATCTGACACTACTATAAGCATCGGGCTTATAGTGTCTCTGAAGATTTCTCACCTTCCTGCGGGAAAAAAAAAAAAACTTTTTTACAAAAGTACTTTTCGGCTTATGTAGTTAAGCCTTTAAAAGCAACACACTATCTTAGGGGAAAGCAGTAAGAATAGCTTATCACCTATTCACAAATCTTATGCAATGAAAATTGGCAACAGAAGTTAGTAACAAGTTGACGGTCTTTTTATTTAGTGTCTACTTAAATCACTTATTTTCAGCATTTTGGAAATGTCGTGAGTAATGTAAAGAAAATAAACAACGAGTACACACAAATAAAATAGGAATGGAAAAAAGAAATGAGTATATAAAAAGTTTTCAATGTTCCATGTTTACATTCTGTAACTCGGTTTTCAATGTTCCTGCAACTCTCGCATCGACAAAATTAAGTCGATAAACTGTGAAAATTGAAACAAATCTTAGTTTTTTTTGCATCTTTCAACGGTCTGAGCGAAAATTAAACGCTTAAACGCAGCTAATAATACAAATAATAGTTGTAGGTAGTGCTTTCAGAGTTTTATGTTTCTAGGTCCTAATTCTCATTGGACTGTTGCACCACATAATTTATTTTACTTACTTATTGATTAAAACTGTCTTCAAATAAGTAACTAATATTTATCTAAATGCGTGATTTAGAATTGTTTCTAAATCTTCATTGTTCTGGCACCTAACAAGAGTAATTAGTTTCACTTCATATTCGAACGATATTACTCTCAAACGAACACAATGAGAGTACCAAAAAGTTGTTCATCCACAATTTTGAATTTTCTTTGAACACCTCTGAACAGCTGACTACATCCGCCATTTTTCAAAGGTGGTGAGCAGAGAGAAAAGAGAGAAAAGTTTTTTCTCTCTCGTGGTGAGTATGTGCACAAACTTGCATAAGTATTTGTTCCCCACTTAGTTGGACATAAGCGTGGATCCAAAGGTACCCTTGCGATCCCTTTGAAGCTTGCCTCGCTGGCTGGCCGTGCGTCGACGACGACACACGTGGCCTTGGCAACACTCTCAAAGTACCAGCCAGCAAATATTTACGAACTTGGGAAATGTGTTTTCGAATATCGCTTGTTCCTAAGTTAACACATAGTAAAAAAACAAATCAGAGAGATATAAAAACACAGTTTTTATAAAGATTACCTTACCAGATTCGATCTGCAGTATTTCGCTTATAAGACGTAAAAGCGCGGTTAAGAGCGTGATTTTCTTGGCTAAGGAATTGATCTTATAGGATTGGCTTACGCCAGTCTGTGTGTGCGAAGCACCTTTTTATAGCTCCGGGACACAGACGGAGAAGGAGCTCAGGAAATTTAATAATCCTATTCGATTTGAGGTTCAAACGCTGGAGCTTCAAAGCTCTGTTTCGCTTCAATGCGATAAATTATTTTAGAACTTTTAAATTTAGGTACTATGTATTATAATGAATTAAATATTTTTGAAACAAATTCTTTTCTTGGATGCTATGGTCGCGATCAATTTCTTCTTACTAGGTGTGACGGAGTAAGATCTTCACGTGACGATGGTTTGGGTGGAAAAGGAAATAATTTTTGTGACGTTTACTTAGGTATGGTCACCTGGTATGAAGTGAGATCGAAACGATACTCGATTACTCAAAAAAAACAAAATGAAACAAATTAGTGGCTGCGTTCATGTACGTATAATTGAATGAAACAAAGGCTAAAGTTGCGTCAAACCAAAAAAAAATCGAGTGAGGTTGTGGCCCATACACAACTTTTCCATTTCTGGTATTCTCAAGCCTGAAATGGTAAAGAAAATGCACCAAATGTGTTTTTGAAGTCTACACTATTGTTTTTGTGTGAATGATTATAGTATAACTACTCACGAATGTCTTTTCCATGCACAATTCCTAAGTTATTCCCGCTTAAGTCAGTGAGTTCATACAAACTATTCCCTACTGTGTTTTTAACCACAGCTGGGAGAAATTTTGGGCAGAGTTTTGCGTTCCTATTTTTAGTGGCATCGCTAAGGATACAATTTCTCTTGAAAACTTTTTGTCCTACCTTGTATAGACGACCTTTGCTCCTGAGGTTATACTTTTTCTCATAAACTTTGTGTGTTTGCGCTAACGAGTCTTTAATTCTCTTATGAATTATATTCATTTTTGCTGATTTGGGTATAATGTCAATTTCTGGATTGTTTAGGCTTTTAAGTTTTTTAAGCAATTCATAATCCGACCCGTGTTCAATTTTGCTCTGGCCAAAGAGAGCCTCATGTGGGGACATACCAATCGCGGAATGGATGGTTGAACGTAACGAACTGACGATAGACAGTAAATGTTGATCCCAATGAGATTGTTCTTTACCTATATATGATCGAATTGCAGCTAGGATGGAGCGGTTGACTCGTTCGCTTGCATTCGATTGTGGTGCGTATGCTGCTGTTCTGATGTGTCTGGTGCCATAGTTCGTTAAAAACCTTGAAAGTTCTTTTCCGGTGAACTACTTACCGTTGTCGGAAAGTAAAGACTCGGGTACTCCGAAGATCGAAAAGACTTCATCTTCTAAAAATCTTATTGCAGTTTCTCCAGTGGCTTTTCTTAAAGCTTTGACCAGCACAAATTTTGTCAACTGGTCAAGACAAACTATGATGTGTGTATTACCTTTTTTTGACCTTGGGTATGGACCCAAAAAATCCACATAAACATGTTGGAATGGCCTGTCAACGACAAACGCTTGGCCCATCGGAGGTTTGAGAACCGAGTTCGGTGCTTTTGTCATCTTGCATACATCACATTGTCCTACGAATGATTTCACTTAAGCCGCCATATTAGGCCATTAAAATCGGTCACGTAAACGATACAATGTCTTCGCTATTCCGCCGAGAGATGCTTTTGGAGGCTCATGAGTTAATTGAACTAAACTTTTTGTAAGCAAGGATGGAACCCAGAGCTTCCAAACGCAGTCATCCTCGATAGGATCACCGGTACAAGGTCTCACCTTTTTATAAACATGCCCATCTGATATTCGCAGATCGGGTAGTTGGTTTTGGTTTGTTTCTACGGTTATAATTAAATCTTTATATTCGTCGGACTCAAATGCTGGATCCCTAAGTTCGATGTGTAAAACATCCCAAGTATTTTGTCTATGATTCACCGTTATACCGTCTACGCTATAAATCCGTGAAAGCGCATCAGGAACTACATTTTGTGTTCCCTTCCTATGGACTATGTCAAAAGTGAAGCGTTGAAGTCGAAGGCTGCAACGTGCTAATCGCCCGCTTAAGTCTTTTTGACTCATCAGCCAACGCAAGCTAGCATGATCGGTTACGATTGTAAAATCCTGTCCTTCTACGTAGGATCTAAACTTCTCTACTCCTAGAACCGCTGCTAAACATTCTAATTCTGTGATGCTATAGTTACGCTGTGCTGATGTAAGCTTATGAGAAAAATATTAGATTGGCCTTTCGATTCCATCTTCATCTTCCTGACACAGAACACTTCCTACACCTGTCGTAGATGCATCGCAAAGGATCTTGAACGGTTTTTGAAAATCAGGGTTAACTAATATGGGTGCCGAGGTTAATGCCGTTTTGAGTTCCTCAAATGCCTTTAAGGCCTCTGGCGTTTTGAAACTTCTTTATAGGTTATTAAAGTTGTTAGTTCACCAATAATAGGTTGGTTCTGACCACTAGCAGTTTTAACTTTTGAATTAAAAGGTTTAAATGAAACACCCGCTGATTTAACAAGGTCAACATATCCGGTTCCTAGACAGCTAATGCTTGCCCCACTATCTAGGAGTCCTAACATTTTTTTACCGAAAATGGTAACGTTAGCGTATGGTCTTAGGTCATCGGAATTATGAAGTTTTGTTGAGCTTATAGCTTGATGTACTTTCCGCTTATTTAGAAATTTCTCCCTAAGTTTAGCTATGCGCTTTGATGGCTTGTTAAAAATGCGATCTCGGACATAATAATATTTTGTTAAGCGCTCGTGAAGCGACAGATGTTTTGTATGTAACTGCGAAGTCGATTTATTATCATTGACTTCGGGAGATGGTTTTTTAAGGATTTCAATTTTTGAACTATGATCAAGTGAATTCGGATCGTAAGGTGGTTTTAAAACTGTAAATGAATTTGAAGTGTGTGAAGGCTTAAAATTGTCTATAAAGATTTGTGTTCCGGGTTCGGTTGTGGAGGGCAAAATTCCCCGGTTAGATTGCCCTGATTCCGGTTTCCTGTACACTTTGGACATCTAACGGAAGTAGTGTTTTCCCACCCACATTCATAGCAAAACAGATGTCTTTGTTCAACAGGACACTGTTTGTAGGAGTGGCCTTTTGTTTTGCAATTCCAGCAAAAGAATACAATTGGTTTTCGTGGCTGCGTAAAGGCCTCTACAGCTTTATCAGCTGGAAAATCTTCGCCTTGTACCTCTATTTCATTAACTTTAGGCTTTGTATGTGTGGTTGTGACCGGAAAGGTTCTAGCACGCAAGCTTTCATATTGATTAATGTGCTTCTCTATCGTACGACAAACGTACACCATCTCCGGTAAACTCTTCGTATTAAAAGTAATTAAAAGTTCTCCTGTTTTTCTCTTCACGTTTTGCTTAATAAGATCTATCACCTCTTGGGATGATTTCGGTTTTTGCATACGCGAATTTAATTTCATAATATCCAGATAAAAGTTGTCAAAAGTTTCTGTTTGACCTTGTCGTCTATCAAACATTTTTCTTGATATTTCTGTATCGGTTTCTAATCTCTTATATTGCTCTAAGAGCGCTAATTCTAAATGGCGCCAGGTTGCACCAGGATTGGATTTAAGATAGATCCATAACCAGGTTTCTACTTCACCCGCGACAAAGATTTGAAAGTGTAGGAAAATGTCATCCCACGAAACCTTATATGAAGTCTTCATTCTGTTGAGACGGAAGAGAAAATCTTCTACTGACATTTTTTGGTTGTCAAATTTAAGACCCCATTTCTTAAAATAGACCGGTCGAGCCCACGCTGTTGGATTCGATACTTGGTTACTGGAACCAACAGAATTTAGATTTAAATTGTCTACGCGATTCATGAAGTTTTGAAAATTCTCACTAGGAAGAAAATTTTCTAAGTCTTCACGTGTACTTTCAGGTGCTTCGTTCAAAGGTCTATTCAGGTTTCGATTAAGATTAGGGTTTTGATTTTCGGTCTGAATTAGAATCGGTTAACGTTTGGGTTCTGGTTCTGGTTCTGGTTCAGGTTTTGGTCTTGGTTTGTTTCTTCCTCATTTTGCATTCTGTTTTGATTTTGACGAATGCTAACATTCAAAATACCTTGCTCTAAATCATTGAGATCATCGTCAGCCCTTAGTCGAGGCATACCCATAGCTCTTAATTCTTCCCTAATGGTCCTACTTATCCTCTGTTCTGTTTTAAATCTTTCGGCTTCAAATTCTTCTCGACGAGTCTGCAGATCTTCAGCCCTAGATAAGCCTATTGCAGCTGTAACAATATTTTGAATATAACTTTTCAGATTTTCATCTTGAGAAATGTTTATTTGACGTGCTCCAGATGGAGTTGGAACAAGGATATCTTGCTTATCATTTGTGTTACCTACAGAGTTAGTATTATGTTCATCGTCTTCTACGTTCGTTTTTCGGTTCTGTCGACCTCCCGTTTGGGTTTTTGGTGGCATTATAAATATTTTTAAATTTTTTTAAGTATTTCAGAATTTCATAAGATACTTGCTCTTAAAATGGAAAGGGTTAAATAAAAGTTCGGGTTTTTGTAACGAGTTCGACTCAACCAAAAAAAACTTTGAAACTATATGAAATAAAATGTTTATATTTGTACTATAATCATTAATTGTGTGCTTAGATACGTGGTAGAATTAGAAATGTTCGACGGTGAAAATTGTGAAGTAATCAGAAGGTTATTGATTTGTTATTACATTTGTTGTTGTTACTAAATGAATCTATCATTTAAGTGCTACAAAGAGATAAGCTAAATCTTGTACTCATCCTCTTTGGTCACTTAACAAAAAAATAAACTCTAAATAATTTTATATAAACTACAAATTGTTTCAGTTATAAAATAACTTTGTGACATTTAAAGAGTCTTATGTTAATCGTCCGGTCGTCCGCAGAAATCCTCCAGGCCAATGCTAAACCGTAAAGTTAGAACTATATCATTCAGTGCTACTAAAAACTTGTAATCGAATTTTACATGAAAATTTCAGGCCACTGAACATGATAAAAAAAAACTTTAATTTTCTATTAAACTAACGAGGATTATGCTACACGATGTACTATATAAGTAACTGTACTGCTGGACAAATCCTGTTTAGTTTATATAACGAAATTTGATGGCTGAAATAAATGTTTGTTAAAAAAAAATTAGTTTAGATTAGGATTTAAAAATCTGAAACTGATAAACATATTGTATTTAAAAAAAAGAACGTTTTTAAGGTTTTTTAAACCGACTAAAAATCTACAAAATTCTAGCCCCACGTTGGGCGCCACCTGTGTAACGGAACCGCTGTTCCTAAACCACTTAATGCGATGTTATGCTCTTTAAATGAGTTTCATTGATGCACAAGACCACAATTGTACCCAAAGAAAGGTGGCTTAGGTTGTCCAGTCAGCAGAGTGCGGTTAGGCACGCTAGCGATGGCCATTAGGCTTGCTCGTCGGAGGGGTGGGATCTTGCACCCGCTACTGGACTGCCGTTTACTTTAAACGTGCCTGAATAATAATCAAGAATAAAAGAATAACTAAAAACTACTAAAAATCACCTGTCTTATCTAATAACCCTCCTATTGGGAACTTAAGATGTATTTAGTTCCTGAGTGTAACCCTCCCATTGTTTATTGCACTAGGCAAAAACTCCATGGTTACCGCACCACTCTAAATTCACTCACGATAACCCCTAAATTGAAGTCAAGGTAAAAATTAAGCCTGACTTATCTCTCCACCGTCGAAACTACCCTTCAGCATCCCACTTCTCTAAGCTCACTTAAGAAACTCAAACACACGTCATTGTGTATGACAGTAACACTCTATAAATTTCATTTATCATTATAATTCATAATATTTATTTAAACTCTTATAGTATAATATCAATAATACATTTCGACTTCGTTTATGATCTCAGGTAAATGAATAATATAACATTAAATTTAATAAAACAAGAGAAAGAAAAAAAAAACGCGTATACGCCCCGGTGGTCAATTCATATTTTTTTCTTGATTAGGTTATAGTTCTATGTTTTTCATAGAAAAAAAAATAATATTAACTTTGGACATTAGTTAATTCCAATTCTTAATTCTAACAACACTAGGTATCTAAATAACGATACTTAAAAAAAAAAATCTACATTCGGAAAATCGATTGTAAATAAAATTGAAATTATCGTTAAGCTCATAGAAAATAAAATTAAAAGGTCATTAACCTTCTGTATGGCTCTCTCAGTAATTGTTGAGGTAGGTTATTGTTTTAGTTATGCAACATAAAATATGGAACAGTAGTTAGAATTCTTTTGACACTTTATCAACATAGTCTGTTAAATTTATGTTCATTTCTGGTAGTTCTATTTTCACTCAATTATTAATTATGTACTTGTTCTTGACTCATTTAATCCCCTCATGCACATGTTAAACAAACAAAAAAATGCATACTCTTACTAGCTTATTACATAGGACTCACCCAAATTTCTCCTCCAGCCAGGGCCGGACAAAGCATATGTGCAAGATGTGCAAATGCACAGGGCGCAAAATTCTGGGGGCGCATTACCAGGAGCAAGAAAATGTAATCTGATCTTACAAACAAATATGTACTACTATTTGCCATTCTTTAACCACAAACGTTCTTAAAATAATCTCAAAAAAACATCCATCACAACTGTCCTTAGTTATCTTTTGCGCACTAACTAACATCACTTTCATTGTTGCATTCAATGAAAATTTAACTCAAGATATCGCGGAACTAAAAATCCTACCTACCTCATTTCCAAATATTTCACCCTGTTCGTACAAGAGAAAAAAAGAAAAAATCTCAACACAAAAAAGTTCCATGCCACCTCATATGTGCAAGATTTATTTCATGCACACCGAGTCCCAAAATTAACATAGAGAGTATAACAAAGCAAAATATTTATTCATATTGAATCGTATGGGCTAGTACGTGCAGGTTTTGTATCACGCACCGTACCTCTGTATGTGAGTTCTCATCTACAAAGAAAACAACAAAAAAATGTCTCCGAAAAAAGAGAGCAGGTAAGTTGATGTGCTACCTTCTACTACAAATCAAAGACACTCCATATATTTTTTTGTTGTTTTTTTTTGTAGATGAGCTCACATTCAGGTACGGTGCGTGATACAAAACCTGCACGTACTAGCCCACACGATTCAATATGAATAAGTATTTTGCTTTGTCATACTCTCTATGGGAGCGTTCAAGTATTACGTAACGCAATTTTTGAAGATTTTTGACCACCCCCTCCTCCCCTTGTAACGCACCGTAACGTTTTTCTGTACTCCCCCTCACACTCTCTAAACGTTACGTAACACTTAAGTGACCATTTTTACCCTAAAGTCGCAAAAAAGTATGTTACAGATTGTATCCTTGGTATAGTTTTAATGTTACATCGTTACGTAACGTGTTGTAAGAAAGACCCCCTCTGCCCCTGTAACGCATCGTAACGTTTTACGAGACCCCCCCTCCCCAAAATTGCGTTACGTATTACTTGAACGCTCCCTATGTTAATTTTGGGACTCGGTGTGCATGAAATAAATCTTGCACATATGAGATGGCATGGAACTTTTTTGTGTTGAGATTTTTTCTTTTGTATGAACAGGGTGAAATATTTGGAAATTAGGTAGGTAGGTGTCTTTGCTACAAATGGTCAATGGATGTGCAAGTTTTCTTTTTTGCACACTTGAGTATCGAAACTAACATTGGAGATATTTAAAAATAAAAACTTATTTATACGGAATCATATGGGTCAGAGCGTGCAGGTTTTCTTATTGCACACTGTGTAAGTTTTAAGTGCCTGATTACAGGAGATGAAATTTTTAATAGAATGGAAAAGGATAATTCTATGTGGAGTTGAATTGTTCTTGCGCAGGCAGTTTTATTTTTTTTTTTTAAATTAATGACTGTTGTAACGGCTACTTTTAAAGTATATCTAGTCTGGTGCAGAAATGCAGATTGTTTCAATTGTTTTTTCGCTATGTTGGTTAATTAATATTAAATAAATAGCTATTAGTTTTTAATATAAGTGACGTATTTTGTGACAAGACCGTAATGTGACTGACTCAGTTGATTTTAGACAAGCTTGAATTACATGAAATTTTAATAAGTAACTGTCAAATCCAAAGTTATTATAATGGTTCGAATATGAAAGGAAAAGAAGCGGATGTTCAGAATCGAATTCGAACCCTGGAACCAAGAGCATTTTTCGTTCCATGTTGCCCGCATTCCTTAAATTTAGTGGTTAATGATGCTGCTCGGTGCTCATTATATGCAGTTAAATTTTTCGATACAATTCAATGTTTATATAACTTTTTTTCAAGTTCCACAACGAGGTGGGATATTTATAAGAAAAAAATTCCAAGTCATACTTTAAAACCCCCTTCTGAGACTAGATGAGAGAGCAGGTTAGATGCATTGCGGCCTTTAAAAACAAATTAAGAAGAAATATATGAAGCCCTATAGAATTAAGAAATCTAGAGGCAAAAAACATTGCAGAATCGTTAGGAAATAAAATTTTTGATTTTACATTTATTTGCTGCCTGCTAATTTGGTTTGATATTTTAGAAAATATAAATTAAACTAGTAAATATTTGCAAAGTCCGTCCGTTAATCTGTCAACTGGCATAACAGTTTTAAAAAAAACAAAAAACAGTTTGATTTTAATGCGTTCCGATGAAAAATTTAATGAGTAGGTATGGTCAATTAACCGAGTGTATTGCTAGTTCCCTAGAAATACCAAATATGTTTCCTGTAGCTTCATCATTGCGATCTCAACGGAGAAAAATACTTTATGCTGATGAATGTCCTCATAATATATTAGACCCGAAACAAAGATTTAAAGTTGAATTATTTTTTTAAATACTTGAAAGGTTTGATACGTATAGTATCAATTTTTCAATTTTAAGTAACATAAGAGAATGTTTAAAAAATAAAAATGTACGTGTCTTAATTTGCAGAATGTTTTAACATAAAGTAGGTAGTTTTAAAGATGGATGATGGATGGAGAAGAATTGTTTCAAGAGTTAACCGTAATATCCCAGCTTGTTACACTACAAAGCTCAAGTTTAGATGTGTTAAATTTTATATTAGTTCAAACCTTGAAGATTTTGCTCCGAATTTAGTAATTGCTCTCCAAATCCTTAATACAATCCCCGTCACGTTAGCTTCAGGAGAACGTAGTTTTTCTAAACTTAAAATTATTAAAAATTATCTTAGGACAACCATGACTCAAGAGAGATCTATAATGTCCATTGAAAAGAAATGTTTAAGTTCTTTAGACTTTGATTATCTCATTTCTGAATTTGCAAAATGTAAGGCCAGAAAAGTAAGTTTCCAAGTTAAGAAGTTTCCCCTCTGCTCATTTTTTCGCTGCGTTTTAGTTTAATGGTTTAGGCCTCCTGGGGATACCTCAATAAAAAAACGCATTGAAAGTCTACCTCCTGGGTAATGTGGGAAAGGCTTACGCTTGTGTATCAGTTTATGTGTAAAAGAAATATAAAAAAGGGGCGCTTTCTACAAATCTTGCACAGGGCGCAAGTTTGGCTGGGGCCGGCCCTGCCACCAGCGAAGTAGTGCGCACAACTTGTTGGCGGGTAATAGGTGCAGGAATGTGTTTCTTTTTAAACTCTTTTACTCTAATTTAGCTAAATTTAAAAAAAAGTATGTTTATCATATGTATGAATAGGTGATCATGAATGAGTTAAATTTATACTTATCTTTTAGCAAATCTTTTAACATTGAGTGACTACCATTTGAGAGTACCATACATTTTTATATTAACTCAAAAAAAATATAATAACAAATATCAGTTGATCTCTGGACTTCGATGGCGATGGTTGTTTAGGTAAGTATGGTTATGATGATGATGGCTCATATTAGTCATATTTGATGTCAAGGTAAGTAAACGTAGGTAAGTAAATATATGTAATATACATATATATATTGTGTCTGGTGTGCTACTGTAGTCAAGTCAAAACTCCCACGGTACCCTGCTCGGTTTTTAAATGGCCTTAGTTGGACATAAGCGTGGATCCAAAGGTACCCTTGCGATCCCTTTGAAGCTTGCCTCGCTGGCTGGCCGTGCGTCGACGACGACACACGTGGCCTTGGCAACACTCTCAAAGTACCAGCCAGCAAGTATTTACGAACTTGGGAAATGTATTTTTGAATATCGCTTGTTCCTAAGTTAACACATAGTAAAAAAAAAAAAAAAAACAGAAAGATATAAAAACACAGTTTTTATAAAGATTACCTTACCAGATTCGATCTGCAGTATTTCGCTTATAAGACGTAAAAGCGCGGTTAAAAGCGTGATTTTCTTGGCTAAGGAATTGATCTTATAGGATCGGCTTACGCCAGTCTGTGTGTGCTAAGCACCTTTTTATAGCTCCGGAACACAGACGGAGAAGGAGCTCAGGAAATTTAATAATCCTATTCAATTTGAGGTCCAAACGCTGGAGCTTCAAAGCTCTGTTTCGCTTCAATGCGATAAATTATTTTAGAACTTTTAAATTTAGGTAGTATGTATTATAATGAATTAAATATTTTTGAAACAAATTCTTTTCTTGGATGCTGTGGTCGCGATCAATTTCTTCTTACTAGGTGTGACGGAGTAAGATCTTCACGTGACGATGGTTTGGGTGGAAAAGGAAATAATTTTTGTGACGTTTACTTAGGTATGGTCACCTGGTATGAAGTGAGATCGAAACGATACTCGATTACTCAAAAAAAAAACAAAATGCAACACATTAGTGGCTGCGTTCATGTACGTATAATTGAATGAAACAAAGGCTAAAGTTGCGTCAAACCAAAAAAAAATCGAGTGAGGTTGTGGCCCGTACAAATTACTATAGTAAAAACTATGGCATGATGGTTAGTGCATTGGACTGTCATATTTTAAGTTGTTATCTAAAGTTTTTTTTCACGAATGCTGCCTCTTACGAGGAATTGACAAATTCTCCAAGAGTAATTCTTGTCATTAAAAGTACTTTCTCAAATTAGCCGTTCGGATTCGGTTCAAAACTGTAAGTCCCCTCCATCCCTGACAAGAGCATTCGCACACAGGAATGGTTAAGAGTTGTAAGCCAGTAGGCCCTAGTTCTCAACGGGCTGTTGCGCCAACTTATTTATTTTATTTTTAGTAAAAAAAACAACCCAATCAATCTGTATAACAAAACTTAATTGAGCCGATTGTTGGTCTGAGGGCCAACTTCCAAACTTTTTATAACTGAAACAATATCTTGTTGGTTTCGAGTTACAAAATCCTTTATTAAATAGAAATAGAATAGAAATAGAAATTACACGAATCTATTTTTTGTTATAGTAGATACTCACATCTGTCTGGATTAAAATTTGGTTACTTAGTTAGCTCGTGTTCGAGAATAAACTTAAAATGACAACCGGAAAAGGTTCAATTTAAACATGTATAAATTAGTTAATTAAGAAAATGGATACTAAGCAGGAAAAGAGATAATACAGGGTGGATATAATTTTAACGTGTAGGTTTACACCTGACATCTGCTAACACTCCCCCTTGGTATGTCCAGACTTATTTATCTTCCCTGCTGAGGTGGTAACTTCCAGCACAGCCAGCTCAACTGAAGGTCTGATGTAAATTCCAGAGCTGTGAAAACAGTTGCACTTCGGACTTGCCCGTCTTTTGCAACTTTGGTTTGAATGACGCGACCTTTCAGCCAACAATTTCTGGGGATATTCTGGTCCACAATAAGGACTATATCACCTTCTTTTATAGGTTCGACTGGTGCAAACCATTTGGACCGACGTGTTATAGTAGGGAGATATTCACTTACCCATCGCTTCCAGAAGTGATCCGCGTACTGCTGTGATGTTTGCCAATTTTTTCTCACTACTTTAACATCATCGTCGAATACTACTAAAGGCTTCATTCCATTTGATGACCCCAGGAGGAAGTGGTTTGGGGTGAGTGCTTCTTCATTTTCGCTGTCGATCGGAATATATGTAAGTGGGCGAGAATTAACAATATTCTCTACTTCCAACATCATGCTTCTTAATAACCCATCGGTAGGATTTCGCATTGGCATAATTTTGTAGAGAACTGTTTTTATTGAGCGAACCAGTCGCTCCCAACACCCTCCCATGTGCGGAGAACTTGGTGGATTGAAACTCCATTTCGTTCTGGGAGAGGTGAACGCTTCCATCAATTTAAGTTTATCGACGTCATTAAGTGCTTCTCGCAGCTCTCGTTCCGCACCCTGGAAGTTAGTACCATTGTCACTAAAAATTTCGATGGGAGTTCCTCGACGAGCCATAAAGTTTCGAAGGGCGAGTATGCACGAATCTGCAGACAGGCTGTGTGCGATTTCGATGTGGACGGCTCTGGTGGTGAGACAAGTCAAAAGAATTCCCCACCTTTTTTCACTCCTTCTGAGAATGGATATGTTTATTGGACCAAAGTAGTCAATTCCAGGTAAATGAAAATGGTCGAGTAAACGGTGACAATCGCGCCTTGGGTAACTGGGCCATCATTGGTTCACGAGGTTTTGCATTCTGGTTTTTACAGTCTTGGCACTTCTTCTTCCTCATAGAATGAAATGCGGTTCTTAACTGTGGGATTTGAGACATTTGACGAATTTCATTCATAGCTGTCTCATGATTTTGATGATGGAATCTGTAATGCATGTCCATCATAATAAGGTAAGTTATTTGATGGTCTCTTGGAAGTATAATTGGTCTCTTGAAGTCGTCGTTCGATTCTATAGAGAGGTCAATTCTACCTTTCGCTCGAATGATGTTATGATCGTCAAGATATGGACACAAATTATAGATAGGGCTGCTTTTTTCTAAAGGTCGCTTGGAGATCAGATCTGCTAGCTCTTCTTGGAACGTAATACGTTGAGCTTCTCTCATCAGCACATATCATGCTTTTTTCAATTCTTCTCTTTTTAAGATTCCAGAAGTTCGTTTTTATTTTTCTTCTTTTTTAATTTTTAGGTTGTTCATATATCGGATAATGTAGGCTGTACTTCGCAGTAGTCGGTTCCAGCATGAAAAGTTGTCTGCTTGCAAAATATTCTCTTGAGATTTGACGTGGACGTGAACATTCATATACTGAGTCTTCAACTCTTCAACGGTTGTGTCTTCGGAGCACTTTTCTTTTGGCCAATTATCAGAAGAAAGCTTCAGGAACTCAGGCCCGTTGAACCACCTGCTCTTTGATGAGAATTCAGGAACATTCTTCCATTTAGTTGCTTCGTCCGCAACGTTGACTTTTGTTGGAACCCAACGCCACTCTTTCACATCTGTGAGATCTAAGATTTCGCTGACTCGACAGGCAACATATTGCCTGTACCGCCGATGATCTGAGCGAAGCCAACTTAGGACATTTCTGGAGTCGGACGAGAATACGCGTTGAGAAAAGTTGAGAGTATGCGAGTCAATCACTGATTTTGCAAACCGGGCACCTAGAATAGCAGCTTGAAGCTCAAGACGAGGAATAGATAAGTTTTTAAGTGGTGCAACTCTTGTCTTCGCACCTATACATTCCACATAATTGCCATATGAGCTCCTCACATATGCCACGGCTGCGAAACCATTTTTGCTGGCATCGACGAAGATGTGAAGCTGCCGTTCTCCTGTGTCTTCAGTCGCATTCGACATATAACATCTAGGTATGTTTAGGTTTTCAACAGCGGGCAAGAGATGTACCCATTTTAGCCACTTTTCAAACTCAGGATAATGCTTCCACATCACATGTGAACAACGACGCTTGAAAGACGTGTTTTATTTTGCTCCTAATATTTTGTTTTATTTCTATTGTCTCTGTACCTAATCGTTCAACTTAGTTTTGCAAAGTGTTTTGTTTCTACTTTTGGAGTAAAAAATTATATAACTTAATCAAGTTTGTGCCATAATTGATAGTTTTGTTATTAGATTTCTTTTTTATTCGTAAATTGTGACAACCATATATATACGGAGTTTACATAACGAACATTTCGCTGTTTACTCTTTATACATTATATTTATTCTTAAATATAATACTCTCCCTCTCCCGCGATCAGCTGTTACTGCATTCAACTTGTTGACAATAACGCAACGCCACCTATTGGGACATAGAAACAACTTTATTGCTGATTTTCCAATTTGCAAACAGGGTGTTCATTGCCAAATTGACTTAAATCGAAATATTTAATATTTTTAAGAATTTTAAAAATCATGGCCAATTGCGCTCTCTGTGATACAGTCTCTGACTATTTAATTGACTCTATTATGTGTAATGGTAGTTGTCAAAGGATTTTTCATGTTCAATGTATTGACGCTCCGTTCAGCTGCATCAAATTGTTTAAGAAAAGGAAATCATTTTTCTATTTCTGTGACGAATGTGACCCGTTCGCTGAAAAAAATATTGCTCGTGATGTCCTTCACCATACTAGTCAGCTAGAGAAACTTGAGAAGCAACTACATTTTCTCTGTAGCAAAATGGATAATTTAACTTCAATTGACGACAAAACAACTAATAGAGAAATAACGGCTAAACCAAATAGTAAAATAATAGCTTTATCTAAACGTAGAAGTGATGAACTGGACGAAGATATTTCTGATGCCCCCCAACTATCAAAAAAATCCGCAATATGTATTTTTAATGACTACAATTTATCTCGACCTGATTTCAACTTTAACAATAAGACTAAAACTTCTTCCTCGTTGCTATCATCGTTAGCTTCAAATTGTAATATTTCTGTCCCTTTGTGTGACACATCGGAAACAACTTCCTCCGTATCAGCAACAAAGCCTGCGCAAATCTCTCATTACCCGACGAATATGTTGAACAACTCATCTTTAAGACAGCCGCAGCCGAATCTCGCTCCGGATAGTTTAAATGTAATTACCACAGACAAAAATGGAATTTCGTCTCCTATTGTATCAGGGCTCAAAATTGTAGAAGGACGAAAGGTGCTATTTTTATCCAAACTTGACCCATCGCCGAATGCCCTTGACATTAAAAACTATTTAGCGGATAAACTTGGTACCTCGCTCATCACAAATGTAGAGAAAATTATTCATCGGAATTACACGAAATATTCATCATTTAAAATACGTGTACCAGATTCAGTTTTTCATGTACTCAATTCGTCATCGTTTTGGCCAAAGGGTGTTATAATTCATGAATTTGTGCATAAATCAAACGACCGAGATATAATTCAAAACCCTTTTCGTCAAAATCGGACAACGCTAAATCGACATCAAGGCAGCTTAAACAAATTCTAATTTACTATCAAAATGTAAATGGACTTCGGACAAAGACCAACATGGTCTACAAAAACATAAACAATTTACCCCACGATGTCATTATACTGACAGAAACTTGGCAGATTACTTCTATTCTTGACTCGGAGCTTTTTGATGCTTCCTATCAAATATTCAGACGCGATCGTCATATCAACGACATCTCAGACACTGTAGGAGGAGGAATTCTTCTTGCCATCAAAGACTTGCATACATGTTACATGATTGACGATTTTCGATCCACGGACATCGAAGTACTTTGTATAAAAATTAAGATGGTATCCGGACATTTATTTATTATACCTCCAAGTTCTAACAATGACATTTATGAAAAATTAAACAGCTGTATAGAAAATCTATATACTCTTTTGAAGCCAGAAGATGAAATTTTGATTGTAGGTGACTTTAATCTACCGAATCTAAATTGGATGCATATTGGCGATGATAACTTCTACGTTCCAATAAACGCGTCCAGCTTAAATGAACTTACTGTAATAGATGGTATGTGTTCGTGTGGTCTTAATCAGTTTAATGGAGTAACCAATCGTTTGGGAAGAACACTCGACTTAGTTTTTTTTCTCCGATACAGTTTGTACTGAAACCTCAGTAATTGCTTCTGCTGTTAAACTTATAGAAGAAGATCGACATCATCCTGCTTTAGATATTTCACTTAATTTAAATATGTCTTCTCCTAATTATAAATATTCTTATAACAAACTTGAATTTAACTTTAGCAAGTGTAATTTTGAAATATTGTTTGAATTGTTATTTACCATCGACTGGAACCAATTATTTTTAAATTTAAATATTAATGATATGTGTAACGTTTTTTACAATACACTTTTTGACTGTTTCAGTAAAAGTATTCCATTAAAAAAAAGCTCGTAAAAACTCGCATGCTCCACCATGGTTCGATTCTCATATCAAAAACTTAAAAAACAAGAGAAACAAAGCGTGGGTAAAATATAATCAAACAAGAGCTGATGGTGATATAATCACGAACGTTCCTTATTCTTAAGCAATTATTTAATGAATATTCAAACTCTTTATACGAAGATTATATACATAAAATTGAAACTGATCTTAAAACTAATCCTGATAATTTCTGGAAGTTTGTCAACTGTAAGAAAAAAACCTGTGGGTACCCTAACTCTATGTCAAGTGCAACATCATCTAGCCATGAACCAAAAGTTATTGCAAACATGTTTGCTAGCTATTTTAAGGAAGCGTTTGATGAATCTAATCCAGTAAATACTTCTTCCTCTTCTTCTTCAGTTTTGAACTTTCAGCATTTAAATAATATCAATTTTGAAATAAGTGAACATACTGTTGCACAAAGCATATTGAAACTAGATGAGTGTTTTAGTCCTGGTCCTGATGGTTTGCCATCCTCTATTTTGAAAAAATGTGTCTCTTATTTGTCGTATCCTTTATGTGTTCTCTTTAACACGTCTTTAAGAAGTTCGGTCTTTCCATTTATCTGGAAATGCTCATTTATAACCCCAGTACACAAGAAAGGTCCTAAAAATGATATTATGAACTATCGACCTATTGCTAAGCTATCTGTGATACCTAAACTATTTGAGTCTATCGTATGTAGTGTCCTCTCCTTTCATTGTAGTTCAATTATTTGTGATAACCAGCATGGTTTTGTTAAAAAACGTTCTACTGTTACTAATTTATTTAATTTTACGTCCTTTTGTTTAGATGTTTTTGAGAAACGTGGACAAGTAGATTGTGTATTTACTGATTTTAGTAAAGCGTTTGACAAGTTGTGTCATAAAACGCTAATTTTTAAATTATCTCGTCAAGGTTTTAATGAAAATTTCTTAAACTGGATCGTATCTTATTTAGAAAATAGACAATATAGTGTAATATTTCGTAATGAATGTTCGAGTCCGTTTATTGTGAATTCTGGTGTTCCACAGGGCAGCCATTTAGGCCCAATCTTATTTACTTTATTTATAAATGACTTGGTTTCGATCATAAAAAATTCGTCTGTCCTTATTTATGCTGATGACATTAAACTTTTCAAAAGAATTAACATTACATCTAACTGTCTACTTTTGCAAGATGATTTAATATTATTTAGGGAATGGTGCAATAAAAATCGTCTCGTTTTAAATGTTGACAAATGTAAGACCATGAGTTTTACACGCAAAAAAGTTTCAATTGTTTTTGATTATATGTTCGATTCTTGTTCTTTAAGTAGAGTATCTGTTTTTACTGACCTAGGTGTAGTCTTAGACTCGAAACTTACATTTACTGAGCATGTTAGCTTTGTTGTTAAAAAAGCAAATAAAGTCCTTGGCTTCATTAAGAGATTTAGTCGCGACTTCTGACACACGAAATGAGGATTGAAGCGATTCAGAGGAGATTTTTGCGTTTTTGTCTCCGTTCTCTTCCCTACGAAAATTCTCTGCCCCCTTATTCTCAAAGGCTCACTTTAATTAATCTTCCTTCCTTGACAAACCATAGAAAATATTTACAATTTTGTTTTGCTGCAGCAATAATAAATGGAACAGTATCATCACCATCGGTTCTTAATCGTTTCAACTTTAGTTTTAGTCGATCGAGTATACGGCTCCAAAAACCAGTAAATATAATTTTTAGCAGGTCGAACTATGGTGCTCATAGCCCACTTAATCAATTGATAGAAATATTCAATAAATTGTATTTTCTAATAACATCACCTAATGACAATTTTAAAAATTTCAAGTTTAAAACAATGTTTTATAATAGTTTGGATTAAAATTAGATGTTAAGTAGTTTTAAGCATTATTATTAAGCTTTTGTTCACGTTAGTATTTAACGAATTGAAATAAATAAAAAGGATCTTGTATTGCTGTATCCCAATCCATTTTCGAGCGCCATATGTCCTGCAATAAGATTTTGACAAACATAAGAAAATGTGCCAAAAGACCCAGCGGATCAAAAATAGTCATTAAGATCTTCAAGACTTCTCGCTTTGTGGGTCTTCGGCCATCGAAAAGAACTTTTCTTTGTTGTGCATTTTTTGTTAGTTTTTAGGTGAAGCTGTCATTTGAGGTGGACCACCACATACCCAAAACCTTTTCGGTGGTTAGTTCAACATCAAAATTCAAGTTTTTACTTTCAGTAAGCTCAGATTGTAAGGCTTGAAGTACCACTGGTGAATTTGAAATCCAATTTCTGATATAGAAACCTCCTTGCTGATGGATGTATCGAATTTGCTTTGCTAGGTTGATAGCCTATTCTTCTGTCGCTACACTATCCATGAGATCATCGACGTAATGATTTTGTTGGATTGATTGTACTGCACGAGGGAATTCTTCAACGAAGTCGTCAGCATTTTTATTCTTGGTATATTGAGCGCAGCACGGAGAACAGCTAGCACCGAAAGTCATAACAGTCATAGCGTAGACAACGGGCGGTTCTTCAGAGCTGCGACTCCACAGGAATCTTTGGCAGGATTGGTCCTCTTTTCTTATGCGGATTTAGTGGAACATTTCCATTCTGTCTCCACAGATGGCTATTCTCTCTTCTCGGAACTTGAAGATTACGGATACTAGTGACGTCAATTGATCTGGACCTTTGAGAAGAAAGGAGTTTAGTGAAACACCCTCGACGGTGGCCGCTGCGTCCCAAACAATTCTCATCTTACCTGGTTTATTCGGGTTAAACACATGAAATATTGGAAAATACCAGAAACGACCATTTTTATCACGTAATTCTCTATAGGATAACCTACGTGCATAACCTTTAGTGACATACACGTTTATTTTCTTACTAAGTTCCTTTTCTAATTCCGGTTCTTTCTTCATTCGTCTATGGAGACATGCCAATCGTTTCTCAGCCATCGGATAGCTGTCGGGCATCTGAAAGTCATCGAATTTCCAGAGAAGTGTCTTTTCAAAGCGGACATTAGTTCGCACGGTGTAAGTTTTTAACAAATCAATTGCTCGCTGGTCCTCGTTACAAATTAGTTCTTTTCTCATATAAGATGTGCCAAAGCTATCATTAACAATAAAATTGTTTACCAAACGCTCTAGATTTTCATTGTCGCATTCACACATATGAAAACAATTATTGTTAGCTTCAGATTGCCGGACGGCATGTCTACTAGATAGACTGCCATGAACAACCCATCCGAGACGAGTCTTTGTTGCAATAGGTTCATGGATGCCTCCCTCCTTGCAACTTAATGGTATTCCAAGCTTCGTATTGTTTAGACCAATTAGCAAACGAGGCGACGCATTATTGTAAGAGTCAATTTTGACTCCTTCAAGATGTTCATAGCGGCTTTGTAATGGTGTGGTATCCAATGACTGCTTTGGTAGACTAAGGCTTTTCACCGTATGTACGTCTGCCAATGAATACTTTTCAGATCCATTTTGGATTCCCGATATTTGAAGATGAACTAAATGTGAATTTTTTTCAAGTCGACAAGTGTCACCTGTCCATTTGAGGCGCAGTGGTTGAGGTTCACCTTTCAGGTTCAACTAGTTGGCTATATCTTCATCTAGGAGTGTTACCGAGGACCCATCATCTATAAAGGCAAATGTTTTAATCTTAACATTGTTACCATGTAATGTCACTGGCACGATGCGAAAAAGAGACTGAAAACATTTGTCTTGCATATTATTCTTCGTTCTGATTTGTCCTTTCATTGTGAGCATAGCTGTGCAGCAGCATATGGTGTTTGAAGGAACAATTGTTAATTCCACACATTGATGTTAAGCTGCATTTACTTTTTTGATGTTTGCCCAAGCAACGTCGGCACAAATGGTGCTCTCTCACAGCAGACCATCTGAGTGTTCTATTGAAACCTTGAAATCGTTCACATTTTTCGACCGAGCTACAATTACCGTTGCATATGCAGCATACACTGACAGCTGGGGCGGAAGATTCTTGACTTGGCGTTTGAAAGTGACTATGAGCATTGACGAATCCTTTTCCATTTGTGCTACGGCTAGGCTGTTTGGGCTTCGTCACTGATAAAGATGTAAGTGGTAGAACAACACAGCTGGCTGCATCGAAGAGTCTCATCAACCATTCATTGAAATGATAGAGGGTGCACTCTACTAACATGTACTTATGTGATGCCCAATTGAGACGAATGTCATGAGGTAACTTGTTTTCTAGTTCCTGTAACAGCGACGGATGTTGTAGATATATAGTTAGGCCGGAAGCTTCTATGGTTGCACAATAGTTCTGCACTGCGAGGGAAAAGTCCACAATGCTCTCAAAATCACCTTCTTTCGGCGCTGGAGTAGCTTGAATCTTCTTAAGCACTGCTTAAATTATCACTTCAGGTCTGCCAAACTTAGTTTTAAGTGCTTTAATTATTTGGTCGACACATTGTGGTTGAACAAGAATACTTCTTACAGCGTTCAATGCATCTCCCTTTAGAGATTTTTGCAATCGCAATAAATTCTCCTCCTCAGTAAACCCGCACAAATTGGTACTTCTAATGAAATTCGATATGAATACCGGCCACTCCTCAGCATTACCTGTAAAGCTTTGAAGATCTCGGGACATAAGTTGACGTGCCGCGATTTGGCTTCTGGATAATCTGAAATGGGAAGTGGTTTCCCCGAACTGTGGTTGAGTCTGGTTGTGAAGAGCGGAAGAGAAAGTTTGCGGGATCTCATTTGGATGTTGTTGTTCAAATTGGAACTGTGTATGGGGCACTGAGAATTCTGGCACTTGAAGATTTGGCAAACTATTTCTGGCGAACATAGGCTGTTGCGCCTGAGTAGAAATCGGCTTCGTTGTTGACTGAGGTATAAAGATCTGTTGTTGTTGTTGTTGCACTTGAGAATGATGATTTGTGGTTGTCAACCAGGTTTTGTCATTCACCTTCACATGATCTTTAGCACACAATGCCAAAACATCATGCGACGTAACTGGTTGCTGCTTTTGGTTTACTTGTGATGTTAACCAATTATTTACTTTAACACTACTTGCAGCAGATGACTTCCAGTCCTCTTCGTCTGATGAATGTTGTGAAAGTTGACTCAGTAGTTGATATTTTTCATTCAGATATTCCTTGTCTCTTTTTTCTTTGAGTTCCTTTTCCTCTTCTAGTCGTTGTAGTTCTATTCGGATGTGTCTGCCGCGTGAAGGTTTTGTGTTCTTCGAACAAACAGAAATATTCGAAGTCCACCGGTTGCCTGGGGCCACTGCATCGGGTTTGTGTATTTTTGTAGATGTAAATGCACTACCTGTAGCGATTGACGGAAAGGCTGATGTAGAAACACCGACTGTAGAGTATTTTTTGATGGCTCCAGTTGCACACGGATTGACGGCACTCGAACTTGACATATTGGATGTTGAATATATGGTGGTCAATGATGATAATGGCACTGTATAACCTGTGGTGCTTCGAAAAACAGAGCTATAATGAGCGATAGGTAAGCTAAAACTATTTGACGTCGCAATGAAGGATGCGACTGATGAAGTTGTATGAAGTATGGCAGCGGGGTTATTGATCGTATTGGTCGATGTTAAGGCTGCAAATGTGTCCACGGGATTTGCTGTGGTGGCGCGTGCATATAACGAAACATTGGATGTTATTATCGGCAATGATGCAAGTTCAGAGAAAGTTTGACTCGTAGTTGTCGTGATATTCGCATAGTTATTAGCGAAATAATCTTGTTGAGCACCTTTCGTAGTAGTAGTAGTGGTTGCACATGTCGCACCTTTATTTGAGGTTATGGCTAAACATGCAGCAGCCGCGGAATTCACATCTGAAAACTTAGAACAAGGAATACTCTTACCTGAAACACAATTGACACAGAGCCAATCTTGTTCTGCAACTAAACTCGTTACTCCAGCACAGTTGAAGTGACACCAAACTTCACAGTTGTCACAGTTGACCATGTTGTCGGCAGAATCTGGATCGTCGCAGGCATAACAGTTGAATTCATCAGATGTTGATGACGGCATCTTTGTAAACGCAATAAGTCTACCAAGATGATTTTGTAAAATTTTGGCCTGAGGGCAAACGTCCAAACTTTTTATAACTGAAACAATATCTTTTTGGTTTCGAGTTACAAAATCCTTTATTAAATAGAAATAGAATAGAAATAGAAATCACACGAATCTATTTTTTGTTATAGTAGATACTCACATCTGTCTGGATTAAAATTTGATTACTTAATTAGCTCGTGTTCGAGAATAAACTTAAAATGACAACCGGAAAAGGTTCAATTTAAACATGTGTAAATTAGTTAATTAAGAAAATGGATACTAAGCAGGAAAAGAGATAATACAGGGTGGATGTAATTTTAACGTGTAGGTTTACACCTGACATCTGCTAACACCGATATAACTTCTAGTTATTCAGATAGGGACGACGAAAAAAGCTTCCCAAACATACACACGCACCCACAGAAATCGCTTCTTTTATTTAGAATCTAGGGACATTGAAACGTCGAGAAATTTCAATTTAACAAATCGAACCGAATACAATTACTTCATATGGAAAGTTAAAAAGTAGGTAGGTGCTTCCTTTCAATGACAAGCCTGTGTTGTTTATATATATAACTTTTAGAATTTTATAATAATTGGTGTTCTTCATGAAGAAATGATGCTGGTTTTGAAAATTTCAGGATTAAAATACCTACATGCCACCCTAGATTTGGTCATTACTGCTTGTTTTAATAGTAGTAAATTCGCCTATTTTTTATTGATTCTATGGTTTCTTGTCCTCGCTTTGAGGCTGCCCTTTACAAAATAGTATAGCGATACAAATTTCACAAACATTTTTTTCGATTGGAAATATTGTGAATGCAATTAAACATTTTTTGAGACATCGCGTATGCGATCCTTCAATAAGAGGTGGTTCGAGATACACATACTTAGCATTTCGGGTTTTTAGGCGCCAGTTATAGCTATCATTGGTTTTCATCATTGAAAACAAACATTGGAATTTTTTTGACAGGTCGTTTATAGCTCTCATTAAAAATTTCTGTCATTGAAAATTTTTTTCTGATTAAAAGCCACCGAAAAATTTTTACTGACAGAAATCTGTCATTGGAATTGTGTGAAACTGGAACACAAATCACTTTTGAACATAAAAGTATCAGCTGTTCAGGAATATGAATTTCCGTCCGGAAAATAGAAAAATACATTTTTAAAGAAAAATCCATGTGCAACTAAACTTTTTTTTCTCAAAAAAAATTCTTTGTGTGATTTCCGATCGATCGGTATATAATTTCCATTTCTAATCAATGGGAAACACCGTCAAAAATCGATTCAAAAATTTTTCCGGATCGATTTCAATGATAGCTATAACTGGCGCCTTAGGCGATTCCGATCGATCGGTATATAATTTTCATTTCTAATCAATGGGAAACACCGTCAAAAGTCGATTCAAAAATTTTTCCGGATCGATTTCATTGGTTTTTATCATTGAAAACAAACATTGGAATTTTTTGGCAGATCGTTTATAGCTATCATTAAAAATTTCTGTCATTGAATTTCAATGATAGCTATAACTGGCGCCTTAGGCGATTCCGATCGATCGGTATATAATTTTCATTTCTAATCAATGGGAAACACCGTCAAAAGTCGATTCAAAAATTTTTCCGGATCGATTTCATTGGTTTTTATCATTGAAAACAAACATTGGAATTTTTTGGCAGATCGTTTATAGCTATCATTAAAAATTTCTGTCATTGAAAAAAATTTCCTGATTGAAATCCACCGAAAAATTTTTACTGACAAATCTGTTATTGGAATTGTGTGAAATTTGAACACAAATCAGTTGAACGATTAGCTGCGTTCAATCTCAGACAGATAGGGTATCCGGATACCTTTTTGTTAGTGTTTTACGTGTAAAATAACAGCTGATCAAAAACAGCTGAGATGTCAAAAATGGAATCCAAAGGTATCCAAGAATTTCTGGGGTATGTAGGTATCTGACAGAACAGCTGATTCAACACATGGGCTGCGTTCAATCTTGTGTTGGATAGGGTATCTTGGATAGGTGGATTTTTAGATACCTTGTTGAACGAGTTGGATAGCTGTATTGAGATAGCTGTCAAAAAATAAAAACAACATTCAGCTGTTGGTCATCTACAAAACGAGAACAAAATAAGTCCATTTTGAAATTTTAAAAATAGGGCATAATTACCTTCTAAAATTCGGAGGCAAATAGCTTCTTCATCGTCTATTATGTACAAAACATCCTCAATTACAACTTCAACTAACATTTTGTATCTTTTTTTTACCAACAAAAAGCTGAAATCAATTTTCAAGTTTCTTGAAATTCAACCAGGCGCCAGTTATAGCTATCATTGGTTTTTATCATTGAAAACAAACATTGGAATTTTTTGGCAGGTCGTTTATAGCTATCAATACAAATTTCTGTCATTGGAAAATTTTTCCTGATTGAAATCCACCGAAAAATTTTTACTGACAGAAATCTGTCATTGGAATTGTGTGACATTGGAACACAAATCAGTGGAACGATTCGTTTCACTTTTGAACATAAAAGTATCAGCTGTTCAGGAAAATGAATTTCCGTCCGGAAAATAGAAAAATACATTTTTAGAGAAAAATAAATGTGCAACTAAACTCAAAAAAAATTATTTGTGTGATTTCCGATCGATCAGTATATAATTTTCATTTCATTGAAAGACCATCAAATATCGATTCAAAAATTTTTCCGGGTCGATTTAAATGAGAGCTATAACTGGCGCCTTAGTCTCTTTGCTGAAAGTGCATTGATAATGGTAAAGGTAGTAAAATCTGTTTTAAAGACAGTAAGCAGTGGAAAGAAAAGACCAAAAGTCCAATCGAGATATTATTATTAGCTTTAAACACTATACAGCCTCGTTACTACAAATAAACAAACTGACTTTTCCAATTATAATCTATATATGTATATAAAACTGAAATCAAGCAAAAGAGGAAATCTTTGTTACGGTTTTGCTTCGAAACTTCTTATCCAATTGTCATGCAGTTTTTTTTAAATGAAAGAGGATGTCACGGAGCAGGTTTTAGGCATAAATAAAGTCCGATAATGTTAGTCAATAATTAGTTATCTATATCATACAAGAGCGTCTATTTTTTAGTATCTCGAAACAAAGCTCACTAGCTAAAGTGCTTAAAGAAACGACGTTTATTGTGTGGGACGAATCGACTATGGTAAATAAAGGTGGGCCTGAAGCTCTGGATCGTACACTTAGAGATTTAGATGAACGTCCGATGGGAGGTGTTGTGATACTGTTCTCTGGTGATTTTCGGCAAATATTGCCAGTTGTGCCAAGAGGTACAAAAAGTGATGAAATAAATGTCAAACTTTTAAGATTGACCACAAATATGAGCGTACATTTGGGTGGTGATAATAATGCAGCACAATTTTCAAGAACTCTTTTGGATGTAGGAAATGGAAATATTTTAAATAATGATGGTGAAGTACTAATAGAACCAACATTTGCAACTAGCGTCACTGGACAAGACGAATTAATAGCTAATTATTACCCGCAAGTCGCCCAAATTTCAGAAAAAACGGATGATTGGTTACGCGAACGAGCGATTTTAGCACCTAAAAACGATTCTGTTACAAGAATAAATAATACAATTCTTTCAATGTTTCAGGCCCATCAACAAACTTATCTTTCTATTGATAATCTGACTGATCAAGATAATGCTATTGATATTCCAATTGAATTTTTGAATTCTTTGAATCCATCAGGACTTCCTCCGCATAAACTGGACTTTGAAAATTGGGGCTCCAGTAAAACTTATGATTAATTAAAATGCACAGAAATTATGCAATGGTACTAGATTACGGATAGTAACTATGCAGAGGAACGTGATTGAAGCTAAAATTCTTTCCGGCTCAGCCCAAGGTCAAGTTGTTTTCATTCACATAATACAGATGATAACTAATGAATACCCGTTCGAATTTAAACGAGTACAATTTCCTATAAAGCTTTGTTTTGCTATGTCTATCAATAAGGCACAGGGACAGACACTGAAGGTTGCATGCCTTAACATCACAAATCCTTGTTTTACCCACGGACAATTTTATGTTGCTTGCTCCCGTTTCAGCTCGGCAAAAAATCTATACGTGTATGCGCCTCACAGTGGTGTCTTTGGGCATGGGCCCGGTGGGCCAGGGCCCAGGGCCCCGCAATTATTTGGCCCCTGCAGCAAAAGCAATACCAACAACGAAAAAAGTACCTTCAAGGACAAATCCCATATGGTTTACAAGGGAAATAGCAATTTTGGTAAGAGGAAAAAACACAGCTTGGAAAAGAGCCCGCAGATACCCTAACACATAAAACTGTGTAGCATTCCTCTTAAAAGAGAAATAAGAATACTCAACTACTTCGACAATGCACGCTTGAGCGGCTTTATCCCACCAGAGGCATTCCTCTATCTAGATCAGTGCGGCATGATACAGGATAGATTGGCAGTACCGCTTATCTACCACGTCAGGCGAAAAACCGTAGACCGGCGGCTCCTGTATGAACGGGGCATCCTCGCTCGTGATGGAGCGGAGCTGCTTCGGTTCAGTAGGGCTGTGTCCGAAAAGGACCGCATTGATAGGGTGAAGCAGGAGAACCAGTTTTGGTGGCTTCAAACTGCAACTGATAATGGGTAATCCGGGGTGGTGTATTTTTGCCTTGGCCGGCTTACATACTTGTTTTAGTCTTAAGTTTTAGGTTTAAGTAGAGCAGGAATGGTGGCACAATAAAATAAAAAAAAAAAAGTATAAAAAAACAAAATTTCATAAAATACAAAAAAAAAAAAAAAAAAAAAATGCAAACACATATCACAGACAATATTATAAAAATCCTCGATGGAATTACAAATAGAAGGACATAGTTGTTTTGCCGCTGTGGTTGTTCTAGTTTTAAGTAGTTTGTAGGTAGATTAGGTAATTTTAAGTTTTATTTTAAGGACTTTAGTATGTAAGTAAAAACCCCAAAAAATGATAAAGATTTTAGTTTTTAAACTTTTCTAAAAAAAAAAACATAAATTGAAATAAATAAAACAATCTTAGTTCGTAGGCCGAAAGGCATTAATTTTAAGAATCATGAATTTCTTAGAGCGCCCGATTAGGGCCAGTAAGTTATATTTAAGTAGAATTAATTAGGCTAGTTTCCCATTTTGTCTAGCATGTAAGTAGAGTTAAGTTTAAATGAATAAAAAAAAAATGAATTTCGAAAAAAAAAAAAGAAATAAGAATACTAGGAGTAACTTTTTCTGGAAATCTAAAATGGGACACACATGCAAAGAATCTAATTAACCAGCTTAAACGATGGAACAATGCTTTAAAAATGATCTGTTCAAAGCGAAAAGGTCCACATCTTGAAACTGCACTGCAAATTGGAAAAACTCTAGTCTCTGGTACCCTACAACACGGTGTAACTATTTTATGTGGACCACATTAAGAAATATTAGCAATATTGACTCAGCCATCAACGATTGTTTTCGAACAGCCTCTGGAGCTTTAAGAGCCACAAAAATAGAAGCCCTAAGATTGGACGCAGGCTATGAATATTTTGAACACTTTGGAAAAAAGGGCAATTACCCTAATCAGCAAAACACTTACAGATCTAGTCCACCCCCTCTTCAAGGCTGCTGAAGATGTGATTAACGCTACAAAACCGATCAAGAAATATTCCGAATCTGCCCTTATAAAAATGACATCTATAGTTCCCAATCTTAGCTCTTTTTCATTCAATAATACGCAAACATTAGGAGGTAATCTACCACCTTGGAAAAGACATATTGTTGGCAATACACAACATCAAAAACGCCACCAAGCAGCGAAACCTTGAACCTCCAGTTGATATGATGAAAAGAGACATAAGATTTGATGAGAAAGAGGGAAAATACGAAAATTTGTCCAACGATCTTTTCTGTTTGATGCTACATTTCGACGAGACCACATCAGCGGAAGAAAAACACGAAATTTAAAGTCTTCGTCTTTGTATTTTTTAAAATAAATAAATAAGTTGAAAGTATAATTGCGAATTCTATTATTTCTGTTAATTTCCAGATTAGATTTTTAACATTTCTTTAAATTTCCTTGAATTCGTCGAAAATCTTAGTTAAACTCCGAACAATCGAGAATCCATTTTGAAAATGAGCAAAGAAGAAAATCACTTTGAAGGCCATTCCTGTAAGTTATGCGATCAAAAAGATTGCATGGAAATGGTACAATGCGATAAATGCGATAAGTGGTACCATTTCACATGTGTAAAGGTGACTTCAGAGATCGAGAAGGAGGACTGGATATGTCAAGAATGTTCCAACAATCATGATGAGGACGGCAAATCCATAAAATCTAAGGCTCAAACGAAGGGATCATCATCCTTCAAATGTTCAAGACGACATCGCCATAATTTGGCACTTCAACGACTGGAAGAAGAAAAAGAACTGGCAGACAAGAGAGAGAAAGAAGCGCATCAACGTCAAGCAAAGTTAGATATAGAATATCTAGATAAACGTTTCGAACTCTTAATGAATTTCAGTAGCGAGTCAGAGGCAGAAGATGACGCTGCAGAAACACAGATAATGGCAAAAAACGTGTTACTGATTGGTTGGAAAAAGAACCAAAAGCTGCAAATGAAAAGCCAATCGACAAAGGGGTAGTGAAATTGCCACAACCTGCGCGTACTACAACTCAACCGAGCATGGAATTCCACCACGAAGTAATCAAATGTCGGAAGCCACAACCTCTGCAAACAACGCTCGCGAACTCAAACCAGAATAGTGGAGATTATAATGCCGGCCGTTCTTACGAACAATGGCATAACAACGAATCTCAACGTCAACATCTGAGACAACGAGAAAACAATCATCTCAATCCTTCAGGGAGTCACTATTTTGAACCAAATCTTCCAACTGCCTACCAACTTGCCGCCAGACAATCACTTCCAAATGAACTACCTACATATATTCACTGGACGTTCTGAGGAATGGCCCATCTTTATCACCATGTTCGAAGGAACAACGCTCTCATGCGGTTTCAATCAAGTTGAAAATCTTTTGCGTTTGCAAAAATGTCTGAAAGGCAAGGCATATGAAGCCGTCCGCAGTAGACTGATACAACCACAAAATTTTCCTCGAATAATCGAGACCCTCAAGGAGATTTATGGCAGACCCGAAGTAGTTTTAGACTCACTAATAATAAGAGTGCAGAATGAGCCAGCCCCAAGAGCCGATAAACTGGAATCTATCATTCCATTTGCCTTAGCTGTCGATAACATATGTTCAACAATGGAAGCCTGTGACATGTTCGATCATTTGTACAACCCATCAGTGTTGCGTGCCCTCGTCGAGAAACTCCCACCCACAATAAAACTACAATGGGCATCACATATGGAATCTCTACGCGATGTTAATCTCATCACATTTGGTGACTGGCTAACCAAACTCTCCAGAACTAGCAGATCCACTTTGCCTGAAATGAACTGGCAATACGCACCGTATGGAAAAGGACTAAAAGATCGTATCTTTGAGTGAGTCTGGGATGAACAGCACGAAGAAATATCGTTTAAATAACATCCATACTGTAAAGTCGCTTGACCTACCAGTTCAGACAATCTGCATGGACAACTTGGTAAAACGTTATCCGTATTTGAAAGGAATCCCGATCGAACTTTATGAGCAGGCAACACCTAGGATCTTAATTGGCCCCGACAATGCCAACTTAGGATTACCACTGAAATTCAAGGATGGTGGGCGCAACGACGTACTGGCTACGAAGACTCGTCTGGGCTGGGTTGTCTATGGTCCCTACGAAAACGAAACCAGCACTAAACTGCCACCAAAGGTCGACAATTACACCCATGAGAGCTTCCACCATTGCGAATGTGAACAAAGCACAAACATCAAACTCAGCGATATGCTCAAAGATTTCTTTTCATTGGAGAGTTTTGGAATAGTTCCAGTTCAACCTCAAACAACAATGTCAAATGAAGACAAACGAGCCCTTCATATTCTGGAGTCAGAGACCAAACGTGTGAACAACCACTTCGAAACATCGTTGCTCTGGAAGTACGATCACGTGCAACTTCCGAATAGTCGGGCGATGGCAATTCGTCGATTTGAATGCCTACAAAAGAAATTAAGACGTGAACCATCATTGAGAGAGAATTTAAAACACCAAATTAACGACTACCTTTCTAAAGGATACATTCGCAAGCTGACCCCAGAAGAACTACACAAAGATCATCCCCGCATTTGGTATCTGCCTATCTTCCCAGTCACGAACCCTAACAAACCGGGAAAGATAAGGCTAGTCTGGGACGCAGCAGCCCAAGTCAACGGAGTTTCGTTGAACTCGGTTCTACTCAAAGGACCTGTCCGCTACCGCTTCAGAGAAAGAAAATTTGCCATATGTGGTGAAATTCGTGAGATGTATCACCAAGTTCTCATCAGAAATGAAGACCAACATGCCCAACGATTCTTGTAGTGCAAAGACGATTCCCAATACGAGCCAGATACTTATGTCATGCAGATAATGACATTTTGCAACATGCTCTCCTTCCTCTGCACGTACGTAAAGAATAAGAACCCTTTAGAGTTCCAAGAAGCTTATCCGAGAGCTGTACGATGCATCACAACAAATCATTACGTTGACGACTTGCTCGAAAGTGTTGATACGGAGGCCGAAGCACTTCAATTGGCAACTGATGTTTCGATGATTCATAAACACGGTGGCTTCGAAATTGGCAAATGGATTTCCAACTCATCCAAAGTCTTAACGCAACTAGGAGAAAGTTCAACGACGAGCCAACGAAATCTCAACATACGCGACGCGGAAACAGCCAAGGTACTAGGTTTGTGGTGGTGCACTTCCACAGACTCTTTCAAGTTCATATTAAACCCAATCAACAATGGCATGCTGCAGACGAACCGCAGGCCGACAAAGAGGGAAGTGCTCCGTGTACTAATGTCAATCTTCGACCCATTAGGATTGATAGCAAATTACACGATCTACTTGAAGATTCTGCTGCAAGACATTTGGAGAACACCAGTTGAATGGGATGAACCCATAGGCGATGAACACTTCACTCGTTGGCTACGATGGGTCAAGCTTCTGAAACAAATTGAAATTATTTCCATTCCTAGATGCTACTTGGACAAACTAAAATTCGACGATGATAGTGAAACTCAATTGCATATATTTGTCGATGCAAGTGACAAAGCGTATGCCGCCGTTGCTTACATCAGGGTGAGCGCAGGAGGCAAAGTCGAATGAAGATTGGTAGGAGCAAAGTCACGAGTGGCACCACTGAAGTTGGTTTCAATTCCTCGACTCGAACTAGAAGCGGCGAGACTTGGATGTCGTTTTTCCGCGTTCATAAAAGAAAACCATTCTATCAAAATATCACGTTCGTACTTCTGGACAGTTTCACGCACCGTCTTATGTTGGATACGTTCAGATCATCGTCGCTATCGCCAATTTGTTGCCTTTCGTGTGGGAGAAATAGTTGAAAATACGAACATCAATGATTGGAGATACATACCAACTAAAGTGAACGCTGCAGATGAATGTACTAAATGGCAAAAAACTCCAACATTTGAATCATCCAGTCGGTGGTACATTGACCCATCGTTTTTAAAATATCCAGAAGAACACTGGCCAGATGACATCCCAAAGACTATCACAACAGATGAAGAAGTCAAGAATAATCTGTTCATCGACAAATATAAATATAAATCTGAATGCATCATAAACGTCAAACGATTTTCAAAATGGAAACGATTACTACGATCTCAGGTATAGGTTAGGTTAGGTTAAAGTGGCTGTTGGTTGGGAAGTCCAACACACTTAGACCAAAATATGGTCCGTTGTTATACCACATGGATCAGTTAATCAGCTTAACTCGTTGAACCAATTGAAGCTTCGAATGAAGCGTAGGAGACAAATAATGTCTGAGTTTTTTAGATCGCTGGTATCATTAAAGTAGTAGTCTCCAAGGTGGATTCTACGTCTTTGTGATAAGACAGGGCATGTGCACAGAAGATGAGAGATTGTCTCTTCTTCTTCTTCGTCCATGCAACTCCTTCAAAAATCATTTGCAAGGGCTCCAAGTCGAATAGCATGCCTTCCTATTAAGCAGTGCCCAGTCAGGACACCTATAACGTAGCTAATGTGCAGTCTACTCAAAGAGATTAATTGTTTTGAGCGCCTGACGCTAAGATTAGGCCACATTAGTTTAGTCGCTACACAGGTGGTGGTGTTATTCCACCTGAAGTTTGTTTTCTCTATGGTATCTTGCTTTAGCATGAGTTTACATGTAGCTAAGGGGATACCTATGCTAGCATTGTGAGCCAGCAGAGGTAAAGTTGTTCCGCTTTTTGCAAGTTCGTCATCTTTGCAATTTCCTGGAATGTCTCTATGGCCCGGCACCCAAAAAAGGTGAATGTTGAACTGTGTAGCCATCTCCGTAAGAGATGATCGACAATTTAGGGCTGTTAGTGAGTTAGTGGAGGAAGAGTCTAGGGACTTTAACGCAGCTTGGCTATCCGAGAAGATGCGTATATCATTAGTTGATATAACGTTTTTTCTAAGCCAGGATAGGACTTCTTTTATAGCCAGGATTTCAGCTTGGAACACGCTACAATGATCGGGTAGACGAAAGGAGAGACTTAAGTTTAGTCTATCTGAGTATACGCCTCCACCAACCCCATCCTCCGTTTTTGATCCATCTGTATAAAAGTTTATAGGACCATCGTTCAAAAATGATGTATTCTCCCAAGAAGACCTGGGAGGTATAGTCACTTTGAAGCTATAGTTATTAAACTGAGGATGGGGTATGGTGTAGTCAATACGATCTCAGGTATATGTTTTCAGATTTATTTTTAATTGCAGGTCGAAAAGAAACAAAGTGCCAAAACGTGTGGGACTAATTTCGCAAGATGAATACCAAGAAGCTGAAAACTATCTTTATCGCCAAGCACAACTGGAATCATATGCCAAAGAAGTAAGAATTCTCGAGGCCAAAGACAACTTAGCATATAAAGAGGGCAAAGGGCTTGATGCAAGTTGCAACATTTATACTCTTTCACCGTATTTAGACAACGACAAGATCCTTCGCGTTTGTGGACGAATTGATGCTGTTGTTGGGGTATCACCATGCATGAAAAGACCGATTCTTCTCGATAGACAGACTTACCTCACTGGTCTTATTATTCAACACTATCATGAGCTGAGCAATATCATCATTTGAATAATGAGACAATAATAAATGAGTTACGCCAAAGGTTCTGGATACCAAAGATACGTGTCGCTGATAAACATGCAATTAAAAACTGCCAGATGTGCAAGAAAAAAAAGCAGTTCCACAAGCACCGATGATGGGAGATCTTCCAGCAGCGAGGCTCTCAACATTTTCCCGGCCATTCATTTTCCGGAATCGACTATTTTGGCCCAATGACAGTTGCAATCGGAAGATGAACTGAGAAACGCTGGGGTGTGATTATCACTTGTCTAACAACACGAGCCATCCACATTGAACTGGCTAACAGTCTCTCGTCTGATTCTTGCATATTGGCCATAAAGCGTTTCACAGCTAGACGTGGAATTCCATTGGAATTCTTCAGATAATGGCACTAATTTCCACGGAGCTGACCGTGAACTTCAGCAAGCAACAAGTATATCACGGAGCCGAATTTACCTGTTTTACCACGACTTTCATTCCCCCATCATCGCCTCACATGGGAGGAAGTTGGGAGAGAATGGTTCAAGCAACAAAAACTGTGCTGAAACAAGTTATGCCAACACGCAATCCATCTGATGAACTATTACATAGCTGATGATCGAAGTTGAACGAATCATTAATTGCCACCCGTTGACTTACGTTCCAATAGAGACTGAAAATGATGAGGCGTTAACACCAAACCATTTCCTTCTTGGATCATCCGATGGAAGAAAAGTTGACAGTATACCAACTGAAGAAGGAATACTCTTGAGAAAAAATTGGATGAAAGTACAGCAATATGCCAATATCTTCTGGAAGCGATGGATCAATAAGTACCTTCCTACTCTCACCCGCAGGACTAAATGGCATGCACCAACAAAACCCATTGAGAAGGGAGATATTGTTATCGTCGTAGATGATTCTAATCCGAGAAATCTGTGGCCGAAAGGACGAATACTGGACACAGTCATCAGTAAGAATAGTGGACAGGTCCGACAAGTTACCGTGCAGACAAATTCTGGAATCTACGTTCGGCCCGCAGTTAAAATAGCCGTTCTTGATGTTTTTAAGGATGGTAAGCCAACGAAGGACGTCGTCGTACCGGAGGGGAGTGTTGGCAATACTGCCACAACATCAAAAATGCCACCAAGCAGCGAAACCTTGAACCTCCAGTTGATATGATGAAAAGAGACATAAGATTTGATGAGAAAGAGGGAAAATACGAAAATTTGTCCAACGATCTTTTCTGTTTGATTCTATATTTCGACGAGACCAAATCAGCGGAAGAAAAACACGAAATTTAAAGTCTTCGTCTTTGTATTTTTTAAAATAAATAAATAAGTTGAAAGTATAATTGCGAATTCTATTATTGTTGTTAATTTCCAGATTAGATTTTTAACACATATACTTCCCATTAACACTAATCTTGCTAAGTACGAAGAGGAAAATACTACTGACGACATATTTAGAATGCTTCGCCAAGAAATGATCTCTGCCTATAACGCTGATAGAATCTTCTACACAGACGATTCGTACAAAGAAGACAATTGAACAATACGCAGTCATTCAGTTACAACCAAATTCTGAAACATCTATTATTCACCAAGCTCTTTTACCAGAATCTGCGAACAGCTACATTGCAGAGTTAACATCAATTTATAAAGGCATATCTGTTGCCCAAAAATACTCTAACCGATCGCTCATTGTAACCGATAATCTGGTATCCTCATGGGTCTTAAAAATGAGACAAATAAATGCCCTTCTCTGGAGCTTATAAGAAGATGTTTATTCGCCAATAAAAATATTATTCTTACATGGATACCTGGACATTCCGGAATCAAAGGAAATGAGGCAGCAAACCTTGCAGCAAGAACTGCTACAAACTATCCACTCATTGTTAGTGAGTTAGTGGAGGAAGAGTCTAGGGACTTTAACGCAGCTTGGCTATCCGAGAAGATGCGTATATCATTAGTTGATATAACGTTTTTTCTAAGCCAGGATAGGACTTCTTTTATAGCCAGGATTTCAGCTTGGAACACGCTACAATGATCGGGTAGACGAAAGGAGAGACTTAAGTTTAGTCTATCTGAGTATACGCCTCCACCAACCCCATCCTCCGTTTTTGATCCATCTGTATAAAAGTTTATAGGACCATCGTTCAAAAATGATGTATTCTCCCAAGAAGACCTGGGAGGTATAGTCACTTTGAAGCTATAGTTATTAAACTGAGGATGGGGTATGGTGTAGTCAATACGATCTCAGGTATATGTTTTCAGATTTATTTTTAATTGCAGGTCGAAAAGAAACAAAGTGCCAAAACGTGTGGGACTAATTTCGCAAGATGAATACCAAGAAGCTGAAAACTATCTTTATCGCCAAGCACAACTGGAATCATATGCCAAAGAAGTAAGAATTCTCGAGGCCAAAGACAACTTAGCATATAAAGAGGGCAAAGGGCTTGATGCAAGTTGCAACATTTATACTCTTTCACCGTATTTAGACAACGACAAGATCCTTCGCGTTTGTGGACGAATTGATGCTGCTGTTGGGGTATCACCATGCATGAAAAGACCGATTCTTCTCGATAGACAGACTTACCTCACTGGTCTTATTATTCAACACTATCATGAGCTGAGCAATATCATCATTTGAATAATGAGACAATAATAAATGAGTTACGCCAAAGGTTCTGGATACCAAAGATACGTGTCGCTGATAAACATGCAATTAAAAACTGCCAGATGTGCAAGAAAAAAAAGCAGTTCCACAAGCACCGATGATGGGAGATCTTCCAGCAGCGAGGCTCTCAACATTTTCCCGGCCATTCATTTTCCGGAATCGACTATTTTGGCCCAATGACAGTTGCAATCGGAAGATGAACTGAGAAACGCTGGGGTGTGATTATCACTTGTCTAACAACACGAGCCATCCACATTGAACTGGCTAACAGTCTCTCGTCTGATTCTTGCATATTGGCCATAAAGCGTTTCACAGCTAGACGTGGAATTCCATTGGAATTCTTCAGATAATGGCACTAATTTCCACGGAGCTGACCGTGAACTTCAGCAAGCAACAAGTATATCACGGAGCCGAATTTACCTGTTTTACCACGACTTTCATTCCCCCATCATCGCCTCACATGGGAGGAAGTTGGGAGAGAATGGTTCAAGCAACAAAAACTGTGCTGAAACAAGTTATGCCAACACGCAATCCATCTGATGAACTATTACATAGCTGATGATCGAAGTTGAACGAATCATTAATTGCCACCCGTTGACTTACGTTCCAATAGAGACTGAAAATGATGAGGCGTTAACACCAAACCATTTCCTTCTTGGATCATCCGATGGAAGAAAAGTTGACAGTATACCAACTGAAGAAGGAATACTCTTGAGAAAAAATTGGATGAAAGTACAGCAATATGCCAATATCTTCTGGAAGCGATGGATCAATAAGTACCTTCCTACTCTCACCCGCAGGACTAAATGGCATGCACCAACAAAACCCATTGAGAAGGGAGATATTGTTATCGTCGTAGATGATTCTAATCCGAGAAATCTGTGGCCGAAAGGACGAATACTGGACACAGTCATCAGTAAGAATAGTGGACAAGTCCGACAAGTTACCGTGCAGACAAATTCTGGAATCTACGTTCGGCCCGCAGTTAAAATAGCCGTTCTTGATGTTTTTAAGGATGGTAAGCCAACGAAGGACGTCGTCGTACCGGAGGGGAGTGTTGGCAATACTGCCACAACATCAAAAATGCCAACAAGCAGCGAAACCTTGAACCTCCAGTTGATATGATGAAAAGAGACATAAGATTTGATGAGAAAGAGGGAAAATACGAAAATTTGTCCAACGATCTTTTCTGTTTGATTCTATATTTCGACGAGACCAAATCAGCGGAAGAAAAACACGAAATTTAAAGTCTTCGTCTTTGTATTTTTTAAAATAAATAAATAAGTTGAAAGTATAATTGCGAATTCTATTATTGTTGTTAATTTCCAGATTAGATTTTTAACACATATACTTCCCATTAACACTAATCTTGCTAAGTACGAAGAGGAAAATACTACTGACGACATATTTAGAATGCTTCGCCAAGAAATGATCTCTGCCTATAACGCTGATAGAATCTTCTACACAGACGATTCGTACAAAGAAGACAGTTGAACAATACGCAGTCATTCAGTTACAACCAAATTCTGAAACATCTATTATTCACCAAGCTCTTTTACCAGAATCTGCGAACAGCTACATTGCAGAGTTAACATCAATTTATAAAGGCATATCTGTTGCCCAAAAATACTCTAACCGATCGCTCATTGTAACCGATAATCTGGTATCCTCATGGGTCTTAAAAATGAGACAAATAAATGCCCTTCTCTGGAGCTTATAAGAAGATGTTTATTCGCCAATAAAAATATTATTCTTACATGGATACCTGGACATTCCGGAATCAAAGGAAATGAGGCAGCAAACCTTGCAGCAAGAACTGCTACAAACTATCCACTCATTGTAGAGTATCCCAAATTGTATAAGCTCCTACGCAGAATGTATTTTTTTATGTTTATTTTTTAAAATAAAAACGATTATAGTTATTTTAAAAAATTAACAATTTATTGAAACTTTATGTTACAAACAATTTTTTTTTTTTTAAATATTTTTTTTATATAAATCAAACTAGCGACGCGTTTCAGAACTCATGTTCTATCATCGGGCTACTACTGTTTACTAAACTTTTGTTGTTTTTCTATTGTTCATCTTTCTGCTGATTTGTTGTTGTCAGATTGCTATTGTTTTGAGTGTGGGAGCTTTTTGGAATGCTTTCTTTTCTTATTTCTTTTTGTTGTTTATTGTGAATTTCAAAGCTGTGTCAAATAATATGTTCTGTTTTATTGTTAATTTGTCATTTAGTAATCTGTCTTGTTCTATCTTGTTGGCTTTATAAATTTCGAATTCTTCTATGGTGTCTAGTGTTTTCCCTTTTTTGCATGTCTGTAATATTTTTAGGTTATGTTCAAAGCTTGTATATAGTTATTATTGTTTTCAATTAAGTGCATTCCATATGTTGATTGAATTAATTGAAAATTAATTAATTAATTAATTAATTAATTAATTAATTGAAAAAAATCATAACTATACAAGCTTTGAACATAACCTAAAAATACTACAGACATGCAAAAAAGGGAAAACACTAGACACCATAGAAGAATTCGAAATTTATAAAGCCAACAAGATAGAACAAGACACATTACTAAATGACAAATTAACAATAAAACAGAACATATTATTTGACACAGCTTTGAAATTGACAATAAACAACAAAAAGAAATAAGAAAAGAAAGCATTCCAAAAAGCTCCCACACTCAAAACAATAGCAATCTGACAACAACAACACAGCAGAAAGATGAACAATAGAAAAACAACAAAAGTTTAGTAAACAGTAGTAGCCTGATAGAACATGAGTTCTGAAACGCGTCGCTAGTTTGATTTATATAAAAAAAATATTAAAAAAAAAAAAATTGTTTGTAACATAAAGTTTCAATAAATTGTTAATTTTTTAAAATAACTATAATCGTTTTTATTTTAAAAAATAAACATAAAAAAATACATAATATAGCAAACATGGAGACAAGCAACACATCATCTATATCCTACGCAGAACTTTGATTAAGGATCATTAGAAAGAGCTCATCGAAAGTTGGCAATACTCTGAAACTTTTCTAAAAAAAACATCAACCTACTTACGCGCGTATGCCATACAATGGGTCTCTAAATAGATAAGATAGCATAAAACTCTTCCGAATAAGAGTTGGAAAAGCTATTTTTAACACTCAACATTACTATAATGCTGGATATCCTGAGCAATGTTCGAATTATGAAACGATACTAACTGTTTGGCATATCCTTATCGAATGTCCTATATCTCGCCAAATTGAAGTATTATCAGACAACATAACCGAAAAACTTGCCGAAATCTTGAATCCATCAAATGAACGATCCATTTAGTATATAAAAGATGCCACATCCGCTCACCAAAAATTTGATGAAATATAATTTTTTTTCTTTTTTGTTTTTCACTTCTCAATTAAACATAATTAGCCTTTGCTAAATTATTTTTCTTTTACAATTTTGTTTTAAAGTAACCTAAAATATAGAATTTGATAATTAAATGTAAATATGTATAGTTAAGGGGCCCGTTATAGCTTTCAGTAAAATCCATCAGTAAAATTTGAAACAGGAGGAATCTGAAATGTTTTACTGATGAGCGTTTATAGCAATCAGTAAATTTACGTCATTACATTAAATGTCACTTTGAGGCTTCGCGCTTCGGACAATTTTTTTACTGTTGCTTTGATCAGTAACATTTTTAATGATGTGATCGCAACAGTAAAAAACTGGAACACCAACAGTAAAACGAAATGGATTTTTTTTGGCTTTTGGCAGTCAACTGTTCAGTAAAATGAAATTTCATCATTAAAAAAATTAAAATGGATTTATAATAAATAAAACTTTAAATGCATTGTTTCTTTTTGAAAAAAAAAATACTTGAATATGGAATTCATCTTATTGCATCAATCTTTTGCTAGAAATAAATCTGTAACATGTTCAAAAACTAAAAACAAAAATTTTACAGATGGATTTTACAGTTAGCTATAACCGGCCCCTAAGAGACGGCATCATATGGTCTGGCTACCCTGATGCCTTCCTAAAAATAATTTATAAATTAAGTTTGTAAATTCTTTCAATAAATAAATAAAATTTGGCCCCCAAATCCACCAACTCAAAATAAATGAATCTATACAAGAATTATATAGAAAACGAAATAAGGTTAGTAGACAGTAACAGAAAAACAAGTTTCATTTTACTCTCCGTTCCGTTGAAATTATCCTCCTCAACATCTTAAACTTCTGGTAACATGAATCTTTAATCATACACCTCCACACGCTGTCAATATTGTTTTAACAACTCTGCTTTCGTTCTACTCTACAGTTCTGCACACATGTTGGCTTTTCAACTCACTCCATAAACAAACACAAAGTTGTCCCATGATGAGTTGTACCATGATGAGTCGGATAGAACAATTTTGTTTCCTTTCATCTTCCTCTCTGTTCAATGGAAGGAACTAAGAATATGTTCTATGTCATTCATAAATGATCTAAGGGAGAATTTTGACAAATTTGAAGCGTATGCCAAAATTCAGAATCCGGATGCTAATTATAAAGACTTAATGCAACGAAAAATAGTACGAAGTTCGCATGCCACATATTTTGATGGTCCTGCACCATCCGTCCAGCTAATTGGGAAAGAAAAGTTTAAAATATTAATTTTTTTTTCCAATTATTGACACTATTACTTTGCAATTAAAAATACGATCCGATTGCTATCAAGAAATTAATGCATTGTTTGGCTTTTTTCGTCGATTGCAATATTTGACTTCAGTGGAGTTGCAAAATCCTTGCGAACAGTTTTCAAAAAAATACCATAGAGATGTTAATGCAGAAGAACTTGAGGTAGAATGCCTGCACCTCGTACAGTATTTAAAAGAATTCAATAAAGATGTAAATGAAGATCTTATAACAATATCAAAATTGTACAGCTTAATTACAGTGGATGAAATTGAGAACACATTTCTAAATGTAATGAGAAACTGCCTGTAGAATTTTTTTATCTTTGATGGTTTCAAACTGCAGTGGAGAGCGTTTACATTCGAAATTGAACCGGATAAAAAATGAATTTCGAAGCACAATGCTACAAGATAGACTAAACAACTTGTAAATTTTATCAATTGAAAATGAATTACTGCAGGAAATTGAATTTGATGACTTAATTCATGATTTTGCAACTGACAAAGTTAGAAAAGTAGGCCTTCAATAATATTTTATTGTATACTTAAACATACTGTAATATTCGGCTTGGTCCGACAATTAAAACTTTTTCGCACTTGTAAATAAAACACGATTTTTACTTTATTTAAATTGTTCCACTTATTTATTGAACACTCAATTATTACGTTTCAAACACAGTCTTTACTTTCAATTATTACTTTTTATACACAGTCTTTACTTATCGCAGTTTACAACCAATAATAATCCGCTTCGCTTCCGAGCGCCTATTTATATACCTCAAATCGGTTCGAGAATCTACGAGGTTGTTCTCGATGCTTAACGAAGTTCTCCTCTTCATCACTAGATGCTTAACGAAGCTAGTTCTCCTCTCCACTAGATGTTTCCCCTTTCGAGGTTCTTGTATGCGCTGAATGAATTGAGTTCCCCTCTTAGCCACTAGATGTTTCTCGATGTTTTAAGAAGCTAGTTCTCCTATTAATCCGATATTAAAAGAGGTAAAGAGTGTATACACATTACATTGCCCCCTCCTTAGGATTGATCGTCCCGAACAAATCCATCGTTCTCATCACCACTGTAGCGATGTAGCCGGTCGCGATGTACAACTTTAGGTTTTCCTCTGACTCCCTTTTGTATCCGGTACACGACATCGTTGATTTTTGTAATGACTGTATATGGACCTTCCCAGTCCCGTTGAAGTTTCGGTGACAACCCTTTTTGTCGATGGGGATTGTAAAGCCACACTCGATCTCCTGCTTGGAACTCTGTTGTTGTCGCTCGTATTTCGTAGCGTGTCTTCATTCGGTCACTGAACATCTTTATTTTCAACCTGGTATTGTCGTGGATCTGAAGGAGTCTTTCTCTGAGGTCATCAATGTAGTCATCCTCGGCTTGCAGCTCCGATGTGGGACATCCAAATTTTATTTCGCTCGGCAGTCTGATGTTCCTTCCCATCAAAATCTCAGACGGTGTATGACCAGTTGAGCTATGTCTTGCACTTCGATACGCCATCAAAAACAGTGGAATGTGTCGATCCCAATCTCGCTGATTGTCGTCCACAACTTTGCAAAGATGTTCTTTCAGGGTTCGGTTGAATCGTTCGACCATGCCATCTTATTGTGGGTGAAGTGGTGTTGTTCTTGTCTTCTTGATGTCAAGAAGCCCACAAACTTCCTGAAATATGTTTGATTCAAAATTCCTTCCCTGGTCGGAATGCAGTTCTAATGGAACGCCGAATCTGCTCACCCAGTTGAAGACAATTTGGTCTGCGACTGTTTTGGCTTCTTGGTTTGGAATGGCGTATGCTTCAGGCCACTTGCTGAAGTAATCCATGACGACCAGAATATAACGATTTCCATTATTTGTTTCCGGAAATGGACCCGCCACGTCTACTGCAATCCTTTCGAAGGGTGCTCCGACATTATACTGCTGCATTTGACTGTGGTTCTTTTTGTTCGGGCCTTTGGTAGCAACACAGGTATCACATTTTCGGCACCACTTCTCGACATCTTCCCTTGCATGTAGCCAGTAAAATCGTTGTCGAACCTTTTCTAGCGTCTTGTTCACTCCTAGATGGCCTCCCGAAACTCCACCATGCATCTCTCGCAGAACGTCCATAACCTTCGATCTCGGTAAGACTAGCTGCATTACATAAGACTTTCCATCTGCTGATTCCCATTTACGTCAAAGGACACCCTCTTGGACATGAAACGTGTCCCACTGTGCCCAATAGGCCTTTAGAGTCGAACTTCTATCGGAGATATCAGCCCATTCTGGTTTTTCCTGGTGTTCCTTCCAAGCGAGGATGGGTTCGATATCTGAGTCTTCTTGTTGAGCCTTCCTCAACTCGTCGTTGCTCCAGCCATCAATGGGATCGGCTCTGGTTCGTTGGACAGTAACCACTTCTTTTTCTTCTTGTCGTCTGCAATGCTTACAGTCTTGATTGCATGGTCTCCGAGACAGTGCATCTGCATTTGAGTGAAGCTTCCCCTTTCGATGTTGAATTTCGTAATCGTACGTCTGCAGCCTCTCAATCCACCTTGCCACTTGACCCTCTGGATTCTTGAAATTCAAAAGCCAGTTAAGTGCTCCATGGTCAGTTCGGAGAAGAAACTTCTGTCCATAGAGATACTTATGGAAGTGCTTTGTTGCCAAAATCAGTGCAAGAAGTTCTCTTCTGGTCACACAATAATTTCTTTCCGACTTCGAGAGTACCTTGCTGTAATAGGCAATCACCTTTTCTTCACCATTATGCACCTGCGATAGTACAGCACCTATCCCGACGTTGCTGGCATCAGCATCAATTATGAACGGTTTTCCTGGAGTTGGGTAGGTCAGCACTGGTGCATTACACAAGCGTTGCTTGAGCTCTTGAAAGCTGCGCTCGCACTCACCTGACCATTTAAACTGCTTTCCCTTTTCCGTTAGCTGATGTAGACTCTTGGCAGTTCCAGCAAAGTCCTTCACAAAGCGCCTGTAGTAGGTGGCTAGACCCAGAAAGCTTCGGAGTTGATGTTTGTCCTGTGGTGTTGGCCAATTCTTCACGGTGTCAACCTTATCAGGATCCGTTTTTACTCCTTGGGATGAGATGATATGTCCCAGATATTTCACTTCGGTCTTGAAAAGTGAACACTTTTCTGGGTTAAGCTTGAGGTGGGCTTCTCGAAGTCTTTGAAACACAGCTCTCAGATTTGTACAGTGTTCGTCAAATGTTTTCCCGTACACTATGACGTCATCTAAATAGACCAGGCAAGATTTCCATGTGAGTCCTTGCAGGACGCATTCCATTAGGCGCTCAAAAGTCGCTGGAGCATTGCAAAGTCCAAAAGGCATCACTTTGAACTGCCACAATCCGTTTCCTGTGGAGAATGCTGTCTTTTCTTTGTCTTCAGGATGGATTTCGACTTGCCAGTAACCACTTTTCAAGTCCAAAGTTGAGAACCATTGTGCTCCTTCCATTGCGTCCAGAGTATCACTGATTCTAGGCAGAGGGTAGCTATCCTTCTTGGTCACATCATTCAACCTTCGATAGTCTACGCAAAAGCGGGTTGATCCGTCTTTCTTCTTTACCAGGACCACTGGAGACGCCCAAGGGCTTTTAGAGTTTTCGATCAGACCTTCTTCCTTCATGGTGGTTATCAGTTCTTCAACCTCACCTTGTTTGGCTAGTGGAAGGCGTGTTGCAGGTTGACGAATCGGCCTTGCATCCCCGGTATTGATTCGATGTTGCACCAGTTGCGTTCTGCCATATTTTCCTTTCGATGACGAAAATATGTCTGCAAATTCTTCGAGGAGACCTTCTGCAGTTCTTCGTTGTTGGTGGCCAAGATTAGATGACTTGAGAATGTTCGTCTTTATGGAGTGCAGCTCTTCGGACTTCAAGGATTGCTTTGACTCTTCTTTGTTGATCCTTGTTATCGCTGATACAGGTTCGCATTGTCCGACAATCTCACCTTTTCTAAGCTTAACTTCATACGGCTTGATGTTCAGTATTCTTACCGGAACCATGTTCTTTAAAGGTCTTACAAGAGTCTTCCCAATAGTGACGTGTTGGGAGGACTTTACAGACGCTGGTTCAACCATGAGGTATCGATGGCTGCCAGGCTTACCCTTCAATTTCGTCCACACGAATACCTCTGAAGAAGCAGGCAAGGTGAGATCTTCTTTGATGACGGTTTTCACAGATGGCGAGGTCTCATACGAGTTAGTCCCATAGATCATCGGAATCTCGATGTTTCGATATTTCAGGACTTGGTTCCCGATGTCCAATATCACTCCGTGATCTTTCATGAAATCGACGCCGACAATGCACTCATCGCATATATCTGCTACCAGGAACAGGTGAGAGAATTCCAACTCTGCCATCCGGATCTTAAGACGTACCTCACCATAAACTTTTGCGGCCTCTCCAGTTGCAGTCCTTAGACGATAGCTGTTGGTGTTGTGGAGCCATGCCTTCTTGACGAGGTCTTGCCGTACGATGGATGCCGTGGCACCGGTGTCAATGGTAGCCACACATTTGATGCCATTTATACTTGCTTCCACGGTCAGACTCTTGTTGTCACGTTTCGTTTGAGAAACCTGGATTTTTTTTCTGGGGCCATCGATACCAGAAACCAACTTCTGCCCCTCGAAGTTGGTTCTTATTCGTTTCCCGGGTGGGAAACAACTTCGGAAGCAACGTTGTTGGTGTTGCTTTGAACGGTTGAATTACTTCTATTTCCACAGTGTTGGCATGTGGTTCTTCTTCGTGGTAATCTGCACTGTCGCTGTAGATGCCCAGTCTTATTGCAGTTCCAGCATCGTGCTGGTCCGTCTCGCTGTCTCCTTTCCACAGTAGCCTTCTGACAAGAAAATTCTTGGACTTCTATTTCTCTTACGCGATGCACGTTTTGGGAAGCTTGTTCTGCAGCTTCCATCGTCAGAGCGAAAGCCAATGCTTCTGGTAATGTTCGCTTTCCGGCAGTGCGGATAGCCCTTTGGAGATTTATATCGCCCACAGCTCTCACAAAGGCTTCAACAGCAAGTTGATTTATTATCTCGTTACCAGCTGTTGGATATGCCAGGTGAACCAATCGCTCGATATCTGCCTGAAGCTGCTGCAGAGTTTCACCTCTTTTCTGTGTCCTATTGTTAAGCTGAACTCGGAAGACTTCTGTCATGTGGCTATCCCCAAACCGCTGTTCGATTGCGTTTACCAGAACTGTGAAGTCACCACTCTTCTCTGCTGGGATGGTTTGTAGCAGTTCAGCAGCAGATCCGCTTAAAGCAAGCGTAGGAGCAATGTATTTTTCGTGATCGTCCCAGACGTTTGTTAACGCTGCTGCTTCAAACTGTTTCCTGTAGATTGACCACGGAATCTGACCATCAAAGCTTGGAGGATTCACTTCTCTCTTCCTTGAGCACTCAACAGAAGGTTCTCGAGCTTTCATCTTTCGCACTTTTTCTAGTTCATTTGTGATGGTTTCAATTTGTTCGTCAATTTTCTCGAAACGTGCATTTTGCCGCTCGTCGACAGTTTTGATTTTCTCTTCGAAGTCCGCAAACCTGTCTTCTAAAAGATTTCTCTGTTCGTCGAATCGCTCTAGAATATTCTGCTGTTCTTGCTTTTGGTCGCTTCTTTGGGCTTCTAGTTGTTTCAGGACATCATTCCTTTGGGCTTCTAGTTGTTTGAGGACATCATTCCTTTGGGCTTCTAGTTTTCTGAGAACATTCTGCTGTTCTTGTTTTTGGTCACTTCTTTGAGCTTCTAGTTGTTTGAGCACGTTCTGCTGTTCTTTCAGGACATTCTTTTCATTCTCTTCAAATTTGGTTAAAAGAAGTGACATCATGTTAGATAAGGCAACATTTGCATTTACCTCTTCCACTTTTGCTTCTAATTCGAAAGCAAACGTATCTGGGTCTTCATTTTGCTGCTCCAGATATTCCTGCAGCCGTTTAACGAGTTCGGTTTTTACGCCTGTCCCACTTAAGCCACGTTTGCTTAGTTCGGCCTTTAGCTCAGGGACAGTTAAGTCTTTCAAAACTTTATTCATTTTTTTTTTTTCTTTTTAAAACTTCACTACTTCACAAAAATAGTTCAATCACTGTTTTTATTCTCAATAAGTTTTAATCCCTTATTCTGACACCAATGTAATATTCGGCTTGGTCCGACAATTAAAACTTATTCGCACTTGTAAATAAAACACGATTTTTACTTTATTTAAATTGTTCCACTTATTTATTGAACACTCAATTATTACGTTTCAAACACAGTCTTTACTTTCAATTATTACTTTTTATACACAGTCTTTACTTATCGCAGTTTACAACCAATAATAATCCGCTTCGCTTCCGAGCGCCTATTTATATACCTCAAATCGGTTCGAGAATCTACGAGGTTGTTCTCGATGCTTAACGAAGTTCTCCTCTTCATCACTAGATGCTTAACGAAGCTAGTTCTCCTCTCCACTAGATGTTGCCCCTTTCGAGGTTCTTGTATGCGCTGAATGAATTGAGTTCCCCTCTTAGCCACTAGATGTTTCTCGATGTTTAAAGAAGCTAGTTTTCCTATTAATCCGATATTAAAAGAGGTAAAGAGTGTATACACATTACAATACATACAAAAAAAAAACGAAATCAAAACAAATATAAAGAAATAAACTTACATAAAATTAAAAAAAAATATAAAAACATTAGAAATCAACCAAAAAAAACAATAAAAATTATCAAAAATCAACTATAAAGAAATATGTTCAACTATTGAATGTAAGTTAAAAAAAAATATAAAAGTATAAAAAAAATATCTGTTTTATGTTTTTTTTAGTTATTTTTAAAAAGTAAAAATATTTAAAAAAAAACACACAAATTCATTTTAAAATGATTTTTTTAAGCTAAAGAATTAAAAAGAATATATTATACCTACTGTTTTTGGGCCCCAAATCCTATTGGGCCCAGGGCCCCCAAAAGTCTAAAGACGCCCCTGGCGCCTCACCAAAGAACAAAAAATATTGTTTAGAAAGAAGTATTATAACCTTAATAGAAATATGTACAGAGATAATATAAAAATTAATAAATAAAAAAGGTACAATATAAGAAAATAGTAGTTTTTCATCCTCATTTTTTTATATAAAATAGTTGAATACCTCCCGGGTGAAGCCGGGTAAACCAGCTAGTATTAGTATACATATGTATATCCAAATTTTGTGTTTTATTTTGGTTTAAATTTTTCTTTTTTTTAACCTTAGGCACGATTCAAATAAATATTTAGTCGATCAGAATGGTACACCAAGAAGTAAGAACCATCCCCACCGACGAATTAAAGCCGAGCGACTGCAAAGCGTGCCGGGCCATTTCTGATGTACCGATTAAATTCTGGCTTCTAATAGATTATCAAAAACCTAATAATATATCGCTCTACAAATTATTGTCATTTTCTGACAATTAATTGCATGTTCAGACGATTTTGACTATTCTAAGCATTAACAACTTTTAAGCCTTAATCAAGATAAAGGGTTTTATTATTCCTAAATATATTACAAAAAGAACAAGAAAAACAAGTCATAATGTATACATACCGATCAAATATGTGTGTTAGATACCTATTGACCTTAAAACAAAATATTACGTGGTACACCTATATATGTAAATCTAATATAACAATAAATAAAATGTAGCTACCCCAACCCACTTTTGGATTGAACACATGAATTCGATGATGGCAAATTATGAACATGTGATTATTTAAAAATTACGTGATTCGACAATTAACGACCAAATTAAGTTTATAAAGTCCACGAATAGTTGTTGCATTGAGGCGAAAGTTTATATTTATATTGATTTTCTGATATGTATTTGCATGTTAAATCTGAAAAACTATCCAAATTCCCATAACGCTCGCATAGACTCTAAAAGAACGTAGAATTTCAATACAATCAAAAAAAAACAGGGTTAAGATGTCCTAATTTCAATAATTTGTATTCAACATTTTTAATGTTTCTTTGCTTTCAATGACAAGCCTGTTCGAAGTTCATGCTAAAATTAAGTTTTTCCTACTATGGGTAGCTTCTTATCCGTATAGAAAACTCTACTTCTTCAGTAGTGGATTTTTGGGAATTCCATACTGACAAAAATACAAAAATACACATTTGCACTGAAAGCATTTGCTTAATTTAATATTTGTGTTTATTCTTTTAAAAATAAAATAATTGAAGAATTAATAACTGTCTTATTTTTTTCATTTTTTTTATTTATTTTTTCTAAAAAAAAAAATCCAGAAAACTATGAAAAGAATGAATAAATGACGCACTCAAAACACGATAGATATAGCTTCTAAGATATACCTTCTAAGCTACAAGCTGCACCGAAAGGATTTTGTCCATTATCATAAGCATGTGTTAGCATTTCATATGGGAAAGTCTGGAATCTATGTAGTTGGTGAGAGCTTTGGTCTCAGTTGTGTCTCTTTAAAAAAAAAACTGTTTATATATATTTATTACTAATTTTTAAAAATAAAAAAAAATAAAAAAAATAATGTTGAAAACGGGTATATCTCAGTTTGTGGCTGAAACACAAACACGCTTCAGCTTCGGCTTCGCCTGACGTTTACGAGTTCAGCCATAAAAATTCAATGCAAAGCTATAACAATAAAGCTTTGACCTCACGTTTCGTTTGACAATCGTAAAGAAAAGAACGAAATGTTACGTAATGTGACTCCAAACGGAAGCTCTAGTTCAAATTTGCTGAACATTTGCTTTGTCTGACAGCTCCACAGCTGTAAAAAAAAGTCAACAAACAAAATACATTTGCTTTTGGAGGGATTCCCATTGGTTATTATAGAAATGTCATTCAAAGCAACTTCGAAGCAGGCCCATCGTAACGGAGACGAAGCCGAAGCTGAAGCGTGTTTGTGTTTTAGCCATTAAGCACATGTATCTAAAATCGGAGTTCGGATGACAGAAAAAAGTATTATTTTGTCGACCAGTGTTATCAGAATCAACGGAATTCACACTTCGCACTCTGACGGAAGATGAAAAGAAAGAATTTCTGGCTGATGCTGTTGACCACTTGAAATCGAGAAGGAATACTGTCGAACTTGATGAACCAAAACATAAGAATAATAAGGATTTAAAAATATGTATAAAGTTTTTAATTTTGTTGAATTGAACATATGCCTCAGTTAAAAAAGACAAAATCTACTTATTACAGCTTATTTTTTTTATTCTGGGCCTGCTTATATTTTCGTTATTTATAAATGACATTCCAAAAGTCGTTCATAACAGACAAATTAATTTGTGGTGTGCTGATGATACGGTACACATCTTTCGTAGAATAAATCTGATGGATTAGTTCTTCTTCTTCTAATGGGGGGTTTAATTTTAAGGGCTGATGTTGAATGTTTCATTTGTCATTTTTCAATTTCAGACTAACTCAATTTGAACCATGGAAAGCACCAATTTGAGCAAACAACGTCTGTAGAAGATGTGAAAACACCAATACGTACAGCTCGTACTGCAGAAAATATTGCTGCTGTTCGTGATAGTGTGGCTGAAGAGCCGTCCACTTCAACTCGTCGTTGTGTCCAACAATTGCACCTCTCACGCTTCATTCGGCCTGTATTTTGTTTCATACATAATTAAACCATACAAATATTATCCTAGTAAAAAGAAATTACAATAATTTCTTAAATAATTGTGTGTTTTATTTAAAATCAACAGAGGCCCATAAAATTTAATAACCCTTTACATATTTTAAGTCACGCATAAATATAAACGCAGCCATTTAATCATCACGCAGACATTTAATCAGCTGTTCGTTTAGGTTGTAGCTTGTAGGCAATTCAAGATTTAAGTATGTCTTCATAAAGAGTGTATTTGTTGCTTATAAAGTGGGCATTTACTATGCTAGCGGCTAAGAAGTCAAGGCATTCTGATTGGATAAATGCAACTACAAAATGAGGTGAAACTTTCCCTTCGAAGTAGTGTTAAATTTTCAACTACAAAGTTAGTGCACACTTTTTGTTTTGCATTCGTACAAAATTTCGAATTCGAGATTTTAGTCAAACATGGCATTACGATGGTAGATAAATCGAAAAAATTGGGTCCCCTGATTCCATTCGTCTGTCTGCCCTCGCCCCTATAGCCGAAACAATTGCGTCGATTGACTTTAAATTTGGAAATTGAGGTTTTAAGGCGATTCGCGTTATGCGTTTTTTCAGGTATTCAGGCAGACATCTTATTTTAATTTCCTTTAAAATTGATCACTCTTGGTCATTTAAAATTCTGCCTTGTCCTTCTCTGCTTTTGTTGGAAAACCTAAACTCATATACATACGAGGTGTGTTCAAAAAGTACCCGGAATTTTCGTTTTTTTTTCAAAAAAATATTTATTTATTCGTTTACATCAATGTGGTCCCCTTCAAAGTTGTCCCCCCCAGATATAATACACTTATGCCAGCGTTTTTTCCAATCTTCGAAGCACTCTTGATATTCACTTTTCGATATGTCCTTGAGCATTCTCAGCGATTCGGCCTTTATTTCTTCAATCGAGGAAAAACGCCGTCCTTTCATGGATCTCTTCAACTTTGGAGAGGAAAAAGTCACACGGAGCCATATCTGGTGAATATGGAGGTTGGGGCATGGCTACGGTATTGTTTTTGGCCAACAAATTACGAACAAGCAACGACGAGTGAGCAGGTGCGTTATCGTGGTGCAAAAGCCATGAATTGTTTTTCCATAAATCTGAGCGTTTTTTTCGGATTGCTTCACGCAAACGTCCCATAACTTCAAGGTAATACTTCTTATTAACCCTACGACCTTGTGTTAAGAACTCTTGATGCACCATGCCATTATAATCGAAGAAAAAAGTAAGCAAAACCTTCACTTTTGATCGAACTTGACTTGCTTTTTTCGCTCTTGACGTTGGATGCTTCCATGTGGACGATTGTGCTTTGGTTTCGACATCATAACCGTACACCCATGTTTCATAACCAGTTATGACCCTTTCAAGCAAACTTGGATCGTCGTTGACGTCATTTAACAGCTCTTGAGCGATGTTCATGCGATTGTTTTTTTGGTCAAAATTCAGCAGTTTCAGCAAAAATCGCCGAGCTCATAAAAACACGTCGAACCTCAGCAACTACCACAGAAACTACAAAAAATTGACCTTCGGACTCTCCAGACCCGCGAAATTTAAAAATTCCGGGTACTTTTTGAACACACTTCGTATGTATGTACATGCATAAAATATCATGGACTGTAGAAATTATTTTTCCAATCAATTCGGTGATCTCTCTAACTGTTTTACTTTCAAAACATAATTTAACATTTAATTTCCTGATTAGTCCTTTGCTTTCTATTTGTAGCATTTTAAATAATTTTTATATGAAAATTAGTACTACCATATGCAATAAACGACGAAATAAAAAAAAATCCTAACAATGTTTTGAAATGCCAATTTAAAAAATTAATACATTTTAAACATTGCTACATTGCTTTGTTCGATTAGGCGTTGATCACAAGTTATGAACTATTTTTATTTTTATTTTGAAATATACAGTTACAGTTAGGTAAAGGGACCTACAGTTTTAAGCCGAATCCGAATGTCTAATTTGAGACAAGAATTACTCTTGGAGGATTTGCCAATACCAAGAGAAACCCCGTGAAAAAAACTTTAGATGGATCACGCCACAGGTACTATTTATTTTTACGTACATAGTAATTTTTTATTGTAACAAGAAAACTGTTAATTTCATTGTGGTACTCTACAAGATTTGAATCTTATTGCATCTTTTTAATCAAGAATTAAGGAAATAAATGAAATCCTCATTCTTCAGTGTATCGATCTATACCAATTTTCATTAATATGTGAATTATTCCGAAGATTTAGTAACTGTATGTCCATTTGGTTATCCTTTAATAATATTAAGCGTCTAAGGACCGCTTAAAGCAACCCTACAGCTCAATATATTTGAAGAAAATCAAAACCCTTCTTTTGATATTTATCGCACAATATAAAATATTTTATACTGAAGCTGATAATACAGACATTTAATTCTTTGCGCACCAATTATAGAAAAGAATTATTAGACGACATATTGGAACCAACGTTGTGGTATTTTGACGCTATACAGTTTCTTAGAAACTTGGAGGAACCATGCACGTTGCAAAGCAGCATCCATAAAGAAAGTCAACAAAATCCTGAAGGATCTTGGTATTCATTTATTTATGTATATTAACGTTTTTACATTTTATTATAAAAATTTGTCTTCTTCTGCGCTTTCTTTAGGCTTTCAACCTAATTATTGGATAAAATATTGAATCGTCTAGGGTGCCTAGCCAATAATATTGTGCAACATTTCACACATAGTTGTCACATTTTTCTAAAAAATAAACTAAAAATTACCAACAATATTTAGCACAGAATGCATTTTGAAGTCATTACCTTCATTCATTTACGAGATATCGATAAATGATCATACATTTTGAGCAATTTTGTGTAGTATATTTATAGTTTTTAATTTAATTTAAAAATTAGTTTGAAGTCAATATTTTTAATTTTTGAAAAGATATTTGAGACGAAAATCAATTTTTACCAACTTTTAGTAATGTTTTTTTTTGTTTTTATTTTTTGTAAGAAAACTATCAATTAGATTTTTCTTAAAATGTTACCAGATGTCGAAATCGTTATTCTTCGTTGCATACAATTATGTTTGAAAGAAAATCATATTTTGTTCGTGAGATATTCGAGGCGACAATTATTTTTTTTCAGTTTTTTTGATTTATGTGGCTCAAAATAACCAAGGTGCAGAATTGGCTTCGCTAGCAATTTAATGTCTTAAATCTTGACTTAATTAAGAAAAAAAAATTAAGAAAATACTAAAACTAACCTGTTTTGTGTGTCTATCAAACAATATAATTTATTAATAAACTGAATTTTAAATCAAATCAATATACACGCATAGAAAATTATTTCGGAACGCGTCCTAATCTACAATCTTCAACAACAAGTTCAAAATATAATTGAAAAATGTAAGGTATTCAACCCCGGTCATCACTTAATACACCGTATTTTTTATACAAAATCTGGGGAGAGTACGATAACTTAGGCGACAAAGTTTAATGACGGATTTGTATAGAACAGTTAAAAACAAGCATTTTTTACTATGGGAGGGGGGGTCTATCTCCCCCGTTTAGGCGGTAGGGGCAGTTAACAAAAATATGTACATTAAATGGAAAAAAAATAATTAAAAAATAACGGTAATACCCTCAATTAAGTGTTATACCTTTTTTTAAAGCCAACACTTTTGTCTATTAGCTTGTTTTTAAATCAAGTCAAAGCTATGCATAGTTTTTGAAAAAAATTGTTTTAAAGTCAAAATTTGTGCAAACAAAAGTTAAAAAAAAGGTTTAAAGTGTAATTTTTCAAAACTTTCAGATTATCTACTATTTTTTTTAGAATTCATTGCTCTTATTTGTTTTTGATCAAAAACTGAAAACTAGATGACTTGATGTCTTCTAGTTCTTGAGAAAATTGAAAATTACCAAAACAAAATATTTTAATTACATTACTTTTTCCTTGCTTAAGTATTAACGTAGTCTTATTTTGATAGTAATAATCGAATATGGATTAAGATATACCTAGGGTAAATTAATTTTTCTTAAATCCAGCTTATTTAAATGCAAAAGAAACTTTGCATGCACCCCATCTTGCACCCACCGCACCTTGCACCCTCCCCACCTTGCACACACACTCCAACTTGCATCCACCCCAAATCCTATAGTGTGCCCAAGCAGGGGGGTTGCAGATGCCACTGTTGCATACACCCAAACTCGCGCACACCTTACTGTTGCATACATCCAAACATGCATTACGCATACGCAAATACCATTATTACTATCAAAATAAGACCACTCAAGCAAAAAAAAAAGAATTAAATTAAAACAGTAGTTGTGGTTATTTTCAATTTTCTCAAAAACTAAAAGACATAAAATCATCTAGTTTTCAGTTTTTGATCAAAAACAAATAAGAGTAATAAATTCTGAAATAAAAACAATGGTAGATAATCTTGAAGTATTGAAAAAGTTACACTTTAAACCTTTTTTTAACTTTTTTTACTCAAATTTTGAGTTTAAAATTAAATTTTTCAAAAACTACGCATAGTTTTGATTTGATTTAAAAACTGGCTAATAGAACAGAATGTTGGCTTTAAAAAAATGTACACAACTTAATTGTAAGTATCACCGTTATTTTTTAAGAATTTTTTTCCATTTTAAGTAATAATTTTTTTAAATTGCCCCTCCTGCCTAAACGGGGCAAATGCCATAGTAAAAAATGCTTATTTTTAACTGTTCTAAAAAATTCCGTTATAATATCTTGTCGCCTAAGTTATCGTACTCTTGCCCAAAATCTAGTTTTAGAAAGGATACTAATAGATTATTTATTTTTAACTGTAAAAAATGCAAAAACAGTTTGTCCAATACCGCACAAGTCATTTCAGTGAACATATCGATAATCGATCAAAAATAATTTTAAGTGAACGCAGCCATTCGGTGTGACACGTCAGTCGAGGTAGAGAACAATAGCAAAGCCGGCTGCCAGAGTATTTATCGTAAAATAAATTGTATCTAAATGGTAAGTACCTTTTTATTCATTATTCGTAGAGCGTACATCAATAGCCCGTCAATCCGTGAACGCATTTATTACATTTAATTATTGATGAAATTCTTTTCTACGACACGAAATTTTAAAGTTACCTCAAATATTTTCCTATTGACAAAGTCAGATCGCATTTAAGATGACCGCCGTATAATTAAAGCACGCGCTTATTTGAAATCGTCATTTCGGGAACGTTCCCGGACATGATTTTTACGTATTTTGCTTGTAGAAGATTTTGTATGTATTGTTTTCATTATTGCTTATTTAATACACATACATAATATACCCATGTTATTAAACAAAGCTGAAATTATGTACTTTGTTTTGTTTTTGTTGATGTTATCAAACTTAGAAAAACGTTCCCGAATTGATGGTTTTCTGTATGATATTTAGTACTAAAAAATATTACTAAAAAAGTATACAATTCTGTGTGCTGCCCTGTCAAAGTTTATTTATATACAATTTTTGCAACAGTATAAACTAAAATTCATCATCATAGCTTGCAATTTTTTTTGTCATAATGATGGTGATTTTGAGCCATGTAAAAACCTATGATTGTTTTTTTTTTTTCAAAATTATATTAGTTTGGTATCACTTCACAATATATAATATGAAGTCGCTTGCGTTATTGATTCGTGAGATAGTTTTATTTATGTAAAAACCTATGATTGAATTTTTTTCAAAATTATATTAGTTTGGAATCACTTCACAATATATAATATAAAGTCGCTTGCGTTATTGGTTCGTGAGATATTTTTGGTATGGTAAAAAAACCACCCACCCAATTTTTTTGAGAGTCCTTTCTGCATCGTTCTGTGTTATTTTCTGTAAAACAAAATTTATTTATTTATTTATTATTAGTCGATATCTCTACTGGTTCTTGAGATATGGACGACAAAAAAAAGCTTCCCGAACGAATGGACGTAGGAACGTACGTACACACACACACATATACATATATATCAACCTATAGATCTTTTATTTAGATTCTAGGGACCTTGAAACGACGAGAAATTTCAAAACATTCAATTCGACAAATCGGACCGATTACAATTACTTTCTATGTGAAGTCAAAAATCCAGAAAGAATAAATTATTTTACTTAAGCACTCACATTTATTTACATGAATTTTGAGTTTGCTTCTGCGGTACACGTCTGCTTAAATGGAACGCAAATGCAATTTATATCTCTAAAACATCTGAAGGATCATATCTACGTGCTTAAAACTCTTGTAAAAATACTTCATAGTTCAAACTCCATAATCCAACTCTATCTCCCAGACTATAATTATTTTGTATAATGATACAAAGCAAAGCCTTCACTTACTACTTGAAAATGTAATAACCTCGAATGTTTAAACTTTCGTTCGCGACAACACACGATCAAAATAATTTTTACAGTAGATTAATATACATACATACGTGCGCTAGCCTTACGTTGTTTTTCAATACAGAATTAAATAAACGTATCTAATTTGTCTTATATAATCTCTTTAAATTTACTATTTCAGTATTTAAAAAAATACAAAATTTAAAGTTTATCCGCTTACTCGCAATCGCAAGTAAAAATGCTGGGCACGAGTGTTTTGTTAAGTTTAATTTTGATTTTGTGGATATACTTCCTTTGGTCTCGTCGTCACTATTATATAGTTGCATGGAAATTACCTGGTCCAATAGGGCTACCACTTTTAGGTGTTGGATTGAGAATGACAGATCCTGAGAGTAAGTAAATCTTTTTACATATATCTATACACATAAAGCTTGAACTTATATAGAGCTACATATCAGGTAAGGCAAATTTTCATTCAACAAGTGACTCAAAAATAATTTGATAGCAACAACTTTTGTTTTGTAGATTTAATTCCTTAATAGATTGATACTTCACTTCATAGTTTATAATTTCGCTTAAATATCTTTCAAACTTCTTACTTAATTGTTTATTTATTTTAGTATTCAAGTATGTTGAAGAAAAAAAGGAAATTAATTGAAAATAAAAAAAAAATGATCTGCTAATATGGAAGCTATGAATATTTAAGTTTGATATTAACTATTTTTGTTTTATTTTTATATTTCTGGATAATTGTATATTATGTTCACTGCGAAAAATTTCGACACATGTAGGTACATGGATGAACTTTGGTGGAGAGCTTCATCTATAGGTCCTAAGCATACCGAATACCTCTAACTTTAAGTTTATTTTTTCTTCTATGTAAATACCGTAACAAATGTAAGGTATTCCTCACAAGAACAATCAATAGATTTTTAAAAAACGGTCAAAAAAAATTTGGATGCAGTCCAATTAGTCAAAACATAAATTAGAATAATACAGGGTTATTCTATAAACACATATTAAATATTTTTTTTTTTTCGTGATATTTTTTTTTATAAAGTTTGAACGTTGACATTATGTGTGAAATACTACATCAATTAAATGACCGCCACGCGAAATGTTGCAAGCATCGATTCTTTTGAGGTAATTTTTGACCACTTTTTGACACATATTGGGCGGTATCCCATATTCTCCAAGACGTTTTCTTCAATAGTGGGCAAAAAAAGTCGGTTATCGAATTGATTGTGACAGTCGTTCCATCGTCGTTTCCGAAGAAGTTAGGTCCAATCACACGTCCGGACCAAAGAGCGCACCAAACAATGACTTTTTGTGGATGTAATGGCCTCTCTTCAATTACTTGAAGATTCTCAGAACCAGAAATACGCAAATTTTGTTTATTAACATACCCACCAAATGCGAAATATGCTTCGTCGCTGAACAAAATTTTGTTAGAAAAATCGCCGTCCACTGCCTGTTGTTCAAGCACCCATTCGACATATCTACGACGCACGTTGTGAATGGTCAGCTGGCTTCAGTTGTTGTGTGAGCTGTAGTTTTTATATGGATGTAGGTGTAGTTCCAAATCCAAAATAACTTCCCATGGGAAGTTAATACCTCAAAATGTGCCGTAAGACAGTCCTAATTGCTGAGAACGACGAGGAATCGACACATTCGGGTCTTCGGCAACACTTTTACTTACAGCAGCGATATTTTCAGTGATACGAACGAAACGATTGTTTTAACCATTTGCATGCGTTGTGGGATAGTTGAGTGATCCATTTTCGTAAATGTAAGACTTTCAACTGAACAAAAATTGGTTTAAAAACTTAGTTTGACATATGTCAAATTCCAGGCCTATACTTTTGAGACCGCAAAATGGATAACACGTTATTTTTTTCAAAAAAACAAAGTTTGGTATTGGATCGAATTTTTTTCATTTGTTTATCTACTCCCGAAAAGTCTATTTTTCCCAAAAACCATTTATTATACTGCTCTTAAGTGTTAATTTCCTTTAAGCTCAGTATCATTAAAATTGGATCTGTATAACAAATAAAACTGCACTTCATCCATCTCATCCGCAGTAAATTTTGCCGCTCCACTTTAAATTTAGAGTACTCTTTAAGAAGTGTTTAGAATGTACCTATTAATGACGCTCTTCACCAAAGTGTAATAGCTTATGAATAATAAAAAAAAATTGAGGTAGTTACAAAATAAAATAATTTTATTAGAATTGTAATAGGTCAATTGTAATAGCATTATGAAATTAGACTGATGGTTCTTGAAGTACAAACAAAGCTAAATATTACCATTCAAAAAGGTATATGCTTTGCAAAAAAAGTGAAATCATACCTGAAAAATTAATATTAAAAAATAAGCAAAGTTCTTCATTTACAAAAGTTCAGTACCAATCTAAATTTTGGAGTATGATATGGAATCAACTTTTAATAATGACAGATATTTGCCATGAATCCAACCCAGAGATAGGGAAACTATATACCGGGAAACAAATTGCGACAACTTTACCTTCTGTTAAAATTTTAAAATGGCTAGTGAGTGGTATGAAAAAATATGATTTCTTTCGATGTCGAAGCTCTGTTTTTAAGCATTCCGATCCCTGAAGCTACAATTTTTTTTATTTTTTTTTATAATTAGCGAACACTAAAAGGGGTTTGTATACTTTAATATGCCAAAGACACAGTGTGAGCATTAGGAAAAGAGAGAAGGGTTGGATAGGAGATGTCGGTGTACATTGATTTTGAATTCCTGAACATTGCAATAGCAGGGAAAGATAGATAGATAAATGGCAAGGCATTCCACATTCGCGTAGTACGGCTAAAAAATTAATCTTTGTACTTCATAGTACGGCCGAAGTTGGGCTCAAGTTTAAACTGATGGGCATTCCTAAAAGCGCAGGCATTACGGTTAAATTGTTTCACTAGAGCATAGTCCGTTAAAATAACGGTAAAAAAGGGTGAGACAAGAAACTTAACATCGATCTTCGAGTGACGTAATCGAGTTGATGATGTTAATCTCACCAATCATTTTAAAAGACCTTCTTTGAATACTGTCCAAGAGAGAGAGGAGAAAGATGCAAAAAGTGCGAAAGAGAAAGTAGGAGAAATAGAAATATTTTTAAAAGTCTCAACCCGCAGAGTTGTGGGTTCAGGATTGTCTTGGTTGGTTCTTGACGTTTCTTTTTCTTGCCTTTCTTTGTTTCTTGGCGTTTCTTTATTATTGCTTCTAGTGTTTCCGAGTAAACAAAAAATAAGCCGCCGGACAACTTCAAATGGAGCAAAGACCTTATAACTCAATTAATTTAAATGAAGGAATAATTGAGAGAGTCTAGCTTGGTAGTTTAAGCTTTGGAATCTTTCACCCGTTGAAACAAAGTGATAGCCAACTTCTCTGTCTCTCAAAATTGTATTTTTTAATGTAGTTTTCAATGAAATATAATTTAAAAACGATGGTTTATCATTTGATTTTAGTTCTTTTGTCAAGAAAGTGAAGGATTTTAATCCAATTCCCTTTTTAATTTTGCTTGGGAATTATTATCCGTATTCATGATGGCAATAATCATTGCTGTAGTACCTAATAAATTATTTATTACTTTAAATGACATTTTATTTCTTATTTTTATATAAAAAATGCAGTTTCTTTAATTACTTTCACACTTTGACTTTGTGGATGAGAACAAACAATGAAAGAGAAGTGTCAAAAACACGCAACCGAAAAACATCCAAGTGTAATAATGCGAGATTGACGCGATGTGTGTTCAAAAGAAAATATGCAAAACACGCAGCATACAGAAAGTGAGAGTGTAATAACACACTAAGTTACTGGAGCACCAGCCTAGACTTGAGAGTTAGTGTGTTATTACACCCAGACTTTTTGTATGCTGCGTGTTTCGCATATTTTCTTTTGAACACTCATCCCGTCAATCTCGCATTATTACACTCGGATTGTTTTCGGTTGCGTGTTTTTGACAGTTCTCTTTCATTTTTTGTTCTCATCCACAAAGTCAAAGTGTGAAAATAATTAAAGAAATCTGCACTTTTTACTACAGCAATGATTATTGACATCATGAATACGGATAATAATTCCGAATAATGTAAAAATAGGAATTGGATTGAAATCTGGAGATAATCCTTCTTTTTCTTAGACAAAATAACTAAAATCAAATGATAAACCATCGTTTTTAAATTATAAAAGGACGAATGAAGAAACTTTTAACCTGCTTTTCATTGAAAACGACATAAAAAAAATACAATTTCGAGGGCCAGAAAAGTTGGCTATCACTTTGTTTGAACGGGTGAAACATTCCAAAGCTTAAACTAAAAAGCTAGACTCTTTTAATCATTTCTTCATTTAATTTCATTATAAGGTCTTTGCTCCACTTGAATTTGTCCGGCGGAATATTTCTTGTTTACTCGGTAACAATAGAAAGAATAATAAAGCAACGCCAAGAAACAAAGAAAGGCAAGAAAGAGAAACGTCAAAAACAATCCAAGAATCCCGAACCCAGAACTCTACGGGTAGAGACTTTTTAAAGTATTTTTATTTCACCTACTTTCTCTTTCGCACTTATTTGAGTCTTTCCATAAAAGTCTGGGTGTAATAACACACTTATATTCAAGTTTCGGACGTATGTATATAGGTTTTGTAGATTGTAGCCAGATCAGACGGAGAGACAAATTGCTTGCATCGTCTCAAAAAACCTTGCGGCATTTTTGGCGACATCGCGTATGTGATCGCTCCACAAGAGGTGGTTGCTGATGCACATTCCGAGGATGTCGAGATTTTCAGTTTTGTTGATGCAAGTTCCACTCATAGATAGTGGCAAAGAGGGTATACTTATCTCGCTTTAACGATATAAGACAGTATTGGGTTTTCGAAGGATTAAATTCCACTCGGTTTTTTATTCCCCATTTTACAAAGCTGTGTGGGTCGGAATTTAATAATCGCTTTTAATCGGAGAAAGCACTAATTTTCAAAAAGACAGCAAGATGCCAGACTTTATCAAATACCTTTGAAATATCAAGTGCAATAATCTTACTTTCTCCAAAACGATGTAAAGATTTGTTCCACAGTTCGTGAGATGAACCATGAAATTACCAGTGGACCTATTGCTACGAAAGCCGTACTGCCGGTCATTAAAAAGCTTTTGTTCCTCAAGTTATTTCTTAAGCTGATAATTCATCAACGTTTCCATGAGCTTAGAAAGAAGGGACGTTAATGCAATCGGTTGATAATTTGTGGGAGAAGAAGATTCGCCTTTTTTGGGATTTGAGATAGACGATATAAAGAAACTTACATATTTTAAAACAGATATAGTATGAACCTATCTGTTAAAACTTTTTTTTAATAATAATTTTTACAAAATCGGATCTGGAACAAGTGTGGGGAACCTATTGACCCCATTGATAGCGGAAACGTTCATGTCGTCTTTTTAAAGCATTTTTTTTAGTTTCGTTATGTAGATGAAATTTTTGCAGATAAAAGGAGAAGAAATTGATTTGGTTTTGACAATACTCAATTCTTATTTCCCAGTCGTTTAGAAGATACATCATTTTGACTGAAAGACCGAATTGTAAAAACAGCTTTTTTGTATGGAAAATTCGAAATTCAAAATTTTGAGTAATCATTGACAATTACTTGGCGCATTTTTTTGGATGGTTTGCCCGGAGGCATAACCCACATTCAATAACATCGTAACAAAAAAAAACAACAAAATTTAATTATTGCATGCAAAAAAACAAAAATCAGCTACACTCAGCTCTCATTGTAACCAAGTAGACGATAGCCCTATTTGAAGATAACTGCAAATTCCGCTAAAATCTACTTAATAATTAAAAAGAATTCTAAAATTAAATCTGTTTTAAAGTGATGTGCTCATCGGTCCAATATGTAAATAATTTTATTGACTGGTTTCTGGTTTTTCATCTAGAAGGTGCTGATGTAAACGTTTTCGAACAATTTAAAATGAGGAAGTGTCATGTTTCAAATCATCTGAAATCAGTACTATGCTTCCATGTTTAATTTTATGTCCATGTCTGTAGGATAGATGTCAGGAGAGTGGCATCCTGTCCTAATGTTTCTTTGAGTATTTTGAAATACTGGGGCCTGATTATGGGATTCGCGGGGAATCGTTTTGCTAGCGAGATTGCCATTTTTCAATTATTGCTTTCGCTTTCGCCTTCTTCGTTTTGAATTCGACCACTTAACGAATTCGAAGGCGAATTTAAAATGTAATAATGTTTGTTTGCGAGTTGAAATCCGACAGCTTTTTTTGGCGGATTCACAGGCGAAAGAGTGTTTATTATTATTCACTGTTCGATTTCGTGGATTCTTTCTTGATTGTAATTATATAAAAATGTGAGTTAGCTTTATTTTAATTTTCTTATAATTTATCCACAATAAAATATAAAATTTTAAAATTCTTTCAAGGAACGATAAAAACAAGCAAAGAAATCGACATCAATTTTTGGCTCTCGTCGAGTTTATGAAGAAAAATAAGGGCATTGCAACGGGAGCACTCGTCGGTCCTGAATATCAGGCTAAAATAAGTTTAATTAATATTTAATATTGTTTATTGAATACATCACCGCAAATTTCTAAAATTCAATCAAAACAAAACAAAATTTGTGAGAAGCTGTCAAACCAAAAGCGTCAAATCACTGGAACATAGAAAGAAAAAGTCAAACCGAAAGTGTCAAATAGCTGGAACATAGGAAGAAATATTTTCGCTTCGCCGCGAATTTGTTAATAAGGGAATACGACGCGAGTCGAATTTGAAAGGTCGAATTGAAAACGATCCGCCCCTTAAAATCAAACCTAAAAAGGCAAAACAAAGTACTTGCGACCTTATGTACATACGTACGTATGTATTGGTGGTATATTATTATTATTATTATTATTATTATTATTATTATTATTATTATTATTATTATTATTATTATTATTATTATTATTATTATTATTATTATTATTATTATTATTATTATTATTATTATTATTATTATTATTATTATTATTATTATTATTATTATTATTATTATTATTATTATTATTATTATTATTATTATTATTATTATTATTATTATTATTATTATTATTATTATTATTATTATTATTATTATTATTATTATTATTATTATTATTATTATTATTATTATTATTATTATTATTATTATTATTATTATTATTATTATTATTATTATTATTATTATTATTATTATTATTATTATTATTATTATTATTATTATTATTATTATTATTATTATTATTATTATTATTATTATTATTATTATTATTATTATTATTATTATTATTATTATTATTATTATTATTATTATTATTATTATTATTATTATTATTATTATTATTATTATTATTATTATTATTATTATTATTATTATTATTATTATTATTATTATTATTATTATTATTATTATTATTATTATTATTATTATTATTATTATTATTATTATTATTATTATTATTATTATTATTATTATTATTATTATTATTATTATTATTATTATTATTATTATTATTATTATTATTATTATTATTATTATTATTATTATTATTATTATTATTATTATTATTATTATTATTATTATTATTATTATTATTATTATTATTATTATTATTATTATTATTATTATTATTATTATTATTATTATTATTATTATTATTATTATTATTATTATTATTATTATTATTATTATTATTATTATTATTATTATTATTATTATTATTATTATTATTATTATTATTATTATTATTATTATTATTATTATTATTATTATTATTATTATTATTATTATTATTATTATTATTATTATTATTATTATTATTATTATTATTATTATTATTATTATTATTATTATTATTATTATTATTATTATTATTATTATTATTATTATTATTATTATTATTATTATTATTATTATTATTATTATTATTATTATTATTATTATTATTATTATTATTATTATTATTATTATTATTATTATTATTATTATTATTATTATTATTATTATTATTATTATTATTATTATTATTATTATTATTATTATTATTATTATTATTATTATTATTATTATTATTATTATTATTATTATTATTATTATTATTATTATTATTATTATTATTATTATTATTATTATTATTATTATTATTATTATTATTATTATTATTATTATTATTATTATTATTATTATTATTATTATTATTATTATTATTATTATTATTATTATTATTATTATTATTATTATTATTATTATTATTATTATTATTATTATTATTATTATTATTATTATTATTATTATTATTATTATTATTATTATTATTATTATTATTATTATTATTATTATTATTATTATTATTATTATTATTATTATTATTATTATTATTATTATTATTATTATTATTATTATTATTATTATTATTATTATTATTATTATTATTATTATTATTATTATTATTATTATTATTATTATTATTATTATTATTATTATTATTATTATTATTATTATTATTATTATTATTATTATTATTATTATTATTATTATTATTATTATTATTATTATTATTATTATTATTATTATTATTATTATTATTATTATTATTATTATTATTATTATTATTATTATTATTATTATTATTATTATTATTATTATTATTATTATTATTATTATTATTATTATTATTATTATTATTATTATTATTATTATTATTATTATTATTATTATTATTATTATTATTATTATTATTATTATTATTATTATTATTATTATTATTATTATTATTATTATTATTATTATTATTATTATTATTATTATTATTATTATTATTATTATTATTATTATTATTATTATTATTATTATTATTATTATTATTATTATTATTATTATTATTATTATTATTATTATTATTATTATTATTATTATTATTATTATTATTATTATTATTATTATTATTATTATTATTATTATTATTATTATTATTATTATTATTATTATTATTATTATTATTATTATTATTATTATTATTATTATTATTATTATTATTATTATTATTATTATTATTATTATTATTATTATTATTATTATTATTATTATTATTATTATTATTATTATTATTATTATTATTATTATTACTACTATTATTATTATTATTATTATTACTATAAGGACTTTATTAAAATATTAAATAAATTACATTATCAATAATTAACTAGCGATAGCTACCAGGACTTTACGATATTATTGTTGGTATAATATTCAAACAATAATTTTTTTTAATTACATATTTTTGATTAAACATAATAATTTATTATTATTCATTTATTATTAAGGCCTTAGCACGATACTAGTAAATAATTTACTTTATGCATGTTAATCTATACTAACCATTCTTAAATTTTAAACACTTTGCCTACTATTATCATGCTAAAACCGTTTTATTAAAAAAAAACATCTAAACAAGTCTAAATATTGACAGATCGTACAAAACATACATACTTTAATATTAAGTTCGATTCTAAAAAAAACGATTACTAAATATACTAAAATTTTGCACCAATGTTTGTATTCTTCTTTGCATCGACATGTAAATGAAATATAATTCATTATGTTTAAATCAATGAAAAACAAAAAAAAAATTATATTTAAATGCAGTTTTATATATGTAAGTCAAAACACGTACAAATTATTTCTGAAAACAAAACAAAATTCAGAATAAATATTACAATTAAAAAAAAAACAAAAATAATATTCTCATATCACAAAAATTGAAGTTAATAATAATAAACAATAAAAAACAAATTGAAAATAAATGTTTGAAGGCAATACAAAAAATAAAGTCTTTTGGCTAAAATAGCCTTCGTCGTACTTTTTTCTCTGCAAAATCTTTAATTTTGTCTGCTAAATTAATAACATCGCAAATATTTTTTCTATTGATATCAAAGCCAATCCTGTCAATCTTTGCTGCGTCATGGTAGAACGTAGATAGTTTTGTAAATATTTTAATTTGGAAAAGCTCCGTTCAGTACTAATCGTAGATCCGTAATAAATTTCAAAACTTCTTGTGGTGACAAAGGACTATCTAGAATCATACACAACACTGACAACTCTTCGGAAAGCTCTATTTCGTTTATGTCATAAGTGTTTTCATGTGTCAAAATTTCTTCAAGATTTTTGCAATTATTAATTAATTCATATTTTGGCATTTCTATTAAGGTGAATATGTTGCATAAAAACGAAATTTTTTTACTATGTTCACTCATTTGAAAAAACCTTAACTCTAGTGAGTTAATGGCAGTGTCAGCAATGTGGAAAAATACTTCGGCCTTATATTTTTGCCTTGGATCAATAAATTGGTTCATCAACACATTCATAACTAAATTGCCTGTCTAAAACCTCGCTATCTATTTCCACAGCAAATGATTTGGCGTTTTCACAAACTTCTTTAAAATATTTACATATCTGTCCGCGTGTTCTCAAAATAAAGTTTGGTGATTCTGTTTGTAAGCAAAGAGAGAAAAACACACGCAGTCCAACCTTATGTAGATACAAATACAGTATTAGTACATACATATATCTTGCCAACTCTATAATGATAAAAACAAAAAGTGTTCCCAAAATTGTAATTTTTAGGACTTGAAAAGTATAATAATGAATATTTGTGATTGCTTCTTACACTCGATTTTTCCGTCCCTAAATTTTGCCGTTGCTAAAGCAAGTCCTTAAATTCCATTTTGTTTGATTTCAACGCACAAAACAAGAAAACAACCTGTTTTGCTTGATATGTTTGAAAATAAAAAAATGTTTTTTTTAACTATCGAAACAAAAACGTTTAGTTTGCTCCGGGGTGCTTTCAGTCTAGTATCAATACCCAACGCCATTATTCCCTTTCGCAGGATCTAACATATATTTTCAATAATAAATACAGTTAATTTTTCTACTTTTTTCAGAGTTTCTTTCATACCTCACTGAAATAACAAATAAATATTCAAGCCCGTGCATTTCATGGATGGGTTCAAAATGTTTTTTGTACACCAGTGATCCTGACACGGTAGAAACAGTGTTTAACTCTCAAAGCTGCACAAGTAAAGGTGACTTCTATAAATTTATGGCATCATCGATTGGAGATGGTTTATTTACTTCAAGCAGTTAGTTTTATAATTTGAAACATAGAATTTGTATTTAAAACTACTGAATTATATAGGCCCCCGATGGAACAAACACCGAAAGCTTATAAATCCAGCATTTAGTAGGCAAATTATCAACCAATTTTTGCCAATTTTTGATTCATCTGCAAATATTTTAATCACAAAATTACTAACTAATGGTGACGAAAAACAGCATCTATATGATCTTCTCAAAAAATGTGTTCTAAAAGCAGCGTGTCGTAAGTATTAATCGCTACCGCACGCAGTGGTTTCTTAATAAAAGAGTGGTCAAAACTAAAAAAGCAAATATGGATTTTCACCAGAGTGATAATGCATATTTAGCTTATTGACAAACCCATTTAACCAAAAATGAGCTTCACAATTTTTATTGAGTTTACTCAAAAATGTTGAGTTTACTTGGCAATGACTTTTTGATGATTAGTGAAAAGGTTTGTTCACAAATTTATATCAAAGTTGTTCCCTTTTGGAATTCGCGATATTTGTAATTATTCAATGATAGTTGTCTATTAAATAGATCTTTTTTTGTTGACAGTTTTAATGTTTTTATTTTTGTATCTAAAATTTTGAATGTGTTTCTTTGTTGCCTCTGCACCTTGGCCTTGTTCAGTAAATTGTCTTATGGCTCATAAGTGAGCTAGCTGAGCTTAACTTAAGTGAGCTGAGCTGAAGTGAACTGATCTAAGCTAAATTGGGCTGAGCTGAGCTGTCATTTGAACAATGTTTGCCGCAAGGACATTAGCTTAAACCTTTATTAGAGAAAAATAATGGATTGTATTCTCCGCAGTCCAATTTTTGCGGAGTCAAATATTTAGGTTGCCGGCGGAAAATCACAAAGAGATCATACAAAGAAAAACCACAGAAGCAGAAGTAAAACAATGTTAGTTTCCTTTTACTGCTGGAACACAATGGTGTCGGAGCCGGAGCCGGAGTCGGAGTCGTAACTGGAATAGCTGTCAAAGTATTCAATGTACGCAAATGTCGCAAATGCAAATGTACGAACACAACGCGACGCAACTGGAATCGGAGCCGCAGCCGGAGTCTGAAGAACTATACACCTTTCCATTTCATAATTATAAAATCCCTGAACTGAACATGTCCAACCTAGCTCTGTTTTACTGGGTACATTTTGTTCGAATACAGTTATATTAGAGCTCAGAATTATAGAATAGAAATTATAATTTTTGCATTTTCCTTTTTCATTTAACTGCTGGAACGCAATGCAAAATCGGAGCCGGAGTCGTAACTGGAGTCGGAAAATCTGTCACAAGTTGTAGTATGTTTCACACAATGTGTCGTAACTGTATACTCGTATATTGCGTGCAGGTTAAAAATTTTCCAGGAATCAATATCTTATTTTAGTAGGGAATCCCAAGCTGAAATTTGGAGATATACCGAAGAGCGGCAGATTAGTATGCTGGGAATACCTTACACCCTGTTCAGAACACCCCTAACGTATGTATATATATGAAATTTTCATAGGTATTCGAACGACTGGACTAACGAATCAGATTAGAAAAAAATAAGTTGATCATCAGACATTATGGAGCGCTTCGCATTAAGATAGAGTATGTTAATTACATCCTAAAAGTGTGCATTTCAATAATCTGACGGTTTTAAGGTTTCGCAAAGAAATCGGAGTGATAAAAACTTGTAAAAAAGCGTTGTTTATATTTTAAAGGAAATAATTTTTGAATAACAGAAAATGTATAATCTGACGATAATCTAAGCCAAATAAACATTAATACAATCTAACCGATAATGGGGAGCCAAAAAACGTTACTTTTGTGGAAGGAATTAAGTTCAGCTGGTCAGGGAGAATAATGGTAAGCTTAAATAGAAAATAGTTTATCCCAACCTAAGCGAATAATAATGCTTTTTGATTACATACATAAGACAGAAATGACATGGCCATACACATTTAAATATTCTTCAAGTAAGGTATGGAAAACAGTGAACCTATTCAGATGAGCGGCAGAAAAAACTTCATAATCTTCGCTTAACTATAGGTCAGCCCACCCAAGAACTTACGTATAGCTCAACTTATCAAGCCACTCAGCTCATCCAATAGGTCAGCTCAACTAACACTTTGCTTACTTAACTTAACTTGATATTTGACCTATGGTAGAAACCACTGTGTACCGGCTTGTTAGCAAGACTTTAAGTTGTGTAAAAATTATTTTGTATATTTAAATCTCTTCGTATACAGAAACAACTATGGGAAAAGAAATGGAGTTTCAAAACGATAGATTTTCGGAATTGTTCAAATCTTATAAAAAGTAAATAAAACGTGTATACATATGTTTAAAAATCAATTTAAACAAATTTTTTATAGCATTATGGATGTGTCTGTCCAACGAATGCTTTGTCCTTGGCTGTATCCTAATGTGTTTTACAAAGTCTCTTCGTTGCATTCAATGGAGCGTGAAACTGTTAAAATCCTCTATGATTTTATTGAAACCGTATAGTCTTAAATAAATTGCTTATTACATATTTTATCACATTTCTAATTCTTCACAGCTACTTCAAGGAAAACCTTCAATCGATAACGATACACTCCTTAGGCTGGAAAACGACAATTTAAGCGGGAAATCGAAAAGCATTTTTGTGGAACAAGTGAGAAATTATGTAGAGCAAGGCCAATTAAGCTGGGACGACATTCGAGATGAGGCGAATGTAATCATAGCAGCGGTATTGGATTGAAAAATGTATAGAACATTAAATTAAAGTTGTTTGTTTTTATTTATTTAGGCTTTTGAAACTACGTCCACGGCTTTATATTTTGTTACACTATGCTTGGCTATCCATTCTGAATACCAACAAAAATTATTTGATGAACTTTCATCGATATTTCCAGACAAAGAATTTAATATTTCTGAAGAAGACTTGAAAAAAATGACCTATACGGAAATGGTAATCAACGAAGGAATGCGATTATTTTCACCCGTACCAGTGGTCATACGAACTGCGTCCGAAGACTTTTATCTTAAAAATGGAATAAAAATTCCTAAAGGTACTCAAATTGGCATCGACATTTTTAACATGCAACGAAACTCTAAGTTCTGGGGATTGAAAGCCATGGAATTTTATCCGGATCATTTTCTTACAACTAATTTGAACAGCCGACATCCTTTCGCTTACATTCCTTTTACGAAAGGTTTGAGAATGTGCATTGGCAATCGATATGCTTTACTAATAATGAAAGTTTTTATTGCTAAAATTTTTCGAAATTTCGAGATACATACAGAAGCGAGAATTGAGGACCTTATATTAAAGGGAACTATTTCTCTTAAACTAAGAAACTACCCAACCTGCACTATTAAGGAACGAAACTTTTGAAATATTCAAATACATACTTTGAAATTGTGCTATACATATATTTACACAATTATCAATTAAATTTTTCAAATATTGTCAAAAAAAGGTTGTTTATTTTTTTCAATATAAAGATTAAGAACGTATCTCCATTTTTATAATCAGATAATCTTATTTATCCCTAATTCTGTGTTATTTGTATCTACATATAAGGCTTGAAGAAACGCTTAACTTAAGACGTGTCATAAACTTCAAACTCGGTACTTTACTTCACTAACCTCTACCTTCCATTGATCGTGCAAAAACTACCAAACACATGATTGTCTACAAAACACTCCTCAAGCAAGCTATGTACATGTCAATATTGACTTGTATTTTGTAATTTAAAGAAATATTAGTTATTCTTTTTCCAATTTGACAAATAACCCTTTTACATTAAACATCAAATCGAATTTTGCAGAAAATAAATTAATCACAGAGTAATAAAATTCAGCTTTTAGTTGAATGAAAAAATTATGATTAACTGTCATTTTGACATTTGTAACTAGAATTGACTACATAGTTAGAGAGATTTTTCTTGAATAACTTTCCAGGCAACTTTCCAATAAAGTTGCCATAATTGAAAATTTGAAAGTCAATTTTTTGTCAGCTTGCCAATGAGAAACTAGAAACTTGCCTTTCTTTCGTCTGAACCTGCCCATTGTCTCTGAAATCTTAAACAATGGTTTTAAAAGAGATTCCTATGGGTGCGTGTGGATGTACGCTCATATCAGTTGATATTTGAATTTCATGAGGTAAGGACTTCTTCAGAGCGATTAAATTTTAGAAGTGTAAAACCAATAGAACTAATGGTAAAGTTTTTTGGTAAATATAATAATTCAAGTCTTTAAAAAAGGCAGAAGAGAAGTAGGCAAGTAGAAAGCTCAATTTCGAAAAGGCATCACAATGGCAGTAACAACAGCAGCAGCAACAAGTACAAAAAAAGCAAAAACCGCGTATGGTATTGGTGCATAAACAACAACAACGACATCCATAGCCCCAGCCAATGCCAACAGACTATCAGAGCCAATATCAAGGCGCCATTAGCAAAAACAGGCCTGGCTGCTGAGGGATCCTCAACATCAGCAAAGCAAACATAACAGCTAAGCAAAAACGGTTACAAGAAAAACCACAGCAACAACAACTACAGGAGCAGCAGTAATATCAGAAACAGACACGGCCTAAGGAGAAAAACATACCACCAATTAGGATGCACAAAGTTGACCTGGAAGACAGTTATGAAATGTTGTTATAAAAACAATTAATGAAAAAAAACTACTATTCGGTTCAGTGCTTCTCACTGGTGGAATACAATTTGGTTAAAAAACTTCTTAATGAGCCCGAGTCCTACTTTGTTTTATTTCACCCTTTGCAATGTTCCTCGTAACATTATCGCCCCACAGCAAGTTTGAGAGCCTGAGGGGCATTTAACGCCATGGTGAAATTCTTCAATGTACACATTGCTAGATGTTCGGCAATGCCGGAGAAAAGTGCAATATGCAGATACGCTGTGTCAAGTGCACAGAAGCCCACATTAAGGGAGAGTCTAAGCTGTGGAATGAGCAGGTTGAGTATTTAACCCAGCTCAAGTGTGTCCTTTGTGGAAACAAACTGCACCCTGCTAGCTATAAGGGCTGCCCTAAGATCAAACAAAAGCCACAGTAATCATAATACCGGCATAATTCTCTCAAAAATGTTGGTAGGGTTACTAACTGTTTAATTAGATGTACATCATAAGCTTAATAAAATAAACTAAGTTAAATTAAATCTACCTTTTTTCACACCACCAAGAGGGAAAATAGTAACCCCGTTTTTTAAACGATTACCGAGGAAGCCTTATCCCTTTTAACGTTAAAACGATTTGTCTGACTTTGTTCTTACCATATCTTTACTTTCTTTTTTGGTGGTGAATTATGGCCTCTGATTTTATTTTCCTTCAAACAATTGTAAAAAAACACACAAATACAGCACATAAATTATTGTTCATTGCACTGCTTAATCGTGATTTTCACAAAACACAGATCATGTCAATACAAAAAAAATCAATTGAAGATTGAACTTAATAAAAACAAAGTGGACTGGCATTACCACTATGGGGCACAGATAGTGTTATTACCACGCTTCTAAACTCACCCTACCATGGAAGTTAACTGGTAGTTATATTTATTCTATAAAATAAACAGTCCGTTGAGAACTAGGGCCTAGTCACTTACAATTCTCAACCATTTCTGTGTGCGAGTACTGTTGTCAGGAATGGAAGGTACCTACAGTTTTTAGTTTTTGTGGAATTTGGCATAGGCAGGGATTGATAACGCAAGACCTCTGGCATGACAGTCCAACGCATTTTTTTTAACTAGCCTAATTAACCATAACTTACAACTGACTTACTGGTCCCATACGGACACTCTAAGTTAAACAATAATACTTAATTCTAATGCCTTTTGGCCGTGAGATCTATTTAACTTCAATTCAATTTTATTTATTTTTTAATTCATTAGAAAATTAAAAAAAAAACTAATATCAATATCCTTTTTTATTTTTACTTAAACTACTTAAAATTAGGTCCTTAAATAAAACTTAGAACTAACTTAAGCTACCTATTCTACCTATAAACTACTTAAAACTAGAAAAACCACAGCAGCAAATCTAACTATCTAACATTTGTTTTTTCCTTATTCCATGTTTTTTTTTTTCATTATTTTTTTTGTTATTATTTTTGTTTTTGTGCCACCATGCCTATTCTACTTAAAACTAAACCCTAAAACTATAAACCAAGTATGTAAGCCGGCCAAGGCTTAAAACCCCATCCCGACTACCCACTATCAAGTGCCGATTGAAGCCACCAAAACTTGTTTCCTGCTTCACCCTATTAGTTCGGTCCCGTTCGGAAACAGCCCTACTGAACCGAAGGAGCTCTGCTCCGCCTTGTGCCATGACGTCCCGATTGTACAGGAGTCGCCTATCCACGGTTCGTCGTCTGACGTGGTAGATTAGCGGAACTGCCAATCTATCCTGTATCAGACCGCATCTATCTAAAAAGAGGAATGCCTCTGGTGGAATGAAGCCAAGCGTGCAACAGTCCAACGCACTAACCATCATGCCACGGGTACTATATACATACGTATATTCTAACTATATTTATTCTAACTTCCCCTTAATTTAACTTTTACATTTTTTCCAGCTTCACATCATTATTGAAAACAAACCATTGAAATAATTAATTTATATAAATAAAGCAAGATAAAATTTAAAAATTATTTTTTTCATAAATAAGAAAATAATAGGTGGTAATTCTTAACAAACAAACAAAAATAAAACATGTAAAACATAAGAAATATAAGAAAAGAAATAATAAAAAAATAGATAAGGAATTTAATGATTTTAATTATTGTAGGGATTTGTGCAGCTTCCAAATTCACCCAAAATCTTTTTAAAAGTAAGAAATTTGCATACAATCAGTTAACCCTTCCTTAAGCGCTCAATAAGGGGTAAAGTAGCTGATGGGTTACTAAGTTAGATCCTTTGCTTTTATTTCCCATTTGATCTGGAAACTAGGTCACTAAGGTGATTTGTGACAATCAAATGTGATCAAAAGAATTTATTCGTCTGTGTAATGTGATCACCAAAATATTTCTTAAATTTGATATCACCTTTTAAAAAAAAGTTTGACATTTGATTTTTTTTAATCTGTCGGCAAATTGGTTTGTGTTTTGTTCGTCTAGACGTTGTGTGTTCCTAAAGTGGAATTAATTTCAACAAAAATGTTAGTAAACATTTATGTATATTGTATTACTGTTTACTAGACTGTAATTGTTAAAACAATATAAAATGTTTATCAACGGGTTTCCCAACAAAGCTCAAATTCAATTTCTGAGTAACTATATGGAACAATATCCCGATTTGGCCAAATCCTTTTCGGGAAACAGTATAAATTCAAGAGATTCACAGAGAATCCAGTGGGAGAAGCTCACTCGAATGTTGAACGAGAATGGGCCTCCTACAAAATCAACAGCAGAGTGGAAAAGGGTAGGTACACATTTATATTTAATTGATTGGTGTCCTCTCATTGTTTATATTGCACAGATTTGGACCATTCGAAAATTCAACGCAAACAAAAATTAATTGCAAAGAAAAAATCAATCGCACAAACGGGAGGAGGACCTTTTACAGAAAAAGCGTTGGACAGTGTCGACGAGGTAATAATCCAAGCATGTGGTATCGAAGCAGCAGTGGAGGGAACATGTGGAGTATCCAGTTTCGGATGCAATGAACATGGTGAGTTTTCAGAAATTTTAGTTTCAGTGTTAATTTACGATTTTTATTATTTGCAGAGTTAGATAATGTTTTAACAGAACTCCTTTCCGAGCCAGTGGATGTGGCATTGGAACAAACACCGATCCCAGCGTCTACTTCCAAACGCAACAAGCCACAAAAAAAAGTCGAGGAGAATACGCTTCTAGCCGAAAAGCAACTGGAACTCCAGCAAAAATGTATTGATTTGCAAATCAAAAAGCTGGAAGACATCGATAAAACTTTGCAAACTTCAATAATTGAATTGAAAGATTGTGTAAAGTTGCTATGCCAGGAGAAGCAAAAGGAAAGAGAGTGTACAAAAGCACTGAAAAAAAATTGGAGCTGACCAAAGCAGTCAATGAGATCCGTTCTGGGAGTTAAGCAAGAAATAAGCCGGCACAATTTTATTTTAATAATTCCTTACCTATGTGTTCAAAATAGATAAATATATATTTCATATAAACATACATATTGTAATGTGTATACACTCTTTATCTCTTTCAATAATAAGGGGCAATATCTAGTGGTAGTAATAGGAGAACTCGCTTCTTTAAGCATCGAGAAACCTCTAGTGGCTAATAGGAGAACTCGCTTCTTAAGCATCGAGAAACATCTAGTGGCTTAGAGGGGAACTCATTCAGCGCATACAAGAACCTCGAAAGGGGTAAGCATCTAGTGATAAAGTGGAGAACTTCGTTAAGCATCGAGAACAACCTCGTAGATTCTCGAACCGATTGGAGGTATATAAATAGGCGCTTGGAAGCGAAGCGGTTCATTATGGATTGTGAATTGCTGTAAAGTAAAGACTGTGTTTGAAAAGTAAAGACTGTGTTTGAAACGTAATAATTGAGTGTTCAATAAATAAGTTTATATCGATTTAAATAAAGAAAATTTGTGTTTTTATTTACGAAGTGTGAATAAGTTTTAATTATCGGACCAAGCCGAATATTACATTGGTGTCAGAATAAGGGATTAAAACTTATTGAGAATAAAAACAGTGAGCAGTGATTGAACTATTTTGTGTGAATTAGTGAAGTTAAAAATAAATAAAAAATGAGTAAAGTTTTGAAAGACTTAACTGTCCCTGAGCTAAAGGCCGAACTAAGCAAACGTGGCTTAAGTGGGATAGGCGTAAAAACCGAACTCGTTAAACGGCTGCAGGAATATCTGGAGCAGCAAAATGAAGACCCAGATACGTTTGCTTTCGAATTAGAAGCAAAAGTGGAAGAGGTAAATGCAAATGTTGCTTTATCTAACATGATGTCACTTCTTTTAACCAAATTTGAAGAGAATGAAAAGAATGTTTTGAAAGAACAGCAGAACATGCTCAAACAATTAGAAGCTCAAAGAAGTGACCAAAAACAAGAGCAGCAGAATGTTCTCAAACAACTAGAAGCTCAAAGAAGTGACCAAAAGCAAGAACAGCAGAATGTTCTCAAACAACTAGAAGCCCAAAGGAATGATGTCCTCAAACAACTAGAAACTCAAAGGAATGATGTCCTAGAGCGATTCGACGAACAGAAAAACCTTTTAGAAGGCAGGTTTGCGGACTTCGAAGAGAAAATCAATACTCTCGAAGAGCGCGTCGAACAGCAAAATGCACGTTTCGAGAAAATGAAAAAACAAATCGAAACCCTCACAAATGAACTAGAAAAAGTGCGAAATATGAAATCTCGAGAACCTTCTGATGAGTGTTCAAGGAAGAGAGAAGTGAATCCTCCAAGCTTTGATGGTCAGATTCCGTGGGAAATCTACAAGAAACAGTTTGAAGCAGCAGCGTTAACAAACGGCTGGGACGATCAGGAAAAATGCATTGCTCTTACGCTTGCTTTAAGAGGATCTGCTGCTGAACTTCTACAAACCATCCCAGCAGAAAAGAGTGGTGACTTCACAGTTCTGGTAAACGCAATCGATCAGCGGTTTGGGAATAGCCACATGGCAGAACTCTTCCGAGTTCAGCTTAACAATAGGACACAGAAAAGAGGTGAAACTCTGCAGCAGCTTCAGGCAGATATCGAGCGATTGGTTCACCTGGCATATCCAACAGCTGGTAACGAGATAATAAATCAACTTGCTGTTTAAGCCTTTGTGAGAGCTGTGGGCGATATAAATCTCCAAAGGGCTATCCGTACTGCCGGAAAGCGAACACTACCCGAAGCATTGGCTTTCGCTCTGATGATGGAAGCTGCAGAACAAGCTTCCCAAAACGTGCATCGCGTAAGAAAATTAGAAGTCCAAGAATGCTCTTGTCAGAAGAATACTGTGGAAAGGAGTCAGCAAGGCGGACGAGCACGATGCTGGAACTGCAATAAGACTGGGCATCTACAGCGACAGTGCAGATTACCGCGAAGAGGAACCGCATGGCAACACTGTGGAAACGGAAGTTATTCAAATGGTCAAAGTAACAACAACAACGTTGCTTCCGAAGTTATTTTCCACCCGGGAAAACGAATAAGAACCAACTTTAAGGGACAGAAGCTGGTTTCTGGTATCGATGGCCCCAGGAACGACATCCAGGTTTATCAAACGAAACCTGACAACAAGAGCAGACCATATAAGGAAGACTGTAAGCATTGCAGACGACAAGAAGAAAAAGGAGTTGTTACTGTCCAACGAACCAGAGTCGATCCTATTTATGGCTGGAGCAACGACGAGTTGAGGAGGGCTCAACAAGAAAGACCCCTTCAGATCCACGACAATACCAGGTTGAAAATAAAGATGTTCAGTGACCGAATGAAGACACGCTACGATATACGAGCGACAACAACAGAGTTCCAAGCAGGGGATCGGGTGTGGCTTAACGATCCCCATCGACAAAAAGGATTGTCACCGAAACTTCAACGGGACTGGGAAGGTCCATATACAGTCATTACAAAAATCAACGATGTCGTGTACCGGATACAAAAGGGAGTCAGAGGAAAACCTAAAGTTGTACATCGCGACCGGCTCGCTACAGTGGTGATGAGAACGATGGATTTGTTCGGGACGATCAATCCTAAGGAGGGGGCAATGTAATGTGTATACACTCTTTATCTCTTTCAATAATAAGGGGCAACATCTAGTGGTAGTAATAGGAGAACTCGCTTCTTTAAGCATCGAGAAACCTCTAGTGGCTAATAGGAGAACTCGCTTCTTAAGCATCGAGAAACATCTAGTGGCTTAGAGGGGAACTCATTCAGCGCATACAAGAACCTCGAAAGGGGTAAGCATCTAATGATAAAGTGGAGAACTTCGTTAAGCATCGAGAACAACCTCGTAGATTCTCGAACCGATTGGAGGTATATAAATAGGCGCTTGGAAGCGAAGCGGTTCATTATGGATTGTGAATTGCTGTAAAGTAAAGACTGTGTTTGAAAAGTAAAGACTGTGTTTGAAACGTAATAATTGAGTGTTCAATAAATAAGTTTATATCGATTTAAATAAAGAAAATTTGTGTTTTTATTTACGAAGTGTGAATAAGTTTTAATTATCGGACCAAGCCGAATATTACAATATATATTTATTATAAGATTCAAATCCATGCTGTGAATTTGTGATGTTTTTGTTTTAATTAAGTTTTTTTTGTTGATTTTGTTTATATTCTTTTAATAAAAAATATATGTATCTATGTATACATTTACATTTATTTTGTTTCTTTTCTTTAAAGTCTTGGACGCTTTGCCCATAGGATAGGTCATCCCTGATTCTGTTTCTGGTTCTTGCTCCTTCATTCCTTGCACTTTCAGCTTGCTGGTTATTTGAATTTTCAGATGGTGATGCTGTCAATACTGCTTCTCACCCAGAGAAAAAAACTGTGTAAAATTGCCTTATTTGCCTAAGGTGAATTTTTTTTGTATGGAAGTTATTTTCTAACATAATTTTGCCTTAGTTCTAAAGCAATTTATGCTCGAAAATCCTAAGCTAAATTTACCTAGAATAGGCTACCGTGCCTTAGATGGATAAGGTAAATATTTTTGTATGGAAAATATTTCCTAACATAAATTTACCTTAGGACTAAGGCAATTAATTGTAAAATTTTAGCCTAGAAATAAGGTAATTTCACCTAAGCCTAAGCTAAATTTTACCTAGGAATTTTTTTTACTTAGAATGTTATTTTCCTAACATAATTTTGCCTAGAACTAAGGCAATTTATGTTAGACTCTTACCTATGACTAAGGTAATTTTACCTTAGGCCTAGGTAAATTTTCCTAGGATTTTTTTTTTGCTAGAATAATTTTTTTCTAAAATAATTTTGCCTAGAACTAAGGCAATTTTTACTATGGCCTAAGCTAATTTTTTCCTGGGGAATTTTTTCGGTGAAATGTTATTTTGCTATAACATTATTTTGCCTAAGTTAATTTAACGTTTTTTTTTTGTTCGGCAAAAAATTTTGAATTCTTCCTAAAAAAAAAGGAAATATGCTTCAATAACTTAGCGATTCAAATGTCATTATAAAGGAAAAAAAAACATTTATTATAGTTTTAAAAAATATACAAATGTTTTTTTTTTCTTTACCTTCAAGAAATTTTGTATTGTTGTTGTTAATTACACAGGTTTATTTCCGCAAAGAAAAAAATAATAAATAAACTTTACCTAGGGCCTAAGGTGATTTTACCTAGGGCCTAAGGTGATTTTCCCACCAAAAGCGCAAAAAGCAATGATTCGAGTTTTGGAGGGAAAATCACCTTAGGCCCTAGGTAAAATCACCTTAGGCCCTAGGTAAAATTTTTTTTTTTTTTGCTGAAATAAATTTTACCTAGGGCCTAAGGTGATTTTCCCACCAAAAGCGCAAAAAGCAATGATTCGAGTTTTGGAGGGAAAATCACCTTAGGCCCTAGGTAAAATCACCTTAGGCCCTAGGTAAAATTTATTTTTTTTTTTTGCTGAAATAAATTTTACCTAGGACCTAAGGTGATTTTACCTAGGGCCTAAGGTGATTTTCCCACGCATAAGCAATGATTCGAGTTTTGGAGGGAAAATTATAGCTATCATTGAAAAAGCATAATTGGAATGTTTAAATGGATTTTTTAGCATGTTTTCTTTTGGCCAGGAATGCAAATGTTATTCCAATTGATGGGAAATTAGTCAAATAATTTTGTTTGAGAAAAAAAAATGTCACTTCCGCATTTATTCCTTATCCTTGTTTAAATGGGGATTTTCTATTTCAGTGACAGAATCATCTTTCCGGAAAAAAAATCCGTCTGAACTTTTTTTAATGGCAAACAATTATTTTGTTGATTTCAGATCGATTGGTACAAAATTCGCATTTCTTGGCAAAAGATAACATGCTAAGAAATCCATTCAAACATTTCAATTTTGCTTTTTCAATACGATAGCTATATATAATATGCGCCTTATAATGAATAAAGCCTTTAACTTCAGCCAAATGCAAATTAAGTATAAAACAAAACACACACTTTGATTTGTTTTTCTTAATACAAGATTCTATTTCATAAAATAAATCAACCCTGATTCGAGTTTTGGAGGGAAAATTATAGCTATCATTGAAAAAGCATTATTGGATTGTTTAAATGGATTTTTTAGCATGTTTCCTTTTGGCCAGGAATGAAAATGTTATTCCAATTGATGGAAAATTAGTCAAATAATTTTGTTTAAGAAAAAAAAATTTCACTTCCGCATTTATTCCTTGTTTAAATTGGGATTTTCTATTTTTTCTTTCCGAAAAAAAATTCCGTCTGAACTTTTTTCAATGGCAAACAATTATTTTGTTAATTTCAGATCGATTGGTACAAAATTCGCATTTCTTGGCAAAAGATAACATGCTAAGAAATCCATTCAATCATTTCAATTTTGCTTTTTCAATGTGATAGCTATATATAATATGCGCCTTATAATGAATAAAGCCTTTAACTTCAGCCAAATGCAAATTAAGTATAAAACAAAACACACTTTGATTTGTTTTTCTTAATATAAGATTCTATTTCATAAAATAAATCAACCCTGATTCGAGTTTTGGAGGGAAAATTATAGCTATCATTGAAAAAGCATAATTGGATTGTTTAAATGGATTTTTTTAGCATGTTTAGCATGTAAAATCAATATGAAAATAATGATATTATGTTCCAAAATTTCAATTAAACAAGTCAGATGTTTTCTTTTTCCAACATGTAATAGGGAAACTTGTAATTAGAAACAATCCCTTAAAAAAAACTGATTTTAAAAGAGATAATGATGTGAAAAATGTAATAAGAACGTAAAATCATTAAAATGATTGAATTTTACTTCAATTTTCCTTTCAAATGCCCCTTTAAGGATACGCTCATGTTTGATTTTGCATCACCCACATTATTTCATTGTAACTTTAACCAAATAAAATTTGACCATGGCCTTAGCTAATTTTACCTACGCTATATCTAATTTTACCAAGATCTAATAAATGTTATTAAAAGGAATCCTCATTTTTGGATGACTATTTGACGCTGTTTTCTTACTCTTTCCAATAGAAAACGAACAAAATACCCTTAAAGGATACGCTCATGTGATGTTTTCCATCCAAAATTATTCTATTTTACCTTAGGACTAAGGCAATTTAAAAGAACTACCTAACATAAAATAACCTTAGGAATAAGGTGATTTTATGGCGTCACCTAGAAATTAGCTTAGACCTAAGGCAAATTTATGTTAACTCCTAAGGTAAAATCACCTTAGGCCTAAGCTAATTTCTAGGTGACGCCATTTACCTAAGGAGCTAACATAAATTTACCTTAGGAGCTAACATAAATTTGTCTTAGGCCTAAGCTAATTTCTAGGTGACGCCATAAAATCACCTTATTCCTAAGGTGATTTTATGTTAGTTCCTTAAAATTGCCTTAGTCCTAAGGTAAACTCGTTGTCTGGTTGCTTTGGAAACGTGCTTTTCATCATTTACTTCCAAAACTTCGTGGCGTGCAGCGTGCAGTTCATCTCTTCAATTAAATGTTATACTTATATGTGTTAAAAGTTTTAAAAGTGAATATAAAAGAAAATATAAAAACAAGCAGTACAAATATTATATCAAAGTAAGTACTTTTACCTACAATATTTTACAATATATTTGCGTTTTTATTTCGCTCGTAGAAAAAAAGTATAAAACTCTTCATTTTGAGTATTTTAATTATAGAAAACGTGTTCAATCCTGCTTTTAATTGTATCTATCTTACAATTAAGTTATTTTTGGGACACGTTTCACCTTTTCATTAACTAATATGTAGGTTTCTATGAATTAAAAACATTACTTTTGAGGTTTGCGTTAAAACAATGATGCCGGCCGGCGGCGCGGCGCGGCAACGGGGCTCTTCAACCCATTGTGCATTTGGCTTTTCTAGTCACATTTTTCCTTTCTTTACCATTACGCACAACAATAATCTAAATTAACGCCCAGCCCACTGAAAACGCCGTTTAGGAACACTTTGGCATACACATTTTTTATATTGACAAGTCAATACATTTTTCTAATACCCTGCGAAAAAAAGTTGCAAAAACAGATAGAACACTACTGCTCTTATGGCCTCAATTTATGTATAATATATTAATTACAACAGAAAACTTCATCCACCATATTTTGTCAGAGCTCTTCAACTCTGGACAGTCAAAAGTTGCAATATAGTTCGAGTTTGGATGGAATTGAACACAATCGACGCCGACGTCTGCTAAGTGACCACAAAAGATACGCAACGGCTGATTGCTATCGGTGGCCCAGAGGCGTCCTCAGCACGTCAATGTCTTTCAGCTGTTCGGCGGTTTTCATCTCACGCAACTTGGACACAGCCTTTTCATCTCAATACATTAGTTAAGTTTTTTTTTCTTTTTCGCATTTGTTTATGTCGTTTTCAATTGCAAAATCTGGAAGCAAAAAAATTTTCCTAGGGAAAACATGGTTGGTTTATGGAATTAAAATACAAGCTTTAAAAAACATTGTTTACATTACAGAGCTCATACTTTGTTAGAGGTTGTATGTAACAAAATGCCCCCTAAGGGTAAGCTGTACGATCGATATAGAGGACAGCGCAGGTCGCTCAAGAAGCTCTATAACAGTCCCACAACATCGAAGAAGGCAAAAGTCGTAGAAGTGGAAGATCATTCCAATGAAGATCGTATTGTGGAACCGCTAAATTCTAACGACATGCAAAAAATTTGCGATGAGCTAAAACAAAACCGCGACTGGGACACCGTTATTAAGCAATGGAAGCAAACTATGTCAATGAGGAGGGATATGATAAGCCAGAGTAATGACAACGACATTCAGACAGTCCTCCAGGAATGGCCGCTTTACAAATTTTCACGAGCGCCAGAACTGGTAACAATATTCGTTTTTTTTTTAACTTATTTCTTCACCTTTCTTAAAACAAATAATACATTAAATTTTAACCTAACATTCAATGTGTTTTCTTCTTTTTATAAACAGATTGCCATGGATTTCGATTTCTTAAGGCCAAACAACGGGTTTGACTTTTCGAAGTGGGATCAATTTTCAAAAATTTCCATCAAATTCTTCAGTGAGAGGGTGAAGTGTAGCGGGCTTAAATCATACCTCAATGAGGTTAAAGAAATTGCTGACCTTGACATAGGTAAAATGACTCTATTTTAACACTTTGTTTAATTAAATACTTTTCTTTCAATTGTGTTTTTAATACTATGTTTATTCTATTTTTCTTATGAGGCTTTAATTTATTTTCAGATAATGTTAACATTGCTTATGCAACTTTGTTACATGGATTGCTGCCGCCATCATCGCAGCAGTTCAAAGGCAAGTTCAAGAAATTTACTATCGAGGACTCCAGGCAATCATTCACTACTGAAGTTGAAAATGCAAGCCACATTGATCAGGTCCTTAAACAAAAACAAGAAGAATGTGCAAAATCCGGCACGAAACTTCAACCCGTTATATTTGTTATTGGTGAGAAATTTAAATACAAACATTTTGTCGTTTCCTTGGACAACATTAAATTTAAATTGGATACGTACTTGCATTGTATTATTTTTTATTTAAAGCTTGCATACGTTTTAAATATTGAATACCCTACTCAATGTTTTTTAGTATGGGTTTTTATTGAATCTTTTTTTTTTTAATATTCACGATGGCAAAAAAATTCCTTCTGTTTCAACATTGATTAACGATATAAATTCATTACTTTCTTAATGGCAAAAAAATTCCTTCTGTTTCAACATTGATTAACGATATCAATTCATTACTTTTTTAATGGCCAAAAAATTCCTTCTGTTTCAACAATGATTATATCAATATATGTATATATATGTATTAATATTTAAAAATAAATAAATTTAATATACTATTATAAAATTAAATACAAATTTTATTTTTATTTAAAAATAACTTTTTTTTCAGCTGACCTAGAAAATAGGTAAAATTTACCTTAGGAAATAGGTAAAATTTACCTTGGGAAATAGGTAAAATTTACCTTAGAAAATAGGTAAAATTTACCTTGGGAAATAGGTAAAATTTACCTTAGAAAATAGGTAAAATTTACCTTAGAAAATAGGTAAAATTTACCTTAGGAAATAGGTAAAATTTGCCTTAGGAAATAGGTAAAATTACCTTAGGAAATAGGTAAAATTTACCTTAGTAAATAGGTAAAATTTACCTTAGGAAATAGGTAAAATTTACCTTAGGTAAAAGGTAAAATTTGCCTTAGGAAATAGGTAAAATTCACCTAAGGAAATAGGTAAAATTCACCTAAGGAAAAAGGTAAAATTTGCCTTAGGAAATAGGTAAAATTCACCTTAGGAAATAGGTAAAACTTGCCTTAGGAAATAGGTAAAATTTGCCTTAGGAAATAGGTAAAATTTGCCTTAGGAAATAGGTAAAATTCGCCTTAGGAAATAGGTAAAATTTACCTTAGGAAGTAGGTAAAATTTGCCTTAGGAATAAGGTAATTTGCCTTAACAAACTTCGGAGGGGAAATATTTAAATCACCTTAGGGAATAGGTAAAATAGGTAAGGTTTATGTTAGGGATAAGGTAAATCTGAAGATTTTCAAATCACCTTAGGAAAATAGGCTATCGTAGCCTATTCCTAAGCTAGCTCAAAACGGCCTTAGGCCTAACGTGAAATCAGCCCCCGAAATAGGCTAATTTTACACCGACTTTTCTCTGGGTGCTGGCAGTGGAATTGTATGCTCGCAGCATATGTTGTGAAGAGCAGCACAGACATTTACAATCTGTGCTGATTTTCTTGGGGAATATCTCCGCTTTCTTTCTTCTAAGATACTTCTCCATCGAGCTGTTAGTAAAATTAAAATTCATTTACTTTTGGTATAATTGAAGAAGAGAAAAAGAAAATACTTTTCATCAAAAACACTCTAGTAAAGATATAAATCCTCGGTAGCTATATTGGTTTGCCTACAAACTAAACCGGAAACGGACCTCATAAAGTAATTCTTAGTGTGCGTGAAAACACGCACACTAAGACACAATTAATGAGGTCCGGTGCGTGGAAATTTAGTTTATCAGTTATTTGAATTTCACATTTATTCATGGACAGAATGTCAAAATTACAAATACAACAATGTAAACAAATGGGTTTTGGAGGGTGATACGTACGAAGGATTTATATCTTCATTAGAGTGTTTTTGCTTTTCATTACTCCAATACATCTTTGAACAATACTCCTAGCCTGGGAGTGTCATAATTAAAGCGAGCTTCTGGGGAATTTTCTGTTGCGTTTCTATACGGTGTTATTAGAAAGTCCGGTATTACACAGAGCATGTATTTAATGCGCATTAATCGGCTATTTTGTTTTGAAGTGTCATTCGGTGATGTGCGCGTTATTACACGAAGACTTTTTGGATTTTTAAGTCTGTGCATTCTTTTGACAGATATCTTTTATTTCTACTTTCGTTTCTCGCTCGGTGTAACCAACTCACGGTTGCCACATTGGTCATTTGTGACCAAATTTAATTTTTAATTCCATTGGCCATATTTTTCGGAAACGAACAAAGATGTTCGACAATTTGAGTAACGAAAACGTTCTTTTAACATACTCATTTGGCTAAACAGAAACAACGGTTAAACTCATTTAAGCAACTTTATGTAAAAAATAACTTTATTAAAAATATAAACTCTTGATCTGAATTGGACTTAGGGAACAGAGAGAATTATCTACGCATTACACAGGCCGTACAAATTCTCAAAATCGAACCTTATTACTTTTAATAAAACTATTGTACAAACTTATATACTCTAAACGCTTTGTTTTTATATTTCGTCATCCTTATTTGGGTTAATCTAATTTAATTAAGTTTGTTAGGGATTTTGTGAGTTTATTTGTACATAAATAAAACATAAATGTCATCTGCATAATATGGAAAATATGTTAAATAAAATGTTATGAATTCATTAATCTGTGTTTATAAATTTTTCGGACTTGAATTATGTTGGTAATTTGTACCTACAACTGATCATGTTTATTTTCAAATTTGGAGACAAACAATTTTTTTTACAGCAGTGGCAAGCGTGCGTATACCTCAATTCACTTCCGTGTCCCATATTGAGGTATTAGCTTTACTAAACACGAACACGAAGTGAAGCAAATGCGAAAAAATACGAAGAAAAGGAAAGACAAACGTCAAAAACATGCAAGGAATTGCTTGTACGTGCATGCCGAGACAGATTTATTTCTATTTCATTTTTTATTTATTCCTTTCTCTTACGCACTTCATTGATGCAAGGAAAAACATGCGCTGTGTAATACCGGACAAATGGTTCTAAGGGATAACCGCTGTCACCTTCAGAAATAAAATGAATAATAAGTGGATAGTCATAGCCCAACATTAAAAATTTTATTTAAAAAAAAATTGTGTTATACCTAGAAGTAACGATGATGTTCGGCCTGCACAGAAGTCAACGTTTAACTTCTCTCTATTTAGCATTTATTGAGAGATTTTGTTTGCCCTCGTCACATATCTAGAATAAAAACAAATATATGATGTATATACAATATACATTAATAAAATACAATTAATGAAAAAGTTAACTTACTACCATAGCATTTAGACTAATTCTTCCTTTTCTGTTAAAATAAACGTGCTCGTTTTCTGATGGGCGGAGAATCATAATGTGACTTCCATCTATGCAGCCGGTTACTAGGAAAATAGCAAAATTAAATATTTTTTTTAACAATAAACAAAAACTTACCTCCAGGTATGTCATACTTCTCATAAAAGTACCTTTTGGTTGCTTCCGAGTTCGATGGAGTAATCTTTATTTTGAGGGGACACAATGTCCTCTCCATTTTTTTCAATGCAGAAGAGATGACTTCACAAACTGTACTCTGGGCCATTGGAGCTGACCAGTTAGCACCAACTTGCCTTTGATATGCACCACCTCCAAGAAAATTGAGTGTTATGGCTAACTGGAGTATAGGGGAAATGTGAGTTGAGTGAATTCCACTTGGCAATTCCAAAAGGTGAGGGATATGCAAAAATGTTTCTTTCATTAATCGAAAGTTTTTTAAAAATCTATTTTATTAAGGAAGATACAGATTTAATAAACATGTATGAAGGAATAGATGTAATGTACACTTACTTTGGATTTGGAAGATCAAGTACGTTAAATTTATTCCGGAGGTTTATTCTCAAAAGCCGAACATTTCTATTACGATTTATATCTTGATTTTCAGCATTTTGTGATGAAAAAAACAATGGCAAAGGCACGAACACATTCATTTTGACTAGACACAACAGACAATCAAAAAATAAAGTCAATTTCATATGAAAGTGACACCTAAATAGCTACACGGGAAATAATCACAAAATTGTGATTGTCACAGATGACTATGACCTTACACAGACCGAATTTGTTGATTGTGACTGTCAACTATCACAAATCACCTAACATGATTCCACCCTAGGTTAATCCCCCGAATTGAAGAACTTAATTCAAAATTCCTAATCAATTTTATATGAATTTATAATTCTTTCTTCTTATATCCTCTTTAAAATGTGAATTTTAGCAATTTTAGAAGCCCATGCATATGGCCGAAAATTTAGGTAATCAGCGTAGTACAAAAAGGTAATTTAATTATAAACATGTAGTTAGTGTTTTATTGTGACTCATTTTATTCAAACAACTTCGGATGTAGTATGGGAAACGGCCTGTCGCCATATGTCGCAGAAGCTTACATGTGTAAATTTGAATCTGATTTACAAAATGAAGGTAAACTACCACGTATTTGGCATAGATTTGTTGATGAAGTGAAGAAATCAGAAGTTGACAAAATACTCGCAACAATCAACAATAGATTCCATAGCATTAAATTCACTTTCGAGAAAGAGGATGACACCCTTCACACTTTGCCCTTCCTTGACCTTGAAATCAAGAGAAAAGGGAAAAACGTTGAGTTCAGTGTCTACAGAAAACCCACATCCACAGATCGATACATAACAAATGATTCATATTGCGCCTATAATCAAAAAATTGCAGCCTTCCATTCAATGGTTTACAGATTATGCCGTCTACCTTTATCAGTCGAAAGCTACATGAAAGAATACCAACAAATACTTCATATAGCTGATGTGAACGGCTACGATAAATTAGTCATAGACCATTTGATCAAAAAACACTCGAAGAAGTTAACGCTCAGCAACATCAGTACGTTATTTGATCAAAACACAAGTTCAAATAAACACCGTGTCACTTTACCCTTCACCCCGAATATCACCAACAAGCTAATACATGTCTTTGCTAAATCAGAAATGAGCATTGTACATACAAACAACAACAAATTAAAATCTATCCTAGGATCAACAAAAGACCATATACCAACTAATCGATGCAGCGGCATTTACCAAATCTCTTGCTCTAACTGCAACAAAAAATACATTGGACAAACAAGACGAGCTGCAGAGGTTAGATTCAACGAACACCATCGATCCGTGAAAAAGAAAGAGATAGACAAAGCAATAGCAGCCCACATATTTGACCCAGACAACGATAGTCCACACACAATAACTTCTTTTGACGACAATTTTAAACTTTTAAAAAAAGTAAACAAACCAAATAAACTGGACGCATATGAATCTATACATATATATATCAACAACAACCTCATGAACAAAAACACTCCATTACCAAGACCGGAATCTCAGACTGACATTTCGGTTTGCCTACAAGCTACTGAGGATGAGGACTAAATGTGAGAAAGTGTGCGTGAAATGATGCAAAAAACCAAACACATTCTCACATTTAGTCCTCAGGCCCATCAAAATGCTTCATTATAGTAATCAGCCCCATCTAAATGCTTCATTTTGAATGTTGCATGGCCTCGTTCAAAAAGGAAACAATCCTAACCAACAAAATCTGAAGTGCTGACATGGTCTTAAATTGGAAGATTTGTATAGCTTTTTAATTTCAATCCAAATAAATGTTGTTAATGTATATTAAATAAAATAAAATTGATCAAATACATATTTAATGATTTATTAGTGTTGTATTTTGTTTACTTAAATTATTTGCGAACGCAACATGCGCTGCAACTGGTTAAGTATAATTGGAAATGGACAAAAGTGTAACTCAATACTTTGTAAAACAACAAAACAGACAATTTTTTCAGCTTTTCTTTGCTTAGAACATTTTTTTGGCGACGCGACGTTAGAAGTTTTTTTTTACGAGAAGCATACTTGTGAAGTTCCATTGCCAAATTTAGCTAGTTCAGATTCCTCAATTAGATTAGTATTTTCATCATTTAAGCAGTTCGATAATTGCAAGACCAAATTTTAGTTTTGTTTGTTGCAGAAATATTCCTGAAAATTTCTTTTTAAGGGACTTTGTTAGAGTTAGAATTTTGTTTGTATTTAGATTTTGGAATAAAAATTTGAGGGAACCATGTTTTAAAAATAAGTTGCTTTGTGTAAAGCATCTTTAAGGAATAGAAATAGGCAATATGTTTACACACAATACCAACTAACCCAATAAACAATTTTTGGTTAAAAAACGGTTTATAAACCGGATTATAACCCTAGGTTATTTACCGTAAAAGTTTGAAATCGGTTCGAAAGACGTCTCAGAAACGTTCCAGAGACGTTCCCATTACCCGATTTGGGCAGTAACTTTGTAACCTGAGTTCTGTAGTGGTTATTTCAAAGCCGGTTAAAAGCAGTTAGTTTAAAACTACTTTTTGGAGTTAAAAACTAACCGTTTTTATATGGTACGCATTTAACGCTTCTAAAACGTTTTTTCCGAGCGTTATTTTGCAGCTTTTTAATAACCGTTTTATTTTGGTTTCCTTGTAACCTATATTTTAGGTTTTTTAATAACCAATATAATTTTAAAGTAGGGTTTTTACTGGGTTTGGAAAAAACCCTGTATTTGGTTCCAAAACTGGTTTATAAATAACCGTTTTCCAGCTGAAAGTAAATAGCCTTGTAAATAAAAGAAATATGGTTTCAGTATTTATTTTAGTTAAAAAATAACTTTTTCTTAACTTAACTTAAAACTAGAATCTTAAATTTAATTAAAAAATAAATATTAATAATAATTATATTACATAAATAATACTGGTGTTGGTGTAGTTGTTGGTCCTGCTGTTGCTATTGCTATTGATGCTGTTGTTGTTGATGGTGTTGTTGTTGTTGTTGTTGTTGTTGTTGTTGTTGTTGTTGTTGTTGTTGTTGTTGTTGTTGTTGTTGTTGTTGTTGTTGTTGCTGCTGGTGCTGCTGTTGCTGTTGCTGTTGCTGTTGCTGTTGCTGTTGATGTTGCTTTTACTGTTGTTGGTCTCTCATTTTCATTCCTGTGGAAAAGAAGAAAAATGTATGTTTTTATTAAAATATGCAAGTACGTAACTTTAATAATTTAAATAAAACAAAAATTTGGTAAAGAATATAGTAAAACAAATCAAACGGTATAAAGACAAACGCTTCATAATAAGAAATATATAATTTACTTTTATGAGTTTTGTACAAATGTACTTACAAAAGTTTCATCCGAAAACGAGCCTGCTTCAGATAAGTTTTAAAAAAATTAGCAGCATCGATGTCGGAGTAGTTTGGGTAGCGGTCTCTTACCGCCTCAACTACTGCTGCGAAGACGTTTTTATATCCAACAAACTTCTTTTTGTTGGATGTTCCCAGCCATGAAAATTCGGACAACAGCTTGTCGTGGAAGAACAGCTTGGCGATGGTTCTTATGGTTTTATTGGCATTCATTCCACCGAATGTGCCCAATTTTCGAATCTGTTTAAATGAAAAGAAAAATATAAGCTTTTAGAAAATGTTGCAAAACAATTACATTTCTTTAAGTGTTCAATTATAATAAAAAAAAGAATCTTACGACTAATCGTTTAAACGAAGGGTCGGCCCCAATCCTCTCCTCCACTTCCTCCAACGCTTCTTGCGTGGATATGGGCAACAAATGTTCCGGAAAAACATTAATTTTTTCTTTGCGCTCCACATCCACGCACAACTTATCGATGATTATATTCAGCGTTACTTCGGTTTTCGCAAAAAATTCGGTAAGCATCTGCTTCATGGCGGAGGATTCTTTGTGTAGAGAATCGAGCGAGGCTTTAATTTGATTTTGGTTTTCGGTCAGCCTTTTGAAATTGGCCTCCATGGCCAATGATTCTTCGTTTTGGGAAGATTTTCCACTTGCATGTGGTAAACTTTCAACTGCTTCAACTGGGCCGTCAAGGAGTTTGCCATCAGAAATTATCTCTGACATGAGTGTGTTGAGGTCAGAAATGATCACAGAATCACAGAACTGTGGGGACTGTTCGAAATCGTTCTCGTCAGAGGACAACAATTCCGCTGTTTTTTCTTTTTGGAGGGCTTGCTCCCACGTATCTTAAAAAAAATATTTTATACATATTTTATATATATTTATAAGTTGAAAAACTTAGTATTTAATATTTTAAAAATTGTTATATAAAAATTAGCTGGCAAAATTTTAAGTCCTACCTACCAAATTTACAAAAATGTATTCTTACCAATTCCATCAAAAATCAAACGGCATTTAATTTGGTTCCAGTCGTCCCCTGGTTCGATGCAGTTCTTGCGACCATTTAACATGTCCCTTCTCCTTAACGGCCACAGCAAAATGGAGCCATTGATGACCCAGCTCTTTGGAACGGCTGTCACAAACATATCGTTGCCCTCCACAGTTTCCACCACTTGAAACATTCTCGCTTGTTGCATGGACTAAAGGATAGAAAACGGATTCTGAATTAAGTGTAAGCTTAAACATCTTAAACATAATGATGTCAATGGACCAAAACCGAGCCTCATCCATTTCTTCTTTAGACGTGAAAACATTTAAAAAATCAGAACGGAATGGCTGTTCGTAGAAATTTGTTTTTTCCTGTAAACTTTTACCAAAAATAACGGGAATGTCATTTTTAAATGTTGCAAATTCCATTCGAACAATATGATTGGATTTTGTTAAAAAGAAACAATTGGCTTCGCAAGACTTCAGAACAAACTCTTTAAGTTTAATAGCTTTGAAAATTCCTTTACATCCTTTAATTTTTCTATTTTTATCTGCATCATACAAAATTGGAAACCTGTTTGCTTGTACAGGGCTTTGTAAATTTTCAAAATCTTCTAAGATTCGGTTTGCTATTTGTTCAAGTGGCCTATTTCCGGATCTAATTCTTCGTTTCAAATACTGTAAGCGATTTTCGTATTTGAAAGCACTTATATTATCCAAAGAACCATAGAGTTTGCAATCATCTACAATATGATACAAATTATGAACGTTGTAACTTATGTTTTCTCTTCCATATAGTTTAGAAAAACCTTGTATGAATGTTGTGAACAGTGAATTTGCGATTCCGATAAACTTCATATTATTTTGACTTAGACATATTGTAACAGCGCAGTGTAAGAGGATGAAATGTTCGTATACTTTTTCATCAAAAGAATTTTTCAAAACAACAGGACCTAGGTATAGTAAAAACGTTCTAAACTCCGTGGCCTTCCAAAAACTGATTACATCAAGCCCCCGAGCAGTTCGGTTAAATTCACATGGAGTATATTTTCGCATTGAAAGTAAGGATTCCGAAATTGTTTCAATATTTTTCGAAGAAAGTTTTGTTTTAAGAGACCTGTTTTTTATCCAGATAAGCAATAACTTTTTCATAACACCTAAACATATTAAATGCATATAGTCTAAAGGAAAATTTTCTATCATGTTGATTGGAAGAGTTTCTAAAGGTGACGGAACGATATGATGATCTTCATGAGTCCTAGACCGGAAGGATGAATTAGTTCTTATTGCCTTTGATAAACTTGGGAAGCACATTTGATGAGTGTTAAAGTTGTAATCTCCCTCTACGTTGCACCTTTCGCAAGCAAAATAACCATTATGTCCTTTTATACCTTTTAAATAAGAACGGGCAGGAGCATCACATATAAAGTTTCTTATTTTAAAATTAAAAGTTTTTGAACCAATAGTTAAATTCGCAACAGTTTTAGCCTCTTCAAGGAATACGTTAAGAAATTCATGAACATTTGCAGGCTTTGCTGTTCCGTAATAAACTCCTATAACAAGAGGCTGCAAAACCAAACCTTCTAGTGAACACAAAATGGGCCAAAATTGACCTTTTGAACTTTTGCTGACAGGAATACCATCAATGTTAAAGTCTAAGCATGTTTCTGTTGGACAATTCTCGAAGGTTGTAACAACTTTTGTTAAAGCGCGCACCAAACCAAAATGCCAATATTTGCCAGGTGGAACGTCAATAAATTCCTGTCCAACCGAACAGGACGTATTTAAAAGTGTTCGAGCGTCTGCTGGTAAATAAGGATGGCTTACTTTTAAAATATTAAGTAAATCACGCAAACAAATATGGGGTATATTATATTGTATTGCCCAGTTTTTAAGTTCTTTTGCTATATTTTCACAATTTTGGTTTATTAAATTGGTAGAAACTTCGAAGCTATCAGAAATGTCATTTTCATCTTCATGTTCAGGTAAGATGAGCTGAAGGTTTTCAACACTAGAGATTTCACAACCAAAGTTTTCAGAAAGTTTTATTGGATTACTTTCCACACTACGCATATTAACTAGGACTTTTTTAATTTTTCTTTTGAATGTTGACCGGCTACAAACTTTATGTTTTATAATTGAATTCATTTTGAAGGATGCAAGGCGAGTTAAATATAGCTCAAGGAATATTAAATTGTTGTTTTTATTATTAAGGAAACGAACGAAAGATTTTTTATATTGAAAGATACAAGGCGAGTTAAATATAGCTCAAGGAATATTAAATTGTTGTTTTTATTATAAAGGACACGAACGAAAGATTTTTTTATATTGAAAGATACAAGGCGAGTTAGATATATAGCTCAAAGAATACTAAATTGTTGTTTTTATTATCAAAGGACACGAACGAACGATAGAAGAGCACAAACTGAACTAAAAACTAAATATGGGCCAACAAAGCAAGTAAAAAACAATCGCTCGTCATATGAACAAAAGTAAGAAAATAACTGAAAAAAGGCAGTTCACGTTATTTTACTACTCATTCCATATGAATGCAAGTAAAAAAATAACCCAAACAACACGGCTGTGGTTATTTTTCTACTTGCATCCTATGAACAAAAGTAAGAAAATAACTGAAAAAAGACAGTTCACGTTATTTTGCTACTCATTCCATATGAATGCAAGTAAAAAAATAACCCAAACAACACGGCTGTGGTTATTTTTCTACTTGCATCCTATGAACAAAAGTAAGAAAATAACTGAAAAAAGGCAGTTCACGTTATATTATTACTCATTCCATATGAATGCAAGTAAAAAAATAACCCAAACAACACGGATGTGGTTATTTTTCTACTTGCATCCTATGAACAAAAGTAAGAAAATAACTGAAAAAAGGCAGTTCACGTTATATTATAACTCATTCCATATGAATGCAAGTAAAAAAATAACCCAAACAACACGGCTGTGGTTATTTTTCTACTTGCATCCTATGAACAAAAGTAAGAAAATAACTGAAAAAAGGCAGTTCACTTTTGCTACCTACTATGAACAAATAAGTAAATAAAATGAATATAATTGAAAAAATAATTATTTACTTACCTTTTTCTCCAATTTATATAATTATTTATTTTATTTCACTATACGCCACAAATCACACTATAGAAAACGATATTAAATCAATACACGACCGACAAGCAACGCACTCAACTATCTTCATCAACTCAACTGCAAGACTGAACTAAAATGAAACTGGTTAATCGGGTAATGGAAAACCCAAAAAATATGAAAGGAGAGAAACAAAAATAACAATCGCGATCAGTGTTACCACTGCAAATGAAATGTTTGTATTTGGATCTTTGTATGTTTAATGGGATTTTACATTGAGAAAAGAAATTAATTCTTCACGGATGTGTCGCAATTTTTTTTTTCCCTTTAATAATGAATTACATTGGGAAAATTATTGAATGTTTTACAGGACGAATTGATTTTTCTGAAATCTCTTTTTGGAGACAGATTTACACATATTCTCTCATGGATTTTCACATATACTACGAGTTTGACATTTCGGACATTTTGGTGTGTTTGTTAATATTCAAAACGTTTGGTGTTTGTTGCAAGATTTGCTTAAAAAATTATTTTGGCGAATGTAAATTTACGAAGTGTGTTAAAATGCACATTTTAAATTGAAGAATAATTAATCATAAATTTGTTTAGCTACTTTTGACTTTACAAATTATACATTGAACCCAAAAAGTAGCGAATTTTAGAAGCATTTGGGGCTTATTCAAAATGAAACTTGTGGCAATACTGATTTTCGATGAATATGGAAACTGAGAACAAAGAAAATACGTTATTTTGAAACCAAACTAACGTGGTTTGTTTTTAACCACTTAAACATGGTTGTTGTTTAACCGAAAATTAATTAAAAGTTACATTGCGGTTAAAAAATAATCTAAATTAGAACCACGCTGTCAAAAGAACAGATCTGGTTATTTTGCAACTAAAAAATAAGTTATTTTGGAACAAATTTCTAACGTGGTTTGTTTTTAACCACTTAAACTGGTTATTGTTTAACCGAAAACTCATCAAAAGTTACATTGCGGTTAAAAATAATCTAAATTTGAACGACGCTGTCCAAAAAAGTTTTTTTATAACGAAAATCTAACTGAAGCTCACAAATAACCAGGTTTTAGGGATAAATTCTTACCTGAATTAAACTTAAAGTTGAAATTAAGACTTGTTTTTACTGGTAAACAACTACAGTTCATAAATCAACCAATTACAAACCACTTTATGACCAAAGTTATTGAAAGTAATATTATTACCGCGGTAATTTTGAAACTCAGGTTACAAATTGTTAATTGGGAAATGAGTGCAATAAATAGATTTAAGTAACTTTTTTTATTCCAGTATGGGGAAACCGAACACCCACTAGAAAAAAAGAACGGTATACGCGCCAAAATCCCTACTTCTTGACTAAATAATGTTATCTTCTATGTTTATGCATAAAATTACGAATTTTGTAGCGTATGAAAATTTCTAGACATTTTACAATCTGAAAAATTAATTATGCTATGAAATAATTGGCTGCTATTAATGCTAATTTTTTTCTAAAAAGTTGATGAAGGGTAGCCGAAGCGGAAATTTCTTTAATGAACATACCTAAAATATTATTGGCTTTCTCAAAAATATTTTCCTACACTAACCTCTGCTTTATACCTGAAAACTATTGTTTATGTATATTTTCTTCTATGTTCTGCATTTATAAAATGTAATCTATGGAAGTATTTACTATATGAAGAAAAACATGTACGTAAAACTCATTAATTTGTTTCATTTTTAGCAGCACTTTTACTAAACATACCCTTCAAACAATAATAAGTAAACTTGAACTTTGGTAACAAAATATTTTTAAGGAATGAATGAAAATTATATTTTGCGTTAAACTGTGGAAATTCACTAAAAAAACTTCTGTACGTCAACAATAAACATTCATATTGAATTAGTTGTGCATGAATTCAGATCGATTTTAAGACGTTTTCATTTTGTGATATATGTCAAAATTTGCATTTTATTTGCTCTGCATTTATTCAACAGGTTCGCTATAATCGTTCTGATTACTTTTTTAAAACATTGGTGTTCCTTTGATGCATAGTTTTTTTTTTGATAGCAAATACATGTATGATTCCATCAATCAAGAATGTTATGGATACGATATTTTTCGATTATAACTCTTTTTTTAAATTTAATATTTATTAATCATAATGGAATTGAAAAATAGTTGCAAGCTTAAATCATTAAAAACAAACTATAAATATACTTGGATTAATTAAATTGATACAGATTTTAATTAGTTGCAAACAAAATATTTGGGCCGTTCATTAACGAAAATTTATTAGAATTCAATACAAAAATTGCGCTCGCACCCTTAACTTGATGGTTCTTCGAACGCATCTTTGATACAAAAATCCGAGGTTAATTTTGAAATTTGAAGAATTTCGTAGCGAGTTTTGTAAATTAGTGAATTAATTATAACAAACTGATGGTGAACATGCTTTTTTGAAGACAAAAATGTACATTGGTCCACTATCAACAAAATGACTGCAAAATTAAAGCTTAAAACTGACTTCTTCATCGAAAAAAAGTAAAAAGAAAAACCTGAAAAAAACTTATTAACCCCTCCATTTTGTTTTTGCTGTGCAAAATGCGGCTAGCCCAAGGCATTGTTTTTTTTGTTGTTTTTCTCACATCTATTCATGGATTAATTGTCAAAATTACAAATACAACAATGTAAACAAACGGGTTTTGGAGAGTGAAACGTACGAAAGATTCCGGTCTTGGTAATGGAGTGTTTTTGCTCATGAACTTATAACCTGGACCAATTGACTCCATACTATTCAGCGCTCTTAAGAAAGAGAATAGATAAAAACAGTACTTATCACACTCTTTGTTTTGTTTTGTTTTCTCTTAAAGTCAAGCTTTTGTAAATTGTAATTTATGTAATCTCATTGTGTTTTTGTTTAATTGTCGTCCGCTGATGATGGTTCCGCACATAGAGGAAATATATTATCTAGAGTCCCGACTTAATGGGTTTGCTCTCTTTCGGCCTACAAACTAAATTGAGAGAATTTTGCCCATTAGCATAAGCATGTGTTGGTTGTCCCGTGCATTTCTTATGGGAAAATCCAGATTCTATGTAGTTGTTATGGGCTTTTGGTGAAGTTTGCACAATTAGGGGGAAAACAATGTGAGGTGAACTCAGCCGTTCAAAAAAGAGATCCGTTGAATTCAAAAATTGAAAAATGAATGCAATATTTTAAGAAAAATGAATTTTGCAACTTCTTTTTAGTGAAAACTGTGCTAAAAATAATATTTGACTGCTTTTGGCAAACAAATTCTATGATTTTTATGAAAAGTTTCGCTAAAAACAGAAAAAATCATGCAGAAAGTATAGGCGCACCCTAGAACTGCAATGCGAACGTGGCCCAATTTGAGTTGTTCCCAGTTTTGACAGATCAATAGCGAGGTAAGTATTTTGACAACGAAAATGAAATCAAAACAAAAACAATCTATTGAACATTAATTTTTCTTTAAAAATATAATTTATGCAGGTTTTTATTTTGAGAAACATTATAGATTGCTTCTAACCAGAAGATTACAAGAACTCGAAATCTAGATCGGTTAAATCGTCTCCATCTATTAAGTAAGGCACATCAATGAAATTCGGATCGAAAAAGTTGGAATCGGCAAGTCCCAGTTGGGTTAAGCATACGATACGAGGACGAGCAGTATCGCGGTCGTCGCGTGAAAATACGTTCATCAAGTCATCATCCAATTCGAACTCAATTTCCTCATCGTCTTCGTCGTCATCATCAAGCGATAAAGTTGAACTCTAGTGTGTCCAGTGCTGGGTGAAGCCTAGATGATAACCCCGAATACGGTGCTATTGACATGAGCCACGAAGACCTGAGTGATATTAGACATTTTAGGGACCACTAAAATGTCTATTGAAGATCTCTATCAAATACAAATTAACCCGAACTGTAACTAGAGGTAGAGGAAGATAGGAGCAAGTAACTGAAGAAACTACATAGCAGCCACGTCGACGAAGATGATGATGACGAAGACGACGAGGATGCAGGTGAAATTTTTGAAAAATGTAAGAAATATGACGAGATTTTAAAGCCGAAGCAGGGGTATGCCTTGCAGTAAGAAAAGAGGAACAGGAAAAAATCGATCTCGAAGATGCCAAGAAGAAGGAGGAAGATGCTAACATGTCCGATTTTAAAAAAGGGCAACTACTGTATCAAGAACAGCTACACCACCAGAAGTAAGTAAATTTAAGATCCAAAACGAATTTGAATTGATTAAATTACTCATTTGAAGGTTGTTCCACAATATCAAATATCCAAAACATCAAAATTATCAAGAACCAAACGGTCGTAAGTTCACGATAAAGTTTAAGAAGCTTGAAGCATGATGAGGATGTCATAAATTTCAAGACGAAGAAGAGGAATGTTTTGAAGGGAGCACAGAGGAACAGGATTAAATCGACCTCGAAGATGTAAAGAAGAAAAAGGAAGATGATGAAAATTCCGATGGCTGCTCTTAGATGATTCTGAAAATAACAACCACTACTTTAAGGACGGAGCTTCACCACCAGCAGTAAGTTTATTTAAAATTCAAAACAAATTCGTGTTAATTTCTTTACTCATTTAAAGGTTGTTTCACAATATCCAAGACATCACAATCATCAACAAACAACCAGTCTGATTTCACTTCCTGAAGAACACCACTACATATCTACGATGATTAAGATCCTTATATGCGCAGTGCTAGATAAAAAGGACTGCACATAGAATTCCTCATTAAGAGGACTAGAGAGGAGTGCGTCCAACACGTGAAGTTATTGTACAAAGAGTAAAACTTCCAGCATGGGGTGATGAATGGAATTATCCTTTGATGCATTCCAAGTTCTCTTAGCTCTTTCGAATCTTGAAAAAAGCGGTAAAAATCGCCGCGACAGACGTAGCTGTAGAAGTAATTCATCTTTCACCAGCTCAACAAGCAACAACAGTGACATAGCGTTACCGGGAACACCCCAAACCGATCAATTGTGTTCGTCCAAATCACATTGCTGCTGTTAATGCTTTGTTGCAGCTTAACTTTGGGCTTAGAAGTAAGCAAGTTTACTATTATGATTTTCTAGTTATTAATTTCTTATGTTTTCTTTTGTTCTTAGTGTCCGAATGCCTGGTGGGACTTCAATAAAGCATACATATCGATTTGGAATCGATCCGTTTAAAATGTCTGTCTCCTTTTTGATGAGTATATGTATGAATAAAAACAAGTTGTTTAGATTATATCCACATTAAAATTCACATTTGTTAAAAGTCCTTAACAATAATATTGTATTCTTTTTTTGTGATAAGGAATTATTTAAGTCATTAAACATGTAGACTTCTTGATTTGGTAATCATGATTATTTGTTTTTAAAATAAAGTGGAATTAATAAAAATATGTTTTTAAATTCTATTCGGCAACCAACCTTATTATACATTATAAGGATTTTCGCGGCTATCTAAAATCATGAAATAATTTTTTTTTTTCCAAAAAAAATGTGTGATGTTTTTCCAAACCTACAATATCTTTTCTCAATATTCCGTTTAAATTGTTTCGTACTTTTTATTACGAATTTGTAGTCTTAGGTTAAAACATCAAGTTCCTGTAGTAAATTAAAAATATACAAAAGTAATGTTGAAAAATAGTTTTGTAGCTAAAATCGAAGTTCGTTTTCGTATTCGTAATCAGCATCAAAAATTAACTCTTAAACGAACTATTTAAGACCATAAAAGGATTACAATCAAGGTTTTCAAAACTTTAGGTAGATTCAAATGAAGACTCATGAGTCTGTTGACCACATGAAATCGCGAAAGAATATACACGAACGTGATGAACTAAAACATAAGAAGAAAAAGGATTACAAATATTATGTTTTTAATACCTCAATAAAGAAAAATATACTTTATACAGCTTATTCGTTTTTTTTTTTTTTTTATTATTTGCCAAAATTTCAATACAAATATGAAGTTATAATTCACTAATTTAATATTTGACTTGAGTAGACAAAATTTAGGAAAACCAAAAAGAAGTATTTTTCTTTTAAATATTTAATTTTGTTTTCAAAGTTTTTTGTGTTTTTTTTTCGAAATAAATAATAGCATTTAATTTTGAGAACACAAATTTTACTAAGTTAGATAAAATTTTGAAATACATTACAACTTTATTTTAAAACTAGCTGCGCCACGATGAACGTAGATTATCAGTGGATGATATTTTCAGCATGTCGTCGGATCAAATGAACGGCACAGTCAAATCGATCCTCATTGCAGAATTTGTTCCAATACCGCTTCTTTTTGTTTAGGTGCTGAAAATAACATTAATTACTTTCAAAGTTTGTGACTTATGTATGTAGAACTTACTTTACGACTCTTTGCACAACTCTTGGAACATCATTAGGGTAGTTTGTAGGGGTATTCTTGTGGCGATTCCAGTTAGCCTTAGCTTATGTGATTCAAAAGACATTATGAATTCATGCAATTCAGCTTCTGTTTTGTCAGTCTTTAAGTTTATAAAAATTGCAGGAAGTTCTAAAATAATACATACAAACTGCTGAGATTATTTTGTATTTAATTTATTTATAATTCATTTCTTAAGAAGGCTTACCAATGATTTCCGACTCCCGTCATTTAGGAGGTTCTATATTGTCCCAACAAGTTGCTTCTAAACCGGCATTCGTATCATCTACCTTTTCTATGTCGTATGTGTAAGCCTCAGCGGTAGAAGTAGCCGCTGCTTCAGCCACCTACATAAGTGTCCCCGTAGTCCTTTATTGGCAGCGAGATAGTGAGACATTTGGCACTATAAGCCTGAATTTACATCTAAAAGACGAAGGTTAAGCGAGTTGATCATGATATAAATGTTTCGATTCGCACTTACACAACTGGTCTCCGCTCGCTGTTGTACTTTGTAGAACTAGAAGATGTTGCTTTTGTTGCCACTGCAAAAGTCGTTTTTTTTTAGCGGCTTGCATTATATTTCCTGGCAGCTGATAAATAGGTCGAGCATGTTGGAAGCCCTAAAGAATCATAATTTAAAATATTTGTTTGGATCACTCACAAGTTAACTAACCTGAATTGCCTGCTACTCTGCAGTTGCTGTTACTGCTGTTGAGTCGTTCCAGCACCAAACCTCAGCTGCTAGAAGGGCGTTAGCGGTCGGATACACTGAATGTTGAAATGCCTACTTGCATCATTGACTTTGTGGTGTTGCTGCAGTTTGTTGCATTGAATGCATTTGACTTTTGGTAGAGATGGTGACACCTCCACCGTTAACGCCTGCGGCAGCTATGGCCGCTGAGATGGAAGCAGATATCAACAAACATGATACAGCAGCAATTGAGTACTGGACAGAGAGATGCACCTTTAAGTCCACAATCCACACAAATTGTTTAGAAAAGTGTTCTTGCGCTTCCAACAAAAATTAACACACAATGGCCAGCTTCTAAATGAAAACACAGGCTATAAAAAAATCGATCATTGTTACACCTCCTTCACTGCAATTTGACTTACTTTTTATTCAATGAAGTGAACTTGTATATACTCTTTTCATTATAAAGGTTTTTGGTCTGAAAAATATCAAATTATATTAAATATCAAAACAATTAACAAAAACTTACTCTTAACATCCGAAACCCATTGTTTTTGTTTTGCAAAATTGATTGTCATTTTTGACAGGTCACAAAAATTCCATAAGTTTCTTTTTTTCCCAATCCCCCATTTTGCTTTTTTTCACAACTCACATGTATTCACCGATAGGGAATTTGAGAGAGTTCACCTCGAATTTTAGAGAGTTCACCTCGAATAAAATTTGAGGGTGTTTCAGGTAGGACGGGTACCGGTCGGGACTCTAGATAATATATTTCCTCTATGGTTCCGCAGCTGAGAACCGAAATGCATTCGTATTGAATAAAAAGAATTAAAATTGAAAAACAACAACAAATTTTGCCTTTTTATTACGATTTTTGCGGTCAATAAGGAAAAAACCTTTTTTTAAATAATTAGTGTTTTATTATTAACATATCTCTTCCTCTTTAAAGGTGTCCAAAACAACACAAAAACTATTTGGAACTTAAAAATCGAAGTTGCAATTAAATAATGAACCAAACTCCATCAAAAACTTGTCAAACAGTCCTTTAAAAAAATAGCCAAGTATTATTTTTATAGCTGCATTTTGAAAGTTAAAAGATGGAAATGTATTCAAAAAGTCCAGGTTGGATATACAAACCATTATGAAAAATGTTGAACGCCAAGTTTAAGGAGACTGAAATTAGATCCTAGGGACACATAAACCATCCTCCTAGGACTTCTCGTTCAGCCAGGAAACTGTCAAAAACTGTATACAGAGTTGAATGCATATAAAATAATATACATAAGTTGAGAAGCAATTACATGTGATTAAAAGTTTTTTTTGGGAAAAAAATAATGATGAATAACAACCATAAAAGGATTGTATATATATACATATTTATTATTAGCTGAAGTTTTGTTCAATAAATATTTTCCGAGATAAATTATTGTTGTTCTTAAGCAGTATAGCCAAAGCGATAATGTTCGTTTTTGTATGTTCAAGAGAGCAACTCAAGTCTGTAAGTAGGATTCTGGAGTGACTCTTCGAAACTCCAAAACACCTTTCAACGACAATGAGTGTGTGTATATATATATACATATATAGATACATGAGTTAGAATATTTAGTATTGGAGTAAAGCAATATTCACATGAGCACGACCAACGACCAACGAATGAACGAATATTCGTCGATTTTGACATTTCTTTCACATGAGAGTTTTTAATTCGTCGCGAATGAAGTTTGACATTCACCACCGAAACCAAAACAAGAACTATTTTTTTAGGTTAAGTACGCGCGATTTTTTTATTCGTTGCGAGTGTGGATAATGTGGAACGCGAATAAAGTTTGACAGTTCGTTTCAACTACAATTTTTTTCGCGACGAATAAATTTGTTTTCTTAAATTTATTAATATATGATATTGAAAAGTAAAAGTATGTATCATAAATAAAATAGAAACTATATTGCTATCGTTTTGTTAAGAATTTGTGTGGAAATATGTCTTCAAACGTATATAAACTCACATTTTGTAATTCATTCGTCGTTCGTTGGTCGCGCTCATGTGAATGATGCTTTAATGAAATGTTGAAGCATGCCACCAAGTAAAATACCTTTAGATTATCAAACCTTTTTTTATTTTGTTCTCTCTTAATCTTGATCGGAACCATAGAGAAATATATCTACCAAGAGAACCGACTTATGGGGTTTGCTCTCTTTCGACCTACAAGCTCTACTGAGCACATTTTGCCCGTTAGCATAAGCATGTGTTAGTTGTCCCGTGCATTTCTTATGGAAAAATCCAGATTCTATGTAGTTGTTATGGGCTTTTGGGGCTCAGTATGCACAGTTAGGGGGAAAAACAATGTGAGGTGAACTCAGCCGTTCAAAAAAGAGATCCGTTGAATTCAAAAATTGAAAAATTAATTCAATATTTGAAGAAAAATGAATTTTGATACTTCTTTTCGGTGAAAACTTTGCTAAAAATAACATTTGACTACTTTTGGCATACAAATTCTATTATTTTTATGGAAAGTTTCGCTAAAAACAGAAAAAATAATGCAGAAAGTATAGGCGCGCCCTAGAACTGTAATGAGAACGTGGCCCAATTTGAGTTCGGCTCAGTTTTGACAGATTAACAACGAGGTGAGAATTTTGACAACTCAACAAAATGTAAACAAAACAAAATTCATTCCCAGTAAAGCAAATGAAGGTAAAACAATTTAAATCCAAAATATTAATTTGTTATTTAAATAAAATATATAATGAATTTGCACTTAATTTACTCCTCAGATGAAGAAGAAATCATGGAGAATGTTGCAACAGAAGAAGTGGAATTCCCTGAAGGAAGTTACAACGCCAACATGTCTACTCTGGAGCGAAAAATTATCGGCCACGAAGAGGTACAAGTTCAAGGTAAGTGTGTTCGTCACATTCATTTTAAAATCAAATTATATGAATATTCTTTTGTTTTTTTAGTAGAAATTACACTTCACGACAAGATTTTGTTCCTAACAATCAAATCGCTCTATTCCGAAACCGGTCTGAATGCTTTATTTGTCGAGAAGGATAAACATGTCGCAAATGTGACTATTAAGTTGAGGGATCGCTCTATTTGTTGACACTTTTCCTAGCCATTCATAGCTAAGCCAATTGGTTCAAATAAAACTGAATAAATTGAAGCATTTGGTAAAAATAGCACAGGCAGGTCATGTTTCACCACCTGTGCAATGCAAAGATGAATCTCGAAGATGCCAAGAAGAAGGAGGAAGATGCTAAGAAGTCCGATTTTGAAAAAGACAACTACTATATCAAGAACAGCTACACCACCAGAAGTAAGTAAATTTAAGATGCAAAACGAAGTTGAATTGATTGAATTGCTTATTTAAAGGTTGTTCCATAATATCCAATATCCAAGACATCAGAATTATCAAGAACCAACCGGTCTGATTCCGCCTCGTTTACCCTAGGACCACCACTTCCACTCTACGAAGATTTAGATCCTTATGACCGCAGTGTTAGATACAGAGAACTGCCAGCACATATGACGTCTCATTATGAGGACGAGACAGGTTTGCGTCCAACATGTGAAGTGATTGTACAAAAAGTTAAACTCCCAGGCCGGGGTGGTGAATGGAATGATCCTTTGATGCATTCCAAGTTCCCTGGTGGTCATGCGCTTTCGGATCGTGAGAGAAGCGGCAAAAGTCGCCGCGATAGACGTACAAAGCTGTAGCAGTAATTCACTTCATTCCAGTTCAACAAGTTCAAAATCAGATTTAAGTTCTGAATTAAGTCGATCTCCAAGTCCAGAGCACAGACGTCCCTACAATAGCAGTTTACACAAAAGTCCATCACCTAAACGACATTTTCGAACTGGCGGTCGTCTTAAATCACCAAGTCCCAGGAGTCCTCCAAGTAAGTTGAATTTTAATTTTATTGTGGTTATTATTTTTATTTAAAATGTACTTTTATTTATGTTGCTATTGTATCACATATATATTTGTATATATATAATAAAAGCTCATAAATTAACAATTAATAATAACAAAACTACCATCTTTTATTGGTATTTCTTTCCACATGCATGTTCCATATTTTAATACCATTTAATTGATAATCATAACAAAAACCGTTTGTCTTTAACTTTTTGTCTCCAACCTAATCATAAGTTTTTTTACGTTCATCAGTTGCAAAGCGGCGGCGTGGACAATTCTCACCTTCTCCTATTCCATAAAAAAGAAGAGCCTACAGCCCAACAGAAAGGGAAGAGCTTCCCCAACATCGAAAAAATCTGGAACCGATAACACGAAGAGAAAGCATTGTGTTAAAATTAGTTCCGGTTGAGGTGAGAGATTCTATTTTTAAATTTATCTCAAGTATAACTTTTCGCATCTTCATGATCTTCAAAATCAAGTGGTTGTGGTTCAGATACATCGTCATCCTCATCTCGTCACAGTCAAAAGGAACTACTCCAATAAAATGTATATGTACAGCTGATAAAAAGCTAATAAACGTTGGAATCGATCCGTTAAAAATGTGAAATATCTTTTTTTTGTTCTCAAGAATGAGTATATAAATAAAAACAATTTGTTTAGCTTACATTAGTTAAACTATATTAGTTAAAAGTCCTTAACAATAATATTGTATTCTTTTTTTTGATAAAGAATTATTTTAATCATTAGATACGTAGACTTCTTGATTTGTTAATCATGATTATTTGTTTTTAAAATAAAATGAAATTAATAAAAATATGTTTTTAAATTCTATTCGGCACTCAACCTTAAAATTACTGACACAATATACATGGCTTTTCGAGGCAAGCTTTTTTCAAAAAAAAATTGTGATGATTTTCCAAAACATCCTTCTTTGTACTATTTCGTACTGTTTATTACGAATTTGTAGTCTTGGGTTAAAACATCATATTGAAAAAATACAAAAATAATTTTGAATAAACGTCTTTATCAGTTTCAGCATATGTAGCTAAAATCGAAGTTCGGATTCGTAATCAGCATTGAAAAAAAAAACTCTTAAACTAACTATTTAAAACCATAGAAGGATTACAACCAAGGTTTTCAAGGTATAGTCAAATGAAGACCCATGAGTCTGTTGACCACATGAAATCGCGAACACACGATGAACCAAAACATAAGAAGAATAAGAAATACAAATATTATGTTTTCAATTTTGTTGAACTGAACATTTGCCTCAATAAAAAAAAATATAAACTTAACAGTTTTACGTTTTTATTTATTATTTGCCAAAAATTCAGCACAAATAAAAATTTATAATTGACTAATTTAATATTTGACTTGAGTAGATAAAATTTAGGAAACCCAAAAAGAAGTGTTTTTTTGGGAAATATTTAATATTTTTTTTAATTACTCATAAGCTAAGATACATTTTGACATCTAGTTTTCTGTTTTGTTATTCAAAATAAATAATAGCATTGAATTTTAAAAACAAAAATTATACTAAATTACATACAATTTTGAAAAAAAATCAAATGATTACAACTTTATAACATAACTTTATAATATACATAGATTGAAAAAATTTGGCTTATTAAGTCGTTTGCGTTGATATTGGATATTCTTTTGCGAGGCAAATTCAAAATCCCAATCGGACGATATCACAAATGCACAATTTCCGATTTTATTATTTTTGACATTTTCGGCATATGAAGGTAGCGGGCTTGTAATTCTATGCGCATCCACTCTTGCAACATCATTAGGCAATTTGTAGAGAATTTCCTGTGTCGACGTTCGTATGTGTGGTTCCAGATAGTTCTGTGCAGAATGCACTTAGTTCTGGTGATGCAATAGGCATAATGAATTCAGGGAATTGTGATAATACATGTTTCTGAGGTTCTTTCTTTTCGGTCGTCTTTGTGACTGTATTCACATAAGTATATTGCATCAAGAAACCAAGAGTAACATCTTCGCCTGGTTTGAGTCCTTCTTCAGGTGTAAAGTTCAATTTCATTGTTACTTTATTGGACTTTCTCCAAGTGATGAATCTATAAAAAAAATTGAGAAACAACATAGAATAGGAATTTCCAATTAGATTTTTCTTTTATTTACTTTGGTTCCTCTCGTTGAACTTGAACTTCTTCGTCGAATTCCGTATAATCGTCACGTTGATTTAGGACAAACGAAGAATCCAACATCTCTAGAATGGCGTTGGTGGGACTCTTAACACAACGTGGTTCGTCGGTTAGTGATGTCTGCCTCGATAGACTCGTGTTCAATGATGGAGTCGATGTTGCTGCAGGCACGGTCGCCTGTTGTTCGAAATCGATCACTCGCCGTTCCTCTTCCTCGGTTGGCAGGTAGTTAGCGAACAATTGAATGCGATACTTTATCGATCCCGGATGGCACTCCGGCTTGATGACATTGTGTTCGCATTGTCGACAACGCAGAGATCGCTTGATCCACAAACACTTCCGCTGCGGATAGAGGTTGTTCACTGTGAATGGTTGATCGGCAGGTTGGCCATGACGCTGTTGAATTGTCGTGACTATAAAGAAATTTATTTTCATTATATAAGGAAATCTCAAATGGAAGTTGACTTACTGTTTTTGATGTTGATTTTCTGTGTGAAAATCGATGGATTCAACTCGCCGACATCGTCAGTAGCTGCCGAGGGACTGATCTGAATCTGTTTGGCCTTTTGCCTCCGAATGATTGCCACCGTTAAGCCATTGCGATCCTTAGGAGCAAAATCAATGGATTAGTTTTAGATTTAATATTTGAACTCACTTAATTTACAGTCAAGGTTGGAAATTTTTTGGAGTCTTCCTGCGATTGTATTCTTGCTTCTCTTGCAGAACTACCGACTGGTAGTACTCTTTACACCTAGAAGATAAAGATTAAGCGAATTGACTACGATATGAATGCTTCGATTCGTACTTACACAATTGATATCCGCGAGCTGTTGCGTCGTTTTTTTTTTTTGAGCGGCTTGCATTTTATTTCTTGGCAGCTGATGAATAGGCCGAGTTGGCAGTTGCTGCTGTTATGTCGTTCCAACACCAACACTCAGCTGCTGGGAGAAATGCGTTAGCGGTCGACTATTAAATGGCAAAACTTCCACTTGCATCATTGACTTGGTGGTGTTGTTGCTGATGGTTTTGTTACATTGAATGCGTTTGATTATTGGTAGAGATGGTGACACCTCCACCGTCAACGCCTGCGGCAGCTATGACCGTTGAGAAGTACATACAAACACAATGGGCAGTATCTGTCGTTAAAAACATTGATATTATTTTGTTAAGAGAAATATAATATACAAAAAACTTGCCTGCAAATCAGCGCCTTGTTTGCTTTGTCTTCCAGATTTCTTGATGGAAGTTGCTTCCTGCATTATGGCATGTAATGGGCAGCATCTAAAATAGAAACACAGTAAGTAACCTTCATTGAAGTAACCTCGTATTTTCTTCATTATAAAGGTTTCTGCTCTGAAAAATATCAAATTATGTTTTAAATGTCGAAACATTTAACAAAAACTTACTCTTAAAATCCGAAACACATTGTTTTGTTTTGCAAAATTGAAATTGTGGGATTGTCATTTTTGACAGGTCACAAAAATTCCATAAGTTGTTTTTTAGCCCAATCCCCCATTTTGCATTTTTTCCACCACTCACATGTATTCACCGATAGCGAATTTGAGAGAGTTCAACTCGAATTTGAGAGAGTTCACGTCAAATAAAATTTTAGGGTGTTTCAGGCAAGACGGGTACCGGTCGGTTCTCTTGGTAAATATATTTCTCTATGATCGGAACTCACAAGGTTTATCACTTTTATCATATTTTCTTTTGAAAATCTGTAAAGTTGCTTTGTGTCAGCTTTTTCTCTACGATATGCAGTGACACTACACTTCTCACTGTTGATTATGTTTTTGGCGGTGCTGTTTTCATTGTGTATAACAAATATTTACTGGTCAACGCGCTGTTGACGGTGCTGTTGCTTGGTTCGCTTATATCAATTTTTTTACAAACCTACAACTTGAATCTAATTAAACAAATAGCATTCATGAACAGAGTAGTACCCGTAGCGTGATGGTTACTGCGTTGGACTGTCATGCAAGGGGTCTTGGGTTCAATCCCTGCCTGTGCCACCTTACTTTTTTCACGGGTACTGCTTCTTGCGAGGAATCGACAAATCCTCCAAGAGTAATTCTTGTCATGAAAAGTGCTTTCTCAAACTAGCCGTTCGGATTCGGCATATAAACTGTAGGTCCCTTCCATCTCTGACAACATTACTCGCACACAGGAATGGTTGAGAGTTGTAAGTCATTAGGCCCTTGTTCTTCATGGACTGTTGCGCCACCTAATTTATTTTATTATATCGGGTGATTTTTTTGAGGTTAGGATTTTCATGCATTAGTATTTGACAGATCACGCGGGATTTCAGACATGGTGTCAAAGAGAAAGATGCTCAGTATGCTTTGACATTTCATCATGAATAGACTTACTAACGAACAACGCTTGCAAATCATTGAATTTTATTACCAAAATCAGTGTTCGGTTCGAAATGTGTTTCGCGCTTTTTTATCGACAAATTTTGTTCAGCGATGAGGCTCATTTCTGGTTGAATGGCTACGTAAATAAGCAAAATTGCCGCATTTGGAGTGAAGAGCAACCAGAAGCCGTTCAAGAACTGCCCATGCATCCCGAAAAATGCACTGTTTGGTGTGGTTTGTACGCTGGTGGAATCATTGGACCGTATTTTTTCAAAGATGCTGTTGGACGCAACGTTACGGTGAATGGCGATCGCTATCGTTCAATGCTAACAAACTTTTTGTTGCCAAAAATGGAAGAACTGAACTTGGTTGACATGTGGTTTCAACAAGATGGCGCTACATGCCACACAGCTCGCGATTCTATGGCCATTTTGAGGGAAAACTTCGGAGAACAATTCATCTCAAGGAATGGACTGGTAAGTTGGCCACCAAGATCATGCGATTTGACGCCTTTAGACTATTTTTTGTGGGGCTACGTCAAGTCTAAAGTCTACACAAATAAGCCAGCAACTATTCCAGCTTTGGAAGACAACATTTCCGAAGAAATTCGGGCTATTCCGGCCGAAATGCTCGAAAAAGTTACCCAAAATTGGACTTTCCGAATGGACCACCTAAGACGCAGCCGCGGTCAACATTTAAATGAAATTATCTTCAAAAAGTAAATGTCATGGACCAATCTAACGTTTCAAATAAAGAATCGATGAGATTTTGCAAATTTTATGCGTTTTTTTTTTTTAAAAAGTTCTCAAGCTCTTAAAAAATCACCCGATACATGAACGGAGCAAATTGATTTTATTTTATTCATATTTTGTATCATATTACTAAAAATGTGGAACCGGTTCGGAAATCTTAGTGTTAGTGTTTTACGTGTAAAAGAACAGCTGATCGAAAATAGCTGAGATGTCAAAAAAGGAGTTCAAAGGTATTCAAAAATTTTCTGTAAATGTGGATATCTGACAGAACAACTGATTCAACATGTTTTTTAATTTAAGGGAAGCCGAAAATTGATTTCAAATTTGTTTGTTTTTTTGGTAAAAATCCAGGGAATTATTAAAATTATCCATTGAAAATTTGCCTTTGAAATCATTTTGGACCACGAAATCTAAATGTGTGTATGCTTTTTTTATCCTCCAGTTTCCAGTGGAATGTGAAATCAAAAAAGGTTCTTTCTCAATCAATGGTGTTTTTTGTTCCACATTTTCCCGATTCGAGAATTCTCGGTCAAGTTACAGAACGTAGGCACAGGATAGCCTATCCAACTCGATATTGAACCCAGCCATTTAGTACTCAACACCTGATAGGCAACTTGTTGTTAAAACGAAATGACAGGCGAGGGTTACAATCTGTATAATAAAGTTTTGTTGGCTGTATCTTTTAATTACCGCGTTTACAAGGAGAATTGACCTGGATCGTATCGAAATAGGATTACTCGATCCAATCCCACTGAAAGAGGTGAATCGAATCGAAAATTTGTTTGTAAACCTGAATCGGGGAATCGAGTTATTGGTGTGTGAGGTTTTGCTTGTGTGCGTGCGATAAGTTTTTTCCCTCTTTGTTTGTTCTAAGCAAAAACACTCTATTACCAAGACCGGAATCTCAGACTGACATTTCGGTTTGCCTACAAGCTAAAAAGCACTAAATGTGAGAAAGTGTGCGTGAAATGGTGCAAAAAACCAAACACATTCTCACAATTAGTGCTTTGGGCCATCAAAATGCTTCATTATAGTAATAAGCCCCATCTAAATGCTTCATTTTGAATGTTTCATGGCCTCGTTCAAAAACTAAACAATCCTAACCAACAGAATCTGAAGTGCTGACATGGTCTTAAATTGGAAGATTTGTATAGCTTTTTAATTTCAATCCAAATAAATGTTGTAAATGTATATTAAATAAAATAAAATTGACCAAATACATATTATTTAATGATTTATTAGTTTATTATTATTTATTTTGTTTACTTAAATTATTTGCGAACGCAACATGCGCTGCAACTGGTTATGTATAATTATTGCAAATGGACAAAAGTGTAACTCAATACTTTGTAAAACAACAAAACAGACAATTTTTTCAGCTGTAGTTTGCTTAGACCATTTTTTTGGCGACGTTAGAAGTTCAGGTGGAAACAATAGGCGGTGCCTCCGTATTTTTTTTGTACAGACAATGGTACGAGAAGCATACTTGTGAAGTTCCATTGCCAACTTTAGCTAGTTCAGATTCCTCAATTAGAGTAGTATTTTCATCATTTAAGCAGTTCGATAATTGCAAGACCAAATTTTAGTTTTGTTTGTTGCAGAAATATTCCTGAAAATTTTTTTTCGAGGGACTGTGTTAGAGTAAGAATTTTGTTTGTAGTTAGATTTTGGAATAAAAATTTGAGGGAACCATGTTTTAAAAATAAGTTGCTTTGTGTAAAGCATCTTTAAGGAAAAGAAATAGGCAATATGGTTACACACAATACCAACTAAATGCTGCTATTAATGCTAATTTTGTTTCTAAAAAGTTGATGAAGGTTAGCTGAAGCGGAAATTTCTTTAATGAACATACCTAAAATATTATTGGCTTTCTCAAAAATATTTTTCTATACTAACTTCTGCTTTCTATCTGAAAACTATTGTTTATGTATATTTTCTTCTATGTTCTGCATTTATAAAATGTAATCTATGAAAGTATTTATTATATTAACAAAAACAAAAACATGTACGTTTCATTTTTTCATTATTAGCAACACTTTTACTAAACATACCCTTCAAACAATAATAAGTAAATTCGAAGTTTGTTAACTAAACATTTTTAAGGAATGAATGAAAATTATATTTTTCGTTAAACTGTGGGAATTCACTAAAAAAACTTCTGTACTTCAACAATAAACATTAATGTCGATTACTTGATCTATTGAATGAGTTGTGCATGAATTCAGAACGATTTTAAAACGTTTTCATTTTGTGATACATGTCAAAATTTTTATTTTATTTGCTCTGCATTTATTCAACAGGTTCGCTATAATCGTTCTGATTATTTTTTTTTAAATTGTGTTCCTTTGATGCATAGTTTTTTTTGATAGCAAATACATGTATGTTTCCATCAATCAAGAATGTTATGGATAAGGTATTTTTAGATTATAACTCTTTTTTTAAATTTAATATTTATTAATCAAAATGGAATTGAAAAATAGTTGCAAGCTTAAATCATTAAAAACAAACTATAAATATACTTGGATTGGTTAAATTTATACAGATTTTAATTACTTGCAAAAAAAATATTTGGGCCGTTCATTAACGAAAATTTATTAGAATTCAATAAAAAAATTTCGCTCGCACCCTTAACTTGATGGTTCTTCGAACGCAACTTTGATACAATAATTCAAGGTTAAAGGCCCAACTATAATAGGCATAAGCAAACATAAGCTTATGTCAAAAGCCCAACGAAAATTCACTTAAGTTTGTGAAATTACTGCGGGTAGCCATAATGCAATTTTGCTCACTTATCTACATGTCAAAATAATATTCGCAGCTCTATATGAAGATATAAATCCTTCGTACGTATTACCCTCCAAAACCCATTTGTTTACATAGTTGTATTTGTAATGTGAAAGAATTCAAAGAGAAAAATTGACGTGTTTTCACGCATACATAGAAATAACTAATGAGTTTTTGGGGAAATTTCATAAATTAGAAGAGAAATGACACGCACACTATGAATAAGTTTATGAGGCTGATTTCCGGTTATGATAAACATTCTGAGAGAAATTATCTGCAGTGGAGTTGGCCTGTGTGTATTTGATCCAAACTGTCAGATTTACTTATGCGGCGAGCGACTGGGATCGCTCTTGCTTAAGTTTGCTTAAGTTAACGAAACTGAGAAAAATTGAACGAAACGGAGCTAGACTCCATTATGGTCACTCGTATTAGATTCTTTGTATTCGTACGTTTACTTATGCGCGCATATGCGAGCTTATGTCTATTATAGTTGGGCCTTAAAGGCCCAACTATAATAGGCATAAGCAAACATAAGCTTATGTCAAAAACCCAACGAAAATTCACTTAAGTTTGTGAAATTACTGCGGGTAGCCATAATGCAATTTTGCTCACTTATCTACATGTCAAAATAATATTCGCAGCTCTTTATGAAGATATAAATCCTTCGTACGTATTACCCTCCAAAACCCATTTGTTTACATCGTTGTATTTGTAATGTGAAAGAATTCAAAGAGAAAAATTGTCGTGTTTTCACGCATACATAGAAATAACTAATGAGGTTTTTGGGGAAATTTCATAAATTAGAAGAGAAATGACACGCACACTATGAATAAGTTTATGAGGCTGATTTCCGGTTATGATAAACATCATAGAGGAAATATATTATCTAGAGTCCCGACTGGTACCCGTCTTGCCTGAAACACCCTCAAATTTTGTTTGAGGTAACTCTCTTAAAAGCCCGTACCAACTACATAGAATCTGCATTTTCCCATTAGAAATGCACGGGACAACTAACACATGCTTATGCTAATGGGCAAAATTCGCTCAATTTAGTTTGTAGGCCGAAAGAGAGCAAACCCATTAAGTCGGGACTCTAGATAATATATTTCCTCTATGATAAACATTCTGAGAGAAATTATCTGCAGTGGAGTTGGCCTGTGTGTATTTGATCCAAACTGTCAGATTTACTTATGCGGCGAGCGACTGGGATCGCTCTTGCTTAAGTTTGCTTAAGTGAACGAAACTGAGAAAAATTGAACGAAACGGAGCTAGACTCCATTATGGTCACTCGTATTAGATTCTTTGTATTCGTACGTTTACTTATGCGCGCATATGCGAGCTTATGTCTATTATAGTTGGGCCTTAAGTATGAAATTTAAGGAATTTCGTAGTGATTACTCTAAATTAGTGAATTAATTATAATAAAGTGATGTTGAACATGCTTTTTTCAAGACAAAAAGCTACATTGGTTCACTATTCACAAAATGCCTGCAAAATTAAAGCTTAAAACTGACTTTTTCATCGAAAAAAGTTAAAGGAAAAACCTGAAAAAAACTTATTAACCCCTCCATTTTGTTTTTGCTATGCAAAGTGCCGCTACCCCACAGCATCGTTTTTTTTTTGTTTGTGCTCACATCTATTCATGGACTAATTGTCAAAATTACAAATACAACAATGTAAACAAACGGGTTTTGGAGAGTGAAACGTACGAAAGATTCCGGTCTTGGTAATGGAGTGTTTTTGGTTCTGAGCTGAATTTAATTTGGTGTGCCATTTTGTGTTATAAAATGTGAAATTTATTTGAAAGTTATTCACGTAGCAGTACGCACACAAATAAAACCCAAATGTCATTTCGATTCCATTTGAATTCGATTCCTCGATTCAGTGCCACCATATACCTGGATCGAAATCTCAATTCGATTCCTCGATCTCCTCTTGTAACCAGGTAAATGTCGCCTTCGGCATAATGATGTGCCAAACCGCTAATTTCTCTAACCGAGTCAACTCGAGTTAGAATTCAAGCAAACCGAGTTGCAAACCGAGTTAGCCAACTCGGTTTTTTTTTTCAAATTATTTTTATTCATCTTATGTTTTGAAAAATTAAAACAAATGCAAACGTTCTAGATCTAGTGAAGAGATGCATAGTTTTTTTATTAATTCATTTAGGTAGTACGTAACAAAAAAAAATAGGAAAAATAAAATTAAAAGAAAAAAAAAATATTAATTCATTTGAAAAACAATAAATACAACTTTGGTAGGTACAAAACAAGGAACTTCATGTTACAAGATTAAATTATTTCATAAATAATAATTTTGATTACACTATCAACTTTTTAAATAAAAAAAAAACTGAAATATAAATTAAAATTATGCAATAAAAGCAGCATTCAAATGGCAGCATTCGTTAATCGTTAAGGAACTAAAAAAAGAAAAACCCAATAAGAATAAGAAACTAAAATAAAATACTTTTGCAACGGTATGAGAGCAACTCGGGTTGGCTGGCTCTATTTGTATACAAACAAAAACAAAAACTTCTTTTACTCGACTTCAATTCAAATTTCAAACCCGTCAAACACGGCGAGCGCATACACCACACAACACACAACAAACAATCACATCAGATATGTATCTGCAAAAAAAATTGTCAACAAGAGAAAGAGAAAAGAAACCTAACTATACTACCCAGACCCAACACTCAACCACAACCGAATTCCAAATAAGTATTGAATCAGTAAATTCAACTCGGTTAGTATTATAAAAGACAGAGATACTGTTTTTGTTTTCCAACTCGACTTTATATACACCGATGAAGATGACGACGACGCGAACGGGTGTTTGTTTTCGTTCTCTCGGTTCGACCAACTCGGTTTGATTTTTATATTACTCGGTTTGACTCGGTTTAGCTGTAACCCGGGTTGACTCGGTTTATTAACTCGAGTTGACACATCACTACTCGGCAGTCTGCTAAAGGCAAAGTCAAAGTGCGAATTTGTCTCTGTGTTATTATATACCCCTCAAGTATTTTCGTCTATTTTTTAATCTTAAAATTTGATATAAAGGAAGAAACTTATTAATATTCTAGAATGAAAGAATTATATTAAGAGTTCTTACAATTCAATATATATTCGTCAAGGCGCTATTTTCTTAAGATTTGCTTTGTTTTGCGCTTATCTAATGTTTCGGAGTCGTAGTTGGTTCTCTGGAGCATGGAGTCGTCCCAAAAATCGGCTGTCGCTCGACCATTTGAAATATTTACACACCATCCTTGAGAAAAATACTACGGTGTCTGAGAACAATCGCGAGCTTTTGGTAGAATCCCTAAGGTGTATTGCAGAAATACTTATATGGGGTGATCAACATGACTCTTCCGTTTTTGAGTATGTCTCTATAAATTTATTATTTCAATAATTTTATAAACCACTTTTATAGTTTTTTCTTGGAGAAGAATATGCTGTCGTTTTTTCTTCATATAATGAGACAAAAAAGTGGTGGTTCTAGTTACGTATGTGTACAATTACTACAAACATTGAACATTCTTTTTGAAAATATTCGCAATGAGACGTCGCTATGTAAGTTTGTATAAAGGATTCTCATCAATTTCTTCAGGGCCCTTTCACACCAAACGAATCCGAATCAATCAGAATCACTCCGAATCAAGTTGAATCTGATTGACCAAGATTCGGCTTCGAGCGCTCCGTTTAAATGTGAAGGGATTCTTTTCCCGCCTTCAGACCGGACGAATCTGGTTCAATCAGGTTTGATTCGAGGTCGCACTTGATTCAACTTGTCAGATTCCTCGTCCGGTCAGTCTTGAATCAACAACCATACGAGTACGAGATGGACGTGGAGTTATTAATTTTAAAAGTTAAAGAAAATAGTGCGATTTATGACGATGAAAAAGATGAAAGGATTTTATAGATTCAGGTTGATTCAGCTGGTGTGAAAGAGTGGAGATGACGATTCGGATGCAACTTGATTCGGAGTGATCCAGATTGATTCGGATTCGTTTATTGTGAAAGGGGCCTAAACATTCATTTCTTGCTTCAATAGATTACCTTTTGAGTAACAATCATGTGAATTCCATCATTGTCCATAAATTTGATTTTTCCGATGAGGACGTTATGGGATATTATATTTTGTTTTTGAAAACACTCAGTCTAAAACTAAATACTCACACAATACACTTCTTTTACAATGAGGTAAGAGATAAATAACATTTGTTAACCATTGAATAATTGGAATATGTTGCAGTACACCAATGACTTTCCTCTTTATACAGAGGCTATAAAATTTTTTAACCATCCCGAATCCATGGTGAGAATCGCAGTAAGGACCATATCTTTAAATGTTTACAAAGTTCAAAATGACAGCATGTTGAAGTTCATAAGGGATAGGTAAGTAAAGTTCATAGATGTTATTCATTTAAAAATAATAACGAACATAACCTTTTGTGATGCATTTCGCTAATAATTGACTAATTAATCACTTTTTTAATATTTTGATCAGTCAAAATATAGTTTCTACCTACACTGAACTTAACTTTTTCAAAGTAAACAAAAATTTTCATTAGGCTTATTGAAAGAAGTCTTAAGTTTTGAATGGAGCTACACTAAGAGTTAATTGAAATAATTATTTTGCCAAACCTTCAGCTTCGTTGAGGTCGCTCATCACATTTTTCTTATTGGCGTACAAATTAAATGAAAGGTATTTGCTTCAGTAATTCAATAATTACAAATAGAAGGAGACACCGGGCATTAGAAAAACTAAAAATATTAAATATACCTATTATGATTGCGAAATTCCGTCATGGACGAAAATAAATGAGACCTGGTCTCCCAAGTGCCGAGACCTAATGTACTCTCAAAACCATAGGGTGTACCATTCTGTGGCAATCATCCAAAATGATGGATGAACTTTCGGAGCCACTGGAGAGTATTGTCATCCACGCCATAGTCATAGTTTTAAATCCGTGGACTGCAGTGAGGTCGCCGAAGAGCGACGCGGGCTTACTCTTGACTGTTGCCTTGATGACTTATTCTAGGATTCTTAGCTCCAGTAGTTGCCGTTGGTTTGCCTTAGAGTGGGCTTGCCAAAGACAAAAATGGCAAATGGCAACTTGATGACGTTCCTGCCCTACGGATGTTTTAAATCTTTTACTTATCCTGGGTGATGGGCTATTAGACGACAAGCTTCCTCGCTCTCAGAAATACAAGCATAAGAGACCATACGATTGTTGCAAGTTGATTCTTAGATGTGTGCCCTAGTAATATCCTTAGTGGTGTCAGAACAATCCCCTCCCATCTTATCCTTGTCTTCACCCCTTTGGAAGATGGTCTTTGTCAGTATGCGCAGCAGCCATTGGTGGGTTGACCCCTTTTTTAACTGGAAATCAACTGTAGATAGTGGTGGAGAAAGAAATGTTAGATCTGTAAGTAGAAAAGAAAAAGATATTTAATAGTTTACTAGAGTATCCAGGGAAAATAGTGGTTCGTCACTAGCGACTTCTCCTCCCGATATTGAGATGGATAGGCCAGGCAAATGCTAACAGCCGTGACTTCTACCGATAATATATATCTTCGCTGCCATATTACTTTTGTTAATTTCCACTATCATATTTTGAGTCCCTCTTAGTTGTTTGTGTCCTTTGCCGCTAAGCCGAGTGTCATCCATTTGACCAATGCTGCACAGCCCGGGATCCAAACGTAAGCCCACTCATCACGGCATGGTGGAGACCCGTCGAGGAGGGAGGTGATAGTTATAAAGTAGTTCATTTGGATAAACCGAATTTGAGCTTCTTGGAATATTGGTGGGAGGAGCAGAGTTGGACTTATAAATAAAGGATGCAAAAGAGAGAGGAGGTGCACTGAAAAAACATAAAACATATTCGCTATAACTAGCCATTGAAATAAAAATTCCTTTTTTTGGGGTTCTATTAAGTTCTTCAAATGTGACCAATGCTGTCTTTTGTATGGAACATTGTTGCAATTAATTTTAGCTCTAATAGCAACATTCGTTCCCATATACTACCTAAAACCCATGGTTAGGATGCAGCCACAATGATTTTGCCCGGTAATAGCGTATGAGGCTACTCAATCTTGTAGGATAGTACTCAACAACGTGATACCTTTATAGTTTTTGCACGTTGTCACATCTTCTTTCTTGTGTAATGCACACAAAATACGTTTTCGCTGCATTTCTTCATGTTCCCATACGTGCATTATAGTTTCATGAACTGCTCGATGTATAGCTGGTCCGCCATGTTGAAACAGCTCGGCTGATATGCCGTCGGGTCTGGTAGTTTTGTTTTGTTTGAGCCTTTTTACAGCCTTATCGACCTCTTCTATGCTTTGTGGAGGAAGCATATGGAGCATGGAGCACTTTTTCAGAGAGCTGACCGTTAAGCAACTCATTAAAGTACACTTCTTATCGCAATATGTGCAGCGTTGTGTACACTGCGTCATGTTTCGGGCGGTCAGGTTCTCGGCTTTGTTCAAGTTCTTCTCTCAGGATGCTATTTTTCTGTCTGTGAACCCAATTTTCTGTTTTTCTGAGCTCTTTGTATTAATCGGTATGCAACATTCCTACGCTCAGTCGCTAGTTTCCATTCATCATCAAACCATTCGCTCTGATCTCTGCGATTGCTGTTGAGTATTATTGACAATATTTTTAAGGCGTGTGCACTTCTCTTCTACGCCCTCTTGAAAATATCATTATAGTATATACCTGTAGAGGTTAAAATATTTATTAAAAATTACTTGTAAAAGTAAGTTTGCAAATCGTCCATTGCTTATGTACAGTGACAGACAAACCAATAGAATCACTTTTTATTTATTTAGATTTCTTACGAAAACTCAAATATTTAAAGGTGGCATTAATTTATATTTTATTATTTCTTTATTCTTTATTCTATTATTCAAGGATGGATTGCAAAAAAAAACCACAAGATATTTGAACTTTAATGAAAAACAAAAAAGGATGATTTTTTTAATAAAATTTTCCCTTGACGCGTCGTTGAATGCACTACTGCCGGCGCGACGGAGTAGAACGGCTATCACGATATCTCAGCTTCAGAACTTTGAAACAAAAAATGGCAGTGATTTGAAAAAAAATTTTTTTGAAAAAGCTTGTGTCTAGACCTAGCGAGATGTTTTGTGAATAAGTAACGCTTTACAGATTTTGGATATCTTCTATAGTTTCGTCAAAATCGTGCCAACAGTGTTGAAAAACACTACTTTTGGAAAAACGCGTTAAAAGATAAATGTTATAATTAAATAGGCAGGATGGGGGCCGGGTTTGAGGCTCGATATCTCGTAAACCAGCATGCTTTCGATCAAATCCTTCACAAAAATCGTTTTTTCAAACCGCGAAGGTAGACGGCCCCCTTAAGCTAATTAAAAAAATGGTTAGTAATAATTAGTATAACTCGGAAGTCTCCTAGTGCTTTAAAAACTCAAACCAGTCTTGGACCGACATACAGTGTTGGCCAAAACTAAAGCAACAGTTTGCTTCAAAGAATGTCTTACGATGTAGTACGTTGTATTGATCATGAAATCATAATTTTTTTCTTGTTTCCTATAGCCACTCTTGTTGTTAATTATTTTACTAAATCTGAAAGCAGTTAGCAACAATGCAAGAAAAAAAAATAGCAAAGAATTATCTCCAATTCGTTTTACCGTTGGCCAAAACTAAAGCAACTTTTTTCCTGCTCTTCTTTGAACTCGTCACATGACATCAGGAGATAAAAAATACCGTTACTTTTAACCAATCTGGACATTAGAAACCTAACAAAACCTAAAATAAAAAAAATAGTCATTCACTGTATGCAATTTGTGGAGTAATAACCTGTGAAGTGATTGGTCTCTACTTTTTTTTTCAATGGCGCGAAATAAATATCCAACAACGTTTAAATTTAAATTAATTAACGATTATAGAAGTGGAATTAAACAATTAGAGCTTGCAAAAAAGTTTAATATTAATAAATCAGTTATATCTCGCTTAATAGAATCATTTAACAAGAATAACACCGTGAAAACTATCCACAGAGGTGGTAGGTCAAGGGCAACGACGCTCAGAGAGGATAAACTGCTTATCCAAGCAATAAAAAAAAAACCCTTCTTATCCTCCAGAGAACTTAAAACAGATCTATCATTGGAAGTGAGTGAAAGAACGATTCGCCGGAGAGCGGTGGATGGTGGTTTGAAATCGTTCAAAATAGTGAACAAACCTTTTATTTCGCTCAAAAATAAGAAGGCAAGATTGAAATTTGCCAAAGAGCATTTAAACTGGACAGTTTCCAAATGGAACACAGTGTTATTTTCTGACGAATCCAAATTTAATTTTAAGGGTTCAGATGGTGTGCAACGTGTTCGTCGTCCAATTAACAGAGGACTAGATCCTTCTTTTACAAGAGGAACCGTGAAACATGGAGGAGGATGCATCATGGTCTGGGGATGCTTCTCTGGACAGGGAGTAGGGCCTATTCATAAAATAGATGGGATAATGGATCGCTTTGTATACAAAGACATTTTGGGAAACATCATGCTCCCCTACGCAGAGGAGAATGTTCCTCTTAAATGGACTTTCCAGCACGACAACGATCCAAAACACACCGCCAAGGTTGTAAAGGAATGGTTTCGTGATCATAAAGTTGAGGTGATGGAATGGCCAGCACAGTCTCCGGATCTCAACCCCATACATCTATGGGAGATTGTAGATCGGAGAATTGTACGCGAAAGCTGTAAAACTCCAAATGACCTCTTTGCCCAAGTCAAAGAGGCTTGGAAAAGTATCCCTAGCACTATTATCACGAATCTTATTGAGAATATGCCTAGAAGATGCAGAGCAGTGATCGAAAATAACGGTTTCTCCACAAAATATTGATTAGAAATCACGTTCTTAAGTAGATTATTTTATTTGTAAATAAAGTTGCTTTTGTTTTGGCCAGACAGAAAAGACATTTTTTAATGTAATTTTTTAAGGAGTAAAATATTTATTTTTTGTTTTTATAATTTTGATTTTTAAAGTTCAAACATTTTTGTAAACTATTAGCGAAATGAAATATATGCATCTTTATGCATTTAAATTACAAAGATTTTTTGTATTAAAAAAGTTGCTTTAGTTTTGGCCAACACTGTATGTAAAACTTCTATTCTATTCTTCTATATCTATTTTTTTCTTGATTACTTTAATTATATTTTTCTTCTTAACAGTTTGAAAAATAATAAAACATAAATTAATTACAAATAAGGCATTACATAAGAAGTGATCATATTGTATTATCCGTAAATGTATAACTGTAATATTTATTGATTTAAATAATTGCAACATTAACATAACTAAAACTTAACTCATTTCTTTTTAAATTGATTATATTATAGAACGGCTGCTCCATATTTCAGCAACTTAGTTTGGTTTATTGGAAAACATATTTTAGAACTAGATGCGTGCGTCCGAACAGACATTAAGTAAGGAATTAAAATAAGAAAATAAAACCAACTAATGAGCTCCAATTTAACTTTCAGCCACCAATCAAATCAGAAGCTTTCCAATCTTGTTGCTGAACACCTCGATCACTTGCATTATCTCAATGACATTTTGCTACTTGAAATACGCGATTTGAATGCAGTTTTAACGGAGCACCTTCTTCACAAACTGTTCATCCCCCTGTATATATTTTCTCTGACCCCTGCACCACCGCTTTCAATGGCTGTAGTTACCCAAAATTTGGCTGCTGTTCTTAACAAGGTTGTTGACATTGATATTCAAGAAATGAACAATCCGCGTGTATCATCCGTAGTCGCTTTGTACCTCTTATCTTTAGTATTTTTGGTTATAACACATGGACCTTTAGTGCATTCTTTGGCTTGGGTCATATTGAATGCGGATAGTAAAGTATTTACCGAAGGAGCTGCAGAGATCTTGAATGCATATGTTGAACGAAGAGAAGTAGTTGTTCCTGGGTTTAAAGAACCCAGAGAAAGTCTAGAAGAGGCTTTAGATACAGTCGCTTCCGCTTCTTCGGTTTTAAATATTTGCAAGGAAGAAAATGTTTCAGCAGTCCACGCACAAGAACCACAATTAAATTCTGGAGCTATTGATCAACAACCAAGTTCAAAAACAATTCACGAATCAAATATTACTGATGAGGAGAAGGAAAAGCTTAAAAAACTTGTGGAATCATCCTCATCAGACAGACTTCGTCCGTTCTTAGATGTCGTTGTATCATCTTTAGACTGTGCTGAAAATGATTATTTGGCATTGCTATCACTATGCCTAATTTATTCTATGGCAAATAACCGAGGTGGGTATCGTTTATATGTGCATTAATTGTAATATCTTCATTGTTTATAGCTAAACTAAAAATTCTTTCTTCATATTCTATTGCAAAACTATTAACACAACTATTTATAGACGGTACGTAATTCATTTTAAGTCCTCACTTCAGCTATTAAAATTTGTATTTATATAGCAGATTAGATTTCTAAACAGTAGGTTCATTGTTTTTTTTTTGGGAGTAAAAAGCAATACAAGAGAATACATACAGGGTGTCCCATAAGTAATTGACGAAACTGTATATAGTGAAAGGTCAAGTCATAACCTATCAGAATTTGGTAACTTGTCTTTGAAGCATCCTTAATTTTTTCAAGTAATGGTTGCTTTAACGAAATTGTCAAAAACACCTACTTTTAGTAGGTTTTTTACTCACGCTGTCCACAAATTTTTTTTTCTTCTTTTACATGTTAATATTTTAGAATTTTGAATAAAAAGGACAGTACTCTACGTTCAAAAAAGTAATTTGTCAGCACTATTTTACCAAAAATTGGCAGTTAAAATAGTATTCTAATCAAACTTAAGTCATATTAATAAAAATCAAATTACGCAATACTGGTTCTTTTTTTTAAACTTGCTTCAATTTTTAGCTTTTTAAAAAAATATAAAACATTAGAAAGTTAGTTCAAAAGATATAAGCATTTCAACTTAATAAGTCACAAAATGTGATGAGAAAAAAATGTGTTTTAACAGATGTTAAATTCTAACAGGAATTTACATCACTAGAGACATATATTATTGCATATTCTATTGTAAAATAATCTTCAACAGTGGTTATGTTCTTTACTGAAGAATAAAATAAACAGCCTTTTCTGATTATGAAAATATTTAATAATAATAATTTAATGAAACATATTTCGATGTGATAATTTTCTTATCACTATAATTGATAACAAGTGATCAAACTTAAAGTGTTTGAATGTTAAATATTTCAACACTCCTCCTCGTTCAAACCTTTAAATAATCTTACAATTTGTTCTCAATTTTATGTGTCTGGCTGGTGGCAAGGGTTTCGTGAAAATATCCGCGATCATTTCTTCTGTTGGACAAAACTTGCAGGTGATACGGTTTTTATCAATGTGATCCTTTACAAAATGGAATTTTGTATCTATATGTTTTTGTGCGATTACTAAATTTTTCTTCTTTGATGATTTTCAAGCAGCTTTGATTGTCCTCGAATATGGTTGTCGGATTTTGAACTCCCTCGTGCATGTCTTCTAATAATCTTTGTAACGACTTTGTTGGCTTAAGGTCGGTGCTGGTATGCTGGTACCACTGTAGCTCGTCGGTTGGGGTGGTTCTTTGACCTCCTAATCGTCACACAAAAATCATACCAGTCTAGGGTACCTATAGGTATTAAAAGGTACGCGAGAAATATGTCTATACCCTCCCTCCTTGTCGTCATACTCGCCTAGACGACCCTTGATATTGGTGTCCTTTTTTTATCCTCTCCTCATCTTTCAAGTTTCCTCCCACTCATCTCTTAATAAAAAAATTTTACCACTTCATTTTAAATTCACAAATATTACATTATTTATTTCATCAAAATTCATTTTTTTTTTTACTTAGTTTTTAAGTTACGTATCATTTATGCTTCTTTTAAATGAAAGAAAAGTTTATTTCATAAATTTAAATAAAAATTAGAATAAGAGTTCAAAAAAAATGTATGTAAAAAGGTTTATATTATGTCCCGTATTCAATTTTCCGGGATGGGTTTAAATACGCGATATATGAATTATTATATAAGTATTATTTTGTAATCTAGCGTAAGTTCAATATTTTAAAGTATAAAAAAAATTGTTAAAGGACTTACCGAAAACGAAGAAGAAGTGGCCACTACTGCTTGTTGATCAGCGTTGAAGTCGTTTTAGCTATGGATCTATTTGTTTTATTTTACCTCACGCGAGATTTCATATAACACTTTTAATTTCTTTTGTCTTAAAACACTAAGTTTGTTTTTCTATTTTTTTTTCTTTTAATATTGCGACACTTTACTTTTTCATACTTTTTCTTACACTCTTACTTTAATTTGCACATTAAAAAAATTTAATCAATGAAAATTTTAAAATTATATATGTATATTAAAAAAATGTAATTGCAGCTAGCTGGATTTGAACTCGAGACCCCTAGCTTGTTGAACTTCTAAACGGCGTGTTAACCAATTCAGCTATCTTTTCTATTGATTAATAGTTGATTGATAATTTATTAGTTTTCTACCAGGTTACTTAATAACCTGGTAATCCTGTTTAACGATAATTAGCTCCCAACTAATTTTCTGATCGCCTGTTATCGATAAGCCACTTCAAGTCCCTAAGGACTAGTAGAGGGAATTTTAGGCTTTTCAAATTCAATGAGGGAAAATGCCTCACTTTCCTTTTTTGTATAACTACTTTTTTTTCAATATATGTATATTCTATGATGGACGTATACCGTCTTTTCCTTTTTTTTTTTTAATTTTGAATTCGATTTAGATTTAAACTTCTATATGGTCTCTTCTATATATGTATGTATATAGATTCAAATTTTAACTTTAAAAGCTGAATAACTTGTCGTTGCTATGGTCCAAAGGAAAAAGACTTAACTAGACTTTTGAACAATGGAACCATGTACCTCGGAACCCTCGAAAGCTCGCTGTTATTCCTTTGTTCCTGACCCATACCTACAAAGGTCTTTGTTCCCAGGCTCATACAAAAAACCATATTTTCAGTTAAAACGTTTTTCCTGCATAGTGTGAGTTTTTCTCATTCTTACTTTCTACTGAGAGAAAGTTTTCTAATTAAAATCTTCCCAATGACTTATGCTCTGAGCTTGCTAACTTGGCAACATTCTCACAATTTCTCTGAGTGTGTTGCTAAAGTTCCTACTTTAAAATCTACTACCTTTTCCTATCTTCCGCATCCCTATTCCGAATTTCCTAATCCCTACCTTGTCAACTTGACAGCTCAATTATTTTTCTAGAATGTCAACAAAACAACTAGCTTACTGCGAGCATTTTGGTCTATTTTATTTATACATCGAATAATTTATTTATTTCTTTATAAAAAATGAAATCGGTTACAGGGCTATGCTGGTTTCTAACAATAAATTGTTGGAAACTATGCATACGAACCCACGAGTGTAAAATTTGTGTTCAATAAGTGGCATATTAACATTCAAGTGCGGCTAGCAAATAGTTTGGAACTACATCATTCTCTAACGCAAACTCGGTCGCCGTGTTTTTTTATTCATTGACTAATGCCTAAATTAGAATTAACGTGGGAGCCGTACCTAACTCCCTGATGTCTCATGCCGGGCTACTATCAGATAAGTATTTTGTTATATAATAGAAATGATAAGACATTCTTTGTGAAAAGTTTGTTTTCTTTTCAGGTTATTGTCGGATATCTTTAGAATGAAAAATCCCTATGGGTTTTCCTTTTAGGGTTTCAAGTTCGTACATACACGAGCCAACGATTCTTCTAACTCTGGATTTCAGAAATTTGGGTAGCAATTTAGCATTGATGCCTTGCACAAACTTGCTTTGAGCAAAGTTGCGGTGGAACACTTCTTGCCCGACCGTAAACAGGACCGGCTTTGCTCGTAAATTGTAAGTATTTTTAGATTTCTGAAATGCTCTATCTAAATTAGTTTTAATTTTGTGATGTGCCAGACTTACTTTAGCTTCTTTCGGTAAATACATTGTATCGTGATCGTTTAAAGAATTTAAATTCCGTAGAATTTTATAAGTCGAGGCGTGCGTAATCATATTTTGATTGAAAAGTGCAAAATATGGTTGACACCCAATCGAATCATGCACGTCTGACCTTAATGCACACGCTATGCTTGACAATTGTAAGTCCCAGTCATTCTGCTCCTTGGAAATGAGTATCCTTAGTTTACTGAGGATATTTCTATTCACTCTTTCCGAGTTATTCGCTTGCGGTGAATACAAAGCAGTTTTCTGGTGTTTGACCCCATAAGCGTTCAAGAAGTTAGCGAATTCTTTCGAAACAAACTGTCGGCCGTTGTCAGAATGCAATATTTCAGGCGTTCCGAACTGATGGAAGACATCGCATTCTAAAAACTTAATTATTTTAGCCGAGGTAGCTACTGACAAAGCCGTCAAAAAGACAAATTTTGTAAAGTGGTCCAACACTATCAGTATGTAAATATTCCCTCGTTTTGTCCTTGGATAAGGGCCTAAGAGATCTATAAATAACCTCTGCATTGGCCTTTCGGTTATAGTCTGGTTCTGGATTGGAGCACGAAGAGTTACATTGGGAGCTTTTACAGTTTTGCAAAGGTCGCAATCATTAACATAACTTTTTATGTCCAAAATCATTTTTGGCCAATAGTACTTGTCGCGAATTCGTGCGTACGTTTTACTAAACCCACTATGTAAAGTCAATCTAGTTTCATGCGACATCTGTATGACTTGTTTAGTTAAGGAATCCGGGAGCCAAAGCTTCCACCGGGAATCCTCTTCTCCCCATTCTCCCGTTCTAAACCGAACGCGCCTATATACATACTTGCCCGATACGACCAGGTCCGGTAAGGACTCTTGGTTATCGGTGATGTTCTTTCTCAACTTAGAATATTGCTCCGAGTCAAAATCGTCCGCGTTCAAGTCTACTTCTTCTCCTATTACATTTGCTGAGATCTCTTCACAACTTACCTCGGATGGCTGAATCAGTATGCCTTCCATGTCTACTCGCGACAAGGCGTCAGGTACTACATTGAGTGAACCCTTTCTGTGTTCGATAGAAAAGTCGAACCCTTGTAGTTCAAGGCTCCACCGAGCTAACCTTCCACTCAAATCTTTGAGTGACATGAGCCACTTAAGGCTTGAGTGATCGGTTATCACTTTGAAAGGTGATCCCTCAACATAGGCACGAAACTTCCTTATGCTCAAGACTGCAGCAAGGCATTCTAATTCAGTCACTGTGTAATTTTTTTGAGCTTTGTTGAGTTTCTTAGACATGAACGCGATCGGCCGTTCATTCTGACTCTCATCAAGTTGAAAAAGAACTCCACCGATTCCCTCTGACGAAGCGTCGCATTGAATGACGAATGGCTTTTTGAAATCAGGTTGACTCAAAACCGGGGCTGAAGAGAGAGCTTCTTTCAGCTGGTTGAAACTGTTAAGCGCTTCGGCACTGAATTCAAATTTCTTTTTCTTAAGACAATCCGTAAGTGGTGCTGCTAATTCCGAATAGTTTCTTATAAAGCGACGATACCACCCCGTGAGACCTAAGAATCGTCGCACTTGCCTTTGTGAGTTAGGTGCAGGAAAATTTACCATCGCCTCGATTTTTTCTGGGTTTGTTTTCAACGTTCCTTGTCCCACTATGTACCCCAAGTATTTTATTTCCCGCATGCCGAATTTACTTTTATCGAGATTTATGGTTAGGTTCGCCCGGCGTAAGCATGATGCTACTTCTTTTAAGATACTAATATGACTTTCGAAGTCAGCGGTACATATTAAGAGGTCATCGAGGTATAGGAACACATTTTCTCTCAGGCGCGATGGCAAGACTTTGTCAAGAGTGCGGCATAAGGTTTGAGCAGCATTGCTTAGACCGAAAGGCATAACCTTAAATTGGTAGAGTGGTCTACCGGGAACCGCAAAAGCCGTTTTTGGTCGTGATTGTTCCTCCAAAGGAATTTGCCAATACGCGTCCTTGAGATCTATACCTGAGATAAAATGTGTATCCTTGATGCGACTTAAAAGACCGTCTACGTGTGGCATCGGGTAGGCGTCCTTAACTGTCACCGCATTAACTTTCCTAAAATCAAGACATAGACGAACTTTGCCGGGCTTCCTAACCAAAACCAATGGGCAACACCACGGAGAGTTACTCTCCTCGATAACGTCTAATTCCAGCATGCGGTCTAACTCTTTGTATACCTCTTCTTGCCGAACCGGAGACAAAGGGTAATGCCGGGACTTGATTGGCGTTGCGTCCCCTGTATCGACAACGTGAAGGCCTAGGTGAGTTTTTCCTAAACCTAACTCAACAAAGTTGGGAAACATTCTTTTAACCGATTCTAATCTAGCTCCTTTGTTCCGCAGATAACTCAACCAACTCTGCTTCTTCTTTGAAGTCGGATTCCTTCTCTTGATCATGAGCATCACAGACGATTTCATTGATTTGAGGAACTAAGTTGAACTCTCGCCAAAAATTCATTCCCAAGTATACGTTTTGGGTTAAGTTCGGGATTAAATAGAAACAAAGAGTTTTTGAGAGGCCATTGTATTTGGTGACAATATCACAATACCCGACAATGTCGTGTGAACTACCATCAGCTGTGCGGACCTGATTTCTATAAGGCTTAACCTTGGCCCCAATTCTTTCAACTAAGTCCCAACAATTTTTGCCCAAAGCTGAAATTGATGCACCGCTGTCTAACAGAGCGAAGTTAGGTTCTTCGTTAAGAAGTACGTTAACGTACATCCTACCATCGTCTTCTAACGAAATTATTGACTCTACAATTAATTTACGGTAAGTCTTACGATTCTTGTATCGGTCTCTACACTTTTGAATTTTTTTGCTCACTAAAGTTTCTTTCTTACCAAATATTTTAGCTCTGACTTTTGCATAATTTAACTTTCGTTCATGTAAAGATTTATGTGAGAAATGGAGAACAGGATGGCTAGGGATTTCTTGATTTTCAAATTTGTTTAAAGTTTGGACTGAATTTGTGTTTGAAGTTACTATGGATGGTTCACTGACGCCGTCTTTTCCTAGGTGTTGCTTGGAATGCGACTCTCTTTCAGTGAGTATACTTTTATTATTATTTATTGTTTGGAAGGGCCTGCAAAACTTTTCGTGGGACGACTCTCCCCGCCCTTCTTTTCGTCCCGACGAAAGTTTTCCGAGTGCTTATTGTTGCACTCAGGAGTGGAAACTCCCTTCGCCCCGCAAAGAAAACAAAACAAGTTCCTCGTATGAGAAGGACAGTTATAAAAGGAATGCCCTTTATAGTCACAGTTCCAACAGCAAAAAGTGCTGCTTGCTCGGTTTCCGTGAAGGATAGCGGAAATTTCTTCATTACTAACTTCCGACTTATCGTCTTCTTCCAAGACTACCTCGTGTACTGTCTTGGGACATCTTTTGGCTAGGAATTTTTCTACCTGTCTAGCTTTTAACCTTAGTTGCTCCAAAGTTTTGACATCCGAAGACAACAAAATTTCCCCAAGCTTATCCTTCGCGTTATTTCTGAGCACATCTATCAACTTTTTGCTGTCAAACGGCTCTTTCATAAGATCATTGATTGTGACGACTGCGTTGTAATACTCGTCGAAAGATTCTTTAAAGCCTTGCTTCCGAGTGAGTAGTCGCATGTAAATGTCGACGTCACCCTCAGGTCGACCAAACTCCCTACGCATCTCTGCTTTGACTTCCTCCAAACTAGCTTCAGTGTTCTTTTTCAGGTATCTCCAATACCATTTATTGGCGTTGTCCTTTAAGAGGACATGCAAATTTGAAACGATTTGCTCGTCAGAATACCCCGAAGACTTTTGCATGCGTTTAAATTTAAATAAGAATTCTCCAATGTTTGAAGATCCATCGTATTGGATATTCCAGCGATCTAGACGACATTTGTCCATGGCATTGGAATTGCTCACAGACAAATTAGCAAATTGGTTTTCTAACGGCGTTCTACTGGTCTGTCTCTCGTGAGACGAAGAACCGCTTATCGGTGCGCCTGTAGTACCTTGCACATTATGAATTCTTTCAAAACTATCTAAGCGTTTATTGACGCCTTCCATAAATTCTTTCATTTGCTGGAAAACTCGCATTTGATTGTCCAGCAAACTTCGATCTATCCTATCGAGTAGGTCTTCTTGATCCATCGTGCGGGCCCTATCTATATTTTCTTCTTGCCGTCTACTAAGATTGTCATTATCCTGTAAGGCATTGTTTTCTTGATTAGCGCCTTCATTCACTACCCCCTTGGACCGATTCCCTATTGTTTGACATTTCAAGACTATTATCTGAGATTATCGTATTCAACTCCCGCGAAAAATCTAACGAATGGTCTAAATTGAATCGGTCAATTGTAGTATTAAACCGCCTTACAAACTCTTCGAAAGTTGCTTCCGATATAGCTCGAAGATTATTCCAACTACTAGCTATACTTTTTCTGGGATTTTCCTGGCTCATGCTATTGAGCCTCCTAGTTTTCGAAAAAGAACAATTCAATTTTAATTGCTAATTCGAAAAAAAATTCGACTTTAATTTTCAAAATTAGGTGTTCTCTTCCAGCAGGCTTGCAAAACTTATTAAAATTCAAAATAATTTTGTGTCGCTGTGCGATACAATTATATTTTAATCACTTGAATGATTATTAAATTAATACTTTTAGTATTATCTATAAACTGATAATTATTTGGATTTCTTTTTCAGAAACGTTCATAAAATTTAAAGAGATGAGTGTGACTTCACTGTAAAAGATGTGTTGAAAGGACTTAAAGGACACCCTTGTTCTACGAGCCAAAATGAAAAAAAAATTTAAGTATTCTAGTGGTATGTATCTGAAACTATAAACAAATTAATATTCCGATAAAATCTCTTTTCCAGGACACCAACGGACGAACCTTTCATCTGCGATGACTCTGGCAAAAGTGATTTATCCTGGTTACTGGTTAAGTTTAAGATGAGTATTCTGTTGGAAGCACTTTATAGGTCGCTTTCGCTTCCTCCAGTCTACTTCCAACAAAATCTCCAAGCAAGGGCTAATTTATTCGGTCGTTTAAAAACCAATCTTTGATTTATCAAAGACTCGAACCTTAAGTTCCTTCTTGTGTTTTGTTTTTTTGAAACTGCTATGTTAATTTAAACTTCCGGTGGCAACCGATACCAAAACGTACTTTCGAGTCATCGGGACTCACAAAAAATTTAAATTAAATGAAACTGGCCTTTCAAATTGTTAAAAAAAAATACTATTGTAAAGAAAAGAAATGTTAATAAAATTGACTAAGAATTAAAATGTAAAAAAAAACTTGATGTGGCTCAAAAAAAATGTATCTAGCCTCGCTATCACTGATAGCGGCAACACGTTATGGGCGCCATTTTGTAACGACTTTGTTGGCTTAAGGTCGGTGCTGGTATGCTGGTACCACTGTAGCTCGTCGGTTGGGGTGGTTCTTTGACCTCCTAATCGTCACACAAAAATCATACCAGTCTAGGGTACCTATAGGTATTAAAAGGTACGCGAGAAATATGTCTATACCCTCCCTCCTTGTCGTCTTACTCGCCTAGACGACCCTTGATATTGGTGTCCTTTTTTTATCCTCTCCTCATCTTTCAAGTTTCCTCCCACTCATCTCTTAATAAAAAAATTTTACCACTTCATTTTAAATTCACAAATATTACATTATTTATTTCATCAAAATTCATTTTTTTTTTACTTAGTTTTTAAGTTACGTATCATTTATGCTTCTTTTAAATGAAAGAAAAGTTTATTTCATAAATTTAAATAAAAATTAGAATAAGAGTTCAAAAAAAATGTATGTAAAAAGGTTTATATTATGTCCCGTATTCAATTTTCCGGGATGGGTTTAAATACGCGATATATGAATTATTATATAAGTATTATTTTGTAATCTAGCGTAAGTTCAATATTTTAAAGTATAAAAAAAATTGTTAAAGGACTTACCGAAAACGAAGAAGAAGTGGCCACTACTGCTTGTTGATCGGCGTTGAAGTCGTTTTAGCTATGGATCTATTTGTTTTATTTTACCTCACGCGAGATTTCATATAACACTTTTAATTTCTTTTGTCTTAAAACACTTTAAGTTTGTTTTTCTATTTTTTTTTTCTTTTAATATTGCGACACTTTACTTTTTCATACTTTTTCTTACACTCTTACTTTAATTTGCACATTAAAAAAATTTAATCAATGAAAATTTTAAAATTATATATGTATATTAAAAAAATGTAATTGCAGCTAGCTGGATTTGAACTCGAGACCCCTAGCTTGTTGAACTTCTAAACGGCGTGTTAACCAATTCAGCTATCTTTTCTATTGATTAATAGTTGATTGATAATTTATTAGTTTTCTACCAGGTTACTTAATAACCTGGTAATCCTGTTTAACGATAATTAGCTCCCAACTAATTTTCTGATCGCCTGTTATCGATAAGCCACTTCAAGTCCCTAAGGACTAGTAGAGGGAATTTTAGGCTTTTCAAATTCAATGAGGGAAAATGCCTCACTTTCCTTTTTTGTATAACTACTTTTTTTTCAATATATGTATATTCTATGATGGACGTATACCGTCTTTTCCTTTTTTTTTTTTTAATTTTGAATTCGATTTAGATTTAAACTTCTATATGGTCTCTTCTATATATGTATATAGATTCAAATTTTAACTTTAAAAGCTGAATAACTTGTCGTTGCTATGGTCCAAAGGAAAAAGACTTAACTAGACTTTTGAACAATGGAACCATGTACCTCGGAACCCTCGAAAGCTCGCTGTTATTCCTTTGTTCCTGACCCATACCTACAAAGGTCTTTGTTCCCAGGCTCATACAAAAAACCATATTTTCAGTTAAAACGTTTTTCCTGCATAGTGTGAGTTTTTCTCATTCTTACTTTCTACTGAGAGAAAGTTTTCTAATTAAAATCTTCCCAATGACTTATGCTCTGAGCTTGCTAACTTGGCAACATTCTCACAATTTCTCTGAGTGTGTTGCTAAAGTTCCTACTTTAAAATCTACTACCTTTTCCTATCTTCCGCATCCCTATTCCGAATTTCCTAATCCCTACCTTGTCAACTTGACAGCTCAATTATTTTTCTAGAATGTCAACAAAACAACTAGCTTACTTCGAGCATTTTGGTCTATTTTATTTATACATCGAATAATTTATTTATTTCTTTATAAAAAATGAAATCGGTTACATCTTTGAAGCCAAATCGCTTCTTGGCATGTATCAGATAAGGCGATAAATTCCGCTTCAGTTGATGACAAGGATACACACGTTTGCTTTCTGCACGCCCAATTAATAATTCCTCCATTTAAAAAGAAAACGTAGCCGCTGTTTGATTTCCGTGTCTGTTTATCTTCTGCCCAATTTGCATCCGAATATCCAATCAGTTCCTTGCTGTCGCTATCGTTGTCACTTAGCTTCAACTTCAGTTTTGAAGTTCCTTTCAGATACTTAACCACGCGTTTGAGTTGCTCCCAATCTTCTTGATTTGGACTCGAAGTTTTCTGAGCTAATATGTTCACACTTGCTGTTACGTCCGGTCTGGTTTTTATTGAAATGTACAAAAGACATCCCAATAGTTTTTGATAATTAGTGGTACTGATCATTGTGTTTGCATCCAAAGGTGATTTGTAGTAACCTATTTCCATTGGTGTATTTGGTTCTTTTGCATCTTGTAGTCCGAACATCTTAGCAACTTGATGAATATATTTGGATTGACACAGTTCGAAATTTCCTTGTTGGTCTCTTGTTACTTCTATTCCAAGGTAATGCTTTATTTCCCCAAGGTCTTCCATTTCAAATTTAGCTTGCATTATGTCCTCTATGGTTTTCACATCTTTTTTATATTTGCAGGCAATCACGACATCATCAACATAGATAAGTACATAACACCAATTACCTTCAATTTTTCTGGAAAAAAAGCACGGGTCTGCCTTCCCTTGAACGAATCCAGCGTCCATCAAAGTCACTCTTACTTTTCATTCCAAGTCCTAGCAGCTTGTTTGAGCCCATAGATACTTTTCTTGAGCAGGCATACTTTGCTTGGATTCTCAAAATTGAAACCTGGAGCCTTATTCATGTAAATAGTTTCCTCCAAAGTTCCATTGAGAAAAGCTGCTTTGGCATCCATATGATGAACGATTAATCCTCTTTTTCCTGCAACAGAGAGCAAAGTTCTCAATGTAAATTGACGAACAACTGGTGCAAAAACTTCGTTAAAATCTATCCCAAATTTTTGTGAAAATCCTTGGGCTACAAGTCTTGCTTTATATTTTTTGATATTTCCTTTTTCGTCCTTTTTTACTTTGAATACCCATTTACTTCCAATAGCTTGTCTTTTTTCTGGTAGATCAGTAAGTTCCCATGTATTGTTGTTTTTAAGTGTCTCCATTTCCTCTTGCATTGCTGATATCCATTTGGTTTTGTCTTTACAGGACATTGCCTCTTCGAAGTTTTTGGGCTCTTGAGTTTCTTCAATAGTAAAATTTATTTCGTCGATCAATCTTTTAGGGGGTTTTCCTTTAGTTGTCCTTGTTGAGACCTTCTTAAGTAATGGGATTTGTTCTTCGTTATCTTCTAATATGTCTGCGTCTTCTGTACATGTGACAATATCGTTTTCTGTTTGATCTCTTTGTTGATTTCGCATATTTTTCCTTACGTGAGATTTTAAATCTACTTCAATATCTTTAGTTCTTTCAATTTTATTCACAAATCTGACGTCACGACTTATTTCTAGTTTGCGTGCTACTGCATCGTAACATCGAAAAGCTTTTGAATTGGTATCATATCCGAGAAAAATCATTTCCTTTCCTGTCTGGTCAAGTTTCTTCCTCTTTTCTGCAGGCACGTGGACAAAACATTTGCTTCCAAAAACATGAACATTTTCAAACGTTGCTCTGCTTCCGCTCCACAGCTCGAACGGTATTGAATTTGTCGATCTGGTTATACTACGATTTTGAAGGAAGAATGCCGTTGACACTGCTTCACCCCAAAAAGAATTTGGGAGTCCAGCTTCAATTAACATGCAGCGAGCCATTTCCATAATTGTCCGATTTTTTCTTTCAGCAACTCCGTTTTGTTGAGGCGAATACGCTGCTGTTAGTTGAGTTGTGATTCCTTCTGCTTTTAGATATTCCTTAATCTGATTTCCTGTGTATTCTCCTCCTCGATCCGAACGTAAAATTTTCGGTTTCTTTTCGAATAATGTTTTCGTCATCTCAACAAATTCTTTTATAGATTTTTCTACTTCGTGTTTATGGGTCAATAATTTTATTACAGTGAACCGCGAAAAATCATCTATAAATGTTAAGATGTACCTTTTTCCACTAGGAGTAGCCGTTTGCATAGGTCCGCAAACATCTGAATGCACAAGGTCTAACAAAGCTTGTGTTCTACTTTGGGATTCCTTTGGAAATGGTTGCCTTGTCATTTTTCCTTTTGCACACGTATCACACAACTCTATAATACCACATTCCGTAATCTTAATGCCATCTACAAGATTTTTTTTAGCCATCTTTCGGATCGCTTCGGGATCCCTATGGCCTAAAGCTTTATGCCAGCTATGAATGCAATTGGCATTATGTGCCAATTCAACACTCTTGACCTTATCTGGTGTCCGCAGCTCGTACAAATTATGTATTCGGTCTACTACTGCCATGTTAACGTTATTCTTGGATATAACGCAGTTATTTTTCTTGAATACTATTTCAAACCCATTGTCGGCTAATTTCCCAATCGACAAAACGTTACCAACAAGTTGTGCAAATAGAACCTCATGTGCTAAAACTTTCTGGGCTTCACAAACTTTCAGCATCACTTCAGCACTCGAATCTCCTTCTGAATGAACACGCCGCTCATATTCCGCAATTAACTTTTGTTGTACAAATCCGAATGTCAGATCATCCTCATTTCTAGCCTCAAGTGCAATAATAAGAGTGTCATAACTCTTTGGTAAACTGCTTAGCAACATCGCTACGCTCCAGGGCTCTGATAAATCTTCATTGCTTATGTCCTTGAGTTTTACAAATAAATTTCGCATCTCATTTATATGCTCTGTAATTCTACCATTTTCATCCATCTTCAATGAACAAATCATTCGCATCAAGTGAACTTTATTGCTCAGTGTTGCTTTTTCGTGGTACTGCTTTAAATTGTTCCAAGCACCGAGCGCTGTAATTGAACTGCGAATATGAACGATTTGGTCATCTTCAATCGACAAACCAATCAAGGAAAATGCCTGTTCATCGACCCGGTCCCATTCTTCTTGTAGCCGTTGCCTCTCTGCTTTTTCTGGATCTTTTGCAGTTACTGGTAAATTTATGGGTCTTTCCTTAGTCAACATTGCCACAGAAGCTCCTTTTTCAATAAGAGCTCCATCTTGAATTTCCATATCATAAAATTTGAATTATTCAACTTTTCAAATTTGTCTTTATAATTTGCCATATTGAAGTTTAAATTATTCTTAAACCGTTGTCTGGGCCTATAACCTATTGTAAAATAATCTTCAACAGTGGTTATGTTCTTTACTGAAGAATAAAATAAACAGCCTTTTCTGATTATGAAAATATTTAATAATAATAATTTAATGAAACATATTTCGATGTGATAATTTTCTTATCACTATAATTGATAACAAGTGATCAAACTTAAAGTTTTTGAATGTTAAATATTTCAACATATTCCCGTGCCGTGTAAGACATTTTTAGATATTTTCTTAAATTATTTCTTCTTTATAAAGTAAATAAAGTACAACACTATTATAGCTATCCAACTTCAATAATTTAAAAATAGCAATAACACAAATTGCTATACTATTTCCAGTTAAAATAATAAAAGCGTTAGTACAATTAGTAAATATAGTCGTTAAGAAGCGCTGCGGTTACTAAGTTGAAATGCTTACAGCTTTTGAACTAACGTTAGTTTTGTAAGGTTTTATACTTTTTTGGAAAACTAAGATCAAGCTAGTTTTTAATTAAGAAACAGTATAGTGTGATATAATTTTTTTTTTAAGACTACTTTAAAGTTCGAAGTAAAAAATTATATTTGATTGGAATACGATTTTAAAACAGTGTAATTTTGTAAATGTAAAACAGTCGCCTTTTTATTCAAGATTTAAAATAATTTACATACAATGAAAACAAAAATCATTTGTGGACAGGGTGAGTAAAAAAACGACTAACAGTAGGTATTTTTTTGAAAATTTCATTAAAACAAATGTTACTTGAAAACCGTTATAATGCGGTACAGACAAGTTACCAAATTCTGGTAGGTCATGATTTGACCCTTCACCATATACAGTTTCGACCATTACCTATTTTACACCCTGTATAGGCTTTTTAAAGAAAGTCAAACAAAGACAGACGGAGGTTATAGTTGTTATATTTTTAACTCTTTTTCATTTATTATATAGGCCGTGAGTGCAAAAGTGGCCTAACTGAAATTTGATCGACATTGAGTTTATTACGAAAATTTGATCTACATCTACTAACTATTTTGAATTTTTCAGTTCTTAAATTTTGCTTTTATATACTGTTACTAGAATTCTTAGCTTAATATGTGTACATGTACATGTTTAATTCATTAAATCATTTTATTTTGAAATTTAATTATTAATTACTTGTATTTTGTACATATCTTATTAATTTACGTTTGAAAAAGATAAAATTACTTGTGTTTTTAATTTTATTTGGTAAGTTTAGAGATACCTCGATAGTAATTTTTATGTTTGTTAAAACATAAATAAAAAAACTTTCCACTTACTTAATTTACTTTTATTCGATGTTGTCTGTTCGGTGGCTGCAGAAGAAGAGAAACCGAAAAACAAGATTCGCTTAAAACTAAGAACATAAAATACATAAGTAAGAAAAAAGTAACGGAAACAAGTGGAGGGGAAAATATTCAAACCGAAGTAAATAGACTGCGTTACAATTCAAATGCAAACGTAGATACAGACGAAGGTGCTCCTTCCGTAGCACCTTTCAACTTTAATCTGGTTCATATTATTATTTTAATATGTAACATCTTCCTCCACTTATTTACATTTTACATGTGAATAATATAATAATTAAAATATATAGAATAATTAATTTCTTCACATAGAAAACTTATAATAGTTCAATTCATAATAAATAATAATACTTAAATTTATTTTTGGTTTAACTTCAGTTATTAACAATTTGTATTTTGCTTACGCTTTTCTTTTAAATTTTTAATTCGACTAGAACGTCGTTCTTCGTTAATAGCTACTTTTTGTCCTTTTTTTCTTTTCTTTTTAAAACGGGAGAAGAAGAAGACTTTAATTTGTTCGGAACGATATCCGCAATGTACCATTTATCAGCTAAATTTCTTTTACCGTTACCGTTCTACTTCATTTACTTTAATCAAATATGTTACTTTACTTACAATTTTAACAACTTTTGCCGGAATCCACTTTATCATATTTACATAATGATTTCTATACAATATATCTTCTCCCACTTTATATTTGGGCCTAACTACCCTTTCAACAAATTTCGGTTTTACATTTCTCTTATATAATTTTCCATTAGATTCAAACTTTTTTTCCTCTAAACCTTTAAAACCATTATGGTTTTTTACATTTTCTTCTTTAGGCATTACATTGTTTAACAAAATTTTAGGTTTATAACTAAACAACATTTCTAAAGGAGATCTGGAGGTTACTGTCGATGGCGCATTCCGGTAGTTAAATAAAAACTCATTTACTTTATCGTTTAAAGACATTGAATTGTTTTCTTCCAAGCACAATTTTTTCAAAACCGACTTTACTGTTTGCACACCTCTTTCAGCCAATCCGTTCGATTGTGGATGATAAGGGGGAGATTTCTTAACTTTATTGCCCTTGCAACTACAAAATTTTAAAAACACAGAGGAATTAAAAGGTGGTCCGTTGTCCGACACAATGCACCCTGGAAACCCAAAAATTATAAATAGCTTTGATAACTCGTTTATTAAGGACTGGACACTCGTATTAGACATGAGTCTTACATCGCAAAATTTAGTGTACGCATCAATTACTATCAAGAACCTTTTACCAGCAAAATGAAAAAAATCCAAATGTAATCGTTCAAAAGGATACGTTGCAGTATTCTATTTGGTTTCAACCCTCTCACGTGGGACATTTTGACACTTCTCGCAAACTGAACAATTCTTTGCAAATTTTTGTATGTCACTGTCGATAGCTGGCCACCAAACATAGTAATGAGTCATTCTGTAAACAGACGCGAATTTTTTCATTGTCTATCAAGGTATCTTCAACTTGAAAATAATTAATAGGAACATCTTCAATACCTGACTGACCCTCTAAAGGTAGCCTTGACAAACAATCTACATGTCCCATTTTAGAACCTTTCCTAAATGAAATTTTGTAATTATACTGAGATAAAATAATCGCCCATCTTTGCAGACGCGTTGCGGCAACTGAGGAATTTCCCTTATTGGGATGAAAAATTTCTTTAAGAGCCTGGTGATCGGAACAAATAGTGAATTCCTGGCCATACAAATAATGATGGTATTTCTTTACGGCGAAAATTATAGCCAAAGCTTCTCGATGAAGCTGCGAATAATTTCGTTCAGATGCGGTAAGCGTACATAAAGCAAAATATATCGGGTTTTCTATACCGTTCACCAAATGACACAAAATTGCTCCGACCCCATATGGGCTTGCGTCTGTCACAACCACGATTTCCTTAGGATCATACCATTCTAAAATGTTATTTTTAAGTAGTAAACTTTTGCTTTCTTCAAAAGCTTTTTGACATGATGCATCCCACACAAACTGAACTCCTTTTCTTAACAGATTATACAGTGCCTGTATAATGGTAGCTAAATTAGGCAGAAACTTACCATAATAGTTCAACAGACCTTGGAATGGCTTTTACAATGGCATCCACTTTGTTTTTATTTGGACTTATCCCTTTCGAAGATATAATGTGACCCAGGTAATTAACCGACTCACATACAAACTTACATTTTTCCAAATTAATATGTACGTTATGCGCTTCTAATCGACTTAAGACTTCAAAAAGATTTTTTTCCGCATCCTCTTCCGAAACCCCGCCAATAATTATGTCATCTATATAACACCTAACGTATTTCATACCCTGAAGGATTCTATCCATTACGGATTGAAAAATTGCTGGCGCACAAGACGCGTATTAGCGAAAAGGCCCTTAAATGTATTAATTACTAACAATTTTCTAGACTTCTCAGTGATTGAAAGCTGCTGATAAGCTCCTTTCAAATCGATTATGGAAAAAAATTTGCAACCTGAAAGGTTTGCATAAATATCTTCAGGTAAAGGCATTCGATAATGCTGTGTTTCAATACCCTTATTCAGTGTGGCCTTACAATCCACACAAATTCTTATTGTACCATCATTCTTAGGCACAATTACGATAGGACTTGCCCATTCACTAAACTCAACGGGAACAAGAATATTTTCGCGGACTAACCTATCTAATTCTTGTTCTACTTTGTCTCTTAGCTTATACGGAACACGGTATGCAGCATGAAAAATTGGTGTTACAGATTCTTTCAGGACAATCTCCGCCTCATACCCCACAACCGGACGGGTTAACTCAGATTCTAATATTTTTGGAAAACTTACTTTTATGCGATTTAAAACTTGTGCTTGGCTACTCACATTACCAATATATGATTCCATAAACTGATCCCTCCAACCAGGATATATATCGTCCAACCACGTGCGTCCCATCAGACTTTTCCGTGGCAAATCCCCAGCAACAACAACAATAGGCAACTTCCATGACTGACCTCCAGATCTGACCTCCACCTCACAACTACCTAGCTCTTCCAACCGACCACCTGAAACCGAACAGAGATTATAACTAGACTTTAACAATTTACAATTCTTAAACTTATCTAAATAAACAGTTTCACTCATAATAGAAGTCGTAGCGCCTGTATCAATTTCCATCATAATCGTTTGTCCATTCACCATGATAGCACGTGTGGTCTGTTTGCCATTTTTACGCCATTAACCATATGCATAGCTAATCTCAAGCGACACTTTCTGGCTATGTGTCCCTTTTTGTTGCACGCAAAACAAACCCACTCCTTAGCGGGATAACGGAACTCTTGGTGGTCATTTCGGCCACAACGAAAACAGTTTGACTTACTGCGGCTCAAATTTGAACTGTTGAAACTCTTTTTAGAGCCACGTGGACCCCCGTCCTGAGATGAACTCTTCGTAGTTTTTTTTTGATGATTGTAAACCGCATTTTGAGACATAGGCTGAATAGTACGTGATGCCTTTTGAGAAGCTTCGACATTAAGTGCCTGTTGACACACTTTATCAAAAGTAAGCGAGTCATCTCGAAGTAGCATCTCTTGAATTTTCTCGCTTTTGACACCCACAATGAATCTGTTAGCTAAAGCGTCATCCAAAATGAGAGACTTATATTTGGCAATTTTGGTATCCTCCTTAACATCGTCGAGAAAATCTCCGAATCGGCATGTTTGTGCCGCAGCCTTAAGACGAACAATGAATTCAGACATCGATTCACCATCTTCTTGGAAGATTTTGTTGAATTTAAACCTCTCTGCCCTTTTGTTCTCCTTTGGTGCGAAATGATCACGCAGTAAAACGAGCAGTTTTTCAAACGATTTCTCACTTGGAAGCTTTGGAATTGTTAGGGACATCAAAATTTCGTAGATGTCTGCCCCTACAATCGTGATGAACAACGGAGTACAATCTTCTTCCTTAATTCCGTTCACTTTGAAATACTGGCGTAATCTGTCTTCATATGCCTTAAAATTACTCCCCGGAACAAAAGGCTCAATGTTTCCAACAAGGCGCGACATTTTTATTTTTTTAATAACTTGCACCCGTGAATACAAAAAAATCCTCGTCGCTAATTTTATGTTTGTTAAAACATAAATAAAAAAAACTTTCCACTTACTTAATTTACTTTTATTCGATGTTTCTGTTCGGTGGCTGCAGAAGAAGAGAAACCGAGAAACAAGATTCGCTTAAAACTAAGAATATAAAATACATAAGTAAGAAAAAAGTAACGGAAACAAGTGGAGGGGAAAATATTCAAACCGAAGTAAATAGACTGCGTTACAATTCAAATGCAAACGTAGATACAGACCAAGGTGCTCCATCCGTAGCACCTTTCAACTTTAATCTGGTTCATATTATTGTTTTAATATGTAACAGTAATTATTTCTTATGTTATACTCAATTACTTAAATAACTGGGAAACATTTTTTTATTTTGAATACAAATATCGTACATAAAATTAAAAGTCTCTGGTGTTTAATATATTTTTTATTGGTGTATATCTATTGCATTTAAAAATTATTATCTTTATTTTATTTGAAATCTGCTTTTATGGCTTTTGGGAAACTTATATAATAAACTGGCACAATAATCAAAATGTTTAATTAACACATTACATAGTTTAGCAGCCATGTTCACAGATACATTTTTCCTAATTTTTCTTAACACACCCTAGTATGTACAATACTTGCGGTGTACCTATGTTCACCTCAGTTTTTGGCGATAACTCTTTATTTCCTGTAGTTCCAAGAGATTTTCCTTGCATAATAGATTTAAACTACTTTAGTTCCGTAACTTATTTTCCAAAATATATAATAATATAAGGATTTTACTAAAAACGTGTAATTTTTTTAGTAAAATCCTTATATTAACTGTTTCAAAAGAAAACACCAATGACAAAGTTTGTATTGTCTTTTTCTTTTCTCCACTCATGTAACACAACATTTAAACATGGTTGGAATCGACTAAGGTGATAAGTGACTATCACATTTTTGATAGTCAAATTGACTATCTGTCTGTTTAAGATGATTCAACTCAATTCAATTAGATAAAATATTTTAGATTAAAATTGTCCAAATTCTTTGTTGTCATGAAAAATATAAAATGTTAAATATTTAAACAAATGTATCAAACTGGCTGTGTTTGAATAACATTCTTACTTTTTCTTTATTTTCGAATGTAGTAAGCTTTGTCGGTCACAAAGTTTTTTTTAAACAAAAAAAGGGTAACTAAGAAAATGTTCCAGTCGTTTGTGTAAACGTCTGGGAGCTCTATTCAGAATAAACATATTTGTTTGAAAATGACTCACATTTTTGTTCTGGCAGGTTTTAAGCTATCAATTTGACAAGGGACTCGTTCCAGTATTGCGGAAAAACACCTGCGCTTAGTGATATGACAGACAAGGAAAATTTAAACATCTTTACACTCATTAAATTAAAATATTTTTTTTATCATATCTCTTGCACTGCTTATGTTTTCAAAAACAACGTAATCGAACTTAAAATCATTACTGCACTGTTCTACTAAATTTTCATAGATACAAAATATCACATACCGGGTATGTTAATAGACTGGAATTTATTGAATTTAACCCTTAATTTTGCACTTTTATTTATCACAGAACCATCTTTCGTTTTTAAATTAGATATTGCATCATTATTTTTTTTAAAGAAATACTTTTTTAATTTGATTTTTAGTCGTATATTGATTTTTTATAATGGTTTCGATAATGATGATATTATTCAACTGTAAGTTCTTATTTTTGTATGACAGTTTTAACATAATTACATTTTAACTTATACACAGTCTTTTTGTTATTTCTCTTATGTTTATTTTTAATTCATTATTCAATCAATCAAGGTCACTTATTTTAAAATTTTTGTTTAGTCTTGTTTATAAAATATTACATAATAATCACATAATTTATTAATTTTTTAAATATCTTGTTATACTCTTGTTTGGTACACAAATAATCATATTTAAATTATTATCATTGACAATATTTGAAATACGCCTTGTATATGTGTCATTGAAATCAAACCAATCTATATTTACATCACCCATCAAAAAAATAAAATAAGTTTGATTTCAATATCTGTGTTCGTTTCCGACATTTAAGTTGAAACCAATATGGTAAAATAAGTTTATATCAATTTTTGTCGTATTAAATTGAATTTCAAATATTTCAAAATCACACAATTTATTATAAAAATTGGATAATTTGTTGCAATTTGGTAAAATTACGTAAGGTCATTTTCGGAAGTCAAAACATAAATAATTTTATTTTTCCAAACCTTAAGTTTCAATAAAAATGATTTAAAATCATGAAATAAATATAAACCAGCAAATGTTCAAATATGCGTTTCGCCCCGGTGTAATGGATGGGCTCATCAGAAGATGACCATTACACAAACAATGTTCAGGAAAAAACTATTTGACTGTTAGGTTAGGTTAGGTTAAAGTGGCTGTTGGTTGGGACGTCCAACACACTTAGACCAAAGTATGGTCCGTTGTGATACCACATGGATCAGTTAATCAGCTTAACTCATTGAACCAATTGGAGCTTCGAATGAAGCGTAGGAGACAAGTAATGTCTGAATTTTTAGATCGCTGGTATCGTTAAAGTAGTATTCTCCAAGGTGATTCTACGTCTTTGTGATAAGGCAGGGCATGTACACAGAAGATGAGAGATTGTCTCCTCTTCTTCTTCGTCCATGCAACTCCTACAAAAATCATTTGCAGGGGCTCCAAGTCGAATAGCATGCCTTCCTATTAAGCAGTGCCCAGTCAGGACACCTATAACGTAGCTAATGTGCAATCTAATCAGAGAGATTAATTGTTTTGAGCGCCTGGCGCTAAGATTAGGCCAAATTAGTTTAGTCGCTGCACAGGTGGTGGTGTTATTCCACCTGAAGTTTGTTTTCTCTATGGTATCTTGCTTTAGCATGAGTTTACATGTAGCTAAGGGGATACCTATGCTAGCATTGTGAGCCAGCAGAGGTAAAGTTGTTCCGCTTTTTGCAAGTTCGTCAGCTTTTCAATTTCCTGGAATGTCTCTATGGCCCGGCACCCAGAAAAGGTGAATGTTGAACTGTGTAGCCATCTCCGTAAGAGATGATCGACAATTTAGGGCTGTTAGTGAATTTGTGGAGACAGAGTCTAGGGACTTTAACGCAGCTTGGCTATCCGAGAAGATGCGTATATCATTAGTTGATATAACGTTTTCTCTTAGCCAGGATAGGACTTCTTTTATAGCCAGGATTTCAGCTTGGAACACGCTACAATGATCGGGTAGACGAAGGGAGAGACTTAAGTTTAGTCTATCTGAGTATACGCCTCCACCAACCCCATCCTCCGTTTTTGATCCGTCTGTATAAAAATTTATAGGACCATCGTTCAAAAATGATGTATTCTCCCAAGAAGACCTGGAAGGTATAGTCACTTTGAAGCTAAAGTTATTAAACTGAGGATGGGGTATGGTGTAGTCAATATTACTGTTTATTGTTTACTGTTCTGAACGAGTTCAAAATAGTGGTGTGGCCAATTCCATTATTGATCCACAGAGACGAGGCTTGAAGCCGTATGGCAGTATTAGCGGCCGTTTGCTTGCTGAAAATGTCCAGCGGTATTAGATGGAACAGAACATCTAGTGAAGCGGAGGGGGTGGAGCGAAGTGCTCCTCCCATACACAGGCAGCCTGTTCGTTGGACTTTGCTGAGTTTATCGCGATTTGTCGCTGTATCTAGCGCCGTCCACCATACCGCTACTCCATAAGTAAGGATCGGCCTTATGACCGAGATATATAGCCAGTGTGTAATGCGGGGCTGTAGGCCCCATTTATTACCAATGGTCTTTTTACGGGAGAACAGGGCTACTGTGGCCTTGTTTATTCTCTCTTGAATATTAGGTTTCCAACTTAATTTCTTATCTAAAATGAGACCCAAGTATTTTGCTTGTTCAGAGAATTTAAGTGGTACACCGTTTATGAGGGGAGGGTCAATATGTGGGACTTTGTATTTCCTTGTGAAGAGGACAAGGTCGGTTTTTTGTGGGTTAACGCCTAGTCCACACCGATTAGCCCATCTGGTGAGCTTATTTAAAGCGTTTTGTAAGAGTTCTTTTAGTATATTGGAATGTTTACCCGTTACTACAATAGCAACATCGTCCGCATAGGCAAACACTCTGTATCCCTCTCTTTCTAGAGTAATTAGTAATTAATTTATTACCAAGTTCCAGAGGAAGGGGATAGGACACCACCTTGTGGCGTACCTCTGCTGACACCCCTTTGTGTAGTAAAATTGCCCAGTTTTGAATTGATAATCCTGCTTATCAGCATCTGATTAATCAATTCACTGATCGACTTATCTACCTTCAGAGATGTCAATACACGTGCAATTGCAGATGTGTCGACATTGTTAAATGCACCTTCTATATCTAAGAAGGCAACTAAGGTGTACTCTTTATGATGGAGGGAATATTCGATTGTACGTACTATACTGTGTAGAGCCGTTTCAACTGATTTCCCTTTGTTGTAGGCGTGTTGAACCCTTGAAAGGAGGGACTTATCAATACTTGCCCTTAAGTGGATATCGATCAAACGTTCAAAAGTTTTGAGAAGGAATGATGATAAGCTGATAGGTCTTAGGTCTTTAGGGTTAACGTGGCTGGATTTTCCAGCTTTTGGAATAAAAACAACTTTAACTTGTCTCCAAGACATCGGGATGTATGCCAATTCAAGGCATACCTTGAAGATGTTTTCTAGGATGGGTATTAGCAAACTTGCATTTTCTTGCAGCTCGGCTGGAATTACACCATCCGGACCTGCAGATTTATATGGCTTAAAGCTGTTAATAGCCCATTTGAGTTTTTCCCTAGTGACTAGACCTTGTGGGGGATGTAATGTATTGTCACAATTATTAGGTGCAATGTTATTAATAATATTAGAGCTACCAGGAAAGTGAACGTCTAGTAGCAAGTTGAGCGATTCTTCGCTTGAATTGGTCCAGAGGCCAGAGGCGTTTTTCAAGCAGCTTGGCATGATTGGATTTTTGGAGAGGATTTTGCGCAGCCTGGATGCTTCGGAGCAATCTTCCACGTTGCTACAGAAGTTTCTCCAGGACGATCGTTTGGTTTTCCTCAGTTCTTTTTTATATATCTTCAGTGATTCTTTATATGAATCCCAGTCAGACATGTCTCTAGAAGCTTTCGCTCTGTTAAAGAGTTTTCTGCATTCTTTTCGAAGTGGATCCAGCCCTGAGTTCCACCAGTGTGGCTTCTTTTTACCTCTTACTTGTATAAGAGGACATGCAGTATCTAGAGCTTTGTTTAGGGCTAATGTTAGATTATTGACTTTGTCGTCAAGATCTTCATTGTTGGAGGGAGTATTAAAGAGTTCAGGTTTTACTAAACTATTTAACGTTCTCTTGTATTTTGGCCAATTTGTTCTTTTTAGATTTCGAAAGATCGGTTGGCAAGGTGGTTCATTTATAAAGTCAAAGTGGATGTATCTATGATCAGAAAAGGAGTGATCTTTAGATACCTTCCTGTTCAAAATATTATTATTAATGAAGTCGGAGACAAGAGTTATATCTAAAACTTCTTGTCGGTTTTTAGTAATAAAGGTTGGCCCTTTACCAACGTTACTTATGAGTAGGTTAGTGTTTAGAATATAGTCGAAAAGAGACTCACCCCTGTCGTTTATGTCCGTGCTACCCCATACTGTATGGTGGGCGTTAGCGTCACTTCCGATGATGAGGCCAATGTTGAGCCTTTGTGCTTCAGCTATTAATCTCTCCAGAGTGTCACCCGGGAGAGGGCCAAGATGGTCGTGGCCGAGATACGCCGACGCCAGCCAGAATGTTCCTCTGGCTGTTTCCAGACTTGCGGCGATGATATCTCGATCGCTGAAATTAGGGAGTAAATATACATTTAGGCTACGTTTTACTAATATGCAAGATCTGGGTTCATCCTCACCTGATGTATATAGCACGCAGTATTTGGGAGTCCTGATTCCTCGAACAATGGATTTAACAATCCAGGGTTCTTGAATCAGGACAATATCTTCATCGGTGCTGGATAAGCGAAGAAGAAGGGAAGCCGAAGCCTTTATGGAGTGTTGGAGGTTAATCTGGAGTAACCACAGCATTTTCGCTACCGTACTCCCGATCAGCCTGCAACACAGTGATGTCGGAGTATTTGACTGTTACAGTCAAACATTTCTTATTCAAAAAAGCCTTATAGCACGGAAATAAACATAGCTACAATTTATCTTCTCTACAGACTTGTAGCAACCATATAATTCGCAGTTGCTTTATGTAGCTCGGATTATATGGTATCTCGATTAATTCGGGAAAATATGCGTCAAGACAAGGTGTAATGTCATCTTCTGATGAGCCCAACCATTACACCGGGGCGTAACTCATATTTGAACATTTGCTGGTTTATATTTATTTCATGATTTTAAATCATTTTTATTAAAAATTAACAATGTTCAGGAAAAAACTATTTGACTGTTACAGTCAAACATTTCTTATTCTTAAGTTTCAATTCACTAACAGTTTTTTTATATTGCAAGAAGAAAATCAGAACATAAAACAATAGATGAAATTAAATATTTAAATTGTGCGTTAATTTTAATCTGTTTGGAAACAACATCCGTGTATCGTTGTATTTTGAGTTTTTGAGTCTTTACCGAGCAGTCAAAATCAGTGTCCACTAACTTTGTAGCCGAAGTTTTGACACTATGTGGGAGGGGAAATTTCAACTCATTTTGTAGTTGCATTTAGCCAATCAGAATGATTTGACTACGTAGTCACTAGCCTAGTAAATGCCCAATATGTTGTTCTCCAAGTGTTCAATTGTCGACGTAGACTTGCGACTCCCAAACAAAATGGTCAAGCGGCGTTAAATCGCTCGATCTTGGAGGCCAATTCTAGGGTCTGTAACATGAAACTATGCGGTAACTTAATCAATTTATTTATTTGTATTAGTTTTTAGCAATCTGTGAGAGAAATTAATGAATAAATAAATAGAAGTTGCATACTTTTGTATGTATATGTATATTTGATCATTAGTAAAAATTAGAAAGAGTTTAGAAGAAACAGAGCCCTAGGGCACACCAGCATTTATTTTGTGGTTTTCAATCTTGGATCCATCCAATACTACTTGTTTTGAACGGCGCGAAAGGTTATTTCTAATCCAACGAAGGATAGATTAATCTTAACTGAAGGCACGCATATTCGCTAAGAGGGTCTGATTCCAAAGTCTATCAAATGCTTTTGAAATATCAAGCGTAATAATCTTACTTTCTCCAAACGATGTGAAGATTTGTTCCACTGTTCGGTGAGTTGATCCATGAGATCACCAGTAGATCAATTGCTACGAAAGCGTTACTGCCCGTCATTAAGAAGCCTTCGGTTAGCTGACAGTTACTTACTTACTTAAGGTGGCGCTACAGTCCTGTGTGAACTAGGGCCTCACCCAACAAACTTCTCCATCTAGCTCGCTCCCTAGCTAGATGTCTCCAGTTTCGCGCTCCAAGTTGGGTGAGGTCACTTTCCACTTGTGCGCGCCACCTGATCCGCGGTCTTCCTCTACTGCGCTGTCCTGTGGGTGTGGACTCGAAGACTTTCCGGGCCGGAGCGTTGGTTTTCATGCGCTCTACGTGACCCAGCCATCTTAGTCGTTGGACTTTTACCCTTCTGGCTAAGTCTAAGTCGCTGTACAGCCCGTACAGCTCGTCGTTCCATCTTCTCCTCCACTCCACTTCGATGCAAACGAGACCGTAGATCACACGAAGAATTTTTCTCTCGAAACGACCCAAGGTGCTTTCATCCGCTTTTGTCATAGTCCATGCTTCTGCACCGTATAGCAAGACGGGGATGATAAGAGTCTTATATAGCGACACTTTGGTCCTTCGAGAGAGGACTTTTGCACTCAATTGCATTCTTAGCCCAAAGAAACAGCTGTTAGCAAGAGTTATTCTTCGTTTGATCTCAGCGCTGGTGTTTTCTGCGTTTACAGCGGAGCCTAGGTAGACGAAGTCCTTGACTACCTCAAAGTTACGTCTGTCGATGGTGACGTTTTGACCAAGACGTCGGTGTTGTAGGTCCTTTCTTGACGTCAGCATGTACTTTGTTTTGCCCTCATTAACCGTTAAACCCATTTTTGCCGCCTCTGCCTCAATACTCACAGAAGCCCCATTGATATCACGCTGAATTCCGATTATGTCAATGTCATCAGCATATGCTAGTAATTGGACAGACTTTTGAAAGATAGTGCCCCTAGTGTTGACGTGTGAGCTCTACACTATTCTTTCAAGTACGATGTTAAAAAAATCGCATGACAGCGCATCACCTTGTCTAAAACCTTTTTTGACATCGAAAGGTTCTGTTAAGTTGTTGACAGTTAATCAGCGTTTTAATGACCTTGGAAAGAAGAGACGTAATTGCAATCGGCCGATATCTTATCTCCTTAACCCTAATAAGTTAAAGATCCTGAAATAATTGTTGAGACCGTCAAAGTTGCCTTTCTCGTATTGCCAAACGGTTTTCGTAGGGGTTCTCTCTTTCACTTATGAGTTTTGACACGACAAAACAGCTGATACAACGCAATTTTCGGACGAGCCTAGATAGAACACTAATAGTGTACTTATCAGGGTCTGAAGTGCATAACAAGTGAATATTGTTTTTTGCTCGACCATTAATATTAATATTCGAGTGGGCTCGTTGACTATCTGAGTAAGGTTGTTGCACTCAGTAAAAATCTTATCTTAGATGGACTCTGGCATATCATCAAATTTGTGAAAAGTTGATACTGTGTCTAGATTTAAAGGAAACAATAGTGAATGATGTGCTTATTCACGGAAAATTTAAACCTCATAAATTGGTGCAGACAGAAAATTTGGTCTTAACTCACGAATGTTACTCTAGTAAACTCTTAAATTACTATCCATTGGAATATTTCTAAAAAGGAAAAACCAAAACAGACGAAAATCTAAGAAAAATCACTGTACAAGGTTAATTAAAAAATTCTATTCTTCACAATACAACAACACTACTACTTGTGTTATGCCTTAGTAATTGAATTGATCAGTACTCTTAATAATCAACAAAATAGTAACCCTTTAAACATCTGTTAACGTATGATCTAGTAAATGCAACTATTGAGTAGCTTAACGCATGTTTTTACTAAACCATACATGCAATTGTAAAAAGAGAAAATTAAAAGAAAAATGTCACTTACTTTACTCGCATAAGGTACTTTTATTTGCCTAGTTCCAATGAGAGTCTACTTTTTTCGTTTATAGTTTTTTAACTTCCCATCGAAAATTATTGTAATCTTTCCGATTTGTTAAATTGAAAATGTTAACATTTCAAGGTACCTAGAATCTAAATCAAAGGTAAATAGACTAGACAGATACCTTTTTTCGTCGACCATAACTGAAAAACCAGTAGACCAATCGACTTCAAATAAATTTTGTTTCACATAAAATAACCCCCAGAAAGGACTTATACAAAATTTGAGTGCAATTTTTTTACCATAGAAATTTAAAAAAGAAAATGCTGCTAAAAATGATAAAAATTGTTTTTTATTTTTCAATCGGGAACAAACAAAGATATTGAAATAAAACTTATTTTACTTCATGCAAAATATTGTTGTTAATTTTTTAGCAAAATCAAATTGACAACTTTTTTCTACAAAAAACCAAAACCTGCAAAAACAAGTATCTTGAGAACAAAGACAAATATTACTTCAAGCTTTTTTATCTTACACAGTCTTGTGAATATTTTGTAAAGACTTTTAGAAATATCGAAAGACGGACACGAATGGGAAGTTATCAGTGTGGGTCGCATCCCTGCTCCTATTTTTTGTTATTGAGCTTTATTATTTTGTCGATATATATTTTCTATATGGTTTTGAATTAATTGTTTTTGCATATCTAATATTTGGTTTCATATTTAAAATTGGCTATGAGGGCTATTAATTATTTACTGTTTGTATTATTTTGTGTTTTAATTTAATGCCCGCATGTATGGACGGAAACGGAGGCACAACAATGAACCCTCATAGAGTTGCCAATGGGAAAAACTTTTTTTTTTTCAAAATTATAACATACAACTTAAAGCGTCTGTCCTTGACCTATATTTCTCTTAATTTGCAATTTTTTTCAAGAAAAAACTACACTCTTAAAATTAAAATGGCAAACCAGTCGCAATTGCTGGAATAAAGTGAATCGAAATATTTTGTCCGTTTGCCGTTCATATCATAATTACATATAACTTTCTAAACAATTCTAATCTAATATTATTTAATTAAAATTTTAATAAATATATGAATATAATACTATTCTGTATTAGTTTTACAAAAAACATTTTCTGGGCCGTAGCACCTTTGCCGACATCAAAATTTGCAATAAAAATAAATTGAATTTGACCCAATAATATTAGTTAAAAGTTTAAATTAAATTTGACCAAATATGCTTTCAGATTGTTTTTTTTATAGCTTTGGGATAATAATTTCAGGTATGAGTAAGGATTGGTTAGATCAAGTCTTAACCAAATCTGAAAAATCTTCACTAACTTACAAAATGGAATTGGTGGAGAGTCTGCTTAATATAATAAATTCATCTTATCAGCCCTGTAAGAAAATTTAACTGTGCATTACTTGATAATCGAATAAATTATAATAATTCTTGTCTTCCAGCTTGTAGGATTCGTCTTATAACATTAGAAATCTCCTTAGAATTGTTAGTTTCCTTCACAAAACCTAATACGGACGAATGTTGCATAACTGAATCACAGCAACACAGCCTCTTTTTAGCTCAGTGTCAAGCAATGAATGCGTTACGAAATTTTTACATGTCGGAAGAAATTTTTCTTGACTTGTTTGAGGATGAGTATAATGAAATGAAAAAATCTGTCCTAAATGTTGAATACCTTTGCATGGACTCAACTATTCTTCTACCTCCAACTGGTACACCGTTGACTGGTATAGGTTTCACACGTCGATTACCATGTGGAGAAGTAGAAAAGGCTCGTCGGGCCATCAGAGGATTCTTCCTTCTTCGCCGTACATGTCAAAAGTTCTTAAATGAAACTGAAACAATGCTTCCTCTAACAAATTATACAAACTGCGTTCATGTGGATAACGTTTTAGACTTGAGTAAAATAACTTAAAATGTTATATGTATGTAAATAGTAAGCAAAATATAATTTCAGATAACAGTGACCTGATAGCTTGTACCGTAATTATAAAAGACAGTACAAAGCAAAGAAGATTTCTAGTTATTGATACACTGCAACTAATTTTAGTAGAACCAGATGCTAAACTATTGGGTTGGGGTGTTGCAAAATTTGTTGGCTTTCTTCAAGACGTTGAGGTTGTTGGAGACAAAGACGACTCACGTTGTTTACATATTACGGTTCATAGGGGTGGTGCTTCACATAATCGCACGCCACTTTTGTCTGCCAATTTTCTCTTTGACGACCACATAAGATGTATGGCAGCAAAGCAAAGACTTACAAAGGTAACTAAAGTTGATTTAAAGAGAATACTTTGGTGCTTTTGATTCACATTTTAGTCTTTTTTCACAAAATCATTTCGAAAACACTTTTAAAAAGCTTAAAGAAAAGAAAAATATAGCCTATATATCTATTATTAGAATTATGATTATTGATTGTTTTCTTCTTTTTTATTCAGGGTCGAAGCAAAGCACGTCAAAAAAAAATGTACCAAATTGCACAACTTCTAGAAATGCCAGATCAATTCACCGATTCCTCAGTGTATTCAGTATCAAGACTTCGTTCAGGGGCTGCTGCAAGGACATCACGGGAGCATAAAGCAATTTTGTCTAGCTCTCGTCGAGTTCCCGGATTTGCAGCGGCTCTTAAAAGAGAAAACGTCCCTATTTCAGGTGTAAGCAGAATACAAATGGTGCAGAATAGATCAGTTGAAGGGTAAATTAAGATATATATTTTAACTCCTCATAAACAAATTTTTTCGTTAAGATTCCGAACTGAGAGTCGTTCTAGACGTAGGGGTTCTAACAGTAGTTCGTGCTCTTCTACGCCATCTAATGAAACATTTGAAAATTCATTTGATCGAAAAATCAAATCGCAATCACAAGAGAATTCAACAAATCGATATTTGCGACCCCGAGAGAGTAATCCAAGAGTGTCTTGGCCAAGGTATTTTATTAATTAAATTTATTAAAAAATATTTTATGCTGAATTTTAATTTTTTAGATCCGAAGAAATTCCTCTTGAGGATTTTCAGCATTCAAAAACCAATGGTCAGCATTTTCGTAGTTCTTCAAATCCCCCATCCCGTTCACATACTCCCTTAAAATCAAAATACGAAACAACGTCTCCTCAAATTACATTGCCAAATTCGAATGATGTAACAAAAATTAATGGAATCACCTCATGTATGGAAGTCGTTGCGGTGAATTCTGAGGAAACTTCTTTTATTGCAAAAGAACATATGGAACGACATCAGGGAACGATTGAAACCGTCTAATGAACTTAAAAATGACTTTAAAATTTGGTTTTAAGTTTAGAAAAATAAGAAAGAAGTTTTAAAGTCGATATAATTTGTTATTCAACGTTTTGTTATCTTACTAATTTCGATGCGGCAGTAACTTGTTGCTGAAACTTTTTGTGATAAATAAAACAATATTTACTTTGAATCTATTTACTCGAAGATTTTACCATCGAACATTTTCCTGTATTGTTAACGCAGTCACCGTCTATAGTATGTCCAACAAAGATCGTCAGTACTAATAGTCCGGGAGCTAGCAACGTTTGGAAAACAAGAACTTTAGGTCAGTCAATTTTTTGATATGTTGTCATACTTGCTTTTTCGGTTAGAGTCTGGGCAGTCTGGCTGGCGGTAGAGGTTGCGTTTAGGGGGGAGGGGCAATTTAAAAAAATTATTACTTAAAACGGGAAAAAATAGTTAAAAAATAACGGTAATACTTACAATTAAGTATTATACCTTTTTTTAAAGCCAACACTTTTGTCTATTAGCTTGTTTTTAAATCAAGTCAAAACTATGCAGTTTTTGAAAAAAATTGTTTTAAACTCAAAATTTGGTAAAAAAAAAAGTTAAAAATATGGTTTAAAGTGTAATTTTTCAAAACCTTAAGATTATTTACTATTTTTTTTTTTTTAGAATTCATTGCTCTTATTTGTTGTTAGATGATTTTATGTCTACTAGTTCTCGAGAAAATTGAAGATTACTAAAAATCGAATATGGATTAAGATATACCTAGGCTAAATTAATTTTTCAATTTTCTCAAAAACTAAAAGACATAAAATCATCTAGTTTTCAGTTTTTGATTAATAATTAATAAAAGCAACAAATTATTAAAAAAAAAAACATATTTATAAACAAATGGTTTTGAAATATTGAAGTTGAAATTTTTTTTCAACTTTTTTTTACTTTAATTTTGAGTTTAAAATTACGTTTTTCAAAAACTGTGCATAGATTTGACTTGATTTAAAAAGTGGCTAATAGAACAGAATGTTGGCCTTAAAACAACGAATAAATCTTAACTGTAAGTATTACCGTTATTTTTTAACTATTTGTTTTCCATTTTAAGTAATAATTTTCTTAAATTGCCCTCCCGCCTAAACGGGGGGAGATAGACCCCCCCTCGCATAGTAAAAAATGCTTATTTTTAACTGTTCTATACAAATCCGTCATTAAACTTTGTCGCCTAAGTTATCGTACTCTCCCTAAACTTTTTTTACTTAATTAATTTTTTATTTAAAAAATTAAAAACAATCGCGTATGACACATAATAAACAATCATAAAAATGTCTGGCAATAATAAATGCATATTTAGGAGACCTATTTAAAGGTGGAAAATTGAAAATTAAGCTTTAAACAAATCTTTTAAAATTCAAAATCATCACCTGTACAGGTAGGTTGCGCACTAACAAACACAACCGCTACCGCCAGCCAGACTCTAACCGAAAAACCAAGTAAGACGACATATAAAAAAATCGACTGACCTAAAATTCTCGCTCGAAAACGTTAAAAAAAATTTCAACCATTTGTTTATAAACCATTTGTTTATAAATATGTTTTTTTTAATAATTTGTTGCCCTTATTAATTATTAATCAAAAACTGAAAACTATAGATGGTTTTATGTCTTTTAGTTTTTGAGAAAATTGAAAATAACCACAACTATTATTTTAATTAAATTATTATTTTTTTTTGCTTGAGTGGTCTTATTTTGATAGTAATAATGGTAGGTGCGAGTTTGGGCGTATGCAACAGTGAAGTGTGTATGGGGGCATGCTGCCCCCTGCAACCTCCTGCTTGGACTCACTATAGGATTTGGGTTGGGTTCAAGGTGGGCTTGGTGCAAGGGTGCATGCAGTCTCTTTTGCATTTAAATAAGCTGGATTTAAGAAAAATGAATTTAGCCTTATTCGATTTTTAGTAATTTTTAATTTTCTCGAGAACTAGCAGACATAAAATCATCTAGTTTTCAGTTTTTGATCACAAACAAATAAGAGCAATGAATTCTAAAAAAAAATAGTAAATAATCTTAAGGTTTTGAAAAATTACACTTTTTTTACCAAATTTTGAGTTTAAAACAATTTTTTTCAAAAACTATGCATAGTTTTGACTTGATTTAAAAACAAGCTAATAGACAAAAGTGTTGGCTTTAAAAAAAAGTATAATACTTAATTGTAAGTATTACCGTTATTTTTAACTATTTTTTTCCATTTTAAGTAATAATTTTTTTAAATTGCCCCTCCCCCCTAAACGCAACCGCTACCGCCACCCAGACTGCCCAGACTCTAACCGAAAAAACAAGTAAGACAACATATCAAAAAATTGACTGACCTAAAATTTTCGCTCGAAAACGTTGCGAGCTCCTATTCTTAATATATATAATTCTTCTGTGAGTGTGTATGTCACTGAACTTCTCTTAAACGACTGGACCGATTTTGATGAAATTTTTTGTGTGTGTTCAAGGGGATCTGAGAATGGTTTAGATTCACAATTTTGTCCGCTTGACAATGTTTTTTTTAATTAATTTTTAATTTATTAGTAGTTGTTGATTTTGGAATGTTTTTTTTTTGCGTTTATTACTGGTTAACGTCCCTGGACCGACGTCCTTCCAATATTTGCGAAAAGTCAATGGTACTTCATACGACTCTTTCTTCGATACGTGTCGTGAGTTACATTTATTGGAGGATGATAACCATTGGGATCTCACACTTGCAGATGCAGCACTGAGCTCATCTCCACAACAAATTCGTCAATTATTTTCAATAATATTGACAACGTGTTTTCCGTCTGATGCATCTGCTCTGTGGAACAAATATAAAGACTCAATGAGTGAGGATATTTTGCATCGGACTAGAATTACTAATCAAAATCTTAATATTGAATTCTCCGCCGAAATATACAACGAGTCATTAATAATGATTAAGGATATTTGTATTCTTATTTCAAACATGCCGCTCATCCATTTTGGAATGCCAGCGCCGAATCGCCCATAGCAGTAGACATCATCAACAGCGATGTTTAACGTGAACACCAGTTCGATAAGACTTCTTTGGCTACTTTTGTTGCGGAAAATGAACAATTGCTTACTGCTCAACAACGAAATGTATATGATAAAATTAACGTTTCAATAGCAGCACAACAAGGTGGATTCTTTTTTTTAGACGCTCCAGGTGGCACTGGTAAAACATTTCTTATCGCACTGATACTTGCGCGGATTCGATCTCAAAATCATATTGCATTGGCCATTGCTTCATCAGGCATTGCAGCAACGTTACTTGATGGTGGACGGACTGCGCATTCAGCACTTAAATTACCTTTGAACGTTCATACAAATCCCGAAGCAATGTGTAACATAAAGAAGCATTCAGGCATGGCTGAAGTTTTGAGAAAATGTAAAATTATTATCTGGGATGAAAGTACAATGGCCCACAAGCATTCGCTTGAAGCTCTCGACAGGTCCCTGAAAGATATCAAAAATAATGCTCGGCTTTTCGGTGGTGCTCTACTGCTGCTGTCTAGTGGTTTCAGACAAACATTACCAGTCATTCCACGCGCGACATATGCAGACGAAATAAACGCATGTTTGAAAGAATCTTATCTATGGCCAAGTGTCACTAAATTATGCCTTACTATTAATATGCGCGTTCGACTTCAAAATGATCCATTAGCGTCAGGATTCTCTGAACAATTGTTAGACATTGGCAACGGTAAAATCCAATTGTATGAAGATACACAATATATTCGACTTCCAGAGAATTTTTGCAACATGGTGGCTACCAAAGATGAGTTAATAACAAGTATCTTTCCAGATTTAAGACATAATTATACTAATCATGAATGGCTGCGAGAGCGAGCTATTTTAGCCGCAAAAAATTAAGATGTTGACGCCATCAATTTTAAAATACAACAGTCATTGCCTGGTGATGAAATTACATTTAAATCGATTGACACTGTTGTTGACCCTGACGAAGTTGTCAACTATCCTGTAGAGTTTCTAAATTCACTAGATTTACCTGGAATGCCACCACATAATTTGCGACTGAAAATTGGCTCACCTATAATTTTGGTTCGAAATTTAAATGCCCCAAAATTGTGTAATGGCACGCGATTAGTTGTAAAAAAAATCATGGGCAACATTCTTGAAGCCACTATTTTGAGTGGAAAATTTCAAAGTGAAGTTGTACTTTTACCACAGATCACAATGATTCCTTCAGATTCGCCTATACCATTCAAACGTTTACAATTTCCAATCCGCTTGGCATATGCTATGACTATAAATAAGTCACAAGGCCAAACAATGACAATTTGTGGCTTAGATTTAGAAAACCCATGTTTTTCTCACGGCCAATTATATGTTGCAAATTCCAGAGTTGGAAAACCATCGAATTTATTTATTTATACACCTCAGGGTTTAACCAAAAATATTGTACATCCAATGGCATTGCGATAAATTAAGTTTTTGTAAATAAAAAAATATATTTTTTAAATAAAATAGTTTGAGTGTAAGCTTTTTTACCTTTATTAAAACAAGTTGAAGATTTCATTACACATACTCACACGCTATCGATTAGTCTAATTGTAATAAATTTACATGTAATTGTCATAACATTTGAATAATAATTTTCATCAAAATAGTCCAGAATGTTTTAGCTTATTAAAAAAAGTTTGAAATTTTCAAATTAAAGACGTGTAGACAGGACAACGTCTGTCGGGTCCGCTAGTATATATATAGTACATATATATAGTAAAGTATATATATAGTATATATATAGTATAGTATATATAGTATGTCAATGATTATACATCATTAAACAGACCACCACGCAAATTGTTGCATTCTTTTTGTTCGATTCTTTAATAATTTTCGACCACTTTTTGACACATATTGGGCGGTATCTCAGCCATAACTTGACGAATGTTGATTTTTATGTGCTCAATTAAAGCATAGAGGAAATATATTATCTAGAGCAAAAACACTCTAGTAAAGATATAAATCCTCGGTAGCCATATTGGTTTGCATACAAGTGTAGTGCGCATACAATGCACTATATTTTATTGCAGGTCATTGCCATAGATTTATATTCCACGTTCCTATAGCCAATCCATTTCTTATAATATATACTCGCATTTCATTCATTTAATTCACCCCAAAAAATTATCTAATAAAATGTTCAATGCCACTTGAGTCTCAGATTACTTTTACGATGGTCAAGTGTATCTACCTATTCATGAAGGTTCAACGCACTGCATGCTGTGTAGTAAATATGCCTGAATGAATTTGGATACATTTGTGCATTATGAAAGGGGCATGCATATTGGTTATGATTTTGATGACATAGCAAGTATGCTGCCCGATTCTGTCATTTGTTTCCCATCAAATTAGAATGCAATATATATACATTAATATGTTTTAGTAATTATATGTATAGCTTTAAATTCTTAGTGTGTAAGTAAATTATTTTTGTATAAATAGCCTAAGTTTGATTAAATAAAAGTCACTTTCAATTTGAGAGTCAAAGAAAGATATTCGGCTGATTAGCCTTCTTTTATTGCCTTAACAGATCGGCTCTTTAGCCATCATCCATAATCGGCTTGAGGAAGCCCATATCCTCCATAGTTTCTATAGGACAGGCAGGGCATCCTTTACATGGCGATCTTGCCAGTATTTTGTTTTAAATAAAATATTATGTCGTATAATCCTGAAGAACTTGACAGACTGTTCGAATATATGGATAGCCCATATCATCCGGGCGAGCCAACAGAAAACATACCACAATACATTGCTACTTCCAAAACAGCGGGTCCAAAGCCTTTAACGATTGAGGAGTACAAAAAAAGACAAATTATAAAACATCAGCCGGAACAGCAGGAACAACAGCAGCACAAAAGAAAACGCGCTGGCCGCAAAGTAAAAACTAGACAGGAAGTTGGCAATCTGTACAGATTAGCTGGATTAGCCAACAAAGAGAGCATTTCATCGAACAAGCAAGAAATTTGCAGCGACAGGCAAACAGGAAAAATAATAAAAACCAAAAATAAACAAACAAAAAAAAATTTGTTTACACAAATGGGAGGAAAATCATCCAAAGAAGAGGTGGTTGTTAATGCCTCAAACAATAATAATAATAACACTCTAGTTAGTTCAAACCTGTTATTTATAGATATTTTAATTATTATTTTAATTATATTCATAATCTACCTTTCTTTCAAAATTTTTAAATTTTATTTTAGAACTAACGTACAAAAAATTGTAAATAATGAAATTAAAAATATAACAATATAAAAAAAAAGAGAAATTTTGAACAAATAAGAATTTTATTGATTTAAAAATATGTTGAACACTATAAAAATATTAAAAGAAATAGTAGCAAACTTTAATAAAACTCCAACAAGAAAATATTCTCAAAAATATTTAAACGAAAAAAGAGATGAAATATTAAAATTAGAAGAAGAATTTAATAGAAAATATGAAGATTCACCTAAGGAAACAAATCAGCAGGCATTGAAAACAATTATAGATAATTTGTTGGTCAGATTGAAACAAATATTAGATGATAAAAGGAAACTATTAGATACAGAAAACATAGGCGAAGAATATATTGAAATTGATCAAAAATTAATCGAAGAACAAATAAACTAGAATTAAAAATGGCAAAATTCGACATTTTATCGAGTATAAAAATTATCCCAGAGTATGGAGGGGAAGCAGAAAACCTGACAAATTTTTTAAATTTAGTAGACTATGTTGACAGCTCTCTTAGTGATGAAAATGAGAAAAAAAAGCTCATAAAATTTGTTTTAGGAACAAAACTAACCGACAAAGTTAGGAATAAACTAAATATTGTTAAAGAACCCGAAACAATCAAAGAACTGAAAGAAATCTTTATTCAACTTTTTAAAAGTAAAAGAAATTCTCTTCAAATAATTTCACAACTCTCCACTATACAACAAAATTCAAGCACAACTACTACCTTTGCAACAAAAATAGAAACTCTGGTATCAGAGCTAACTTCACTGCAGTTGTTAGAGCTAGGAGATGAAAGTAGGGAAACGATCTGCAAAATGAATGACCAATTAGGTTTAAATGCATTCAAAAATGGGCTGCAACAACCAACAAAGTCAACGGTCTTCTCGGCTAGACCGAAAACACTCAATGAAGCAATTCAATTAGCAGCAGAGTTAGACTCGTCTAATGAGTTTGCACAAGTTAATCATTTCAGAGTAAATAACTCCAGGGGTAACAATTATCAAAATTTTAATAGGAACAATAGCAACAGATTTGGTAGATCAGGTAATCAAAACAACAATACTAGGTCCAACACAAGATATAATAGCAATAGAAATAACAATAACAGTTACAATAGTAGTAATAATATCAACAATATGAGATATTATAATAACAATAGATATAGCAATAATAGTAATAACAGATTCAATAATAATAGATATAATAATGCAAACAACAATGCACAAAACCCAAGAACAATAAACTATATTGAAGGTTCGGAAAACACACAAAGAGTCTCCGAAGCCCAGAGAGACTCAGACCTTAGTTTAGAAAACAACCAATAAAGGCAATCCTGAATCTTAACCTCCATTTTACAAATTATATAATAGCTCAATCTGACATAACAAGAAAAGATCAAAAGTTTTTAATTGATACAGGTGCTGATATCTCAATCCTGAAGAGAAGTAGCTTAAATTCAGAAAATAACATAAATATAACAGATAAAATAACGATTAAAGGAGTCACAGATTCGGAAGTATGTTCTATAGGTTCAGTACAAGGGCAATTAAGAATCGAGGGCGAGCAGATCGAGCAAAAGTTCCAAGTAGTGAATGACAGTTTCCCAATCAATACGAATGGTATTCTAGGAAGAGACTTTTTGATAAAAAACAATTGTAAAATAGATTATGAAAACTTCACCCTATCTATTTTATTCAAAAATGATGAATTCATTTTCCCAATGTTCACACAGCTTCCTAAATCACAAAATATTACTTTACCTGCAAGAACACAATCACTACATCCAATAAATCTTGAAGTACCGGAAGACAGCATCGTGTTCAATCAGGAAATACAAAATGGAGTTTTTATCGCGAATTCAATTATCCCAGCAAAGGGCATCACTCAAATAGCATTTTTAAACACTTTAGAGCATGACGTAACTTTAAAACCATTCAAGCCAGATGTAGTCCCACTCACTCATTTTCATGTTATTGATCTAAAAAAAAATTTTGAAAAGAACAAAAAAGAAAATCAATATGAAAGACTAATAAAGGAACTAAATATCGACATATCAGATATTAAAGCAAAACATTCCATTTTAGACATATGTAAGGAATTTGCGGATTGTTTCCATCTAGATGGAGATATATTGACAGTAAATAATTTCTACAAACAAAGAATTTCTATGACAGACAACAATCCTGTTTACATTAAAAATTATAGACTCCCCAATGGACAGATAGAAGAAATCAACCAACAAGTAGATAAACTTCTTGAAGATAACATAATTGAACCCTCAGTTAGCCCATTTAACTCACCTTTGCTCGTGGTACCGAAGAAAGACTCCCAGGGAGAAAAGAAATGGCGTTTAGTTGTGGATTTCCGTCAGTTGAATACAAAAATAATAGACGATAAATTTCCCTTGACAAGACTGAATGATGTACTAGATACACTAGGCAGAGCTAAATACTTTTCCACCTTAGATTTATCTAGCTCCTTCCATCAAATAGAACTGGATGAAGAATCTAGACCAAAAACAGCATTTTCAACACCCCGTGGATATTTTCACTTCAATAGGTTACCGTTTGGACTAAAAATATCAACAAATAGCTTCCAACGTATGTTATCTGTAGCCTTAGCAGGTCTTAGCACAGAGGCTTTCCTATATGTTGACGATATAATTATATTCGGCTGTAGCCTGAATCATCACAACAGTAACCTTATAAAGATTCTTCAAAGGCTCAGAAAATACAATCTCAAACTGAACCCCAAAAAATGCAATTGGCTGCAAACGCAGGTAACATATCTTGGACATTTAATAACAAATGAGGGAATAAAACCAGATCCACAAAAGTATGAAGCTATTACTGCATATCCAACACCAAAAAATGCAGAGGAAGTCAAAAGATTTGTAGCGTTCTGCAACTATTATAGGAGATTCATAAAAGACTTTGCAACAGTAGCCAGACCACTAAATATGCTATCTAAAAAGGAAGTAGAATTCATTTGGAGCGAAGAATGTGAAAATGCCTTTATCACTTTGAAAAACAAGCTTATAAATCCACCTATCCTTAAGTACCCAAATCATGAAGAGACCTTCATAATAACAACTGATGCTTCGAATGTTGCCTTAGGAGCAGTACTATCACAAGGTGAGATAGGTAAAGATCTCCCAATTTCATATGCCAGTAGAAGTTTAACCAAGCATGAGCTGAATAAACCAATAATCGAAAAGGAACTGCTTGGCTACATTGGGCAATAAACTACTTCAGACCATACGTATATGGAAGAAAATTCACTGTGGTAACAGATCACAGACCATTAGTAAGTCTCTTTACACACAAAAATCCATCATCAAAGTTAACAAGGACAAGATTGGATCTAGCAGATTACACATTTAATATTATTTATAAACAGGGATCAATGAACACAAATGCTGATGCGTTATCACGTATCAAGCTTGATTCTGAAATATTAAAAGAAATGATCCCAACTTCAAATGTGAATATTATGACTAGATCAAAGTCAGCTAAAATAACAAATGAAAATCTAAAAAACCAAAATGTTAAAAATATAGAGTTGAAAACGAATGATACACCTACATATATACATTTGGGAATGTGCTTCCCTAACAGAAGTTAAAAATAATAAAAAATTAAAATTCAAAAAAGTGCTACAAAAACATGAAGTACATCAGCGAAAATCCTCATATAAACTAAGGTTTAATTCAGGAGAAGCCTGTACAAAAATTCATGTAAACACTACAGATGTGGTAATAGAATACAGTGATAATCCGGATCTCAATTTAGGTCTGATCCTGGAGAAACTGGTATTCAGAATGAATAAAGAAGATATTAACCAATTAGCAATTGCTAATAATGACGAAATATTCAAGCACATAAGTATATATGAATTTAAAAAATTGTATAATAAATTACAACAAAAAATTGAAAGGAAAGCACGATTAAAAATATTGATATAGGTATATTCCCCCAATAAGAGTTATTGATGATAAAGAGAAAGAAAAGTTAATAGAGAATTTTCATAATACACCACATGCCGGTGGGCACTCAGGCATAAAAAGAACGATAAATAAAATAAAACAAAGATATTGTTGGAAAATTTTAAACAAAATGGTGAAGAAATACGTTAATGAATATAATATAAAAATAATATGTGCACAGAGCAAACAAATCAGGAATACAAAAGAAAGATTGGTATTAACAGAGACACCAACAACAAGTTTTGAAGTAGTAACAGCAGACACCGTAGGTCCACTAAGACCTTCAAACGACTTTAGATATATACTCACTCTACAATGTGAATTAACAAAATATGTCGAAGCTATTCCTATTAAAAGCAAAGATGCAAACACTGTAGCAAAAGCATTGGTAGATAATTTCCTTCTTAGACACGGTAGTTTCAGAACATTAAGAACAGACATGGGGACAGAATTTATCAACGAAGTAATGAAAAACGTTTACACATTATTTGGGATAAATCACATAACATCAACACCCTATCATCACGAAACATTAGGATCTATAGAACGAAACCATAGAGTATTAAAAGAATATCTAATTGCCTTTGCAAAAGAAAACAATTGGCATGAGTGGATTCCATATTTTGTCTTTAGTTACAATACAACACCACACTCTAGCATAGGCATATCAGTAGTATAAATAGGTAACTCCCACTCCACGGCACGGCACCGCACGGCACATCCCAATTGGGAATGCACATCCCAATTGGGATGCATTCCCAAGTTTCTAATTGGGAATAAGTGTCAGTGGTTGGATTTCTAGCGCCATTTGTATTTTCATTTGAATATTGGTTGTGGGATTGGATTTTCTGTGATAAATTGGTTGTGGGATATGCTTTTGTAGTTGGATTTCTAATTCAAAAATTAAATTTTTGTTGGAATATTGATTTTTTGGTTGGGTAGCTCCTACTCCACCCAATTCAAAACCTATGTCACTCCTACTCCACCCAATTCAGAATCTATGTCACTCCTACTCCACCCAATTTGCATTCCCAATTCTAATTGGGAATAAGTGTTAGTGGTTGGATTTGTAGCACCATTTGTATTTTCATTTGAATATTGGTTGTGGGATATACTTTTGCAGTCGGATTTCTAGTTCAAAAATTAAATTTTTGTTGGAATATTTCAAGTTTGATTCAAATTGGGAATAATTATCAGTGGTTGCATTTCTAGCACCATCTGTATTTTTTTTCATTTCAACATTGGTTGTGGGATTGGATTTTCAGTGATAAATTTGGTTGTGGGATATACTTTTGTAGTTGGATTTTTTGGATAGCACAACATTAGCACCTGCACGGTATGCAATATAAAATTGATGTGTGCATTGGATAAACATATTCTTAATACGATGTTCATATGCTTAAGATCAAATAAGAACTAGCATTCCAAAATACTTACCTCTGTTGGTTGTGCTGGTTAGAATTATGTACAATGCAAGAGAATTTCAGAAGAGTTTGATTAAAAGACACATTTGTTTTTTTTTACGATATTTATTTATATTTAATTTTATATTTTGAAAACTTTATTACATTGTTCTAATAAAAACCTTAAACATAAATGACCACAAATAAACGTATCAAAATCTTGTTCTTGTATATAATTATAGTTTATTTTTTTACCAAGATAGCTTATTACTTCTGAGGGTGGTCTTAAATTTCCAAAACTATCAAAATACTTAACAATATTTTTTTTTATTTCTTATATATTCTCAAACTATTCTGGTAACAACTTGTTCAAGCGGATTGTAGTCAATAATTCTATCATGAAGCATAAGGCAGTAAGCTGAAGTATTTGCAGGAATTTGTTTTGATGTTCTCATTTCCAAACGTATGTCGATGGGTCCTGTTTTCATAGTTTCATTTTGGTGTCTGCAGTCTACTACAAAAACTGGAGCATGTGATTTGAATAATTCCCAGGAAAGAAGAGGTTCAGTGATGTTTTTATTATAGTAAGATTTTTGAAAGTCTGTATACATTTTGTAAAACAGGCTATATCTGTTTTTTTCAAAAGAAACATTGAAATCTTCATGTGGATAAACATCCGAGTTTAAATAAACTTTTAAGTCTGTTAGATTACAATGATCAAACGTTGTAGGATCAGCAGCCAAATTTTTATTTTTCCCAGTTTGTAAAGCAAAAACAATGTATCGAGGTTTTTCTATTTGTGTTGTTGTTTTGACATTCCAAATATGATGATCAGAACTTGGCAGCATGGGATATTCATAAAGATCCCAGTTTCGGAAAGCAATTTTCATAGAGCTGCTTTTACTTATAGATTTATATAAACTTAATTTCATGGAATCTGATAAGGTTACGTGGGGTACTTTCCATTGTATTTTTTGAATGTTAGTTTGTACTTTTTCATTGGTTGGAGAAATCAATGCGTTTTCATCCACTCTTAAACGAGTGATAATAAGATCATGTCGAGCATTTGGAATGATTTTTTTATAATCTTCAGCGAATCCTAAAAGTTTGTTCAGTGGAATACAATAATTAAAATGAAATGGTTTCAAATTAATAGGTGAGTCAGGAGACCAGGATGCATTTAATAGCATATCACTTTCATTTTTAGTTAAAGATAAATAGTTTTTGATCGTTGATGTTATTCCGACATTTCTATTGTAGTCGATTTCCTTGCCATTAAGTTCATAACGTATTTCATCAAAAAGAAAAGCCATGGCATTGTTTACAAGTTTTGTATTTCTATTTCTTTTACATCTGCTGTCGATAGTGATCCTAAATATATAAAAAACTTTATTATATTCTAATAAGAGCATTTTCATGATATTTTGGTTTGATATAGTCATAGTGGAATTCATACATAAGAATTTTTGAGAGCTCAAGTACTATGAAACCTAGATAAATCGGTTTGTTGAGTGTAACATTACATTTACTCATTTGTATTGCCAACAATGGGTTAGGTACTCGATCATCTTCATGAGCAAATTGTAAAGAACTATGGAAGTTTGGTCTCGCAATCCAACCTCTAGCACCCAGTGATTTTCTTTTATTTTCCCATCGTGTAACAATTTTAACATCAGTACGCTTTTCAATATTTTCCATTGTTTTTCCATAAATAGAATGATTCATTAGCTTGAAAAACCTTTTATGAAAATCAGTTTTAGCTTTCTTTCTAAGTTCAGTATTAAGGGAAATATATTGTTCTAGCCATTTTGATTGTTTAAATTTAATCACACGATGGACTTTTTTTAAAATCAAACCATGTTTGAGAGCTTGCTTTAAACTCTCTAGGTGAATAACATAGTTCAGTTTTGGTAAAAAACTTGCTACCAATTTTTTGAATTTAGAGCCCGGTGTTGCTATATTTTCTGGGCGAAAAGGCAAATCATTATGAATATCATGAAGATGTTCGGGATATTCTAAATCGACTTCTAAAACATATCCAACATTTAGTTCATTTAGACCTTCTATATATAACAAGGAAAAATCTTGTGGGTTCTGCCATTCAAAACCTCCACAAGGAAGATTCTGAGACATTGCCCATCCATATAAATTGTTGGCATCTAAATAAACCAAGTATGAAGATGGTTTTTCAGAGTCATAGGACTCAATAAATTTATTATTGGCTCTGGAATATCTATGACTGCATTGGGTAAGACCACCTCTTATCCCTTTTTGAAAGAAATTGTACATTTCAATGTCAGTCAAGAGTTCCAGTTCCACTTTTGTCACTTTTAACATAGCATCCCAAGATAAACCAGGAGCTGTATAATAGTGACAGGGATCTAGAGAGTATCTATGTTTGCAAACTTTTCTAAAGTTTTCAAAAATGTCAGCTAACAACACAACATCACTTTTTAAATATATTTTCATATAATTTTTTAGATTATTACAGTTGAAATGATTCCATATATTTATGGCCAACTGATAATCCTCCATTGAACATTCCTGATTCGTGAGTTTGTTGAAAAACTTCACTCTTTCAGGAAGACATGGCTCAGACATTTTTTGCCAAGAATCCATAAAATCATATGGAAATACACCTTTTCTCTTCACTAATTCCAGACTTTGCTCTGTTTCAAAGCATTTTCGGGTTATAATGAAGTCCGAAGAAACTAAATTTCTATCTAAACTATCTATGCTATCACCCAAAAATCGAAAAGAGTCTAAGAATCTAAGTTCTATTGAATGTTTGTCATCAATAGAAATTTTCTTCGAGAAAGAAATATATTTTTCTTTATTTAGTGGAATCACTTTAATTTCACCATCGATTTCTCGAAGCGAATTGAAAAACAAATGTGCATCATAACCAGATAAATTATGAAACAAAATCGGAAAAAAAGTTGGCACCTTATATTTAAGGTTACAAAGATTGTGGGCTGCCCCCCTATATTCACCTGTTAAGTGACAATGATCCCTTACCTTAATTTCTCCTACTCCTATATTTATTTTGTTGCGGCATATTGTGCAGATTGTTGCCCTCTCAAAGCAAGATGCCTGCATCGCTGATAGAGGTTTCATCGGTGTCACGCTTTTTATGTGTTTGTTATACTTCTCCATAGTATCCCGAACTAAACTGTGAATGAACTCACTAGCACAGTTTTCTCCTATAAAGAAAAAAAGAAATAAAAAAAAATATAAGAATTTGGTTGATGGAAAAAAAAAGTTATTATTAAATATTACCTATGAAAGTCCGCATTATATCTTCGGTTTCATCAAACGAGCATTTCATGTAGTATGAAAATGCACAGGGAACGTGTTCTTGAAGGTTGGTTGTTGACGACGTTGACGGGTCAGGTAAACATGCATCAATCGGTTTCAAGATGCATTCAAAATCAGCGTATGTTACAAATGGAACCATCATTTGTTTATCATAGCTTGAAAATTTGATCATCTTGTTATCATTTGCTGGCATTTTTGTAACAATTTTTTTACACTCGCCCTTGTGTTTATCAAATAAGCGGTCATTGTAAAAATGCTGCAAGCAAGTATTACAGAACAATAATCTTCTTCTTGAACTTTCCAATACTGCACTTGTGATCAACCGACTGATATACTTTATCCACATAAAGTGCGTAACTTCACCGCTCATGTGGAGTAATAGATTAACATGATTGCGTTTCTCTTGCATCGTCATGTAATATGGGCCCTCAATTTGTGGTTTTTCTCCCTCAGAAATTCCAAAAACGTTGATGCTCATGTTGTTCTTAGTTTCAAACGTTTTTATTTCTGATAGTTCAAGGGGAAATGAGAGCCCTGTAAAATCCAGAATGATATTGTCCAGGGCAATTATATCACTGGATATATCAGATACTTGATAGTAGGAAGATGTTCTCTCTACATGTGATTCAAGCTCTGGATGAAAAGCAGATATAATTGCCCATTTAAAACAATATTCATCATTGTTCTGTACGTTGATAATGGCTTTCTTGGCAGCAATATTTTTTGGCAAAGATAAATATCTTGAACCACTCAACGGCTGGTACTTGTTTATGTTGATTTCCACTGATTTCATTCTTATCAGCGCCCATCCACTATCCCTTTCTTGGAATTCATCCATTTTAATAAGGATAGTCTTGAACATTTCCTTAAGAATGGGATTTATTTCCACTTCCAGGAAAACTGCTTTCATTTCCGCAGCCATTGATTTCAACTCTATCAACATTTCCTCACCACTTATTTTCACGTACTCCGCAAAAAGTTCCAAATTGAATTTTATTGATCGGTGTTCACTTATTTTTTGGTGAAGAATTTCATGGATTATTGCTTTATTCTTATTGAGAAATAGCATAGCATCCAGTTCATGTTCATTTTTATTTGGAACAGAAAGGGAAATTACGCGATTTTTAAACGAATTCCTTATTTCGTTCACGTTTCCCTTATACACTGTTTGCACTTTGGTTTTATGTGAATTTTTGCGAAGATGTTGTACCCATTTGCTTTTGGGTATTTGTTCTTCGCAAAATGTACAACTAACCATGCTTGTATTCTTAGTTGAAATTCCCGCTGCAGAAGTTGATGGTTGGTCGTCAATTATTTTTACAGCTGCTGATGAAATTGATGGACGTTCTTGTTGCTGTTCCTTATGTTGTTGCTGAAGTTCGCGTATTTGTAATTGAAGTTTTTCAATTAATTTTTGATGTTGTTGCATTTGCTGTTGATATTGTTCTGGTAGTTGTTGATGATATTGATGGTGTGGTTGTTGCTGATGGTTCAATGGATGTTCCTGACCATTTTGGTGATTCTTTGCGCATTGAATTAAATGCGACTTTTGATCTGTTTGAGATTTAAACGTCTCCACAGAGAAGACAAGATCCCGACAAGTTTAAATGCTTCGTCTTAATGTGACGATTTAACACACCGACACTTGAAAACATTTTCTTGCAAAACGCACAAGATTTTGTATTATTCATTTTTATTTATTTTTTTTTGATTAAGCTGTGTACAAAACAAAAAAAAAACAATAACTTGCAAAACAGTTTATTTTTAATAAGTTTTTTTGTTTGAATATAAGATTTCAAATATTTTATTTTATTTTTATATGTTTTTTTCTAAGCTGTGTACAAAACACAAAAAAAAACAATAACTTGCAAACAGTTTTTTTAATAAGTTTTTGTTTGAAAATAAGATTTCAAATATTTTATTTTATTTTTATATTTTTTTTCCACACTTTTCACTTGTATTTAATAAACAAAACTTTATGACAAATAACTTTAATATTTGAGAATTTAAAATTTAAATTTATAAAAAAACTTCAATTATCACAAGACCTTTTGAATTGAAAACTAAGTTCAAACTGAAATTAAAAAACAAAGTCTTACGTATTTATGTAACTATGAACTTCGAATTTGGGGAACGTAACTTTATGTTCTTAACCTGGTTCACAACGTGGTTTGGGTTTTTTATATAAGGTTCTAAACCTCGCTGGTAACGTGTTTTGGGTTTGTATATAAGGTTCTAAACCTCGTTCGTAACGTGTTTTGGGTTTGTATATTATGTTTTAAACCTCGCTCACAACATGTCTTGGGTTTGTATATATGAATATATTATAGGATCCCACATTGAAGGTATTTAATTAAATCTCATTTAAAAGGATAAACATGTTTCAATTTTTCTTAAATTATCAACTTTCTTTCAAGGGTAATAAAAAAAACAAACATCAAAGAAATTTATTCATGGGATCAACAAGTTTCACATTTTATTAACTTTATCACCGTCATTTCAATGGTAATAAAAAAAACAAAGAAAATTGGATACTTGGAAACCACTCAGACTAGTAAGAAAAGGAAACTCCTTATCACGATTATCTAATGGGTAAAGAAAATTGATCGTGGACCAAGTACACTGAACATTCACACATTCATATGGAAAATACAAGATTCAACATGTTTCAGTTCTTTTTTTTCAAATTGATCACATTCATTCAATGATAATAAAATTCTTCAAGGTAAAAAACAAAAAAAACAAGCAACAAACAACAAAGAAAATTCGATACCTGAAAACCACTCAGACTTATCACGATTAACTAATGGAAAAAGAAAATTGATCGTGGACCACGTACCCTAAACAATCACACTAATGGTAAATACAAATTATGTATGCACCTCCTTAACATGTTTATTCGTATGAATAACAAATAAAACATTCAGAAAATTCGTTTTGAATTAATTTTATTTTCCTGAATGAACATGAAAATATTCAGAAAAAAAATGCTTATGCAGGTTTTATATTAAGACTGAGTGGGGATCCCCATTTTCCTGAATGAACATGAAAATATTCAGAAAAAAAAAATGCTTATGCAGGTTTTACATTAAGATTAAGTGGGGATCTGGGGATACTTATACAAAGTTTTTGTATGCGAGGAATTCTATAAAAGGAAATTTCGTTGTTACCGACGAGCACAGTTTATTACGAGAATTAAGAAGCTAAGATGTATTTTGAAGAAGAATATTCCATATTCACTCTGGATGATTTTGCTGTAAGAGAAGCAAACTCGCTTAACGAAATAAGCAATTTTAAACCATCCAAAAAAATATCCGAGCTGGATGCAAACATCAAATATAATATTTTTGCTTTACGAAAAGTTAAAACGCGTTGGGGAGATCGCATTGTCGCAGATCTTGGAGAGTTCACAGTAAGTAAAAAAAAAAAAAAAAATACTAAAAATATATACATTTTTTCGTTGTACTTCATTTAAAGTAAATTGTAATTATTTATTCCTACAGACTTTTCTACCTCAGAGATATTCCCAACTTTCGGTAAGCACCATGACAACAATTGGGGGAGGTGGCTATGCCTTAGAGATTGTAAGACAAATCGGTTCAACCTATGAACTAAAATTTATGAAAATGAAATAATAATCCATTTTCATTTCTTAAATAAAAATTATAGTTGTAAATATACAAACAAAAAATATACGGTTTCAAAAAAAAAAAAAAACTTTCTTTTATTTCTTTACATTTTTTTCACTGACACACCCATCTTTTAATTTGTACAGGTATTGCTTTATATACCCACTTTTTTCTTTTTTTATGAGGGTAGAAAATTTAAAAAACTGATTAGATTCGTGATGCATATACAATACAAGTTATTGTTTTTCTGTGTATGGTATATGCGTAGAAGAAGTAGGTATATAGATATGAACCAATATAAGGGTTCGATATTTAGAAATGGTTAGTTAGTTTACGTGCGACAACAGTAACGTTTGCTACGAAAAAGAAAAAATGGAAAATGAGAACAATGACAAAAACCATACTAGATACCAGGGCATTGAGGAGCCAGATGTGTTTTGTCCAAGTCTCAACCAGGAAAGATTTTATTACGGACCAACTCAAAGATACCTAAATGCATTATTTGATCCATTCAGGGGGGCTACTATCATAAAGGAATTGGTTGACGAATACGGAGCAAACTGTTTTGATGATGAGGAAATCTTCGATGATGAAGAATACAAATCAAGTAAGCTTCTGGAGAAAGTACTACTGGCAAAGAGTCGTCCAAAAAGGAAAAAAATACCAGATCCTTTATTGGATGCAAAGCGGTTTCCAGCCGGAAAATATTTAAAAGGAGAGAAAAGCAGACCTAGAATATAATAAATACAAAAAAACAAAAATTATAATAGTAAACAAAGAAAAAAATAAACATACAGTTGAAAAAAAATATCTTTTATTTCTTTTGTTTTTCTTTTTACAATTCTTATATTTTATAGTAATTCGTTTTTATTAATCCAGGAGTTATGTTCTGATGGAAAACCCAACCACTTAACAAAAACCTTATTTCCTCTGATTTGTAAAACCTTTTCCACAAGAAAAATATCTCCACATTTAGTTTTCATCAGTTCTGGTTCATAGAAACTACCTTGAACAGGTTTTCCTTGATAGTCTTCAAGAAGATATGTATTTGGTTTTGTAGCTTTGATTTTTCTTATTTTAAAAACCTCTGTTGTCCAGTTAGGTGTATAGCCCTTTTCAAATGCATGTTTATACTTCCTGATTCTTACTTTGTCACCGATCTTAAATTTTCGTTTACCTGTTCCTTCTTTATCACTTTTAAAAAATGGTAACAATAACTTTGAATTTTTCTTCGTTACATCTGCAGGAAAACATTTAATGGTTCTATGAAAAGAGTGATTGTAATCATTAAGTAATTTATCGAAAATATTGATCCACTTATAGTTTCCATTGAAACTAAATTCTTTCCACATTTTTTCTTTAAAAGTTCTATTAAATCTTTCGACAATGGAAGCCTTTAATGTACTGAATGTTGAGTAATGATTAATTTTATACTTTTCCATCAAGAGTTTAAAGTTTTTATTGAAAAACTCTTTTCCATCATCTGTTTGTATATTCTTTGGAATTCTAGAAGAAGATATAAATATTTGTTCCATTCCTTTCGTAATGGTAATACCCTTTTTGTTTTTCATTGGGATGACCCATGCAAATTTCGAAAATGTATCGATAACTGTCAGTAAATAATTAAATCCTCTGTTTTGTTCACTATATGGTATCATTTCAACCAGGTCAGCTTGCCATAAGTCATCGTAGCCTTTGATGATAACATGACGACGTTTGAAGTTTTTACGTGCAGCTTTATGCAACTCTTCAACAACCTCACGCTTACTCATATTTACAAAGAGTGAATCCAACAAAATCAAAGAAAAGACTTTTATATACTTTTTTTCTTTTATTGCAATCTATTATATAATAACATAAGTTTCTTAATTTTAATTAACCGTTTTTCCATAATGTAACAGCCACAAGTATCTGGCCCTTCTTCACATTGGTTGGATGACCAACAACAGTTTGAATAATGATGTCCATGCAATGATTCCATATATGTCGTATTCTTAAATTTACTAACCATTGAAATACAGTTAGTAAATTCTCCATAGTGTTCATCCAATATTGATTCCCCATTTTCTTTTAAAAATTCGAAAATATCTTTTATTATTTTGACAGAGTCCATTTTTGAAGTTCCTTGTTGTTTAAGAGTTGAATACTAACTAACAAACTTTATTTTATTTTATGGAAAATGAAAAATCTTTCTTCATTTTCACTTATATGTATATATAAAATACAGATACATTAAATTAATACAAATATAACAACATTTTTTTACTTATTTTAATCTATGGGTGTAAAGGGTACATTAGGGAACAGCGTTTTCATAATATGTTCAACTTTATTTTTTATTTTCTCGTCAACATACTTTTTCTCTGTGGAGTCTTTAAGTTTTTGGGAAATTAATTGTGATGCTATGTTTTCTTGTTCCATACTTTTAATTGTTTCCTTTATAGAAGAGTCTATGTGATTTTTTAGCATATGAATTTCCTTAGTAAAAGTGGATAAAACTTCCATTAAAGAAGAATTTATGTGGTTTATTATGCTTGTTTCTTTAAGACCTATTTGATCATCAACATATCCTTTGCAAACGGCTTGGTGGGGGTATTCAGGATTAATTCCAACATTGTTTAAATATTTACTTTCTAAATCAAAATCACCAGACGGAAGAAGTTTAAAACCTATTCCTGGAGGTCCTACAAGACCTTTGTTTCTTGAAAGGGGCTTGAAGTTCCTACCGAACTTGTCGACGTTCATTGTTAATATGCAATGTTAATAGTTTGAAACGAAGTTAATATATAATATTTGATTCTTTTAGCTCTTCGATTATAGAATTTATTTCATTCTGATGGTTATTATTACCAGCATTTTTGGATGCTATCAAAAGTCTTAGCCTATTAACAAGTTCATTAGGATCGTTCCAATACATATATTCAATATTTTTATTTGTATACTCCATTTCAGTTATGTCAGAATAAGATTTTCCAGTTTTTTCTGTTTCACTTTTAAATCCTGCAGCAAGTTGTTTAATTATTTTTGTATATTTTGCCCCCCTATTGGACTTGATTCGACTGGAACTATCATGATTAGTTTTATGTGCATTAGTTTTATATAAGATTTTTCCATATTCTTCTAAGTCATCACTAGTATATATTTGTGGACGTGGATTTTTCTTTAGAATTAATTCAATGAGACCAGGAGTTCGAGTGAAAGTTTCATCATCAATAACAATATCATGTTCATTCATTATAAAACTACATTTTCCTATTTTAATAGAATTTGTATTTGCATCAAAATATGGACCATATGTTGTATCGCGGTTCGAATCTGACAATATTTTTTTAATGAGAGAAGATGTTTTGTTTAGGGTTGTAATATTTTTTGGTGTACTGAATAAAAAGGAATCATCTGTAGTATCCATTTCTGGACTGTAACTTGTTTTGTTATGTTCTTCTTCCTTTTCATTTTCATCAAAAGATTTGAAATGTAGCTTACGAGGTTTGATTGTTTTTATACCATCATCCAGCAGTGTTGTTTCTTTTGTAACATTTCCAACCAATTTGTTCAGTGGTTCCACAATTGGTTTGAAAGTCTCTTCTAAATCAGTTTCTCTAGTCATTTTTCCAGTTTTTAGTTGAAAATATTTATTTCTTAGCACATTTTTTGTTTTTATTAAATCTCTTAACACGTTTTCATCCATTTCTATGGTTCGGATATAAATATTTTTTTTCTTTTTTTTTTTTTAGAATTAAAATGAAGGACTAGTTTTCCCAAACAGTGTTGTTGTCACAATGTTTTGATTTTAAATGAAATATGTATATTTATAGTATAGCAATTTTATTGAAACTGTTTTTGTATCGACCTTTTTCAATACTGTTCTCCTTGTCTATTACTAGGAATCCAAAATTGTCAGTCCAACAATGTGAGCATAACTCTTTGAATTGATTAAATGTCATATCAGAGTTAATATGATCCTTGTAAACATGCTTTAAGTTCAATTCGTCTTGCTTGAAAAGAATAATGAAATTAGCGTTGTCTCTAATTAGATGTTTTGGTATATGAGTATAGGACTGACATAAGTAAAAACTATCAACTCCATTGTGACGACCCATACAAAAATAGTCTCTTATATTATTTGTTTCTGGCAAGCAACATCATCGAATAAAAATATTGAATTGTTTTTAGCGTCTGAAGGAGGCATTATTTCACAATTGTTTGAAAATTCATTGTATTCCATTCCTTTGATAGATGTAATAAGTTTTTTAAGATATTGATATTTTGGTTGGTGTAAGGATTTGGAATAAATATAAATGTTTTCAAACTTTAAACCATTGGGGTCAAGAAGAATGCTTAACATAACATTTGTTTTTCCGCAGTTTGATGGTCCAACGATAATTCCTCGAATACTGTTTGGAAATAAGTTTCCATGTTTTTTCTTAATTTTTACATTGGAATCAAAATTCCTTACTTTTATGACATCTGACTGCTTTACAAAACGCATAATGACGACTAAGATCTTTTTTAATAAAACATTTTGTTTTTATACACTTTTAATCATAAATGTTTCAACCTTCAACTAAGAAGGTGTGTTAATCGTACTATGATTGAACATAACACTCAGAATCAGTGCAATAAAAAAAGAAAATCATTTAAAGGAGAAGGGCTTTTGAATAAAGCTATAGACAAACTTCCATTTGAACTACATATTCCTTCATATAATTATTGTGGACCTGGGACAAAATTAGAGGAACGCCTACGTAGAGGGGATAAAGGAATTAATCAACTGGATGAGGCTTGTCGTTTACATGATATTGCATACTCAAAAAGTAGTTCTCTCTCAGACCGACACTTTGCTGATAAAATTCTAACCGAGCAAGCGTGGAAAAGATTTAAAGCAAACGATTCATCAACCTCTGAAAAGTTAAGTGGTCTCCTTGTAACCAACATGATGAAAGCTAAAACTAAATTTGGAATGGGTAACTGCAAGACCAAAAAAAACGCAATTAAAAGAACTAAGAAGACAAATTCAAAAAAGGTTTGCAAACAGAACATGTTTAAAAAGGCTATAAGCGAAGCAAGAAATGCTATTAAAAACAATATAAATTGTTGTGGAACAACATCTATTGCTAATATTGCTGTGAAGGCTGCAAAAAATGTTATTCAAAATAAGAAAAAACAAATTCAAACACCGAGAGTAATTCCACTTCCAAAAAGTGGTGGTTTTCTACCACTTCTAGCTCCTATTCTAGCTGGTTTATCTGCTGTGGGATCACTAACAGGTGGAGCAGCTGGCGTTGTAAAAGCGCTCAATGATGTACGATCTGCTAAAAGACAGTTTGAAGAAGATAAGCGTCATAATAAGACTATGGAATCAGTTGCTATTCAAGGAAATGGATTGTTCTTAAAACCATATAAAAATGGTCTTGGACTTTTTTTGAACTCAACAAATACAAAAAACTAATTGAATTGCTACCTAACAATCCTTTAAGCAATTTTGATATTCAGCAGTTTGGAAAGAAATACTTGAAGCATTTTAGAGGAGTCTTTATGCGAAACTCTTTACCAAAAGTACCAACATTAAAAGAGTGTGGTGTTATAAATTTGGATAATGAAATTGGCTTGGGTACCCATTGGGTAGCATATATAAGAAATAAAAAAAAAATATTGTTAAGTATTTTGATAGTTTTGGAAATTTAAGACCACCCTTAGAAGTAATAAGCTATCTTGGTAAAAAAATAAACTATAATTATATACAAGAACAAGATTTTGATACGTTTATTTGTGGTCATTTATGTTTAAGGTTTTTATTAGAACAATGTAATAAAGTTTTCAAAATATAAAATTAAATATAAATAAATATCGTAAAAAAAAACAAATGTGTCTTTTAATCAAACTCTTCTGAAATTCTCTTGCATTGTACATAATTCTAACCAGCACAACCAACAGAGGTAAGTATTTTGGAATGCTAGTTCTTATTTGATCTCAAGCATATGAACATCGTATTAAGAATATGTTTATCCAATGCACACATCAATTTTATATTGCATACCGTGCAGGTGCTAATGTTGTGCTATCCAAAAAATCCAACTACAAAAGTATATCCCACAACCAAATTTATCACTGAAAATCCAATCCCACAACCAATGTTGAAATGAAAAAAAAAAAAGATGGTGCTAGAAATGCAACCACTGATAATTATTCCCAATTTGAATCAAACTTGAAATATTCCAACAAAAATTTAATTTTTGAACTAGAAATCCGACTGCAAAAGTATATCCCACAACCAATATTCAAATGAAAATACAAATGGTGCTACAAATCCAACCACTAACACTTATTCCCAATTAGAATTGGGAATGCAAATTGGGTGGAGTAGGAGTGACATAGATTCTGAATTGGGTGGAGTAGGAGTGACATAGGTTTTGAATTGGGTGGAGTAGGAGCTACCCAACCAAAAAATCAATATTCCAACAAAAATTTAATTTTTGAATTAGAAATCCAACTACAAAAGCATATCCCACATGAAAATACAAATGGCGCTAGAAATCCAACCACTGACACTTATTCCCAATTAGAAACTTGGGAATGCATCCCAATTGGGATGTGCATTCCCAATTGGGATGTGCCGTGCGGTGCCGTGCGGTGCCGTGCCGTGGAGTGGGAGTTACCTATTTATACTACTCATATCACCCTTTGAATTGGTTTATGGAAAATTAGCTAAACTACCAGAAGACTTAGCTCATAACATAACAAGCCCTATATATAACATTGATGATTACAGTTTAGAATTAAAATTTAGATTAGGTCAAATGAGAATAATAGCTAAAAGATTATTAGATAAAAGTAAAATAGAAAGAAAGGAATTAGTCGATAAGATTGCCAACCCATTACAATTAAATGTAGGAGATAAGGTATATTTAAAAGTAGGAAATAAGAAAAAATTAGAAAACCCATATAAAGGACCATACCTACGAAGTAATTGAATTAAAGGGTGTAAATAGTAAAATTAAGATTAATAATGAAACCAAAGAGGTACATAATAATAGATTAAAAAAATAAACAAAAACAAAAAAAAAATTTTTAAATCAAATTTTTTTTTTCTATAAAAGAGTGAGGATGTAGTGCGCATACAATGCACTATATTTTATTGCAGGTCATTGCCATAGATTTATACTCCACGTTCCTATAGCCAATCCATTTCTTATAATATATACTCGCATTTCATTCATTTCATTCACCCCAAAAAATTATCTAATAAAATGTTCAATGCCACTTGAGTCTCAGATTACTTTTACGATGGTCAAGTGTATCTACCTATTCATGAAGGTTCAACGCACTGCATGCTGTGTAGTAAATATGCCTGAATGAATTTGGATACATTTGTGCATTATGAAAGGGGCATGCATATTGGTTATGATTTTGATGACATAGCAAGTATGCTGCCCGATTCTGTCATTTGTTTCCCATCAAATTAGAATGCAATATAATGTATATATGTTTTAGTAATTATATGTATAGCTTTAAATTCTTAGTGTGTAAGTAAATTATTTTTGTATAAATAGCCTAAGTTTGATTAAATAAAAGTCACTTTCAATTTGAGAGTCAAAGAAAGATATTCGGCTGATTAGCCTTCTTTTATTGCCTTAACAGATCGGCTCTTTAGCCATCATCCATAATCGGCTTGAGGAAGCCCATATCCTCCATAGTTTCTATAGGACAGGCAGGGCATCCTTTACATGGCGATCTTGCCAGTATTTTGTTTTAAATAAAATATTATGTCGTATAATCCTGAAGAACTTGACAGACTGTTCGAATATATGGATAGCCCATATCATCCGGGCGAGCCAACAGAAGACATACCACAATACATTGCTACTTCCAAAACAGCGGGTCCAAAGCCTTTAACGATTGAGGAGTACAAAAAAAGACAAATTATAAAACATCAGCCGGAACAGCAGGAACAACAGCAGCACAAAAGAAAACGCGCTGGCCGCAAAGTAAAAACTAGACAGGAAGTTGGCAATCTGTACAGATTAGCTGGATTAGCCAACAAAGAGAGCATTTCATCGAACAAGCAAGAAATTTGCAGCGACAGGCAAACAGGAAAAATAATAAAAACCAAAAATAAACAAACAAAAAAAAATTTGTTTACACAAATGGGAGGAAAATCATCCAAAGAAGAGGTGGTTGTTAATGCCTCAAACAATAATAATAATAACACTCTAGTTAGTTCAAACCTGTTATTTATAGATATTTTAATTATTATTTTAATTATATTCATAATCTACCTTTCTTTCAAAATTTTTAAATTTTATTTTAGAACTAACGTACAAAAAATTGTAAATAATGAAATTAAAAATATAACAATATAAAAAAAAGAGAAATTTTGAACAAATAAGAATTTTATTGATTTAAAAATATGTTGAACACTATAAAAATATTAAAAGAAATAGTAGCAAACTTTAATAAAACTCCAACAAGAAAATATTCTCAAAAATATTTAAACGAAAAAAGAGATGAAATATTAAAATTAGAAGAAGAATTTAATAGACAATATGAAGATTCACCTAAGGAAACAAATCAGCAGGCATTGAAAACAATTATAGATAATTTGTTGGTCAGATTGAAACAAATATTAGATGATAAAAGGAAACTATTAGATACAGAAAACATAGGCGAAGAATATATTGAAATTGATCAAAAATTAATCGAAGAACAAATAAACTAGAATCAAAAATGGCAAAATTCGACATTTTATCGAGCATAAAAATTATCCCAGAGTATGGAGGGGAAGCAGAAAACCTGACAAATTTTTTAAATTTAGTAGACTATGTTGACAGCTCTCTTAGTGATGAAAATGAGAAAAACAAGCTCATAAAATTTGTTTTAGGAACAAAACTAACCGACAAAGTTAGGAATAAACTAAATATTGTTAAAGAACCCGAAACAATCAAAGAACTGAAAGAAATCTTTATTCAACTTTTTAAAAGTAAAAGAAATTCTCTTCAAATAATTTCACAACTCTCCACTATACAACAAAATTCAAGCACAACTACTACCTTTGCAACAAAAATAGAAACTCTGGTATCAGAGCTAACTTCACTGCAATTGTTAGAGCTAGGAGATGAAAGTAGGGAAACGATCTGCAAAATGAATGACCAATTAGGTTTAAATGCATTCAAAAATGGGCTGCAACAACCAACAAAGTCAACGGTCTTCTCGGCTAGACCGAAAACACTCAATGAAGCAATTCAATTAGCAGCAGAGTTAGACTCGTCTAATGAGTTTGCACAAGTTAATCATTTCAGAGTAAATAACTCCAGGGGTAACAATTATCAAAATTTTAATAGGAACAATAGCAACAGATTTGGTAGATCAGGTAATCAAAACAACAATACTAGGTCCAACACAAGATATAATAGCAATAGAAATAACAATAACAGTTACAATAGTAGTAATAATATCAACAATATGAGATATTATAATAACAATAGATATAGCAATAATAGTAATAACAGATTCAATAATAATAGATATAATAATGCAAACAACAATGCACAAAACCCAAGAACAATAAACTATATTGAAGGTTCGGAAAACACACAAAGAGTCTCCGAAGCCCAGAGAGACTCAGACCTTAGTTTAGAAAACAACCAATAAAGGCAATCCTGAATCTTAACCTCCATTTTACAAATTATATAATAGCTCAATCTGACATAACAAGAAAAGATCAAAAGTTTTTAATTGATACAGGTGCTGATATCTCAATCCTGAAGAGAAGTAGCTTAAATTCAGAAAATAACATAAATATAACAGATAAAATAACGATTAAAGGAGTCACAGATTCGGAAGTATGTTCTATAGGTTCAGTACAAGGGCAATTAAGAATCGAGGGCGAGCAGATCGAGCAAAAGTTCCAAGTAGTGAATGACAGTTTCCCAATCAATACGAATGGTATTCTAGGAAGTGACTTTTTGATTAAAAACAATTGTAAAATAGATTATGAAAACTTCACCCTATCTATTTTATTCAAAAATGATGAATTCATTTTCCCAATGTTCACACAGCTTCCTAAATCACAAAATATTACTTTACCTGCAAGAACACAATCACTACATCCAATAAATCTTGAAGTACCGGAAGACAGCATCGTGTTCAATCAGGAAATACAAAATGGAGTTTTTATCGCGAATTCAATTATCCCAGCAAAGGGCATCACTCAAATAGCATTTTTAAACACTTTAGAGCATGACGTAACTTTAAAACCATTCAAGCCAGATGTAGTCCCACTCACTCATTTTCATGTTATTGATCTAAAAAAAAATTTTGAAAAGAACAAAAAAGAAAATCAATATGAAAGACTAATAAAGGAACTAAATATCGACATATCAGATATTAAAGCAAAACATTCCATTTTAGACATATGTAAGGAATTTGCGGATTGTTTCCATCTAGATGGAGATATATTGACAGTAAATAATTTCTACAAACAAAGAATTTCTATGACAGACAACAATTCTGTTTACATTAAAAATTATAGACTCCCCAATGGACAGATAGAAGAAATCAACCAACAAGTAGATAAACTTCTTGAAGATAACATAATTGAACCCTCAGTTAGCCCATTTAACTCACCTTTGCTCGTGGTACCGAAGAAAGACTCCCAGGGAGAAAAGAAATGGCGTTTAGTTGTGGATTTCCGTCAGTTGAATAAAAAAATAATAGACGATAAATTTCCCTTGACAAGACTGGATGATGTACTAGATACACTAGGCAGAGCTAAATACTTTTCCACCTTAGATTTATCTAGCTCCTTCCATCAAATAGAACTGGATGAAGAATCTAGACCAAAAACAGCATTTTCAACACCCCGTGAATATTTTCACTTCAATAGGTTACCGTTTGGACTAAAAATATCAACAAATAGCTTCCAACGTATGTTATCTGTAGCCTTAGCAGGTCTTAGCACAGAGGCTTTCCTATATGTTGACGATATAATTATATTCGGCTGTAGCCTGAATCATCACAACAGTAACCTTATAAAGATTCTTCAAAGGCTCAGAAAATACAATCTCAAACTGAACCCCAAAAAATGCAATTGGCTGCAAACGCAGGTAACATATCTTGGACATTTAATAACAAATGAGGGAATAAAACCAGATCCACAAAAGTATGAAGCTATTACTGCATATCCAACACCAAAAAATGCAGAGGAAGTCAAAAGATTTGTAGCGTTCTGCAACTATTATAGGAGATTCATAAAAGACTTTGCAACAGTAGCCAGACCACTAAATATGCTATCTAAAAAGGGAGTAGAATTCATTTGGAGCGAAGAATGTGAAAATGCCTTTATCACTTTGAAAAACAAGCTTATAAATCCACCTATCCTTAAGTACCCAAATCATGAAGAGACCTTCATAATAACAACTGATGCTTCGAATGTTGCCTTAGGAGCAGTACTATCACAAGGTGAGATAGGTAAAGATCTCCCAATTTCATATGTCAGTAGAAGTTTAACCAAGCATGAGCTGAATAAACCAATAATCGAAAAGGAACTGCTTGGCTACATTGGGCAATAAACTACTTCAGACCATACGTATATGGAAGAAAATTCACTGTGGTAACAGATCACAGACCATTAGTAAGTCTCTTTACACACAAAAATCCATCATCAAAGTTAACAAGGACAAGATTGGATCTAGCAGATTACACATTTAATATTATTTATAAACAGGGATCAATGAACACAAATGCTGATGCGTTATCACGTATCAAGCTTGATTCTGAAATATTAAAAGAAATGATCCCAACTTCAAATGTGAATATTATGACTAGATCAAAGTCAGCTAAAATAACAAATGAAAATCTAAAAAACCAAAATGTTAAAAATATAGAGTTGAAAACGAATGATACACCTACATATATACATTTGGGAATGTGCTTCCCTAACAGAAGTTAAAAATAATAAAAAATTAAAATTCAAAAAAGTGCTACAAAAACATGAAGTACATCAGCGAAAATCCTCATATAAACTAAGGTTTAATTCAGGAGAAGCCTGTACAAAAATTCATGTAAACACTACAGATGTGGTAATAGAATACAGTGATAATCCGGATCTCAATTTAGGTCTGATCCTGGAGAAACTGGTATTCAGAATGAATAAAGAAGATATTAACCAATTAGCAATTGCTAATAATGACGAAATATTCAAGCACATAAGTATATATGAATTTAAAAAATTGTATAATAAATTACAACAAAAAATTGAAAGGAAAGCACGATTAAAAATATTGATATAGGTATATTCCCCCAATAAGAGTTATTGATGATAAAGAGAAAGAAAAGTTAATAGAGAATTTTCATAATACACCACATGCCGGTGGGCACTCAGGCATAAAAAGAACGATAAATAAAATAAAACAAAGATATTGTTGGAAAAATTTAAACAAAATGGTGAAGAAATACGTTAATGAATATAATATAAAAATAATATGTGCACAGAGCAAACAAATCAGGAATACAAAAGAAAGATTGGTATTAACAGAGACACCAACAACAAGTTTTGAAGTAGTAACAGCAGACACCGTAGGTCCACTAAGACCTTCAAACGACTTTAGATATATACTCACTCTACAATGTGAATTAACAAAATATGTCGAAGCTATTCCTATTAAAAGCAAAGATGCAAACACTGTAGCAAAAGCATTGGTAGATAATTTCCTTCTTAGACACGGTAGTTTCAGAACATTAAGAACAGACATGGGGACAGAATTTATCAACGAAGTAATGAAAAACGTTTACACATTATTTGGGATAAATCACATAACATCAACACCCTATCATCACGAAACATTAGGATCTATAGAACGAAACCATAGAGTATTAAATGAATATCTAATTTCCTTTGCAAAAGAAAACAATTGGCATGAGTGGATTCCATATTTTGTCTTTAGTTACAATACAACACCACACTCTAGCATAGGCATATCACCCTTTGAATTGGTTTATGGAAAATTAGCTAAACTACCAGAAGACTTAGCTCATAACATAACAAGCCCTATATATAACATTGATGATTACAGTTTAGAATTAAAATTTAGATTAGGTCAAATGAGAATAATAGCTATAAGATTATTAGATAAAAGTAAAATAGAAAGAAAGGAATTAGTCGATAAGATTGCCAACCCATTACAATTAAATGTAGGAGATAAGGTATATTTAAAAGTAGGAAATAAGAAAAAATTAGAAAACCCATATAAAGGACCATACCTACGAAGTAATTGAATTAAAGGGTGTAAATAGTAAAATTAAGATTAATAATGAAACCAAAGAGGTACATAATAATAGATTAAAAAAATAAACAAAAACAAAAAAAAAATTTTTAAATCAAATTTTTTTTTTTCTATAAAAGAGTTAGGATGTAGTGCGCATACAATGCACTATATTTTATTGCAGGTCATTGCCATAGATTTATACTCCACGTTCCTATAGCCAATCCATTTCTTATAATATATACTCGCATTTCATTCATTTCATTCACCCCAAAAAATTATCTAATAAAATGTTCAATGCCACTTGAGTCTCAGATTACTTTTACGATGGTCAAGTGTATCTACCTATTCATGAAGGTTCAACGCACTGCATGCTGTGTAGTAAATATGCCTGAATGAATTTGGATACATTTGTGCATTATGAAAGGGGCATGCATATTGGTTATGATTTTGATGACATAGCAAGTATGCTGCCCGATTCTGTCATTTGTTTCCCATCAAATTAGAATGCAATATAATGTATATATGTTTTAGTAATTATATGTATAGCTTTAAATTCTTAGTGTGTAAGTAAATTATTTTTGTATAAATAGCCTAAGTTTGATTAAATAAAAGTCACTTTCAATTTGAGAGTCAAAGAAAGATATTCGGCTGATTAGCCTTCTTTTATTGCCTTAACAGATCGGCTCTTTAGCCATCATCCATAATCGGCTTGAGGAAGCCCATATCCTCCATAGTTTCTATAGGACAGGCAGGGCATCCTTTACATGGCGATCTTGCCAGTATTTTGTTTTAAATAAAATATTATGTCGTATAATCCTGAAGAACTTGACAGACTGTTCGAATATATGGATAGCCCATATCATCCGGGCGAGCCAACAGAAGACATACCACAATACATTGCTACTTCCAAAACAGCGGGTCCAAAGCCTTTAACGATTGAGGAGTACAAAAAAAGACAAATTATAAAACATCAGCCGGAACAGCAGGAACAACAGCAGCACAAAAGAAAACGCGCTGGCCGCAAAGTAAAAACTAGACAGGAAGTTGGCAATCTGTACAGATTAGCTGGATTAGCCAACAAAGAGAGCATTTCATCGAACAAGCAAGAAATTTGCAGCGACAGGCAAACAGGAAAAATAATAAAAACCAAAAATAAACAAACAAAAAAAAATTTGTTTACACAAATGGGAGGAAAATCATCCAAAGAAGAGGTGGTTGTTAATGCCTCAAACAATAATAATAATAACACTCTAGTTAGTTCAAACCTGTTATTTATAGATATTTTAATTATTATTTTAATTATATTCATAATCTACCTTTCTTTCAAAATTTTTAAATTTTATTTTAGAACTAACGTACAAAAAATTGTAAATAATGAAATTAAAAATATAACAATATAAAAAAAAAGAGAAATTTTGAACAAATAAGAATTTTATTGATTTAAAAATATGTTGAACACTATAAAAATATTAAAAGAAATAGTAGCAAACTTTAATAAAACTCCAACAAGAAAATATTCTCAAAAATATTTAAACGAAAAAAGAGATGAAATATTAAAATTAGAAGAAGAATTTAATAGAAAATATGAAGATTCACCTAAGGAAACAAATCAGCAGGCATTGAAAACAATTATAGATAATTTGTTGGTCAGATTGAAACAGATATTAGATGATAAAAGGAAACTATTAGATACAGAAAACATAGGCGAAGAATATATTGAAATTGATCAAAAATTAATCGAAGAACAAATAAACTAGAATTAAAAATGGCAAAATTCGACATTTTATCGAGTATAAAAATTATCCCAGAGTATGGAGGGGAAGCAGAAAACCTGACAAATTTTTTAAATTTAGTAGACTATGTTGACAGCTCTCTTAGTGATGAAAATGAGAAAAACAAGCTCATAAAATTTGTTTTAGGAACAAAACTAACCGACAAAGTTAGGAATAAACTAAATATTGTTAAAGAACCCGAAACAATCAAAGAACTGAAAGAAATCTTTATTCAACTTTTTAAAAGTAAAAGAAATTCTCTTCAAATAATTTCACAACTCTCCACTATACAACAAAATTCAAGCACAACTACTACCTTTGCAACAAAAATAGAAACTCTGGTATCAGAGCTAACTTCACTGCAATTGTTAGAGCTAGGAGATGAAAGTAGGGAAACGATCTGCAAAATGAATGACCAATTAGGTTTAAATGCATTCAAAAATGGGCTGCAACAACCAACAAAGTCAACGGTCTTCTCGGCTAGACCGAAAACACTCAATGAAGCAATTCAATTAGCAGCAGAGTTAGACTCGTCTAATGAGTTTGCACAAGTTAATCATTTCAGAGTAAATAACTCCAGGGGTAACAATTATCAAAATTTTAATAGGAACAATAGCAACAGATTTGGTAGATCAGGTAATCAAAACAACAATACTAGGTCCAACACAAGATATAATAGCAATAGAAATAACAATAACAGTTACAATAGTAGTAATAATATCAACAATATGAGATATTATAATAACAATAGATATAGCAATAATAGTAATAACAGATTCAATAATAATAGATATAATAATGCAAACAACAATGCACAAAACCCAAGAACAATAAACTATATTGAAGGTTCGGAAAACACACAAAGAGTCTCCGAAGCCCAGAGAGACTCAGACCTTAGTTTAGAAAACAACCAATAAAGGCAATCCTGAATCTTAACCTCCATTTTACAAATTATATAATAGCTCAATCTGACATAACAAGAAAAGATCAAAAGTTTTTAATTGATACAGGTGCTGATATCTCAATCCTGAAGAGAAGTAGCTTAAATTCAGAAAATAACATAAATATAACAGATAAAATAACGATTAAAGGAGTCACAGATTCGGAAGTATGTTCTATAGGTTCAGTACAAGGGCAATTAAGAATCGAGGGCGAGCAGATCGAGCAAAAGTTCCAAGTAGTGAATGACAGTTTCCCAATCAATACGAATGGTATTCTAGGAAGAGACTTTTTGATAAAAAACAATTGTAAAATAGATTATGAAAACTTCACCCTATCTATTTTATTCAAAAATGATGAATTCATTTTCCCAATGTTCACACAGCTTCCTAAATCACAAAATATTACTTTACCTGCAAGAACACAATCACTACATCCAATAAATCTTGAAGTACCGGAAGACAGCATCGTGTTCAATCAGGAAATACAAAATGGAGTTTTTATCGCGAATTCAATTATCCCAGCAAAGGGCATCACTCAAATAGCATTTTTAAACACTTTAGAGCATGACGTAACTTTAAAACCATTCAAGCCAGATGTAGTCCCACTCACTCATTTTCATGTTATTGATCTAAAAAAAAATTTTGAAAAGAACAAAAAAGAAAATCAATATGAAAGACTAATAAAGGAACTAAATATCGACATATCAGATATTAAAGCAAAACATTCCATTTTAGACATATGTAAGGAATTTGCGGATTGTTTCCATCTAGATGGAGATATATTGACAGTAAATAATTTCTACAAACAAAGAATTTCTATGACAGACAACAATTCTGTTTACATTAAAAATTATAGACTCCCCAATGGACAGATAGAAGAAATCAACCAACAAGTAGATAAACTTCTTGAAGATAACATAATTGAACCCTCAGTTAGCCCATTTAACTCACCTTTGCTCGTGGTACCGAAGAAAGACTCCCAGGGAGAAAAGAAATGGCGTTTAGTTGTGGATTTCCGTCAGTTGAATAAAAAAATAATAGACGATAAATTTCCCTTGACAAGACTGGATGATGTACTAGATACACTAGGCAGAGCTAAATACTTTTCCACCTTAGATTTATCTAGCTCCTTCCATCAAATAGAACTGGATGAAGAATCTAGACCAAAAACAGCATTTTCAACACCCCGTGGATATTTTCACTTCAATAGGTTACCGTTTGGACTAAAAATATCAACAAATAGCTTCCAACGTATGTTATCTGTAGCCTTAGCAGGTCTTAGCACAGAGGCTTTCCTATATGTTGACGATATAATTATATTCGGCTGTAGCCTGAATCATCACAACAGTAACCTTATAAAGATTCTTCAAAGGCTCAGAAAATACAATCTCAAACTGAACCCCAAAAAATGCAATTGGCTGCAAACGCAGGTAACATATCTTGGACATTTAATAACAAATGAGGGAATAAAACCAGATCCACAAAAGTATGAAGCTATTACTGCATATCCAACACCAAAAAATGCAGAGGAAGTCAAAAGATTTGTAGCGTTCTGCAACTATTATAGGAGATTCATAAAAGACTTTGCAACAGTAGCCAGACCACTAAATATGCTATCTAAAAAGGGAGTAGAATTCATTTGGAGCGAAGAATGTGAAAATGCCTTTATCACTTTGAAAAACAAGCTTATAAATTCACCTATCCTTAAGTACCCAAATCATGAAGAGACCTTCATAATAACAACTGATGCTTCGAATGTTGCCTTAGGAGCAGTACTATCACAAGGTGAGATAGGTAATTTCATATGCCAGTAGAAGTTTAACCAAGCATGAGCTGAATAAACCAATAATCGAAAAGGAACTGCTTGGCTACATTGGGCAATAAACTACTTCAGACCATACGTATATGGAAGAAAATTCACTGTGGTAACAGATCACAGACCATTAGTAAGTCTCTTTACACACAAAAATCCATCATCAAAGTTAACAAGGACAAGATTGGATCTAGCAGATTACACATTTAATATTATTTATAAACAGGGATCAATGAACACAAATGCTGATGCGTTATCACGTATCAAGCTTGATTCTGAAATATTAAAAGAAATGATCCCAACTTCAAATGTGAATATTATGACTAGATCAAAGTCAGCTTAAATAACAAATGAAAATCTAAAAAACCAAAATGTTAAAAATATAGAGTTGAAAACGAATGATACACCTACATATATACATTTGGGAATGTGCTTCCCTAACAGAAGTTAAAAATAATAAAAAATTAAAATTCAAAAAAGTGCTACAAAAACATGAAGTACATCAGCGAAAATCCTCATATAAACTAAGGTTTAATTCAGGAGAAGCCTGTACAAAAATTCATGTAAACACTACAGATGTGGTAATAGAATACAGTGATAATCCGGATCTCAATTTAGGTCTGATCCTGGAGAAACTGGTATTCAGAATGAATAAAGAAGATATTAACCAATTAGCAATTGCTAATAATGACGAAATATTCAAGCACATAAGTATATATGAATTTAAAAAATTGTATAATAAATTACAACAAAAAATTGAAAGGAAAGCACGATTAAAAATATTGATATAGGTATATTCCCCCAATAAGAGTTATTGATGATAAAGAGAAAGAAAAGTTAATAGAGAATTTTCATAATACACCACATGCCGGTGGGCACTCAGGCATAAAAAGAACGATAAATAAAATAAAACAAAGATATTGTTGGAAAAATTTAAACAAAATGGTGAAGAAATACGTTAATGAATATAATATAAAAATAATATGTGCACAGAGCAAACAAATCAGGAATACAAAAGAAAGATTGGTATTAACAGAGACACCAACAACAAGTTTTGAAGTAGTAACAGCAGACACCGTAGGTCCACTAAGACCTTCAAACGACTTTAGATATATACTCACTCTACAATGTGAATTAACAAAATATGTCGAAGCTATTCCTATTAAAAGCAAAGATGCAAACACTGTAGCAAAAGCATTGGTAGATAATTTCCTTCTTAGACACGGTAGTTTCAGAACATTAAGAACAGACATGGGGACAGAATTTATCAACGAAGTAATGAAAAACGTTTACACATTATTTGGGATAAATCACATAACATCAACACCCTATCATCACGAAACATTAGGATCTATAGAACGAAACCATAGAGTATTAAATGAATATCTAATTGCCTTTGCAAAAGAAAACAATTGGCATGAGTGGATTCCATATTTTGTCTTTAGTTACAATACAACACCACACTCTAGCATAGGCATATCACCCTTTGAATTGGTTTATGGAAAATTAGCTAAACTACCAGAAGACTTAGCTCATAACATAACAAGCCCTATATATAACATTGATGATTACAGTTTAGAATTAAAATTTAGATTAGGTCAAATGAGAATAATAGCTAAAAGATTATTAGATAAAAGTAAAATAGAAAGAAAGGAATTAGTCGATAAGATTGCCAACCCATTACAATTAAATGTAGGAGATAAGGTATATTTAAAAGTAGGAAATAAGAAAAAATTAGAAAACCCATATAAAGGACCATACCTACGAAGTAATTGAATTAAAGGGTGTAAATAGTAAAATTAAGATTAATAATGAAACCAAAGAGGTACATAATAATAGATTAAAAAAATAAACAAAAACAAAAAAAAAATTTTTAAATCAAATTTTTTTTTTTTCTCTAAAAGAGTGAGGATGTAGTGCGCATACAATGCACTATATTTTATTGCAGGTCATTGCCATAGATTTATACTCCACGTTCCTATAGCCAATCCATTTCTTATAATATATACTCGCATTTCATTCATTTCATTCACCCCAAAAAATTATCTAATAAAATGTTCAATGCCACTTGAGTCTCAGATTACTTTTACGATGGTCAAGTGTATCTACCTATTCATGAAGGTTCAACGCACTGCCATCGAGAAAGAACTAATAGAGAGAACCAACTTCGACGGTTTTTCTCTTTTTGCCTACAAGCTATGATTTGGCCACCAACTTGTATATGTAGTAACTCCATATAAAAAAAATGTGGGGAACAAATACTTATGCAAGTTTGTGCACATACTCACCACGAAAGAGAAAAAACTTTTCTCTCTTTTCTCTCTGCTCACCACCTTTTAAAAATGGCGACCACCTTTGAAAAATGGCGGATGTAGTCAGCTGTTCAGAGGTGTTCAAAGAAAATTCAAAATTGTGTATGAACAACTTTTCGGTACTCTCATTGTGTTCGTTTGATATGAATATCATTCGAATATGAAGTGAAATTAATTACTCTTGTTAGGTGCCAGAACAATGAAGATTTAGAAACAATTCTAAATTACGCATTTAAATAAGTATTAGTTAGTTATTTGAAGCCAGTTTTAATCATTAAGTAGGTAAAACAAATTAGGTGGTGCAACAGTCCAATGAGAATTAGGACCTAGAAACATAAAACTCTGAAAGCACTACTACTATTATTTGTATTATTAGCTGAGTTTATGCGTTTAATTTTCGCTCCGACCGTTGAAAGATGCAAAAAAACTCAGATTTGTTTCAATTTTCAGAGTTTATCGACTTAATTTTGTCGATGCGAGAGTTGCAGGAACATTGAAAACGAGAGTTACAGAATGTAAACATGGAACATTGAAAACATTTTTATATACTCATCTCTTTTTTCCATTCCTATTTTATTTGTGTGTAGTATACTCGTTGTTTATTTTCTTTACATTACTCACGACATTTCCAAAATGCTGAAAATAAGTGATTTAAGTAGACACTAAATAAAAAGACCGTCAACTTGTTACTTCTGTTACCAATTTTCATTGCATAAGATTTGTGAATAGGTGATAAGCTATTCTTACTGCCTTCCACTAAGCTAGTGTGTTGCTTTTAAAGGCTTAACTACATAAGCTGGGTCAGTGGTTTTGTGAAAAGAATATACAAATTTGTTCTTCAACCAAAATTTAAGTCTTATGCATCATTTTTATAAATTTTCCAGTTCTAAATATTTATATCTTATCTTTCAGTTATATAGCGACAAGGAAAAATCTGTGAGGGAAAGTTCTAACTACAGTTTTTCTGAAAGTGCATTGTGGCTTATTCATAGATGTTTGCTAAACGTTTTAGGCTATTCATAAATAAATGCAAATCAAAGTTAAGGGCTAAACCTGAATAACTATAAACAATGAAAATGCTGTGTTCAAGTAGTTATTATCGCAGCCAAATTTCATAATTGATTTTTGTGGTGTATAAAAAAGCTGAAAGAGTAATTCATGACAAATAAATGTTACTAAGTTCCAGAAAATATCGATTGATACCGCAATTGCAGAAGATGTGGATATTTTATATAAATATTCCTGGTAAACTGTAGAACTTTATTATTTCCGTCTTTTATAATTCAATGTAAAATAATTCAATGCAGTATATTTTAGATAATACAGTAGTTAAGTTAGTAGTTAAGGCATTACTATTGAAATAAACATAACATATGTTCATTTATAAAAAACATGTACTCGTTCAAATATACAAATAAAGTCTAGTCTAAAAAACCTTAACCTTGTTATACTCTTTCTGCACACATCCTTTCTTGTTTTGGTTGTTAATGCCATCTATCTGTAACTCAGAGAAGGTTGTTAATGCCATCTATCTTTAACTCAGAGAAAGAGGAGAGAAAAACAAATTCACCACGAACTACCGGTATAACTTCTTCCGGTATTTATTGACAAACAAAAATGTTTTCCTAGAATTAATTTGAATTATAGGAGTATTTTTGTAGATATAAAAACGACAAGATGTTAGTAAAATTAAAGAAAGAAATTCATGAGAATTACAAAAATATTATAATGAGACTTTAAAAAACATAGCCTTCTTGGCTATCAATAAACAAAAATGAGAAATGTCGCATTTCCCGGAAGTGATGTTTTTTTGTGTACTCTTTTCCGAGGTGAAAACATGTATACACCGATACGAATTCAACACGCTATAAAAAATGAGAGTAAGAGGTTTCGAAGAGACGGAGACGAGGAAATTTGGTTCTCTCATTTAGTTTTTTCTCTCTGGCACTGCATGCTGTGTAGTAAATATGCCTGAATGAATTTGGATACATTTGTGCATTATGAAAGGGGCATGCATATTGGTTATGATTTTGATGACATAACAAGTATGCTGCCCGATTCTGTCATTTGTTTCCCATCAAATTAGAATGCAATATAATGTATATATGTTTAGTAATTATATGTATAGCTTTAAGTTCTTAGTGTGTAAGTAAATTATTTTTGTATAAATAGCCTAAGTTTGATTAAATAAAAGTCACTTTCAATGTGAGAGTCAAAGAAAGATATTCGGCTGATTAGCCTTCTTTTATTGCCTTAACAGATCGGCTCTTTAGCCATCATCCATAATCGGCTTGAGGAAGCCCATATCCTCCATAGTTTCTATAGGACAGGCAGGGCATCCTTTACACAAGCTAAACCGGAAACTGGCCTCATAAAGTATTTCTTAGTGTGCGTGTAATTTCTCCTCTAATTTATGAAATTTCCCCTAAAAACTCAGTAAATGTGTCTATGCATGCGTGAAAACACGTCAATTTTACTCGTTGAATTCTTCCACATTACAAATACAACAATGTAAACAAATGGGTTTTGAAGGTTGATACGTACGAAGGATTTATATCTTCATATAGAGTGTTTTTGATCTAGAGTCCCGACCAAAAACACTCTATTACCAAGACCGGAATCTTTCGTACGTTTCACTCTTCAAAACCCGTTTGTTTACATTGTTGTATTTGTAATTTTGACAATTAATCCATGAATAGATGTGAGCACAAACAAAAAAAACGATGCCGTGGGCTAGCCGCATTTTGCACAGCAAAAACAAAATGGAGGGGTTAATAAGTTTTTTTCAGGTTTTTCTTTTTATTTTTTTTCGATGAAGAAGTCAGTTTTAACCTTCAATTTTGCAGGCATTTTGTGGATAGTGAACCAATGTACCTTTTTGTCTTGAAAAAAAGCATGTTCAACATCAGTTTATTATAATTAATTCACTAATTTACAGTAATCACTACGAAATTCTTTAAATTTCATAATAAACCTCGGATTTTTGTATCAAAGATGCGTTCGAAGAACCATCAAGTTAAGGGTGCGAGCGCAATTTTTGTATTGAATTCTAATAAATTTTCGTTAATGAACGGCCAAATATTTTTTTTTTGCAAGTAAATAAAATCTGTATCAATTTAATTAATCCAAATGTATTTATAGTTTGTTTTTAATGATTTAAGCTTGCAACTATTTTTGAATTCCATTTTGATTAATAAATAATATATTAAAAAAATTGTTATAATCGAAAAATACCTTATCCATAACATTCTTGATTGATGGAAGCATACATGTATTTGCTATCAAAAAAAAACTATGCATCAAAGGAACACCAATGTTTTAAAAAAGTTATCAGAACGATTATAGCCAATCTGTTGAATAAATGCAGAGCAAATAAAATGCAAATTTTGACATATATCACAAAATGAAAACGTCTTAAAATCGTTCTGAATTCATGCACAACTAATTCAATAGAACATGTAATCGTCATGAATGTTTATTGTTGACGTACCGAAGTTTTTTAGTGAGTTTCCACAGTTTAACGCAAAATATAATTTTCATTCATTTCTTATAAATGTTTAGTTACCAAAGTTCAAGTTTACTTATTATTGTTTGAAGGGTATGTTTAGTAAAAGTGCTGCTAAAAATGAAACAAATTAATGAGTTTTACATATGTACATGTTTTTCTTAATATAGTAAATACTTCCATAGATTACATTTCATAAATGCAGAACATGGAAGAAAATATACATAAACAATAGTTTCAGGTATAAAGCAGAGGTTAGTGTAGAAAAATATTTTTGAGAAAGCCAATAATATTTTAGGTATGTTCATTAAAGAAATTTCCGCTTCGGCTAACCTTCATCAACTTTTTAGAAAAAAATTAGCATTAATAGCAGCCAATTATTTCATAGCATAATTAATTTTTCAGATTGTAAAATGTCTAGAAATTTTCATACGCTACAAAATTCGTAATTTTATGCGTAAACATAGAAGATAACATTATTTAGTCAAGAAGTATGGATTTTGGCGCGTATACCGTTTTTTTTTTCTAGTGGGTGTTCGGTTTCCCCATACTGGAATACAAAAAAGTTACTTAAATCTATTTATTGCACTCATTTAGTTGTTATTGTGTGTAAACATATTGCCTATTTCTATTCCTTAAAGATGCTTTACACAAAGCAACTTATTTTTAAAACATGGTTCCCTCAAATTTTTATTCCAAAATCTAACTACAAACAAAATTCTAACTCTAACATAGTCCCTTAAAAAGAAATTTTCAGGAATATTTCTGCAACAAACAAAACTAAAATTTGGTCTTGCAATTATCGAACTGCTTAAATGATGAAAATACTAATCTAATTGAGGAATCTGAACTAGCTAAATTTGGCAATGGAACTTCACAAGTATGGTTCTCGTAAAAAATAACTTCTAACGTCGCCAAAAAAATGCTCTAAGCAAACAAAAGCTGAAAAAATTGTCTGTTTTGTTGTTTTACAAAGTATTGAGTTACACTTTTGTCCATTTCCAATTATACTTAACCAGTTGCAGCGCATGTTGCGTTCGCAAATAATTTAAGTAAACAAAATACAGCACTAATAAATCATTAAATATGTATTTGGTCAATTTTATTTTATTTAATATACATTAACAACATTTATTTGGATTGAAATTAAAAAGCTATACAAATCTTCCAATTTAAGACCATGTCAGCACTTCAGATTTTGTTGGTTAGGATTGTTTAGTTTTTGAACGAGGCCATGCAACATTCAAAATGAAGCATTTAGATGGGGCTGATTACTATAATGAAGCATTTTGATGGGCCTGAGGACTAAATGTGAGAATGGGTTTGGTTTTTTGCATCATTTCACGCACACTTTCTCACATTTAGTCCTCAGTAGCTTGTAGGCAAACCGAAATGTCAGTCTGAGATTCCGGTCTTGGTAATGGAGTGTTTTTGGTCCCGACTTAATAGGTTTGCTCTCTTTTTGCCTACAAACTAAGTTGAGAGAATTTTGCCCATTAGCATAAGCATAGAGGAAATATATTATCTAGAGTCCCGACTTAATGGGTTTGTTCTCTTTCGGCCTACAAGCTAAATTGAGAGGATTTTGTCCATAAGGATAAGAATGTGTTAGTTGTCCCGTGCATTTCTTATGGGAAAAAGCCATTATGAATGTAGTTGTTATGGAATTTGTGCCCATATTGCTCAGCCGTGGGAGAAAAAACTGTGAGGTGAACTCAGCCGTTCAAAAAAGAGATCCGTTGAATTCATAAATTGAAAAATTAATGCAATATTTAAAGAAAAAATAATTTTGCAACTTCCTTTCAGTGAAAACTGTACTAAAAATAATATTTGACTGCTTTTGGCAAACAAATTCTATGATTTTTATGAAAATTTTTGATAAAAACAGAAAAAATCATGCAGAAAGTATAGGCGCACCATAGAACTACAATGCGAACGTGGCCTAATTTGAGTTTAACCCAGTTTTGACAGATTAACAGCAAGGTGAGTATTTTGACAGTTCTACGAAAATGTAAACAAAATTAATTCCCAAAAATGCAAATGAAGGTAAAACAATTTAAATACAAAATATTTATTTATTGAAATAAAAATATATAATAAATTTGCACCTAATTTAATCCTCAGATAAAGAAGAAACCAAGGAGAATGTTGCAACAGGAAAAGTGGAATCTCCCGAGAAAGAAGCCAGCAACGCCGACGTACATATTTATTCTGGAGTGAAGAGGTACAAATTCAAGGTGTTTTTATTACGTTAATTTTAAACTCAAATTATATGAATATTATTTTGTTTTTTTAGTTAAAATTACATCGCTCTAATCCGATGGATTCTTATATCCTCATTTTTAATCAAATATCGTATGGCTATCTGCTATCGTGAGCTGAATGACTCCAATTTGGCTATTTCGACATTGCAATCGATTCCGAGTAAGTCTAGACTTCCAAAGATAAACATGCTTCTAGCAAAGATACAACATCGACAGTCAAGAAATCCATTGGAGGTTATTGCCTCTTACAAAGATGTACTGCGTGCCAAAGGCCATGTAGGCTATAAGTTCACTCTTGCAAGTCGGCGTCGATGGAATTGAAGTCAATTCGTTGGTGAATGGTAAGCAAGCAATGATTTTAAATATTTTGTGTGTTTTAAGCTTCTTTTATAATTTTATAGTGAGTTCGGCTCCAAAGAATGTTGAGTGGTTAAGTTCGTGTATAAAAGGCCATGCTCAAATGTACGTTCATAAACATCTGGATGCGTCAAAAACATTCCAATCTAATAACGACAACACAAAACTTCATCAAAACGATTATACATATTCTAACGTTAATTGGAAAAGCTCTCTACTACAATGGGCACCATGCTCAGGCGCAGCAGTATCTAGAAACAGCACACATGATAAGTCCATATAGCACAGAACATATTATGCCATTTGCCGTGGTCTATGAGAGGAATAATAATCTAGCAGAATTGGAAAAGCTGAGAGTCTATCGGCAAATGGAAAAGGCTTCCTATGTTACCCACAAAGCAATTTCAGTTGATTCAACAAACGTTGAAGCGTATCTTTTGCGTGGGAAGATATTTCTTCAATTGAAACGATATAAGAAAGCAATTCATTATTACAGGGCAGTTCAAAATTTTTGGCTAACTATCGTTTTGAGGTATATAAAGGTCTTGCGGGTTGTTACATCGGACTTAAGTGCTTAAAAGATGCACAGACAATATGTACATTGGCTGCACGCTATTTCGGGAACTGCCCCGGGAGCTATGTGGTAAGAATTTGTTGTTATTTTTCATTTGCATTTTACCTTAACTTACTATGAATTTCGATGAAATATAAACAGCTGCTTGCCAGTACACTTTTGTACTCTTCGAATACCGTTACAAAACGCCAAGCAAAGACTTTCCTTAATCGGGCTTTAGAAATCGACCAGTTCTACTTTCCGGCCGTATCAGCGATGGCAGGGATTCTTTAATCTGAGGGAGAAACACAGGAGGCCATTAAACTGTCGAAAAAACAAGCCGCCAGCTATCCCAGTTGCAAGCTTTTCACAGTGCTAGGAGATATTTTAAGTAGCGAAAAAGATTTGGATGGTGCTCTAGAGTACTACACCATTGCTCTTAGGTTTATATAACAAAAAAAAAGTGAAAATTTTTAAGGTACAAAAGTTTGTTTAATTTTTTTTTAAGCATGGAACATCATGTGTCACCATGTGCAATGCAAAGCACTTCTTTCAGCCATCGACCGCAGATGAGTATCTTTCTTGTACATGTTTTGCAGAATTCTGTGATGTAGCTGGTAAGGATATTTGTATAAATAATAAAATAAGAACCATCCTAAATTTGTCTCTTTTTAATTGAAGGTCTCTTGAATTTTAATAAAATGCCTCCCAATTCATGATATATTGCTGTCGATTCCGTCAACATCTTCAATTCAAACCCGACTCGAAAATTACTCCATCAATGGTAACTGACTGTTAGATTTTTATAAACAAAAATTACTGAATGTTGAAAACAATATTTTTTATAAAATAAAATTAATTTGAATCCTTTAAGGTATTTATTTTTTTTTAACTGTCAATTCGATTTTTCTCATAATTGTACCTGATATCAAAAACGTTATTCTTCGATGCACAAAATTGTTTTGGAGATAAAACCATTTTTAATTGGATTTTTGTTATTGGATTAATTGGATTTTTGTCCAAAAATATATTTGTTTAGTATCACTTCACAATATATGTATAACATAAAATTTAATTGAAGTGTCTAGCGTTATTGATTCGTGAGATATTTAGGGTTAACCAAAATGTTCACCTTTTTTAAACTGCTATGGTAAAAAAAACCACCCACGCAATTTTCTTGAGAGCCCTTTCTGCACTATTATTTGTATAACAAAATTTATTTGAAGTCGATATCTCCTCTGGTTCTTGAGCTATGGACGACGAAAAAAACGTCGCGAACGTACGTACACCCGCACGCTCAGACATCTTTCCAAAAATCTTTTATTTCGACTCAATTTGATGACAACTTTATTTTCAGAAGTGCGATTTAACTACTCCTGGTTACTTTGAATGGGATTATGTTAGGCCATTGGTGTAAGCCAAGAAACCAGCAACTCTTGAAGCATTGGAAGTCAAAATTCAAGCCACCATTGACGACATACGGTAAAATTTAATGGAAAAAGTAGTTACTAGTTGGACTGATCGAATAAACGACGTAAATCGTAGCCTCGTCTTGTATTTATCTTGAAAGTTCACAACCTAAGTTTTCATATTAAATTAATATATATGATCAATAAGAGACATTAGTTTAACGAAATTGTCACTTTTACTGTTTTTGCGAGATTCATTCTCTTGAAATTCATATTTAAATCTTAGTTCTAGAGCATCCAAAGCAATTTCACCTTAAAAAGTAGATTTCTTCAATCATAAAGATCTGGTATAGATCTAAAAAGTTTTCGTATTTCATAGATAATCAATTTAAAAAGAAATAAACACTTAACACACTTTTATGTATGTGCGTCAAAAAAATAAGATGAGATTAAAGACGAGTTTCATGTTTTCAGTTTGTTAAGCCACAAAGTGGAAACCGAAACCGCTAAAATACAAATTAGTTTTTATATATAATAAATAAATAATTTGAAATACAAGGGGTCATATTTAATAACTCAATACGATAACCAACAATTATCTCCCAGTGTGAGGTCAAGACCCTTACGACACCACCACCACCCCTGGATTCGCTATTCTTGTTGTTGGCATTACAGAAAGCTGCAGTTTTGTGTTTCTTAGTGGAAGACAATTTTCAAAAATCGAATTAGGAAGATTTGATGTTGCTATGAACCGAAGCACAGTCGAAAGCTTTTGAACGTGTCTTGAATGTTTTTAAAAGAACATTAAATTTCAGAAAAAATTTGGTGCGCTGAAAAATTATTTCAAGTCATTTATCCGTTGCCTAAAATAAAAGTTAAAGCTGCAACGTTCCACAAATCAAGTCTAATACAAACATTATTTGAGCTTCATTTTTCGCTTGTTTCCTCTATCCGAATTCAAATCAAACTGACTAAATATTGTCAAATAACAATCACTTGCAAACCGATTTCCATTTAATTGAAAGGTATCAACAAAATTATGCTCGACTTACAATGGAAGAGGAGGAAACAGTTTTTCACCTTCTCTGTATTGTACATGCCCTGCTCTAGCTCAAAAACGAAAGAATTACCTAGGAGAATTCTTCTATAACGATCTCAATCATATTGACATAATCAGTCTTTCACGCTTCGTAAGGGACTCAAACTGGTTTCATTAAGCTTAGGAGGAAGCCTCAAGATTCATGTGGTATCACATTGGGCCATTAAACTGGCCTAAGTGTGTCCTATTCCATCACGGACAGCCACTTTAACCTAACATAATCTACAATGGAACCAAATGGCGCACTGCGACGTCTGTCCTCCACTTTTGTCTGTCGTGGCGGTTTTATTTTGGTTTATCAACCGGCCTTCCTAACTTCCAAGCCGCTTATTGACACTGTAGACTGTGGAATACCTCTTCTGAAAATCGGTAATCGGCTGATGAATTCGAAAGAGGATCGTAAGAAGACAAAGCTACGACGCAGAAGTGTTTGTTACCTTTTGCTGTTCATTCCGCCCTCTACCCAACCCTATACAAGGCCTTTCTTTTAATAGCATAATAATTTTATTCCCGACAGTTTTTGATTGAATTCCAAATTACAACAAAAAGTAGTATTAGTAGTTTTTTTTAAGATTTACTTATTGTTTGCTAGTTCTTTTTTCAGTTTTTCAGTTTTCTTATGTAATCTTACTTAAGAAAGAAATGCTCTTCAAAAGTGACTCGCTCGATCTTAATTTTTAATCATTTCAAAAAGCACGCTTTCTAAAATAAAATTTTAAAAATGCATGTGTGTTTTGTTTTCGTTTGGTTATTCAGAACAGAGTAAAGAGTTTAAGCGCATACCTAGGGTTATTTTGTTTTTCTTTAAATGATTCGTACATATCGATTACAGTTTTTGTTTTTCTTTTATTTGTTTGTTTTCTATTTTTTTGTTTTAACTTTTATATCGTACTCTTATTAATTAAATTTCTTTTTTCATTAATCTCTCACATATTGATGGTTTTAAGGTGAGGCTGCATTTAGTTTCTCTTTGAAGATGTTAATTGGGATACTAATACGCTATGGTGGAAAATTATTAATTACACTTTAAGCCTGGAAGGTGGACAAGAATTTCGATACGACTTCCTTGAGTTTTCCATCGACAGTTGGGGAGATTTGACCTTCAGTGGCGATTTGGTTGAGCAGGCTCTGTTCGCTGGTCTTGATGTGTTGCAAGAATTCCTTCTCGAACTTGGTGATCTTGGCGGGGTCCATTTTGTCCAAATGACCACGGACACCACAGTAGATGACAGCAACCTGTGAAAGGAGAAATCAGACATTTTAAAAGATACTTCAAATAAAAATGTATTAAAACGCACTTGATCTTCAATGGACATTGGCACATATTGTCCTTGCTTCAACAGTTCAGTAAGACGAACACCACGGTTCAACAATTGTTGGGTGGCAGCATCCAAATCTGAACCGAACTGGGCGAAGGCAGCGACCTCACGGTACTGGGCCAACTCCAACTTCATGGAACTCCATAATGGTTGTGGTCATATCGTGCATAGTTGGGTTAGTTAGCTTGAGGATCGATTGAGTGGACGTGCCAGGCTTCAGTGGCTTTTCACAACGCACAAGCAGAACGTCGGGCACATGATAGTTAGCGAACAATTGAATGCGATACTTGATTGACCCTGAATGGTACTCCGGCTTGATGGCATTGTGTTCGCATTGTCGACAACGCAGAGATCGCTTGACCCACAAACACTTCCGCTGCGGATAGAGGTTGTTCACACTGAATTGTTGTGACTATAAAGAAATTAATGTTCATTATATAAGGAAATCTCAAATGGAAGTTGACTTACTGTTTTTGATGTTGATTTTCTGTGTGAAAATCGATGGATTCAACTCGCCGACATCGTCAGTAGCTGCCGAGGGACTGATCAATCTGTTTGGCCTTTTGGGGATTCTTGTCGGGCCAGCCCATTTGCCTCCGAATGATTGCCACCGTTAAGCCAGTGCGATCCTTAGGAGCAAAATGAATGGATTAGTTTTAGATTTAATATTTGAATTCACCTAATTTACAGTCAAGGTTGGAAATTTTTTGGAGTATTCCTGCGATTGTTGTCTTCTTTTTCTTGCTTCTCTTGCAGAACTACCGACTAGTAGTACTCTTTACACCTAGAAGATGAAGATTAAGCGAGTTGACTACGATATGAATGTTTCGATTCATACTTACACAATTTATCTCCGCGCGCTTTTGTGTCGTTTTTTGAGCCGCTTGCATTTTATTTCTTGGCAGCTGATGAATAGGCCGAGTTGGCAGTTGCTGCTATTATGTATGTCGTTCCAACACCAACACTCAGCTGCTGGGAGAAGGGCGTTAGCGGTCGAATATTGCATGGCAAAACTTCCACTTGCATCATTAACTTGGTGGTGTTGTTGCCGCTAGTTTTGTTGCATTGAATGCGTTTGACCATTGGTAGAGATGGTGACACCTCCACCGTCAACGCATACAAACACAATGGGCAGTATCTGTCGTTAAAAACATTGATTATATTTTCTTAAGAGAAATATAATATATTAAAACTTGCCTGCAAATCAGCGCCTTGTTTGCTTTGTCTTCCAGATTTCTCCAGGGAAATTGCTTCCTGCATTGTGGTATATTATTGGCAGTATCTAAAATGAAAACACAAACTATAAAATAAATCGATTATTGTTGCACCTCCTTCACTGCAATTTGACTTACTTTTTATTCAATGAACTGAACTTGTATATACTTTCTTCATTATAAGGAATTTTGGTCTGAAAAATATCAAATTATATTAAATATCAAAACAATTAACAAAAACTTACTCTTCAAATCCGAAATCCATTGTTTTGTTTTGCAAAATTGATTGTCATTTTTGACAGGTCACAAAAATTCCATAAGTTTCTATTTTAGCCCAATCCTTCATTTTGTTTTTTTTTTCCACTCACATGTATTCACCGATAGCGAATTTGAGAGAGTTCACCTCGAATTTGAGAGAGTTCACCTCGAATAAAATTTGAGGGTGTTTCAGGTAGGACGGGTACCGGTCGGGACTCTAGATAATATATTTCCTCTATGAGCATAAGCATGTGTTAGTTGTCCCGTGCATTTCTTATGGGAAAATCCGGATTCTATGTAGTTGCTATGGGCTTTTGGTGAAGTGTGCACAATTAAGCCTAGTACATACTTCCTCGTGAAGTGAACGTTCGCCAGTGGAGAAAGTGAACTTTTGACATTGCTCACTGGTACACACTTGTGAGTACACGTTGTGAACATTTGACGTTTCAAAAACACTCTAATGAAGACATAAATCCTTCGTACGTATCACCCTCCAAAACCCATTTGTTTACATTGTTGTATTTGTAATTTTGACATTATGTCCATGAATAAATGTGAAATTCAAATCACTGATAAACTAAATTTCCACGCACCGGACCTCATTAATTGTGTCTTAGTGTGCGTGTTTTCACGCACACTAAGAATTACTTTATGAGGTCCATTTCCGGTTTAGTTTATAGGCAAACCGAGGATTTATATCTTTACTAGAGTGTTTTTGATTTAAAACATCAATTTTGTGCATAGCACAAATAAAACAACATCGTCAACTTCATCAGTTGAATCTTCAAATAGGTATTCTATTTCATATGACACCATTTTAACTTTTTTTTTAGAACAACGCGCAAGCAGCCACAGACTTTAAAATGCGGAAACCAAATGTCAAAGCTTCACCAACAGTTCCCGTACATTTTGCACGTGAATTGCCCGTGAACGAAAACTCTCCACTTTGTTCTCCACTCAGCTTCACGAACAAGTTCACGGGTGAACCAAAAACTGAAATTTGTATGGGTTCACGAGATGGTTCACAAGTATGTACTATAGGCTTTTCACACCAAACCCAAAACCCGGTTTTCGCGAAAATATCGGTTTTCGCCGAAAACCTACATCGAAAACTCAAGTTTTCCCATACATTTTTGTTAAACCACAAGTTTTCGTAAACCACAAGTTTTATATAAAACCTCTCGAAAACCAGTTGGAATTCAAAGTTGAACAAAACAAACAAACCTTTCGGAACATTCAGCGCTCAAATTAATGTAAACAAAACAGCTGATGGCTGCTGTCAAAACAAATATTATTTCATTTTGAAATAAATTTGGTCGTGGTAAGTAATATTACTTATACAATTTCATTACAAAATAAGAATTATTGCTTTTTGTTTTTTATTTACAGAATATAATGACATTTCCAAAGGATTATTTCGTTGAACGTTGTATTCAAAGGTTGCGAAAGAAACAAATCAGACACCATGGTTGACGCCGCTGTTCTACAAAAATTGGAAGATGGTTTCGCCAAATTGGCTGCATCTTACTCAAAGTCTCTGCTGAAGAAGTACTTGACCAAGGAAGTCTTCGACAATCTTAAAACAAGAAGACCCCATCATTCGGTTCAACTTTATTGGATGTTATCCAATCTGGTTTGGAGAACCACGACTCCGGTGTCGGTATCTATGCTCCCGATGCTGAAGCCTACTCAGTATTCTCTGAACTCTTCGACCCCATCATTGAAGACTACCATGGTGGATTGGATTCAAGAAGACAGACAAGCATCCAGCTCGTGACTTTGGTGATTGTAACCACGACATCTCAATGTCATTTATTTAAACCTTTTAGTTCGCCTTAATGGCAACACCTACTTTATTTATGTATATCTTAAGTTGGTAGACCTGGAATAAAGATGATTTTGAATTTAGTTCCAACGACAACGGACGCGTTTTTCATTTTCTAGACAAGAAAGTTCTTTTTTTTTATCAAATATCTTCCCATAAGATATTACTTCACTTACATGGCGCAGTCGGTAACTCCAAAGAACAACAAATCGTCTTACTTTTATTCTCATTAATAAAACCAGAGCAAAAAAATCAAACAAAAATGTCGCTTCTCGACAAATTAATAGAAACAACGACCGACGCTTCCATCCTCAACCAATTCACTCTTGATTTTCTTAAGAGTGAAATCAAAAAAAGAGGATTGGAAGTCAAGGCTACGACAAAAGATGATGCAATTGAAATCATCATACAAAACAACACTATTCTTGCCAGCTTTCAAGTACAGCCAATTACAAACGCGGGCACCTCAACTAGTCTGAACCAAGTTCAGCACGTCGTGCTAAATCCCGACATGACACAAACCATAGCAAAATGCAATGGCGAGGACAGTATTGCAAGTGAAAACTTCATCAAATCTATCGAAAAAGCTGCAAAAATAAATGGATGGACCGATGAAGTAAAGCTTGCTTTCTGCACCAGCAAATTATTCGGAATTGCCAAAAATTGGCAGAACTTCGAAGGCGAAAACAAAGATAACTGGTCAGCATGGCTTATGGCATTTAAACAAAGATTCATCAAGCAACCAACACTGCGAGAATGGAACGAACGGGTCAACGCACGAGTTCAACATCCAAACGAGTCAATTACACAATATCTGAGCGGTAAGTTGGAAATTATAACTAAGGTTCCAAGTGGTATAAAGATTCCATTCGAAGAACAAATATCGTATCTAATAGAAGGCATTATTGATAACACTGACCGCCGACTCATGCGTATAGGCGCTCCCACCACATTAGGTAAACTATTTGAAATAGCCCAAACTCTTGACGATGACACAAAATACACTGTAAAACACATTCCAAACGATAAACAACAACCATACATACATAAATAGTACTTCTCAACAGCATAACAATAACTATCCATCTTCATCCAACCAACAATATAGTTTCAAAAAATCTACAGCCCAAAATGATAATTTCAAAGCAAATAGTTACTTATGTCCACGTTGCAAAAAATATTCGCATCCAGTCTCCCAATGCCACATACCATGCACCATCTGCAATAAAACAGGTCATTCAATCAACAACTGCACAAATAAAATTCCTCCAAAGCAAGCAAATTGTGCTTTTAAGACAAAAGGTGGCGATCGTGGTCTGCCAATCGTAGATGCAATTGTATTTGATGGAACTCCTATTTCAACACTCATCGACAGTGGTGCAGAGCAGTCAGTTATCGACCGCCGTTCAATCCCATCAAGTTATTGCATCCAGAAATATGATGGACCTTCAATCACATCTATAAACAGCGAGTGCAAGCCAATTGGTCAAATAGATCTATTTATATCTGTAGGTGACATATCTTGTACATTTGGCCCAGTAGCAGTTGTAAGTAATACTCCAATTCCACTCATACTTGGCAGCGATTGGCGAAAAGCCAACAACCTAACAATAATTGTTGAGTCGAACGGCGATATCCAGATTCTTAAAGATTCAGTCACAGACGATATCAAAACCAGCATTAATTCTTGTATTTTCAAGGGCATACAAAGCATTCCAACTAGCCTATCAAAAGAAACTGAAGATCAGATTTCATCATTCACAAATCTTAATTCTATCCAAATCATGAAGTTTCAACAAATAGTCTACAACAATTTGCAAGCTTTTTCGACTGATGAAGACGTCTTAGGCCATTGTACGATCGGCGAACATTCTCTGATCACCAGCGACGAAATACCAGTCTTCAGAAAGCCATACCGATACTCATGGAGCGATCGCAAATTTATAAACGAAACCGTAGAAAATTGGAAACATCTCAAAATAGCTCGAGACTCTCAATCAGAATATGCTTCAACTGTAGTGATTGTAAACCAGCCTCACCATCCAAGTACACCACGTAGATTGACCGTAGACTACACGCATCTAAACAAAAAATTGTTGAAAGACAACTTTCCACCGCCACATATTGATGACGTCATAGAAAAACTCATCCAAACTGATTCAAAAATATTTAATGTTATGGATATAAGAACAGCCTTCATGACAGTCAAGGTAAAACCATCAGACATACACAAAACCGCCTTCGTTACACAAGATGGAGTATTTGAGTTCATGAGAATGCCATTTGGTTTGTCAAATGCGCCCAAAACAATGGAACGCATTATGCGACAAACTTTCCACAAAACCAAAAACACCATAACCTACATGGACGATATTGGCCAATCTGCTCCAACCATCGACACGGCATTAGACAATTTTGAAAATGCATTAACAGAATTGATTAAGAGTGGCCATTTCACTTTCGAAATGCCAACTGTTCAAAACCGAAATATTCTTCTTGGGATATGGAATTTCCGCCGAAGGCATACGTCCAGATCCAAACCGTATAAGCTCCATAGACCGATACAACAAAGAATTCAAAACTAAAACAGACGCCAAATCTTTTCACGCATTTGCATCACATCACAGAAAATTCATCAAAGATTTTTCAAAAATTGCCCTACCAATACGCAACGCTTACAACTCTGCACCATTCGTTTGGACTGAAGAAGCTGCAGAAGCAGTGGAAATTCTAAAGCAAAAATTAAAATCACCACCAATACTTGGGCACTTCATGAACGAATGTGCAACTGAGGTTCAAATCGACGCTTCATTAACTGGACTAGGTGCTATTCTCATCCAAAAGCAAAACAATCGAGAAGTCGTAATAGCGTATGCCAGTCGTGCATTAGCGGATACTGAAAAGAACCTCCACATAAATCAAATCGAAAGCCTTGCCATACACTGGGCTATAACCGACAAATTTAAATCGTTTATTTTTAAATGTTGACAAATGCAAGACAATGCGTTTCACACGCAAGCATGATTTCATTGTTTTTGATTATATGTTAAACTCCTCTAGTTTACACGTCCAATCCAGCTTTTCTGATCTGGGTATGATTCTAGATTCAAAGTTATCATTTACTGATCACTACGATTCAATAATCAAAAAAGCTAATAGATCACTCGGTTTTATTAAACGTTTTGGAAGTGAGTTCCGTGATCCCTTCGTTATTAAATGTCTATTTTTTTCGTTTGCCAGATCTGTATTAGAATATGGCTGTGTTATATGGGCCCCTTATTACAATGTTCACACAAATAGAATTGAAAGTGTCCAAAAGAAATTCATAAAGTTTTACCTTCGATTTCTTCCTCGGTCAAATTTAATTGAATGGCCTTCCTACCCTCAGAACCTAATTCTCTTGAATATCCCATCCCTTTCTGCTCATAGAGAGTTTTTACAGCTTTGCTTCATCGTTGGATTAATGAATGGATCTATTTCCTCCTTCTCAGTTTTGGGTCGTTTGAACTTTAACGCGGCCCGTGTTGGGTTAAGAACTAGTTTGCCAATACGTCCCAGTTTTAGCAGATCGAACTATGGGTCTAACAGTCCGATTAATCAGTTAATTAATATTTTTAATAAACATTATAACTTAATTGACTCTGTCAACGTAAATATTAAATCAAAACAGTTTAAAATTAGATTTTTCGTTAATTATGCAAATTAGAAATTTAATTGTTTTTTATTGTTATAGTTATTTATATTTATAATTACCTGTAACGTTAGGATTTTAACGTACTCAATAAATCAAATCAAATCAAATCAAAATCAAATTTCACATCTACCTTTATGGTCTCAAGTGCTTTACATTAGTTACAGACAATTGGACAACAGCATGCCTTCTACAAAATAGTAAATTCAATCGCAAATTTGCAAGGTGGCTTTTGGATCTACAATCGTACAACTTTACCATTAAACATAGAGCAGGCAAAAACAACATATGTGCTGACGCACTTTCAAGGATCCCGAACAGCATCGTAGCCCAACTCATTCTCAAATCCAACGACGAGACACAAATTTCATCTGCTCAAAACAATGATCCAGAATGCCAAGACTTAATTAAAATCTTAAACAATAACACAAACACAAAATACGATCATAAAATAAAAAGTAATTATTATATTCAAAACAATATTCTACTTTACAAAAACAATAAAGGCTTCGGTCGGATTTATATTCCAAAATCATTGCAAAACTGCATTCTAGAGATGTGCCACGATAGCAGCGGACACATGGACCATGAAAAGACTTTCTCAAAACTATCCAAGCGATATTTTTGGCCTTCAGCGGCCAAAGATTGCAAGTTGTACGTACACAGTTGCCGTACATGTCAGTTGTTCAATCACCGAACAAGCAAAAGAATCGGACTACAAAAACCAAGAAGCATTCCTCCAAGACCTTTCGATGTGATTTCAATCGATCACTGCAGCTTTCCACAAGACATCGAAGGACAAAGACACATCCTGATTTTAATTGATCACACAACTCGTTACGTTATTGCAAAAAGCACAACTGATGTCAGCTCCAAATACGTAATATCATTGATCAAAGATAAAATCATCTCAATACACGGACCACCAACAACAATCATCAGTGATAATGCCACAAGCTTCACCTCCAACGAGTTCATGGAATTTTTGAAGAGGCACGGAATCCAGAGCCTTACAACTCCACCTTATTGGCCGGAATCCAATGGACTAATAGAGCGTGAAGTTCAGACCGTTTCATCAATCCTTAAAAAATATGTATCAGAGAGGGACATTAAGCATTGGTCATCGTATATACCCGAAATCATATTAGCCATCAATTCCAGCAAGCTCTCTTCGCTGCAACAATCACCACACTATCTTCTGCATGGATTCGAACCCAGAATTCGAGACGAAGTTCTTCTTGGAACAGTAGAGACCAACATTGAAAGACACAAGCAACTCAATCAACTTCATATGGACCGTGAGCAAGCGATAACAAATCTCAACAGATCACAGGTGCAAGATAAGACACGCATAGATGAGCACAGGAGTGCTTTTGACATGAATGTAGGAGACTCGGTATTGGCTTTAACTCCAATAAAAAGAAACAAACTTTGTCCATCATACGAGTCAAATCCATATGAAATTGTAAGAATCCTGGGCGACAACGTCATCACAATAAAAAAAGTAAATAACTTTGGCCAAGAAATAACCAGAACAGTCCATACCGGACAAATAAAAAAGTATAACAAACGAAACACTGATCAGCTGTTAACTGACACTGACATACAAAACAACGAAAGCGATGAAGAAGAGGAAGAGGAAAATTCAGAAATCAATGCTGCCAGATCATCCATAAATGACAACTCTCTAAAGGTGAGCACACAGGACGGCAGCGGTGAACCATCAAATCGCAGACGAAGACCACCAAAATGGTTTGATGACTACGAATATTGAAAATCAATAAAAAAAAAAAAAAAAACAAAAAAGAAAATACCATTGTTGCGGTAAATTTTACCACAACAAGTTTCATCTCCCTTTTTGCTAACCACCCTTAAAATTCTTACTGCGGCCGCAAAATTCTGGAAGAGTTTAGTAGAAACCTGGACCATCAGCCAGTGACCTGCTCTTCTAGCATTTTGGGAAAGCAAATTTAACAGGTCCTACCAAAGTGTGCGAAAGGATTCCACACCAACGAACTGTGCGACGGTTGGCCCACATATTGGATAAACAACATCGTCAAGGCATGAAGACGATACCCATGCCCAACAATGTGTGTAGAAAATTCACACCAACTTTAATGTAGTATGGCCGAGGGCCCACCATAAAGTATATAGTAACGATAGAAAAATCACTCTAAGAATATCTTAATAACTTTTATTTTAATTATAGGCTTGGCCACCGACTTCCTGCAACACCACATAAGTAGTCTTTCCTCAACCAGAAACTAGCGCGTGTAGATACTCGGTAATGCGAGGAATTCCACACGATTTTTCCAGAAAGTCTTGGCTGGAATGGGTTGGAAAGTGAAGAGCTGAACTCACTCATTGAGCTACTGGGTGATCGCATCACCTTTTTAAAGAGATCGCGTGCGATGAAAGATATCTGGCTTCTCGGTCGCACACCCCAATCTTATGGATGGAGGAAGTTGCGGGACCGAGACAGATCGATCACCACGCAAAAGATCCGAGAGGATTGCCTAAGGGCAGGTAGCCGGAAGGGTTAAGCTCGCCATGATGATGGCCACTTTTTTGGATTACGCCCAAAGCGAATAGAAGATTTACGAAAAGTTGTGTGAAGGAATTTTTTTAAAAAGACGTAATTTTGTAAGATAGATTTTTTTTAAAGTTTTATTGAGTTGGAGATTTCTAAGAAAAGTTGAGGAAGGACTACGATAGCTGTTGGAGGAAGTTAAAAGAAGCTAAGTATAGTGTTTTCTTTTGTTTCTAAGAATATTCATTTGTTCGAATTCGTCCTTTTGACCTTCGCGTCAAAAGTCTGTTTTCCCGGTACTACGGGAAATTTTTAACCGCTTGATTTTTTTCTCTTTGTCTTTTGTCGATAATTTTCTTGAAGTGATTTTTCTTGGTTGTTTTGTTTTCCTTTTTTTTTAATTTTGTTTAATAATTAATCATCTTAAAATTTCATACTTTTCATATTTTTTTTATCGAGATTTGACCTTCTGTCAATCTCAAAATCTCTACTTGTAATTTTGTTATCATAAAAGATCCTGGTTTTTAATCCCGGCTTCGGCCAAGGTTTTCCAGGCAAATAAAACATAACTTAAATTTCCCATCCGGAAAATAAAGCTTTTCTTTTATTTTATATCCTTGTTTGAAGATTAATTTTTCAGCTCTTGGTTTTGGTAAACTTCCATTAAAAAGTTTCCTGGCGCCCACTTTAAACAATACGACTTGGAGAAATTCACCTCGTCGTATTTCGATATCATTTTGATATCAATTTTATTTCACTTTTATTAATCACCTCGATTAATAAAATATTCATTAATCGAAACCCCCCCTTAAGCTGAGCTACCGTGCTGGCAATACTTTTATTGCTATCTGTGGTGAATTCTTTCATCTACCTGACATATCGATTGACGTTTATCATAAATTGTCATAATAACTTTCGCGGCACATCGGCGGTGTGCAGTTTTGATTGTGTTTTAATTTAAAACAATTTAAAAGTAAAGGATTTAATTCGCGTTCGGTCGTTGATAATATTGGATTCGAAAATCCAATATTGTTAAAAGATAATTGTAATTATCGTCGGGTCGGTATAGAAAGGTGGAAAAATTCATTACAATTTGGCGCCCAACGTGGGCGCCTGGAAGCTCCTGAATCTAGTAGTCCTACGAATTCAGAACCATAAATACTAACTTTTAAAAATGGTCTCCTATCATTCCCGTTTGCCTCCAAGGTGAACCCTAAATTAACCCTATTTACCAGCTGGCTTAATGACGGAGAGGGTAGGAATCAAATCACCGTGGGAGATGATTTGTATAGATTTGGTAGGGCCGCTTCCTAAATCTAGTAGGGGTTTTACATACATTCTGACGGTGGTGGATTACTTTACAAAGTTTCCACTACTGTTTGCGTTGAGGTCGGCTACTGCAAAAGCTATTTGTAGGGAACTCGAAGACAATGTCTTCCTACTCTTTGGCATACCAAAGGTGACCGTCTGTGACAACGGTCCCCAATTCCGATCAAAGGAATTGAAAACGCTTTGCCAGGCGTACGCGTCACAAATAAAATTTACAGCCCATTATCACCCGCAGGCGAATCCTGCGGAGAGGATTAATCAGATCCTTAAAACCACCTTAAGGGCATATGTTGGGGAAAATCAACGGGTTTGGGATACTCAACTGAGTAAAGTGGCATGCGCCATTCGCACGTCACAACATGAAGTTTTGGGAGTGTCTCCCTACTATGCGAACTTCGGGAGGGAAATGGTAACTTCGGGTAAAGAAGTACCAACTGTAGGGAATGATTCAGAAGACGTTCAGGATCCGGAGGGGATCAGGGAACGCTTTAAAAGGCTTAGGGCCGATATTGTAAAGAAGCTGGGAGTAGCTTCTAAACGTTATGCGGAAGCCTACAATCTTCGACGGCGTGATGTTCAATATCACCCCGGCGAACTTGTATGGCGCAGGAATTTCACGCTTTCGGATGCCGCGAATTATTATGCAGCCAAATTAGCACCGAAATTTGTCGGTCCGTTTGTAATTGATAAGCGTTTGTCACCTTGGACATACGTCTTGAAAGATAGTAATGGTAAAGAACGCGGAACTTGGCATGTTAAGGATTTAAAACCGTTTACAAATGCATCCGAAGTTTTTAATGATTAACGTAGTTTATTTTTTTTGTTTTGATTACTTTGCACTTTGATTTTGTTAAATTGTTTTTAGTTCACCATTTTTTTTTTCTGATGGAAATTATTTTCATTTCTCTGGGGCCGACTTTGGAAATGTGTTACCTATGGTGTTAACCAACGGTAAGCACATTTCCTAGGAGGTAAGGGTGGGATTTGTTGCGGTAAATTTTACCACAACAAGTTTCATCTCCCTTTTTGCTAACCACCCTTAAAATTCTTACTGCGGCCGCAAAATTCTGGAAGAGTTTAGTAGAAACCTGGACCATCAGCCAGTGACCTGCTCTTCTAGCATTTTGGGAAAGCAAATTTAACAGGTCCTACCAAAGTGTGCGAAAGGATTCCACACCAACGAACTGTGCGACGGTTGGCCCACATATTGGATAAACAACATCGTCAAGGCATGAAGACGATACCCATGCCCAACAATGTGTGTAGAAAATTCACACCAACTTTAATGTAGTATGGCCGAGGGCCCACCATAAAGTATATAGTAACGATAGAAAAATCACTCTAAGAATATCTTAATAACTTTTATTTTAATTATAGGCTTGGCCACCGACTTCCTGCAACACCACATAAGTAGTCTTTCCTCAACCAGAAACTAGCGCGTGTAGATACTCGGTAATGCGAGGAATTCCACACGATTTTTCCAGAAAGTCTTGGCTGGAATGGGTTGGAAAGTGAAGAGCTGAACTCACTCATTGAGCTACTGGGTGATCGCATCACCTTTTTAAAGAGATCGCGTGCGATGAAAGATATCTGGCTTCTCGGTCGCACACCCCAATCTTATGGATGGAGGAAGTTGCGGGACCGAGACAGATCGATCACCACGCAAAAGATCCGAGAGGATTGCCTAAGGGCAGGTAGCCGGAAGGGTTAAGCTCGCCATGATGATGGCCACTTTTTTGGATTACGCCCAAAGCGAATAGAAGATTTACGAAAAGTTGTGTGAAGGAATTTTTTAAAAAGACGTAATTTTGTAAGATAGATTTTTTTTAAAGTTTTATTGAGTTGGAGATTTCTAAGAAAAGTTGAGGAAGGACTACGATAGCTGTTGGAGGAAGTTAAAAGAAGCTAAGTATAGTGTTTTCTTTTGTTTCTAAGAATATTCATTTGTTCGAATTCGTCCTTTTCACCTTCGCGTCAAAAGTCTGTTTTCCCGGTACTACGGGAAATTTTTAACCGCTTGATTTTTTTCTCTTTGTCTTTTGTCGATAATTTTCTTGAAGTGATTTTTCTTGGTTGTTTTGTTTTCCTTTTTTTTTAATTTTGTTTAATAATTAATCATCTTAAAATTTCATACTTTTCATATTTTTTTTATCGAGATTTGACCTTCTGTCAATCTCAAAATCTCTACTTGTAATTTTGTTATCATAAAAGATCCTGGTTTTTAATCCCGGCTTCGGCCAAGGTTTTCCAGGCAAATAAAACATAACTTAAATTTCCCATCCGGAAAATAAAGCTTTTCTTTTATTTTATATCCTTGTTTGAAGATTAATTTTTCAGCTCTTGGTTTTGGTAAACTTCCATTAAAAAGTTTCCTGGCGCCCACTTTAAACAATACGACTTGGAGAAATTCACCTCGTCGTATTTCGATATCATTTTGATATCAATTTTATTTCACTTTTATTAATCACCTCGATTAATAAAATATTCATTAATCGAAACCCCCCCTTAAGCTGAGCTACCGTGCTGGCAATACTTTTATTGCTATCTGTGGTGAATTCTTTCATCTACCTGACATATCGATTGACGTTTATCATAAATTGTCATAATAACTTTCGCGGCACATCGGCGGTGTGCAGTTTTGATTGTGTTTTAATTTAAAACAATTTAAAAGTAAAGGATTTAATTCGCGTTCGGTCGTTGATAATATTGGATTCGAAAATCCAATATTGTTAAAAGATAATTGTAATTATCGTCGGGTCGGTATAGAAAGGTGGAAAAATTCATTACACCATGTAACCACGACATCTCAATGTCATTTATTTAAACCTTTTAGTTCGCCTTAATGGCAACACCTACTTTATTTATGTATATCTTAAGTTGGTAGACCTGGAATAAAGATGATTTTGAATTTAGTTCCAACGACAACGGACGCGTTTTTCATTTTCTAGACAAGAAAGTTCTTTTTTTTTATCAAATATCTCCCCATAAGATATTACTTCACTTACAGTGATGTTACCACCTTTGCCAATGTGGACCCCAACAATGAATTTGTTGTGTCAACACGTGTCAGTTGCGGTCGCTCCCTGCAAGGTTGTCCATTCAACCCATGTCTATCCGAGGCCCAATACAAGGAAATGGAAGAGAAGGTCTCGAGCACCTTGTCCGGCTTGGAAGGCGAGTTGAAGGGTTCAACAGCAACTCATCGATGATCATTTCTTGTTCAAGGAAGGTGATCGTTTCTTGCAAGCCGCCAACGCCTGCCGTTACTGGCCATCTGGTCGTGGTATCTACCACAATGACAACAAAACTTTCTTGGTCTGGTGCAATGAGGAAGATCATCTCCGTATCATCTCCATGCAAATGGGTGGTGATTTGGCTGTCAACGAGATTGAGAAGCGTATTCCATTCAGCCACGATGAACGTTTGGGTTTCTTAACCTTCTGCCCAACCAACTTGGAAACCACCATCCGTGCTTCCGTGCACATTAAGGTACCCAAAATTGGCTGCCAACAAGGCTAAGTTGGAGGAAGTCGCCAGCAAGTACAATTTGCAAGTGCGCGGAACCCGTGGTGAACACACCGAAGCCAAAGGCGGTATCTATGACATCTCAAACAAGCGTTGTATTTGACTCACCGAACACCAAGCTGTTTAGAAAATGTACGATGGTATCACTGAGCTCATCAAATTGGAGAAGAGCTTGTAAAGAGGATATCCTTAGCATTTTTTTCCTATTCTTTACATTTTTAATTTATGTACTGTGAGCGATGGAAAACTAAAACAAAAAAGAAAAACAACAGCTAATGTGTGAAACCATCTAACATTTAAAACTAAAACAAAATATAAATTTTTAATTTTAAGCCTTAAGTTTATAAATAAAAAAAAAACAAAAATTAAGAAAGAAATCTAGAGATGCGCGATTTAAAAAATCAAATCAACAATCCACCAAAAAAGTATTAAAATATAGCATCAGTTCCACTTGTGCTCTGGAAGCACCATCTAACTTAGGCCTGGTGGGATTGTCATAAGCAACAGCACTATGTGTAACAAATTTTAGAACACCTAAAAAATGATTGTTATGGAAAATTTAATAAAAGAAAATAAACTTGAAACGAAAAAAGACAATTAAAAAAAAAAAAACCATGCGTCTTCGAATTCGTCGCCACAAATATGTTCGACGCTTTCGCTTACTACCTGGAGAAAGACTTTCCGGTAACTCCGTTCAATCACAAGGGTTTGAAAGATATGAGAAAGGCGATAAGTTCATTTGTGGAGGATAATAAATATAAAAGGAAATCTCTGGTGGAGGCTAAGTCGCAGCGACTTAGGAAAATTTGCGCCAAAACATTCCATAATGTGGAATCGTTGTTCCAGTGAATAAAACCACAACAGTGGGCTATCGCCCCTTAATGGACAGCGATGCCAACATCAAGAAGATCCTCAGTGCTTTGGACAAGCCAGGCGAGTGTGATTTTGGGACGAATCTGGAACTAGGAATTGACCTTTTCTGCTCCGGCCATAAGGACCTACACGAAATCATTCAGAATCTTCTCAACCCCGCCTATAAGCTGCTTGGACGGCCACAATACATGGCGTTTCTGAAGGCACATTTGGCCAACAGAAGCAATAGAAAAAACAAAATTTTTTAAATAAAATAAATTTTTGTTGTACCTAACAGTTTTGTTTTTTATTGATTTGATCGTATATTTTCTACACAATTAGCTGCTCTTTGGTGAATTGTTCTGACCGGTTGAAGTGAGCAAAGAGGATAACAGCCAAGCGAGCTTGTAGTTCTTGTTGGTTCATGTCCTGAGCCCATTCCACCCGTCCCCAGTTGAAACTCTTCTTCAAGACGAGCTAGTGTTACGGCCTTGTCTGCGCTGATATGTTGCTCTATCACAGCACAGGAAAGGATTATCGACTTAATGGTGTCGACGGCAAAGAAAAATCCTTAGGAGAATGTTTGCAGTTCAAGAATTTTCAAAAAATTGAATCTTGAGAGAATACATACCATATAGAACATCTTCACTGTGTGAAAGGAAGTACTTGGATATTTTCATTTTATCCGCATCCGAGACGGTGGGTGGTGATATACTGGGAGTTTTTTGTATGTTCGTATCGAAACGTTTGATAAACCACTCAATGACGGGATCCCATTTGTTCTTTTGGAGCTCGTATAGATCTTTGTCTTCCTGAAAATCATCTTGATAAGTACCTACATAAGGTTAAAGTTTGTATCTTGCATTACCAGATCCTTTAGTTCATTGCAGAGTATATCGAAAGTTCTGCGGCTCGTTCTGAAATGTTGTTTGAAATACTCATCATCGTTTACTAACATTTCACGTTCCCAAAAAGTGCTGGTACGTACCTGCATAAAATATTTAGATATATTCATAGCTTCCCATTAATTGAATTGTTATAACAAGCTTACCTTTGTCCACAAATTTCTTTGGCGATCACGTTTTTGAATTGCATCAATTAAAACTTTTCTTTTCCTTCGAAGTTCCAGGATTTGCAAAAGAAAACGACGTTTTTTTATGATAGAGGCTTGAGATGATGAAAAAAAGTTTAACAAAATCTTCATATTTTGTTCAACTTTCTTTTTATGTAGGTATTAAAACCAATTTCAATTGATTAGAATTCATTTTATTTTTACAAATAATTTGAGAAAAACAAAACTTTTTACTCACAAATTTTTTCATCAATACAAAATTTGACAGCCGGTGTCAAACAAATTTAAATGTCAAATTAAAACGTGTAAATGTTCGGTGTGAACGATTTTCGGGTTTTCGAAAACTTTTTGCCGAAAACCCGGTTTTGGGTTTGGTGTGAAAAGCCTATTGGGGGAAAACAATGTGAGGTGAACTCAGCTCTTAAAAAAAAGATCCGTTGAATTCAATAATTGAAAAATGAATGCAATATTTTAAGAAAAATGAATTTTGCAACTTCTTTTTAGTGAAAACTGTGCTAAAAATAACATTTGACTGCTTTTGGCACACAAATTCTATGGTTTTTATGAAAAATTTCGCTAAAAACGGAAAAAATCGTGCTGAAAGTATAGGCGCACCCTAGAACTGCAATGCGAACGTGGCCCAATTTGAGTTAAGTCCAGTTTTGACAGATTAACACCAAGGTGAGTGTTTTGACAATTCTGCGAAAATGTAAATAAAACAAAATTCATATTCAATAATGCAAATGAAGGTAAAACAAAAAATATTAATTTATTGAAATAAAAATATATAATTAATTTAATTTAATCCTCAGATAAAGAAGAAACCAAGGATAATGATGCAACAATGTTTTGTATTTTGTGCGTGTGTTAGGCTATAATTGTATTATTTTTTTACTAACAACTAACACATGCACTTATGATGAGCCTCTGATCGTAATTTGACGCTTGCTATAAGCTTACTACTTTCTGAAATTCTGAAGTGTAAAAAAAACAAGAAAAGTGGAATCCCCCGAGTAGGAAGCCAGAAACGCCGACATATTTATTCTGGAGCGAAGAGGTACAAATTCAAGGCAAATGTGTTCGTCACATTAATTTTAAACTCAAATTATATGAATATTGTTTTGTTTTGTTTTTTAGTTAAAATTACACTTCTCAACAAGACTTTGTTCCTGGCAATCAAATCGCTCTATTCTGGTGGCTTATATCCTCATTTTTAACCCTGTAGGAATGAAAAGGGCCGATTACAGCGAAGGGATCGATGTAGCAGAAGACTGAAAAGCTTCGCTATGAAACCTATCTGACATGCTTCATTTGTCGAGATGGATATACAAGTCGAGAGTTGCTATGTAGTTGAGGAATCTCTTTACTTGGTGGTCATTCATAGCCAAGCCAACTTGAATAAATACAAGTTGAATCAATTGCAGCGTTTGATAGCATTAGCACATTCACGTCACGTGTCACCATCTGTGCAATGCAAAGCACTTCTTTCAGCCAGCTACGGATAGGCGAAAGATTGAAGTGTATGCAAGTCCTTCCTCATGATGTGAACAATAGTTAATTTAATCTACAGTCAGTTTTTCAAGACAGTACCTACCACCGAGGATTGGCCAATTGATCTGTTTCACTATGTTCTTTTTTTCAAAAATTCACATTTGAATATCTTCCTATTACATTTTGTGGCAAACTCTTTAATGTAGTTGGTGAGGATGTGTTTATAAATAATAAAATAAGAACTATCTTAATTTTTGCTTTTTCTAATTTAAATTGTAGGTCTCTGGAATTCAATTGAAATACCTTTCTTCATTCATGATTTATTGCTTACGATGCCGTCAACATCTTTAATTCAAACCCGAATCCAGAATTACTCTATCAATTTAGGCTCTTGAGATATGATTTTGTTTGTAATTCGAAACAATTATATACATACATAAAAGGCTTCAGGCTTTAGTTTTTTTTTCAAAAAAAAATATTTGATGATTATCAAAATCTATAATATCTTCCTTCAATATTTTCTTCCTTTACAATTTTTTACTATTCCTATAACGAATTTGTAGTCTTAAGATTATAACATCAAGTTCTTGTAATATATTGAAAAAAAAATACAAAAATAAATAATTAAATAAAATAAAATCGAAGTTGGGATTCGTAATCAGCATCAAAAATTAAACGAAGTATTTAAAACCACAAAAGAATTACAATCTAGTTTTTTTCAAAACTTCAGGTAAAGTCAAGAGTCATATCATAACTAATAAGAAATTACGAAAACTAAGTGAAATTCAAAGCAAAATGATTTGAACTGGAGCTTAAAGCAAAGATATGTATTTTGCAAAATCATCTTGCAATTTAAAGTTAAGAGATACGTCATACTTTACCGGTTTTAAAAACCTGATGTAATAGAAAATTTTGAAGGTGAGGTTCGAAGTCAGGATATCTTAATCCTCTCAAAAAAGAACGAGTTTCTGACTAATGCTATTCACCACATGAAATCACAAAGAAATACATACCAACGTGATGAACCAAAACATTGGAATAGGATTAAAAATACTAAGTTTTTAATTTTGTTAAATTAAACATATGTCTGAATAAAAAAATAAAATCTACTTAAAACAGCTTATTTGTTTTTTATTATTATTTGCTAAAAACGAAACAAAAAATAAAAAAGGTATAATCCACTACAATAATTGACCTGAGCAGATCAAATTTGGGAAAACCAGAAAGAAGTATTTTTCTTTGAAAAAAGTACATTTAATATCTTTTTTATTTATGTACTCAAAAACTAAGAAGTTACATTTTAACATCCAGTTATTGTTTTTTAAGTGAAAATACATTATTAGCGTTGAATTTAAAACAAAATTATACTAAATTACATACAATTTTGAAAAAAAAATTACAAATTTATTTAAAAACTAGCTGCGCCGCGAACCTTGATTATTAACGGATGAGATTTAAAACATGTCGTCGACTATAATCATCTTCACTTCAGGATTTGTTGCAATACCGCTTCGTTTTGTTGCTGAAAAAAAAAAACATCAATTAGGTAGTGCTTTCAAAGTTTGTGGTTTATGTGAAGCTTACTTTGAAGTAGTCTTGCCATATAATTTATAATTATAAAACTCCCGCTGGTAATTCGATCCGTTGATTAAAAAATTGTGGCAAGTCGTTTGTGACATTCTTTTGCAAGGCAAATTCCAAAATCACAATCGGACCTTGTCATAAATGCACAATTTCCGGTGGTATTATTTTTGGAAATTTTCGGCAGGTGAAGGTTGCGGGAAATTCTTAAAACATCATTTGGACAGTTCCTGTGTCGATGGTCTTCTATGTGATTCCAGTTAGTTCTTTTGGTGATTCAATAAGCATTGTGTATTTAGGAATTCGGCTTCTATTTTTTCTGTCTATATAAGACAATTCTAAAATAGTACATACGAAAATGATTAGATTTTCATTATTCAAAAGACTTACCAATAATTTTTGATTCCCGTCATTTAGGAGGTGTTCTCCCAGCAGGTTGCTTCAATGTCGACATTCATTGCATCATCTACGTGGTCTGCGTCGGCCTAAGTGGCCGCAGTAGCAGATGACTCGGTCAGCAGTGTCCTTGCCGTTCTTTAGTGAGATATTTGGCGTTACAAGCATCGATTTAGATCTAGAAGGTGAAGATTAAGCAAGTTAATCACGATATGATTGTTTCGATTTGTACTTACACAACTGAACCTCATGTGCTGTTGCACTCTATGAAACCAGAAGATGTTGCTTTAGCTGCAGCTGCTAGAGTCGTTTTTTTTTGGTCGGCTTGTACCATACTTCTTGACAGCTGATGAATGGGCAAAGGACGTTGGAAATCCTAAAGAACCATAGAATTTAAAATATCCGTGTTAAGATTACTCGTAAGTAAATGAATAAACTTACCTGATTTGCCTGCATACTCTGCCGTTGCTATTGCCGCTGTTAAGTCATTCCAAAACTGGGCGGTCGACTATTGAATGTCAAAGCTTTCCCATGCACCATTCAATTGAATTTCACAAAGTCGATGACATAGCTGTATCTGAGAATGTTCGCTAATTCGAAATTGAATTCTGGTAGTGTTGTTGCATTCCATGAATCTTACTATTGGCAGAGACGTTGACACTTCTATCGTCAACGCCTGCGCCCACCATAGCCGCTGAGACAGATCTCAACGATCATGATACAGCAGCAATTGAGTGTAGAAATATATACTTTACTTCAACAGGCTTCGAATAACTATTTACAAATAAAGGCGAAAGTCTGTGGTTAAAAACATTGATATTAAGAGAAATATAATATAAAATAAATTCACCTGGGGACTAGCGCCCTTGTTTTGAGCAAACCTTCCAAATTTCTTGAGAGAAATTGCTTTCTGTATCATGGTTTGTAATCGGCAGCACCCGAAATGAAAACACTAAGGAGATGCTAATAAAGTCGATTTTTATTCTTATGTACATCTTCTTGAGTTGGTAGTAAAGTATATTATTGGAGCAATCCATAGCTGAAGCAAAGCAACATAAATATTCTTTTGTTTACGAGATTCTTTTTTTTTAAACGTACCTACTTGAGCTCCGAGTAGAGTAAGTCTCATTGTTTTCTTCTGGTTCCTGGTCTATCGTTTTTTCAATTAAATGCACTTGTAGCTCTTAATCGTTAAGGTTTTTGATCTGAAAAGAAATAAATTCTGTTAAATGTTTAGACAAAACAAAATAATTTACAAAAACTTACTTGTAGAATCTCAAATTGAATGTTTTGTTTTTGAAATCGAAATTGTGGAACTGTCATTTTTGACAAGAATTCAATCTGACATTTTGCCTTTTTTCCACCACTCACATGTATTCACCGATACGGAATTTGAGAGAGTTCACCTCGAATAAAATTTGAGGGTGTTTCAGGTAGGACGGGTACCGGTCGGGACTCTAGATAATATATTTCCTCTATGAGTTAAAAGTTTATCTGCATAAACGAGGTATTTCGTGTAGCACCACAAACAAAAAGTCGAGCGGTTTCAAATCGCATGATCTTGGTGGCCAGTTGATATCGCCACGACGAGAAATTGTGCGGCCATTAAATACTCTTGCAATAAAGCCATATTCGCTTGAGTCGTTTGGCATGTGACATCGTCTTGTTGAAACCACATATTCTCAAAGTCGTATTCATATGACCATAACGCTCCGAATTAACGGTGACAGTCGTTCCATTGTCGTTTTCGAAGAAGTAAGGTCCTATTACTTTATTGACCTAAGGTCCAACCACACCTCCGGACCAAAGAGCGCACCAAATAGTGACTTTTTGTGAACGTAATGGCCTCTCTTCAATTACTTAAGGATTCTCAGAGCCCCAAATACGACAATTTTGTTTTTTAACATACCCACCGAGTGAAAAATGTGCTTCGTCGCTGAAGAAAATTTTGTTCGAAAATCGCTGTCCACCGCCTGTTGTTCAAGCACTCATTCGACGTATCTATGACGTTGTGAATGGTTATCTGGCTTCAGCTTCTCTATGAGCTGAATTTTATAGGGATGTACATAGGTGTAGATCCAAATGCAAAATACGCCATAATGAATGTGCCGTAAGACAGTCCTAATTGCTGACGAAGAATCGACACATTCGGGTCTTCGGAAACAATTTCACTTACACCAGTGATATTTTCAGTGGTACGAGCGAAACGATGATGCACAGGCCTTACAATATCTGTGACCAATCCAGTCTCTTCAAATTTCTTCACAAACTTATTGCTTACGTAGTTGGACGATTATGTAAACCATAATCTCCTCTTAAAGCACTATACGTGGCTGTTGCGGAATCACCATTTTTTTAGTAGGTTTTAATACTTTTTAAGCGTTGTGCTATAGTTAAGCGATCCATTTTCATAAATGTCAGACTTTCAACTGAAAAAAATTGGTTTAACAACTTAGTTTGACAGATGTCAAATTCCAGCCTTTACTTTTGAAACCACAAAATGCATAACCCGTTAGTTCGATATCATACGTGACATTGGGCAGGTTCAGACAACTTAAGAGATTTGAAAGTAAGGCAAGTTTCTAGCATCTGATTGGCCAGCTGCCAAAAAAATGCCTTCCAATTAAGGCAACTTTATTGGAAAGTTGACTGGAAAGTTAGTCAAGAAAAATCTAATATATAATAAAATCAAAAAGATTTGTTTTTAAAGTTATTTTATTTTAATATAAATAACAAAATTAAACCACAACTAAATTATAAATAATTTTATTTTTTGCGACGCGTTTCGGAATTGTTATTCCATCTTCGGGCGTTATTGTTGTTCACTGTATGATGCTGATGATTGTGCATTCGTCTTCGTCTCATTTTATGCTGTTGGCTTTTATTTTATTGTTGTTGTTAATTTATTTTATTTCTTTGTTTTTATCTTGCGTGTTTTAATGCTGTGTCAAATAATATGTTTGGTTTAAGAGTTAGTTTGTCATTTAGTAGTTTGTCTTCTTCTGTTTTATATGCTTTATAAATTTCATACTCTTCTATGGCGTCTAATAGTTTCCCTTTCTTACAATTGTGCATTGGAATTAGGTTATTGTCAAAATTGGTGTAATTATGGTTGTTGTTAATCAGGTGTAATGCAAAATTGGATTTTGTGTTTTGTTTTGGTCTATGTTCGTTAAATCTTTCATAGAATGTGCGTCCAGTTTGTCCAATGTAGTATTTATCACAGTCGTTGCATTTTATTTTGTATACACCTGATGATAGTTTTGGGTCATAGTTATTTTTCTGTTTTGTTAATTTCTGTATGTTGTTATTGGTTTTAAATGATATGTTTATGTTTATCTTTTTAAATTGTTGTTGTATTATTTCGGGTAATATATTAGTGGATTCTATTGATGTGTATATTGCTTCGTTGTTGGGGTTATTATTTGTATTGGTGTTTTTATTGTAGATTTTTCTTTTTCTCTTTGTTATTAGTTTTTCTATTGTTTTGACGTCATATCCATTTTTTGTTCCTATGTATTTAATTGTGTCTATTTCATTTTTGTAGTCTATTGTATCCATAGGAATTGTTAATGCTCTTTGGATAAGTGCGTTGTAGGCTGACATTTTTTGCGTGAAGGGGTGATGTGAATTCCGGTGAATCGTTATATCAGTTGTTGTTGGTTTTCTATATATTTTGAATTTTAACTTATTGTTGTTTTTCTTTATGTTTATGTCTACGAAGTTTATTTCGTTGTCTATTTCGATTTCTGTGGTGAATTTAATGTTGTTATTTATGTTGTTTATGTATGTTTTAAATAATTCTATTTGTCTTAATGTGCCATTGAAAATGATGAATGTATCGTCAACATATCGCGAGTATGAAGTTATTTTTGATTGGTGGGGGTTATGTTTTGATAAAATGTATTTGTTTTCAAAGTTGTTTAGGTAGATATCAGCTAATAAACCGCTTAAAGGTGATCCCATTGCAAGGTCTTTTTCTTGTTTATAGAATTTATTGTTAAATGTGAAATAGTTTTGGTCCAATATTGTGGTTAGTAAAGATATTATTTCGTCGATTTGTTGTGTGTTGAGTGTTGCATTTTCTATTAATTTTGTTTTGAGTATGTTTATTGTTTCTTTGATGGGCATATTTGTGTACATATTGGTTATGTCAAATGATATTAGTTTATGTTGTGGTAATATTTGTATATTCTTTATTTTGTCGATGAAATGGGTGGAATTGGTTATGCTGTGGTTGTTTTGTAATGTTATATTATTTTTAATGAGTTTTTGTAGAGTTTTGGCGACTTTGTAGATTGGTGATGTTGTGAAATTGATTAATGGTCTAATTGGAATATTTGGTTTGTGGATTTTTGGTAATCCAGTGAATTGTGGAGCTTTAGCATTGGGTTGTTTTTGTTTTTGTTTGGTGATATTTGTACAAATGTTGTTGCATTGTTGGATTGAGTTATTGATGATTTTAACATACTTTTTTGTGGGGTCAGTTCTTAATAGTTTGATGTTGTTATTGTCTATGAAGGATAATTCCGAAACGCGTCGCAAAAAATAAAATTATTTATAATTTAGTTGTGGTTTAATTTTGTTATTTATATTAAAATAAAATAACTTTAAAAACAAATCTTTTTGATTTTATTATATATTATATCAAAACACAACGGGAGACCAAAACCATCAAATATGAAGAAAAATCTCCCTAACTATCAAGTCAAGTCATCTTATGTCAAAATGACAATTGATCATGTTTTTTCATTCAACTGAAAGCTCAACTTTATTACTTTGTGATTTATTTATATTCCGCACAATTCCATTTTATGTTTTATGTAAAAATTACCTTACTTACCAAATTGGGAAAGGACAAAGGAATAAGTACCTAATATTTATTTAAAATACATGTCGAGATGAACTTATACATACCTTGCCTGAGAAGTTTGTTTTTAGACAATTATGTATGTTTTTAGTATTTTCTGCACGATCATCTGAAAGTAGAGGTTGGTAAAGTAAAGTTCCGAATTTGAAGTTTATGACACTTTACCAACTAACTAGTTGCCTTGGTCAAAATGTAAGTTCAAAGAAAGCAACTGAGCAGATTCAGACCACATAAGGGACTTTAAAGTTAGGCAAGTTTCTAGTATCTGATTGGCCAGCTGCCAAAAAATTGTCTTCCAATTAAGGCAACTTTAATGGAAAGTTGACTGGAAAGTTAGTCAAGAAAAATCTCCCTTACTATTAATACAAGTCTACTTCTATCAAAACGGCAGTTGATCATGTTTTTTCATTCAACCGAAAGCTGAACTTTATTATTCTATGCTTTATTTATTTTCTGCACAACTTCATTTAATGCTTTCTGTAAAAGGGTTTCTTGTCAATTTGGAAAAGAAATAACTAATATTTCTTTACAATACAAAATACAAATCGTGGTGGACTTGTAGCTTGCCTGAGGAGTGTTTTGTAGACAATAATTTGTTGGTCCTTTTTGTACTATGAACTTAAAGTAGAGGTTTGCGAAGTAAAGTTCTGGATTTAAAATTCATGAGACTTGAAAAACTAACTAGTTTGTTGCGAGGCAAGAGGAAGTTAGGAGGTGGGTGAAGTGGAAGGGTAGGATAAGGATGAGGTAGGGAGAAGTCATAGGAAGAGTTTGGAAAGGGTAGGTTGGAATGTCAAGCTCCGGGGGACGCGGCCTGCTTGCGTTGCACGGCGTCAGCTCGTCGGACGGGGGGGATCTTGCCCCCGAAACTCAACCTCGCCTGCAGACAAAAACACAGATCAGGCCAAGGAAGGAGGAAAGGGAAGGAAACATAAACGGACGGACTATGGCACATCAGGGCACTGCGGATGTTAGTGCAGTGAGGCCATTACCCACCCTACCTTTAGGTATCCGCGGCCAGTTTTGGATACCCCCAGACTGTTGGTCGATTATCGGTTTCAGGTCATCTTAGTTCGTCGCCCACTCCGCTACCCCTGGCACCCCTGGAAAGAAACTTAGCACCACATTGTTTCGCTGGTGCGAAACAAGAAAAAACTTTCTTTTTTTTTAGCCGGCGTTTCTGTCGGAAGTTTTATTATTCACATAACCAAAATAATAATGTTTTAAAGGTTTAATTAAGCTTAACAAAAAAAATTAACGAACAAAAGATTCTAACAAGAAAACAATATAACAATAAATCCAGAAAAAAAGAAACAAATTAAATGGTAACAAAAAAAAATTCCGGTCAGTAGTATACTTGTCTCTATCACAAATATGTATTTACCCTTTGCGGTATTTTTTTTTTTCCTAAAACGAACAACGGAGCCCTAATCTACTACCCCTACAGAGCTCTATGGAGGTAACGGTTAGGACCTTGCACAAAATAAATTACGGGACCGAACACGAAAGTTACACCAACCGTTTTTTTTCGCACCTCACAATAAAAAAAGGTAAGAAAAAAAATGTATTGAAACAGACAAAAAAAATAAAACACTTCCACGCCGGGACTACGTTATTAAATTAATTGACAAATTAAATTAAAAATTGCAAAAAAAAACTTAATTCTAGGACAAACACAACACAAATCCTCGCAATGGTATAATTAATTATCAATTATCGTTGACCAGGAGGATGTTTCCTAACCTCTTTTTTTGATCTTTTAATTTTTTCTTTTCTTTTTAATTTGCTTTTATTTCAATTTTTTTCCTCTTTCAATTAATTTTTTTTTTAATTTCCTTTTTTGCCTTCAATTTGTTTATGTTAAATTTCCTTTAGTATTTAGTATTAGTATTAGTGCACTTCCAACAGAATAGGGGTATCAGTGTCAAACGAACGAAGGGTGTGTTCCAAAATTACAAGTGAAATAAATGAAACTGACCACAACACGAGACGAGAACACTACAAAAATCTATGCAAATAATTACAAAATAACAACAAAACAAATAACTTCAAATTATCTAATCACAGCAATAACATTTATTAACAGTCAGTAACGAAAACTAAACACGGACCTAAAACAAAGTTCATTCACATGCAACTTAACGCTTCAACCAACTTCAGAGACAGAACACAAAACCGAGCTCACTTTTAGGAACCGACCTATTGCTTTCCAATGGAATTTCCATTGAGAACAACAACGATGCGAATGACAGCTACGAAACTCAGAATTACCAAACAAAACATAAACAACATTTAGGTAAGTATCAAAATTATTTTCTTGAAAAAAATTTTAATTTACTTATTCTTTTAAAATTATTTAGGATAGAGGATTGAGGATGCAGTTTCTGGACAGGCGTCCACAACAAGTTGCCTTGGTCAAAATTTACGTTCAAAGAACGAAGTTGACTGCAAATGAAGTCCCTTATGTTGCCTGAACCTGCCCATTGGCTGCAAATGAAGTCCCTTGTGTTGTCTGAACCTGTCCATTATACATATAATATAAAATTTAATTAAAGTCGCTAATGTTATTGTTTCGTGAGATATTTTGGACCAACCAAAATTGTTCATTTTTTTTAAATTGCTGTAGTAAAAAAAAACACCCACTCAATTTTTTGAAAGTCCTTTTTGTGTTATTATCTGTATGATAAAATGTATTTAAAGTTGATATCTGTACTGGTTCTTAAGATATCGACGAAGAAAAAAAAGCTTTTTCGAACGAACGTATTTCTAAAAATATTTTATTTACATTCTAGGGACCTTGAAACGTCGAGAAATGTTAACATTTTCAATTCGACAAATCGGACCGATTACAATAACTTCCTTAATATTTATGGTTGAGTCTGAACTCGGGAAGCTTTGAAAAGACACCCAAAAACTTGTTGAATCAGTATTTATGAGAGTGAAAGCAAAGTATCGTAGAGATTCAATAATAATGGTTTTTGAGGAGAGCACATAGGTTTCCAAGAAGCCGGTTATCAGTGACCGATGATCACGGAAACAAATGTCTTAATGTGTGACTATTTGGAATGGCTAAGAGATGAATTTGGAAAAAAAAGCTGGGAAAGATACTCTTACGAAAGCTAGGAAATTTGGAAAAGGAAAAAAATCGAGAACAAGTTAGAGACAATTAAAAAGTGAAAATAATAATAACTGGACATACATGACCGAGCCATTTGGACCCGGTCCATTTGGACACGATTCAAATTTGACGGCGTTCAGGGGCGAGACTTAGCAACCTTGAATGATTGATTATTTTTTAATTTTTCATTTCGAGAACAAACAATTATACATACTGTGATATTCGGCTTGGCCCGATAATTAAAACTTATTCGCACTTGTAAATAAAACACGATTTTTACTTTATTTAAATTGTTCCACTTATTTATTGAACACTCAATTATTACGTTTTAAACACAGTCTTTACTTTCAATTATTACTTTTAAACACAGTTTTACTTATCGCAGTTCACAACCAATAATAATCCGCTTCGCTTCCGAGCGCCTATTTATATACCTCAAATCGGTTCGAGAATCTACGACGTTGTTCTCGATGCTTAACGAAGTTCTCCTCTTTATCACTAGATGCTTAACGAAGCTAGTTCTCCTCTCCACTAGATGTTGCCCCTTTCGAGGTTCTTGTATGTGCTTGCTGAATGTTTTCGAATTGAGTTCCCCTCTTAGCCACTAGATGTTTCTCGATGCTTAAAGAAGCGAGTTCTCCTATTAATCCGATATTAAAAGAAATAAAGAGTGTATACACATTACATTGCCCCCTCCTTAGGATTGATCGTCCCGAACAAATCCATCGTTCTCATCACCACTGTAGCGATGTAGCCGGTCGCGATGTACAACTTTAGGTTTTCCTCTGACTCCCTTTTGTATCCGGTACACGACATCGTTGATTTTTGTAATGACTGTATATGGACCTTCCCAGTCACGTTGAAGTTTCGGTGATAACCCTTTTTGTCGATGGGGATTGTAAAGCCACACCCGATCTCCTGCTTGGAACTCTGTTGTTGTCGCTCGTATATCGTAGCGTGTCTTCATTCGGTCACTGAACATCTTTATTTTCAACCTGGTATTGTCGTGGATCTGAAGGAGTCTTTCTCTGAGGTCATCAATGTAGTCATCCTCGGCTTGCGGCTCCCACGTGGGACATCCAAATTTTATTTCGCTCGGTAGTCTGATATTCCTTCCCATCAAAATCTCAGACGGTGTATGACCAGTTGAGCTATGTCTTGCACTTCGATACGCCATCAAAAACAGTGGAATGTGTCGATCCAAATCTCGCTGATTGTCGTCCACAACTTTGCAAAGATGTTCTTTCAGGGTTCGGTTGAATCATTCGACCATGCCATCAGATTGTGGGTGAAGTGGTGTTGTTCTTGTCTTCTTGATGTCAAGAAGCCCACAAACTTCCTGAAATATGTTTGATTCAAAATTCCTTCCCTGGTCGGAATGCAGTTCTAATGGAACGCCGAATCTGCTCACCCAATTGAAGACAATTTGGTCTGCAACTGTTTTAGCATCTTGATTTGGAATGGCGTATGCTTCAGGCCACTTGCTAAAGTAATCCATGACGACCAGAATATAACGATTTCCATTATTTGTTTCCGGAAATGGACCCGCCACGTCTACTGCAATCCTTTCGAAGGGTGCTCCGACATTATACTGCTACATTTGGCTGTGGTTCTTTTTGTTCGGGCCTTTGGTGGCAGCACAGGTATCGCATTTTCGGCACTACTTCTCGACGTCGATATCTGAGTCTTCTTGTTGAGCCTTCCTCAACTCGTCGTTGCTCCAGCCATAAATGAGATCGGCTCTGGTTCGTTGGACAGTAACCACTTCTTTACCTTCTTGTCATCTGCAATGCTTACAGTCTTGCTTGCATAGTCTCCGAGACAGTGCATCTGCATTTGAGTGAAGCTTCCCCTTCCGATGTTGAATTTCATAATCGTACGTCTGCAGCCTCTCAAACCACCTTGCCACTTGACCCTCTGGATTCTTGAAATTCAAAAGCCAGTTAAGTGCACCATGGTCAGTTCGGAGAAGAAACTTCTGTCCATAGAGATACTTATGGAAGTGCTTTGTTGCCAAAATCAGTGCAAGAAGTTCTCTTCTGGTCACACAATAGTTCCTTTCCGACTTCGAGAGTACCTTGCTGTAATAGGCAATCACCTTTTCTTCGCCATTATGCACCTGCGATAGTACAGCACCTATCCCGACATTGCTCGCATCAGCATCAATTATGAATGGTTTTCCTGGAGTTGGGTAGGTCAGCACTGGTGCATTACACAAGCGTCGCTTGAGCTTTTGAAAGCTGCGCTCGCATTCACCTGACCATCTAAACTGCTTTCCCTTTTCCGTTAGCTGATGTAGACTCTTAGCGATTCCAGCAAAGTCCTTCACAAAGCGCCTATAGTAGATGGCTAGACCCAGAAAGCTTCGGAGTTGGTGTTTGTCCTGTGGTGTTGGCCAATTCTTCACGGTATCAACCTTATCAGGATCCGTTTTTACTCCTTGGGATGAGATGATATGTCCCAGATATTTCACTTCGGTTTTGAAGAGTGAACACTTTTCTGGGTTAAGCTTGAGGTGGGCTTCTCGAAGTCTTTGAAACACGGCTCTCAGACTTGTACAGTGTTCGTCAAATGTTTTCCCGTATACTATGACGTCATCCAAATAGACCAGGCAAGATTTCCATGTGAGTCCTTGCAGGACGCATTCCATTGGGCGCTCAAAAGTTGCTGGAGCATTGCAAAGTCCAAAAGGCATCACTTTGAACTGCCACAATCCGTTTCCTGTTGAGAATGCTGTCTTTTCTTTGTCTTCAGAATGGATTTCGACTTGCCAGTACCCACTTTTCAAGTCCAAAGTTGAGAACCATTGTGCTCCTTCCATTGTGTCCAGAGTATCACTGATCCTAGGCAGAGGGTAGCTTTCCTTCTTGGTCACATCATTTAACCTTCGATAGTCCACGCAAAAGCGGGTTGATTCGTCTTTCTTCTTTACCAGGACCACTGGAGACGCCCAAGGGCTTTTAGAGTTTTCGATCAGACCTTCTTCCTTCATGGTGGTTATCAGTTGTTCAACCTCCTCTTGTTTGGCTAGTGGAAGGCGTCTTGCAGGTTGACGAATCGGCCTTGCATCCCCGTTATTGATTCGTTGTTGCACCAGTTGCGTTCTGCCTTATTTCCCTTTCGATGACGAAAAGATGTCTGCAAATTCTTCGAGGAGACCTTCTGCAGTTCTTCGTTGTTGGTGGCCAAGATTAGATGACTTAAGAATGTTCGTCTTTATGGAGTGCAGCTCTTCGGACTTCAAGGATTGCTTTGACTCTTCTGCGTTGATCCTTGTTATCGCTGATACAGGTTCGCATTGTCCGACAATCTCACCTTTTCTAAGCTTAACTTCATACGGCTTGATGTTCAGTATTCTTACCGGAACCATGTTCTTTAAAGGTCTTACAAGAGTCTTCCCAATAGTGACGTGTTGGGAGGACTTTACAGACGCTGGTTCAACCATGAGGTATCCGGATCTTAAGACGTACCTCACCATAAACTTTTGCGGCCTCTCCAGTTGCAGTCCTTAGACGATAGCTGTTGGTGTTGTGGAGCCATGCCTTCTTGACGAGGTCTTGCCGTACGATGGATGCCGTGGCACCGGTGTCAATGGTGGCCACACATTTGTTGCCATTTATACTTGCTTCCACGGTCAGGCTCTTGTTGTCACGTTTCGTTTGAGAAACCTGGATTTTTTTTCTGGGGCCATCGATACCAGAAACCAACTTCTGCCCCTCGAAGTTGGTTCTTATTCGTTTCCCGGGTGGGAAACAACTTCGGAAGCAACGTTGTTGGTGTTGCTTCGAACGGTTGAATTACTTCTATTTCCACAGTGGTGGCATGTGGTTCTTCTTCGTGGTAATCTGCACTGTCGCTGTAGATGTCCAGTCTTATTGCAGTTCCAGCATCGTGCTGGTCCGTCTCGCTGACTCCTTTCCACAGTAGCCTTCAAACAAGAACATTCTTGGACTTCTATTTCTCTTACGCGATGCACGTTTTGGGAGGCTTGTTCTGCAGCTTCCATCGTCAGAGCGAAAACCAATGCTTCTGGTAGTGTTCGCTTTCCGGCAGTGCGGATAGCCCTTTGGAGATTTATATCGCCCACAGCTCTCACAAAGGCTTCAACAGCAAGTTGATTTATTATCTCGTTACCAGCTGTTGGATATGCCAGGTGAACCAATCGCTCGATATCTGCCTGAAGCTGCTGCAGAGTTTCACCTCTTTTCTGTGTCCTATTGTTAAGCTGAACTCGGAAGACTTCTGTCATGTGGCTATCCCCGAACCGCTGTTCGATTGCGTTTACCAGAACTGTGAAGTCACCACTTTTCTCTGCTGGGATGGTTTGTAGCAGTTCAGCAGCAGATCCTCTTAAAGCAAGCGTAAGAGCAATGTATTTTTCGTGATCGTCCCAGCCGTTTGTTAACGCTGCTGCTTCAAACTGTTTCTTGTAGATTGACCACGGAATCTGCCCATCAAAGCTTGGAGGATTTACTTCTCTTTTCCTTGAGCACTCACCAGAAGGTTATCGAGCTTTCATCTTTCGCACTTTTTCAAGTTCATTTGTAATGGTTTCGATTCGTTCGTCCATTTTCTCGATACGTGCGTTTTGTTTTTCGACACGCTCGACGCGCTCGTCAAGAGTATTGATTTTTCCTTCGAAGACCGAAAACCTGCTTTCTAAAAGGTTTCTCTGTTCGTCGAACCGCTCTAGAATATTCTGCTGTTCTTGCTTTTGGTCGCTTCTTTGGGCTTCTAGTTGTTTCAGGACATCATTCCTTTGAGTTTCTAGTTGTTTCAGGACATCATTCCTTTGAGTTTCTAGTTGTTTGAGAACATTCTGTTGTTCTTGCTTTTGATCGCTTCTTTGAGCTTCTAGTTGTTTTAGGACATTCTGCTGTTCTTGCTTTTGGTCGCTTCTTTGGGCTTCTAGTTGTTTCAGGACATCATTTTTATTTTCTTCAAATTTGGCTAAAAGAACTGACACCATGTTAGATAAGGCAACATTTGCATTTACCTCTTCCACTTTTGCTTCTAATTCGAAAGCAAACGTATCTGGGTCTTCATTTTGCTGCTCCAGATATTCCTGCAGCCGTTTAACGAGTTCGGTTTTTACGCCTGTCCCACTTAAGCCACGTTTGCTTAGTTCGGCCTTTAGCTCAGGGACAGTTAAGTCATTCAAAACTTTACTCATTTTTTATTTTTTTTTTTTTTTTAACTTCACTACTTCACACAAAATAGTTCAATCACTGCTCACTGTTTTTATTCTCAATAAGTTTTAATCCCTTATTCTGACACCAATGTAATATTCGGCTTGGTCCGATAATTAAAACTTATTCGCACTTGTAAATAAAACACGATTTTTACTTTATTTAAATTGTTCCACTTATTTATTGAACACTCAATTATTACGTTTCAAACACAGTCTTTACTTTCAATTATCTTTGTATATGAAAACCATAGTACTCTCATGGGCAGAAATTTTTTACGCAGGCGGATGCCGTGTCGTTGGCGGTAGAATCGAAATTGGATACATTTCGGGTGATTTTTTAAGAGCTTGATAACTTTAAAAAAAAAAAAACGCATAAAATTTGCGTAAAGCGCGAAACACATTTCGAACCGAACACTGATTTTGGTAATAAAATTCAATGATTTGCAAGCGTTGCTCGTTAGTAAGTCTATTCATGATGAAATGTCAAAGCATACTGAGCATCTTTCTCTTTGACACCATGTCTGAAATCCCGCGTGATCTGTCAAATACTAATGCATGAAAATCCTAACCTCAAAAAAATCACCCGATACTAAGCTTCCATATGAAGGTCGATGAATTTGTTTTTGTAATTTCTTTATATCAATTCATTTTTATATGAAAAATGTCAATGGCTCAATATTGTGTCTAATAAGGGGATGAATGAAGTTTTTGTATGCTTACATCAGCTGTTCAGTATTTTGTACGGATTTTTGTTTTTATTTACATTCATAAGCTGTTTCTCATTGCGTACGATCTTTGTATATGAAAAATGGTTTGTATTATGTATACAAAGCTACGATGGGATTTTTGTCGTGCAGATCTTTGTGATGAAGAAGAATATGAAGGTAGTTATACGTTTGGTTATAGTTATGTATATTTTGGCTGGTGGGTAGGTATTTTGCTTTTATTTGGCATTAAGTTTTTCTTCAATAGTTGAAGATTAGATTTGTTTGAGCTTTAAAGATTTTTTTTTGGTAGATAGATATCAATTGGTAGGTGATTTTTTTTTCAGGTTGTATGTGGGTTTGATTTTAAATTCAAATTTTAAATATAAAAGGTATTGGTATGTAGGCAGGTATTTCATGAAATACCATAGGGAATTCATGCTAGTATCAGGACACTGATAATATCCGTACACTTTGCACTTTGTTTGAGATTAGTTGATAGGTATGTAAGTACAGTATTTATAAATATGTACATAGTTTTAAATACAAAGAAAAATGCATTCTTTATGTTGGTCCAGATAATTTAAATAGTTTGATAATTGAAATTTGTGTCTTTTATTTATGTTCCAATCCTACTTTTATTGTATCCCTTATAATAAATAAGTGTTAACTATACACCTTAGCGGGCACATTACAGGACATACAAATGTAGTTTATATTTAGGTAGGTAGGTACCAGTGTTGGGACTTCTACCACTTAAGTGGTATTTCTACCACTTTTTGGTGTTCATGAAAATCTACCACCTAAAAAGCAAATCCTACCACTTTTTGCAACTCACCGTTCACGTATCATTAAACTCTACCTTCTACCATATACCATACGCATACGACTACAACTCCACGCGTCCACTCCACAAGCACAACAGCATATAAAATCGCTTTGATGGATTTCTCCCATGCACTTTTTCACCTCAGTTATCTTTCTTTTTTTCTGTGTTGCTGTTGTGTGATCTTCCTTGTACAGATCTTACATAGTTGTCTAATCTCTGTATAAAATAGATTGTTTACTTTTGCCTTATCAACGAAGAAGTTTCATTTAATTTTTCCAAGTATTTAATCCACTAATTTATTATCTTTGGAGTTTTGGATTAAATAAAACATTTCAATCTGAGAACACAAAAATACACTTGATATTCGAAAGTATGACTACATTAAAATTAAATTTAATGAAAAATTTTGTAAAACCCAGAAAATATTATTGTAAACACAAATATAAAAAACAGTGAAAACTATTTACCATGTTCTCAAATGTATTTTGGCCTTTACTTTGAAAGGTACTTACTTGAAAATGATATTGTTGAACAAGATGTAACGCAACTATGAAAAGTTATTTGCAGCTATTATATTGAGTTATGTGTTCAAATTGGAGAAAGGTTTAACCTTTCAAACGATTAACTAAAATTTTTCAAATATTTAAACCCGAAAAACGAACAATGCCATCAGTTTTAGGTCTCACGAAACATTTTTCACCAACTATAAATAACTCAGAACTAGAGTTAATTAATAATGAGTGGAGAAAATTAATTGGAGAAAATCAATTACTCCAAATTTTTAAAACTGATGACATTGTTTCACAATGGCTTTTGATAAAAAACTTAAAAGACGGAATGGACAATTTAATTTTTGAAAACATACCTATCTTCTTATATGTTGGAGCTTTGTTGCTTACAGGATAGCAGCGCTGCTGCTGAACGCAAATTTTCAGATTTAAAAAATATAAAAAATGAAAAAAGAAATAAATTAAAAACTACAACCGTTCACAAAATTTTGGCTGCAAGGGAAATTTCAGTAAATTTTCAGAATTTTAATCCTCCGGAAGCATTACTGAAATATGCTTCAAAATTTAAATTTTCCGGCGGTCTATATAGCAAAAAATAATTTTAAGTTTTTCTAAATAATTTAATTATTGTGAATTGTGATATTTGAAACTGAAAGAACTGAATTATTGTTTATTTAATTTTTTGTATTTTTTAATAAGTTATTGAATATAAGATTTACTACATAAAAATGGGTTTTAATTTCTTCCACTTTTCTACCACCTTTTTGACATCATTTCTACCACTCTTTTGCTTCTGCGAGGTCCCAACACTGGTAGGTACCTATGTACCTACATACGTTGTTTGTTGTTGTAGGTACCCTTAATACAATTTTGTCAGCTCGTCTATTTTAAGATGTGTGACTTTTAGGAAAATCCAATTGAAAGTTTTTTTAACTTATTAACTATTAGCACAGATAAGAAACTATATAAACTTAACTATAGTTTCTTATCTGTGCTATTAGTAAGTACCTATAGTTTCGTAAATGTAGTGTCGAAAATAAAAACCTAAAAAAAAACAATACTTAAACTTGGTATAAATTTACTTTCGACTCAAACATCTTTTCAAAAATTAAAAATATTGGCTTCAAAGTTATTTTATCTCACAGAAAATATTGTTTTCGACACTCAGTAATTTTTTTAAAAGAATCCAATAGTCCGTTTTTTCATAAAAAAATACGCAAATTTGGTAAAAATTGATGTTCGTTTCTCGATTTATCGTGAACAATAGAAGATATTGACTTCAAATTAATTTAATTCATCCAATTTGTATTTTTTTATATAAGAAATAAAAACTATTTTAGAAATGCTGCTAAAATTGGTAAAAATTGGTTTTCGACTAAAAATCTCGTTAAAATAGATTTTGAAATAAAACTACTTCATCATTTGCTAAATATTGTTTGTAATTTTAAAATTTTTAAGAATAGTTCAACTGATAACTTTTTTTAACAAAACACAAAAATCTACAAGTTTTTAAGCAAGACAAATCGACAGACGAGATGGGAAGTTATCATTGTGGGTCGCACACCAGGATCTTTTTTAATATGAAATGTTTGGCTTTTATTTATATTACAACAATTCTACATTTTGCTTCATTTTTAACAAATTAATGTGGACCTTAAAGAGGGCATAAACAACATTATATGAAATATGGTTTATATTTAGGCAGTCATCTATGTGTTGCTTAAGCCGATAGATTTTTGTATTGCTCCAGAAGGGTACCCCACGTTATTTTGTTTTTAAGTTTTCTCAAGAAAAATCAACTGATTTCAATTGTTTTTTTCTTCACAAGCTCTTATATTGGCTTTATTTTTGGATTTTTTAAAAAATAGTACATTTTTTTCAAAATTCTATATATCCAAACGAGTCATCAGTTTTTTACGAAACTGTATATTAATTACTTCAAAATAACTGCATACCAAAAATATACATTTTACAAAAATTGAAAAATTGTATGTGTACAAAATTAATTTAAAAAGTAAACTGCTCTAAAGATTTTCAAATAAGAATTTTGAAACATTAAGGTTTTTTTGAGAAATCAAATTTTGGAAACAAGCTTTTTTAACAGGTACATTTTTAAATTTAAAAATACAGGAAATATTTTAAATAGTCTTGGTTTGTCAATTGAACTGATTCGTTCTAAAATTGCCTCTACCTCCTACACGAAGAGACATAGACCGACATTTCGGTAGTCAAAAGTGCACGTACGAGTACGTATATTTTAAAACAGTAGTAAAACGTTATGTTTATTTCAAATTTATAGAAAACTTACTCCTAAGTTAAAAACCTTGCTCTGGCATATCAAAATTGGATTTGGTAGAATTTAGATATCTTAAGACTTAGACAAGGGCATCAAATTTATGTAAGTACAATTACAAAATCATAATAGGTACTTTTCTAAAAATAAAAATCCAAATAAAGTCCTGTACCTTATTAAAAGTAAACATTTGCTTATCCCCTTGATAATTCAAAATTGTTGATAGGAAGGTCCTTCTTTTAATAAATACCTAAATAGGTATATCATAAGAACTTACAGGCAAAAGTATGTTTTAAAATTTGTCCTTGAAACACTTTTTTGACCGGAAGTTATAACTACCTACTTTATAAACTGAAAGATAGGTAGGTACCTATGTGTTAATGTTTAAAACAAAAAAATTTAAAAGTTCCTCATCCCATTTAAAAAATTCACTACCATTAAAAAACTTCCAAAAATTAAATATCCATCTTTTCATAATACTGTAATGTGTATACACTCTTTATCTCTTTCAATAATAAGGGGCAACATCTAGTGGTAGTAATAGGAGAACTCGCTTCTTTAAGCATCGAGAAACCTCTAGTGGCTTAGAGGGGAACTCATTCAGCGCATACAAGAACCTCGAAAGGGGTAAGCATCTAGTGATAAAGTGGAGAACTTCGTTAAGCATCGAGAACAACCTCGTAGATTCTCGAACCGATTGGAGGTATATAAATAGGCGCTTGGAAGCGAAGCGGTTCATTATGGATTGTGAATTGCTGTAAAGTAAAGACTGTGTTTGAAAAGTAAAGACTGTGTTTGAAACGTAATAATTGAGTGTTCAATAAATAAGTTTATATCGATTTAAATAAAGAAAATTTGTGTTTTTATTTACGAAGTGTGAATAAGTTTTAATTATCGGACCAAGCCGAATATTACATTGGTGTCAGAATAAGGGATTAAAACTTATTGAGAATAAAAACAGTGAGCAGTGATTGAACTATTTCGTGTGAATTAGTGAAGTTAAAAATAAATAAAAAATGAGTAAAGTTTTGAAAGACTTAACTGTCCCTGAGCTAAAGGCCGAACTAAGCAAACGTGGCTTAAGTGGGACAGGCGTAAAAACCGAACTCGTTAAACGGTTGCAGGAATATCTGGAGCAGCAAAATGAAGACCCAGATACGTTTGCTTTCGAATTAGAAGCAAAAGTGGAAGAGGTAAATGCAAATGTTGCTTTATCTAACATGATGTCACTTCTTTTAACCAAATTTGAAGAGAATGAAAAGAATGTCCTGAAAGAACAGCAGAACGTGCTCAAACAATTAGAAGCTCAAAGAAGTGACCAAAAACAAGAGCAGCAGAATGTTCTCAAACAACTAGAAGCTCAAAGAAGTGACCAAAAACAAGAGCAGCAGAATGTTCTCAAACAACTAGAAGCTCAAAGAAGTGACCAAAAGCAAGAACAGCAGAATGTTCTCAAACAACTAGAAGCCCAAAGGAATGATGTCCTCAAACAACTAGAAACTCAAAGGAATGATGTCCTAGAGCGATTCGACGAACAGAAAAACCTTTTAGAAGGCAGGTTTGCGGACTTCGAAGAGAAAATCAAAACTGTCGACGAGCGCGTCGAAAAACAAAATGCACGTTTCGAGAAAATTGACGAACAAATCGAAACCATCACAAATGAACTAGAAAAAGTGCGAAAGATGAAAGCTCGAGAACTTTCTGGTGAGTGCTCAAGGAAGAGAGAAGCGAATCCTCCAAGCTTTGACGGGCAGATTCCGTGGTCAATCTACAAGAAACAGTTTGAAGCAGCAGCGTTAACAAACGGCTGGGACGATCACGAAAAATACATTGCTCTTACGCTTGCTTTAAGAGGATCTGCTGCTGAACTGCTACAAACCATCCCAGCAGAGAAAAGTGGTGACTTCACAGTTCTGGTAAACGCAATCGAACAGCGGTTTGGGGATAGCCACATGACAGAAGTCTTCCGAGTTCAGCTTAACAATAGGACACAGAAAAGAGGTGAAACTCTGCAGCAGCTTCAGGCAGATATCGAGCGATTGGTTCACCTGGCATATCCAACAGCTGGTAACGAGATAATAAATCAACTTGCTGTTGAAGCCTTTGTGAGAGCTGTGGGCGATATAAATCTCCAAAGGGCTATCCGCACTGCCGGAAAGCGAACATTACCAGAAGCATTGGCTTTCGCTCTGACGATGGAAGCTGCAGAACAAGCCTCCCAAAACGTGCATCGCGTAAGAGAAATAGAAGTCCAAGAATGTTCTTGTCAGAAGGCTACTGTGGAAAGGAGTCAGCGAGACGGACCAGCACGATGCTGGAACTGCAATAAGACTGGGCATCTACAGCGACAGTGCAGATTACCACGAAGAAGAACCACATGCCAACACTGTGGAAATAGAAGTAATTCAACCGTTCAAAGCAACACCAACAACGTTGATTCCGAAGTTGTTTCCCACCCGGGAAACGAATAAGAACCAACTTCGAGGGGCAGAAGCTGGTTTCTGGTATCGATGGCCCCAGAAACGACATCCAGGTTTCTCAAACGAAACGTGACAACAAGAGCCTGACCGTGGAAGCAAGTATAAACGGCAACAAATGTGTGGCTACCATTCACACCGGTGCCACGGCGTCCAACGTACGGCAAGACCTCGTCAAGAAGGCATGGCTCCACAACACCAACAGCTATCGTCTAAGGACTGCAACTGGAGAGGCCGCAAAAGTTTATGGTGAGGCACGTCTTAAGATTCGGATAGCAGAGTTGGAATTCTCTCACTCGTTCCTGGTAGCAGATATATGCGACGAGTGCATTGTCGGCATCGATTTCATGAAAGATCATGGAGTGATATTGGACATCGGGAACCAAGTCCTGAAATATCGAAACATCGAGATTCCGATGATCTATGGGACTAACTCGTATGAGACCTCGTCATCTGTGAAAACCGTCATCAAAGAAGATCTCACTTTGCCTGCTTCTTCAGAAGTATTCGTGTGGATAAAATTGAAGGGTAAACCTGGCAGCCATCGATACCTCATGGTCGAACCAGCATCTGTAAAGTCCTCCCAAAACGTCACCATTGGGAAGACTCTTGTGAGACCATTAAAGAACATGGTTCCGGTACGAATACTGAACATCAAGCCGTATGAAGTTAAGCTTAGAAAAGGTGAGTTTGTCGGACAATGCGAATCTGTATCAGCGATAACAAGGATCAACGAAGAAGAGTCAAGGCAATCCTTGAAGTCCGAAGAGCTGAACTCCATAAAGACGAACATTCTCAAGTCATCTAATCTTGGCCACCAACAACGAAGAACTGCAGAAGGTCTCCTCGAAGAATTTGCAGACATCTTTTCGTCATCGAAAGGGAAATATGGCAGAACCCAACTGGTGCAACATCGAATCAATACCGGGGATGCAAGGCCGATTCGTCAACCTGCAAGACGCCTTCCACTAGCCAAACAAGGTGAGGTTGAAGAACTAATAACCACAATGAAGGGAGAAGGTCTGATCGAAAACTCTAAAAGCCCTTGGGCGTCTCCAGTGGTCCTGGTAAAGAAGAAAGACGGATCAACCCGCTTTTGCGTGGACTATCGAAGGTTGAATGATGTGACCAAGAAGGATAGCTACCCTCTGCCTAGGATCAGTGATACTCTGGATGCAATGGAAGGAGCACAATGGTTCTCAACTTTGGACTTGAAAAGTGGTTACTGGCAAGTCGAAATCCATCCTGAAGACAAAGAAAAGACAGCATTCTCAACAGGAAACGGATTGTGGCAGTTCAAAGTGATGCCTTTTGGACTTTGCAATGCTCCAGCGACTTTTGAGCGCCTAATGGAATGCGTCCTGCAAGGACTCACATGGAAATCTTGCCTGGTCTATTTGGATGACGTCATAGTATACGGGAAAACATTTGACGAACACTGTACAAATCTGAGAGCCGTGTTTCAAAGACTTCGAGAAGCCCACCTCAAGCTTAACCCAGAAAAGTGTTCACTCTTCAAAACCGAAGTAAAATATCTGGGACATATCATCTCATCCCAAGGAGTAAAAACGGATCCTGATAGGGTTGACACCGTGAAGAATTGGCCAACACCACAGGACAAACACCAACTCCGAAGCTTTCTTGGTCTAGCCACCTACTATAGGCGCTTTGTGAAGGACTTTGCTGGAATCGCCAAGAGTCTACATCAGCTAACGGAAAAGGGAAAGCAGTTTAGATGGTCAGGTGAATGCGAGCGCAGCTTTCAAGAGCTCAAGCAACGCTTGTGTAATGCACCAGTGCTGACCTACCCAACTCCAGGAAAACCGTTCATAATTGATGCTGATGCGAGCAATGTCGGGATAGGTGCTGTACTATCGCAGGTGCATAATGGCGAAGAAAAGGTGATTGCCTATTACAGCAAGGTACTCTCGAAGTCGGAAAGGAACTATTGTGTGACCAGAAGAGAACTTCTTGCACTGATTTTGGCAACAAAGCACTTCCATAAGTATCTCTATGGACAGAAGTTTCTTCTCCGAACTGACCATGTAGCACTTAACTGGCTTTTGAATTTCAGGGGGTCAAGTGGCAAGGTGGATTGAGAGGCTGCAGACGTACGATTACGAAATTCAACATCGGAAGGGGAAGCTTCACTCAAATGCAGATGCACTGTCTCGGAGACCATGTAAACAAGACTGTAAGCATTGTAGACGACAAGAAGAAAAAGAAGTGGTTACTGTCCAACGAACCAGAGCCGATCCCATTTATGGCTGGAGCAACGACGAGTTGAGGAAGGCTCAACAAGAAGACTCAGATATCGAACCCATCCTCGCTTGGAAGGAACACCAGGAAAAACCAGAATGGGCTGATATCTCCGATAGAAGTCCGACTCTGAAGGCCTATTGGGCACAGTGGGACTCGTTTCATGTCCAAGAGGGTGTCCTTCGACGTAAATGGGAATCAGCAGATGGAAAGTCTTATGTAATGCAGCTAGTCTTACCGAGATCGAAGGTTATGGATGTTCTGCGAGAGATGCATGGTGGAGTTTCGGGAGGTCATCTAGGAGTGAACAAGACGCTAGAAAATGTTCGACAACGATTTTACTGGCTACATGCAAGGGAAGATGTCGAGAAGTGGTGCCGAAAATGTGATACCTGTGCTGCTACCAAAGGCCCGAACAAAAAGAACCACAGCCAAATGCAGCAGTATAATGTCGGAGCACCCTTCGAAAGGATTGCAGTAGACGTGGCGGGTCCATTTCCGGAAACAAATAATGGAAATCGTTATATTCTGGTCGTCATGGATTACTTCAGCAAGTGGCCTGAAGCATACGCCATTCCAAATCAAGAAGCCAAAACAGTCGCAGACCAAATTGTCTTCAACTGGGTGAGCAGATTCGGCGTTCCATTAGAACTGCATTCCGACCAGGGAAGGAATTTTTAATCGAACATATTTCAGGAATTTTGTGGGCTTCTTGACATCAAGAAGACAAGAACAACACCACTTCACCCACAATCTGATGGCATGGTCGAACGATTCAACCGAACCCTGAAAGAACATCTTTGCAAAGTTGTGGACGACAACCAGCGAGATTGGGATCGACACATTCCACTGTTTTTGATGGCGTATCGAAGTGCAAGACATAGCTCAACTGGCCATACACTGTCTGAGATTTTGATGGGAAGGAACATCAGACTGCCGAGCGAAATAAAATTTGGATGCCCCACATCGGAACCGCAAGCCGAGGATGACTACATTGATGACCTCAGAGAAAGACTCCTTCAGATCCACGACAATACCAGGTTGAAAATAAAGATGTTCAGTGACCGAATGAAGACACGCTACGATATACGAGCGACAACAACAGAGTTCCAAGCAGGAGATCGGGTGTGGCTTTACAATCCCCATCGACAAAAAGGATTGTCACCGAAACTTCAACGGGACTGGGAAGGTCCAAATACAGTCATTACAAAAATCAACGATGTCTTGTACCGGATACAAAAGGGAGTCAGAGGAAAACCTAAAGTTGTACATCGTGACCGGCTACATCGCTACAGTGGTGATGAGAACGATGGATTTGTTCGGGACGATCAATCCTAAGGAGGGGGCAATGTAATGTGTATACACTCTTTATCTCTTTCAATAATAAGGGGCAACATCTAGTGGTAGTAATAGGAGAACTCGCTTCTTTAAGCATCGAGAAACCTCTAGTGGCTTAAAGGGGAACTCATTCAGCGCATACAAGAACCTCGAAAGGGGTAAGCATCTAGTGATAAAGTGGAGAACTTCGTTAAGCATCGAGAACAACCTCGTAGATTCTCGAACCGATTGGAGGTATATAAATAGGCGCTTGGAAGCGAAGCGGTTCATTATGGATTGTGAATTGCTGTAAAGTAAAGACTGTGTTTGAAAAGTAAAGACTGTGTTTGAAACGTAATAATTGAGTGTTCAATAAATAAGTTTATATCGATTTAAATAAAGAAAATTTGTGTTTTTATTTACGAAGTGTGAATAAGTTTTAATTATCGGACCAAGCCGAATATTACAATACCTATGTTGTCAACAATTTTGTAACCAGCTTTTAAATAATTGTATTAGGTATCAATTAACAAATTTATTTATTAAAAAAAATCATCTTTCTAAGACTTTGAAAATTTAAACTTCTTTATGCTCGATATGAAAACAAATTGTAAGAAAGGTTTAGGTGATCAAATTTTTTAAATTTATTTAGCTAGCTATGTATCTATTATTGGATAAAAATACAATACCTACATATTTACTTGCCTATAAAAGTTCAAATTATAATTCCCTTATACAATCCTCAAATCAAATCATCAAAAATATAAAATCTCAACCAAGAATATAAAATTCTACACGAAATCGCAATTCACCTGCTTTTGTCTTATCATCTTTGTATAGAAAGACTACCGTTTTGCGTAAACCTTTGTATATGAAAAAGTTTTCATATACAAAGATTTAACCAAAAAATATAACCACACCAAAATACAAACACAAAGAAACAAATGAGTTTTCCTCCTCACTCAGACTTTCGTTAATTCTCTATAGTCTTTCTCTTTTTCAAATTATAATATTGTAATGTGTATACACTATTTACCTCTTTTAATATCGGATTAATAGGAGAACTAGCTTCTTTAAACATCGAGAAACATCTAGTGGCTAAGAGGGGAACTCAATTCATTCAGCGCATACAGGAACCTCGAAAGGGGCAACATCTAGTGGAGAGGAGAACTAGCTTCGTTAAGCATCTAGTGATCAAGAGGAGAACTTCGTTAAGCATCGAGAACAACCTCGTAGATTTTTGAACCGATTTGAGGTATATAAATAGGCGCTCGGAAACGAAGCGGATTATTATTGGTTGTAAACTGCGATAAGTAAAGACTGTGTATAAGAAGTAATAATTGAAAGTAAAGACTGTGTTTGAAACGTAATAATTGAGTGTTCAATAAATAAGTGGAACAATTTAAATAAAGTAAAAATCGTGTTTTATTTACAAGTGCGAATAAGTTTTAATTGTCGGACCAAGCCGAATATTACAATATTTTTAAGTCTCCAAAGTCTCCCGACTGCAAATCCATTTCTCCATGAATGTCTTGACTAGACGTTTCACAAAAAATATCTAGATGCCGCTCTATTCGACTTCCACCATGAGAGTACTATAGTTTTCATATACAAAGCAATTATTACTTTTACACACAGTCTTTACTTATCGCAGTTCACAACCAATAATAATCCGCTTCGCTTCCGAGCGCCTATTTATATACCTCAAATCGGTTCGAGAATCTACGAGGTTGTTCTCGATGCTTAACGAAGTTCTCCTCTTTATCACTAGATGCTTAACGAAGCTAGTTCTCCTCTCCACTAGATGTTGCCCCTTTCGAGGTTCTTGTATGTGCTTGCTGAATGTTTTCGAATTGAGTTCCCCTCTTAGCCACTAGATGTTTCTCGATGCTTAAAGAAGCGAGTTCTCCTATTAATCCGATATTAAAAGAGATAAAGAGTGTATACACATTACAATACATATATATTATGTATATCTGGGTTGTAATCAACATAAAAAAGGGTTTTTTATAAAATAAATACAAGATTTCAAGTTCAGAAAAATATCTTAAAATGGTAACCGCGTATAATAAAAGTTGGAAACTGACACAGAAAAAATAAAGAGAGGGATAGACCCATTAAGGATTTATTTCCCTGAATTTTTGTATGAGATAGACTGAAATATGTAGTTAGGTAGTTGTTAGGCGCGATAAGATTGTGTAAGCAGACAGAACTTTCTGGTTCGTTGATTCCCCGAACCCGACAGAGCCTAGGCTTTTCACACCAAACCCAAAACCCGGTTTTCGCGAAAATATCGGTTTTCGCCGAAAACCTACATCGAAAACTCAAGTTTTCCCATACATTTTTGGTAAACAACAAGTTTTCGTAAACCACAAGTTTTAGGAATTCAAAGTTAAACTAAACAAACCTTTCGAAACATTCAGCGCTCAAATTAATGTAAAAACAGCTGATGGATGCTGTCAAAACAAATATTATTTCGTTTTGAAATAAATTTGGTCGTGGTAAGTAATATTATTTATTCAATTTCCTTACAAAATAAGAATTATTGCTTTTTGTTTTTTATTTACAGAATATGGAAAATTTGCCAACGTCGAGAATAAAAGCCCCGGTGATTATTTGCGGCACTGGTGGTTCTTTTATGATCCTCCAGAGTTTCAAACGCTCTTTGTTAAGCGAGGAACCGGAATTCACTATGGCTACTGGCGTGGCGACCCCAAGGACGAGGAAGACTTGCTCATAGTTCGTAATGACGTTTCCAAAGGATGCGTCTTCGAATTCGTCGCCACAAATATGTTCGACGCTTTCCCTTACTACCTGGAGAAAGACTCCGGTAATTCCGTTCAATCACAAGGATTTGAAAGATATGAGAAAGGCGATAAGTTCATTTGTGAAGGAGAATAAGTATGAAAGGAAATCATTCAGAATCTTCTCAACCCCGCCTATAAGCTGCTTGGACGGTCACAATACATGGTGATTCTGAAGGCACATTTGGCCAACAGAAGCAATAGAAAAAAGAAAATGTTTTAAATAAAATTAATGTTTGTTGTAACAGTTTTGTTTTTTATTGATTTTATCGTATTGTAATATTCGGCTTGGTCCGATAATTAAAACTTATTCACACTTCGTAAATAAAAACACAAATTTTCTTTATTTAAATCGATATAAACTTATTTATTGAACACTCAATTATTACGTTTCAAACACAGTCTTTACTTTTCAAACACAGTCTTTACTTTACAGCAATTCACAATCCATAATGAACCGCTTCGCTTCCAAGCGCCTATTTATATACCTCCAATCGGTTCGAGAATCTACGAGGTTGTTCTCGATGCTTAACGAAGTTCTCCACTTTATAGATGCTTACCCCTTTCGAGGTTCTTGTATGCGCTGAATGAGTTCCCCTCTAAGCCACTAGATGTTTCTCGATGCTTAAGAAGCGAGTTCTCCTATTAGCCACTAGAGGTTTCTCGATGCTTAAAGAAGCGAGTTCTTACTATTGAAAGAAATAAAGAGTGTATACACATTACATTGCCCCCTCCTTAGGATTGATCGTCCCGAACAAATCCATCGTTCTCATCACCACTGTAGCGATGTTGCCGGTCGCGATGTACAACTTAAGGTTTTCCTCTGACTCCCTTTTGTATCCGGTACACGACATCGTTGATTTTTGTAATGACTGTATATGGACCTTCCCAGTCCCGTTGAAGTTTCGGTGACAATCCTTTTTGTCGATGGGGATTGTAAAGCCACACCCGATCTCCTGCTTGAAACTCTGTTGTTGTTGCTCGTATATCGTAGCGTGTCTTCATTCGGTCACTGAACATCTTTATTTTCAACCTGGTATTGTCGTGGATCTGAAGGGCTCTTTCTTGTTGAGCCCTCCTCAACTCGTCGTTGCTCCAGCCATAAATAGGATCGACTCTGGTTCGTTGGACAGTAACAACTCCTTTTTCTTCTTGTCGTCTGCAATGCTTACAGTCTTCCTTATATGGTCTGCTCTTGTTGTCAGGTTTCGTTTGATAAACCTGGATGTCGTTCCTGGGCCATCGATACCAGAAACCAGCTTCTGTCCCTTAAAGTTGGTTCTTATTCGTTTTCCCGGGTGGAAAACAACTTCAGAAGCAACGTTGTTGTTGTTACTTTGACCATTTGAATAACTTCCGTATCCACAGTGTTGCCATGCGGTTCCTCTTCGCGGTAATCTGCACTGTCGCTGTAGATGCCCAGTCTTATTGCAGTTCCAGCATCGTGCTCGTCCGCCTTGCTGACTCCTTTCCACAGTAGTCTTCTGACAAGAGCATTCTTGGACTTCTAATTTTCTTACGCGATGCACGTTTTGGGAAGCTTGTTCTGCAGCTTCCATCATCAGAGCGAAAGCCAATGCTTCGGGTAGTGTTCGCTTTCCGGCAGTACATATAGCCCTTTGGAGATTTATATCGCCCACAGCTCTCACAAAGGCTTCAACAGCAAGTTGATTTATTATCTCGTTACCAGCTGTTGGATATGCCAGGTGAACCAATCGCTCGATATCTGCCTGAAGCTGCTGCAGAGTTTCACCTCTTTTCTGTGTCCTATTGTTAAGCTGAACTCGGAAGAGTTCTGCCATGTGGCTATTCCCAAACCGCTGATCGATTGCGTTTACCAGAACTGTGAAGTCACCACTCTTTTCTGCTGGGATGGTTTGTAGAAGTTCAGCAGCAGATCCTCTTAAAGCAAGCGTAAGAGCAATGCATTTTTCCTGATCGTCCCAGCCGTTTGTTAACGCTGCTGCTTCAAACTGTTTTATGTAGATTTCCCACGGAATCTGACCATCAAAGCTTGGGGGATTCACTTCTCTCTTCCTTGAACACTCACCAGAAGGTTCTCGAGATTTCATATTTCGCACTTTTTCTAGTTCATTTGTGAGGGTTTCGATTTGTTTTTTCATTTTCTCGAAACGTGCATTTTGCTGTTCGACGCGCTCTTCGAGAGTATTGATTTTCTCTTCGAAGTCCGCAAACCTGCCTTCTAAAATGTTTTTCTGTTCGTCGAATCGCTCTAGGACATCATTCCTTTGAGTTTCTAGTTGTTTGAGAACATTCTGCTGCTCTTGTTTTTGGTCACTTCTTTGAGCTTCTAATTGTTTGAGCACGTTCTGCTGTTCTTTCAGGACATTCTTTTCATTCTCTTCAAATTTGGTTAAAAGAAGTGACATCATGTTAGATAAAGCAACATTTGCATTTACCTCTTCCACTTTTGCTTCTAATTCGAAAGCAAACGTATCTGGGTCTTCATTTTGCTGCTCCAGATATTCCTGCAGCCGTTTAACGAGTTCGGTTTTTACGCCTGTCCCACTTAAGCCACGTTTGCTTAGTTCGGCCTTTAGCTCAGGGACAGTTAAGTCTTTCAAAACTTTACTCATTTTTTATTTATTTTTAACTTCACTAATTCACACAAAATAGTTCAATCACTGCTCACTGTTTTTATTCTCAATAAGTTTTAATCCCTTATTCTGACACCAATGTAATATTCGGCTTGGTCCGATAATTAAAACTTATTCACACTTCGTAAATAAAAACACAAATTTTCTTTATTTAAATCGATATAAACTTATTTATTGAACACTCAATTATTACGTTTCAAACACAGTCTTTACTTTTCAAACACAGTCTTTACTTTACAGCAATTTACAATCCATAATGAACCGCTTCGCTTCCAAGCGCCTATTTATATACAGTATTGTAATGTGTATACACTCTTTATCTCTTTCAATAATAAGGGGCAACATCTAGTGGTAGTAATAGGAGAACTCGCTTCTTTAAGCATCGAGAAACCTCTAGTGGCTTATAGGAGAACTCGCTTCTTAAGCATCGACAAACATCTAGTGGCTTAGAGGGGAACTCATTCAGCGCATACAAGAACCTCGAAAGGGGTAAGCATCTAGTGATAAAGTGGAGAACTTCGTTAAGCATCGAGAACAACCTCGTAGATTCTCGAACCGATTGGAGGTATATAAATAGGCGCTTGGAAGCGAAGCGGTTCATTATGGATTGTGAATTGCTGTAAAGTAAAGACTGTGTTTGAAACGTAATAATTGAGTGTTCAATAAATAAGTTTATATCGATTTAAATAAAGAAAATTTGTGTTTTTATTTACGAAGTGTGAATAAGTTTTAATTATCGGACCAAGCCGAATATTACATTGGTGTCAGAATAAGGGATTAAAACTAATTGGGAATACAAACAGTGAGCAATGATTGAACTATTTTGTGTGAATTAGTGAAGTTAAAAATAAATAAAAAATGAGTAAAGTTTTGAAAGACTTAACTGTCCCTGAGCTAAAGGCCGAACTAAGCAAACGTGGCTTAAGTGGGACAGGCGTAAAAACCGAACTCGTTAAACGGCTGCAGGAATATCTGGAGCAGCAAAATGAAGACCCAGATACGTTTGCTTTCGAATTAGAAGCAAAAGTGGAAGAGGTAAATGCAAATGTTGCTTTATCTAACATGATGTCACTTCTTTTAACCAAATTTGAAGAGAATGAAAAGAATGTCCTGAAAGAACAGCAGAACGTGCTCAAACAATTAGAAGCTCAAAGAAGTGACCAAAAGCAAGAACAGCAGAATGTTCTCAAACAACTAGAAGCCCAAAGGAATGATGTCCTCAAACAACTAGAAACTCAAAGGAATGATGTCCTAGAGCGATTCGACGAACAGAAAAACCTTTTAGAAGGCAAGTTTGCGGACTTCGAAGAGAAAATCAAAACTGTCGACGAGCGCGTCGAAAAACAAAATGCACGTTTCGAGAAAATTGACGAACAAATCGAAACCATCACAAATGAACTAGAAAAAGTGCGAAAGATGAAATTTCGAGAACCTTCTGGTGAGTGCTCAAGGAAGAGAGAAGTGAATCCTCCAAGCTTTGACGGGCAGATTCCGTGGTCAATCTACAAGAAACAGTTTGAAGCAGCAGCGTTAACAAACGGCTGGGACGATCACGAAAAATACATTGCTCTTACGCTTGCTTTAAGAGGATCTGCTGCTGAACTGCTACAAACCATCCCAGCAGAGAAAAGTGGTGACTTCACAGTTCTGGTAAACGCAATCGAACAGCGGTTTGGGGATAGCCACATGACAGAAGTCTTCCGAGTTCAGCTTAACAATAGGACACAGAAAAGAGGTGAAACTCTGCAGCAGCTTCAGGCAGATATCGAGCGATTGGTTCACCTGGCATATCCAACAGCTGGTAACGAGATAATAAATCAACTTGCTGTTGAAGCCTTTGTGAGAGCTGTGGGCGATATAAATCTCCAAAGGGCTATCCGCACTGCCGGAAAGCGAACATTACCAGAAGCATTGCTTTCGCTCTGACGATGGAAGCTGCAGAACAAGCCTCCCAAAACGTGCATCGCGTAAGAGAAATAGAAGTCCAAGAATGTTCTTGTCAGAAGGCTACTGTGGAAAGGAGTCAGCGAGACGGACCAGCACGATGCTGGAACTGCAATAAGACTGGGCATCTACAGCGACAGTGCAGATTACCACGAAGAAGAACCACATGCCAACACTGTGGAAATAGAAGTAATTCAACCGTTCAAAGCAACACCAACAACGTTGCTTCCGAAGTTGTTTCCCACCCGGGAAACGAATAAGAACCAACTTCGAGGGGCAGAAGCTGGTTTCTGGTATCGATGGCCCCAGAAACGACATCCAGGTTTCTCAAACGAAACGTGACAACAAGAGCCTGACCGTGGAAGCAAGTATAAACGGCAACAAATGTGTGGCTACCATTCACACCGGTGCCACGGCGTCCATCGTACGGCAAGACCTCGTCAAGAAGGCATGGCTCCACAACACCAACAGCTATCGTCTAAGGACTGCAACTGGAGAGGCCGCAAAAGTTTATGGTGAGGCACGTCTTAAGATTCGGATAGCAGAGTTGGAATTCTCTCACCCGTTCCTGGTAGCAGATATATGCGACGAGTGCATTGTCGGCATCGATTTCATGAAAGATCACGGAGTGATATTGGACATCGGGAACCAAGTCCTGAAATATCGAAACATCGAGATTCCGATGATCTATGGGACTAACTCGTATGAGACCTCGTCATCTGTGAAAACCGTCATCAAAGAAGATCTCACTTTGCCTGCTTCTTCAGAAGTATTCGTGTGGACGAAATTGAAGGGTAAACCTGGCAGCCATCGATACCTCATGGTCGAACCAGCATCTGTAAAGTCCTCCCAAAACGTCACCATTGGGAAGACTCTTGTGAGACCATTAAAGAACATGGTTCCGGTACGAATACTGAACATCAAGCCGTATGAAGTTAAGCTTAGAAAAGGTGAGATTGTCGGACAATGCGAATCTGTATCAGCGATAACAAGGATCAACGAAGAAGAGTCAAGGCAATCCTTGAAGTCCGAAGAGCTGAACTCCATAAAGACGAACATTCTCAAGTCATCTAATCTTGGCCACCAACAACGAAGAACTGCAGAAGGTCTCCTCGAAGAATTTGCAGACATCTTTTCGTCATCGAAAGGGAAATATGGCAGAACCCAACTGGTGCAACATCGAATCAATACCGGGGATGCAAGGCCGATTCGTCAACCTGCAAGACGCCTTCCACTAGCCAAACAAGGTGAGGTTGAAGAACTGATAACCACCATGAAGGGAGAAGGTCTGATCGAAAACTCTAAAAGCCCTTGGGCGTTTCCAGTGGTCCTGGTAAAGAAGAAAGACGGATCAACCCGCTTTTGCGTGGGCTATCGAAGGTTGAATGATGTGACCAAGAAGGATAGCTACCCTCTGCCTAGGATCAGTGATACTCTGGATGCAATGGAAGGAGCACAATGGTTCTCAACTTTGGACTTGAAAAGTGGTTACTGGCAAGTCGAAATCCATCCTGAAGACAAAGAAAAGACAGCATTCTCAACAGGAAACGGATTGTGGCAGTTCAAAGTGATGCCTTTTGGACTTTGCAATGCTCCAGCGACTTTTGAGCGCCTAATGGAATGCGTCCTGCAAGGACTCACATGGAAATCTTGCCTGGTCTATTTGGATGACGTCATAGTATACGGGAAAACATTTGACGAACACTGTACAAATCTGAGAGCCGTATTTCAAAGACTTCGAGAAGCCCACCTCAAGCTTAACCCAGAAAAGTGTTCACTCTTCAAAACCGAAGTAAAATATCTGGGACATATCATCTCATCCCAAGGAGTAAAAACGGATCCTGATAAGGTTGACACCGTGAAGAATTGGCCAACACCACAGGACAAACACCAACTCCGAAGCTTTCTGGGTCTAGCCACCTACTATAGGCGCTTTGTGAAGGACTTTGCTGGAATCGCCAAGAGTCTACGTCAGCTAACGGAAAAGGGAAAGCAGTTTAGATGGTCAGGTGAATGCGAGCGCAGCTTTCAAGAGCTCAAGCAACGCTTGTGTAATGCACCAGTGCTGACCTACCCAACTCCAGGAAAACCGTTCATAATTGATGCTGATGCGAGCAATGTCGGGATAGGTGCTGTACTATCGCAGGTGCATAATGGCGAAGAAAAGGTGATTGCCTATTACAGCAAGGTACTCTCGAAGTCGGAAAGAAATTATTGTGTGACCAGAAGAGAACTTCTTGCACTGATTTTGGCAACAAAGCACTTCCATAAGTATCTCTATGGACAGAAGTTTCTTCTCCGAACTGACCATGTAGCACTTAACTGGCTTTTGAATTTCAGAGGGTCAAGTGGCAAGGTGGATTGAGAGGCTGCAGACGTACGATTACGAAATTCAACATCGGAAGGGGAAGCTTCACTCAAATGCAGATGCACTGTCTCGGAGACCATGTAAACAAGACTGTAAGCATTGTAGACGACAAGAAGAAAAAGAAGTGGTTACTGTCCAACGAACCAGAGCCGATCCCATTTATGGCTGGAGCCCTGAGGAAGGCTCAACAAGAAGACTCAGATATCGAACCCATCCTCGCTTGGAAGGAACACCAGGAAAAACCAGAATGGGCTGATATCTCCGATAGAAGTCCGACTCTAAAGGCCTATTGGGCACAGTGGGACTCGTTTCATGTCCAAGAGGGTGTCCTTCGACGTAAATGGGAATCAGCAGATGGAAAGTCTTATGTAATGCAGCTAGTCTTACCGAGATCGAAGGTTATGGATGTTCTGCGAGAGATGCATGGTGGAGTTTCGGGAGGTCATCTAGGAGTGAACAAGACGCTAGAAAATGTTCGACAACGATTTTACTGGCTACATGCAAGGGAAGATGTCGAGAAGTGGTGCCGAAAATGTGATACCTGTGCTGCTACCAAAGGCCCGAACAAAAAGAACCACAGCCAAATGCAGCAGTATAATGTCGGAGCACCCTTCGAAAGGATTGCAGTAGACGTGGCGGGTCCATTTCCGGAAACAAATAATGGAAATCGTTATATTCTGGTCGTCATGGATTACTTCAGCAAGTGGCCTGAAGCATACGCCATTCCAAATCAAGAAGCCAAAACAGTCGCAGACCAAATTGTCTTCAACTGGGTGAGCAGATTCGGCGTTCCATTAGAACTGCATTCCGACCAGCGAAGGAATTTTGAATCAAACATATTTCAGGAAGTTTGTGGGCTTCTTGACATCAAGAAGACAAGAACAACACCACTTCACCCACAATCTGATGGCATGGTCGAACGATTCAACCGAACCCTGAAGGAACATCTTTGCAAAGTTGTGGACGACAACCAGCGAGATTGGGATCGACACATTCCACTGTTTTTGATGGCGTATCGAAGTGCAAGACATAGCTCAACTGGCCATACACCGTCTGAGATTTTGATGGGAAGGAACATCAGACTGCCGAGCGAAATAAAATTTGGATGCCCCACATCGAAACCGCAAGCCGAGGATTACTACATTGATGACCTCAGAGAAAGACTCCTTCAGATCCACGACAATACCAGGTTGAAAATAAAGATGTTCAGTGACCGAATGAAGACACGCTACGATATACTAGCGACAACAACAGAGTTCCAAGCAGGGGATCGGGTGTGGCTTTACAATCCCCATCGACAAACAGGATTGTCACCGAAACTTCAACGGGACTGGGAAGGTCACAGTCATTACAAAAATCAACGATGTCGTGTACCGGATACAAAAGGGAGTCAGAGGAAAACCTAAAGTTGTACATCGCGAACGGCTACATCGCTACAGTGGTGATGAGAACGATGGATTTGTTCGGGACGATCAATCCTAAGGAGGGGGCAATGTAATGTGTATACACTCTTTATCTCTTTCAATAATAAGGGGCAACATCTAGTGGTAGTAATAGGAGAACTCGCTTCTTTAAGCATCGAGAAACCTCTAGTGGCTAATAGGAGAACTCGCTTCTTAAGCATCGAGAAACATCTAGTGGCTTAGAGGGGAACTCATTCAGCGCATACAAGAACCTCGAAAGGGGTAAGCATCTAGTGATAAAGTGGAGAACTTCGTTAAGCATCGAGAACAACCTCGTAGATTCTCGAACCGATTGGAGGTATATAAATAGGCGCTTGGAAGCGAAGCGGTTCATTATGGATTGTGAATTGCTGTAAAGTAAAGACTGTGTTTGAAACGTAATAATTGAGTGTTCAATAAATAAGTTTATATCGATTTAAATAAAGAAAATTTGTGTTTTTATTTACGAAGTGTGAATAAGTTTTAATTATCGGACCAAGCCGAATATTACAGTATACTTTCTACACAATTAGATTCTCTTTGGTGAATTGTTCTGACCGGTTGAAGTGAGCAAAGACGATAGCTGCAGCCAAGCGAGCTTGTAGTTCTTGTTGGTTCATGTCGTGAGCCCATTCCACCCGTCCCCAGTTGAAACTCTTCTTCGAGACGAGCTAGTGTTACGGCCTTGTCTGCGCTGATATGCTGCTCTATCACAGCACAGGAAAGGATTTGGCAGTTTTTTCTACGAACAGTTTTTTGATCGGAGTTTAATTGAAAACAAAAAAAAATATTAAGCGTGCGAAGATAAATTAAATAAAAATAAAATATATGAAAAGAGTCATCTAAGTTTTACTATTGTTTTAATGTGAAAGTGTTTACCTATATTTTTTATTTTTTTTTTTTGAAGGGCAAATAAAGTTATCACAAATAAAATTCAGTTCCAAAGGCTGATTATCGGCAATATTATCCATTTTTGAAGACAAAAACAAATACATAAAATTAAATCGAAAGATGAAAAACGAGCTTTTTTATTTTTCTTACTTTAACGCAAATCAGCTTATTTTGACACTCCGAAATTAGTATTTCTGTGTGGTTATGCTTTTTTGATTTCGTTCGGGGCTAATGAAGTAAATGTATTCGTATTCGTAGCGTAACAAAATTTTCGGGGAATCGCTACGAGGGACTCTGTGATAGGGGTGAATAACTTTCCATCCGTCTGTCGATTTATCTAAAACTAACACAATATTAATAACAATGTTTTGGAGATAAATAATTTGAAGTCATTATCTTTCTTTGTTCTCCAAATATTGGGGAGAGTACGATAACTTTGGCGACAAAGTTTAATGACGGATTTGTATAGAACAGTTAAAAACAAGCAATTTTTACTATGGGAGGGGGGTCTATCTCCCCCCGTTTAGGCGGTAGGGGCAGTTTAAAAAAATATGTACATTAAATGGAAAAAAAATAATTAAAAAATAACGGTAATACTTATAATTAAGTATTATACCTTTTTTTAAAGCCAACACTTTTGTCTATTAGCTTGTTTTTAAATCAAGTCAAAACTATGCATAGTTTTTGAAAAAAATTGTTTTAAAGTCAAAATTTGTGCAAAAAAAAGTTGAAAAAAAGGTTTAAAGTGTAATTTTTCAAAACTTTCAGATTATCTACTATTTTTTTTTATAATTCATTGCTCTTATTTGTTTTTGATCAAAAACTGAAAACTAGATGACTTGATGTCTTCTAGTTCTTGAGAAAATTGAAAATTACCAAAAGAAAATATTTTAATTAAATTACTTTTTCCTTGCTTAAGTATTAACGTAGTCTTATTTTGATAGTAATAATCGATAAGATATACCTAGGGTAAATTAATTTTTCCTAAATCCAGCTTATTTAAATGCAAAAGAAACTTTCCTTGCACCCTCCCCACCTTGCACGCACTCCAACTTGCACCCAGCCCAAATCCTATAGTGTGCCCAAGCAAGGGGGTTGCAGGGGGGCAGCATGCCCCCCCTTACAGATGCCACTGTTGCATACACCCAAACTCGCGCACACCTTACTGTTGCATACACCCAAACACGCATTACGCATACGCAAATACCATTATTACTATCAAAATAAGACCACTCAAGCAAAAAAAAAAAGAATTAAATTAAAATAGTAGTTGTGGTTATTTTCAATTTTCTCAAAAACTAAAAGACATAAAATCATCTAGTTTTCAGTTTTTGATCAAAAACAAATAAGAGCAATAAATTCTGAAATAAAAACAATGGTAGATAATCTTGAAGTATTGAAAAAGTTACCCTTTAAACCTTTTTTTAACTTTTTTTACTCAAATTTTGAGTTTAAAATTAAATTTTTCAAAAACTACGCATAATTTTGACTTGATTTAAAAACTGGCTAATAGAATGTTGGCTTTAAAAAAATGTATACAACTTAATTGTAAGTATCACCGTTATTTTTTAATTATTTTTTCCATTTTAAATAGTAACTTTTTTAAATTGCCCCTCCCGCCTAAACGGGGGGAGATAGACCCCCCCTCCCATAGTAAAAAATGCTTGTATTAAGACCCTCTACCAAAAACCGTTATTATATCTTGGCGCCAAAGTTATCGTACTCGTGCCCAAATACTTGAGTCGAAAGCCATTTCTTATCCGGTTTTTGTTGTTTTTGCAGGTTTTCGTGTTTTGTAAGAAAAGTTGTCAATTGAATTTTTCTAAAAAATTAACAAAAAGTTAGAAACAATATTTTGCATACGATAAAATAAGTTTGATTTCAATATTTGTTCTTTTTCCCGAGATTTTTAGTTGAAAATCAATTTTTACCAATTTTAGTAGCATTTTTTGAAAGTTTTAATTTCTTATGTAAACAAGTAGGTACAGATTGGATCTTTCTTAGACCATTTTCTAACGACAACATACAAATTTAGCACATAATGAATTTATTTTAAAGCCCTATCGGGATTTTCGGCCGGAAAATCGTTCACCCGAATTTTAAAAAGGTATCAGGAGTTCAACCCGAATAAGTTTTCATTTCGAATTTAGAGATGACAGTTCGAACAATATATGTTTCAGAAAATAGCTCTCATTAAATTTTCCCATCTCTGTAATAGAAACAGAGAATGAAATTTGTACTACGGTTTTTATTGAACATCATATTTTTGCTGAGAGTTGATTGTTTTGAAAAAAAAAAATTAATTAAAGTAGTACCCGTGGCATGATGGTTAGTGCGTTGGACTGTCATGAGAGAGGTCTTGGGTTCGATCCCTGCTTGTACCACCTTAAGTTTTTTTTCACGGGTACAGCTTCTTGCGAGGAATTGACAAATTCTCCAAGAGTAATTCTTGTCATGAAAAATTGCTTTCTCAAATTAGCCGTTCGGATTCGACATACATATAAACTGTAGGTCCCCTCCATCCCTGCAATTACTCGCACACAGGAATGGTTGAGAGTTGTAAGTCACTAGGCCCTGGTTCTCTACGGACTGTTGCGACACCTAATTTATTTTAATAAACTCATACTAATAAACATTTTGGTCGACAAACTTAAGTTTTAACTTTGTTCTCGTTGTTTTTTTACTCTTTGTCTCCAAAAAATAAGTGAAATTTAAAGCTGTTAAATGAGTTGCATTTCGCCCGAATTGAATGCTCATAACAAGGGAAAACTTTCAAACATGAATTTTATTTCGGGTAAAAATTCAATTTGTTCTTGATCCCAAATCGTCAAAAAACTAATTTTCCCTGTTTCTGCATTCCATGGGGCAAAATAAATTGTTTTTTTTTTGTCATTTTTGATTTAAGATCAAATCTGCATGCCTGGATTTTTCGGCCGGTGTACCCCTCTTTGCACCAATACTAATACAAATTTTAAAATATGCTTAGCTGGGAACATAGAGGAAATATATAATAATATATTTCCTCTATGGCTGGGAATTTGAGAACACATACACGAAGTTACAATAATACAATATCAAAAAAAAAACAATTCCAACCGCGTTTCACGCGCCACGAAAAAAATCAATTTTTGAAGAAAATCTCATCTCTATTTGTCAACTTTTTCTATTATGAACTAATTACGATGTTTACACACATGCAGTTATAATTGTGTTCATAAAAGTATTTAAGGCAGGGCATGGACAACAAAGCCTGCAATTCAATTACGTACTCAGCCAATGTCAGGTATTTCCTTGTTTCATTCTTGTTCATTTTCAGACATATTTTCTTCAAATTCAGTTTTATTTAGCATTGGATCATTGTCCTCTTCGCAATTACTAATGATTTTTCTATTTAAAATTGAAAAGTATGGGTCCATATCGGAAACTCCTAAGTATGTTTCTAATTTTCGCACTTGCCCCTTTTTTAAGGACAAAAGATTACTTTTATAAGGATACTTTATTTTTCTAATAATCTATGTCTAATTATTATTTATGAAATTCAATTGAATTTTTTTCCCCGAGGTTTTAAGACCAATCCGCCCACACTACAATTACTAAGCACACGTTTCAATTCACGTCAATTGCTTTAAATCTTAAACTTTCAAACGCAAAGATATCTGCGCATCTTAGAAAAATGTGTTTCTTGAAACTTTATGCTGCTTTTTTCTTTCATTTTTTGTATACATACATTTCTCGATTATGGTATTAAAAACAACTTTTAAGGTTACCATAAAGGATATTTAGGCCCTATCAAAAAAAAAGTGAATCCAAATTTCGACTGACATTTTCATAATTATTTCAATTTTCACGTTCAAAGCCACATTTTGAGATGTTTGAACGTGTCGTCGGAGATCACCCATCTTAATTTCACCATAATGATCAAACGTTCGGTTTAAGTCGAATATTTTGATTAGCTTTTCTTAATAACGGCCTTAAACAAAATTGACCTCGAAATTTGCTTTAAAAAAATAAGCATTTACTTTCCAAACTTAACTTGCTAAGTTAATGCGACCATTTCAAATTGAGCAATTAGCATAAATCTTGAATAAATAGCATCACTTTTGTATGTTAAGTTTACTTTATTTTTAAATTTCGAGCAATATATTAATTAAAAAGCGATTTATATTTTGAAAACGCATCTATTTTGTGTGAAGTGTATTTTTTGTCAATAGACGCGAAAATTCAGCTGACTCTGAAATAAATAAATAATATCTTTAGAATCAAATCATGTATATTCTTATAAATAATATTATTTATATGGTGTTTAAGTGTTTTTATTTTCCTTGGAAAAAATATAAAAACAAAATTTAATGGTATAATTAATTAGAATACACTTACACAATTGTCATCCATTAGATGTGAGGGTCACTCAGGTTAATCAAGCTAGGAAGTTTTACCAATCTCATCGCTTTATAAATTTTGATTTTCATTGAATTTCGATCTTATAGTGTTGTCAAATGAATAAAACACACTCCACATATATTTTTAAGTATTTTGGTAGTTACTTTAGAAGGGTCAACCATATCAAAATTGGCTAAAAATGTTTTCGTGCGGCCTGGAATTTTTTTAGTTAAGGGAACACAGAAATAAGGATATCCAAATAAAAGAAGAATTTGAGATTTAGATTTTTTTTAAAAAGCACATATTTAAACTCATTTTGAATTTGAATATTTGATTTTTAAAAAGTAACATTTGCTTTGATTCTACAAAATAGAAAAGTTCTATAATCGCCATAATATATATGTACATTACAACAATCATCTATTAAAAAAGTATGTAAATGCAAAACCCAACCAAATCAAAATAACTACTTGCTATTTTGGACAAACGTTCGTACAAATAAATGTATTTATTATTTAGTTTTACTAAAGAAATATTGATTGGACTTTTGTCTTAATAAATAAAAAGCACATTTTTTATTTTATATAATATGCAATAAGGGAAAGATAAGGAAAAAAGTGAATTTAAGAAAGGAATAAAAGAAAAAGTAGTTTGAAAAATAACGAATAACATAGCATACAGGTTTACGACAAGCAATAATAATTAAACATTTTTTCTAAAATTATACATAAATATTAAGAAATAGTCTATAAAAAAAAAGATGGATGCAACATTTTATAAATACAATAACTGAGATAACAAATAAAAGTGGTTAAAAACGATGATCTCAAACATTGTTTTAACTCAGATAGCATTTTGAGAGATTAACAGTCCTATTTACCATTGAACTCGTTTTTTTGAAAGAATCCTTAGGATATTTTCAATAACATCAGTGCTGCTAGCGTTTCCACCCAAATCTGTAAATAAATAGCCATAAAAGGTTATATACATGAATAATAACAAAACTTTTTTAACTGTCATTAGACAAGCAAGTTCATTATTTAAGAATCAGTTAATAGTAAATACAGTTGACTTATATTTAAGTGATTTTGAACTGAATCATATAACATGAACTTGTCTTCGAATACCTGGGGTGAAGATACGATCAGTAACAATTGTTTGATGTACAGCTTCACTTATAACTTTAGCGTGTTGCTTATGACCCAAGTGATTAAGCATGTCAATACTCGCGTTGATCATCGCAACGGGATTGGCAATATTTTTTCCAGCTATAGCTGTTCCGGTGTTACGAGTTCCAGGTTCAAATACAGCGTACTTGAAAAGAAATAAGATTTACAAATACATATATTTATAAGGTAAAAAAGGCCTTTCAACTTAATTAGGTAAATAAAGTTAAATCAACAATAAAGCCTTTCTTTTCATTCACAGTTTTAAATAAAAACTCATACATTTGAATTTAATTTGAAACATAGAATATTTTCAATTTTTATGATAGATAGTGCATTATGGATTTTGTCACAGCAATGATTGATTCGAAACTTTATGCCATATTATGTGTCATAACTCATTAGTGTATTCATACTCATTATAATAATGGCGCAAAGCAGTGGTCTGTGGCCTGATCATAGAATAGAAAAAGAAAATAAGCTTCAGTATTACTACTTTGATCTTAAAACTGAACGTGAGAATTTCCGTAAGGTCTATATTTGCGAAATGGGAAACGGACGACGTATTTTATTAGTTTGTGTTATTGATTTTTCTGATATAAATAATAGAATTCTTAACTAATGAAATTAGCAATGATTTTTATGATATAAACTAATTTCGACCAATGAACAAATTGTAGATATTTATATAAATAGGTACCGTCTTCTATTATATTAAAAGAGTAGGCATACATGCATATGTATAAATATTGAGAAAAATAAGAATAATACTTACGTGATCCCCATAGTTCCTTCCTGACAGTAATCCTGCACCTCCAATTAGTCCACAAATAACGTTTGATACAATAGTTCCGTACAAATTAGTCATATTCATAACATCGAACTAAAAATTAAATTTAACGTATTTCATTTGATACTAGATAATACATCATAAATACCTGGTGAGGGTGCGAAACAAGTTGCATGCAGGTGTTGTCAATAATCATGTTGTTGTGCTGCAATTCAGGATATTCTCTCGCAACTTTATTTGCGACCTCCAAGAAAAGACCATCTGAAAGTTTCATTATGTTGGCCTTATGAATTGTTGTAACCTTTTTTCGGTTGTTATTTCTTGCAAATTCAAAGGCATAACGGGCAACTCTCTCGGCGTTCTCTAATGTCACTACCTTCATACTTTCTACAACTCCTTTCACAGACTCATGTTCCAACATGGCATATTCACCATCGGTATTTTGACGAATGAGAACAATATCAACGTCCTTGTGTCTTGCAGGAATTCCAGTTAATGATTTACAGTGAACAACATTAACATACAAATCCAATTCGTTACGAATGGCAACGTTACGGGAAGTTTCATGCACGTCCTCTGACTTAGTTTCTATATTTCCCTTCAATGCAACACCGTTACGCTTAATTGAAGTAATGGCATACTCCAAATCGTCATTACCCTCTGTAGTAGGATCGATTTCTATTACTTCAAAATCGATTGGCGCTCCAGAGAAATGAAAGATCTCGCGAACATAAGACATAAGTTCGGGGCCAATACCACCACCTGGAAGCATAGTAACTGCATGACGACCCCCGTATTGAGCGCTGGGAATGTCAGTTCCCTATCAAGTTTTGAAGAATTGAATCAATTTATTATAATTTAGAACTCAACAAACCGTTTGTTTTTTCTGCAGGGCACTTTTTGTGTGAGTAACTTCCTGGGTCTTTTCTTTCGTGACCAAAAGTGGATAACTCTAAATAAAGTTAAAGCAGAAGATTTGAGTTCGTGTAAAGAAAATTTATTATGTAATGGTAACATCATTGTAGTGTTAAAATTATATTACCCTAGCCATGAATGGGGTTTGAATTAAACGTCTCAAACGAAGAGCCATTTTAAGTGCCTGCTGATTTAACAATTAAAAACTGATTTTTCGTAACTTAACTACACAAATTGTTTAAAAAAGGCAGTATTAAATTGGGTAATGGCGACTTATCTGCTTTTAGTTTAGTATTTTATTTAGTTACACATAGTGTTTTTGGTTAGAATTGAAACCAAAGATATTCCATAAAAAGATCCAGAGTATAGCATTATGAATGGCCCGCAAGCTTAAACGTCAAATCACACACACATCGAATAGTCGCATGAATTGACGGAGTATTAAAGTAAACTGAGGATAACTTATATTGCGGACCTTGCATCGAAAGGTAGGCAAGTTATATTTGTACAGCCTTATTAACTCGTGTTATCTAATGCGGCATATACATTGTTCAAATGCTTGTCAAGCATGTGAGAGAGTATTAGTTAAAATGAAACACGTATACAATGTGTGTATGCTTGAAGCAAAATCAAAATGTTTTGATTTTTCTTCTACAGATAGACAGCATTGACATAATGTATATTCGAAATTGATTGCTCGATCAAGCAAGCTTATTTTTTAATATTTGTCGAAGAGGAAACATCGGGTATCGGAAAATTAATTATGGAAAACAAATCTTTCATTTTGGAGTTTATTGAAGTTTATCGTTCGCTGCCAGCGTTGTGGAATATAAAAGTCGTCAGTGTCACTCATATTTTATCTTTTATATTTTTTAAATGAAATGCAACGATCAAATTCGCAAAAAATATTATTCCCGATAAAACAACCGCACGTCTATTCACCTCAAAATTAAAATAAATATAAATGATTGAAAGCTTATGCATGATGTGTGTATATGACACGTCAAACAAAATTTAATAATACACTGTCACATGCTTGACAAGCATTTGAACAATGTATATGCCGCTTAAGGTGTAAAGTTATAACGACTTTAAAACACCTTTATTACTGAAAAACTTTTTTATTAAGAAAATACATGGGGGTTAGAAGCAGAATAAGTTAAAACTGGTTCATGGGAGTATTAAGCCGAAATAAATCCGTTTTAGGATCTAATTGTCATTTTGACATTTCTAAAACGAATGTAAGAGAAAAGTTTTCACAATTCTGAGAAAATATGGGTATTGAAATTGTTAATGATTTGAATACTATAAACGACTTAAGTACGAGAAGAAAAAGACAAAAGCAGTATAAAATTCGATTTAATTAAATGACAATGGGGGATGAAGATCTTCGGTTGAAATATAAATTAATCCTTTGACTTTGTATTTGGCTTATTTTTCTTTTCATCTGGCTTATTATACTGAAACAACAAGAATTAAAAGTAAAAATAAATTATTTTGAATTATATATGTAAATTAAAAGTCCAGGCTTCCCTCTTTGACTTCGTTTTATAAGTCTCCACTTTTTTGACGCAGAAGTATTTATGAATGTTAAAAAATCTTCCTCCTTTGTTTTGCTTATACATTAAACAAAAAGTGGTAAATTTACAAAATTACAACAAATTTTTGTTCTTTCTAGCGCCATTTATTAAAAAAATACAAAAATTGTTTTTTTTTTTAAACCAAAAATTAAGCTTTCTGCATCATTGTTTTAATTTTGTGGTCACAAAAACTTAAAAAATATTTAACTAATGTCGTTTTCTAACTGTTTTTGAAATTTTTGTGTAAAAATCTCAGATTTTTCCTGGAAAATAGTAGATGAAATCTAGTTTTGTAATTGTTTACGAAATCTCTTCATATAAACTTAACTTTTTTAAAATAAAACAATAACAAATGTAAAACAGATAAGTGTGTTTGAAAGTGCGTGTGCTTATACATATTTGTGAATTTTGATAAAAATCGGGATTCAGATTTTTGAATCTCCAATCCTTTTTTTTGAATCTCAAGTCTCAAATAGATCATGAAATCTGAGATTTTTTCCACTTTTTCCTTACTTCACCACCTATTTTAGCTGTCAGATTCACAAATTTGACTCGACTTTAAAGGTATGACTACAACGAGCACTTTATGCAAAAATTCAAAACAGTGAAAATTTTCAAACTCATTTTGTGACAGTTTTTCCACACCAAAATTAAAAGTAATGATGCAGAAAGCTTATTTTTTGATGTCAAAAACAATTTTTGTAGTTTTTTTCAAATTCAAATGGCACTACAAAGAAAAAAAATGTACATATGTAAATTTCCAACTTTTTGCAAAAAGTGGCCGTTGTAGTTATAACTTAAATCACGCAAATAGAAAACGACATTAAAAAATAAAAATAAATTGAGTGGTGCAACACTCCGTTGAGAACTAGGGCCTAGTGACTTACAACTCTCAACCATTCCTGTGTGGGGGTACTGTTGTCAGGGATGGAGGGGACTTACAGTTTTAAGCCGAAACCGAACGGCTAATTTGAGAAAGCACTTTTTATGACAAAAATTACTCTTGGAGAATTTGTCAATTTGGCATAGGCAGGGATCGAACCCAAGACCTCTAGCATGACAGTCCAACGCACTAACCATCATGCCACGGGTACTACTAGAACGACATTACAGAAGAAAAATAAAAAACACCATAGGGCAACTACGTGTGACTCGTTCCTTAATTTGTGCGTTCCAATCTTAATTCAAAATAAATTTAAATAAAAGAACGCACTAATAGTAACTCTTTGAGTTATCCGATTATCCAAGTTACCAACCTAAGAAACAAAAACACTCTATTATCAAGAGAATCTTTCGTACGTTTCACTCTCCAAAACCCGTTTGTTTACATTGTTGTATTTAAGTCTGTTCAGTGACGCTGTGCTGGACTGTTCTAGACAGAAAAGTACAGCTTTTTGCTGTTCATTGAGGTTTTTTCTGTGCTGAACTGTTCTACTTTTCTGTTCATTGACAAACCTAGAACAGTTTAGAACAGGATTTTCTGTTCTTGCTTTTGAGTCAGATCAGGTTAGAACAGATTCGTGAGAAATGTCAAAATCGAAGTTGTCATTTTTTTTACGTTTTGATTTGGTTGTGCTTTGTGTTTTTTTTTCTCGTGATTTAAAATAATTAAAATAAAGTTATTTTGCCAATTTGTTTAATTTGTTTAATTAAATAATTATAAAATATAATATAATAACTTTCAATGCAATTTCTTTTACATTTCATCAAAGAAAAGGTAATAACTTTCGTCACACTTTCATTCCAATCATCTGAATAGGAATCCGACGAAAAATCACTATCGGTGTCTGAACCACTAACATTTTCATTTAGTATTATCTTAGCAATCACTTGATTTTCCATTTCAATAATTTTTAATAATATTTTTCACAGTAAAAACACAAAAAATGAAAAAAAAAATAAGCAAGAAACGAAAAATTCACACAATTTGCAATTTGTTTTGTTTTTTTTTTTGACAACTGACGTTTAACTGACTGTTCTAACTTGATCTGACGTTTCTCACGAAACTGTGCTGTCCTGTGCTGTTCTGATCTAGAAAAATCCTCACTGAACAGAAATTTTGTAATTTTGAAAATTAGTCCATGAATAGATGTGAGCACAAAAAAAAAAAAAAAAAAACGATGCAGTGGGCTAGCAGCACTTTGCATAGCAAAAACAAAATGGAGGGGTTAATAAGTTTTTTTCAGGTTTTTCCTTTTACTTTTTTTCGATGAAAAAGTCAGTTTTAAGCTTTAATTTTGCAGGCATTTTGTGGATAGTGAATCAATGTACCTTTTTGTCTTGAAAAAAGCATGTTCAACATCAGTTTATTATAATTAATTCACTAATTTACAGTAATCACTACGAAATTCTTTAAATTTCATAATAAACCTCGGATTTTTGTATCAAAGATGCGTTCGAAGAACCATCAAGTTAAGGGTGCGAGCGCAATTTTTGTGTTAAATTCTAATAAATTTTCGTTAACGAACGGCCCAAATATTTCGTTTGCAACTAATTAAAATCTGTATAAATTTAATTAATCCAAGTATATTTATAGTTTGTTTTTAATGATTTAAGCTTGCAACTATTTTTCAATTCCATTTTGATTAATAAATATTAAATTTAAAAAAAAAAAAGAGTTATAATCGAAAAATATCTTATCCATAACATTCTTGATTGATGGAAGCATACATGTATTTGCTATCAAAAAAAACTATGCATCAAAGGAACACCAATGTTTTAAAAAAGTAATCAGAACGATTATAGCGAACCTGTTGAATAAATGCAGAGCAAATAAAATGCAAATTTTGACATATATCACAAAATGAAAACGTCTTAAAATCGTTCTGAATTCATGCACAACTAATTCAATAGAACATGTAATCGTCATGAATGTTTATTGTTGACGTACAGAAGTTTTTTTTAGTGAATTTCCACAAATATAATTTTCATTCATTCCTTAAAAATGTTTAGTTACCAAAGTTTAAGTCTACTTATTATTGTTTGAAGGGTATGTTTAGTAAAAGTGCTGCTAAAAATGAAACAAATTAATGAGTTTTACGTACATGTTATTCTTAATATAGTAAATACTTCCATAGATTACATTTTATAAATGCAGAACATAGAAGAAAATATACATAAACAATAGTTTTCAGGTATAAAGTAGAGGTTAGTGTAGAAAAATATTTTTGAGAAAGCCAATAATATTTTAGGTATGTTCATTAAAGAAATTTCCGCTTCGGCTAACCTTCATCAACTTTTTAGAAAAAAAAATTAGCATTAGTAGCAGCCAATTATTTCATAGCATAATTAATTTTTCAGATTGTAAAATGTCTAGAAATTTTCATACGCTACAAAATTCGTAATTTTATGCGTAAACATAGAAGATAACATTATTTAGTCAAGAAGTATGGATTTTGGCGCGTATACCGTTTTTTTTCTATTGGGTGTTCGGTTTCCCCATACTGGAATAAAAAAAAGTTACTTAAATCTATTTATTGCACTCATTTAGTTGGTATTGCCTATTTCTATTCCTTAAAAATGCTTTACACAAAGCAACTTATTTTTAAAACATGGTTCCCTCAAATTTTTATTCCAAAATCTAACTACAAACAAAATTCTAACTCTAACATAGTCCCTTATGTAAAAAGCTAAATATTAATTATGTATAAACCTTAATATTCTCAGTATGTTTCCACCTTGGATAATGGACTTCGGCATGAAAACAAACAACTCTTTTTCTAGAATAAGTATTTTGAACCGCATCCAACTTAACTGAGTGGATATAGAGAGGACATTGTTTTTGTGAATTCGAAATAAAGAAGAACACGTTTTGAGAAAAACTTTGAGCAGAGAGAAAAAACTAAATGAGAGAACCAAATTTCCTCGTCTCCGTCTCTTCGAAACCTCTTACTCTCATTTTTTATAGCGTGTTGAATTCGTATCGGTGTATACATGTATACGATCGAAAATTTTAATTGAAATGAAATAACAAACTACGGTTGGAGCAAAAACACTCTATCACCAAGACCGGAATCTTTCGTACGTTTCACTCTCCAAAACCCGTTTGTTTACATTGTTGTATTTGTAATTTTGACAATTAATCCATGAATAGATGTGAGCACAAACAAAAAAAAAACGATGCCGTGGGCTAGCGGCATTTTGTAAAGCAAAAACAAAATGGAGGGGTTAATAAGTTTTTTTCAGGTTTTTCTTTTTACTTTTTTTCGATGAAGAAGTCAGTTTTAAGCTTTAATTTTGCAGGAATTTCGTGGATAGTGAACCAATGTACCTTTTTGTCTTGAAAAAAGCATGTTCAACATCAGTTTATTATAATTAATTCACTAATTTACAAAAATCACTACGAAATTCTTCAAATTTCAAAATTAACCTCGGATTTTTGTATCAAAGATGCGTTCGAAGAACCATCAAGTTAAGGGTGCGAGCGTAATTTTTGTATCAAATTCTAATAAATTTTCGTTAACGAACGGTCCAAATATTTTGTTTTCAAGTAAATAAAATCTGTATCAATTTAATTAATCCAAGTATATTTATAGTTTGTTTTTAATGATTTAAGCTTGCAACTATTTTTCAATTCCATTTTGATTAAATATTAAATTTAAAAAAAGAGTTATAATCGAAAAATACTTTATCCATAACATTCTTGATTGATGGAAACATACATGTATTTGCTATCAAAAAAAAACTATGCATCAAAGGAACACCAATGTTTTAAAAAAGTAATCAGAACGATTATAGCGAACTTGTTGAATAAATGCAGAGCAAATGAAATGCAAATTTTGACATATATCACAAAATGAAAACGTCTTAAAATCGTTCTGAATTCATGCACAACTAATTCAATAGAACATGTAATCGTCATGAATGTTTATTGTTGACGTACAGAAGTTTTTTTTAGTGAATTTCCACAGTTTAACACAAAATATAATTTTCATTCATTCCTTAAAAATGTTTAGTTACGAAAGTTCAAATTTACTTATTATTGTTTGAAGGGCATGTTTAGTAAAAGTGCTGCTAAAAATGAAACAAATGAATGAGTTTTACGTAGGTACATGTTTTTCTTAATATAGTAAATACTTCCATAGATTACATTTCATAAATGCAGAACATGGAAGAAAATATACATAAACAATAGTTTCAGGTATAAAGCAGAGGTTAGTGTAGAAAAATATTTTTGAGAAAGCCAATAATATTTTAGGTATGTTCATTAAAGAAATTTCCGCTTCGGCTAACATTCATCAACTTTTTAGAAAAAAATTAGTATTAATAGCAGCCAATTATTTCATAGCAAAATTAATTTTTCAGATTGTAAAATGTCTAGAAATTTTCATACGCTACAAAATTCGTAATTTTATGCGTAAACATAGAAGATAACATTATTTAGTTAAGAAGTATGGATTTTGGCGCGTATACCGGTTTTTTTCTATTGGGTGTTCGGTTTCCCCATACTGGAATAAAAAAAGTTACTTAAATCTATTTATTGCACTCATTTAGTTGGTATTGTGTGTAAACATATTGCCTATTTCTATTCCTTAAAGATGCTTTACACAAAGCAACTTATTTTTAAAACGTGGTTCCCTCAAATTTGTATTCCAAAATCTAACTACAAACAAAATTCTAACTCTAACATAGTCCCTTAAAAAGAAATTTTCAGGAATATTTCTGCAACAAACAAAACTAAAATTTGGTCTTGCAACTACCGAACTGCTTAAATGATGAAAATACTACTCTAATTGAGGAATCTGAACTAGCTAAAGTTGGCAATGGAACTTCACAAGTATGCTTCTCGTAGCCTATTGTTTCCACCTGAACTTCTAATGTCGCCAAAAAAATGCTCTAAGCAAACTACAGCTGAAAAAAATTTCTGTTTTGTTGTTTTACAAAGTATTGAGTTACACTTTTGTCCATTTGCAATAATTATACTTAACCAATTGCAGCGCATGTTGCGTTCGCAAATAATTTAAGTAAACAAAATAAATAATAATAAACTAATAAATCAATAAATAATATGTATTTGGTCAATTTTATTTTATTTAATATACATTTACAACATTCATTTGGATTGAAATTAAAAAGCTATACAAATCTTCCAATTTAAGACCATGTCAGCACTTCAGATTCTGTTGGTTAGGATTGTTTAGTTTTTGAACGAGGCCATGAAACATTCAAAATGAAGCATTTAGATGGGACTGATTACTATAATGAAGCATTTTGATGGGCCTGAGGACTAAATGTGAGAATGTGTTTGGTTTTTTGCATCATTTCACGCACACTTTCTCACATTTAGTCCTCAGTAGCTTGTAGGCAAACCGAAATGTCAGTCTAAGATTCCGGTCTTGGTAATAGAGTGTTTTTGGGTTGGAGCATCTGCACTAACATCACCTTCCATTTCAAACTCATCAGACAAACAAGAAGGCTAAAGCAGTTAAGAGCTGTCCAAGACGGCACTGCCAAAAAAGATCTAAATTGACCGGATAGATTTAAGTGGGTAGCACACTACAATTATTACAACTCATACTTAATCATTACAAGCAATATATCAATTTTCCAAGAATATTTCGTTTTATATTCAACAACAGCTTTACCGGGGACACCCCAAACCGTTCAACTGTGTTCGTCCAAATCATATTGCTGTGGTTAATGCTTTGTTGCAGCTTAACTGCGGCCTTAGAAGTAAGCAAGTTTACTATAATGATTTTCTAGTTGTTAATTTCTTATGTTTTCTTTTGTTCAAAGTTGCCGAATGCCTGGTGTGGCTTCAATAAAGCATTCATATCGATTTGGAATCGATCCGTTTAAAATGTAAAATGTCTTCTTTTTGTTGGCAAGGATGAGTATATAAATAAAAACAATTTGTTTAGATTATATCCACATTATTATTATTATTATTACAAATTCTTTATTTGACCAAAACTCGAAATACATTTGAAGAATTATATAAGTACATTAGCATTGCAAAAAATATATTTGCCGTCTGCCTGAAAATTGACATTTATCGAGAATAAAAAAAGAAAGTTTAGGATTATAATAAGTTTATAAATAGATTATGTAGACAATTGAATAAATAGATTGAATTTAAATAAGCATAATATCCAAGTTTATAATATATATTTCCTCGTTACATATTAGATAATGATACATAAATATACATATATTTAAAAATTTAAATTTACTCTAAAAAACTGTTTCGGTAATCTAAGGCATGATCAATAAAATTGTAAAGGTCCTTCCAACCCCACTCTCCGTTTAAAATTTGTTTCGCTTCCTGGTGATTGAGAAAGCTTTTTGAAAAATAAAGTCTTCGGAGTTCTTGTTGAATTGGACAAACTGCTAAAAAGTTGTTGACATCTTCGATTTCATTTCGATTGCAGAGGTTACACCTGGGATTATCATTTCTGTGAGGTTTGTAATTCAGATTTAGCATCTCAGTTCTTGCTTTAAACAAAGTACCTATTTGATTTGCAGAAAGATTACTATTAAAATAATTGTTTACAAACAAAGTGTGATTGAGTTGCTTATAGACCAATCTGCTTGGAGAGGTTCGAGCCCTATTCAAGAACTTGAGATACAATGAATCATCAACCAATGCAATACATTCATAAAACCTACCCTTCCAATTAGCAAGAGAAGTTGTACTAAGGTTTAGATTTAATCCGTTCGCATTTGCTATTTCATACCATTCTTTAAACGGGGATAAATTCCTTCGGAATGCGAAATCCATCATTTGCTTATGAAGATTTTCATTTGACCTTTGCATTACTTTTACTATGTAATCGGCATTAAATTTAAGATTTTTTAGAAAAATCGGAGGGTTCCCTGATTCCACATGTAAAGCGTAAGTTGGTGTATAGTTTGGAAGTTTAAATATTCGTTTAAAAAAGAAGCGTTGCACACTATCTCAAATTCATCGAGATCTTGGTAACCAAAAACTTGACTGGCATAGCATAAGCATGAGTTTATAGTAGCTTCAAAAACTCTAAATTTAGCTGAGATGCCTATGTACTTATTGCAGAAGATTTTGTTCCATATAAGGTTTATTGCAGTTTTTGCCGATAAGCATTTTTCCTTAACATGGGGCCGGAAATCTAGATTGCTACAAAATAAAACACCTACATAAATACTTAAATTGGTTAACCACCTCTATTAGGTTCACGATCCAATGACCATGCTTCTAGCGGGTTTCTCCTTCGACGGGTGCTTTCAAAAATCATAATTTTTGATTTTGAGGTGTTTATATTCAGGTCCCATTTATCACAAAAGTTTTTAAGTCTATTAATTTGTAACTGTAATGTGGTGGGGTTGTCCGACAAAACAACAAGGTCGTCCGCATAAAGTAGTACCTTAATAAGTAGATTTCCAAACCTAACACCCCCAGGAAAATCACGGGAGACATCGTCAATGAAAAGGGCGAACATAATCGGGCTTAAGGGGCAACCTTGGGGCACACCGCAATCAGTGTTAAAGAAGCTGGATATGGAACTCCCATTTGACACAGTAGTGCAAGTATTGGTGAGGAGAAGTTTATAGAGTCTTAAAAATTTCGTCGATATACCTAAATTTGATAATTTATAAATTAGTGAATTCCGGTTGATAGTATCAAATGCTGCCCTAAAATCAATGAAAAAGACATAAAGTTTTTGTTTGTTATCGATGAAACGTTTTGCTATATTGGAGAGTGTAAAGATTTGATCCACAGTTGAAAGACCAGAGCGAAAACCAGCTTGGAAAGTGCTTAGCAATTTGTTTTCTTGTACCCACCTCATAAGCCTACAGTATAGAATTTGGGTAAATATTTTTCTCAAACAAGGAAGAATCGAAATGCCCCTATAGTTTGCTGGTGAGCTTGGATCTCCTTTTTTAAAAATTAGACAAATTTGTGACATTAAAAATGACTGAGGTATTTCTTCTTTTTCAAGAAGCTTATTAAAAAAATCAAGAAGAAGATTTAGGAAAGACGGGGATGAGTTTTTATAAAATTCAGCTGGAATTCCATCTAGCCCGGCTGCCTTGTTGTTTTTCATGTTTTTAAGGGTTGCTTGCAATTCATTTATTGTAATAGGGTCGTCTAGGTCTGAAATCGTGATTGAGGGTAAAGCATATTGAAATAGTTGTGAGTGTTGACGCGTTAAGAAGTTCCTTGAAATAGTTTGCTAGTAACTCTACATTTATTGTAGTTGCTGAAACATTTTTAACGCCACCTAACAATCTCACTTTAGACCAAAATGATTTTGAGTCTTTACATTTTGATAAACTTACTGCTAAACCAGCCATAAAAGTTTTTTGTTTATTTTTGCATACTCGCTTATACGTTTTATTTGCATCTAGATAGAGGGATTTAAAGAGATTAGACTTTGTTTTTCTAAAAATTTTAAGCATTGCAAAGGATTTTTTTCTGAGTTTTGTGCATTCCCAGTCGTACCACTCAGCAGTAAAATTTTGTTTCCTATTGGGTGGCATGGCTGAACTCTTAATAACTTCTATTATTTCGCCAGCCGACTGCTCACAGGACCAGGATACATGGCTTGATGACTATTTACTTGCGCATCGAGTCTACGCTTGTACACTACTACCTGACTATCAACCCATTTATATTTTCGGACTGGTTCGCTCAGCGTAGAATCGAAGTTTTGAAATTTCAAAAATGTCACTATTGGAAGGTGGGCTGAATAGCTTGCGGTTTGTACCTCAAAACCCTCTATAACAGTAAGCCAATCGCCTCTAGCCAAACAGTAATCTATCATAGAACAACCCTGACCAGAAATAAATGTTACTTCACCTCTGCTATCTCTCTTTAGAAATTCTACTGCGGGTGGCAGAAATAAATTTAATAAAAAAATCTTTGAAAAATTTAGCGAATTGTGTTTCATGACCATCTTAGAGAAAAGTCTCTAACTTCTAACAGAATAATAATATCAAAATGTAATATAAACCTAAAAAAATCTGGAATTGTTAATTTGTTTTTAAGGCCAGATACATTATAACTTAAAATTTTTAAATTTAAAATTACTTGGCAGACGGCAACACTATCCTACAATTGATGATGATGACTCCGCTGTACACTGCATCCAGGCTGTTGATGTTGACTGTATGGTGGCGCTGCTATCGCATAGGATTCTTTATTATTGTTGTAGCTGTCAAAAAATCGTAGGCCACTATCTCCAAAAGTGTTTTTGACAAACGAATATTCCTCCGCATTGTTTACATAAATCAATCCTCGTGCAAAGTTGAAAAAAAAACGCGAAGTTATTGATGTGAAGTTTTACTCCTCTTTTAAAATTTTCGCACTTGGTGTTATGGCGAGTAGATTATTTTTGATGTCGTAGAGTGATTTCCTTTTTTGGCGTGTGATTAAAGACTGTTCACGATGAATCACAATTCCAGAATTTTTGAGTGTTGGAGTTGCGTCTATAACTTTATTCGCCGTGTCTCCCGGGTGAAAGTTTAGAATCACAGTGGATTTGTTTGTGTTGTTGTTTGTGAACTCTTGTGCGCTTTTTATCGGAAGTTCTGCACTTTCTTGAAGATGGAGAAGACCCATGCAAGTTTGTTTTGCGTAATCAACTTTATTGGTATTCCCTTCTGCCGGAAAATGCACCACAACAGTATTTTCGTTGTTTTTACGTGTGAGGATATCCAGTTGTCGTTCTAACAGATGACAGTAGTTCTCCATTGCAGTTACTCGTTGCACAAGAAGTTCATTGTGTGCTTTAAGTGACTGCAGTTGGGATGCAATTGCTTGAACATCATCTTTTTTTTGCCACTTCTTCAAATTTGGGGTTAACACATTCGTTAATGCAATCGAAAAACATTACTTTTAATTGATCGATGGACATATTTCCAACTGCCATATTATTATTTTTTTTTTCGATGGAAACTTTTTTTGAGTTAGTTGAATTTTCTGGGGACTTTTCTTCTCTACCTCGCTTTAGCGGCGTATGCAAATTTTTTAACGGCGCACTGCTGAGTATGCCGCCGAGAAAAATTAAGAATTTGGTGTCTTAAATGTGCAATTAGACAAACTAAAGACGTGTATTCTCCGCAAATTAAGTTCAATTAACGATTTCAAAAGTTTTTAGAGTAAATTAGACTGTTTTGAAAGTATAAACTAATTAAAAAAGAGGACCGCACAGAACTCTGACTTTCTCAGTTAATGACAGATTTAAACTCCACATTAAATTTCATATTAGGTAAAAGTCCTTGACAATAATATTGTATTCTTTTTTTGTGATAAGGAATTATTGAAATCATTAAACATGTAGACATCTTGATTTGTTAATCATGGTTATTTGTTTTTAAAATAAAGTGCATTTAGTCATTCATTTATTTATTGTAGATTAATATACAAAAGTCTTACATTTAACTTACATCCTTAAGAGTTTTAGAACTCAACATTCATGAAATAGCTTTTTTTTTAAAAAAAATGTGTGATGTTTTTCAAAATCTACAATATCCTTCCTCAATAGAATTTGCAGTCTCAGGTTAAAACATCAAGTATCAAAATATACAAAAATAGTGTTGAAAAATAGTTTTTGTCGGTTTGAGCACATGTAGCTAAAATCGAAGTTTGTATTCGTAACCAGCATCAAAAATTAACTCTTAAACGAACTATTTAAAACCATAAAAGGATTACAATCAAGGTTTTCAAAACTTTCGGTAGAGTCAAATAAAGACTCATGAGTCTGTTGACTACATGAAATTGCGAAAGAATAAAAATACGAACGTGATGAACCAAAACATAAGAAGAATAAGGATTACAAATATCTGTGCTTAAAAGGTAAAACATCTTATGTCGATTTTGTACATTTTGTAGTAGAGCAATTTCAAATTTTAAATTGTGCTCTAAAATAAATTAGGTGTTGCAAACAGAAGTTATTCACGGCAAAATAAGGAAATATTATTTTAAGTTCTATTAAGAGCAATTTTGTTTAATAGATTGAAGAATTAGGTTAAGAAAAATATGTTTTTTTGACATAAGTCGTTTTACCAAATCAAATATGAGTACATTTTTAATCTTAAGTCACATAAAATATTTTTCCAACTCAACAATTAATTGTTTTGAAAACTTAAGTCGACTCAAGTTTTGTTTGCCAAACGTGCTAGAAGGAATTTGTGAATATAAGCTACATTTTTATAAACTTTAACTTTTCGTTTAAAATCGAAAACACACAAAAAGGGCCATTAGTCAAGGTGAATAATTTATTAAGACAAACAAAATAAATAAAATACTTCCAAAGCAAAGTTTGTATTGTTGTTAATACAATAAAGGATAATATTAAATGCATACAAGCTTATTCAAAGTAACTTAAAAGAAAAGATTAACATAAATTTGGGCATACCTAGTGCCTTTACAAAAAAATATGAAAGAGATAGTAATTTTTTAGGTAGTTTATGACGTTTCATCATCAATTTCCTCAGTTAGATCAGGATGATAATTTGGTATGTTGTCAGTAGGCAAATTTTTATAAAAACTGTAAAAAGTGGTATCGATTAGTGGCAGTAGATCCATCAGATCCTTTTTCTTTTCCTTGCTGATAGGTAAAGGTTTTAAAGTTACCATCATACACCCCAAACTATGCATTACCGATTGAAACCGCAGCTGAAGACGGGCACTATTACACACTGGACTTGCACCTTAGATATGTACAAAAGACTATATTTGAATACAGTGACACGAGACTACCTAAGCAACTTACCAAAATCCTCTTAACAAAACAACTTTTTTGGGTTAAGGAGATTAATAGGATCGGAAACAGGTTCGGCTTGCACTGGGATGAGAACATGACAAATGAAAGAGATTGGGTTTTCAATAACTCACAAATTCTTGATCAACTGAAAGCGCAGGCAAATCAAGAAGCAGAACAGAGAGCGAGGGGAAGCAACACAAGAATTTTTAAGATGTTGGATTATTCAATAGGACCGCAATACATAACAGATGACTTGGAGCCTTACAAAATATCATGGATTTTCAAAGCTAGATGCGATCTTATCTCACTCAACGGAAATAGGCGTGGAAGCAACGCATCAACATTATGTAGCCTATGCAACATGAGAGAAGAAGAAGATATACAACATTTCCTAGGCAGGTGTCCCGTACTAAGAGAATTCAGGATAAGACATTTTGAAAAGGCAACTCTAAATGAAGCTGAAATTATTGCTGTCCTTAACGGAAATTGCAGGGCTGATTGGAACAGACTCTCGAGTTATATTAACGTGGCTATAAAGTATAGAAAACAAATCTTAACAGAGTATATTTGAAAATAGTGTGAACTATGAACGTGTACACATTACTTTAAAACTTTAAAATTTAGGATTTCTCTTTAAATTTATTTAAAAATTATTTGTATTTTTTCAATTACCCGACAGACGACTCTTTATGTCATTATCGTATGTTTTTTAAATCTTTCAAAATAACTTTCTTTCAAGTTAAACTCAAAAATGTATAAAAATATTAAGTTGGAAATAAAAAACACTTTACTACTACTACTACTACTACTACTGATAGGTAAAGGTTGTAAGTAGCACAATGGCACATCAGATAGTCTTACGCTTGAAACACCACGACGCACGCTTTAAATTTAATACTTCAAATGGCTCTTCTTCAGAGAGTGAAGTTTTGTACAAAAGAACTCCGAACTTCTTTTCATATCTGACCCATTTGATCTCTTGCCATAAAAACTTATTTCCACTTTCATCAACTTTTCGCCAGAGAAATTTTTCTTTCGAAGTTCTGGAAAAGTCTAGGAATTTGTTTCTAGTCATTTCATTTACTATGAAAGGCTTTTTGTTTCCTACTGTGCGAACGAATTGGTACCAGTCACGGGGATGGTGTATATCCACGGATGTTAGTTTCTTCTTCCTTTCTATCGCTGCATGGTCGGTATCACATTCCATATGAGTGTGACCTGGTATCAAAAACTTATGATCAATAATTCGAATGCTTGATTCTGTTTGCATAAACACTAGGAACATCGTTGAAACAAAAGAGTTCTTGTTCTGACCTCCACAACAATCACTATAAAAGATTACCTCATTACAGGTTTCGGGTAAACTCTTAAGGTGCTCAAAAACACAAGAAGCAATTTCGTTGCCACCACGACGTCCATCGCCCTCATGCCACATAAAACAGAAAGGCTGATTCGTTGCGCCATCGTGAACCGTTAAATTGAATGTCCATAGCTGCCTTTTGTAAAATGAAAAATTTGTCCTCAGGAAGGGAGTGGGAAGGCACTGTTGCATGTCAAAAGTAAATACTTTTTTACTTATGTCATTTTGACAACGAATTTTGTCCTGTTTTTTAGTTTCGTATGCCAGATCAGCATGCTCTTGGTGCACTTTCAATTCCTTTTCGAATTGTTCTTTTTCATTTCCGCTGATGATTTTTAATTTCATGTGCAGGATTTCACACTTATTACAAGTATCGAGCTGTGGTTTTTTAAATTTAATGTTCATAGTCCTAAAAATTTTGGAGTATGTAGTAAGGGATACCGTTGTGCCATATTTGTCAGTAAATAACCGATACATGTGAGAAAGACTTAAATCGGCATGGAAGTACTTTTGCGCTGATTGCTTTCTAGTGTAGTGTGACTCATATGCTGGAAAACTTTGTATATGGGTGCGTATTTCCATTTCTGTAGCATCATTAAGCTTATTTGGAGGAGTTTTTCGACCTCGTTTGTCTTGGGAAATGGTTGTACCTGGAGACTCTAGTTTTTTCTTTACCACTGTTTTGATAAACTGTTCTGTTTCACATAACGTGAAACGAAAACATTTTTGACAAACCTGTATCCTTTGGCCACCAACTTCCAAAAAAAATGTGTTCACATGCGTCCTAGTCCGCAAATGCGTTGTCGTGTTTCTCCGTGTTTTTTTCTCTTCATTTCTCGCACTTCATGCGACAATTCTCCAATTTCTTAACCTCCTTCTTTACTATAAATTTACCTGAACTGTTGAAGTATTCTTGTCCAGTATTTCGTTTTAATTTTCTTATCCCACGATTGACATTTTGACCCCTTAGATTTTCTTCAAAAAGTTGTACTGCACGTTCTGTTTCTTCACTCAATTCACTATCACTATTCAAATGAAAGTCGGGATCAGCTAAGGCATCGTCAGAATCAAAATCATTTCCTTGATCACTCTCGATGGAATCAACATTCAATAGATTCTCCAATTGCTTTTGAAATTCTCTGCTTGTGCCCGGTAGACCGTTGGTGTAATCAAAATCAGATTCCTGGATTTCAACCAAGGTGTTCGAATCAACTAAACTGTTTGGATCATCTAGAACAAATGAAATTACATACATAAATTGAATAAATAAAATATGTTATTAATGAAAGAAATAAATGACTACTATTAAACCAATAATATTACAACAAACTTACCTTTTTCAGCAGAACTCGACCCATAAAATCCTTCTTTTTCAGGGCCCATGCGCTCATCACAACTTTTATTACATTTTTCCATGGCCGTTTAATCATTTTTTTTATTTTGTGATGTTAAAGCTAGCATCAACATTTGATGTGCGCGTTTCATATTAAATTTAGTTTCACTGATAATTTTTTTAATTATAATGATCACTTCTTCACTTTATAATTATTATTATAATCTTTTAGCTTTCTTTCACTTTTAAAATTTTGTTAAGAACTAAACTTTGCAATTTATTATACGTATTTTAGCACTTACGTTCCAATATGAACTTCACTTGCACGCAGTAAAACACTTTATGTCTACCTAAGGCCGTTACTTTGGGCAACTACAATTCGGTAAAATCGCTTAAGTTACATAAGTTGTTTATGATTTTACAAAATTATTTCGCTATTTGAATAAAAAATTTGGTAAAACAACTTAAGTCGACCTAAGAACTACAAAACCATCACTTTTATGGAGGTAAAGAATCTTAGGTGCACGTAGGATTTTTTGCTCTAACGTCAATCAGGGAATTAATGCAGACATAAGATGTTTTACCGTAATATTTTCTACAAGATTTTCAAAAATAAAAGAAATAAAAGAACTTAAGTCCCAACAATTTGGCACATAAGTTCTTTTACCTTTTGAAGTATTAAACATAAGCTGTTTTACCTTATGGATGCGTTACAGTTGAAGACTTAAGCTAATTTACAATCGGTTATAACTTCCCCATTTTTGAAATTATTTACACCTCAATTGGCTTAAAAAAAAGAGCAAGAAGCATACATTTGAAATAACATTGAATAGCTAAAACAACTTAAGTCGACTTAAGATGTTTTACCTTTTAGCCACAGATATTATGTTTTTAATGCCTCAATAAAGAAAAATATACTTTATACAGCTTATTCGTTTTTTTTTTTATTATTTGCCAAAAATTTAATACAAATAAGAAGTTTTAATTCACTAATTTAATATTTGACTTGAATAGATAAAATTTAGGGAAACCAAAAAGAAATGTTTTTCTTGGAAATATTTAATTTATTCTTAATTACTCAAAAACTAAGATGCATTATACATATAAGATACGCATAGTTTTCTGTTTTTTTATTCAAAATAAATAATAGCATTTAATTTTGAAAAAAAAAAATTATACTAAATTAGATAAAATTTTGAAATATGTAAATTACATAATATGTATATAAATTAAATTGTTTAAAAACTAGCTGCGCCGAGATGAACGTAGATTAGCAGTGGATGATATTTTCAGCATGTCGTCCGATCAAATGAACGGCAGAGTCAAACCGATCCTGATTGCAGAATTTGTTGCAATACGGCTTCGTTTTGTTTGGGTGCTGAAAAAAACATTAGTGAGTGCTTTCAAAGTTTGTGACTTATGTAAAACTTACTTTGAAGTAGTCTTGCCATCATGAGCCTTCTGGTCCACGAACGCACAATGAAATTGATAAGGGAAGTCGATCCATAGATTGAAAAATTGTGGCAAATTTAAAATCCTAATCGGACCATGTCACAAATGCACAATTTCCGATTTTATTATTTTTCATTTTTGGTAGGTGAAGGCAGTGGCGGACTAAGAGGCAGTGACACCCGGGGCGGTAAAGCAAGCTTACACCCCTTGAAAATTTTAAGAAAAAAACACGAACAAAGATTTTATTTAAAGGTGCTTACGAGCTTTTATTGTACTGAATGTTTCGATTATATCATTAAAATCTATATTTTTTGTGTGCATCGTTTCGATTGAAAGTATAGCCAAATTAGCCAACCTATTTTGGCTCATCGTTGATCTTAGATAAGTCTTTATTAATTTTAATTTGGAAAAGCTTCGTTCACACGATGCCACTGAGACGCAAATTGTTAAATAAATTCTCATCGCCAATGACAGACTCGGTAAAGAGTCTGAAAAATCCCACTTAACAATGAAGCTTAAAAATTCAAAGGCTGTCCAAATTTCTGCATCTTTTAAATTTATCTTTGAAGCTACCATGTGACGCCGAATTCGCTGGATTTCCAATATGATACTGTTGTCGGTAAGTTCTGTAAATGTCGAGGTAAGCATTGGAACCACAGCCCGCAGTTCTTCTTCCTATCCATACAGCAATATTTTCGGTTGAAGAGCTGAAAAAAACTGACGCAATATCTTCCATGGCCTTAGGCCGATGCACAGGTTCAGTATAAAATGTATCCTGACATTCTAACATGGCTCTTCGTGTTTCCTCTTTCAACGTCAAATCAGCATCTTGAGCCTTTTCGCCTGGCATAATTTTCTTCTTTTTTCTTCTTCCCCGCCTTCCAATTGAAATTTCTAGCTCGGTGCATTGTTCTCTTGCGTAAATTACGGCCTTTTTCACGGATTCATCACGGTGTTCACGAAGAAAACTCGCTAGTGCCTTAAGTTTTATTACACTTTTTTCTAGAGTGAGCCCGGATTTTTGCAAGTATTTCTGTGCTGAATCAACTTTTTCAACAACACAGAACTGCGACGCTTGGTAAATGCTTGGTTGTTGCTCTTGGGCCAGTAACGAAATTCATGCGCACATATATATACATAGGTAGGTATTTGGGAAACAAATTTATTGTTTTATTTGTGTTTTTATTTTTTGTAGTGTGCAAAGTTATTTTTCTGTTACTGATGGCACCCCCTATTAGTCTGCCACCCGGGGCGGACCGCCCCCACCGCCCCCCCCCCCCCCCCCTTAGTCCGCCACTAGGTGAAGGTTACAAGCTTAAAACTCTATACACAGCCATTATTGCAACAACATTAGGCAATTTGTAGGGATATTTCTGTGTCGACGTTCTTCTGTGTGATTCCAGTTAGTTCTGTGCAAAATGCACTTAGTTTTGGTAATGCAATAGGCATAATAAATTCAGGGAATTTTTCTAAGTCTTTAAGATTACCAAAACTGCATTATGGTATGTAATTGGCAGCATCTAAAATGAAAACACAGACTATAAAATAAATCGATAATTTTTACATTTTATTTTAATTTTATCTCTAAAATAATTTCATGCAACGAAAAATAAAAACCTAAAAAAACATTACTAGAAGTTAGTAAAATCCTTTCAAAAATTTGAGATATTGGCTTCAAACTAATTTTATTGCATCTTATAAAAAGTATTGTTTTAAAAATTCGGTAAGACTTCGAGAAAAATCGACAGTTTTCTTTACCAAAAAATATAAACTTGAAAAAAAAACAAAACAAAAATTTGGTAAACATTTACTTTCGACTCGAATATCTCTTCAAAAATGAAAAATATTAGCTTCAAACTAATTTTATCTTACAGAAAATATTGTTTTCAAGATTCAGTAAATTTTTCATAAAAATCTAACAGTCAGTTTTTTCATAAAAATTAAAATAGTACGTAATTTTTTTTTAAAATTCATGTTTGGTTCTCCATATCTCGTGAATAATCAATGATATTGACCAAAAACACTCTAGTAAAGATATAAATCCTCGGTAGCCATATTGGTTTGCCAACAAGCTAAACCGGAAACTGGCCTCATAAAGTATTTCTTAGTGTTCGTGTAATTTCTCCTCTAATTTATTAAAATTCCCCTAAAAACTCAGTAAATGTGTCTATGCATGCGTGAAAACACGTCAATTTTACTCGTTGAATTCTTCCACATTACAAATACAACAATGTAAGCAAATGGGTTTTGAAGGGTGATACGTACGAAGGATTTATATCTTCATATAGAGTGTTTTTGATATTGACTTCAAATTAATTTCATTCATCCAATATCTTTTTGTTTATATAAGAATTAAAACTTTTAAGAAATGCATAAAAATTGGTAAAAAATGGTTTTCGACTAAAAATCTCGTCAACAAAAATAAGCTTTCAAATCAAACAATTTCATCATATGCAAAATATTGTTGGTAATTTTAAATTTGTTTAGAATAATTTAACTGGCAACGGTTAAAAATAAAAAAAACACGAAAAGCTTGAAATCTTTAAAGCAAGACAAATCCACAGACATCCCGTCTGTCGAAGTTATCAGACAAAAAAGAGGCATCCCAGCCTCTTTTAAAAGCAAGACAAATCTGCAGACGGGATGGGAAGTTATCAGTGTTTGTCGCATCCCAGCCGCTTTTTTATTTTGTATTTATTTTGATAAGGTAAGATAGGTTAGTTTTTACTAATTTTTGTTGATACAGATGCATTAAACTTTTTCTTCTCTAGAATATCTTTAGTGTCCTTAGTTTTGTGTGAATTTCATATTTTCGATGCACCAAGAAGCGGCAAGAACCACCCAATCGACGATTAAAAGCCGAGCAACCGCAAGAGTGCCGTTGCCACTTCTAGTGTTCTGAAGAAATCCTCCGAGGAATCCTGATTTCTAACAGAAACTTAATCTTTATACCTTTTTTAAAACTTGTCATAAGTAAGTCATAAACATTTTATGCAAGATGCAACTTTTCGAACAGAAGTTAATAGCTTTTACAACTATAACAAAGTTCCCGCTATTTCGTTATATCAGAGTAAAATAGCTCACCATCTATTGTAATAATTTGCTTAAGTTGCTAATAAACGTTTTAAGCTGTTCTAAGAGAAAGGTAATTGCTTGCTGTAGTATCGACGTTTCATTCTAAAATATATAAACAAAGTAGTCTTAGGAAAATGTTCAGTCGAACAGACATAAATAATAATAATTTATTATTTAGAAATTACTCGGAAGGAAATCGTCACTTATGAATGTATTGGCAAGGCAAGCAGATCTAAATATTACATTGGCTACGAGAAAATAAAAGAACACACGCACAAAAAGGTAAATAAATATTAAAGTATTAATATATTATTTCTATTTGAACAAATTTTACTATCGAATTGAATAAATGAGTTGAAAAGATACACATTTGGGGAGAGAAGTGGATGATCCTGATGTGCAAAAAAAAAAAATGGTTGAAAAAATGTTGAATTCGTGGAAAGGATTGAAGAATAATAAGTTTAAAAAGAAAACTCAGATTTGGGGAGAGAAGTCGACGATCCAAATTTGGAGAAAAATAAGTTGAACAGTTGGAAAAGAACACAAAAAAAAATTCAAGTGTTTAGCTTTGAAAAGTATTGTGTAGATAAAAAAAAAGAAGAAAATTGTGCTTAAATTAACCGGTGTATATCATTTATTTAAAGATGATGCGACATAGAGATGGTCCACCACCATTCGAGTTCAAAACGGATGCAAATTGTCGGAATGATTGGAGGGTTTGGCTTCGATCATTTGAAACTTTCGCAGAGGAACTTTCATTGGAAGATGATGAAAAAATATAAAGCTGGATGCTTCATTATTAGGGCAACCAAAAATATGTCCTAAAAAACTTGTTTTAAGCGCTTATAATATGCCCTTAAAAATCAAATATATGCCCTTAAAAATCAAATATATGCCCTCAAAATATGCCCAATAAATGTAAAAGATGTTTATAAGAAGCATTATTTGCTTTAGGACATAAATTAATAAGAACAATGCCAATCAAAAAAAGAAAAATCAAAACTCTTCTTCTTCTCTCCAACTTTTTGAAGATAAATAAAACATCCAACAAATTTGTTTCGTGGCGGATAGTTCAACTTCGCACACATATATTATTTAAGAAAAAAACAAAATTAACAAAGCAAATTCATTTTTGAATAAAAGAAATGTTTTAATGAGAAAATTTATTGCAGATTTTTGTTGCAGTAAATAACTAACATTTCACTTAAATTTTTGAAAAGGAAACTTTGTTTGAGCGGAAACACTCTTATACATGGAAAAGCTCCGTTCAACGTCAACAGAAGTAATCGGAGCGTATTTGAATGCTAAAACTTCAGCAATTGTATAGTCTTCAACTGTGGATTTCTCTCCTGACAATGCCATTGCAATTATTTTAATTTTTTCAAAGCCAGCATTTTTTTCGATTACAGTTTCTATTTTTTTCTTCAGTGATTTTGCAGCCTTGCTCTTAATGTTGTTGATTGTTTTCACCGCATCACTTATAATTTGTGTGCTGGAATTGAGCGGTAAGCCACGTGATTCAAGTTTTGAAATTGATGCTACTAGAAACCCATAGCTTGATGCCAAAAAAATTAAGTCGGCTTTCAATTCTGTTTTTTTAAGAAGATCTTTACAAATTTTTATTGATGCAGCTTCCTCGTTGTCAAAAGCATCAAAAATCCTAACAATCTTTTCAAAATGCTTGGCGTAGTAGTTCACCGCTTCGAGCCATGTCCCCCATCGCGTTAAGATTGGTTGTGGAGGAAGTTCCAGTCCAGGTTCTATGTCTCTAAAAGTTTTCACTCTGGATGAAGCTTTTAAAAACACTTTTTTTCCATTTGCTATAAAGCGGCCAATGTCAGCATATTCACTTCTAATTTTTGCACATACTCGATGAAGTCCATGTGCGAGGCATGTAACATGCATTAATTTTGGGTAGAAAACTTGAATAGCTTGCGCCGCTTTTACCATATACGGAGCAGCATCTGATAAAAAAGTAAGATCGAGTCTTTGTTAAAATCTTCACCCAGAATTCTAACCGAATCATCGAAGAGCCGGGCGATGGTTGAGTGATTTGTCATTTCCAGTTGAGCTACATTTAATAAAAATGTTTCTTTAGCGAACGTCTCATCTGGATCCAAAATTCCAATGATAACATTTGCAACATATCTGCTTGCTGCGTCTGTCGTCTCGTCAATTGAAACCCATAAAAATCGATCTTTTATTTTGTTTTTGATTTCATCGATTGTTTTTTTTGTACAAATTGTGTACATATTTTTCGCGAAGGGTTGTTTCTGATGGAATTTTGTGCTCGGTATATTTTTCCAAAAAAGAGCGAATACTTTCATTGCGAATTTTGAACAAGGGTATATCTGCCCCCACAAAAGCACCACACAAATCTCTTTCAAACTCTGTATTTTTTGAATCACTCGAAGATTGTCCAAAAAACTGTTGCGTTTCATTCTTCGTTTCTTTTCTCTTCAAAAGTTCAATATGTTTAGCAGTTTGCAAGTGCTGTTTGACCATAGATAGTTTTTCGCCAGAGACTGATTTATTGCAAACTTTGCACAAGAGGACTTTTCCATCAGTTTTAAATTCGGAATATTCACTCACTATGCTCTTCAATCTGTTTCCAATGGTTTGTCTTATTTTCGGCATGGTTCTAAAAATGTAAAAAGTGTTTTTCTTAAAAAATGAATAGATTCCATTTAAGAGTCGTCAATGATGTTCAGTAGGTGTGTGACTTACTAGTTACTACTGATTTAGGGCAGGTTGTTTGGGAAATGGGAACATACCTTTTTTTGCTCTTGTTCTTAAATAAGACAATCAGAATCACTTAATAAAAATGCAATTATCTATACTTGTGTTTTTGGGTGATGCAACGGGCAAATTCAAACAATGATTGAATGAAATCGATGCATTTAAATTATGTGAACGCGATAGATAAAAACACTGGCCTGGCAGGCACCTCGCGCCAGCCGGCCCGCGCGCGTCACGCTGCTGGTCATTTATTGCCTTTTGTTCTGTGTTCGTGCACCTCGTATCCCTATTTACTATTTACAACCCTTCTTGCGACCAAGTTGTTGCTAATTTTTGTGTAAAAAATAAAATAGATCACTGATTCGTCAAGATTTGTCTTTGTCTTTTCTCTTTCCCACATGTGGTTAAAGCAATATTCAGTGAAAAAAAATAGTAGTCGATGGTGGGTAAACATGTTTTTATATAGATTTTAGTTCTCACGTATTTGACATTCACACTTTTGACCATTGGTGGCAGTGAGCAATAAATGTGTAAATCAGTGGGTATATGTGCGATGTTGAAATTTGATCGACACATTCAAACTATGTGAAGTATAGAAACAAAACACTTGCCTCGCCTGGACCTGCCGGCGTGGCGGCGCCAAGGTTGGTCATTTATTGCAATTTATCCTGTGTTCGTGCACTCCGTATTCGTATTCACTGTTTACAACCCTTCATCGCGATCGAGTTGTTCCTAGATTTTATGTAAAAAATACAATAAATGAAACATATGGGTTTCGGCTTAGCAGCGGATATTTGCAATTTTGTATTTACTACTTCCGCATGTATTGTACAAAAGAGGTATATAGGAAATCATTGTAGCTAAATACATTCCAAATATTTTTTTTTTTGTTTCGTCTTTTTTTTTCTTACTAATGGTTTGTTTTTATTGCTTGCCTTTACAAAAAAAAGGAAAAATATGCCATAATATGCCTTTTGAAAGCAAAAATCCAAAAATATGCATTTTCAGTGAAATATGCAAAAATATGCCCTAACATATGACGTTCAAAAGACGAAGATTACAATGAAACGCATTTCTATCACAGTCTCGTGTTAATAGTGATGTTAACAAAAAATATGTTCGAACATATTTTTGGTTGCCCTATCATTATGCTGGCCCCAAAGTTCAGACAGTATATGCTTCGCTACCTGATAAGGAAAGCGAAACAACTGAAACTCAAAAAGGACCACTAGCATCGGGATATGCCAAGTTCCAAGCTAATGAATATGATAAAGCAGTCTTAAAATTATGTTGCTTCTTTGAACCTAAACAGAATGTTTCATTTGAACGACACATTTTTAACCAAATGACTCAAAGTGAAAATGAACGTATCGACATGTTTTTGATGCGTTTAAGAGAACAAGCTGACCGGTGTAATTTTGAAAGTCAATTTGATGACAGTATTAGGCACCAAATTACAAGTGGATGTTCTTCCAATACGTTGCGCCGCAAAATACTTGAGAGAGGAGATGAAAAGCTGGATACCATTGTCAGAATGGCCCAAATCTTTGAGGTAGTCGAAAAACAACAAAAGTCATTCGAAAAAGAAGTGAAAAGAAATGCTCTTAGCGAAGAGCCATCTAACGATGTGGATAAATCTGAAAGCGTATGTCAAATCCAAGCAAAGAAAAAACCTTGGGATCCAAATTTGAAAATGAATAATAGTTTGAACATTAATTGTGGAAGGTGTGGATTGCAAGGGCATAAAGCTTCAGATGAAAAATGCCCAGCGAAAGGAAAAACTTGCAACAGCTGTGGTCGTAAAGATCACTTTGCACGCCGATGTTTCATGAGAGGAAATCTTAACACACGAAAAGATGCTTTTAAGCAAAAATCCAGTACATCATTCAGTGAAGAACCAAACAACAAAACCAAACGCGAATTTATTCAAAAAATTGCTGAACACCAAAAAGCATTGAAAATGAATACGAAGATGTTTTCATGGTTGATACGCATAGAGGAAATATATTATCTAGAGTCCCGACTGGTACCCGTCCTACCTGAAACACCCTCAAATTTTATTCGAGGTGAACTCTCTCAAATTCGAGGTGAACTCTCTCAAATTCGCTATCGGTGAATACATGTGAGTGGAAAAAAAAAACAAAATGAAGGATTGGGCTAAAATAGAAACTTATGGAATTTTTGTGACCTGTCAAAAATGACAATCAATTTTGCAAAACAAAACAATGGATTTCGGATTTGAAGAGTAAGTTTTTGTTAATTGTTTTGATATTTAATATAATTTGATATTTTTCAGACCAAAATTCCTTATAATGAAGAAAGTATATACAAGTTCACTTCATTGAATAAAAAGTAAGTCAAATTGCAGTGAAGGAGGATTTATTTTATAGTCTGTGTTTTCATTTTAGATGCTGCCAATAACATACCATAATGCAGGAAGCAATTTCCCTGAAGAAATCTGGAAGACAAAGCAAACAAGGCGCTGATTTGCAGGCAAGTTTTTATATATTATATTTCTCTTAACAAAATATTATCAATGTTTTTAACGACAGATACTGCCCATTGTATTCGTATGAACATCTCAACGGCATAGCTCCCGCAGGCGTTGACGGTGGAGGTGTCACCATCTCTACCAATAGTCAAACGCATTCAATGCAACAAAACCAGCAGCAACAACACCACCAAGTCAATGATGCAAGTGGAAGTTTTGCCATGCAATAGTCGACCGCTAACGCCCTTCTCCCAGCAGCTGAGTGTTGGTGTTGGAACGACATAATAGCAGCAACTGCCAACTCGGCCTATTCATCAGCTGCCAAGAAATAAAATGCAAGCGGCTCAAAAAAAAACGACGCAACAGCGCGCGGAGATCAATTGTGTAAGTACGAATCGAAACATTCATATTGTAGTCAACTCGCTTAAACTTCATCTTCTAGGTGTAAAGAGTACTACCAGTCGGTAGTTCTGCAAGAGAAGCAAGAAAAACAAGACTACAATCGCAGGAAGACTCCAAAAAATTTCCAACCTGTAAATTAAGTGAGTTCAAATATTAAACCTAAAACTAATCCATTCATTTTACTCCTAAGGATCGCACTGGCTTAACGGTGGCAATCATTCGGAGGCAAATGGGCTGGCCCGACAAGAATCCCCCAAAGGCCAAACAGATTTAGATCAGTCCCTCGGCAGCTACTGACGATGTCGGCGAGTTGAATCCATCGGTTTTCATCGAAAAGTGTTGATGAAAAATACTGCACGTGTTATTGAGAAGTGAATATTGTGTGCCTCGCGACTTAAGATCGACTTTCTCCATTTCAAATGAACAAATCAAGGAGAAGAACATCTGCCTCCCGTTTGTAGATATTTAAGGCACCAATTCGCCCCGATGTTGTCAATGAGGTTCATCAATAGATGCGCCGCAACAAGCGTCAAGCTTATGCTGTCAGCGAACTTGCAGGTTAGTAGCTCCGCGTCACAGGCCTCTCAGTATTTATACATTGCTAATGATTGTTTTTCGTCTTCTTCCTATAGGTCACCAAACCTCTGCTGAATCCTGGGGTACTGGTCGTGCTGTTGCCCGTATTCCTCGTGTCCGTGGTGGTGGTACTCATCGCTCCGGTCAGGGTGCTTTCGGTTACATGTGTCGTGGTGGTCGTATGTTTGCCCCAACCAAGACTTTCCGCAGGTATCACCGCAAGATCAATGTGAACCAACGTCGCTACGTCGTTGTTTCAGCTATCGCCGCCTCTGCGTACCAGCTTTGGTTCAATCCAAGGGACACATCATCGATGGAGTCTCTGAGTTCCCATTGGTTGTTTCCGAGTTTCCAAGTTGCAGAAGACCAAACAGGCTGTTGTCTTCTTGAGACGTATGAAGATCTGGGCTGACATCCAAAAGGTAAGCAATTGAACTTGAGTTATCATCTTTCCGCAACATTTGCATTTTTTTGCGGTGACACTATGACCTGTGTTTCTGCTGCAGGTGTTGCTAGATTATATTGGATCAACAGGCTATCCGTTTTAGAGTTTTTCTCGCTCCATCTCGGGGTAGCTTGATCCTACATTGCATCTTATTAAGACCGTGACATGCCATAAATAACTTACACTTTGCTCTTATCATTTCAGGTGTACAAATCCCAGCGCTTCCGTGCTGGACGTGGTACCATGCGTGACCGTCGTCGTATTGCTCGCCGTGGACCTTTGGTCGTCTACTCCAAGGACGAAGGTCTCCGTAAGGCTTTCCGTAATATCCCCGGTATTGAAACCATGAACGTTGACAAGATGAACCTCTTGAAGTTGGCTCCTGGTTATCATGTTGGACGCTTTGTCATCTGGACCGAGTCTGCATTCCAACGCCTCAACGAATTGTTCGGCACATGGAAGACTTCATCCACCTTGAAGAAGGGATACAATCTGCCCCAGCCTAAGATGGCCAACACCGATTTGGTTCGTCTGTTGAAATCAGAGGAGATCAGGAAGGTGTTGCGCGATCCGAAGAAGAGGGTATTCCGTCGCGTGCGTCGTCTGAATCCACTGAGCAACACCCGCCAGTTGATCAAGTTGAACCCATACGCTGAGGTTCTCAAGCGTCGTGCTCTCTTGGCCGCCGAAAAGAGGAAGATCAACAGAGTGTTGTTGAACGCCAAGAAAAAACAACATTGTATTGCCCAAACACCACTTCGCTAATGTCGCCGTTAAAGCCGAGGCTAACCGCTCAAAGATGTTGTCCAAGGCCTTAGCCGAAAGGAAAAAGAAGTTGGCTGCCAAGAAGAAGGCCGCTCCCGCTCCCAAGAAGTAAAAATCTACTTCGCTTCTGAATTTTTATAATATAAACAAAAATTATGGATAATTCATAATATAAAATTTAAAAATATATATTTAGTGATATTCTTTTTTTAATTCATACAAATTTGAGATCTCTTATTTTTCTGGAGTAGTATGGATAGCACATTAGTTTTCAATTGATTTGTGATAAAATGCATTGATATGTTGGACTGGACGAAGATTTTCTAGGGGCATTTTTAGGGTAGATTCAAGCTTAATATGAAGATATTCGGACTTTCGTAGGAGGAGTATTTGAATGACAACAAAATTGTTTCGAAAGCTTTCATCTAAACAAATCTAGAGTTTCGTTTCGAGTTCGAGTGAAGCTATGTTTCTTTTTTCGAAGCAGGTTGTACTAAGGCTGAATGTTTTTGGGCCTATAAAATGATTTTGATATTTTTTTTTAAATATCGAAATTGTAATAAAGAACACGAGTCAAGCTTGTGAATTTCACAATTTATCGAAATCTTCACGTCTAATAACTGTTGGTGGATGTAGATGACTCAAAATGGAAAGGATTGGTGAACACGATCGGACCTGTTTTTTTTTTGTTGTTGTTGGTGTCTAGATCTATAGGTAAGACGTGTTACCATGTTCTAAAATGTGTCTGCTGTAGCCTATATGTACAGTGTTGGACAAAATAATAGAAACGAGTGTCTTCATCATTTTCGATACTAAATATTTGTTTAGCAATTAAGTCTTGTCGTTAGTCTTTCAATATTTTAATCGTACCTAATAGTGCTCTCAAATGGCAAAATTGTTTTGTGGACAGAACTTTTTGTTTTCACTTAACGGTAAAAAGTTCGAGGCCAATGATGATTTCGTCTGGAAAAAATAATAGAAACAACCTACTTTAACTGTTATTCTAACGTAAGGATTCATTTTTTTGTATGCAAATAAGCGTTTTGAGTTTGTTTATAAGGTTGTTAGATGTTTTATATTTGATACTAAACAAAATTTTTGAAAGTCGTCTTTAATTTTAATAAATATGGGTCGTGGATTACATTATACTCCCTTTGAACGCGAAGTGATGAAAAAACTAAGACAAGCTGGAAAAACGATGGTTGAAATTGAAAAAACCTTAAACTGTTCGAAGATAAAAGTATTTAAAACTTTACGTTCACGCCTAAAGAAGAAACAAGATGAAGAAAAAGATAAACTTCTTCGCGGTTCGATACACCATTAGTAAGAATATGTAAGAAGAAACCATTTCTTTTTATAAGAGAGCTCAAAAATGAATTAAACGGATCAGTGACAGCTAGAACAATAAGAAACCAACTTATAAAAGTAGGTCTTCCTGGTAGAAGTCCACGAAAAGTGGCATTTTTTAACTAAGCAAAACATTATACCAAGACTTCCCTTTGCAAACAAACACTTACACCGTTCTTATTGGAATAACGTTTTGTGGCCGGATGAAACGAAGATCAATTTGTTTACTTCCGATGGAAAAATGTATGTGAGAAGGCCGAAAGACAAGAAGTTTAACTCAAAATATACAAAGAAGACAGTAAAGCACGGTGCGTGGTGGGATGAAACAGCATAATAATCACAAGTCTACTTTTTATTATTATTTCCCTTTATTATATTTAAAAAAAAAAATGTTACATTTAAGCAATAAATTATTACTAAACTATCTGTGTTGTTTTTATTTTCCTATTCCTCACAAATACCTTTTTATGTGTTTAAAAGAATGAACACGAAGCTTTTTTCTATTATTTTTTCCAACACTGTATGTATGTACATACAATACATGCCGAAAAAGCAATACAATTGTTCGTAGGGTTACTTATTTCATTTGATCATCGAACTAAATAACGAAGAAGCTGCTTAGGATAAACTATAATTGATTGTACCTGAAATTTTATCTTCGTTTCTATTTTAAAATTATAATTTTTTAAATACCCCATTGGCTTTAAGCCACAAACATGAAATTGTTACCTACTTGATTTTGGAGCCTACAGAACATGTCATACCAACCAAACTTATTATATGATACCCCATTTAAACAATTAAAAGCTGTTTGATCACCATAAAGTAGAAAATAACAACTTTTTGAAGTCTATGGTGGCATTAAAGATCGTTAAATATTTCCTATTAAAGACAAATAAATCTTTTTTATTAATGACCTTTCATGTATATTTGTATCTATGTATGTAGTTACTTTATAAAAAGGAGTAATTACATCCATTAAAAAGTAGAAAATAAATAACAAAGGAACCATAGTTAAATGCATATGTAGGTATGTATAAAACAAAAAAATCATAAAAAGGCTGTTAAGGATTTGCTTAATTAAAACAGTTTGCATCGTGACATTGATCAAATGGCCATTTCAATAAAATCATTTGATGCAAGCACATATAAAACAATTTTCTTGGTTGCTATGGGGGCAGAAAATAATTTTCCACCAAGTGTATTTAGTCTTAAAATTATTATACTTATTCCAAAGTGTTCGTTTATTTAAGAACAACTTAAGCCCATATTGAATTTCTTCATTTTTTGAAATAATATTGTTTTGAAAGAACATGTTAGAAAGTATGCTTTAAATTTAGACTTAGAAACGAAATCAAATTAGATAACTTGTAGTAAAAATGGAACTGAATATTTCTAATCTGGACCAAAGATTCAACGAATTTCACCTGTACATACAACTTACATAAATGTTAAACATATCTGCATAAAATATATATTATTACACACGTATGCCATACAACAATACAATGTAAGTTGTGAATCGAATTAATTTCAGGAATATGCACATGAAGGTATGTACGAGTATTTGAAATAATTAAATTTATATGTACATATATGATTAAAAAGAAATATTATAATTAACTTAACTCTTTAGAAAGAAAACATTGCAATCAATAAAACATATTAAGTTACATATAAGAATACAAAGAAATAGATTTACTAGCTGAACTTTTCCTAGGATTGACCTAGTTTTTGTTGGATAAGGTTTTTAAAAAAAAATCAGTTTTTGCTTTCATTTGGTGTTATAGTTGTGGTTTCTGCGTTTATTTAATTATACCTACGGGTTTTATTATTAGAAATCTATTAGCACGTCTATGTATATATGATGTAAGTTTTTAATAAAATAACGGACGCAGTTATAAGATCATGTCTTATTGTTCAAAAATGAGTGGAGCTTATTTAACAACATTAACAAGTGTAGAACTCATCATTTTCTTCATATCCACGAACTTGGAATTCATCAAAGGATAACTCCATTCATCAGCCCGGCCTGGGAGTTTAATTATTTGTAAAATCACTTCAAGTGTTGGGACGCACTCCTCTCTCGTCCTCATAATGAGGAATCCTATGTGCTGGCAGTCCTTTTTATCTAGCACTGCGGCCATAAGGAACTGAATCATCGTAGATATGTAGTGGTGTTCTTCAGGGGGTGAACTGGTTGTTTTTTTGATAGTTCTGATGTCTTGGATATTGTGAAACAACCTTTAAATAAGTAAATAAATGAATCAAAATTTGTTTTGGATTTTAAATAAACTTACTTCTGTTGGTGTAGCTCTCTCATTGAAGTGGTAGTTGTTCTTCAGCATCATCTAAGAACAGCCATCGGAATTTTCATCATCTTCCTTTCTTCTTTACATCTTTGAGATCGATTTTATCCCGTTCCTCTGTGCTCCCTTCAAATCTAGAACATCCTCATCATGCTTCAAGCTTCGTAAACTTAATCGTGAACTTACGCGCGACGACCGCGATACTACTCGATCGATGACTTGATAGATGCTGCCGAATTAACCGAGCCAGATTTTGAGACTTTTAGTGCTTCTGGGATTGATGCTCCTGAATTACTCTGAAAATAATTACCCCCGATGAATCCGACGAGTTCGAGGCCGATAAACGTGACTCCATCTTTGAGATTTTGGAATCTCCTGTTTATACAATCATCAAAAATCTGCATAAATTATATTTTTAAAAGCAAAAATATCCATTACATTTCGTATGTTTTGTTTTCATTTTCGCTGTCAAAATACTCACCTCGTTGTTAATCTGTCATAACTGGGAACCAACTCAAATTGGACCACGTTCGCATTGCAGTTCTAGGGTACGCCTATACTTTCAGCATGATTTTTTCTGTTTTTAGCGAAATTTTTCATAAAAACCATAGAATTTGTATGCCAAAAGTAGTCAAATATTATTTTTAGCACAGTTTTTACTGAAAAGAACTTGCAGAATTTATTTTTCTTAAAATATTGCATTAATTTTTCAATTTTTGAAATCAACGGATCTCTTTTTTGAACGGCTGAGTTCACCTCATAGTTTTTTCCCTGCGGTTGAGCAATATGGGCACAAATTCCATTACAACTACATTCATAATGGCTTTTTCCCATAAGAAATGCACGGGGCAACTAACACATGCTTATCCTTATGGACAAAATCCTCTCAATTTAGCTTGTAGGCCGAAAGAGAGCAGACCCATTAAGTCGGGACCAAAAACACTCCATTACCAAGACCGGAATCTCAGACTGACATTTCAGTTTGCCTACAACCTACTGAGGACTAAATGTGAGAAAGTGTGCGTGAAATGATGCAAAAAACCAAACCCATTCTCACATTTAGTCCTCAGGCCCATTCTCACATTTAGTGTTTCGGCCCATCAAAATGCTTCATTATAGTAATCAGCCCCATCTAAATGCTTCATTTTGAATGTTTCATGGCCTCGTTCAAAAACTAAACAATCCTAACCAACAAAATCTGAAGTGCTGACATGGTCTTAAATTGGAAGATTTGTATACCTTTTTAATTTCAATCCAAATAAATGTTGTTAATGTATATTAAATAAAATAAAATTGACCAAATACATATTTAATGATTTATTAGTTTATTATTATTTATTTTGTTTACTTAAATTATTTGCGAACGCAACATGCGCTGCAACTGGTTAAGTATAATTATTGCAAATGGACAAAATTGTAACTCAATACTTTGTAAAACAACAAAACAGGCAATTTTTCAGCTGTAGTTTGCTTAGAGCATTTTTTTGGCGACGTTAGAAGTTCAGGTGGAAACAATAGGCGGGTGCCTCCGTATTTGTTTGTACAGAAAATGCTACGAGAAGCATACTTGTGAAGTTCCATTGCCAACTTTAGCTAGTTCAGATTCAGAGTAGTATTTTCATCATTTAAGCAGTTCGATAATTGCAAGACCAAATTTAGTTTTGTTTGTTGCAGAAATATTCCTGAAAATTTCTTTTTGAGGGACTATGTTAGAGTTAGATTTTTGTTTGTAGTTAGATTTTGGAATACAAATTTGAAGGAAACATGTTATAAAAATAAGCTGTTTTGTGTAAAGCATCTTTAAGGAATAGAAATAGGCAATATGGTTACACACAATACCAACTAAATGCTGCTATTAATGCTAATTTTGTTTCTAAAAAGTTGATGAAGGTTAGCTGAAGCGGAATTTTTTTTAATGAACTTTGAACATACCTAAAATATTATTGGCTTTCTCAAAAATATTTTTCTACACTAACCTCTGCCTTATATCTGAAAACTATTGTTTGTGTATATTTTCTTCTATGTTCTGCATTTATAAAATGTAATCTATGGAAGTATTTATTATATTAACAAAAACAAAAACATGTACGTAAAACTCATTCATTTTTTCATTATTAGCAACACTTTTACTAAACATACCTTTCAAACAATAATAAGTAAATTCGAAGATTGTTAACTAAACATTTTTAAGGAATTTCTTCTTACTTCTGTACGTCAACAATAAACATTAATGTCGATTACTTGATCTATTGAATGAGTTGTGCATGAATTCAGAACAATTTTAAGACGTTTTCATTTTGTGGTACATGTCAAAATTTGTATTTTATTTGCTCTGCATTTATTCAACAGGTTCGCTATAATCGTTTTGATTACTTTTTTAAAACATTAGTGTTCCTTTGATGCTTTTTTTTTGATAGCAAATACATGTGCAATGTGCATATGCTTCCATCAATCAAGAATGTTGTAAGGTATTTTTCGATTATAACTATTTTTTTAAATATAATATTTATTAATCAAAATGGAATTCAAAAATAGTTGCAAGCTTAAATCATTAAAAACAAACTATAAATACATTTGGATTAATTAAATTGATACAGATTTTAATTACCTACTTGCAAAAAAAATATTTGGGCCGTTCATTAACGAAAATTTATTAGAATTCAATACAAAAATTGCGCTCGCACCCTTAACTTGATGGTTCTTCGAAAGCATCTTTCATACAAAAATCCGAGGTTAATTATGAAATTTGAAGAATTTCGTAGTGATTTTTGTAAATTAGTGAATTAATTATAATAAACTGATGGTGAACATGCTTTTTTGAAGACAAAAATGTACATTGGTTCGTTATCAAAAAAATGAAAATTAAAGCTTAAAACTGACTTCTTCATCGAAAAAAAGTAAAAGGAAAAACCTGAAAAAACTTATTAACGACCCCATTTTGTTTTTGCTGTGCAAAATGCCGCTAGCCCACGGCATCGTTTTTTTTTGTTTGTTCTCACATCTATTCATGGACAAATTGTCAAAATTACAAATACAACAATGTAAACAAACGGGTTTTGGAGAGTGAAACGTACGAAAGATTCCGGTCTTGGTAATGGAGTGTTTTTGATTTTAACAAGCGGATTAGTAGCACCGGAACCATCGAGAAAGAACTAATAGAGAGAACCAACTTCGACGGTTGCCCTCTTTTTGCCTACAAGCTGTGATTTGGCCACCAACTTGCATATGTATTAACTCCATATAAAAAAAATGTGGGGAACAAATCCCTATGCAAGTTTGTGCACATACTCACCACGAGAGAGAAAAAACTTTTCTCTCTGCTCACTACATTTTAAAAATGGCGACCACCTTTGAAAAATGGCGGATGTAGTCAGCTGTTCAGAGGTGTTCAAAGAAAATTCAAAATTGTGTATGAACAACTTTTTGGTACTCTCATTGTGTTCGTTTGAGAGTAATATCATTCGAATATGAAGTGAAATTAATTACTCTTGTTAGGTGCCAGAACAATGAAGATTTAGAAACAATTCTAAATTACGCATTTAGATAAATATTAGTTAGTTTTTTGAAGCCAGTTTTAATCATTAAGTAAGTAAAACAAATTAGGTGGTGCAACAGTCCAATGAGAATAAGGATCTAGAAACATAAAACTCTGAAAGCACTACTACTATTATTTGTATTATTAGCTGTGTTTATGCGTTTAATTTTCGCTCAGACCGTTGAAAGATGCAAAAAAAACTCAGATTTGTTTCAATTTTCAGAGTTTATCGACTTAATTTTATCGATGCGAGAGTTGCAGGAACATTGAAAACGAGAGTTACAGAATGTAAACATGGAACATTGAAAACATTTTTATATACTCATCTCTTTTTTCCATTCCTATTTTATTTGTGTGTACTCGTTGTTTATTTTCTTTACATTACTCACGACATTTCCAAAATGCTGAAAATAAGTGATTTAAGTAGACACTAAATAAAAAGACCGTCAACTTGTTACTTCTGTTGCCAATTTTCATTGCATAAGATTTGTGAATAGGTGATAAGCTATTCTTACTGCTTTCCCCTAAGGTAGTGTGTTGCTTTTAAAGGCTTATGTACATAAGCCGAAAAGTACTTTTGTACAAAAGTAAAAATATTTGTATTCTCGCTAGTTCAGTGGTTTTGTGAAAAGAATATACGAATTTGTTCTTCAACCAAAATTTAAGTCTTATGCATCATTTTTATAAGTTTTCCAGTTCTAACTATTTATATCTTATCTTTTAGTTATATAGCGACAAGGAAAAATCTGTCAGGGAAAGTTCTAACTACAGTTTTTCTGAAAGTGCATTGTGGCTTATTCATAGATGTTTGCTAAACTTTTTAGGCTATTCATAAATAAATGCAAATTAAAGTTAAGGGCTAAACCTGAATAACTATAAACATAGAAAATGCTGTGTTCAAGTAATTATTATCGCAGCCAAATTTCATAATTGATTTTTTTGGTGTATAAAAAAGCTGAAAAATTAATTTATGACAGATACATTTTACGTTAACACTAAGTTCCAGAAAATATCGATTGATACCGCAATTGCAGAAGATATGGATATTTTATATAAATATTCCTGGTAAACTGTAGAACTTTATTATTTCCACCTTTTATAATTCTATTACTATTGAAATAAACATAACATACATTTATAAAAAACATGTACTCGTTCATATATACAAATAAAGTCTAGTCCTTAAAATCTTAACCTTGTTACACTCTTTCTGCACACATCCTTTCTTGTTTTGGTTGTTAATGCCATCTATCTGTAACTTAGAGAAAAAGAAGAGAAAAACAAATTCACCACGAACTACCGGTATAACTTCTCCCGTTATTTATTGACAAACAAAAATGTTTTGCTAGAATTAATTTGAATTATAGGAGTATTTTTGTAGATATAAAAACCACAAGATGTTAGTAAAATTAAAGAAAGAAATTCATGAGAATTACAAGTATTATAATGAGACTTTAAAAAACATAGCCTTCTTGGCTATCAATAAACAAAAATGAGAAATGTCGCATTTCCCGGAAATTATGTTTTTTTGTGTACTCTTCTCCGAGGTGAAAACGTGTATACACCGATACGAATTCAACACGCTATAAAAAATGAGAGTAAGAGGTTTCGAAGGGACGGAGACGAGGCTGGCTCTCTCATTTAGTTTTTTCTCTCTGGCCGGAACCACTCAAAAGAACTGAACTACCATCGGGTCCATGGCAACATCTGGCACATAGAGGAAATATATTATCTAAAGTCCCGACTTAATGGGTTTGCTCTCTTTCGGCCTACAAGCTAAATTGAAAGGATTTTGTCCATAAGGATAAGCATGTGTTAGTTGTCCCGTGCATTTCTTATGGGAAAAAGCCATTATGAATGTAATTGTATGGAATTTTGTGCCCATATTGCTCAACCGCGGGGGAAAAACTATGAGGTGAACTGAGCAGTTGAATTCAAAAAAAAAATTAATGCAATAATTTAAGAAAAATTAGTTTTATGGTTCCTTTTCAGTGTAAACTGTGCTTTTGGCATACAAATTCTATGATTTTGATGAAAATTTTTGATAAAAACAGAACAAATCATGAAGAAAGTATATGCGCACCCTAGAACTGCAATGCGAACATGGTCCAATTTGAGTTGGTTCCCAGTTTTGACAGATCAACAGCGAGGTAAGTATTTTGACAACGAAAATAAAAAAGAAAACAAAATACAATTTTTGCGATTTCACTTAATGAAAGTGAAAATTAATGCAAACAAAAGAGAACAATATTTTGCAGTTGAAAATACATATAAAACAAAATATAATAACAAAACTAATATATTTTCTATTTGGAGAATATTTATCTTTAATTTCAGGTAAGTTTTTTTTAAATTACAGTCATTAATATTCAGTTTTGTTTATGCCTGTTAACAAGTATAAGAAACACCATAAGTATTCTTTTTTTTGAATTTTGTTTTAATAAAATGGTTAAATATTATTATAAGACATGCCAAACGACTTGAGATATTTGCCACAATTTTTCGTAGGTATTGTGGACTTATTTGTTGTATGATTGTTTACCCATAATCTTTGTACTTAACCTGCTCTGGCTGCTTATGTTTTTTTCAAAAAACTCTCAATTTATTTAATGGACTAACCAAGGACTTTTCATAATATGAAGTAGATGGGAAAAATTATTTTCTTCTGGTAGCAGTTATTTATGAGAAAAAGGTAAGATTAGTGATGGTTGCATGAAAAATGCAATAACACCCACTTCTTAATCATGATTTCTGTCATTTTGCAAATCAAAGCTAAGTGCTCTCACTATAGCTCATTTAATGTATTTCACTTTGCAAGAACTATCACTCACGTCAAACAGAAACATATATGTATGTAGTCGCCGGCATCTTGAGGTGCAGCATCTCTAATTTGTAGACTGTATCCGTTGATAAGTCTTACTCTTCGATCTGGTGTTACTTTTACAGAGCCAGCAGTAAGTATCGCAATACCTCTTTTCCAAGCAACCACGTATTTTATTACTTTACAACACCCCTCTCTTCATATCATCATCACACACAACATCCATCTTAAGCAATGAATTCATATAGAATTGGAGCCAAAGCAATTGGCTCTTCCAATTTCTTAACGAAGTGAGACTTCTTTGGTGGAGTTGGTTGACGTTTCAAGTTCACCCACACTTTCATCTCCTTGGCGTCCTTCAATAGACGTTCGTTTTCCTTGACACGGCGCGGCGCAAGAAATCCTCACGGCACTTTGAGTGATGGACATGTTCAAAAAGAACATTGATCCTCTTGGGAATGATGCGTCCACGGACACGTTTGTTTACAATAACACCAACAGCATGGGGTGTCACATTGTAGACACGTCCGGTCTTGCCGTGGTAAGCCTTGTAGGGCATACCCTTTTGGACGGCTCCATGTCCCTTGATGTCGACGATGTCGCCATTTTTGAAGACACGCATGTAGGTGGACAGTGGGATGACACCGTGCTTGCGGAAGGGACGGGAGAACATGTCCCTGGTTCCGCGACGGTAACCTTTAGAGTTGGTCATTTTGATTTAGTATCCCCTTTACGAAATGACGTGCACGCGGTAACGTACGGATCTGAAATAAGATGGTAAATATTAACGATTTGCAAATGGATTTTAATGGAATTAAAAACAAATTAATTTCGTATGTTCTTCTTAATTTATTTATTTTAAATTTACAAATATGAAAGTTACAACTTGTAAGGTTTTTGCAATTAATTTAATTCTTAATTCTTCTTAAATCAATTATTAAGTTTACTGTTTAATGTGACACTTGGTACAATTGTCTTGTTACTTTTTTATTTCTTAAAAAATTGTCAAACAAGATTATAGGATCAGGAGAAGAGGAGTTTACTGTAAGTACAAATACTGAAGAGAGTAACCTTAAATCGTTTTCGTTTTAAAAAGTGATTTATTTATTTATTTATATAATATGATATAATATAATTCTATAATATATGTTATTATAGACGACCCGACCGACGCACGTTGTCCAGTGGTCTTTTATATAATAAATTTGAAATGGAACAATTAATTAACTAATATAATTAAAAAACTTAGTGTTTCTTATTGCAGTGCTCTATGATAGGGAACATTCTTCGTTTTATTGTCTCGATGAGAAAGTTTCGAAATTTGGTATTTTCATATTTAATTTGAGCTTCTTTAAGTATTAAAATAAAAGGGTCGACTTTAAGCACTTGTCCAAAGTGGTATTACTAGTATTTTTTTTTAATATTATGTTTTAACATTGTATAATACATAGATTTTATTTGTATCGGATTTTTACTTGCGAAAAAAAAAATTGTTGTTAACAATGTTCTTAGGACGTTTCAATAATTTCTTGTATAAGAAATAAAGACCTTAAAAATTCGCTGCTAAAAATGATAAAAATCGGGTTTCGACTAAAAATGTTGTGAAGAAAAACAGATATTGAAATAAAACTTATTTTATCATACACCAAATATTGTTTCTAATTTTGGTTAATTTTCTTGAAAAAACTTATTTAACAAAACACAGATACCTGCAAAAGCACTAAAAAATCTGATAAGAAATGGTTTTCGACTTAAGTATTAGAAGAAAGGAATTGACTTCAAATTTTCTTAAATCACACAAAATATCTATTAAAATAAATATTAACTTCCCAGAGGAAGTTATTGTAATGGGTCCGATTTGTCAATTTGAAAATTTTGACATTTGTCGACGTTTCAAGGTCCCTAGAGTCGAAATAAAAGATTTTAAGAAAGATGTCTGTGCATGCGTGTGTACGTACATTCATACGTCCGTACGTTCGCGACGTTTTTTCGTCGTCCATAGCTCAAGAACCAGAAGAGATAACGACTTCAAATAAATTTTGTTATATATATATATATATTAGATGCAGAAAGGGCTCTGAAGAAAATTGCGTGGGTGTTTTTTTTACCATAGCAGTTTAAAAAAAAAGGTGAAAATTTTGGTTAACCCTAAATATCTTACGAACCAACGCTAGAGACAACAATTTTAGGGCAGTAATACAACAACCATTCGCGGACAATATGGGCTGAATGTTTAGTATCGTTGTCATTGTGAAATTTAAAGGATCGCGAAATTCCCAGTTTCTCTGTAATTGGTTTTAAATTTTAGCTTTTCAGCTCTTCGTTCCTCTTGCGCTATACCATATGACTCTGCCATCGGATCCGAAAAGGTGAAATTTGCTTTCATCTGCAAAAATAACATCTTCCCAACAATCCTTTTTTGATACGATTTTTGACGAATGAATGAATGTTGGAAATTTCAATAAAATCTTAAAGAAATCTATGTAGGTACATATTTTAACAAAATCTAATAGAAATCTTGCTCCACCAACTTAAAATCTAAATATTTTTCTACTGAATTCCAGTTTGTTGGGAACATTTCACTAACGTGATACAAAAATATATATGATTATATAATTATAATAGGTATACATAAGAAGCACAATATGTATATCATATATTATTTTGGTGGGAACTTGTAAATGTTTACAAAAAACTTTTTTTGCACCACCAGTTAACAATTTTTTTTTGTGAGTAAAGTATGTTGACTGCTTAATAGATACATTTGCTGTCAATCTTACATATGTGTGAAATAGGGCGCTTCTTGGGTAATGTTTCAAGAAGATTTAATTTGTACAGTATTTTTTCAATTTATTCTATCCAATAAGAATTTTTTTTGCAATCGAATCGACAGGCAGAACAGACCACTTAAAGTGTCTGTTCATGCACTCTCTTTATCTTCTTTCGTATGATATTAGGGTCAGAGATGGTGAAACGAGACCCAGGTCAACATGTGTGAACACTTGATGTGTTGAAAAATGTGTCGGGCAACCGTCATTTAAGATCACAAGAATGAAATTGAAGAGGACTTTTAAATATGGTTTGTTGGGGCGTTCGGGTTGGACAAGCAGTGGATTTGAGAGTGTCTCCCAAAGGAGTTAAGAGGTTAATTTTCATAAGTTTTTATTTACATAGATTATTATTTTTGACAAACATAAAACAGAAAATTAAAGTCAAAATGACAAATTTTTCTTTACTTTAGAACAATCTTCAACATGAACATGGAAACTGATGACACATGTAAGTATTACATCAATACCAAAGTAAATCGTTTAACATTTTTATAATTTTTAGTGACAAAGAAATGGAACTTTTCTTTTGGCCAATCCACACCATTACCAACCAACATTCTACCTCAATCCACATCGAAGAGAATGTGTGTCCTGAAGTGTCTTGACTACCATTCTCTTCATAGATGCCCACAGGACGATGCAAGGTAAATCATTACTTATTTATTACATTGTATTTTTCGTCGATATTTGGGTGAAATCACCTCAATATTTATATTAAAACAATTACTTTTTTATAACCTTTTTTTTTGAATTTTTTGAATTTTTTTGCATATACAGTTTTCGTGTTTCCCTGCTCATTTTTTTCACTTGGTAGACGGTACAGGACAGTAAATAAGCCCTAGTAATAGTTACGTTAAGTCTTTTGTGTTATTTCACTTAAGCGTGGTTTAATAGTTAATACAAAAAATCAATGTAAAATAATTTAAGAAATTAATAAAAAAAGAATAATTTCCTAATTTTTAAGATTTTAAGGCTTAATTAGTTATACAAGATTTAAAAAGTAGTATTACAATAATTTTAAAGTACTTTTAAGAAACAAAAAACAAGCCTTTTGCTTAATAAATCGGGTTTAAATAACATTTAAATGTTATTTAAAATTTAAATTTATAAAAAAAGTTTTTTTATTTCACATTTGAATATTTCCTTTTTTAATTTGTATTTTTTTGAAAACCCCAGTAGAGAAATTTGGAGGGCTAAGCTCAATCTGGCACAGTTGAAAAAGTCCCACAGAGTATGCAATAAGCATTTTAAAGACCAAGCAAAGCGTCTACCTGTGTGGGCTGTGCCAGATTCTGTTGCCCAAGATTGTTCTGCTGCTGTCCCGGAAGAAATTTTTGGTGTCGAAGATATTGGATGCAATACCGTATCCTTTGGCACTCAAGATTTTTCAACGCAGACATGTTCTGCTTTAAGAAACAACACGCCGAAAAAGGTAAACTTGAGGAAAAAAAATTTAGAGCTGAAACAAAAAAATTGTACAAATGCAAGTAGAGCATGAAAAAACAATCCGCTCTAAAGATTGTGAGCTTTTGTCCCTAAAAATAGAAATAGAAAAATTAAAGGAAAAAGTCGAGTTTTTACGGTTAGATTCAGAAAAGTTGCCAGTAGATATAAAAATTATAGTAGATAATAGTGTTAGAAATTTTGATAGGCCTCCTCAGGGACGTAGGTATTGTACAGAGTTAAAAATGCTGGCGCTTTCAATTCTTTTTATTTCTCCTGTTGCACATAGGTTCTTAAAGCCGTTGTTGGATCTTCCATCCGAAACAACTCTTAGGGATTTTATTTCAACCTGGCCTAAAACTCCAGGTAATATAGATTTTAATGTCAAAAGCTTAGTGCTTAAAATGAGTGAGAGTCAGCTTCCAGATATTTATAAATATTGTTCCATTTCAGCTGACGAAATGTCCCTAAAAACTCATTTTGACTACAATAGGAAAAGCGATTTAGTTGTAGGTTTAGAAGATTTTGGCGATGACGAATCGCGTTCAGCCTTCCCAGCAAGTAGTGTTTTGGTTATCATGGCCCAAGGTAAAGCAAAGAGATGGAAACATCCTCTTGCGTATTACTTTGTTAGGAATAGTTGTCCTCCGTCCGTTTTAAAAAAAACTTTTGTTCAAAGCTATCACTGCGTTGCAAGACAATAATTTATGCCCCGTGCAATTTGTTTGCGACCAGGGGTCGAACTTCAGAGGCTTGGCCAGGGTGCTAGACATCAGCCCCGAAAAGCCGTATTTTGAAGTCAACAGTTCCAAGATATTCTTTTTGTATGATGTCCCGCATCTACTTAAGAGTGCTCGAAACTGTCTTCTTCAAAATGATATAATTTTTGCAGAACAGGAGAGAGCATCATGGAACGATATAATCTATTTGTACGATGTCGACTGTGCAAATGAACACCAATTATGTCCCAGGTTGACTCAAGACCATATAAGGCCAAATAATTTGCAAAAAATGAAAGTTCGTCTTGCAACGCAGGTTTTTAGCAATACTGTTCATGCTGCGTTTAGAACCCTTTCAAAATTTAGTCATGTTACTAAAACTATGCTTCACACTTCAGAACTTATTTTATTTTTCGGAGATCTTTTTGACCTCTTTAATTCTTCCAAAAAAACAGCGCAACAAGGGAAGCAGGCAGGATTTACAGGTAGTGACAAACAAAACGAGTTTCTGAGGTTTGCCGATTCTCTTCTTAAATCCATTCGCGTAATTAGCAATGATTTAGGCGGCAAAGATGTGACCAATAAGTTTTCCTTTATAAAAGGCTGGATTCTTAATATTCAATCCCTTAGCTCACTTTGGGGACATCTTACCTCATCCGGGTTTGAGTTTTTACTCACTCGTCATTTGAATCAGGATTGTTTAGAAAATTTCTTCGGTAAGATTAGGTGCGCTAACGGAAATAATTCCCGACCTAGTTGTCAAGATTTCCAGAGCGCTTTTCAGAAAATTTGGGGTATTCAATACCTTAAAATTGTTAGAAGGGGCAATTGTAGTGTAGAAGAGGATAGGAGTTTAAACGAAATATTTAGTTCAGGTAAAAATTTAAGAGGAGATATAGATTGGTTGCATTATGAGCAAGATGATGATCCAGATAGCATTTCCAGGATTGTGTTATCTAACGACATAAGTGGAGATGAATTCATTAATGAAAACAGCTTTGTTTATGTTTGTGGCTGTCTATATCGAAAATGCTTTCAAAATCATACTTGCCCGTATGAGTTACCAATAGTTTCAGCATCCGCCCAGTCCGATAGTTTGTATTTTTCGTCTCAAAAACAATTCCACAACCGGAACCTCGTTGCTTCGCCCCCCGAATTTGTGGAATACATAAGACATCTGGACAATGTGTTTGTAGAACATTTTTCCAGGTTGTGTCATATGAAAGGAGTTGCAGAATACTTTTTTCAAGCTCTTCAGTTTGATCCCCATTATTCTTGCTGCGAAAACTTTGACCCAAATTTTCTTCTTAGATTTTTTATTAGAGTTAGAATTCACTTTGTTGTTAGATTAATAAACTTAAGAATTAAAGAACCTAATTTCAATTCTGCATTTGTAAATTTTTTTCGACCTGTGATATATTATATAATTATTAAGTAGTTTTCTATTTATTTATTTACTTTATTGTTTTTATTACTTTTTAATTATAGTATAGGGTGTCCCAAAATTAACGCAAGATTTCTAGGGTGTCCCAAAATTAACGCAAGATTTCTTGCTAGATAGAGACCGGGATCCGTGTGTTGGTGAGTTGGAGAACCATCAACGGGATAGGAGCTTTGCTGGATTCTCTAAAGTATGAAAATGGGTAGTCCGCAGGTTGGCTAGGAAGCTTAGATTCTTTTCAAAAATCGAAGCCTGAGAGGAAAATACATATAAAGTCACAGTCGGTCATATGACCATAAATAAATTTCGAATTTCAATTTTAAATACCCACTTGTTAAATAAAGTGTTAAAGTTTTTTTTATACGGAAATTTATTTAATGTCATTTTGTGTGACAAAACAAATAATTGAAAAATAAATAAAAGAAGAACGATCCAACACATAAGGTAAAATTTTAACACCATTTACATTTATGAACATGAATAAATATATGTAATGTATATATGCACGTAGAGGTATATATGTATACGTTGCATATCTGTACTTTGTGCTTCAATTCAAAAGACATAATCTTTTTTTTTAAATCAATCCCCAAAGGTATCCTTAAGGATAGTTTGAGAAGCTATAAGGCTTCCTGAAAAAGGAATAATATTAAAAATCATAAAGAACCCAGCAGGATTACGTGGCCGGACTCATCCTGAACATTTGGCACTCGCAAGTTGTAGAAGCCCGGTAGCCTAGAGTGTCTAGGCACCGACAAAAAAAGGCACCGGAGTAAAAGCCTGCAGCAGTTCGACCACCATCATATATATTTTTACATATATTTTTTTTATTTAAAATGTTGATTAATTTTGTTTTAAACATTAATTTTCACTTAAAATTAAAATTGTGGTGATACAACGATTAATTAAAGTCAAATCTTTTTGGTGAGATACGTTCCGCGAAACGTAATATAAAATAAGTTTAATTTGCTTTGTTTGAAGTTAAGTGAACAATTTCGTACAGCTGTAACCTACATAAATGTATATTAAATTATTCATCAACCCAGCCTTCCAGCGGCAGTGGCCACTACAGCAGAAGAAAGGGTAAGTCAATTTTATTTCATTTGAATGCATATACATATAAACGAATAATAGCGCGGTTATACGAAAGTGTTCCTACAAAAAAAAAGAAAAGAAAAAGATATACATATACATAATATATGTAGCTTCAAATAAAGAAGGGGGGTTTCGCAAAAAGGGCGTTGAGATTTGAAAAGAAGAAGATAGTAAAAGAGATCTTGAAGATCCAACTTTTTAATAAATCGAAGACGATTCATATCGAGTCAATTAGATTTTGCTTGATTGGCGTATGATTGCCACTTACAATTAATTTGTTTGTAAAATAAATTAAATTTTTGTCGTGAAAAATTAAATTTTTGGTTAATTTTAAATTGAATTTTCACTTGTTCATTAAATTAAAGCTTTTAAAATTTAAAGATTTTAATAAACCATTTTGTTATAAAAAAAAAGAGGAAATAAAATGGAATTTTTATGAAGCCTAAGACCATAAAGATGATGGCTTAAGTTTTTTGCATGAAGGGATGAGAGAGTAAGGGGGAAATGGGGAAGAAGTGGTAAGGAGAAGAAGCCATTCAAAGAGGTTGCTCTAGCGAGGGAGTCAACCAGGTAGGGAGGGTTTAAGGAAGATATCTCGCGCATCATCAACACCGGGATGCTAGACTGGCTTTTTTTTTGTGATGAGTCCAGGGTCGAAGAACCTTCGCAACCGCTGAGCTACGGGTTCAATAATGCCAGTCTCGACCCCACACAGGCAAAGTGGCTCGTTACAAATGGCGCCCGCAACGTGGAGCCCTCTATCTGAATTCTGAAGATTGTAACGAATCCTATTGATTTCACCCTTTATCCTTTGCACTCACACTATGAACCATAGCCTACAGGAAGCTATAGTCCAGTCCTGTAAGCAGGAATGAAGGGTGTTCCGGTATCTCTTTGGCTGGCATGCTTGCAATGGGCTTAGCTCGTCGAAAATGGCTGGGTTCTTGCCAAGGGATACCAAAACGTGTGTTACGTAAAATCATGCCGAGATGGTTGTAGGTATAAAAACATGGATAATACAAAAATTTGGATCTAAAATATTAGGACCCTAAATTCATCCTTAAGAAAAAAAAAAACATATGAATTATTGTTCGAATTTCGACAAATTGAAAGGATTGATCGAGGAAGAAATTTCAAGTAACAACCTTAGAGAAGGAAGGACAAGATGTTATGTCCATAAGAGGTATATCCCACCCACGCATCACTAACGTGGCACGACCTTGGCTACTGCTACCTCGACGTCGTTTGCAGTAACCCCCTAATTTCATATGTGGTGACTTACCGAAGGTTTTCTAAAATGGTCACATTTACCCTATAAATAATCTTTTAGCAATCCATGAAAATTACTAACTTGTCAAATTCATTTGTCTATCAATTTAATAATCATAATTCGTTCACTGTTTAAAACGTTATAAATTTAATTTTATTTTCCAAAGAAAGTAAATAAAATATATATAAAAGATAACAAAAAACTATAAACTAAAGAACAAAAATGAGATAAAAATAATAATATGCAATTAGGATGAAATATATAAGTCTAAATCTTAAGTTGTATGTGTTTTATACAACTATTAATATAAATGTATTGTTTTTGTATTCGTTTTTAATTTCTTCTTTTTATTTCGTGTCTCTTTGCATTTTCTTTTAATATTTATTGGTTTATTTTTAAGATTAATTTAGTAGAATTAATTAAACAAATTTATTTCCATTAAGATAAAATCTGAAGTAATGTTCTTTTTTTTTTTTTTTAAATTTCAAAGGGTCGTAACCGTCTAATTCCTTTATGCCTACTTTTAGACAATATATTATTATTTTTTTTATAGCCTACTTTCAGGCAAACTTTCAAGAAATTTCTGTTTTATTTGTTTTCAAACTATGTGTGTAATATGAGTGTATATGCTTTACGCAATTTCCAACAAAAAAATTCTCAATCAAATTTAAATAAGTAAAAATCACTTACCGAGCTTTTTTAAATGTATGTAATAAAAAAATTTAACCTTGTTGTTATTATGGTGATCGATGAGGTTTTGATTTTTTGTTGTTTTAGCCGTCGAGGTGGTGCACCGCTTCGAGGATAAGCATACAATCCCAAAATATGATTGTTGAACGATAAATGTGTACCTATTTTCAAATAATTTAAATTTGATTGAATTTAGTATATGTATGGAAAAATAGCTTTAATTTTCTTTTTAAACCTAATTATTTTAGTTTAATTGTCTATTTTTTTATATTTTCTCTTTTCTTTTTTTTTTTTTTAGATATAAGTTTGATACTTTATTACTTTTGATTTAAAATTTTAATTTTAGTTTTTCTTAGTCTTTCATATATGTATGTATATGTAATGATATAAACACAAAAAAAAATACTATACTAAGATAAATGATAAATAAAATAAAATGGATCATCTGGTACTTAGCTTTTGAGAGGTTGAAATTTGTTGATAGATGGTCGTATGTACTTGCTGTTAGATATTGTGCTTGTGCGGATGGTTGTACATTGCTGCTGTTATGAATGGAGTGAATGTGGATGGTTGTATGATTTTGCTATTTCTGTTGTGCACTTGGATAGTTGGGTGGTTGCATGATTTTGCTGATGTGGACGAAAGGAATGTGGATGATGGATGTAGTGTTGTATTTGGTGATTCCTGGTTGGATGTTCTTGCTGTTGCGGATGGATGGATGGATGGTTTATTTTGATGACCTTGTTGGATGTTCTTGCTGTTGCGGATGGATGGATGGATGGATGGTTTATTTTGATGACCTCGTGGTTGTTGTTGGAGTCGTGTGAGCGTGGATGGTCGAGGTAGTTTCGACGATGATTTTCTTGGCTTGTACTTTGTTTTTCTGGGCTTTTGTTTGACCAAATGGTTTGGTGGCGTTTCTTTTGTCCAAAGTTGAAGTTCAATTAAATCTCGTCCGCTCTTAAAATTGTTGGTTCCTCGTGGCGACTAGACGATAAGTCTTGTTGGATGTCTTTTACTTTAATCTTATTTTTTTGCGCACCAGGAACCAAATGAAAGATTTGTCTTGGCCCCTTTTTTTTTTGGTTTCTCGGTTTTTCTATTGTCGAAATTATTTGACGAAACTGGGCATTTAAAGATGGGAGTGGATCCGGTCTTTGTTTTTTTGCTTTTTGAATCTGACATTTATCTGTAAAAATCCAATTGCATTTTAAAATTAAATAATGGATTTTTCTTCATATAAGTGTGATATGACTTAATAATTTTGGTCAAAATTCTTGAAAATTAAGAAAACGCGTGAGTCCATACGTTACCAATACTAATGCCTTTCTTGGTATTAGTTACCGATCACGTTTCTTTTTTACTTTTTCCTTTTTTTCTTTTATTTCATTCATCCTTTAGTTTGCTTCTTCATGTGTTTTGCTTTATAGTTCCATTTTTGATTCCCTTTCGATGTCCTTGACCATGCATGGTCTAGTGGTCTCGACATTGGATCCCGTCGTCACTGTCAGACCCCTCGGGTTCGAATCCCACTTCCTTCATTCTTATATTTTTTTTATTGGTTTTAGATTTTTACCTTTATTTTTGTCTATAAGCTCCATTTAATTTTTTTTTTCTTTTAACAATTCTGAAACCCACTCCTCATCCTTCACGTAAATTTCTTTCCTTTTTTTTTTTTTTATTGTGAATTGTGTTCGTCATGATCATTATCGTTATACGACAATCTTCAACTACAATACATGATTGCATTCCAAAAAAAAAACAAAACAAGTCCGTAAAGATGTCCCCCTGAAAGTATGCATCAACCTACTACTACTAGCTTCTACCAAAAACCTTTTCATTCAAATTTCCAAACTGTTATACTCTCTCATACATTGCTTCATCATACCAAATTAAACAAAATAATACTGGAACACGCTTGCGTATACGCAATTTCAATTTTTAATATTATCTATTTCAGGATTTTATTTTTTATTAAAAAATATCATTTCTCACAAACCTGCTTACTTTTCCGAAAGCTTATGAGGTAAAAGGAACAGGAAATAAAACAAAAAAGAAAAGAGACTCATGCACAGACTGACTGCCGGGCATATGAGATATGACTTTTACCTTCGTATGTCCTTACAGTGGAATATTCCTACACGTTTTCCATTCATGTCTTCTAGTTCGTACAGATTGTTTCCTATAACCTTTTTTATTCTCATTTTCAGAAATTTCGGAGATAACTTAGCGCTGATTTTCTTGGATGCGTCACTCAGTATAAAATTCCTTCTGAAAACTACTTCACCCACGGAAAATTTAATGGCTTTACTGCGAGTATTATACGCGTTCTCATATTTGGTGTGAGCATTTGCTATGGATTCTTTAATATGTGAGTGTAAAATGTTCATTTGTGACGCCTTTGACAATGTTTTAATCTCGGAATTATTAAGGGCGTTGAGATCTTTCAGAAGTTGGTAATCAGCACCATGTTCAACCATTGGTTGGCCAAACAATGCCTCGTATGGCGATACACTTGTAGCGGAATGTATTGTTGTACGGAGAGCGCACGCGATTGAGGGGAGGTGAAAATCCCAATTACGTTGGTCTTGATCGATGTAAGATCTAATTGCTGCTAAAATTGATCGATTCACCCTCTCGCTTGCGTTAGCTTGAGGGGAGTAAGCCGCGGTTCTCACATGATTAATTCCAAACGAAACCATGAGCTTTTCAAATTCCTTGCTTGTAAACTGTTTTCCGTTATCGGAAAGAATTGTTTCCGGTACACCAAACAGACATAAAACATTTTCAGTAAGAAACTTTATTACCGTATCCGAAGTAGCTTTTCTCAAAGGTTTAATTATGACAAATTTCGTTAGTTGGTCTAAAGCAATAACAATATGCGTGTTTCCGGTTTTCGAGCGAGGGTAAGGACCTAAGAAATCAATGTATAGCATTTGAAAAGGCCTCTCTGCCGTAAAGGCTTTTCCCATTGGTGGTCTAAGGTAACTGTTCGGTGCTTTACATGATTTACAAACATCACACCGTGCAATGTAAGCTTTCACCTGTGTTGCCATGCCAGGCCAAAAGAAACGAGTACGTAATCGGTACAAGGTTTTCGATATACCGCCATGCGATGCTCTTGGCGGCCGATGAGCCAATCCTATCAAAAGATCGGTTAAGGCTTCCGGAACCCAGAGCTTCCAAATAAGGTCATCCTCCAACGGATTACCTGTGCAATGTTGGACCTTCTTATAAACGAAATTGTTCGATACTTGAAGATCCGGTAGCTGCTTCTTTTGATTTATGACTGTGTCGATGATCTTTAAGTATTCCTCACTTTGAAAACTGGGGTCTTCAAGATCTATGTGCAGCGCGTCAGAGTCCTCGTTCACAACCGAAACATCGTGGGCCAGTGCTTCTATTTCAAATGCCCTCGATAGAGCATCAGGGACAACGTTCTGTGAACCTTTCCGATGTTCGATTGTGAAGTCAAACCCTTGAAGTTTCAGGCTCCATCTTGCCAAACGACCGCTTAAGTCCTTTTGACTCATCAGCCACTTTAAACTTGCATGATCGGTGATTATCTTAAACGCTTGACCTTCCACGTATGCTCGAAACTTTTTAACTCCGACCACTGCTGCTAAACACTCGCGTTCTGTTACGCTATAATTGCGTTGTGCCTTATTCAGTTTCTGGGAATGGTAATATATAGGTTTTTCATTACCTTCATTGTCAAGTTGACAGAGAACACAGCCAATGCCTGTGTTTGAAGCGTCGCATAGGATTATAAATTCCTTACTAAAATCTGGGTTGATTAAAACAGGATCAGAAGTCAATGTTGCTTTTAAGTTTTCGAAGCTTTTACAGCTTCTTCTGTAAATTCAAATTTCTTTCCTTTCTTCAAACAATCTGTAAGCGGACTGGCCAAAGTGGAAAAGTCTTTGATGAATCTTCGATACCAGCCTGCCATTCCTAAAAATCGTCTGACCTGTCTTGGTGTCTTAGGAACTGGAAAGTCAACTATTGCCGAGATTTTTTCCTGATTGGTTTTAATACAACCATGGCCTACTACGTAACCTAAAAATTTCACTTCCTTAAAACAAAATTTGGATTTTTGAACGTTAATAGTTAAACCTGCCTGCCTAAGTCTATCTGCTAACACTTTCAAGAGTTTTATGTGATCTTCGAATGAGCTTGACACTACCAGCAAATCGTCTACATATGGGAATATTTGTTCTCGCAGTGCAACCGGTACAACTTTATCTATGACTTCACACATTGTTTGACACGCGTTTTTAAGGCCAAATGGCATGACCTTGAATTGCATTAATGGTCTACCTGGAACCGTAAACGCCGTTTTTTCCTTTGATGACTTCTCCAGAGGGATTTGCCAGAACGCGTCCTTCAAATCGATGCTTGAAATCCAACGAGTATCTGGAAGACGAGATAGCAAACCCTCTATATGAGTCATTGGATACGCATTTCCCTTTGTCTTCGCGTTAACTTTCCTGTAGTCGAGGCACAGTCGATTCTTTCCTGGCTTCCGAACCAGAACTACTGGAGAGCTCCACGCACTGGAACTCTCTTCTATAACACCTAACTCTAGCATACGATCCAACTCCTCATACATCAGTTTTTGCACTGCTGGAGAAATCGGGTAAAAACGTTGTTTGATTGGCTCCGCATCTCCCGTATCAATTTTGTGTTCCGTCAGTGAAGTTTTCCCAAGGCCTAAAAGAGCAGAAGATGGAAACATGTTGATGGTTTTCCTTAATGTTTCTGACTGCACATCCGTCAATTCATGGGCGTTCGGATCTAACTCTTTTGACGTCGTTGTGTTCAGCGAAAGTTCTGAGATGAGGCCAGGGGCTATATTAAAATCTTTCCAGAAATTAATACCAAGGTATAAATTCTGCTGAAGTGATGGTACAATATATAAGTACAATTCTTTCTCGATGCCTTTGTAAGAAATCTTGGCCAAGACTTTGCCTACTATAGCCTGATTCTTACCATCCGCGGTTCTTATGTTTTGAGATATTTTGCTGTACTCTATATTTTTCTTGTGTAACATATCGACGCCCCCTGCTCCCAAGCAACTAATACTTGCTCCACTATCAAGCAAACCTTGCATCTGTTCGTCAAAAATTTTCACTGTAGCATATGGTCTAGGATCTTCCGCATTATATAATACCGAAGCTTCTATCGCTTTGAACTCTCGTTTCTTAATTTTGAATTTTTGTCTAAGTTTCATCACCTTTTCAGAGACGGGTGTCTTCGCTTCTGGATTGTCGAAAATTCTATTTCTAACTTTATAATAGTTTTCTAATCTCTCGTGTAAGGTTTTTAGAGGTTCGTTAGGTTTTTGAATTTTGTCTGTTTCTATTGTCTTTGGTCTATGTTCGGGTTTTAGAATTGAAATTGGATGTGTTGGTTCATTTGTTGTTTTTGTTTGAATCTGTGATTCATAAGAAATGATTGGGTTTAAGATGTCAACATTAAGTCCAGGTTCTACTTTTTCGAACAGTTTCCCTTGGACATGGGACTGTTCTTCACCTCGTTTCCCGAACAACGCGGGCATTGCGGTACGGTAGTGTTTTCATATCCACACTTATAACAAAAGAGATTTCTTTGAGGCACTTGGCAATCGAAGTAAGTGTGTCCTTTTTCTTTGCAATTGAAACATCCGAGGTTTCGAACATCCCTACCTGACTTGAAGGCTTCTATATTTGGATCAACCAAACTAACTTCGTCTGTGTCTATTTCGGAAACGTTCCTACGATTTGTTGAGGGTTGTTGGAACTGCGGTTTGAAAACTTTAGATGAACTCGAGTCTTGAGAATTGTTCAAGTATTTTTCAATTTTTCTACAAACGTAGACCATTTCAGGTAAACTATTCGTATGAAAAGTTATTAGCAATTCGCCTATACGTCGTTTGACATTCAGTTTTAATAACTCTACAATCTCTTTAGGTTGTTTCGGTACTCGCAATCTATGGTTCAGTTGTTGTATCGCAGTATAAAAATCATCGAAAGATTCCGAAGACTGTTGTCTTCGATCGAAAAGTTTTCGAGAAAGCTCGGAGTCCGTTTCTAAACTACGATATTGATCTATTAAAGCAGTTTGAAGCGCGTTCCAATCTGCAGTTGGGTTTGCATTTATATAAACCCAGAACCAACTTTCAACTGGCTCTGCCACAAAGTGATGAAAGTTCTGTACTATCTCTTCCCAACAAACGTTATAACTACACCTCACCCTATTCAGTCTTAAAAGGAAGTCATCAACCGTCATTCTTTTCCCATCAAATTTCAACCCCCATTTATGGAAATTAAGGTATCGTTTTGTCGGTGGAAGCGCCTGAGCAGGTTGGTACATACTTTCTAAAGGATCACTCAAGGACATGTTGTTAAGCTGTCTCAAAAATTCATTTGCATTCGAAGAATGATACTCGCCATGATGATGGGCTGTAGAGTCAAGCTGTGGACGATCATCTCTCGTTGAACTATGCGGTATGGTTGGGTTGATTGGTGGAAGACCGTCAGTTCGTTCTCTTCTCGGTTGGGTACTCCTAGGTACTGAAGATACTCCCCGTTCCGCGCTATACCTTCCTGGAGTAACTGCTGACAATGTCCTACGCACGATATCTGCAACCTGTTCTTCTAGGTGGACCCTATTTCGTTCTGCCTCCGCCCTAAATAACTCCATATCTTTGGCGCGGTTTATCCCTATTGCCGCCGTTACCACTTGCTCGATATACCCTCCTATAACCTGATCTTTATCATCCTCAATTTCGTCATCGTCAGCATCCAATTGTGTGTCTTTATTTTCAAGAGAAATCCCAAGGTTTAAACTTTGAATCCTTCGTTCTGTTTGAGTCAACAAAGACTCCGCACTTTCCTCTACTTGATGTCTACCTGTCGGTTGTTGCACTCCATTCAATGAATCTCTGTCATTTCCTTCCGTTGCGCTGTTTTGTTGCTCCGTTACATTTTCTGCTGGATTTCCCGCACCCCTATTCGTAATACTACGCAAAGCATGTATCTTTCTATACTTCCCTAAAGTCAGTCTTCGTTCATTCCCCATCTTTACCTCTATCAATGAATTATATTCGACCACAAATAAAAAGGATTGAATCTACGATTAAATCTAACTAATCCGACCCTGAAGTTTTGAATTCAGACACTCTTTAAAATTCCTACTAACTATCAAAAAAAAATATAGAGAAAGCAAAAAAAAATCCTTACAAAATTAAACTAACTATCGGGTGATTTTTTAAGAGCTTGAGAACTTTTTTTTAAAAAAAACGCATAAAATTTGCAAAATCTCATCGATTCTTTATTTGAAACGTTAGATTGGTCCATGACATTTACTTTTTGAAGATAATTTCATTTAAATGTTGACCGCGGCTGCGTCTTAGGTGGTCCATTCGGAAAGTCCAATTTTGGGTAACTTTTTCGAGCATTTCGGCCGGAATAGCCCGAATTTCTTCGGAAATGTTGTCTTCCAAAGCTGGAATAGTTGCTGGCTTATTTGTGTAGACTTTAGACTTGACGTAGCCCCACAAAAAATAGTCTGAAGGCGTGAAATCGCATGATCTTGGTGGCCAACTTACCGGTCCATTCCTTGAGATGAATTGTTCTCCGAAGTTTTCCCTCAAAATGGCCATAGAATCGCGAGCTGTGTGGCATGTAGCGCCATCTTGTTGAAACCACATGTCAACCAAGTTCAGTTCTTCCATTTTTGGCAAAAAAAATGTGGTTAGCATTGAACGATAGCGATCGCCATTCACCGTAACGTTGCGTCCAACAGCATCTTTGAAAAAATACGGTCCAATGATTCCACCAGCGTACAAACCACACCAAACAGTGCATTTTTCGGGATGCATGGGCAGTTCTTGAACGGCTTCTGGTTGCTCTTCACTCCAAATGCGGCAATTTTGCTTATTTACGTGAAATGTCAAAGCATACTGAGCATCTTTCTCTTTGACACCATGTCTGAAATCCCGCGTGATCTGTCAAATACTAATGCATGAAAATCCTAACCTCAAAAAAATCACCCGATATTACAACCAAAAAAAACTTCAAATCTGTTTTGTTAATTCAAGAATAATATAATAGATATAAAAAAAAAATGTATCCAACGTCAAAGAAAAATTCATGAACAAAACTAGTAATAATAAGTGTCTTCAAGGATAATTCACTACCCTACAGAATTTTGAACTTAACAAATAAAAAGAATAAAAAAATTCACAAAAAAAATATAATCAAGTAATATAAAAAAATTTACTATAAAATATAAATATATATATAATATAAACAAAATCGAAATTAAATTTTTGTTGTATCAATCATAATGTGTAAGGGTAAATGTGCCAAATCGAAACCTTTTCATTTATTTATCATAAACTTAGGTTTATCACCACTTTTCTTTTCCAGGATGCTCTCTCTTTTCCTCTCTCTCAATCTCATTAAATTGCTAAAGTTCAAACAATCACCATTGAAAGAAAAATACATCAGATTTGTAAATTTTTCGTTTTCAAAATTTTTTTTTTAAAGGTTAAAGGTACTCGCTACTAAAGACTAGTTCTGTGACTTTAAATTTTCAGGACGAGCACTTCAAACTTCTCTTCAAGTTCCTTTATTCAAATATCAAAATTCAACGGCAAAAAAAAAATCAGATCAAAATAATCCAAAATTCGGATTAAATTTAACAAATAAACAAAGAATTGTCTATACTTAGGGAATTAACCACTATACCTACATTGAGCGCTACAGACTGAGCAGCGATACAATCATCCACTCACTGGTCGTCAACTGTTAGCTACAATGGATTCATCAAATGTAAATTAACAAAAAAATATTGAAAATCGAAAGATACACAAAAAAGACATATTTTCTTCCTTTGGCATATCCTTTTTCTTTTCTATAAGGACGAATTCGGGCCCCCACGTTGGGCGCCACCTGTAACGAATCCTATTGATTTCACCCTTTATCCTTTGCACTCACACTATGAACCATAGCCTACAGGAAGCTATAGTCCAGTCCTGTAAGCAGGAATGAAGGGTGTTCCGGTATCTCTTTGGCTGGCATGCTTGCAATGGGCTTAGCTCGTCGAAAATGGCTGGGTTCTTGCCAAGGGATACCAAAACGTGTGTTACGTAAAATCATGCCGAGATGGTTGTAGGTATAAAAACATGGATAATACAAAAATTTGGATCTAAAATATTAGGACCCTAAATTCATCCTTAAGAAAAAAAAAAACATATGAATTATTGTTCGAATTTCGACAAATTGAAAGGATTGATCGAGGAAGAAATTTCAAGTAACAACCTTAGAGAAGGAAGGACAAGATGTTATGTCCATAAGAGGTATATCCCACCCACGCATCACTAACGTGGCACGACCTTGGCTACTGCTACCTCGACGTCGTTTGCAGTAACCCCCTAATTTCATATGTGGTGACTTACCGAAGGTTTTCTAAAATGGTCACATTTACCCTATAAATAATCTTTTAGCAATCCATGAAAATTACTAACTTGTCAAATTCATTTGTCTATCAATTTAATAATCATAATTCGTTCACTTTTTAAAACGTTATAAATTTAATTTTATTTTCCAAAGAAAGTAAATAAAATATATATAAAAGATAACAAAAAACTATAAACTAAAGAACAAAAATGAGATAAAAATAATAATATGCAATTAGGATGAAATATATAAGTCTAAATCTTAAGTTGTATGTGTTTTATACAACTATTAATATAAATGTATTGTTTTTGTATTCGTTTTTAATTTCTTCTTTTTATTTCGTGTCTCTTTGCATTTTCTTTTAATATTTATTGGTTTATTTTTAAGATTAATTTAGTAGAATTAATTAAACAAATTTATTTCCATTAAGATAAAATCTGAAGTAATGTTCTTTTTTTTTTTTTTAAATTTCAAAGGGTCGTAACCGTCTAATTCCTTTAAGCCTACTTTTAGACAATATATTATTATTTTTTTTATAGCCTACTTTCAGGCAAACTTTCAAGAAATTTCTGTTTTATTTGTTTTCAAACTATGTGTGTAATATGAGTGTATATGCTTTACGCAATTTCCAACAAAAAAATTCTCAATCAAATTTAAATAAGTAAAAATCACTTACCGAGCTTTTTTAAATGTATGTAATAAAAAAATTTAACCTTGTTGTTATTATGGTGATCGATGAGGTTTTGATTTTTTGTTGTTTTAGCCGTCGAGGTGGTGCACCGCTTCGAGGATAAGCATACAATCCCAAAATATGATTGTTGAACGATAAATGTGTACCTATTTTCAAATAATTTAAATTTGATTGAATTTAGTATATGTATGGAAAAATAGCTTTAATTTTCTTTTTAAACCTAATTATTTTAGTTTAATTGTCTATTTTTTTATATTTTCTCTTTTCTTTTTTTTTTTTTAGATATAAGTTTGATACTTTATTACTTTTGATTTAAAATTTTAATTTTAGTTTTTCTTAGTCTTTCATATATGTATGTATATGTAATGATATAAACACAAAAAAAAATACTATACTAAGATAAATGATAAATAAAATAAAATGGATCATCTGGTACTTAGCTTTTGAGAGGTTGAAATTTGTTGATAGATGGTCGTATGTACTTGCTGTTAGATATTGTGCTTGTGCGGATGGTTGTACATTGCTGCTGTTATGAATGGAGTGAATGTGGATGGTTGTATGATTTTGCTATTTCTGTTGTGCACTTGGATAGTTGGGTGGTTGCATGATTTTGCTGATGTGGACGAAAGGAATGTGGATGATGGATGTAGTGTTGTATTTGGTGATTCCTGGTTGGATGTTCTTGCTGTTGCGGATGGATGGATGGATGGTTTATTTTGATGACCTTGTTGGATGTTCTTGCTGTTGCGGATGGATGGATGGATGGATGGTTTATTTTGATGACCTCGTGGTTGTTGTTGGAGTCGTGTGAGCGTGGATGGTCGAGGTAGTTTCGACGATGATTTTCTTGGCTTGTACTTTGTTTTTCTGGGCTTTTGTTTGACCAAATGGTTTGGTGGCGTTTCTTTTGTCCAAAGTTGAAGTTCAATTAAATCTCGTCCGCTCTTAAAATTGTTGGTTCCTCGTGGCGACTAGACGATAAGTCTTGTTGGATGTCTTTTACTTTAATCTTATTTTTTTGCGCACCAGGAACCAAATGAAAGATTTGTCTTGGCCCCTCTTTTTTTTGGTTTCTCGGTTTTTCTATTGTCGAAATTATTTGACGAAACTGGGCATTTAAAGATGGGAGTGGATCCGGTCTTTGTTTTTTTGCTTTTTGAATCTGACATTTATCTGTAAAAATCCAATTGCATTTTAAAATTAAATAATGGATTTTTCTTCATATAAGTGTGATATGACTTAATAATTTTGGTCAAAATTCTTGAAAATTAAGAAAACGCGTGAGTCCATACGTTACCAATACTAATGCCTTTCTTGGTATTAGTTACCGATCACGTTTCTTTTTTACTTTTTCCTTTTTTTCTTTTATTTCATTCATCCTTTAGTTTGCTTCTTCATGTGTTTTGCTTTATAGTTCCATTTTTGATTCCCTTTCGATGTCCTTGACCATGGTCTAGTGGTCTCGACATTGGATCCCGTCGTCACTGTCAGACCCCTCGGGTTCGAATCCCACTTCCTTTATTCTTATATTTTTTTTATTGGTTTTAGATTTTTACCTTTATTTTTGTCTATAAGCTCCATTTAATTTTCTTTTTCTTTTAACAATTCTGAAACCCACTCCTCATCCTTCACGTAAATTTCTTTCCTTTTTTTTTTTTTATTGTGAATTGTGTTCGTCATGATCATTATCGTTATACGACAATCTTCAACTACAATACATGATTGCATTCCAAAAAAAAACAAAACAAGTCCGTAAAGATGTCCCCCTGAAAGTATGCATCAACCTACTACTACTAGCTTCTACCAAAAACCTTTTCATTCAAATTTCCAAACTGTTATACTCTCTCATACATTGCTTCATCATACCAAATTAAACAAAATAATACTGGAACACGCTTGCGTATACGCAATTTCAATTTTTAATATTATCTATTTCAGGATTTTATTTTTTATTAAAAAATATCATTTCTCACAAGATAGAGTGGCTAAAGAGTTTTTTTCGAGCCAATTCATTTAGTTTTTTTTATAACTTTAAATTAATTTTATAAACATTCTTTTTTTAATTTTTTCAGTTTAAATTTGAATTTGAATTTGATTATGTCGATTTTGTGAGTCCCGGTTACTGGATTGGGTATTTGGTACAGCGTTGCCACAAGTGAGACATAATCAAATTTTTTTTATTAACAAGTGATGTGAATTAAGTGTTTAAGTCTTTGAGCATTCTTGATAAGGAACTCAAATAGCAAGACAAGTAGCACACACTTTTAACAAATCTTAATGCTCGGAAGAGACCCGTTTATGTAAAGGCGTATTCGGAGGTCCTTCCAGCAAGTCATTTATTTTCGGATAGTTTCAGAGTCCTTCAAGGATGAAGTTAGTGATTCGTCCTTGGAGTTCTGAAACTCAAAGATTACATTTTTTCTCAAGTCCTTTTTTTAACAATAGTTAAATAAGTATATTTTAATTTTGTTTATTTATCTGGCTCGCAGAGCACGGCTTCTTCTCCATGTTTATCATTTCTTTTCCTATTCATTTCTCCTCTCAAATTCTCATCCCTTTATTTTTTTATGAAGATACATTTTGAAAATAAACTCAATTTTTTTATCATTAATCATTTTGAAATTTTAAAATTTTTAAATAAAATAACCTAATAAAATTTTTTTTATATCACTTATATTTTAAAAACATTTTGAATTATTTTTCTTTGAAATATTATATTTGATGGTAAGTTCGGACAAGAATTTCAGGTTTGGAGCTGGATGTTTGCGTTGAATTTGGTCACGTATCCTGATGAAATTTTCCTTATCGTCTTTAAAATTTATAGTTGATTTAGGTTTTTTTGTTGGATATCATTTTTAAAATTGAGGTCTAAAGATTTAGTTCAATTTTAAACATCTTGTTGGAAAAAGAGTTGATGTTCGAACTACATATAATCAAAAATATAAACAATTAAAGAATTACAATTACTTTGAATTGAATTGCGAAATACTTACATACATTTATTTTATCTTTGAAAACAGTTTTGAAATTTGAACGTTTTTGATAATCAAGTTTTCGAATTATATTTTTTTTTTCTTCTTCAGTTAAATACTTTTACTTTAGGTACATTTTACATTTTTGAGCACACATAGTGAATTTGCATTTTCTTGGGTTAGACTTTGAAATAGATAGTTTTTATTTTTTTGAGTTTTCCTAGTTCAACCTGCATTAGGACCATAATAGAGTTCGAGTGTCCTGTTCTGTTGGGGGTTTTCGAACTGATCAATTCATTGATCTTGATTTTTTTTCGGATTCAAGAATCGGTAGCGGAAGTCCTTTTTCGTAGTGAAGGGGTATACTCGGTAGATTCTGGTTGAGGTATGAGCAAGCAGAGAAGAAAGTCATTCCAAGAGAAACTACAGGAAGTCAGTTTATATAACGAAGCTAAATTTGAGGAGTTCCATCAAAGATTTAGAAATACGATCGATCGTTTTGATCTGAATAATACGTTTAGTTTTTCGAAAGATATTAATTCAATTGTTTCCGATTTCACATCTACCATGGCTAGTGAAAACGAGAATGTTGACATAGACGGTAGGGTACAAAATACAGCTGAAGGTGAAGTCCCTGCAAGCGGTGGCACTAACCATAATGCAATTAGAGTCGATGAAACAATTGAATTGTTGGATCGCATAGAGTCATCGATAACTGGCAATCAGGTGAGGCTCATGCAGACGTTAAATGTTTTCATAAATAACGTCATAGCAAAGTTGGAGTCGATTGGTATCAATCATCAAGAAAAAAATAATTCAAGGAATATTAATCCGTTTTCGAGTAACGCTGATGGAGGGCCGGAAGTTTTTACCCCAACGCCAAGGGAATCAATGGCACCATCATCTTCCCCTAGCACGTCAGATAGATGTAGGCTTGACCGGTGGCATATCAATTATGATGGGTCTGAGAATGTCTCCGAATTTTTGTTCAAGGTCAATCGTATGCAAAAATCCTCTGCTTATACAGACAAACAGATGATTGCAAATTTTCAAATTTTGCTCTCATCCGAAAGTAGGCCAAACAAATGGTTTTGGGCATATCTTAAAAGAAATCCCAATGCAAAGTTTAGTGAAGTCAAAACGGCAATGAACAAAGAGTTCGGCAGACTCGAAGATGATGTCGAAATATATATGCGTTTGCTTACACGAAGGCAAGGTTCTAAGGAGTCATTTGACGAATTTTACCATGCTGTAGCGGGTCTTAACGACCGATTAATGGAACCGTTCGACGAAAAGAAGATGGTCAACGTTATTCGAAACAACACTAAGGATAAACTTGGTGAAATCCTGTTGGCTTCGAATGTAAAGAGCCTTGAAGAGCTCCGAAATAAAGTGCGAGAGGCTGAGCGATTTTTAGCTAAAAGATCCTTAGCACCAAAAGCAGTTCATGAAATTGCCATTGCGGAAAACCAAGAAGTGGAACCTTTCGAGGGGGAGGAAGTTGCAGCTTTTTCAGGTGCTCGAAAGGCAACTTCAACGGCAAACTATGTTTGCTGGAATTGCGGCCAGAAAGGCCATGCCTATCATTTCTGTCCATCGAGAACCAGAAATTTGTTTTGCTTTCTTTGTGGAGCAAAAGGTGTGAGTACTGTGGAATGCGGTAAGCACTCGGGAAACCTGTACGGGAACGAGAGGAGGAGTGGGGATCTTCGTTCCACCAGGAATGCTCCCAACCCCTCTCAACAATAAAATCATTTCAATCCAACAACAATTCAAGTAAAGCTCTTGATAAAAATGTTCCAATCAAGATCTTGGAACGAAGTCACGTCGAAGATTCTGAAGTTGCATCCAATCCCAAAAAAGCGTTTAATCTTCAGACATTACATGATCGCAAGATGAATTATGCCAAAGTTCGTGCTCGTATTTTGGGCATGGCTATAATTTATTCATTAATTAATTAATTAATTCATATTCAAAAGTGTCGTCGAAGATTTCGTCAACGAAAAAAATTTCGTAAACAAATTGTCGAAACCATAATTTCATCTAATTCAGATGGTCGGATGTATGCCAAAGTAAAGTTTACGATGAATCTGTCTTCGGGTTGTTAGATAGCGGAGCTTCAATCTCCGTTATTGGAAAAGATGCTTGGGCATTGGTAAAGGAAATTGGGGCAGAAGTAACTCCATATAAAAACAAAGTGCGGACTGCGGATGGAAAATCGCATAATATCGTGGGATATTGTGAAGTTCCAACGACGTACAACGGTGTTACTAAACCAATTACCTATTACCTTATTCCCAACCTCACCCAAAAGCTTTACCTTGGGATGAACTTTTGGCGAAATTTTCATTTAATGCCTGAGATCAGCGAAATTGAAGGAAATATTGACAATGGTGAAGAGGAGGTAAATTTTAAAGCTGAAGCGGAACTGATAGATCTTCTTCCAGAACAAAAACTTCAGTTAGAGAAGGTGAAAAATCTGTTTCCAAACCTTATGGTGTTAGGTTTAGGGAAAACAAGTCTAGGATGTCATACAGTCGATACGGGAAACGCTGTACCGATTAAATCTCGACATTATCCACTGTCTCCAGTGCGTCAGGAAGAGGCGTACAAGGAATTGGACCGCATGTTAGAGCTTGGAGTTATTGAAGTCAGTAATTCACCATGGAGCTGTCCGGTCGTTTTGGTGCGAAAGCCGTGTAAAGTTCGGTTATGTCTCGACTTTCGAAAAGTTAACGCAGTCACGGTAAAGGATGCGTATGTCTCACGTTGAAGGCTTGTTGAGTCGGATAAGAGACACTCACTTTATCACGGGGATCGACTTAAAGGACGCGTACTGGCAAATACCCCTTGACGAGAAGTCTCGAGAGAAAACCGCGTTTGCAGTTCCTGGTAGGCCACTCTACCAGTTCAGAGTAATGCCTTTTGGTCTTAGTAACGCGGGTCAGACAATGTGTCGAGTTATCGACCAAGTGGTGCCCAGTCATCTCCGTGATAATGTGTTTGTTTACTTAGATGATTTGCTTATTTGTACTGCAGACTTCGAGTCTCATATGCGCATCCTTACCGAAGTGGCTGCTTGCCTACGTCGAGCAAACCTTACCATCAACTTAGACAAAAGCAAGTTCTGCATGCGGGAGATAAAATTCCTTGGGTATATTGTCGGTCAAGGAACTTTGAAGACTAATCCTGACAAGGTGGAGGCAATGGTCAACTTTCCGCTTCCGACAACAATCCGACAAGTGCGAAGGTTTCTCGGTCTTACCGGATGGTATCGCCGATTCATTCGAAACTACGCTGACGTCACCGCTCCGCTTACGGATTGTCTTAAGAAAAAGACAAAATTTGAATTAACACCCGAAGCGGTGTTGGCTTTTAACAAGCTTAAGGATGCACTTTCCTCATCACCAATTTTAAAACAACCTGATTTTTCGAAAGAATTTGTCATTCAGTGCGACGCGTCTTCCGATGGAGTGGGTGGTGTTCTTTTCCAATTGGATGAGAACGACAACGAATCACCTATTGCCTATATGTCAAAAAAGTTGAATAAAGCGCAAAAAAATTACACGGTTACTGAGCAGGAATTTCTTGCAGCTGTATTAAGCGTCAGGAAGTTTAGGCCCTATGTGGATGGATTACCTTTCAAAATAATAACAGACCATTCTAGCCTAAAATGGCTGATTTCGATGAAGGAGTTATCCGGACGACTGGCTAGATGGAGCCTGGAATTGCAAGGCTATGATTTCAAAATCGAACATCGAAAGGGATCCCTTAACGTGGTGCCGGATGCCCTGTCGCGAATGGAGATGGAAGAGGTTTCTGCAGAGTTAACCGTTTCAAAAACCGACTATGAAGAGCTTGATTCTTTGGCAATAGGTAAAGAGATTGATCTTGATTCTGTTGAATTCGATTCGGAACAATATTCCCAGTTGAGAAATAGCATCCTTTCCAATCAATCTGCTCTTCCTGACCTTGTTGTATCGGGAAAATATATATACAAAAGAGCAAGGTTCAGGACTGGTGATATGGTGGAGGAGGATTCATTGTGGCGTCTTTGGATACCAGATGCTCTCACTCACGAATGTATTAAATCAGTCCATGAATCTAAACTCAGTTGTCATAGTGGTTTTACGAAAACTTATTGTCGTTTAAAAAATAAGTACTACTGGCCAAAAATGGCTAAAGACATCAAAGCGTTTGTGAGTGACTGTGATACTTGTAAAATGGTAAAGGCACCGAATAATGTTCTTCGTCCACCCATCACCAAGCAGATCGTGAAGGAAAGACCAATTCAAAGGTTGTACATAGATTTTTTTGGACCTTATCCGCGTACGAAGCAGGGAAATGTATATGTTTTCGTAGTAGTTGACGCTTTCACTAAATTCGTGTTCCTCAAACCAATGACGAAAGCTACCTCGTCGAAAGTTATAGCTTTCCTCGAAAGCGATATTTTTCATACTTTCGGGACCCCTGAATATATTCATTCCGATAATGGGCGACAATTCATCTCCAGCGAGTTTAAACAGTTTTTGTCCAATTATGGTGTGCAGCATATCCGCACGGCACTATATTCTCCGCAGGCTAACATTGCCGAGCGCGTTAACAGGAGCGTTTTGAGTAAGTTGCGGGTGATGATATCTAAGGAGCAAAATGATTGGGACGTTCATTTGTCAAGCATAGCTTGTGCTCTACGATCCAACGTACATGAATCGTTGAATTGCCAACCATACTTTGCTCTATTTGGTCAAAACATGATATCTCACGGATCCTCATACCGACTTTTACAAAAACTGGATGCCTTGAACGACTCGGAAATGTTAGTCTTGCCAAATGCTGTAAAACCGCCCTCGCGAGACAAAATGTATCGAAGAATATATTCAGGGTTAAGTCAAAAAACACGTACAATACTCGTGCAAAAGCCGTCAATTATCGTGAAGGACAAGAAGTTTTTCATCGAAACGTTAAGCCAAAAAACACGTACAATACTCGTGCAAAAGCCGTCAATTATCGTGAAGGACAAGAAGTTTTTCATCGAAACTTCGCGCAGAGTAACTTTACTCAGGGCATTAACGCTAAACTTTTGCCTAAATTTGTCAAATGTCGCGTTAAAAAAGTTATAGGCAGTGCAATGTATGAACTTGAAAACTTAAATGGCAAATCCTTAGGCATATTCCATGCCAAGGATATGAGACAATGAATACAATTTTTTTAATTTGTATTTGCCCGGCTAGATAAAACTTAAGTGGGTTCGCGTCCCACTTTTTCCTTAAATCAAATTATTCCTGGTACAAAAAAAAAAAAAAACACTTTCCTAATTCGTTTCACTAAGAAACATTTTTTAAAACATTTTAAATTTGTTTTTCCGACGGCAAAACATTTTTCTTTAACTTCTATTTCCCGTCGGCAAAACATCTTTCTCAAACTTCTATTTCCCGACGGCAAAACAAAAAGAAAAAGAAAACAAAAACAAAACTAACAAAATGTAACCGTATGGTCAATGCATAACCAAACTCCAATTCCCATACGAGGTATGTGTATATGTGCGTATGTATATTTTTGTGTTTACCTTTTAATTGACTAAGACTTAATCCGATTACCTTATTGCTGATCAATACTAGAGTTTCTTTGATGTTTACTTCCTGTTTTTTTTTGGCAACGTAAATTCGTTTCAAGTCACGATTTTTTTTTGGAATCATTTTTTCTCGATCTATGTTTTTATTAGATATGTCGTGGGTTCCTTTGCTTGTTCCTTGTGTGCGAGACACTTGCAAAACGCAAAGCCCTGTTACCTACATAGTTCAATTTCAAACTAACCGAAACCGGGTATCCCTAAAGTATGCAACACAAAAAAGGCAAAACTTACTATCAGATAGTAATCGTTGCAGATACAGAGGCGGTAAGGTGGAAATGTTGGTCAAGTTTAAGTCCAAGATTCCTAAGAAGCAACATTTCCACTTTACAAGAAGAGATCAATCCGTTTGATTTAGAAGCGTTAGATAGAGACCGGGATCCCTGTGTTGGTGAGTTGGAGAACCATCAACGGGATAGGAGCTTTGCTGGATTCTTTAAAGTATGAAAATGGGTAGTCCCCAGGTTGGCTAGGAAGCTTAGATTCTTTTCAAAAATCGAAGCCTGAGAGGAAAATACATATAAAGTCACAGTCGGTCATATGACCATAAATAAATTTCGAATTTCAATTTTAAATACCCACTTGTTAAATAAAGTGTTAAAGTTTTTTTTATACGGAAATTTATTTAATTTCATTTTGTGTGACAAAACAAATAATTGAAAAATAAATAAAAGAAGAACGATCCAACACATAAGGTAAAATTTTAACACCATTTACATTTATGAACATGAATAAATATATGTAATGTATATATGCACGTAGAGGTATATATGTATACGTTGCATATCTGTACTTTGTGCTTCAATTCAAAAGACATAATCTTTTTTTTTTAAATCAATCCCCAAAGGTATCCTTAAGGATAGTTTGAGAAGCTATAAGGCTTCCTGAAAAAGGAATCATATTAAAAATCATAAAGAACCCAGCAGGATTACGTGGCCGGACTCATGCTGAACATTTGGCACTCGCAAGTTGTAGAAGCCCGGTAGCCTAGAGTGTCTAGGCGCCGATAGAACGGCCCGAAAGGTTGAGGTTATTAGAATTCTCTTGCAGCGTGATTTCGACAAGATTCAGCGATATTGCGACGACTGGAAACTGAAAATAAATGTCCAGAAGTCGGAGACAATTCTGTCCGGACTCCGTTGGCTAGGGCCACGAGGGATACGTGCAAGAATTGGCGCAAGATGGTCATCGTTGATCTTCACGGGCAGCCATTAGCGAGCAAAAGTGTAGTGAAGTACCTCGGTATCTGGTTAGATCAGTATTTATATTTCGACAGACATATAAATGCTGCTCTGACCAGGGCCAGAGGAGCCTTCGCTCTGACGAAACGGCTGTTTTACAGCAGTCGGCTTGACCCCAGAGTGAAGGTAATTTGCTACATGGCCCTCATACGGCCGATGATCGTTTATGGTTGTCCTGTGTGGTTCAACGTTGCCCCTTCCCAGATGGAGAAGTTTCGGGTGTTCGAGCGGCAGTGTTTACGACGCTGTACCGGCTTATATCGAACAGCCGAATCTTCTTACGTGCATTGCTATTCCAACGAGGTCCTATACAACGGGGCTCGAATCAACAGAATTGACAATTTCGTGATAAAACTCGTTCGAGGTCACATTGCAAGAGCTATGTCTTCGACCAACAATTTAATTTTCGGGGCGTTCTATCCGAACGACGAGTATTTTGAAAGTGCACGCTTGAGCGGCTTCATTCCACCAGAGGCATTCCTCTTTTTAGATAGATGCGGTCTGATACAGGATAGATTGGCAGTTCCGCTAATCTACCACGTCAGACGACGAACCGTGGATAGGCGACTCCTGTACAATCGGGACGTCATGGCACAAGACGGAGCAGAGCTCCTTCGGTTCAGTAGGGCTGTGTCCGAACGGGACCGAAATGATAGGGTGAAGCAGGAGAACCAGTTTTGGTGGCTTCAATCGGCACTTGATAGTGGGTAGTCGGGATGGGGTTTAAAGCCTTGGCCGGCTTACATACTTGTTTTATAGTTTTAGGGTTTAATTTTAAGTAGAATAGGCATGGTGGCACAAAAAAATACAAAAAATACAAAAAAAAAATACAATAAAAATACAAACAAAAATACAAAAAAAATAAAAATATAAAAAATAAAAAAAATAAAAAAAAAAGACAACAAAATATGAAAAAAAAAAACGTTAGATAGTTAGATTTGCTGCTGTGGTTGTTCTAGTTTTAAGTAGTTTATAGGTAGAATAGGTAGTTTTAGTTAGCTTTAAGTTTTATATTGAGGACCTTATTTTAAGTAGTTTTTAAGTAAAAATAAAAAAGGATATTGACATTAGTTTTTCTAAATTTTCTAATGAATACAAAAATAAATAAAATGAATTGAAGTTAAATAGATCTTAGGGCCGAAAGGCATTAGCATTAAGTATTATTGTTTAACTTAGAGTGTCCGTATGGGACCAGTAAGTTAGTTGTAAGTTATGGTTAATTAGGCTAGTTTTATGAATTTTTGTCTAGCTTTAAGATAGATTTAAGATTGAATTAATAAAAATGAATTTGAAAAAAAAAAAAAAATCTAGGCGCCGACAAAAAAAGGCACCGGAGTAAAAGCCTGCAGCAGTTCGACCACCATCATATATATTTTTACATATATTTTTTTGTATTTAAAATTTTGATTAATTTTGTTTTAAACATTAATTTTCACTTAAAATTAAAATTGTGGTGATACAACGATTAATTAAAGTCAAATCTTTTTGGTGAGATACGTTCCGCGAAACGTAATATAAAATAAGTTTAATTTGCTTTGTTTGAAGTTAAGTGAACAATTTCGTACAGCTGTAACCTACATAAATGTATATTAAATTATTCATCATCCCAGCCTTCCAGCGGCAGTGGCCACTACAGCAGAAGAAAGGGTAAGTCAATTTTATTTCATTTGAATGCATATACATATAAACGAATAATAGCGCGGTTATACGAAAGTGTTCCTACAAAAAAAAAGAAAAGAAAAAGATATACATATACATAATATAGCTTCAAATAAAGAAGGGGGGTTTCGCAAAAAGGGAGTTGAGATTTTGAAAAGAAGAAGATAGTAAAAGATATCTTGAAGATCCAACTTTTTAATAAATCGAAGACGATTCATATCGAGTCAATTCGATTTTGCTTGATTGGCGTATGATTGCCACTTACATTTAATTTTGTTTGTAAAATAAATTAAATTTTTGTCGTGAAAAATTAAGTTTTTGGTTAATTTTAAATTGAATTTTCACGTGTTCATTAAATTAAAGCTTTTAAAATTTAAAGATTTTAATAAACCATTTTGTTATAAAAAAAAGAGGAAATAAAATGGAATTTTTATGAAGCCTAAGACCATAAAGATGATGGCTTAAGTTTTTTGCATGAAGGGATGAGAGAGTAAGGGGGAAATGGGGAAGAAGTGGTAAGGAGAAGAAGCCATTCAAAGGGGTTGCTCTAGCGAGGGAGTCAACCAGGTAGGGAGGGTTTAAGGAAGATATCTCGCGCATCATCAACACCGGGATGCTAGACTGGCTTTTTTTATGTGATGAGTCCAGGGTCGAAGAACCTTCGCAACCGCTGAGCTACGGGTTCAATAATGCCAGTCTCGACCCCACACAGGCAAAGTGGCTCGTTACAAAACGTTTAGCAAATGCTCTACCGAATCACCAATCACGCCTCCCAGTCTGCTTTTTCTCTTTTTTAAGCCTCCCCAATACAAAAATCAGTGATAAAATAGTTTTAACGTGATGCGCTTTGCGTTTTTAAGCGATGATTTGATTTATTTATATTAAGAAACTAAAAATCTACAATTCAATTAATCTTATAACATAAATATGGAAAATGATGTACATACGTTTATAAATTAAATGAAATTCTTATCAAATATATTTTTCTTTTCTTTGTACTACAAAACTATGGATCTATACAAATATTTATATATATATTTATTCTTATGGTGTTAAAAAGTCATTAGATGAGTCATTTTCGTCGTTGGGTTCGACTTTTGTTACATCACTTTGTCCTTTCTTAACGTGAACTGCCGAAAAATGTCTACGAAGTGAACTCTTATCATTACAACCAGGACACGAAAACAACATTCCTTTATGTGTCAGGAGATGTCTACTCAATCCGGATGGGTGAAGAAAACTCTACAAAAGAAAAAATAAATTTAGAAAAACATACTCCACTAGCTTCCTGTGGGATAGACTACACTCACTTTGGGACACAAATGGCATTCATTTTTGGTTATTTGAGGCACGGCCAGGTGAACCGCATTTATGTGTTGTTTCATTAATAATCTCTGCACAAAGGACCTCGGACAGTGGGGACATTGGTGATAGCGGTTGACGGTGTAGACCATACACACCGTGACGCTTGAGGATTTCCTTTTGCATGAAATTCTTGCCGCACTGATCACAGGTGTAGGGTTTTTCACCAGTATATATATAGATATACTCACTTGAACATTGACTATACCAACATCTTCAACGACATATTTTGAATCAGAGCTGTTATCGAGTTGGTTTGAATGGATGTCATCTTCATCCTGGTCGTCCCTCCTTTCGTCCTTCAGATATTGAATGTCTCCATTTTCTTCGACTGAAAGTACAAAAGAAATTAAGTTGTAAACCAAACTCCTCAAGCCCCACCACAAACTCACTTTGATAGGATTCGATCTCACAATCTTGTTCAGTCTGCCCAATGTCGGGATTGGAATCCTCGAAGTCTGCCAAGAAGATGAATTCATCCATCTCCTCGGCCTCGTTGTTGGCCTTCCTCTTCCTCACACATGTTCTCCACCATTTCAGTCTCATCATCAACGCTCCCAATGTGAATTATTTCATGATTTCGATGATCCTCACCTTCGCTGTTGTTCTTTGCTTCGTATGCATATCAACATTTCTGAATTTTTCTCGACACCATTGTCGTCGCTGTAGAACACAGTTTGGTTTTGATCCTGTTCCTGCTCGTGTTAATTTTCCTGTTCGTCGGGAATCTAGTCAGAGGAAGTTATCTCATTGTCAGCATCTGCTTCTTGTCGAAGTTGTTCTTCATGTTGTTGCTGCAAATGCTGTTGCTGTTCTCGTCGCTGTATCTGGCCCAGAGAGACTGCGTTTGACTGGGGTGTTGATTGCATAAACACCCCAAACTCTTCGAACAATGGTCGAGTGTCTTCACGTCGCATTTGTTTGAGTTTTTACTCACTCGTCATTTGAATCAGGATTGTTTAGAAAATTTCTTCGGTAAGATTAGGTGCGCTAACGGAAATAATTCCCGACCTAGTTGTCAAGATTTCCAGAGCGCTTTTCAGAAAATTTGGGGTATTCAATACCTTAAAATTGTTAGAAGGGGCAATTGTAGTGTAGAAGAGGATAGGAGTTTAAACAAAATATTTAGTTCAGGTAAAAATTTAAGAGGAGATATAGATTGGTTGCATTATGAGCAAGATGATGATCCAGATAGCATTTCCAGGATTGTGTTATCTAACGACATAAGTGGAGATGAGTTCATTAATGAAAACAGCTTTGTTTATGTTTGTGGCTGGCTATATCGAAAATGCTTTCAAAATCATACTTGCCCGTATGAGTTACCAATAGTTTCAGAATCCGCCCAGTCCGATAGTTTGTATTTTTCGTCTCAAAAACAATTCCACAACCGGAACCTCGTTGCTCCGCCCCCCGAATTTGTGGAATACATAAGACATCTGGACAATGTGTTTGTAGAACATTTTTCCAGGTTGTGTCATATGAAAGGAGTTGCAGAATACTTTTTTCAAGCTCTTCAGTTTGATCCCCATTATTCTTGCTGCGAAAACTTTGACCCAAATTTTCTTCTTAGATTTTTTATTAGAGTTAGAATTCACTTTGTTGTTAGATTAATAAACTTAAGAATTAAAGAACCTAATTTCAGGAACAAAATGCTCACAATTATGCATTTGTAAATTTTTTTCGACCTGTGATATATTATATAATTATTAAGTAGTTTTCTATTTATTTATTTATTTTATTGTTTTTATTACTTTTTAATTATAGTATTTATAAAAAGTATTAATATTTTTTTTCTTCAAGCATGGTGCAATAGGCCTACCGGGGAAACCGAACACCTTATCAAAAAATCGGTTAACGCACTGAAAAGCATACCTCATGGGTAGTGTGGAAATGCTTACATTGTATTATAACTAGAACCTCATTATTATGATTATTATATATTTATTATCATCTCTGCTATAATATATTACGTATAATTATAAAAAATAAATGTACACATTATAAATTGAAAAAAAAAAATATTTATTTTCAAGAGAGGCATCTAACGATTAACTAAGCAAAGTAAGTTTAAAATTGAGTGGACTACAAATGGCAAGTATTGAATAACATACATAAACAATCATTAAGACTCTTCAAACAAATATTTACATTTCTAAACTATGGAAACTTAATCAGCAAACTCTTTTCTTCCCTCATTTCATATTCGAAACTTTTAAGACTAATGTGCACATAGGTACATACACGGCTTTTAGAGGCTATCCAAATTCATGAAACTCTAAAACTTTAAAGACACGTGCCAAAACTTGCAACATCGAAAACAGAAGTAATTAAATTAAATATCCAAAGCAAATTTTAATTGATTGAATTACTCATTTAAATGTTTATCGATAACATGCAATATCCAAGGCATCGGAATTATCAAAAACCAACCGGTCTGATTTTTTTTTTTTTTTTTTTATAAAGTACAGGCACTCAAGGGGATATTAATACCCTTAACACGTTTACGGTTAAACACAGTGCGAGTATTAGGAAAATAGGAAAGGATTTAAGAGGAGATACCGGTGCACATTGGTCTTAAAATTTTGAATATTGAAATGAGAGGGGAAAACAGAGTTGGGTAAAGCATTCCACATTCTCGATGAGCGGCTAAAAAAAGAATCTCTATACTTAACAGTACGTCCGAAATTGAGCTCGAGGGTAAACTGATGAGCATTCCTGGAAGTGCGAGTATTACGGCTGAATTGTTTGAGGGGGGGGAATGCAACTGGCTAATTCGACAGAACATTGTTTGTAAAAGTATCTGTAAAACAACGAAAGGCATGAAACATTACGCCGGTGTTCGAGAGATGTAAATGTTTCGGTTATAGTTCTATCGCCGATCATTTTCAAAGCTCTTTTTTGTATCCTATCTAGGCTCAAACTTGTTTTAGGGGCACCTGCCCAAATATGCGAGTTATATTCAAGTTTTGGACGAATGAAGGCTTTGTAAATTACAGCCAGATCAGAAGGGGTGAAAAATTTCTTACACCGTCGGAGAAATCCTAAGCACCTGGCAGCATTTTTGGCAATATCAAATATGTTATCATTCCATAAAAGGTGATCTGTGATATACATACCGAGTACTGACAGTTGATTAGTTTCCTGGATGCAAGTGCCACTCATAGATAGCGGCATCGGGGGTATATTACGCTTTAACGACAGGAGACAGCATTGGGTTTTCGAAGCATTAAATTCTACACGGTTTTTGATTCCCCATTGGACAATGCTGTCAAGATCAGAATTTAATGAGCTTATCATACGCTGCCGTTGAAGTTCCACATCCGAAGGACAAGGATGTGAATCTAAAAACGAATATGAAAAGCTGAGGGTACTGTCGTCGGCGAAACAGTTTAATGGATTAGAAGTGGCAGACAAAAGATCATTTATGAATATAAGGAAGAGAGTCGGAGACAAAACGGAGCCCTGGGGGACACCAGCATTTATTTTATGAATTTCAGACTTGAAACCATCCAATACAACTTGTATTGAACGGTTCGAAAGGTAATTTCTAATCCAACGAAGAAGTGATTCATCAATACCAAAAGCACGCATTTTCGATAAGAGAGCTTGGTGCCAAACTCTATCAAATGCTTTTGAAATATCAAGTGCAATAATCTTACTTTCTCCAAAACGATGTAAAGATTTGTTCCACTGTTCGGTGAGATAAACCATGAGATCACCAGTGGACCTATTGCTACGAAAGCCATACTGCCGGTCATTAAGAAGCTTTCGTTCTTCAAGATATTTCTTAAGCTGATAATTAATCAGCGTTTCCATGACCTTGGAAAGAAGGGACGTAAGTGCTATTGGACGATAGTTAGAGGGAGAGGACGATTCGCCTTTTTTAGGGACCGGCTGGACAAATGCTATTTTCCATCCACTCGGAAAGAGACCTGTAGAGTAGGAAAGATGGAAAAGTTTACGCAGTGGTTTTGCCAGCGTTGAAGAACACCTCTTCAGAACGATTGGGGAGATACTATCCGGACCAGCGGATTTGTGTATGTCAAGGTCTTTAAGTACTCTTGCAACTGCACGAGTGCGAAAGAAGATTCGTCCCATAGAATCATGTACGCTCTCAAGAACAGGAGGACTCATGACACTTTCCGGTAGCGTCGAATTAACAGCAAACTGTGCTGCAAGCAAATTGGCTTTATCGATCGAGCTCACATAGGGAGTGTCATTGTGGACGAGCGTTGGAACCGAGGATGACGTGGTGTTTCGTACGTTTTTTACAAATGACCAGAAATTTTTACTACCTTTGGGACATTGTAGTATTTTTTGCCTTAATTTCTGATCATGCAAAAATTTGGTTCGTCGAATATGACCATTACAGGTCTTTCTAGCTTGTTTGAACTTATTCCGGTTTTCCTCAGTAGGGTTGGCTTTATAACAACGGAAACTTACATCTCTGAACCTAATAACCTCTTTACAGCTCGAATCAAACCATGAGTTCTCTTTGGGTTTGATAGATTTCACCCTATTCGGGATAAAATTTCTCATTCCACAAAGAATTAAATTTGTTACCATATCTGCGCTGGAATCCACGTCACTATCGAGGAAGCATAGTGACCAGTTAAAGATCCTGAAGAATTCATTGAGACCGTCCCAGTTGGCTTTCTCATATTGCCAAACGGTTCTCATAGGAGTTTTTTCTTTAACTGGGGTTTTTTGACATGAGAATTTTGCAGATATGATACAATGGTCTGATGTGCCTAGAGGCGGTAATACACTGATTGTGTATTTATTAGGGTCAGAGGTAAGAAACAAGTCTAGGGTGTTGGCGGATTGACCTGCAACGTCAGGGATTCGAGTTGGCTCATCAACAATCTGAGTTAACTGATTTAACTCAGCAAAGACTTCAACATACCTTCCTTCGGGTGTTGACTGGCCAGAATAGCGAAGCCAAGAAGAATTGTGTACATTGAAATCGCCCGCAATGACGATTTCAGTGTGAGGATAATGGGCAACAATTCTTTGGATGGAGTCAGACAGAGCATCAAATTCGTTGAAAGTTGAATTTCTGTCCAGGTTTGGACTTCGATATAGAAAGCATGTGTGGATGATGTGCTTATTTACCGTACATTTTAACCACATGAAGTTAAAGTTTGTGTTTGAGCACAAACCATATTGTGGCTGAAGTTGGTATGCAACATCGTTTCTTATATATACGGCTAATCCATGGTGGAAAAAGAATAATGGCACTAAGCTATACCCATTTAGATTAAATTCCAAATGATCAGAATCTTCACCTATCTGAGTTTCACTTAATGCCAAAACAGCTGGCCTGTGTGTCTCAGTGTGAACATATGTCGCATAGAAATTCTTTCTAAGACCACGAATGTTGCTAAAATCCACTCTGAAATCACCAAACATTCCAATACTCAAAATTAACAAAACACAATTCGGACAATTAACTATAATATATGTACTACCTAGAATCCAATTTGAACTTTTCAATAACAGATTTCCACTAGTGTTATGCCTTAGTGAAAATCTGTGTACTGATCCGCCCCTGGTTAACTAGATAACACATATACTAATCTATCCAAAAACATATGAGCTCAATCGTTGTATATACTACATAGGTATAGAAAACACCGTACGCAATGTCTACAACAATTAAGCTAATATGACTGTGTTAAGATGAGGGAAGGGAGAGAAGGGTTACCCATTGCACTGTATTTCTCTTTTTTTCTTTATTTGCCATTTCTTTAGATTGGCGCACTGTACAAGGTTTTTTTGGTTTTGATTTTTTTATGACTTTTTCTGTCAGCACGACACTGCACATGAATTTTATTTGGAATTGTTTTTTTATAACACGGAATTAATATATTTCGATTGATTGTTTGGGAATGGACTATTTTTTTTTTTTTGTTTATATGGACTTTGGGAATGGACTATATTTTTTTTTTTTTGTATATGGGGTACGGTTTTAAACTGTGTAACAGAATGGACAACAACAAAAAAAAAAGAAATAACAAGAACTTGGGGGCGCGACTCTCACAAAAACAAACAGAAACGCGTGCGCTGCGGGTGGAATGCAGATCGGTACTGATTCCGCCTCCTTTGCCCTAGACCACCACTAGCAATCTAAGAAGATTTCCTTATGGCCGCAGTGCTAGACATAGAGAACTGCCAGCACATATAACGCTCATTATATTGAGGTTTGCATCCAACACGTGAAGTTAAACTGCCAGTCCGGGCGCTCAACCCTATAATTACTGAAATAATAAACATATAAGGCTTTTCGAGGCTAGCTTTTTTTAAAAAAAATTTGCGATGATTTCCCAAAATATCTTTTTCTTCCTTTTACGAACCTTTTATTACGAATTTGTACCCTTAGGTTAAAACATAAGTTCTTGTAGTATATTGAAAAATTACAAAATAATTTGTATAAATGGTGTTTATTAGTTTGAGCATATATACGTAGCTAAAATCGAAGTTCAGATTCGTAATCAGCATCAAAAATTAACTCTTTAAGGAACTATTCAAAACCATAAAAGAATTACAGTCAAGATATTTCAAAACATTAGGTAGAATCAAATGAAAACACATGAGTCTTCTCATAACTAATATACTTAGTTAGACAGATGTCAAATTCCAGCCCTATACTTTTGAAACCGCAAATGATCTAGACTTTAACACTTATTTTTCTTCAAACGTTTAGCAAATGCTCTACCGAATCACCAATCACGCCTCCCAGTCTGCTTTTTCTCTTTTTTAAGCCTCCCCAATACAAAAATCAGTGATAAAATAGTTTTAACGTGATGCGCTTTGCGTTTTTAAGCGATGATTTGATTTATTTATATTAAGAAAGAAAAAGATTGAAACTAAAAATCTACAATTCAATTAATCTTATAACATAAATATGGAAAATGATGTACATACATACATACGTTTATAAATTAAATGAAATTCTTATCAAATATATTTTTCTTTTCTTTGTACTACAAAACTATGGATCTATACAATAATTTATATATATATTCTTATGGTGTTAAAAAGTCATTAGATGAGTCATTTTCGTCGTTGGGTTCGACTTTTGTTACATCACTTTGTCCTTTTTTAACGTGAACTGCCGAAAAATGTCTACGAAGTGAACTCTTATCATTACAACCAGGACACGAAAACAACATTCCTTTATGTGTCAGGAGATGTCTACTCAATCCGGATGGGTGAAGAAAACTCTACAAAAGAAAAAATCAATTTAGAAAAACATACTCCACTAGCTTCCTGTGGGATAGACTACACTCACTTTGGGACACAAATGGCATTCATTTTTGGTTATTTGAGGCATGGCCAGGTGAACCGCATTTATGTGTTGTTTCATCAATAATCTCTGCACAAAGGACCTCGGACAGTGGGGACATTGGTGATAGCGGTTGACGGTGTGTATGGTCTCGTGACGCTTGAGGATTTCCTTTTGCATGAAATTCTTTCCGCACTGATCACAGGTGTAGGGTTTTTCGCCAGTATGAATGCGAATGTGACGGTCCAGGGAGCTCTTGCAAGAGAAGAACCTCTCACAGTAGTCGCAACAATACTCCCGACCTCCCTTGTGCGCGGAACGATGACGAAGCAGGGAGTTAGCTCGGGTAAATGACTGTGCATCCAAATATTCAATTATTTCGTCTCTCTTCCTGTCCATAGATATATACTCACTTGAACATTGACTATATCAACATCTCCAATGACATATTTTGAATCAGAGCTGTTATCGAGTTGGTTTGAATGGATGTCATCTTCATCCTGGTCGTCCCTCCTTTCGTCCTTCAGATATTGAATGTCTCCATTTTCTTCGACTGAAAGTACAAAAGAAATTAAGTTGTCAACCAAACTCCTCAAGCCCCACCATAAACTCACTTTGATAGGATTCGATCTCACAATCTTGTTCAGTCTGCCCAATGTCGGGATTGGAATCCTCGAAGTCTGCCAAGAAGATGAATTCATCCATCTCCTCGGCCTCGTTGTTGGCCTTCCTCTTCCTCACACATGTTCTCCACCATTTCAGTCTCATCATCAACGCTCCCAATGTGAATTATTTCATGATTTCGATGATCCTCACCTTCGCTGTTGTTCTTTGCTTCGTATGCATATCAACATTTCTGAATTTTTCTCGACACCATTGTCGTCGCTGTAGAACACAGTTTGGTTTTGATCCTGTTCCTGCTCGTGTTAATTTTCCTGTTCGTCGGGAATCTAGTCAGAGGAAGTTATCTCATTGTCAGCATCTGCTTCTTGTCGAAGTTGTTCTTCATGTTGTTGCTGCAAATGCTGTTGCTGTTCTCGTCGCTGTATCTGGCCCAGAGAGACTGCGTTTGACTGGGGTGTTGATTGCATAAACACCCCAAACTCTTCGAACAATGGTCGAGTGTCTTCACGTCGCATTTGTTTGAGTTTTTACTCACTCGTCATTTGAATCAGGATTGTTTAGAAAATTTCTTCGGTAAGATTAGGTGCGCTAACGGAAATAATTCCCGCCCTAGTTGTCAAGATTTCCAGAGCGCTTTTCAGAAAATTTGGGGTATTCAATACCTTAAAATTGTTAGAAGGGGCAATTGTAGTGTAGAAGAGGATAGGAGTTTAAACAAAATATTTAGTTCAGGTAAAAATTTAAGAGGAGATATAGATTGGTTGCATTATGAGCAAGATGATGATCCAGATAGCATTTCCAGGATTGTGTTATCTAACGACATAAGTGGAGATGAGTTCATTAATGAAAACAGCTTTGTTTATGTTTGTGGCTGGCTATATCGAAAATGCTTTCAAAATCATACTTGCCCGTATGAGTTACCAATAGTTTCAGAATCCGCCCAGTCCGATAGTTTGTATTTTTCGTCTCAAAAACAATTCCACAACCGGAACCTCGTTGCTCCGCCCCCCGAATTTGTGGAATACATAAGACATCTGGACAATGTGTTTGTAGAACATTTTTCCAGGTTGTGTCATATGAAAGGAGTTGCAGAATACTTTTTTCAAGCTCTTCAGTTTGATCCCCATTATTCTTGCTGCGAAAACTTTGACCCAAATTTTCTTCTTAGATTTTTTATTAGAGTTAGAATTCACTTTGTTGTTAGATTAATAAACTTAAGAATTAAAGAACCTAATTTCAGGAACAAAATGCTCACAATTATGCATTTGTAAATTTTTTTCGACCTGTGATATATTATATAATTATTAAGTAGTTTTCTATTTATTTATTTATTTTATTGTTTTTATTACTTTTTAATTATAGTATTTATAAAAAGTATTAATATTTTTTTTCTTCAAGCATGGTGCAATAGGTCTACCGGGGAAACCGAACACCTTATCAAAAAATCGGTTAACGCACTGAAAAGCATACCTCATGGGTAGTGTGGAAATGCTTACATTGTATTATAACTAGAACCTCATTATTATGATTATTATATATTTATTATCATCTCTGTTATAATATATTACGTATAATTATAAAAAATAAATGTACACATTATAAATTGAAAAAAAAAAATATTTATTTTCAAGAGAGGCATCTAACGATTAACTAAGCAAAGTAAGTTTAAAATTGAGTGGACTACAAATGGCAAGTATTGAATAACATACATAAACAATCATTAAGACTCTTCAAACAAATATTTACATTTCTAAACTATGGAAACTTAATCAGCAAACTCTTTTCTTCCCTCATTTCATATTCGAAACTTTTAAGACTAATGTGCACATAGGTACATACACGGCTTTTAGAGGCTATCCAAATTCATGAAACTCTAAAACTTTAAAGACACGTGCCAAAACTTGCAACATCGAAAACAGAAGTAATTAAATTAAATATCCAAAGCAAATTTTAATTGATTGAATTACTCATTTAAATGTTTATCGATAACATGCAATATCCAAGGCATCGGAATTATCAAAAACCAACCGGTCTGATTTTTTTTTTTTTTTTTATAAAGTACAGGCACTCAAGGGGATATTAATACCCTTAACACGTTTACGGTTAAACACAGTGCGAGTATTAGGAAAATAGGAAAGGATTTAAGAGGAGATACCGGTGCACATTGGTCTTAAAATTTTGAATATTGAAATGAGAGGGGAAAACAGAGTTGGGTAAAGCATTCCACATTCTCGATGAGCGGCTAAAAAAAGAATCTCTATACTTAACAGTACGTCCGAAATTGAGCTCGAGGGTAAACTGATGAGCATTCCTGGAAGTGCGAGTATTACGGCTGAATTGTTTGAGGGGGGGAATGCAACTGGCTAATTCGACAGAACATTGTTTGTAAAAGTATCTGTAAAACAACGAAAGGCATGAAACATTACGCCGGTGTTCGAGAGATGTAAATGTTTCGGTTATAGTTCTATCGCCGATCATTTTCAAAGCTCTTTTTTGTATCCTATCTAGGCTCAAACTTGTTTTAGGGGCACCTGCCCAAATATGCGAGTTATATTCAAGTTTTGGACGAATGAAGGCTTTGTAAATTACAGCCAGATCAGAAGGGGTGAAAAATTTCTTACACCGTCGGAGAAATCCTAAGCACCTGGCAGCATTTTTGGCAATATCAAATATGTTATCATTCCATAAAAGGTGATCTGTGATATACATACCGAGTACTGACAGTTGATTAGTTTCCTGGATGCAAGTGCCACTCATAGATAGCGGCATCGGGGGTATATTACGCTTTAACGACAGGAGACAGCATTGGGTTTTCGAAGCATTAAATTCTACACGGTTTTTGATTCCCCATTGGACAATGCTGTCAAGATCAGAATTTAATGAGCTTATCATACGCTGCCGTTGAAGTTCCACATCCGAAGGACAAGGATGTGAATCTAAAAACGAATATGAAAAGCTGAGGGTACTGTCGTCGGCGAAACAGTTTAATGGATTAGAAGTGGCAGACAAAAGATCATTTATGAATATAAGGAAGAGAGTCGGAGACAAAACGGAGCCCTGGGGGACACCAGCATTTATTTTATGAATTTCAGACTTGAAACCATCCAATACAACTTGTATTGAACGGTTCGAAAGGTAATTTCTAATCCAACGAAGAAGTGATTCATCAATACCAAAAGCACGCATTTTCGATAAGAGAGCTTGGTGCCAAACTCTATCAAATGCTTTTGAAATATCAAGTGCAATAATCTTACTTTCTCCAAAACGATGTAAAGATTTGTTCCACTGTTCGGTGAGATAAACCATGAGATCACCAGTGGACCTATTGCTACGAAAGCCATACTGCCGGTCATTAAGAAGCTTTCGTTCTTCAAGATATTTCTTAAGCTGATAATTAATCAGCGTTTCCATGACCTTGGAAAGAAGGGACGTAAGTGCTATTGGACGATAGTTAGAGGGAGAGGACGATTCGCCTTTTTTAGGGACCGGCTGGACAAATGCTATTTTCCATCCACTCGGAAAGAGACCTGTAGAGTAGGAAAGATGGAAAAGTTTACGCAGTGGTTTTGCCAGCGTTGAAGAACACCTCTTCAGAACGATTGGGGAGATACTATCCGGACCAGCGGATTTGTGTATGTCAAGGTCTTTAAGTACTCTTGCAACTGCACGAGTGCGAAAGAAGATTCGTCCCATAGAATCATGTACGCTCTCAAGAACAGGAGGACTCATGACACTTTCCGGTAGCGTCGAATTAACAGCAAACTGTGCTGCAAGCAAATTGGCTTTATCGATCGAGCTCACATAGGGAGTGTCATTGTGGACGAGCGTTGGAACCGAGGATGACGTGGTGTTTCGTACGTTTTTTACAAATGACCAGAAATTTTTACTACCTTTGGGACATTGTAGTATTTTTTGCCTTAATTTCTGATCATGCAAAAATTTGGTTCGTCGAATATGACCATTACAGGTCTTTCTAGCTTGTTTGAACTTATTCCGGTTTTCCTCAGTAGGGTTGGCTTTATAACAACGGAAACTTACATCTCTGAACCTAATAACCTCTTTACAGCTCGAATCAAACCATGAGTTCTCTTTGGGTTTGATAGATTTCACCCTATTCGGGATAAAATTTCTCATTCCACAAAGAATTAAATTTGTTACCATATCTGCGCTGGAATCCACGTCACTATCGAGGAAGCATAGTGACCAGTTAAAGTTCCTGAAGAATTCATTGAGACCGTCCCAGTTGGCTTTCTCATATTGCCAAACGGTTCTCATAGGAATTTTTTCTTTAACTGGGGTTTTTTGACATGAGAATTTTGCAGATATGATACAATGGTCTGATGTGCCTAGAGGCGGTAATACACTGATTGTGTATTTATTAGGGTCAGAGGTAAGAAAGAAGTCTAGGGTGTTGGCGGATTGACCTGCAACGTCAGGGATTCGAGTTGGCTCATCAACAATCTGAGTTAACTGATTTAACTCAGCAAAGACTTCAACATACCTTCCTTCGGGTGTTGACTGGCCAGAATAGCGAAGCCAAGAAGAATTGTGTACATTGAAATCGCCCGCAATGACGATTTCAGTGTGAGGATAATGGGCAACAATTCTTTGGATGGAGTCAGACAGAGCATCAAATTCGTTGAAAGTTGAATTTCTGTCCAGGTTTGGACTTCGATATAGAAAGCATGTGTGGATGATGTGCTTTACCGTAAATTTTAACCACATGAAGTTAAAGTTTGTGTTTGAGCACAAACCATATTGTGGCTGAAGTTGGTATGCAACATCGTTTCTTATATATACGGCTAATCCATGGTGGAAAAAGAATAATGGCACTAAGCTATACCCATTTAGATTAAATTCCAAATGATCAGAATCTTCACCTATCTGAGTTTCACTTAATGCCAAAACAGCTGGCCTGTGTGTCTCAGTGTGAACATATGTCGCATAGAAATTCTTTCTAAGACCACGAATGTTGCTAAAATCCACTCTGAAATCACCAAACATTCCAATACTCAAAATTAACAAAACACAATTCGGACAATTAACTATAATATATGTACTACCTAGAATCCAATTTGAACTTTTCAATAACAGATTTCCACTAGTGTTATGCCTTAGTGAAAATCTGTGTACTGATCCGCCCCTGGTTAACTAGATAACACATATACTAATCTATCCAAAAACATATGAGCTCAATCGTTGTATATACTACATAGGTATAGAAAACACCGTACGCAATGTCTACAACAATTAAGCTAATATGACTGTGTTAAGATGAGGGAAGGGAGAGAAGGGTTACCCATTGCACTGTATTTCTCTTTTTTTCTTTATTTGCCATTTCTTTAGATTGGCGCACTGTACAAGGTTTTTTTTGGTTTTGATTTTTTTATGACTTTTTCTGTCAGCACGACACTGCACATGAATTTTATTTGGAATTGTTTTTTTATAACACGGAATTAATATATTTCGATTGATTGTTTGGGAATGGACTATTTTTTTTTTTTTTGTTTATATGGACTTTGGGAATGGACTATATTTTTTTTTTTTTTGTATATGGGGTACGGTTTTAAACTGTGTAACAGAATGGACAACAACAAAAAAAAAAGAAATAACAAGAACTTGGGGGCACGACTCTCACAAAAACAAACAGAAACGCGTGCGCTGCGGGTGGAATGCAGATCGGTACTGATTCCGCCTCCTTTGCCCTAGACCACCACTAGCAATCTAAGAAGATTTCCTTATGGCCGCAGTGCTAGACATAGAGAACTGCCAGCACATATAACGCTCATTATATTGAGGTTTGCATCCAACACGTGAAGTTAAACTGCCAGTCCGGGCGCTCAACCCTATAATTACTGAAATAATAAACATATAAGGCTTTTCGAGGCTAGCTTTTTTTAAAAAAAATTTGCGATGATTTCCCAAAATATCTTTTTCTTCCTTTTACGAACCTTTTATTACGAATTTGTACCCTTAGGTTAAAACATAAGTTCTTGTAGTATATTGAAAAATTACAAAATAATTTGTATAAATGGTGTTTATTAGTTTGAGCATATATACGTAGCTAAAATCGAAGTTCAGATTCGTAATCAGCATCAAAAATTAACTCTTTAAGGAACTATTCAAAACCATAAAAGAATTACAGTCAAGATATTTCAAAACATTAGGTAGAATCAAATGAAAACACATGAGTCTTCTCATAACTAATATACTTAGTTAGACAGATGTCAAATTCCAGCCCTATACTTTTGAAACCGCAAATGATCTAGACTTTAACACTTATTTTTCTTCAAACGTTTAGCAAATGCTCTACCGAATCACCAATCACGCCTCCCAGTCTGCTTTTTCTCTTTTTTAAGCCTCCCCAATACAAAAATCAGTGATAAAATAGTTTTAACGTGATGCGCTTTGCGTTTTTAAGCGATGATTTGATTTATTTATATTAAGAAAGAAAAAGATTGAAACTAAAAATCTACAATTCAAAATGATGTACATACATACGTTTATAAATTAAATGAAATTCTTATCAAATATATTTTTCTTTTCTTTGTACTACAAAACTATGGATCTATACAATAATTTATATATATATTCTTATGGTGTTAAAAAGTCATTAGATGAGTCATTTTCGTCGTTGGGTTCGACTTTTGTTACATCACTTTGTCCTTTTTTAACGTGAACTGCCGAAAAATGTCTACGAAGTGAACTCTTATCATTACAACCAGGACACGAAAACAACATTCCTTTATGTGTCAGGAGATGTCTACTCAATCCGGATGGGTGAAGAAAACTCTACAAAAGAAAAAATCAATTTAGAAAAACATACTCCACTAGCTTCCTGTGGGATAGACTACACTCACTTTGGGACACAAATGGCATTCATTTTTGGTTATTTGAGGCATGGCCAGGTGAACCGCATTTATGTGTTGTTTCATCAATAATCTCTGCACAAAGGACCTCGGACAGTGGGGACATTGGTGATAGCGGTTGACGGTGTGTATGGTCTCGTGACGCTTGAGGATTTCCTTTTGCATGAAATTCTTTCCGCACTGATCACAGGTGTAGGGTTTTTCGCCAGTATGAATGCGAATGTGACGGTCCAGGGAGCTCTTGCAAGAGAAGAACCTCTCACAGTAGTCGCAACAATACTCCCGACCTCCCTTGTGCGCGGAACGATGACGAAGCAGGGAGTTAGCTCGGGTAAATGACTGTGCATCCAAATATTCAATTATTTCGTCTCTCTTCCTGTCCATAGATATATACTCACTTGAACATTGACTATATCAACATCTCCAATGACATATTTTGAATCAGAGCTGTTATCGAGTTGGTTTGAATGGATGTCATCTTCATCCTGGTCGTCCCTCCTTTCGTCCTTCAGATATTGAATGTCTCCATTTTCTTCGACTGAAAGTACAAAAGAAATTAAGTTGTCAACCAAACTCCTCAAGCCCCACCATGAACTCACTTTGATAGGATTCGATCTCACAATCTTGTTCAGTCTGCCCAACGTCGGGATTGGAATCCTCGAAGTCTGCCAAGAAGATGAATTCATCCATCTCCTCGGCCTCGTTGTTGGCCTTCCTCTTCCTCACACATGTTCTCCACCATTTCAGTCTCATCATCAACGCTCCCAATGTGAATTATTTCATGATTTCGATGATCCTCACCTTCGCTGTTGTTCTTTGCTTCGTATGCATATCAACATTTCTGAATTTTTCTCGACACCATTGTCGTCGCTGTAGAACACAGTTTGGTTTTGATCCTGTTCCTGCTCGTGTTAATTTTCCTGTTCGTCGGGAATCTAGTCAGAGGAAGTTATCTCATTGTCAGCATCTGCTTCTTGTCGAAGTTGTTCTTCATGTTGTTGCTGCAAATGCTGTTGCTGTTCTCGTCGCTGTATCTGGCCCAGAGAGACTGCGTTTGACTGGGGTGTTGATTGCATAAACACCCCAAACTCTTCGAACAATGGTCGAGTGTCTTCACGTCGCATTTGTTCTCTCTGCTCTTCAAGCCATTTCTGGTTCTTTTCATCCTCTTCGTCTTCCTTGCGAGCATCTATGGCTTCGATAAACTTCATCGATTCTTCACACTGAAGTTTCTCTTCACCCTCGTCGTCGTCTTAATCGCTGGAATTGAGAAAGACACGGCTCTTCTTCCCAGCATTTAGCGAGCGGATGTGCTTCCGCAGCTTTCCATCGGATATTTGACACTTTTTCCGAAAATAATAAGAAAAAGAAACCTTCAATCTCCAAGCATCTAAAATGAAAACACAGACTATAAATAAATCGATTATTGGTGCACCTCCCTCACTGCAATTTTACTTACTTTTTATTCAATGAAGTGAACTTGCAATATTTTCTTCATTATAAGGAATTTTGTTCTGAAAAATATCAAATTATATTAAATATCAAAAGAATTAACAAAAACGTACTCTTCAAATCCGAAATCCATTGTTTTGTTTTGCAAAATTGATTGTCATTTTTGACAGGTCACAAAAATTCCATAAGTTTCTATTTTAGCCCAAACCTCATTTTGTTTTTTTTTTTTCCCCACTCACATGTATTCACCGATAGCGAATTTGAGAGAGTTCACCTCGAATTTGAGAGAGTTCACCTCCAATAAAATTTGAGGGTTTTTTAGGTAGGACGGGTACCAGTCGGGACTCTAGATAATATATTTCCTCTATGATCTGGCAATCGATTTCTGTGCTCTGTGGTCCCTTGCCAACAGGTCATCATTTATTCGTAATTGTTGACTATTATAGTCGCTTTATAGAGATAGAAGTTATGAAGAAGATTGATTCTTCGGAGGCCATAAAACGCCTACAAGGGATTTTTGCACGATTTGGATTACCTCTTTCAATTACAGCTGATAACGGTCACCAGTTCGTGAGTGATGAGTTTAAGGAATATTTTCGTACAAACAACATTGAACTGATCAATACGATCCCGTATTGGCCTCAGCAAAATGGGGAAGTTGAGCGCCAAAATCGATCCTTACTAAAGACATTAATCATTTCTCAAAATGAGAAAGGAAATTGGCAAGAAGACTTGCAAGATTATCTGCTAATGTACCATTCGACACCACATTCAACCACTCCGAAGACACCTGCTGAACTTATGTTTAACAGAAACATTCGTGATAAATTGCCCTCAATTCTACAGCTTTCGAATATTGATAACGAAGTGCGAGATCATGATGCCATCGAAAAGTGGAAGGGAAAGTGCTATGCAGATAGTAAACGTTATGCTAAAGTAAATGATGTTGAAGAAGGCGATGATGTTATTATGAAACGCCAAGTGGTTACTAATAAACTCGCCACAACATTTGAGCCAATGGCTTACAAAGTGATTGAGCGAAAAGGATCTGAAGTAACGGTTCAAAATCCGAACACTGGAACTGAGTACCGACGAAATGTGGCACACATTAGAAAGGTTCCAGCAGGAATTTTCAAACCCACAATACCATCATCCAATGGACCAGACTCATCAGAACAAATAACTCGATCTTCAAAACGTAAGAGAGCGATGCCAAATCATTATCTGGACTACGACTTATCAGAGCAGAAATAAAAGAAAAAGTATTAAGTTATTTGAATAGAGAAAGTAGATGTAGTATCGACGTTTCATTCTAAAATATATAAACAAAGTAGTCTTAGGAAAATATTCAGTCGAACAGACATAAATAATAATAATTTATTATTTAGAAATTACTCGAAAGGAAATCGTCACTTATGAATGTATCGGCAAGGCAAGCAGATCTAAATATTACACTTGCTTAAGAAAATAAAGTTTTTCACTCTTCTGCAAATCATTGGAAAAATAACAAAAGTTTCTTCATTCCTCATGTAACCCTATCACATCAAGGAAAACGGAATGCAACTCAATATGAATACAATAATTTAAGATTGATATGATTTTTTAGACAATCAATTTTATTTTCCACTCTTTCTTATAAAAAAATCAAATTTTCGGGTTTTCCTTTTTGATGTCTCATAATTTAAAATTAAATTTGAGTTACAGAGTAATTGTTTTAATCTCGAAAACCAAATTAAAAATTCCCATTCACCAAGAGATAATACCACTGTCTCAGCTTAAAGTTTCTTGTGACCAGATTGTATGATATCAAACCAGAGGTAGTGATATCATACAATCATAGGTCTTGTACAAGCTTGTATCTTTAAAATATATATAATGTAGCTCACTTGCATAAAAAAGCTTTATATTGCTACTATACAAACTAGTGCTTCCCAATTTTCAAAAATTGGACATTATATAAGCTAAATTGTTAGTTGATTTTGAATGCACTTCTACGTGCATGTCATTTTATTAGAATAATGAATATCTAGCTTTAGTGGTTTCTTCTCGCTAACCAAACAAATGTATGCTAATAGCTGTATATACAAAAATAGCTTTTCATCTGTTATTCTGTGGCGTTTTTATAGATTTGTTTTAAATCAGTTTATAAACATGTATAGTTATTCGATTACATATTTATAAAATGTTTTATTGAGTCGGTGGAAAATATTTCTTGAGAAAAATTCAAACAAAATACACATATTAAGCAATTCAAAAAGTTGCCTGAATTTCCTAGTAGGCTATGGAAAGCAACTTAGTTGCGCTGTTTTACCAGCAACTTAAAGATGGCGACAACTATTTTACATAGTGAGGGCTGAGCCTAAGTTGCTCAGTGAGCGAGAAATTAAAATACTAATTTGTCCAAAAACACTCTAATGAAGATATAAATCCTTCGTACGTATCACCCTCCAAAACCCATTTGTTTACATTGTTGTATTTGTAATTTTGACATTATGTCCATGAATAAATGTGAAATCCAACAACAACTCACCACGCACCGGACCTCATTAATTGTGTCTTAGTGTGCGTGTTTTCACGCACCCTAAGAAATACTTACTGAGGTCAGTTTCCGGTTTAGCTTGTAGGAAAACCAATATAGCTACCGAGGATTTATATCTTTACTAGAGTGTTTTTGGATTTGTCACATCCAAATCCGAACTGTCAAACCCTCGCTCCTTCTCTATTTCCGGTCAGCCATAAAACCTGTAAGTAGTGCAAAGAAAAAACTAAAATTTAATTTAAAATCATCCAATGTTACTTTAATATTATTTTAGTCAATTTAATAATTAAACTGTTTTAAAACCATTTAAATTATAGTTTTTATTATTATTATACCTATTAATATTGTATGTCATATCTCCAATCTATTTATTTTTATATACACTATTTCAAAGACTAGTTGGCGATAAACAAAAGAACATTAATTGAATAATTGTTTTCCTATATTTTGCAGCGTCAAGATGAGGAAAATTATGAAACAGGGTAAAATCGTTATCGTCCTAAGTGGAAGATACGCTGGACGCAAGGCCATCATTGTTAAAACGCACGATGATGGAAATGCCGAAAAACAATTCGGACACGCTCTTGTCGCTGGCATTGATAGGTACCCGAGGAAGGTGACAAAAAAGATGGGAAAATCTAAGTTGAAGCAAAAGTCCAAGATTAAGCCTTTCCTGAAAGTGCTGAACTACAATCATTTGATGCCTACTCGTTATGTTGTACATGACATCAGTTTCGATAAATTGTCTACAAAGGAAGCTGCCAAAGATTTGAAAGACCCTGTTAAGAGGAAAACTCATCGTTTCCAGACACGCGTCAAGTTCGAATCCACATACAAGGAGGGCAAGAACAAATGGTTTTTCCAGAAGTTAAGGTTCTAAACCAAATAAAAGTATGAAATTTTGTATAAAAGTGTTCATATAATTTATGTTTTGTTTTTTTCTTTGAATTTTTAAAGTGTCGGAATTTAACAACGGCTTTGAAATAATCGGTTTATAATAAGCTTTTTCTTCTCTATTCATGTCTCGAATTAGTACTTAATTTAAAAAAATACGCCCGTTTTGTTGAAATCATTCAACCACGAAAATTGTGTTCTATGGATCAGTCTATGTCGTAGATCCGACCGGAGGACGTATGTTCATAGAGACGAGTGCCTTTTTATACAACAAGACTCTGAGGGGTATCTCAGCGTATGAGATATAGGTATTTTTTGCAACTGGAGGATAGGTTTAACCAAAAGTGCGACATGTCAAGATAACACACAAATATCTCCAGATGTAGAAATAGGCGTCTCAAGCTTTCCTACCACCAGACGTGCCCCCGAATAAAACGAAAACACCTACTGAAATGTATAATTTATATTTTAATATTTTACATTTAAATATTGATATATATTCTGCATATTTGTACACCTTATAAAATATAACAAGTAACTGAGAATGGACATAATTATGAAATTCGTTCCATGGGTGCAACACATTGTGACCTATATCCAATTCAATTTCATCTTGTTTACAATTTTAAAGAAAAATATATTTTTATATTGGAATTATGAATTTCAAGCGTAGGTGAAAGCTTTCTCCCGAATTATTTATTTCAGCATATAAAGAAAGATTCGTCAAAAATGTATGGAGGCAAGAAGTACCTAATAAGCAAAATATTCAACCAATCTCGAGTTGGATATGATCTCTTGGATAAGTGAAGTTTTAGAAACCTTGTTAAACGACTTGGATACCTAATTTGAGATAGCTGGCAAAACAAAAACAGTTTTCAGTAGTGCACAGTGTACGGTCACGAATTGTTTTTCCGTCAACCCGGGATCTCTAATATAATCGATTAGGATACTTAGGTAGATCCTGGTTGATGCTCTGATCAAAACCAGAGGTAGCAAAAGTTCTATTCCCGATATGTAACCGAAATTGCGAAATTAGCTAAATTTGAAGATTTGAAATATTTGAAGATCTGAATATCGCGAAAACAAGAAGATAAAAACTCAGCGAGTGGAACCAAAGCGAAAGATAAAGATGATACTCAAATTCAAGTTACACAAAGAAGCTCGTTTTATTCAAATGTTGCTCTTTTTATAACATTTATTTGCTTATAACTAAGGCGAATTCAATATTGGAAAAAAATGGCGACTGGTATAATTTGCGCGCCAGATTTAAATTCAAATAATTAGCAAACTATTTCTTACTATACAATTTTATGACAATTATTAATTAATCAATCAATGATAAAAATGATACTATTTTTGAATACTTTATGATGCTCCAACACACAGAAAGAAGACAAATATTAAAAATATACAAATATTAAATTTATTTTCAGGTTCCTTCAAATTTAACCAAATCTTGATTAAACGGTTTTGTCAGATATCCACATAGGTATTATACCTTTGATGCCTTTGGATTCCTTTTTTAAGCATCACAGATGTTTTGGATAAGCTGTTGTTTTACCCGTAAAACAATAACAAAAAGTTATCCTAAACAATGTCTCTGAGATTGAACGCAACTAAAGATCAGATACACGAGTTTATAAAAAGGGTATCTAGCGCAATATTTTCAACTTTAAAATTCATTCAAAACAAAATTACATCGTTTTTGTTTCATTGAAATGAGAGTAACAATATGGATTTTGTTGTTTAAAAACAATATCATCCAAATGATGGACGTTTTTATCAATATACTCTTGCAGTCGGAACCGATGTAAATTAATGCTTTGAATTTCATGGCGAATATTTTCCTGGGTTGGAATCGCATAAAGCGATAGTTGATTGTTGATCATCAAAATAAATGTTTTTGCTCCATGTAAGGTGATTATCAAATTGACTATCACTTTTTTGCTATAGTTTATGGGTGACACCTATTTAGTTGTCGTTTCCATACATTTTGTTTATTTTTTTTTTTGAAAACGATAGTTTTTACTTCTTTTCTTCAAAAAGTAGGTTAATAAAAAAAAGTAAAAGTGGAAGCAAAAAGAATGCGTGACGGTATAAGAGATTATTTGTATCCGAACATTGCTAAATCACATTCCTTGTCTTGAATATTTGCTAGCTGTCGAATAGCATCATGGATATCAACAAGAATTTCCAATTGCTTGGAAAAGAAATTCTTTTGCAGTTCCAATTATTGCTTCTTTAAGACGTCATCCACTTTATTCTCTTTTCGCCGTCTTTTTTTGGTTTGAAGAATATTTGTTCAATCGTTCAAAATTCCTTCAAAATTTCATCTTTGTTCCAATAATCGCAGTTTTCTACTATTTTCTGGGTTGGTATAAAATTAAAAATTATGGAAATGACATTATAATATGCTAGTGCTGCCAAGCGCTACAAAGTTTTTAGCGTGCGATAAAAATAATGACAATCAACTATCGCCTTACGTGATTCCAACCCTGAAATTCCCGGGTATCCTAATTAAAATAAAGCTTAAGGTGTGAGGTCTAGCCACAGATTCAGGCAGCAATAGAATTTCTCCATACTTGCCGATCAGTTTATTCGGAAAAACTGTCCATCCTTTTCATCGGCACCCTAGCTGTGTGCGGAGTGGTCATGTTTAAATTCACCCTTATTTTGACATTCTCTTTCGTTCCAAAGTTATTCGAATTCGTATGATACGTATTTTCACTTTCTAACGATTCGAAAGTTCATTTTATTTCGAAACTAAAGCAAACTTTGACTTTCTAATCATTCGAAACAAACATCATTTATTAAGCGTTCACATCTTGATGAGAGAATTAAAAGAAAAACATGTAAGTTCTGTTTTTTTTTTCCAAAAAATAAAGAAAATGGAATATATTTTAATGAAAATCTAATGATGTTTTTATTAAAGGTCTCAGTCACACTCAAATTGGACAACTAGAGAACAAAAGGAAGTTCTTATAAAATTAATGGAAGAAAACCATGAAATCGCGAGAGGTTTTCTTACAAATCGAATCCCCAATGGATTTGATGCATCCATAATTCTTCTTCTATTTATGCTGTTTTTATTTTTCATAAATAAAACAATTTGAATTTTTGAAAGACAATTTAAACGATTTTAACGACTGTGTTACTTTTTTAATCTTGTTGACAATTGTGAAGTGTGACCAGGTGTGATTCAAATAAAGAGACTTTAAATTTCCTTTTTTTGGTAATGCATGTTGGACAAAAGCAAATCGAATTATAAGTACATTAATTATTTTATTAGATTTAAAGGTGCTGAGTTAGCTGTACAAAATTTTTTAATATATTTTTTTTACTTTTCATATCAATAAACTTAAATTTATGTTATCACTAGCACTTAGAACTTTATTAATTTATTTTTCCCAAGTTAAGGTATTTTTTGTTTTCCATCCAATTGTTTCAATGAAATTGAAAGTTTGTGGAACAATTTTAAATTTTGTTACTTTGGTCACACTAAATAAGATCGAAACTTCAAACAGCTGACTTCGAATTCGAGTTCATTCCGGTTCATTTAATACATTCATTCAACAATGAACATTATTCGTTAGAATGTCAAAATCAAAAACACTATTACCAAGACCGGAATCATAGACACATCATATAAAGACCGGAATCTTTCGTACGTTTTACCCTCCAACACCCATTTGTTTACATTGTTGTATTTGTAATTTTGACATTACGTCCATTTTGAAATGTGAAATCCAACAACAATTCGATGCGGTGTATTTACTTGTTTTGACAGATGTTTTTTTTTTATTAAATTGCTGTGGTGAACATAAAAGTATCAGCTGTTCGGGAAAATGAATTTCCGTCAAAATAAGAAATAAAATAAAAAAATACATTTTTAGAGAAAAATAAATGCGCAATTACACTTTTTTTTATCAAATAAAATTCTTTGTATGACTCCCTATCGATCAGTATATAATTTTCATTTCTAATCAAAGGAAAACACCGTCAAATATCGATTCAAATTTTTAAATTTGCAAGTAAACACAATATGGTATCCTCATTTGAACCAATTTCCGCACCACATTGGAACTCACTTGGAAGTGTTCTGATAAGTATTTTTGATTGTAACTAAAAAGTGTGAATGCAACTTTCTTACTCACACTTCAAGGATTCCAGGAAGGTATAAGCCATTCCTGTAGGTACATTATTGTACCAAGGACACGACCGAATGAGTTCTAATGTTTGCATTTTTAAACATTTTTGATAGGAAAATGCAAACATTAGAACTCACTTGGACGTGTTCTTATAAGTTTTTTAGATTGTAACTAAAAAGTGTGAATGCAACTTTCTTACTCACACTTCAAGGACATTTTTGATAGGAAAATGCAAACATTAGAACTCACTTGGACGTGTCCTTGGTACAATAATGTACCTACAGGAATGGTTTATACCTTCCTGGAATCCTTGAAGTGTGAGTAAGAAAGTTGCATTCACACTTTTTAGTTACAATCTAAAAAACTTATAAGAACACGTCCAAGTGAGTTCTAATGTTTGCATTTTCCTATCAAAAATGTTTAAAAATGCAAACATTAGAACTCATTCGGTCGTGTCCTTGGTACAATAATGTACCTACAGGAATGGTTTATACCTTCCTGGAATCCTTGAAGTGTGAGTAAGAAAGTTGCATTCACACTTTTTAGTTACAATCTAAAAAACTTATTAAGAACACGTCCAAGTGAGTTCTAATGTTTGCATTTTCCTACCAAAAATGTTTAAAAATGCAAACATTGCAATTTTTGTTGACGTTTTCAAGCTCACCTCGAAGAAAAAAACACTTATGTTATGTGTGATGTTGAGGTGATGTCACACTTTTATCATTTTTTTTTTATTTGAAAAACTTAACTTATAGTGAAATTGTTAAAACTTGGTCACTGTTTTGTAATTATCAAAATACTTTTAGGAAATAGTAATCGTTTTTAAATTCGAGAAAAAAAGAATTATTATAACATGCAAAAAAGATAATTTTTGGAATGTATAATTTTACCTGAATCACAAGTCTTTGTATTACATTTAAATTAAAAAAAAAACAACAATGTTTTACATTTTTGCTAATATATTTCAAGTTTTTTTTACAACAACAAATGCCTTGTTCAGACAATTATAGCTTTTTATTGAATTGAAAACTGTTTTATACGTAGTACACACTTTTGAATATAGTGAAGTTAAAAATTAACAATTTCTTGCCACTTTCAATCACAAAGTCTTCTAGCCAAAGTTTCTTTCGTATTTAAATAAGCTGGACTTAAGAAAAAATAATTTATTCCGGGTATACCTTAATCCATATTCGATTATTACTATCAAAATAAGACTACGTAAATACTCTAGCAAGGAAAAAATTGTTGTTTTTTTCTTTGAATTTTTAAAGTTTAAAGTGTCGGAATTTAACAACGGCTTTGAAATAATCGGTTTATAATAAGCTTTTTCTTCTCTATTCATGTCTCGAATTAGTACTTAATTTAAAAAAATACGCCCGTTTTGTTGAAATCATTCAACCACGAAAATTGTGTTCTATGGATCAGTCTATGTCGTAGATCCGACCGGAGGACGTATGTTCATAGAGACGAGTGCCTTTTTATACAACAAGACTCTGAGGGGTATCTCAGCGTATGAGATATAGGTATTTTTTGCAACTGGAGGATAGGTTTAACCAAAAGTGCGACATGTCAAGATAACACACAAATATCTCCAGATGTAGAAATAGGCGTCTCAAGCTTTCCTACCACCAGACGTGCCCCCGAATAAAACGAAAACACCTACTGAAATGTATAATTTATATTTTAATATTTTACATTTAAATATTGATATATATTCTGCATATTTGTACACCTTATAAAATATAACAAGTAACTGAGAATGGACATAATTATGAAATTCGTTCCATGGGTGCAACACATTGTGACCTATATCCAATTCAATTTCATCTTGTTTACAATTTTAAAGAAAAATATATTTTTATATTGGAATTATGAATTTCAAGCGTAGGTGAAAGCTTTCTCCCGAATTATTTATTTCAGCATATAAAGAAAGATTCGTCAAAAATGTATGGAGGCAAGAAGTACCTAATAAGCAAAATATTCAACCAATCTCGAGTTGGATATGATCTCTTGGATAAGTGAAGTTTTAGAAACCTTGTTAAACGACTTGGATACCTAATTTGAGATAGCTGGCAAAACAAAAACAGTTTTCAGTAGTGCACAGTGTACGGTCACGAATTGTTTTTCCGTCAACCCGGGATCTCTAATATAATCGATTAGGATACTTAGGTAGATCCTGGTTGATGCTCTGATCAAAACCAGAGGTAGCAAAAGTTCTATTCCCGATATGTAACCGAAATTGCGAAATTAGCTAAATTTGAAGATTTGAAATATTTGAAGATCTAAATATCGCGAAAACAAGAAGATAAAAACTCAGCGAGTGGAACCAAAGCGAAAGATAAAGATGATACTCAAATTCAAGTTACACAAAGAAGCTCGTTTTATTCAAATGTTGCTCTTTTTATAACATTTATTTGCTTATAACTAAGGCGAATTCAATATTGGAAAAAAATGGCGACTGGTATAATTTGCGCGCCAGATTTAAATTCAAATAATTAGCAAACTATTTCTTACTATACAATTTTATGACAATTATTAATTAATCAATCAATGATAAAAATGATACTATTTTTGAATACTTTATGATGCTCCAACACACAGAAAGAAGACAAATATTAAAAATATACAAATTTTAAATTTATTTTCAGGTTCCTTCAAATTTAACCAAATCTTGATTAAACGGTTTTGTCAGATATCCACATAGGTATTATACCTTTGATGCCTTTGGATTCCTTTTTTAAGCATCACAGATGTTTTGGATAAGCTGTTGTTTTACCCGTAAAACAATAACAAAAAGTTATCCTAAACAATGTCTCTGAGATTGAACGCAACTAAAGATCAGATACACGAGTTTATAAAAAGGGTATCTAGCGCAATATTTTCAACTTTAAAATTCATTCAAAACAAAATTACATCGTTTTTGTTTCATTGAAATGAGAGTAACAATATGGATTTTGTTGTTTAAAAACAATATCATCCAAATGATGGACGTTTTTATCAATATACTCTTGCAGTCGGAACCGATGTAAATTAATGCTTTGAATTTCATGGCGAATATTTTCCTGGGTTGGAATCGCATAAAGCGATAGTTGATTGTTGATCATCAAAATAAATGTTTTTGCTCCATGTAAGGTGATTATCAAATTGACTATCACTTTTTTGCTATAGTTTATGGGTGACACCTATTTAGTTGTCGTTTCCATACATTTTGTTTATTTTTTTTTTTGAAAACGATAGTTTTTACTTCTTTTCTTCAAAAAGTAGGTTAATAAAAAAAAGTAAAAGTGGAAGCAAAAAGAATGCGTGACGGTATAAGAGATTATTTGTATCCGAACATTGCTAAATCACATTCCTTGTCTTGAATATTTGCTAGCTGTCGAATAGCATCATGGATATCAACAAGAATTTCCAATTGCTTGGAAAAGAAATTCTTTTGCAGTTCCAATTATTGCTTCTTTAAGACGTCATCCACTTTATTCTCTTTTCGCCGTCTTTTTTTGGTTTGAAGAATATTTGTTCAATCGTTCAAAATTCCTTCAAAATTTCATCTTTGTTCCAATAATCGCAGTTTTCTACTATTTTCTGGGTTGGTATAAAATTAAAAATTATGGAAATGACATTATAATATGCTAGTGCTGCCAAGCGCTACAAAGTTTTTAGCGTGCGATAAAAATAATGACAATCAACTATCGCCTTACGTGATTCCAACCCTGAAATTCCCGGGTATCCTAATTAAAATAAAGCTTAAGGTGTGAGGTCTAGCCACAGATTCAGGCAGCAATAGAATTTCTCCATACTTGCCGATCAGTTTATTCGGAAAAACTGTCCATCCTTTTCATCGGCACCCTAGCTGTGTGCGGAGTGGTCATGTTTAAATTCACCCTTATTTTGACATTCTCTTTCGTTCCAAAGTTATTCGAATTCGTATGATACGTATTTTCACTTTCTAACGATTCGAAAGTTCATTTTATTTCGAAACTAAAGCAAACTTTGACTTTCTAATCATTCGAAACAAACATCATTTATTAAGCGTTCACATCTTGATGAGAGAATTAAAAGAAAAACATGTAAGTTCTGTTTTTTTTTTCCAAAAAATAAAGAAAATGGAATATATTTTAATGAAAATCTAATGATGTTTTTATTAAAGGTCTCAGTCACACTCAAATTGGACAACTAGAGAACAAAAGGAAGTTCTTATAAAATTAATGGAAGAAAACCATGAAATCGCGAGAGGTTTTCTTACAAATCGAATCCCCAATGGATTTGATGCATCCATAATTCTTCTTCTATTTATGCTGTTTTTATTTTTCATAAATAAAACAATTTGAATTTTTGAAAGACAATTTAAACGATTTTAACGACTGTGTTACTTTTTTAATCTTGTTGACAATTGTGAAGTGTGACCAGGTGTGATTCAAATAAAGAGACTTTAAATTTCCTTTTTTTGGTAATGCATGTTGGACAAAAGCAAATCGAATTATAAGTACATTAATTATTTTATTAGATTTAAAGGTGCTGAGTTAGCTGTACAAAATTTTTTAATATATTTTTTTTACTTTTCATATCAATAAACTTAAATTTATGTTATCACTAGCACTTAGAACTTTATTAATTTATTTTTCCCAAGTTAAGGTATTTTTTGTTTTCCATCCAATTGTTTCAATGAAATTGAAAGTTTGTGGAACAATTTTAAATTTTGTTACTTTGGTCACACTAAATAAGATCGAAACTTCAAACAGCTGACTTCGAATTCGAGTTCATTCCGGTTCATTTAATACATTCATTCAACAATGAACATTATTCGTTAGAATGTCAAAATCAAAAACACTATTACCAAGACCGGAATCATAGACACATCATATAAAGACCGGAATCTTTCGTACGTTTTACCCTCCAACACCCATTTGTTTACATTGTTGTATTTGTAATTTTGACATTACGTCCATTTTGAAATGTGAAATCCAACAACAATTCGATGCGGTGTATTTACTTGTTTTGACAGATGTTTTTTTTTTATTAAATTGCTGTGGTGAACATAAAAGTATCAGCTGTTCGGGAAAATGAATTTCCGTCAAAATAAGAAATAAAATAAAAAAATACATTTTTAGAGAAAAATAAATGCGCAATTACACTTTTTTTTATCAAATAAAATTCTTTGTATGACTCCCTATCGATCAGTATATAATTTTCATTTCTAATCAAAGGAAAACACCGTCAAATATCGATTCAAATTTTTAAATTTGCAAGTAAACACAATATGGTATCCTCATTTGAACCAATTTCCGCACCACATTGGAACTCACTTGGAAGTGTTCTGATAAGTATTTTTGATTGTAACTAAAAAGTGTGAATGCAACTTTCTTACTCACACTTCAAGGATTCCAGGAAGGTATAAGCCATTCCTGTAGGTACATTATTGTACCAAGGACACGACCGAATGAGTTCTAATGTTTGCATTTTTAAACATTTTTGATAGGAAAATGCAAACATTAGAACTCACTTGGACGTGTTCTTATAAGTTTTTTAGATTGTAACTAAAAAGTGTGAATGCAACTTTCTTACTCACACTTCAAGGACATTTTTGATAGGAAAATGCAAACATTAGAACTCACTTGGACGTGTCCTTGGTACAATAATGTACCTACAGGAATGGTTTATACCTTCCTGGAATCCTTGAAGTGTGAGTAAGAAAGTTGCATTCACACTTTTTAGTTACAATCTAAAAAACTTATAAGAACACGTCCAAGTGAGTTCTAATGTTTGCATTTTCCTATCAAAAATGTTTAAAAATGCAAACATTAGAACTCATTCGGTCGTGTCCTTGGTACAATAATGTACCTACAGGAATGGTTTATACCTTCCTGGAATCCTTGAAGTGTGAGTAAGAAAGTTGCATTCACACTTTTTAGTTACAATCTAAAAAACTTATTAAGAACACGTCCAAGTGAGTTCTAATGTTTGCATTTTCCTACCAAAAATGTTTAAAAATGCAAACATTGCAATTTTTGTTGACGTTTTCAAGCTCACCTCGAAGAAAAAAACACTTATGTTATGTGTGATGTTGAGGTGATGTCACACTTTTATCATTTTTTTTTTATTTGAAAAACTTAACTTATAGTGAAATTGTTAAAACTTGGTCACTGTTTTGTAATTATCAAAATACTTTTAGGAAATAGTAATCGTTTTTAAATTCGAGAAAAAAAGAATTATTATAACATGCAAAAAAGATAATTTTTGGAATGTATAATTTTACCTGAATCACAAGTCTTTGTATTACATTTAAATTAAAAAAAAAACAACAATGTTTTACATTTTTGCTAATATATTTCAAGTTTTTTTTACAACAACAAATGCCTTGTTCAGACAATTATAGCTTTTTATTGAATTGAAAACTGTTTTATACGTAGTACACACTTTTGAATATAGTGAAGTTAAAAATTAACAATTTCTTGCCACTTTCAATCACAAAGTCTTCTAGCCAAAGTTTCTTTCGTATTTAAATAAGCTGGACTTAAGAAAAAATAATTTATTCCGGGTATACCTTAATCCATATTCGATTATTACTATCAAAATAAGACTACGTAAATACTCTAGCAAGGAAAAAATTGTTGTTTTTTTCTTTGAATTTTTAAAGTTTAAAGTGTCGGAATTTAACAACGGCTTTGAAATAATCGGTTTATAATAAGCTTTTTCTTCTCTATTCATGTCTCGAATTAGTACTTAATTTAAAAAAATACGCCCGTTTTGTTGAAATCATTCAACCACGAAAATTGTGTTCTATGGATCAGTCTATGTCGTAGATCCGACCGGAGGACGTATGTTCATAGAGACGAGTGCCTTTTTATACAACAAGACTCTGAGGGGTATCTCAGCGTATGAGATATAGGTATTTTTTGCAACTGGAGGATAGGTTTAACCAAAAGTGCGACATGTCAAGATAACACACAAATATCTCCAGATGTAGAAATAGGCGTCTCAAGCTTTCCTACCACCAGACGTGCCCCCGAATAAAACGAAAACACCTACTGAAATGTATAATTTATATTTTAATATTTTACATTTAAATATTGATATATATTCTGCATATTTGTACACCTTATAAAATATAACAAGTAACTGAGAATGGACATAATTATGAAATTCGTTCCATGGGTGCAACACATTGTGACCTATATCCAATTCAATTTCATCTTGTTTACAATTTTAAAGAAAAATATATTTTTATATTGGAATTATGAATTTCAAGCGTAGGTGAAAGCTTTCTCCCGAATTATTTATTTCAGCATATAAAGAAAGATTCGTCAAAAATGTATGGAGGCAAGAAGTACCTAATAAGCAAAATATTCAACCAATCTCGAGTTGGATATGATCTCTTGGATAAGTGAAGTTTTAGAAACCTTGTTAAACGACTTGGATACCTAATTTGAGATAGCTGGCAAAACAAAAACAGTTTTCAGTAGTGCACAGTGTACGGTCACGAATTGTTTTTCCGTCAACCCGGGATCTCTAATATAATCGATTAGGATACTTAGGTAGATCCTGGTTGATGCTCTGATCAAAACCAGAGGTAGCAAAAGTTCTATTCCCGATATGTAACCGAAATTGCGAAATTAGCTAAATTTGAAGATTTGAAATATTTGAAGATCTAAATATCGCGAAAACAAGAAGATAAAAACTCAGCGAGTGGAACCAAAGCGAAAGATAAAGATGATACTCAAATTCAAGTTACACAAAGAAGCTCGTTTTATTCAAATGTTGCTCTTTTTATAACATTTATTTGCTTATAACTAAGGCGAATTCAATATTGGAAAAAAATGGCGACTGGTATAATTTGCGCGCCAGATTTAAATTCAAATAATTAGCAAACTATTTCTTACTATACAATTTTATGACAATTATTAATTAATCAATCAATGATAAAAATGATACTATTTTTGAATACTTTATGATGCTCCAACACACAGAAAGAAGACAAATATTAAAAATATACAAATTTTAAATTTATTTTCAGGTTCCTTCAAATTTAACCAAATCTTGATTAAACGGTTTTGTCAGATATCCACATAGGTATTATACCTTTGATGCCTTTGGATTCCTTTTTTAAGCATCACAGATGTTTTGGATAAGCTGTTGTTTTACCCGTAAAACAATAACAAAAAGTTATCCTAAACAATGTCTCTGAGATTGAACGCAACTAAAGATCAGATACACGAGTTTATAAAAAGGGTATCTAGCGCAATATTTTCAACTTTAAAATTCATTCAAAACAAAATTACATCGTTTTTGTTTCATTGAAATGAGAGTAACAATATGGATTTTGTTGTTTAAAAACAATATCATCCAAATGATGGACGTTTTTATCAATATACTCTTGCAGTCGGAACCGATGTAAATTAATGCTTTGAATTTCATGGCGAATATTTTCCTGGGTTGGAATCGCATAAAGCGATAGTTGATTGTTGATCATCAAAATAAATGTTTTTGCTCCATGTAAGGTGATTATCAAATTGACTATCACTTTTTTGCTATAGTTTATGGGTGACACCTATTTAGTTGTCGTTTCCATACATTTTGTTTATTTTTTTTTTTTTGAAAACGATTGTTAGTTTTTACTTCTTTTCTTCAAAAAGTAGGTTAATAAAAAAAAGTAAAAGTGGAAGCAAAAAGAATGCGTGACGGTATAAGAGATTATTTGTATCCGAACATTGCTAAATCACATTCCTTGTCTTGAATATTTGCTAGCTGTCGAATAGCATCATGGATATCAACAAGAATTTCCAATTGCTTGGAAAAGAAATTCTTTTGCAGTTCCAATTATTGCTTCTTTAAGACGTCATCCACTTTATTCTCTTTTCGCCGTCTTTTTTTGGTTTGAAGAATATTTGTTCAATCGTTCAAAATTCCTTCCAAAATTTCATCTTTGTTCCAATAATCGCAGTTTTCTACTATTTTCTGGGTTGGTATAAAATTAAAAATTATGGAAATGACATTATAATATGCTAGTGCTGCCAAGCACTACAAAGTTTTTAGCGTGCGATAAAAATAATGACAATCAACTATCGCCTTACGTGATTCCAACCCTGAATTTCCCGGGTATCCTAATTAAAATAAAGCTTAAGGTGTGAGGTCTAGCCACAGATTCAGGCAGCAATAGAATTTCTCCATACTTGCCGATCAGTTTATTCGGAAAAACTGTCCATCCTTTCCATCGGCACCCTAGCTGTGTGCGGAGTGGTCATGTTTAAATTCACCCTTATTTTGACATTCTCTTTCGTTCGAAAGTTATTCGAATTCGTATGATACGTATTTTCACTTTCTAACGATTCGAAAGTTCATTTTAATTCGAAACTAAAGCAAACTTTGATTTTCTAATCATTCGAAACAAACATCATTTATTAAGCGTTCACATCTTGATGAGAGAATTAAAAGAAAAACATGTAAGTTCTGTTTTTTTTTCCAAAAAATAAAGAAAATGGAATATATTTTAATGAAAATCTAATGATGTTTTTATTAAAGGTCTCAGTCACACTCAAATTGGACAACTAGAGAACAAAAGGAAGTTCTTATAAAATTAATGGAAGAAAACCATGAAATCGCGAGAGGTTTTCTTACAAATCGAATCCCCAATGGATTTGATGCATCCATAATTCTTCTTCTATTTATGCTGTTTTTATTTTTCATAAATAAAACAATTTGAATTTTTGAAAGACAATTTAAACGATTTTAACGACTGTGTTACTTTTTTAATCTTGTTGACAATTGTGAAGTGTGACCAGGTGTGATTCAAATAAAGAGACTTTAAATTTCCTTTTTTTGGTAATGCATGTTGGACAAAAGCAAATCGAATTATAAGTACATTAATTATTTTATTAGATTTAAAGGTGCTGAGTTAGCTGTACAAAATTTTTTAATATATTTTTTTTACTTTTCATATCAATAAACTTAAATTTATGTTATCACTAGCACTTAGAACTTTATTAATTTATTTTTCCCAAGTTAATGTATTTTTTGTTTTCCATCCAATTGTTTCAATGAAATTGAAAGTTTGTGGAACAATTTTAAATTTTGTTACTTTGGTCACACTAAATAAGATCGAAACTTCAAACAGCTGACTTCGAATTCGAGTTCATTCCGGTTCATTTAATACATTCATTCAACAATGAACATTATTCGTTAGAATGTCAAAATCAAAAACACTATTACCAAGACCGGAATCATAGACACATCATATAAAGACCGGAATCTTTCGTACGTTTTACCCTCCAACACCCATTTGTTTACATTGTTGTATTTGTAATTTTGACATTACGTCCATTTTGAAATGTGAAATCCAACAACAATTCGATGCGGTGTATTTACTTGTTTTGACAGATGTTTTTTTTTTATTAAATTGCTGTGGTGAACATAAAAGTATCAGCTGTTCGGGAAAATGAATTTCCGTCAAAATAAGAAATAAAATAAAAAAATACATTTTTAGAGAAAAATAAATGCGCAATTACACTTTTTTTTATCAAATAAAATTCTTTGTATGACTCCCTATCGATCAGTATATAATTTTCATTTCTAATCAAAGGAAAACACCGTCAAATATCGATTCAAATTTTTAAATTTGCAAGTAAACACAATATGGTATCCTCATTTGAACCAATTTCCGCACCACATTGGAACTCACTTGGAAGTGTTCTGATAAGTATTTTTGATTGTAACTAAAAAGTGTGAATGCAACTTTCTTACTCACACTTCAAGGATTCCAGGAAGGTATAAGCCATTCCTGTAGGTACATTATTGTACCAAGGACACGACCGAATGAGTTCTAATGTTTGCATTTTTAAACATTTTTGATAGGAAAATGCAAACATTAGAACTCACTTGGACGTGTTCTTATAAGTTTTTTAGATTGTAACTAAAAAGTGTGAATGCAACTTTCTTACTCACACTTCAAGGACATTTTTGATAGGAAAATGCAAACATTAGAACTCACTTGGACGTGTCCTTGGTACAATAATGTACCTACAGGAATGGTTTATACCTTCCTGGAATCCTTGAAGTGTGAGTAAGAAAGTTGCATTCACACTTTTTAGTTACAATCTAAAAAACTTATAAGAACACGTCCAAGTGAGTTCTAATGTTTGCATTTTCCTATCAAAAATGTTTAAAAATGCAAACATTAGAACTCATTCGGTCGTGTCCTTGGTACAATAATGTACCTACAGGAATGGTTTATACCTTCCTGGAATCCTTGAAGTGTGAGTAAGAAAGTTGCATTCACACTTTTTAGTTACAATCTAAAAAACTTATTAAGAACACGTCCAAGTGAGTTCTAATGTTTGCATTTTCCTACCAAAAATGTTTAAAAATGCAAACATTGCAATTTTTGTTGACGTTTTCAAGCTCACCTCGAAGAAAAAAACACTTATGTTATGTGTGATGTTGAGGTGATGTCACACTTTTATCATTTTTTTTTTATTTGAAAAACTTAACTTATAGTGAAATTGTTAAAACTTGGTCACTGTTTTGTAATTATCAAAATACTTTTAGGAAATAGTAATCGTTTTTAAATTCGAGAAAAAAAGAATTATTATAACATGCAAAAAAGATAATTTTTGGAATGTATAATTTTACCTGAATCACAAGTCTTTGTATTACATTTAAATTAAAAAAAAAACAACAATGTTTTACATTTTTGCTAATATATTTCAAGTTTTTTTTACAACAACAAATGCCTTGTTCAGACAATTATAGCTTTTTATTGAATTGAAAACTGTTTTATACGTAGTACACACTTTTGAATATAGTGAAGTTAAAAATTAACAATTTCTTGCCACTTTCAATCACAAAGTCTTCTAGCCAAAGTTTCTTTCGTATTTAAATAAGCTGGACTTAAGAAAAAATAATTTATTCCGGGTATACCTTAATCCACATTCGATTATTACTATCAAAATAAGACTACGTAAATACTCTAGCAAGGAAAAAATTGTTGTTTTTTTCTTTGAATTTTTAAAGTTTAAAGTGTCGGAATTTAACAACGGCTTTGAAATAATCGGTTTATAATAAGCTTTTTCTTCTCTATTCATGTCTCGAATTAGTACTTAATTTAAAAAAATACGCCCGTTTTGTTGATATCATTCAACCACGAAAATTGTGTTCTATGGATCAGTCTATGTCGTAGATCCGACCGGAGGACGTATGTTCATAGAGACGAGTGCCTTTTTATACAACAAGACTCTGAGGGGTATCTCAGCGTATGAGATATAGGTATTTTTTGCAACTGGAGGATAGGTTTAACCAAAAGTGCGACATGTCAAGATAACACACAAATATCTCCAGATGTAGAAATAGGCGTCTCAAGCTTTCCTACCACCAGACGTGCCCCCGAATAAAACGAAAACACCTACTGAAATGTATAATTTATATTTTAATATTTTACATTTAAATATTGATATATATTCTGCATATTTGTACACCTTATAAAATATAACAAGTAACTGAGAATGGACATAATTATGAAATTCGTTCCATGGGTGCAACACATTGTGACCTATATCCAATTCAATTTCATCTTGTTTACAATTTTAAAGAAAAATATATTTTTATATTGGAATTATGAATTTCAAGCGTAGGTGAAAGCTTTCTCCCGAATTATTTATTTCAGCATATAAAGAAAGATTCGTCAAAAATGTATGGAGGCAAGAAGTACCTAATAAGCAAAATATTCAACCAATCTCGAGTTGGATATGATCTCTTGGATAAGTGAAGTTTTAGAAACCTTGTTAAACGACTTGGATACCTAATTTGAGATAGCTGGCAAAACAAAAACAGTTTTCAGTAGTGCACAGTGTACGGTCACGAATTGTTTTTCCGTCAACCCGGGATCTCTAATATAATCGATTAGGATACTTAGGTAGATCCTGGTTGATGCTCTGATCAAAACCAGAGGTAGCAAAAGTTCTATTCCCGATATGTAACCGAAATTGCGAAATTAGCTAAATTTGAAGATTTGAAATATTTGAAGATCTGAATATCGCGAAAACAAGAAGATAAAAACTCAGCGAGTGGAACCAAAGCGAAAGATAAAGATGATACTCAAATTCAAGTTACACAAAGAAGCTCGTTTTATTCAAATGTTGCTCTTTTTATAACATTTATTTGCTTATAACTAAGGCGAATTCAATATTGGAAAAAAATGGCGACTGGTATAATTTGCGCGCCAGATTTAAATTCAAATAATTAGCAAACTATTTCTTACTATACAATTTTATGACAATTATTAATTAATCAATCAATGATAAAAATGATACTATTTTTGAATACTTTATGATACTCCAACACACAGAAAGAAGACAAATATTAAAAATATACAAATTTTAAATTTATTTTCAGGTTCCTTCAAATTTAACCAAATCTTGATTAAACGGTTTTGTCAGATATCCACATAGGTATTATACCTTTGATGCCTTTGGATTCCTTTTTTAAGCATCACAGATGTTTTGGATAAGCTGTTGTTTTACCCGTAAAACAATAACAAAAAGTTATCCTAAACAATGTCTCTGAGATTGAACGCAACTAAAGATCAGATACACGAGTTTATAAAAAGGGTATCTAGCGCAATATTTTCAACTTTAAAATTCATTCAAAACAAAATTACATCGTTTTTGTTTCATTGAAATGAGAGTAACAATATGGATTTTGTTGTTTAAAAACAATATCATCCAAATGATGGACGTTTTTATCAATATACTCTTGCAGTCGGAACCGATGTAAATTAATGCTTTGAATTTCATGGCGAATATTTTCCTGGGTTGGAATCGCATAAAGCGATAGTTGATTGTTGATCATCAAAATAAATGTTTTTGCTCCATGTAAGGTGATTATCAAATTGACTATCACTTTTTTGCTATAGTTTATGGGTGACACCTATTTAGTTGTCGTTTCCATACATTTTGTTTATTTTTTTTTTTTGAAAACGATTGTTAGTTTTTACTTCTTTTCTTCAAAAAGTAGGTTAATAAAAAAAAGTAAAAGTGGAAGCAAAAAGAATGCGTGACGGTATAAGAGATTATTTGTATCCGAACATTGCTAAATCACATTCCTTGTCTTGAATATTTGCTAGCTGTCGAATAGCATCATGGATATCAACAAGAATTTCCAATTGCTTGGAAAAGAAATTCTTTTGCAGTTCCAATTATTGCTTCTTTAAGACGTCATCCACTTTATTCTCTTTTCGCCGTCTTTTTTTGGTTTGAAGAATATTTGTTCAATCGTTCAAAATTCCTTCAAAATTTCATCTTTGTTCCAATAATCGCAGTTTTCTACTATTTTCTGGGTTGGTATAAAATTAAAAATTATGGAAATGACATTATAATATGCTAGTGCTGCCAAGCACTACAAAGTTTTTAGCGTGCGATAAAAATAATGACAATCAACTATCGCCTTACGTGATTCCAACCCTGAATTTCCCGGGTATCCTAATTAAAATAAAGCTTAAGGTGTGAGGTCTAGCCACAGATTCAGGCAGCAATAGAATTTCTCCATACTTGCCGATCAGTTTATTCGGAAAAACTGTCCATCCTTTCCATCGGCACCCTAGCTGTGTGCGGAGTGGTCATGTTTAAATTCACCCTTATTTTGACATTCTCTTTCGTTCGAAAGTTATTCGAATTAGTATGATACGTATTTTCACTTTCTAACGATTCGAAAGTTCATTTTAATTCGAAACTAAAGCAAACTTTGACTTTCTAATCATTCGAAACAAACATCATTTATTAAGCGTTCACATCTTGATGAGAGAATTAAAAGAAAAACATGTAAGTTCTGTTTTTTTTTCCAAAAAATAAAGAAAATGGAATATATTTTAATGAAAATCTAATGATGTTTTTATTAAAGGTCACAGTAAACACTCAAATTGGACAACTAGAGAACAAAAGGAAGTTCTTATAAAATTAATGGAAGAAAACCATGAAATCGCGAGAGGTTTTCTTACAAATCGAATCCCCAATGGATTTGATGCATCCATAATTCTTCTTCTATTTATGCTGTTTTTATTTTTCATAAATAAAACAATTTGAATTTTTGAAAGACAATTTAAACGATTTTAACGACTGTGTTACTTTTTTAATCTTGTTGACAATTGTGAAGTGTGACCAGGTGTGATTCAAATAAAGAGACTTTAAATTTCCTTTTTTTGGTAATGCATGTTGGACAAAAGCAAATCGAATTATAAGTACATTAATTATTTTATTAGATTTAAAGGTGCTGAGTTAGCTGTACAAAATTTTTTAATATATTTTTTTTACTTTTCATATCAATAAACTTAAATTTATGTTATCACTAGCACTTAGAACTTTATTAATTTATTTTTCCCAAGTTAAGGTATTTTTTGTTTTCCATCCAATTGTTTCAATGAAATTGAAAGTTTGTGGAACAATTTTAAATTTTGTTACTTTGGTCACACTAAATAAGATCGAAACTTCAAACAGCTGACTTCGAATTCGAGTTAATTCCGGTTCATTTAATACATTCATTCAACAATGAACATTATTCGTTAGAATGTCAAAATCAAAAACACTATTACCAAGACCGGAATCATAGACACATCCTTGGTACAATAATGTACCTACAGGAATGGTTTATACCTTCCTGGAATCCTTGAAGTGTGAGTAAGAAAGTTGCATTCACACTTTTTAGTTACAATCTAAAAACTTATAAGAACACGTCCAAGTGAATTCTAATGTTTGCATTTTCCTATCAAAAATGTTTAAAAATGCAAACATTAGAACTCATTCGGTCGTGTCCTTGGTACAATAATGTACCTACAGGAATGGTTTATACCTTCCTGGAATCCTTGAAGTGTGAGTAAGAAAGTTGCATTCACACTTTTTAGTTACAATCTAAAAAACTTATAAGAACACGTCCAAGTGAGTTCTAATGTTTGCATTTTCCTACCAAAAATGTTTAAAAATGCAAACATTGCAATTTTTGTTGACGTTTTCAAGCTCACCTCGAAGAAAAAAACACTTATGTTATGTGTGATGTTGAGGTGATGTCACACTTTTATCATTTTTTTTTTATTTGAAAAACTTAACTTATAGTGAAATTGTTAAAACTTGGTCACTGTTTTGTAATTATCAAAATACTTTTAGGAAATAGTAATCGTTTTTAAATTCGAGAAAAAAAGAATTATTATAACATGCAAAAAAGATAATTTTTGGAATGTATAATTTTACCTGAATCACAAGTCTTTGTATTACATTTAAATTAAAAAAAAACAACAATGTTTTACATTTTTGCTAATATATTTCAAGTTTTTTTTACAACAACAAATGCCTTGTTCAGACAATTATAGCTTTTTATTGAATTGAAAACTGTTTTATACGTAGTACACACTTTTGAATATAGTGAAGTTAAAAATTAACAATTTCTTGCCACTTTCAATCACAAAGTCTTCTAGCCAAAGTTTCTTTCGTATTTAAATAAGCTGGACTTAAGAAAAAATAATTTGTTCCGGGTATACCTTAATCCATATTCGATTATTACTATCAAAATAAGACTACGTAAATACTCTAGCAAGGAAAAAATAATTTAATTAAAATATTTTTTTTTTTGGAATTTTTCTCAAGAACTACAAGACATAAAATCATCTAGTTTTCAATGTTTGATCAAAAACAAATATAAGCAATGCATTATAAAAACAATAGTAAATAATCTTAAAGTTTTAAAAATCACACTTTAAACCTTTTTTACCTTTTTTTGCCCAAATTTTGAGTTTAAAACAATTTTTTTCAAAAAACTGCAAATTAACACACGTTTCCATTAGTAATTAGAAAATATGAACCAAAATATAATAATAGCCGCGTTTTATTATCACCATGATCTGATCCGGATCTTGAATTTACATGCATTACAACAACAACACAAGATCCTGCTTTGTGTTTGGATCTCAATTTGAGATCCAAAATTTAATTCTTTTTTCACAACAAGGAGCGCTTTATCATTGTAATTTCACATCTAAATGTTGGTATCATTGCAAACAAATTAAATAAAACCTGTATTACCATATAAACATTTCCATTTGACTGAAATAAAATATTTTTTAAATAGAAAGCGAGAAGCTTTATAATTATTTATTTGGTATATAATCCATGAAATAATTAGATATTTTTACAAAACTAGATATTAATTGGTGAAATTAAAATAATTAAGTCCGAAAAAATGTATATTTGACATAATTTATGGGTATTATTTTCCCAAAAAAAAAGGAACAAAAAAAATCATTGAGCAAAATGTTCTTTGGGCAACCCTGCTTTCAATGTCAAAAAATATAAATAAAATCGAGAAAGCTGCAGCACAAATGGGAGAAAAGATGTTCAAATAAATTGTAAGTAATCTCTAAATTAAATTATTTGAGTGTCACATTTATTAAAAGGTCAAAAAGAATCTGGACTACATGTGAGACCAAAGCGTTCCTGGATGCTTTGAGTTTGAGAGTGCAATGGTGATTTACAGAAACATTTTCAAAAGTTGTGGAGCTTACATTTTTGGTATGTGTTTGTTTTTTTGCTCCGAAATGTCATTTTTGAAAGAACGAATTTGACACTGCTACCAAACTTTAAATAATAAAAATTATGATGATCCAATGCTGTTTTATGATCATGATCTGATCCGGATCAGATCATGGTGATAATAACACGCGGCTAATAAGCAATAAGTACGATCTTCTGGATCATAAAGTATGATATTAAAAATTATGTTACATTTCAATACAATCACGTAGGAACATGTTGTTTTCCTAATAAGTGATTCATGTATAAGAAACCATAAGATCTTTGTTTAACCATATTTGATGACAGTTTACAGCAAAAATGTTTTTCGATTTTAGTCTTAAGTTGGCATCTGAGATGATCGGATTAATAAATATTTATTAAAAATATAATATCTCAACGAACTATTCTAATTAATAGACTAGATTAATAGCTAATAGACAAAATTGTTGTCTTTAAAAAAATGTATAAAACTTAGTTGTAAGTATTACCATTATTTTTTCCATTTAATGTACATATTTTTTTAAATTGCCCCTAACGCCTAAAAATAGAGAATAGACCCCGCTCCTATAGTAAAAAAAGATTGTTTTTAACTGTTCTATACAAATCCGTCATTAAACTTTGTCGCCTGAGTTATCGTACTCTTCCCAAAAAATGCAATACCTAATGTCGATGTAGCCACTAGGTGCCTCCCCTAAAGAATTTCTCATCACTATACTTTATTTTCATGGTGAATTGATGTTAGAGGGTGGTGAATTGATGTTAGCCGTGGTGAATTGATGTTAGAATTCGAAATAAGGGTGCGTGAGACGCAGCGTTGCCAAAATGCGCCCGATCGGGAATTTGTACAAGTGTGACCTGCCTGACCTGAAATATAATAAGTTTATTTAGAAAAGACAAACTGTTATTATTTTCTTAAACAAATTTTTTCCAGGGTAGTCGGATAGTGGCCCGCACATTTTGGAAATGGCCCTCAAAATTGCCCTTACAATTTTTGTCTTCGCGGCAACGCTGGGTGAGAATTGATGTTTTAGCTTGTAGGCAAAACCAGAATGACAGATTGGTTTCCGGTCTTTATATGGTGTGTCTATGACCGGAATCTTTCGTACGTTTCACTCTCCAAAACCCGTTTGTTTATATTTTTGTATTTGTAATTTTGACAATTAGTCCATGAATAGATATGAGCACAAACAAAAAAAAAACGATGCCGTGGGCTAGCGGCACTTTGCAAAGCAAAAACAAAATGGAGGGGTTAATAAGTTTTTTTCAGGTTTTTCTTTTTACTTTTTTCGATGAAAAAGTCAGTTTTAAGCTTTAATTTTGCAGGCATTTTGTGGATAGTGAACCAATGTACCTTTTTGTCTTGAAAAAAGCATGTTCAACATCAGTTTATTATAATTAATTCACTAATTTACAGTAATCACTACAAAATTCTTTAAATTTCATAATAATCCCCAGATTTTTGTATCAAAGATGCGTTCGAAGAACCATCAATTTAAGGGTGCGAGTGCAATTTTTGTATTGAATTCTAATAAATTTTCGTTAACGAACGGCCCAAATAAAAAAGTAATTAAAATCTGTATCAATTTAATTAATCCAAGTATATTTATAGTTTGTATATTTAAAAAAAAGAGTTATAATCGAAAAATATCTTATCCATAACATTCTTGATTGATGAAAGCATACATGTATTTGCTATCAAAAAAAAACTATGCATCAAAGGAACACAAATGTTTTAAAAAAGTAATCAGAACGATTATAGCGAACCTGTTGAATAAATGCAGAGCAAATAAAATGCAAATTTTGACATATATCACAAAATGAAAACGTCTTAAGATCGTTCTGAATTCATGCACAACTAATTCAATAGAACATGTAATCGTCATAAATGTTTATTGTTGACGTACAGAAGTTTTTTTTAGTGAATTTCCACAGTTTAACGCAAAATATAATTTTCATTCATTCCTTAGAAATGTTTAGTTACCAAAGTTCAAATTTACTTATTATTGTTTGAAAAGTATGTTTAGTAAAAATGCTGCTAATTAAAAAAAAAATTAATGAGTTTTACGTATATGTTTTTGTTTTTCGTAATATAATAAATACTACAGTAGATTACATTTTATAAATGCAGAACATGGAAGAAAATATACATAAACAATAGTTTTCAGATATAAAGCAGAGGTTAGCGTAGAAAAATATTTTTGAGAAAGCCAATAATATTTTAAATATGTTCATTAAAGAAATTTCCGCTTCGGCTAACCTTCATCAACTTTTTAGAAAAAAAATTAGCATTAATAGCAGCCAATTATTTCATAGCATAATTAATTTTTCAGATTGTAAAATGTCTAAAAATTTTCATACGCTACAAAATTCGTAATTTTATGCGGAAACATAGAAGATAACATTATTTAGTCAAGAAGTATGGATTTTGGCGCGTATATCGGTTTTTTTCTATTGGGTGTTCGGTTTCCCCATACTGGAATAAAAAAAAGTTACTTAAATCTATTTATTTCACTCATTTAGTTGGTATTGTTTTTAACCATATTGCCTATTTCTATTCCTTAAAGTTGCTTTACACAAAGCAACTTATTTTTAAAACATGGTTCCCTCAAATTTTTATTCCAAAATCTAACTACAAACAAAATTCTAACTCTAACAAAGTCCCTTAAAAAGAAATTTTCAGGAATATTTCTGCAACAAACAAAACTAAAATTTGGTCTTGCAATTATCCAACTGCTTAAATGATGAAAATACTAATCTAATTGAGGAATCTGAACTAGCTAAAGTTGGCAATGGAACTTCACAAGTATGCTTCTCGTAGCATTTTCTGTACAAACAAATACGGAGGCACCCGCCTATTGTTTCCACCTGAACTTCTAACGCCGCGCGCCGCCAAAAAAAATGCTCTAAGCAAACTACAGCTGAAAAAATTGTCGGTTTTGTTGTTTTACAAAGTATTAAGTTACACTTTTGTCCATTTCCAATTATACTTAACCAGTTGCTGCTCATATTGCGTTCGCAAATAATTTAAGTAAATAAAAAACAGCACTAACAAATCATTAAATATGTATTTGGTCAATTTTATTTTATTTAATATACATTTACAACATTTATTTGGATTGAAATTAAAAAGCTATACTTACAAATCTTCCAATTTAAGACCATGTCAGCACTTCAGATTCTGTTGGTAAGGATTGTTTAGTTTTTGAACGAGGCCATGAAACATTCAAAATGAAGCATTTAGATGGGGCTGATTACTATAATGAAGCATTTTGATGGGCCAAAGCACTAATTGTGAGAATGTGTTTGGTTTTTTGCATCATTTCACGCACACTTTCTCACATTTAGTGCTTTTTAGCTTGTAGGCAAATCGAAATGTCAGTCTGAGATTCCGGTCTTGGTAATAGAGTGTTTTTGGTCGGCACCATTTAGCGTTATCCAATCGAGCTGAAATTTTGGCTATCTAAAAATCTGCAAGGACTGATCATTTTATGGGGTTCCCCCGACGCAATTTCGAAAATCGATTTATTGCGGTCACTCTAGTGGATACTCGTATATTAGATGACTAATGTTGATTGAATGAGGAATATTGTGTATATGCATATTTTAATTATATGTTTATTTGCAGAGCTTTTCCGGCCCTGGGTAGAATGCAAAAGAAAACAATATAATGGTTGAGTGGAAATGAGGGAAAACAATACGACTTTCATTTCTATAAAAATTCAAATAAAAAAACCTTAAAAACTTAATTTTTTAAACGCATAGTATTTTAAAGATTATGTTGCGATGTTAGTTTGATAAAACCTAAAATAATTGAAATCTTAGTTTTGTTTAATTTATTTGGTTCATATATTTAAATATACATGCAAAATTGAAACCTAAACTACCTATCACAATTATAAAAAAATTATACCAGAAATTTAATATAAGCAATTTTTTGTAAAATTGAGCTTCGAAAGTTATCTCAGAAAACGATTCGGCCTTCATGGAACATTCATTGGAGTCTTAGTCAGATTTTGTGTTTAATGCGAGTCACTTATAAGTACGGTGACCATCCGTTCATTATTATAATGAACAGTTCATTATTTGAAGAAAATGCTCATTATGCATTATTGTGTGTCGGAAAACATAAAAATGTTCATTATTTTAGAAATTGCTCATTATTTGTTCATTATTTTATGATTTTTTTCTTTGAGGAAAGCCTAAGCATGAAAACCATTAAATGTTTAATGTAACGTACCCTTACATAATAATTCGTTGTCTTTCTTTTTCGGAACACTTCCTAATCTCACAGTTACAAAAATCAGATCATATTATACATCCTAACATACAGGGGAAGTTAAACTAATACGCTTACACTTGCGCACAGGATGACTTTCACCACTGGATATAAATTTTACCATTGAGTTTTATTGACCATGACAATGGTAAAAATAACTTTGAGAGTGCACTGCGACTGTTCGAATTATTGCATTGTTGAAAAACCCTTCACTCCAAAAATAAATGAAGAGGAAGAATTTACACTCCTTCCTGGGACAAAGTGAAGTTGAGTTTAATGTATAGCTATTATATATTATTATTATATATAGCTATTATTATGTATAGCTATATATAGATATTATGGAAAAGAGAAGCAATATTTCAATTAATGACACTGATGTTTTAGACGAGTTTTTATGTGTACAAAATTATGTTTCTTCAGAAAAAATTTTTAAATGGAAGGAGAGCCAAATGAGTGCTTGAAATAGGTGGGTCGAAATTTTCAAGTTTTTCAATGAAAAAATGATACAATATGAAAACATTTCAAAAATCGTAGAGTTTTGTTTATGCCTTCCTGGGTCTAATGCCCCTATAGAGAGAGTTTTCTCAATTTTCAACAATGTATGGACAAACGAAAAAACAGTATGAAAATTGAAACAATCAGGTCCATTTTAATTTGCAAATGCAATTATGAATTAAATTGCATCGAATTTAAGTATTATTAAAAAAATTAATTAAAAAAATGTATTCTTCCGAAAAGTACTTATTTTAACAATATTAATATATTGTAATTCAATGTCAAAGTTGTTTTATTAGCCAATATGATATAAAAGAGTTTAATGTTTTGTTTATTTTTTTTTGTAAATAAGTTAGAGACTGAAAAAATCTGTGTTATTTTTATGTTTGTTTTGTTTATTATCGATGAAAGTTCCTTTTTTGTTTATTTTATAAATACATATACCTAATTATACTATATTTATTAATTAATTTATATTATATTTATTTACTATTACCTACTCAATGAAATACAAAAAAAAATCTTGAAAACTGGTCAACATTTTTCATTTTTTGGGTACTGTTCATTATTTTGTCTCGGAAAATATGGTCACCGTACTTATAAGCAATAACAAAGCTCATCTTTAGTAGAGAATGTTTAAAAAACTGATTCTTCGAGCCTCATGTATTGCTCACACGTTTAAAACAAAGTTTATAAAATACACGATTTCTGTTATAATTATTTAGGTTTTTATATTCCATAAAAATGTTCTACAGTATAAGAAGTTGAACTCATTTTAAAATAGGATTTATTTATAGTCGTATATACTGTTTTACATGTAATCTGTTAAGGCAGTTATGATTTAAAAGTAAACCAAAAGTTTAAATGTTATAATTTAAACTTATCTTTAAATATTTAACACATTTCGTTATTGTCTGCATACACAATTAAAACATTTAATAAAAAAAAAAACACATTTAAAACTTATTCTGAAAAACTGGAGAAACAAATGCTTACTACTTGTCAATTTTACTTTTCAATAATAACAAAAAACGATACAAAACTAAATACATATTATATACTTGTATTTACAAAATCCTTTGTCGGATCACTAAGAAGTTAAAATCCGCTAAAGATCTGAAATTCAAAAAAAATATTATTGTAATGTGTATGTATACACTCTTTATCTCTTTCAATAATAAGGGGCAACATCTAGTGGTAGTAATAGGAGAACTCGCTTCTTTAAGCATCGAGAAACCTCTAGTGGCTAATAGGAGAACTCGCTTCTTAAGCATCGAGAAACATCTAGTGGCTTAGAGGGGAACTCATTCAGCGCATACAAGAACCTCGAAAGGGGTAAGCATCTAGTGATAAAGTGGAGAACTTCGTTAAGCATCGAGAACAACCTCGTAGATTCTCGAACCGATTGGAGGTATATAAATAGGCGCTTGGAAGCGAAGCGGTTCATTATGGATTGTGAATTGCTGTAAAGTAAAGACTGTGTTTGAAAAGTAAAGACTGTGTTTGAAACGTAATAATTGAGTGTTCAATAAATAAGTTTATATCGATTTAAATAAAGAAAATTTGTGTTTTTATTTACGAAGTGTGAATAAGTTTTAATTATCGGACCAAGCCGAATATTACATTGGTGTCAGAATAAGGGATTAAAACTTATTGAGAATAAAAACAGTGAGCAGTGATTGAACTATTTCGTGTGAATTAGTGAAGTTAAAAATAAATAAAAAATGAATAAAGTTTTGAAAGACTTAACTGTCCCTGAGCTAAAGGCCGAACTAAGCAAACGTGGCTTAAGTGGGACAGGCGTAAAAACCGAACTCGTTAAACGGTTGCAGGACTATCTGGAGCAGCAAAATGAAGACCCAGATACGTTTGCTTTCGAATTAGAAGCAAAAGTGGAAGAGGTAAATGCAAATGTTGCTTTATCTAACATGATGTCACTTCTTTTAACCAAATTTGAAGAGAATGAAAAGAATGTCCTGAAAGAACAGCAGAACGTGCTCAAACAATTAGAAGCTCAAAGAAGTGACCAAAAACAAGAGCAGCAGAATGTTCTCAAACAACTAGAAGCTCAAAGAAGTGACCAAAAACAAGAGCAGCAGAATGTTCTCAAACAACTAGAAGCTCAAAGAAGTGACCAAAAGCAAGAACAGCAGAATGTTCTCAAACAACTAGAAGCCCAAAGGAATGATGTCCTCAAACAACTAGAAACTCAAAGGAATGATGTCCTAGAGCGATTCGACGAACAGAAAAACCTTTTAGAAGGCAGGTTTGCGGACTTCGAAGAGAAAATCAAAACTGTCGACGAGCGCGTCGAAAAACAAAATGCACGTTTCGAGAAAATTGACGAACAAATCGAAACCATCACAAATGAACTAGAAAAAGTGCGAAAGATGAAAGCTCGAGAACTTTCTGGTGAGTGCTGAAGGAAGAGAGAAGTGAATCCTCCAAGCTTTGACGGGCAGATTCCGTGGTCAATCTACAAGAAACAGTTTGAAGCAGCAGCGTTAACAAACGGCTGGGACGATCACGAAAAATACATTGCTCTTACGCTTGCTTTAAGAGGATCTGCTGCTGAACTGCTACAAACCATCCCAGCAGAGAAAAGTGGTGACTTCACAGTTCTGGTAAACGCAATCGAACAGCGGTTTGGGGATAGCCACATGACAGAAGTCTTCCGAGTTCAGCTTAACAACAGGACACAGAAAAGAGGTGAAACTCTGCAGCAGCTTCAGGCAGATATCGAGCGATTGGTTCACCTGGCATATCCAACAGCTGGTAACGAGATAATAAATCAACTTGCTGTTGAAGCCTTTGTGAGAGCTGTGGGCGATATAAATCTCCAAAGGGCTATCCGCACTGCCGGAAAGCGAACATTACCAGAAGCATTGGCTTTCGCTCTGACGATGGAAGCTGCAGAACAAGCTTCCCAAAACGTGCATCGCATAAGAGAAATAGAAGTCCAAGAATGTTCTTGTCAGTAGGCTACTGTGGAAAGGAGTCAGCGAGACGGACCAGCACGATGCTGGAACTGCAATAAGACTGGGCATCTACAGCGACAGTGCAGATTACCACGAAGAAGAACCACATGCCAACACTGTGGAAATAGAAGTAATTCAACCGTTCAAAGCAACACCAACAACGTTGCTTACGAAGTTGTTTCCCACCCGGGAAACGAATAAGAACCAACTTCGAGGGGCAGAAGCTGGTTGCTGGTATCGATGGCCCCAGAAACGACATCCAGGTTTCTCAAACGAAACGTGACAACAAGAGCCTGACCGTGGAAGCAAGTATAAACGGCAACAAATGTGTGGCTACCATTGACACCGGTGCCACGGCGTCCATCGTACGGCAAGACCTCGTCAAGAAGGCATGGCTCCACAACACCAACAGCTATCGTCTAAGGACTGCAACTGGAGAGGCCGCAAAAGTTTATGGTGAGGTACGTCTTAAGATTCGGATAGCAGAGTTGGAATTCTCTCACCCGTTCCTGGTAGCAGAAATATGCGACGAGTGCATTGTCGGCATCGATTTCATGAAAGATCATGGAGTGATATTGGACATCGGGAACCAAGTCCTGAAATATCGAAACATCGAGATTCCGATGATCTATGGGACTAACTCGTATGAGATCTTTGAAAACCGTCATCAAAGAAGATTTCACTTTGCCTGCTTCTTCAGAAGTATTCGTGTGGACGAAATTGAAGGGTAAACCTGGCAGCCATCGATACCTTATGGTCGAACCAGCATCTGTAAAGTCCTCCCAAAACGTCACCATTGGGAAGACTCTTGTGAGACCATTAAAGAACATGGTTCCGGTACGAATACTGAACATCAAGCCGTATGAAGTTAAGCTTAGAAAAGGTGAGATTGTCGGACAATGCGAATCTGTATCAGCGATAACAAGGATCAACGAAGAAGAGTCAAGGCAATCCTTGAAGTCCGAAGAGCTGAACTCCATAAAGACGAACATTCTCAAGTCATCTAATCTTGGCCACCAACAACGAAGAATTGCAGAAGGTCTCCTCGAAGAATTTGCAGACATCTTGTCATCATCGAAAGGGAAATATGGCAGAACGCAACTGGTGCAACATCGAATCAATACCGGGGATGCAAGGCCGATTCCTCAACCTGCAAGACGCCTTCCACTAGCCAAACAAGGTGAGGTTGAAGAACTGATAACCACCATGAAGGGAGAAGGTCTGATCGAAAACTCTAAAAGCCCTTGGGCGTCTCCAGTGGTCCTGGTAAAGAAGAAAGACGGATCAACCCGCTTTTGCGTGGACTATCGAAGGTTGAATGATGTGACCAAGAAGGATAGCTACCCTCTGCCTAGGATCAGTGATACTCTGGATGCAATGGAAGGAGCACAATGGTTCTCAACTTTGGACTTGAAAAGTGGTTACTGGCAAGTCGAAATCCATCCTGAAGACAAAGAAAAGACAGCATTCTCAACAGGAAACGGATTGTGGCAGTTCAAAGTGATGCCTTTTGGACTTTGCAATGCTCCAGCGACTTTTGAGCGCTTAATGGAATGCGTCCTGCAAGGACTCACATGGAAATCTTGCCTGGTCTATTTGGATGACGTCATAGTATACGGGAAAACATTTGACGAACACTGTACAAATCTGAGAGCCGTGTTTCAAAGACTTCGAGAAGCCCACCTCAAGCTTAACCCAGAAAAGTGTTCACTCTTCAAAACCGAAGTAAAATATCTGGGACATATCATCTCATCCCAAGGAGTAAAAACGGATCCTGATAAGATTGATACCGTGAAGAATTGGCCAACACCACAGGACAAACACCAACTCCGAAGCTTTCTGGGTCTAGCCACCTACTATAGGCGCTTTGTGAAGGACTTTGCTGGAATCGCCAAGAGTCTACATCAGCTAACGGAAAAGGGAAAGCAGTTTAGATGGTCAGGTGAATGCGAGCGCAGCTTTCAAGAGCTCAAGCAACGCTTGTGTAATGCACCAGTGCTGACCTACCCAACTCCAGGAAAACCGTTCATAATTGATGCTGATGCGAGCAATGTCGGGATAGGTGCTGTACTATCGCAGGTGCATAATGGCGAAGAAAAGGTGATTGCTTATTACAGCAAGGTACTCTCGAAGTCGGAAAGAAATTATTGTGTGACCAGAAGAGAACTTCTTGCACTGATTTTGGCAACAAAGCACTTCCATAAGTATCTCTATGGACAGAAGTTTCTTCTCCGAACTGACCATGGAGCACTTAACTGGCTTTTGAATTTCAAGAATCCAGAGGGTCAAGTGGCAAGGTGAATTGAGAGGCTGCAGACGTACGATTACGAAATTCAACATCGGAAGGGGAAGCTTCACTCAAATGCAGATGCACTGTCTCGGAGACCATGTAAACAAGACTGTAAGCATTGTAGACGACAAGAAGAAAGAGAAGTGGTTACTGTCCAACGAACCAGAGCCGATCCCATTTATGGCTGGAGCAACGACGAGTTTAGGAAGGCTCAACAAGAAGACTCAGATATCGAACCCATCCTCGCTTGGAAGGAACACCAGGAAAAACCAGAATGGGCTGATATCTCCGATAGAAGTCCGACTCTGAAGGCCTATTGGGCACAGTGGGACTCGTTTCATGTCCAAGAGGGTGTCCTTCGACGTAAATGGGAATCAGCAGATGGAAAGTCTTATGTAATGCAGCTAGTCTTACCGAGATCGAAGGTTATGGATGTTCTGCGAGAGATGCATGGTGGAGTTTCGGGAGGTCATCTAGGAGTGAACAAGACGCTAGAAAAGGTTCGACAACGATTTTACTGGCTACATGCAAGGGAAGATGTCGAGAAGTGGTGCCGAAAATGTGATACCTGTGCTGCCACCAAAGGCCCGAACAAAAAGAACCACAGCCAAATGCAGCAGTACAATGTCGGAGCACCCTTCGAAAGGATTGCAGTAGACGTGGCGGGTCCATTTCCGAAAACAAATAATGGGAATCGTTATATTCTGGTCGTCATGGATTACTTCAGCAAATGGCCTGAAGCATACGCCATTCCAAATCAAGAAGCCAAAACAGTCGCAGACCAAATTGTCTTCAACTGGGTGAGCAGATTCGGCGTTCCATTAGAACTGCATTCCGACCAGGGAAGGAATTTTGAATCAAACATATTTCAGGAAGTTTGTGGGCTTCTGGACATCAAGAAGACAAGAACAACACCACTTCACCCACAATCTGATGGCATGGTCGAACGATTCAACCGAACCCTGAAGGAACATCTTTGCAAAGTTGTGGACGACAACCAGCGAGATTGGGATCGACACATTCCACTGTTTTTGATGGCGTATCGAAGTGCAAGACATAGCTCAACTGGCCATACACCGTCTGAGATTTTGATGGGAAGGAACATCAGACTGCCGAGCGAAATAAAATTTGGATGCCCCACATCGGAACCGCAAGCCGAGGATGACTAAATTGATGACCTCAGAGAAAGACTCCTTCAGATCCACGACAATACCAGGTTGAAAATAAAGATGTTCAGTGACCGAATGAAGACACGCTACGATATACGAGCGACAACAACAGAGTTCCAAGCAGGGGATCGGGTGTGGCTTTACAATCCCCATCGACAAAAAGGATTGTTACCGAAACTTCAACGGGACTGGGAAGGTCCATATACAGTCATTACAAAAATCAACGATGTCGTGTACCGGATACAAAAGGGAGTCAGAGGAAAACCTAAAGTTGTACATCGCGACCGGCTACATCGCTACAGTGGTGATGAGAACGATGGATTTGTTCGGGACGATCAATCCTAAGGAGGGGGCAATGTAATGTGTATACACTCTTTATCTCTTTCAATAATAAGGGGCAACATCTAGTGGTAGTAATAGGAGAACTCGCTTCTTTAAGCATCGAGAAACCTCTAGTGGCTAATAGGAGAACTCGCTTCTTAAGCATCGAGAAACATCTAGTGGCTTAGAGGGGAACTCATTCAGCGCATACAAGAATCTCGAAAGGGGTAAGCATCTAGTGATAAAGTGGAGAACTTCGTTAAGCATCGAGAACAACCTCGTAGATTCTCGAACCGATTGGAGGTATATAAATAGGCGCTTGGAAGCGAAGCGGTTCATTATGGATTGTGAATTGCTGTAAAGTAAAGACTGTGTTTGAAAAGTAAAGACTGTGTTTGAAACGTAATAATTGAGTGTTCAATAAATAAGTGGAACAATTTAAATAAAGTAAAAATCGTGTTTTATTTACAAGTGCGAATAAGTTTTAATTATCGGACCAAGCCGAATATTACATTGGTGTCAGAATAAGGGATTAAAACTTATTGAGAATAAAAACAGTGAGCAGTGATTGAACTATTTTGTGTGAAGTAGTGAAGTTAAAAAAAAAAAAAAAATAAAAAATGAGTAAAGTTTTTAATGACTTAACTGTCCCTGAGCTAAAGGCCGAACTAAGCAAACGTGGCTTAAGTGGGACAGGCGTAAAAACCGAACTCGTTAAACGGCTGCAGGAATATCTGGAGCAGCAAAATGAAGACCCAGATACGTTTGCTTTCGAATTAGAAGCAAAAGTGGAAGAGGTAAATGCAAATGTTGCTTTATCTAACATGATGTCACTTCTTTTAACCAAATTTGAAGAGAATGAAAAGAATGTCCTGAAAGAACAGCAGAACGTGCTCAAACAATTAGAAGCTCAAAGAAGTGACCAAAAACAAGAGCAGCAGAATGTTCTCAAACAACTAGAAGCTCAAAGAAGTGACCAAAAACAAGAGCAGCAGAATGTTCTCAAACAACTAGAAGCTCAAAGAAGTGACCAAAAGCAAGAACAGCAGAATGTTCTCAAACAACTAGAAGCCCAAAGGAATGATGTCCTCAAACAACTAGAAACTCAAAGGAATGATGTCCTAGAGCGATTCGACGAACAGAAAAACCTTTTAGAAGGCAGGTTTGCGGACTTCGAAGAGAAAATCAAAACTGTCGACGAGCGCGTCGAAAAACAAAATGCACGTTTCGAGAAAATTGACGAACAAATCGAAACCATCACAAATGAACTAGAAAAAGTGCGAAAGATGAAAGCTCGAGAACTTTCTGGTGAGTGCTGAAGGAAGAGAGAAGTGAATCCTCCAAGCTTTGACGGGCAGATTCCGTGGTCAATCTACAAGAAACAGTTTGAAGCAGCAGCGTTAACAAACGGCTGGGACGATCACGAAAAATACATTGCTCTTACGCTTGCTTTAAGAGGATCTGCTGCTGAACTGCTACAAACCATCCCAGCAGAGAAAAGTGGTGACTTCACAGTTCTGGTAAACGCAATCGAACAGCGGTTTGGGGATAGCCACATGACAGAAGTCTTCCGAGTTCAGCTTAACAACAGGACACAGAAAAGAGGTGAAACTCTGCAGCAGCTTCAGGCAGATATCGAGCGATTGGTTCACCTGGCATATCCAACAGCTGGTAACGAGATAATAAATCAACTTGCTGTTGAAGCCTTTGTGAGAGCTGTGGGCGATATAAATCTCCAAAGGGCTATCCGCACTGCCGGAAAGCGAACATTACCAGAAGCATTGGCTTTCGCTCTGACGATGGAAGCTGCAGAACAAGCTTCCCAAAACGTGCATCGCATAAGAGAAATAGAAGTCCAAGAATGTTCTTGTCAGTAGGCTACTGTGGAAAGGAGTCAGCGAGACGGACCAGCACGATGCTGGAACTGCAATAAGACTGGGCATCTACAGCGACAGTGCAGATTACCACGAAGAAGAACCACATGCCAACACTGTGGAAATAGAAGTAATTCAACCGTTCAAAGCAACACCAACAACGTTGCTTACGAAGTTGTTTCCCACCCGGGAAACGAATAAGAACCAACTTCGAGGGGCAGAAGCTGGTTGCTGGTATCGATGGCCCCAGAAACGACATCCAGGTTTCTCAAACGAAACGTGACAACAAGAGCCTGACCGTGGAAGCAAGTATAAACGGCAACAAATGTGTGGCTACCATTGACACCGGTGCCACGGCGTCCATCGTACGGCAAGACCTCGTCAAGAAGGCATGGCTCCACAACACCAACAGCTATCGTCTAAGGACTGCAACTGGAGAGGCCGCAAAAGTTTATGGTGAGGTACGTCTTAAGATTCGGATAGCAGAGTTGGAATTCTCTCACCCGTTCCTGGTAGCAGAAATATGCGACGAGTGCATTGTCGGCATCGATTTCATGAAAGATCATGGAGTGATATTGGACATCGGGAACCAAGTCCTGAAATATCGAAACATCGAGATTCCGATGATCTATGGGACTAACTCGTATGAGATCTTTGAAAACCGTCATCAAAGAAGATTTCACTTTGCCTGCTTCTTCAGAAGTATTCGTGTGGACGAAATTGAAGGGTAAACCTGGCAGCCATCGATACCTTATGGTCGAACCAGCATCTGTAAAGTCCTCCCAAAACGTCACCATTGGGAAGACTCTTGTGAGACCATTAAAGAACATGGTTCCGGTACGAATACTGAACATCAAGCCGTATGAAGTTAAGCTTAGAAAAGGTGAGATTGTCGGACAATGCGAATCTGTATCAGCGATAACAAGGATCAACGAAGAAGAGTCAAGGCAATCCTTGAAGTCCGAAGAGCTGAACTCCATAAAGACGAACATTCTCAAGTCATCTAATCTTGGCCACCAACAACGAAGAATTGCAGAAGGTCTCCTCGAAGAATTTGCAGACATCTTGTCATCATCGAAAGGGAAATATGGCAGAACGCAACTGGTGCAACATCGAATCAATACCGGGGATGCAAGGCCGATTCGTCAACCTGCAAGACGCCTTCCACTAGCCAAACAAGGTGAGGTTGAAGAACTGATAACCACCATGAAGGGAGAAGGTCTGATCGAAAACTCTAAAAGCCCTTGGGCGTCTCCAGTGGTCCTGGTAAAGAAGAAAGACGGATCAACCCGCTTTTGCGTGGACTATCGAAGGTTGAATGATGTGACCAAGAAGGATAGCTACCCTCTGCCTAGGATCAGTGATACTCTGGATGCAATGGAAGGAGCACAATGGTTCTCAACTTTGGACTTGAAAAGTGGTTACTGGCAAGTCGAAATCCATCCTGAAGACAAAGAAAAGACAGCATTCTCAACAGGAAACGGATTGTGGCAGTTCAAAGTGATGCCTTTTGGACTTTGCAATGCTCCAGCGACTTTTGAGCGCCTAATGGAATGCGTCCTGCAAGGACTCACATGGAAATCTTGCCTGGTCTATTTGGATGACGTCATAGTATACGGGAAAACATTTGACGAACACTGTACAAATCTGAGAGCCGTGTTTCAAAGACTTCGAGAAGCCCACCTCAAGCTTAACCCAGAAAAGTGTTCACTCTTCAAAACCGAAGTAAAATATCTGGGACATATCATCTCATCCCAAGGAGTAAAAACGGATCCTGATAAGATTGATACCGTGAAGAATTGGCCAACACCACAGGACAAACACCAACTCCGAAGCTTTCTGGGTCTAGCCACCTACTATAGGCGCTTTGTGAAGGACTTTGCTGGAATCGCCAAGAGTCTACATCAGCTAACGGAAAAGGGAAAGCAGTTTAGATGGTCAGGTGTATGCGAGCGCAGCTTTCAAGAGCTCAAGCAACGCTTGTGTAATGCACCAGTGCTGACCTACCCAACTCCAGGAAAACCGTTCATAATTGATGCTGATGCGAGCAATGTCGGGATAGGTGCTGTACTATCGCAGGTGCATAATGGCGAAGAAAAGGTGATTGCTTATTACAGCAAGGTACTCTCGAAGTCGGAAAGAAATTATTGTGTGACCAGAAGAGAACTTCTTGCACTGATTTTGGCAACAAAGCACTTCCATAAGTATCTCTATGGACAGAAGTTTCTTCTCCGAACTGACCATGGAGCACTTAACTGGCTTTTGAATTTCAAGAATCCAGAGGGTCAAGTGGCAAGGTGGATTGAGAGGCTGCAGACGTACGATTACGAAATTCAACATCGGAAGGGGAAGCTTCACTCAAATGCAGATGCACTGTCTCGGAGACCATGTAAACAAGACTGTAAGCATTGTAGACGACAAGAAGAAAGAGAAGTGGTTACTGTCCAACGAACCAGAGCCGATCCCATTTATGGCTGGAGCAACGACGAGTTTAGGAAGGCTCAACAAGAAGACTCAGATATCGAACCCATCCTCGCTTGGAAGGAACACCAGGAAAAACCAGAATGGGCTGATATCTCCGATAGAAGTCCGACTCTGAAGGCCTATTGGGCACAGTGGGACTCGTTTCATGTCCAAGAGGGTGTCCTTCGACGTAAATGGGAATCAGCAGATGGAAAGTCTTATGTAATGCAGCTAGTCTTACCGAGATCGAAGGTTATGGATGTTCTGCGAGAGATGCATGGTGGAGTTTCGGGAGGTCATCTAGGAGTGAACAAGACGCTAGAAAAGGTTCGACAACGATTTTACTGGCTACATGCAAGGGAAGATGTCGAGAAGTGGTGCCGAAAATGTGATACCTGTGCTGCCACCAAAGGCCCGAACAAAAAGAACCACAGCCAAATGCAGCAGTACAATGTCGGAGCACCCTTCGAAAGGATTGCAGTAGACGTGGCGGGTCCATTTCCGAAAACAAATAATGGGAATCGTTATATTCTGGTCGTCATGGATTACTTCAGCAAATGGCCTGAAGCATACGCCATTCCAAATCAAGAAGCCAAAACAGTCGCAGACCAAATTGTCTTCAACTGGGTGAGCAGATTCGGCGTTCCATTAGAACTGCATTCCGACCAGGGAAGGAATTTTGAATCAAACATATTTCAGGAAGTTTGTGGGCTTCTGGACATCAAGAAGACAAGAACAACACCACTTCACCCACAATCTGATGGCATGGTCGAACGATTCAACCGAACCCTGAAGGAACATCTTTGCAAAGTTGTGGACGACAACCAGCGAGATTGGGATCGACACATTCCACTGTTTTTGATGGCGTATCGAAGTGCAAGACATAGCTCAACTGGCCATACACCGTCTGAGATTTTGATGGGAAGGAACATCAGACTGCCGAGCGAAATAAAATTTGGATGCCCCACATCGGAACCGCAAGCCGAGGATGACTAAATTGATGACCTCAGAGAAAGACTCCTTCAGATCCACGACAATACCAGGTTGAAAATAAAGATGTTCAGTGACCGAATGAAGACACGCTACGATATACGAGCGACAACAACAGAGTTCCAAGCAGGGGATCGGGTGTGGCTTTACAATCCCCATCGACAAAAAGGATTGTTACCGAAACTTCAACGGGACTGGGAAGGTCCATATACAGTCATTACAAAAATCAACGATGTCGTGTACCGGATACAAAAGGGAGTCAGAGGAAAACCTAAAGTTGTACATCGCGACCGGCTACATCGCTACAGTGGTGATGAGAACGATGGATTTGTTCGGGACGATCAATCCTAAGGAGGGGGCAATGTAATGTGTATACACTCTTTATCTCTTTCAATAATAAGGGGCAACATCTAGTGGTAGTAATAGGAGAACTCGCTTCTTTAAGCATCGAGAAACCTCTAGTGGCTAATAGGAGAACTCGCTTCTTAAGCATCGAGAAACATCTAGTGGCTTAGAGGGGAACTCATTCAGCGCATACAAGAACCTCGAAAGGGGTAAGCATCTAGTGATAAAGTGGAGAACTTCGTTAAGCATCGAGAACAACCTCGTAGATTCTCGAACCGATTGGAGGTATATAAATAGGCGCTTGGAAGCGAAGCGGTTCATTATGGATTGTGAATTGCTGTAAAGTAAAGACTGTGTTTGAAAAGTAAAGACTGTGTTTGAAACGTAATAATTGAGTGTTCAATAAATAAGTTTATATCGATTTAAATAAAGAAAATGTGTGTTTTATTTACGAAGTGTGAATAAGTTTTAATTATCGGACCAAGCCGAATATTACATTATTATAAATTCAATTGGTATGAACCTTTGATTAAACATACTCATGGTTTCTTGTTGAATGTCAACCTTGTATGATGGATTATCATAAGCAGCATCACTTTTTCTTGGTGGTGTAATGGTTGCAGTTTGATGAACTCTTCTTCTAGTGAGTATTAAAAGCAGGACTAGATTTGACATAATAGCAAGAGCAGCAATTACTGAAACAACTACTAGCAGTCCATAATAATTACCAACAGATGGGTCCCCAACACTGGCTGTTGAAAGTTTATCTAAAATTTAAGAAGAAAAATGAAGTTACTAAATCAAGTCTATTAAAGACGCACAAAACAATTTTCTAATTTTCCTTTTAAGATTATTAGGCTCTTAAATTTTAAGGTAATATACAAATCAACTGAATAAAAATTATTTCCTAATATTAGGAATAATAAAAGTAATTCTATTTGTCTTGGCCTGGCAAAAATCCTCGTATCAAACCCTCCTAGTGGGTGCCGGGCGGTAATGATCACCACAGTTTTCTTGTGCGATGTCAAGAAGGGGATCAGCTAAGGTCAGGTTGAATTGTTGAGGCGTTTCTAAACTCTTCAATAGTTTAAACCCTCAGCAATGCAATTTGACCATAGATACGGGGTCCCTAATTTTCAGTGGTGGTGTGAGCGATTTTCATAATCCGTGCCGAAGAAATGGAAGGCTGGGGGGTAAACCAGTCGCGAACGAGCTCATTCGGATGCCTTGGCAGGGTCCGTCTTACATCTTGCCTTACCCCGGTATATCGGCTCTGCCGGGGCTGACCTTTTCCTTTCCGTACTACTCGTGGGACCAAAATTACTACACAAAACAATTCACAGGACGATTTAGACATAACGAACTTAGGACCATCCGCCGACTATGAGGATGAACTTTTGGCCTCCAGTCAGGAGACCGTTGTGGGGCAACCTGCAAAAACTGGAAGTGCAGCGAGTACGAGCCATAGTACTCCTGTGCCTCGACCACAAATAAATCCGAACTCCTCTACCAGCAATGCCAGCCATAGCAATGCCAGTCATAGCAATGCTGGTAAAGGAAAAAATAAAAAGTCATCTGGTACTCGCATCAAGAACCAGTTCAAGAAGGCCTCCTTCATTCTTAGCAAGATTGCTGAAAATGAGAAGGCTGGAATTGTGCTGGAGAAAGATCGCGAGGACAAGATCATGTACCAAAAGATTGTTGATGAATACAACAGTCTCTTGGCTACAAAAAAGAAGGCCGACAAAAGAAACCGGTCTCGTGAAGAGACCGAAAAACCTTCTAAAAAACCAAAACATGAACCAAATTCAAATAAAGATGAGAAGACATCATCTTCCGGAGCGGCGCAACAGCGTACTTTAAGTGAGGTTGTCAGAGACGACCTCCAAGTATCGGTTGTGGATGAGCTCTCCACAAACAGCAGAGGTCTGCTAGCTGTGTGGAGTTCTATCGAGGCCAAGCTCTCGGAGATGGTGTTTTCTTACACAATCTCGGCAATTGAGGGTCCCTACCCTAGTTTTGACTCTGGCGAAGTGCTCAGGGGACACAGGGTAATCAAATGCGATGACGTGTTTTCCAGGGATTTCCTTAGATCATGCATTGCTAAGATAAGCAATGACTGGGAAGGCTTGAGACTTAAGCTTATCCCAGCTAAGGACATCCCCAGACAGCCTAAGGCTCGCATTTGGTTGCCCGTCATGAGCATCAAGCCAAGTGGACAGGAGCTGATCCGTGGTCTTCAGAGGCTAAACCCGCTGGTTCCAATGCATGACTGGACAGTCATCAAGGCTGAGGAGCCGCAGAAGAACAGCGCGTCCTATCTTTTGAAGATCAGCGGGGAGAGCTTGGGGGCCCTTGAGAAGGCTGAATATAAGTTAAAATTCGGCATTAGAAATGCAAAGATTAAGGTCCTACAGAATCAGGGAGCAGACTGCGACAACAATGATGGCAAAGTCAAGACCGACGATGACATAATTGTTGCCGAAGTCCCCGGCGAGTCGCCGGGCCCTGAGGGTGCAGGCCCTTCTTCTTCAGGCAATTAAAAACGCGCTGCGTTCTATACAGATTAATGTGAAGCACTCGAAATGTGCCTCAGATAATCTAAAGGTCTTCCTGAGTCAGGAAGACTCAGGAAGACGGCAGTCACCTCCGGAAGAGTTGGAGACCCTGGTAATCGCTTCCAAACAACAAAAGTCAGACCTCCTGATTGGGTGCGACGCCAACGCACGGCATTCTCTATGGGGCAGTACGGTAATTAATGAACGAGGTGAGTCACTTTTTGATTTCATTATTAACAATAATTTAAATGTATGCAATAGAGGTAACACCCCAACTTTCATTTTTCCGAGCTCGGTTAACTTCGAAGGTTGGGAGGATGTACTTGATGTTACTCTATCAAATAACAATCTTTATTCTATGGTGGAAAATTAGAGAGTCTCACTTGTGAATTCTTTTTCTGATCACAGGTGGATACTCTTCAATATAAATTTTGAGTATGAAATTCCTCCCCCTCACAGAAACCCCAAAAATACTGATTGGAAGAAATTCAGTCAAATAATTAACACGAAACTGTGTAACACGCCAAATCGGTGTCCAGAGTCGGTAAGCGATCTCGAGTCTAAAGTAAAGACCTTCGAGGCAGCTTTTGACACGGCTTACAAAGTCTCGTGCCCTATTAAATACAGTCGCAAATCACTCCCTATGTGGTGGAATGAAGAACTGTCTAGTCTCAGGAAAAAGACTAGAGTGATCTTTAATATTTGCCACAAACACAAATTCTACCAACCGTACAAAGACTGTCTAAGAGTTTATAAGCGAGCCATTGCCAAGTCTAAACAGCAAAGCTGGAGGGATTACTGCCACAAAATAGAAAATATAAAAGAATCCGCCAGGCTTAGTAAGATTCTATCGAAGGACCATTGTTGTCCTTCCTTTCTTAAAAAATCTGGCGATTCCTGGGCAGCATCTCCTGCAGAATCCCTAGAACTGCTGTTGGCTGCGCATTTTCCGGGTTGTGAGAATAACAACCCTCAAACTCTTAATTCAAATGGCGTGTCGACGGCGGATATAGAACACATTGATACCTTGATAAATAAGGAAAATATTGCTTGGGCAATCAACACATTTTCCCCGTACAAGTCTCCAGGCCTGGACGGCATAATGCCGATCATGCTTCAGAAAACGCAATTTCTGGCGATTCCTTGGCTGGAGATGATCTTTAAAGGATGTCTCTGTCTAAATCTTGGAGACATGTTAGAGTAGTTTTCATCCCGAAGGTCGGCAGGCGAGGACATGAATCCGCGAAGGATTTTAGACCAATAAGCCTTACTTCCTTCGTGCTTAAGACAATGGAGCGCATTCTTGATTACCATATCAGAGGCATTTTAGATGTAAATCCTCTTGAGAGTTCACAACACGCTTATCTTAAGGGCAAGTCTACGGAGACAGCCCTACATGAGGTAGTGCGTACAGTTGAAAAAACCATACATTTCAAAGAATATACTCTCGCTACCTTCTTAGACATAGAAGGAGCTTTTAACAACGTCTTAACAGAATCTATTCAAGAATCACTAGTTGATCAGGGTGTAGAGGACTACATCTGAAGTTGGATTGTATCCATGCTCAGTGATAGAAGGATTCAAGCTACCTTAGGTAACACTTACTTGACCAGGTGCGTAAACAGGGGAACACCTCAGGGGGGTGTTCTGTCCCCTCTTCTTTGGCTTCTGGTCATGAACAAAATTCTTTTTAAACTGGAAAGTTGTGGTGTGAAGGCCGTTGCTTACGCAGATGATTTGGTGATACTGGTATCAGGAAAGTACACTTCCGTGATTAGTGAGATTACGGAGATGGCATTGCTAAAAGTAAGCAACTGGGCTACAAGCTGTGGCCTGGGTGTCAATAAAAGCAAAACTGAACTGATGCTCTTTACTACGAAAACAAAAGTACCACCCTTCACCCTTCCCCGCCTCAACGGTGAAACTCTTTCCTTGTCTTCCAGCGCTAGATATTTGGGAGTAATACTTGACCCAAAGTTAAACTGGAAACTTAATATCGAAGAAAGGGTCAAGAAAGCCAGCATAGCTTTCTATGCCTGCAATAAAACCTTTGGCAAAAAGTGGGGTTTGCAATCGAAGATGATTTTGTGGACGTATACAGCCGTGGTACGTCCAATCTTGTCCTATGGTTCGATTGTTTGGTGGCCCGCGCTTAGCAAAGCCTACAATATAACTAAACTAAAAAAGGTTCAGAGAACAGCTAGTGTTGGCTCCACGGGAGCTTTGCGCTCATGTCCGTCGGACGCCCTAAACGTTTTTCTCTACCTCTTACCAATAGACCTGCATATCAAATACTTAGTATCTTGCAGCGCGTTGAGACTTAGGGAATCGAATAGTTGGTATTCTAGGCCCTTTGGTCATAGTAATATCACTAATCTCATCCCAGCGGACATCTTTTCGACAGAAACCGACTACTGCACCCCTACTGTGGACCTCAGTGCGGATTTTAAAATTATCATCCCATCTCGAAATGAATGGGATGATGACTTAGTGACGAGAGGCTTCGACACAACTATTTTCACTGACGGCTCGAAGATGGAGTGTGGGGTCGGTGCAGGAATTTTTTCCGAGTCTCTAAATGTCTCCAGGTCTTTGCGACTTCCTGACTTTGCTAGTGTTTTTCAGGCTGAACTACTCGCGATCAAGGAAGCATGCAAGTTACTAAAACTAGATCCAAATCAAAACCGCAATACAGCTATTTTTTCGGACAGTCAGGCGGCTATTCAAGCGATTGGCTCGTCCACTTCATCCTCCAAACTGGTTCAACAATGCCGAAGTGAGTTAGCGAGCATGAACATTGGACTCAGGGTCACTCTCATCTGGATTCCGGGTCATAGAGGCTTTGAGGGCAATGAACGAGCTGACGAGCTGGCTAGGCAAGGATCAGCCCTTCATAGCTCACTCGCGGAAAGAGTCAACATTCCTCTTGGTGCTATGAAGGGCAAGATCTTCTCTATTTTCCTCGCTGAATCAAACCACAGGTGGAACAGCCTAACCAACTGTATCATATCTAGAAGGATATGGCCCACCTACAACAAATCCCGTACTAATAATCTCATTTGCAGACCCAGGCAAGACATAGCCAGGGTCGTTGCTACATGCACCGGACACTGGCCTGTTGGAGAACACGCATCTAAGCTGGGCATCCCCCACAATACTTTCTGTCGTAGTTGTGAGGACCAGCGAGAAAAAGAAACTGTTCTTCACTTCTTATGCAAGTGTCCCGCCTTAGCCAAAACGAGAGCCAAAACATTGGGAAAGTCCTTTTTCAACGACCTCAATGAGCTCTCAGAACTGGAGATCAAAGATTTGATCTCCTTGCTAAACGCAACAAAGTGGATTTGAGGCGTATTTTTCTCTTTATAATCCCCCTTTTATCTTTATAGGTCAACCGAGTATTTTATGGTATCAAAACGGCGCAACGCAGCGCTAATTGTGTCACCGAGCTAGACTGCTCGTGGCCACCATTTCTACTACTACTACTACTACTATTTGTCTTTGTATTACGCTATCAGGCCCTCATTAAATTTGGTACAGATAGTCTAGAGGCGAAAAAACTAATTAAAGGAAACAAATTCTACAGAACCGTTTGGCAATAATAAACCCAACTGGCACGGTCGCAACGACTTTTTCAAGAAATTTAACTGGCCACTTAGCTTCCTTGATATTGAGGTGGACTCTAGCGCAAATACGTGGAATGATATTGATAGCATTGTACTGTATAATGGCGAATTAAAAACCGTGTAAAATGTAATGCTTCGAAAATACAATGCTGTCTTCTGTCGAAAAGGCGTAGCCCTCGACTAAGGGTGGCATTTGCATCGACAAGACTGAACAAGTGAACACCATTCAGGGTCAGATATGTGCATCACAAACCATCTCTGCGGAGTGAGCACATATTTGAAGTCGCCAGGAACGCTGCTAAGTGTTTAATTTTTCTCAAATATTTCACTCTTGTTCAGTGCAATAAGCCCAATTTTTAAAAGTTGGTCTTATTTCACTTGTCTTTATTTCTAGACACCACCGGAAACTAGCTGTTGAAAAAGCAAAGGAAGGAAAAGATGAAATTTTGTATTGTATTTATATATTCAAGCCCTATACATATGGTATAAATCCATCTCAAGTGGAAAAGATTCGGGTGTTTGTGACACAATATCTGCGACTTTGCCTTGGACTACACAGAACACCAGAGTTGGAGTACAAACATTACTATTCCAACCAGGTTCTATACAACAAAGCCAACATAAACAGAATAGATAATTTCTTGCTGAAGCTTGGTAGGGGTCACTTTGAGAGAGCGATGTCGTCGACTAAGAGCTTAATTCTTGGGGCTTACTACCCCAACAATGAAGCTTTCCTCTTTTTAGACAATCGAGGGCTTGATACAGGATAGGGAGGCGGTTCCGCTAATCTACCACGTCAGCCGTAGATAGGCGACACCTTTACAGTCGAGACGGTCTCGCACTGGACGGAGTCGAGCGCCTACGGTTCAGTAGGACTGTTTCCGATAGGGACCAAAGAGATAGGGTTTAGCAGGAGTACCAGTTTTGATGGCTTCAAATTAAGAATGTCATTTAAAGCTGTCTAGGGCGTTTGGACCGCAGAGATAGGGCGAAGCAGGAGAACCAGTTTTGGTGGCTTCAAATTGAGAATGTCATTTAAAGCTGTCTAGGGCGTTTGATCTTGGCCGGCTTACATAGGTCTAGTGGAGAATTTGCGGGGACTACAGAAAGTTGAATCTAGTAAAAGCTCCTGGAACAATGATAACTGATGTTTTTTCACTTCTTCATGATAAGTAAATATTTTCTACCGTTGATTTAGAGAAAGCATACCATCAATCACTACCTTGTTATGTCTTTTGGTTTACAAAATGCAAGCCAAACTTTCCAGAGATACGTGTGTTTGTACACATTGATAATGTTTTAGTCGTGTCAACCAATGAAGAAGAAAACCAACATCATTTACGGCAAATATGCTAGCGTTTGAAGAGAAATGCACTATCCATTAACGTCAGCAAGTGCAAGTTTGCCCAAAAAAAAGTTGATTTTTTAGATAATCACATCAATAAAACTGGATTCGCTCTTATACCAGAACGTCTTGAAAAACTTCTCTACTACCCAAAACCGCAAACAGTCATGAAACTCTGTAGATTTTTGGGTATGATTAACTATTACAGGCGAAGTATACCAAAAACAGTCAGCATAATGTTACCCATGAAAAGTTACATCAAGGATTCAAACACCAAACCAATTTAAATTTTCTCAAGAATACTCTTGAATTCGTAATCGTAAACTTCTGGCTATATTATCGGGACTCAAGTACTTCAAATATCTGTTAGAGATTCGGGATTTAGTCATTAAAACAAATCACAAACCACTGACAAAAGCATTCTGAAAAAAATTAGAAAAACTTTCTGATCGACAATTGACATGACTTAATTTTTCAATTTTATACGCATATACGTCATACAAGATGCGTTATTTGGAATAAATGTAATCGATATGCCAAGAGTTTCGATCCCAAAAACTAGTGGACAGGAACAAGCGGAATGAAGAGTTAAAGGAAATGATTATAAATTCAAGATTTCTCAAAATGCAAGAAATCAATATTAGTAATGATGTAAAAATTTACTGTGATGTAGCTACAGGAACATACTTATATATACTAAAAGTTACAGGTTTTAACATAATTCACAATCTTTCTCATCCTTGTGGTAGACGTACTTTGAAATTCCTCAGAGAAAAATTCACCTGGATTTGCATAAGAAAAGATGCATTGAAATGTCCTCGCGAATGCCCAGCCTGCCAAAAATCAAAAGTCCAGAGACAAAATAAATTGCAAGTAGAACAAATCAAAGTTCCCGAAAACAGATTCGACATATATTCTTTTACCCACTATAATGCTGTCTGATAATAAAGGATTTAAATGCTTTTATTTGACCAAAGTAACTAAAGGAATGTATGAACAAAAAACTCACCAGTTTTAGCAGGAGGAATGGAAACTCCAGGTTTAGTTACAAAGTTAACAACATTGCTCTTTTTGATGTTCCCACTTGTGAGATACATTTCAAGCCAGAGGCGATATTTAGTACCCGACTTAAGATTCATAATCAAATTACCAGTAGGTATTAGAATCACTTTTGGATATTTTAAACACGCTTGAATCTTCTTTACCAGAATCACTTTGATAAATTATTCTATAAATATTAACGTATTTATCTTCCGGATAAGGTACACCATTCCAAAGAACTTCAACAGAAGTTGACTTCACTTTAGTAACATTGACAGTCGCGTTAAATGCAAAAATATCAACATTTGGGGGGGTGCGTAGTTTTACTACATTCCCAGCTCTAAACTCAGCACCGTGCCCTGCCAATGGGATATAAAATAAAGCAATTTCATATCCAGTATCGGGTTTCAAATCTTCTATTTTGTATGAAGAAAGGGTCCTATGAATTGGTGGCGTTGAATCATAAACCATTCCAGTGAGCTCTTTATACTTTAATTGAACTCCATCGATATATTCCAATTCTTCATTTGACAGCTTATTCCAAGTCATTTGCAGCCAAGTTGAATTGATATTACTGATTTTCAATTCGGGATCTTCAAAATTGTTTAAGGTATATTCAAAATCTGGTCTGTAATCTGAGATTGGGGGAGGTGGTGTGATTGTACGATCGGGTGGTGTATGAACTATGTAAATTTGGCTAGACGGCTGTGAATTTAAATCCTTCAAAATAAGTTTAATGATTACTTTGTACATTGAATTTGGCTCTAGATTTGGTAAATCAAATTCAAGTTGAGATGTGGCAATAAGATCTTCTGGCGGTGCAAATACTTGGGACTCCCAAGTTGATGTGTCATTATTAGAACTGTTTGTATAACGTAGTTCAACTCTGCCATGCAAATTCACATACGCTTCTGGTACAGTAAAAACTATGCGAACTTTTCGTGAGTCTATAGCTTCTAGAGTTATAACTTTTAAATCTGATTGGAGATTATTTGAAGAAAGCCCTGTAAAAAAAGATACTTATTATTTATAATTTCCTGCAGAATAATATATCTAAAATGATTAAAATTTATATTGTTAAGTAAAAAAGAATAAATTCATTAATATAATTTAAAACATTCAAATACAATTCCTGGAAATTAATAAATTTATGGATACATAAATATTATATATTAATATTATAGAAATACAGTGGTGGTCCAGTATAACGAATGCCGATATAACGAATGATCGATATTACGAACACTTTTTTCAAGTCCATTAGGTATTCTATATAACGAACAAAATAACGAATTTCAGATAAAAAAAAATTACTGTAAATGTTTTAATATCTACTAACATGTATGTTTATGATAAAATTGGAAGATATATACGCAATTTCCCATTCCACAAGTGTTTTTTTTCGCTTGCTTAGTTATGTCCTACGTATTCGTCTTCGTGTATGTAAACAGTTGCTCTGTTCGCTATGCACAAAACTTTAACGGATTTTTAGTCCCATTTTTGTTGTTTTACATTTTTTGGCGTCTGAAATATTTAACATGGTTTCTCAGTTTCATGTCTGATGCTGAATAAGAAAGTTTTGCAAGATGTCGTCACGCAAACGTCTTACAATGGAAGGAAAAATTAAAATTATTGACGAATATAAAAGAGGAGTTTCGCTTTCGGACATTTCGAAGAAGTTTGGAATTCCAAAGTCTAGCATATGCACTATCAAGAAAAATTAGAGCAAGGTTCTCAAAAATCTGAGAAATACAAACTGGATACTTTCGTCGACGATCATTAAAGAAGGGTGAATATCCAAAAATGGAAACCGCATTGTACAAATGGTTTATTGCCCAACGTGAGAGTCATGTTCCTATTAATGGTAACATTTTAAGGGCCAAGGCATTGCAGTTTCAAAAAAAATATTACCACGGTGAATTCACAGCAAGCAGTGGTTGGCTAACAAAATTTAAAAAGCGCTTTGGAATTCGACAGAATTCAATACAAAAATTGCGCTCGCACCCTTAACTTGATGGTTCTTCGAAAGCATCTTTCATACAAAAATCCGAGGTTAATTATGAAATTTGAAGAATTTCGTAGTGATTTTTGTAAATTAGTGAATTAATTATAATAAACTGATGGTGAACATGCTTTTTTGAAGACAAAAATGTACATTGGTTCATTATCAAAAAAATGAAAATTAAAGCTTAAAACTGACTTCTTCATCGAAAAAAAGTAAAAGGAAAAACCTGAAAAAACTTATTAACGACCCCATTTTGTTTTTGCTGTGCAAAATGCCGCTAGCCCACGGCATCGTTTTTTTTTGTTTGTTCTCACATCTATTCATGGACAAATTGTCAAAATTACAAATACAACAATGTAAACAAACGGGTTTTGGAGAGTGAAACGTACGAAAGATTCCGGTCTTGGTAATGGAGTGTTTTTGATTTTAACAAGCGGATTAGTAGTCTGCTATTACACGATGCCTCATGACTCACGACTCACATGAGTGCGAAAAAGAAAGCAGCTGTGAGAAAATGAGATGCAAAAAAAAATTTCCGGTGAGTCTCGGGCAAGTTTTTAGTAGACTCACTTTGACGTTTCTTTTTTCTCATATTCGTTTTATGCTGTTCTTTTTCATTCGATTTTCTTGTTGCTGGGATAAACAACATCGAATTTGTTTGAAAACCAGAAAAGTGTGTAACTTCAACAGCTTTAAAAAATTTTCGGAATCCATTTCCAAAATCCTATTTATTTTGTTTTATAAATTTTACTCAACTTCAAAAACTATCGAAAAATTAAAGCCAACGAGAAGGAGCATTCAAAACAAAACAAACAATAATTGTCAAATTTGAGGCATGGGGCACGAGTCAGCGTGTAATAGCGCTTGCCTCAGCGAATACAAATTTATAAGGAAAGTCAAAAGTGAGTCGTGAGTCGTGAGTCAACGTGTAATAGGGGACGTAGCACCGGAACCATCGAGAAAGAACTAATAGAGAGAACCAACTTCGACGGTTGCTCTCTTTTTGCCTACAAGCTGTGATTTGGCCACCAACTTGCATATGTATTAACTCCATATAAAAAAAATGTGGGGAACAAATCCCTATGCAAGTTTGTGCACATACTCACCACGAGAGAGAAAAAACTTTTCTCTCTGCTCACTACCTTTTAAAAATGGCGACCACCTTTGAAAAATGGCGGATGTAGTCAGCTGTTCAGAGGTGTTCAAAGAAAATTCAAAATTGTGTATGTGCCTGGTTACACGAGCGCAAAAAAGAATTAATTCACGAAAGAGAACGGATGATTTTTAGAAAGAAGGAAAGGGATGGAAAAAAATGCCAAGTTTCGTCTTTTTCCTCATCTTCAGATATGAGTTTTGCGTTAAAAATCATGTTTCTTTCTCAAACGTTCTCCTTTTGACAGACATTTTCATTTCTAATTTGGCGGCGAAGTAGAATGTACAGCAAATTTGCTTTTGTTTTGCTCGTGCTGTAGCTGCGGCTGAGTATCCAACGAAGTTTTTTGTGTTTTAATTTCTGACTGTTCCTCTATTTCTTGCATGCCCACTTAATTTTTTTTTCTGTGTGTATCCACAAAAGTAATTCTTTTTTGCGCTCGTGTAACCAGGCACTATGAATAACTTTTTGGTACTCTCATTGTGTTCGTTTGAGAGTAATATCATTCGAATATGAAGTGAAATTAATTACTCTTGTTAGGTGCCAGAACAATGAAGATTTAGAAACAATTCTAAATTACGCATTTAGATAAATATTAGTTAGTTTTTTGAAGCCAGTTTTAATCATTAAGTAAGTAAAACAAATTAGGTGGTGCAACAGTCCAATGAGAATTAGGACCTAGAAACATAAAACTCTGAAAGCACTACTACTATTATTTATATTATTAGCTGTGTTTATGCGTTTAATTTTCGCTCAGACCGTTGAAAGATGCAAAAAAACTCAGATTTGTTTCAATTTTCAGAGTTTATCGACTTAATTTTGTCGATGCGAGAGTTGCAGGAACATTGAAAACGAGAGTTACAGAATGTAAACATGGAACATTGAAAACATTTTTATATACTCATCTCTTTTTTCCATTCCTATTTTATTTGTGTGTACTCGTTGTTTATTTTCTTTACATTACTCACGACATTTCCAAAATGCTGAAAATAAGTGATTTAAGTAGACACTAAATAAAAAGACCGTCAAGTTGTTACTTCTGTTGCCAATTTTCATTGCATAAGATTTGTGAATAGGTGATAAGCTATTCTTACTGCTTTCCCCTAAGGTAGTGTGTTGCTTTTAAAGGCTTATGTACATAAGCCAAAAAGTACTTTTGTACAAAAGTAAAAATATTTGTATTCTCGCTAGTTCAGTGGTTTTGTGAAAAGAATATACGAATTTGTTCTTCAACCAAAATTTAAGTCTTATGCATCATTTTTATAAGTTTTCCAGTTCTAACTATTTATATCTTATCTTTTAGTTATATAGCGACAAGGAAAAATCTGTGAGGGAAAGTTCTAACTACAGTTTTTCTGAAAGTGCATTGTGGCTTATTCATAGATGTTTGCTAAACTTTTTAGGCTATTCATAAATAAATGCAAATTAAAGTTAAGGGCTAAACCTGAATAACTATAAACATAGAAAATGCTGTGTTCAAGTAATTATTATCGCAGCCAAATTTCATAATTGATTTTTTTGGTGTATAAAAAAGCTGAAAAATTAATTTATGACAGATACATTTTACGTTAACACTAAGTTCCAGAAAATATCGATTGATACCGCAATTGCAGAAGATATGGATATTTTATATAAATATTCCTGGTAAACTGTAGAACTTTATTATTTCCACCTTTTATAATTCTATTACTATTGAAATAAACATAACATACATTTATAAAAAACATGTACTCGTTCATATATACAAATAAAGTCTAGTCCTTAAAATCTTAACCTTGTTACACTCTTTCTGCACACATCCTTTCTTGTTTTGGTTGTTAATGCCATCTATCTGTAACTTAAAGAAAAAGAAGAGAAAAACAAATTCACCACGAACTACCGGTATAACTTCTCCCGTTATTTATTGACAAACAAAAATGTTTTGCTAGAATTAATTTGAATTATAGGAGTATTTTTGTAGATATAAAAACCACAAGATGTTAGTAAAATTAAAGAAAGAAATTCATGAGAATTACAAGTATTATAATGAGACTTTAAAAAACATAGCCTTCTTGGCTATCAATAAACAAAAATGACAAATGTCGCATTTCCCGGAAATGATGTTTTTTTGTGTACTCTTCTCCGAGGTGAAAACGTGTATACACCGATACGAATTCAACACGCTATAAAAAATGAGAGTAAGAGGTTTCGAAGGGACGGAGACGAGGCTGGCTCTCTCATTTAGTTTTTTCTCTCTGGCCGGAACCACTCAAAAGAACTGAACTACCATCGGGTCCATGGCAACATCTGGCACATAGAGGAAATATATTATCTAGAGTCCCGACTTAATGGGTTCGCTCTCTTTCGGCCTACAAGCTAAATTGAAAGGATTTTGTCCATAAGGATAAGCATGTGTTAGTTGTCCCGTGCATTTCTTATGGGAAAAAGCCATTATGAATGTAATTGTATGGAATTTTGTGCCCATATTGCTCAACCGCGGGGGAAAAACTATGAGGTGAACTGAGCCGTTGAAAAAAGAGATCCGTTGAATTCAAAAATTGAAAAATTAATGCAATAATTTAAGAAAAATTAGTTTTAAGGTTCCTTTTCAGTGTAAACTGTGCTAAAAATAATATTTTTCTGCTTTTGGCATACAAATTCTATGATTTTGATGAAAATTTTTGATAAAAACAGAACAAATCATGAAGAAAGTATAGGCGCACCCTAGAACTGCAATGCGAACATGGTCCAATTTGAGTTGATTCCCAGTTTTGACAGATCAACAGCGAGGTAAGTATTTTGACAACGAAAATAAAAAAGAAAACAAAATACAATTTTTGCGATTTCACTTAATGAAAGTGAAAATTAATGCAAACAAAAGAGAACAATATTTTGCAGTTCAAAATACAAATCATAACAAAACTAATATATTTTCTATTTGGAGAACTTTTATCTTTAATTTTTTGGATAAGGATTTTAAGGCTTATAGGCTTATACAAGTATAGTTAAATACTTAAAAAAATGCTACAAAGTAAATTACAAATATTTTATTTTTTTTTCAGGAATATTTATTGTTGGTGCTAAGCACACAGCTTTTGGTACATTCGGTGGAGCTCTTAAAAATGTCCATCAAACTCAATTGCAAATAACTGCAGCCAAGGCTGCTCTTGAGTCATCTGGTTTAAAGGGAGACCAAGTTGATAATACAGTTATTGGAAATGTTCTTTCTGTGAGTTCTCATATGTATGTGTAACAAATCCAAGTAATTCTTCCTACTTCTAACTTCTCTTTATTTTTTTTAGATTTCTTCATCAGATGGTATTTTTATTCCCCGTCATGTTGCTCTGCACTGCGGAGTACCAATTGAAAAACCAGCTCTAGGTGTTAATCGGCTGTGTGGTTCTGGTTTTCAAGCAGTGATCAATGGTGTTCAAGACATTATTATGGGATCGGCAAAGATAGCCTTAACCGGTGGTGTGGACAGTATGCCTTAGGCTCCATTTGTTGCTAGAAACATTCGTTTTGGAACAACTCTGGGAGCTAACTACACTCTAAAAGATGGTCTGTGGGTTGACTTACCGATACTTACTGCAAATTTCCAATGGCACTCACAGCTGAAAATTTGGCTGAAAAGTATAAAATCGCAAAAGATCGAATTGATGAATTTGCTTTGAGGTCTCAAGTAAACTGGAAGAAGGCTCAAGACGATGGCTTCTTTAAGTCGGAAATCACACCATTTAAGATTAAGGTCAAGGGCAAGGAAATCGACTTTGTCGTCGATGAACATCCAAGGTGAGATCTGATCTTGGGAATATAATTGATTTAAAATTTAAATTTCATGTGAAACTATTTTCAGACCCCAAGCAACAATTGAAGGTCTGCACAAACTTCCATCTATTTTCAAGAAGAATGGAGTGGTTACAGCTGGAACAGCTTCTGTAAGTTGCATAAAATGTATGAAATTCTTATAAAAAGCTATAATGATTTAATTTTAAAGGGTATTTGTGATGGTGCTGCAGCTGTTGTATTGGCATCTGAAGATGCTGTCAAAGAATATAATTTGAAGCCACTGGCACGTTTTGTCGGTTATTCTTATGTTGGAGTGCAACCAGAAATCATGGGAATCGGTCCAGTGCCAGCAATTCAGAATGTACTTAAAGCAACTGGACTTAAATTAGAAGATATGGATTTAGTTGAAGTAAGATACAATTTTAATAATTTAAAAAACCCAAAAGTTAAAAATACGTATCATTTTTGTGTTTATTTTAATAGATCAATGAAGCCTTCAGAGCATAAACATTAGCCTGTATGGATGCCTTAAAACTCGATATTAATAAATTGAATTTAAATGGTGGAGCAATTGCTCTAGGACATCCTTTGGCTGCTAGTGGAGCTCGTATAACCGGTCATTTGGCTCATGAATTACAGTGAGAATTTAATAAATTAATTCTTCTAAAAACTTAAATATGATTAACAAAAATCCTTTTTTACAGACGCAAAAACCTTAAGTATGCCGTAGGATCAGCTTGCATTGGCGGAGGACAAGGAATTGCTGTTTTGTTAGAACGGTGTTAGTACTTCTAGAAACTAATGTTTCTTTGAAATAATGGATTATATTGAGCATTTATTTTTGTACACATTTAATTTTTTCATACAAACTAGAAAAAACTAAGAACTGATTTCGAAAGATTTATAAAATAAAATATAAGATATTCAAAAAAAAAATTAACTGATCTTGGATTTCAATAAAGTAAGTTGTTTGACTGGTTTTTAGATTCCACATTAGAGGAGCTGAACCGAGTTTTAAGAATTAGCATAGTTTTGAAAATTCATAGATCTATTTGACATTGCATTGAGAATACAGTTGAAGGGAGTTCATAATATGGATATTTAGTAAGTTAATTTTGTCGTTTTTTAAATCTGGTAGTTGCTAAAAATAAATTTTGTTAATTCAGTTGTTATTCCATAATAGTTAACTCAGTTTTATTCGAAAACAAAACATTAAAAATGTCTTTCGTTTCGTAAATATGAAGTCAACTGAACAAATACTATTATGGATTGAATCAAGTTAAACTTGTAAGTCGGGATAATAAAGTTTGTAAAAAAAGTAATTGTATGTGTTAAGTTAGAATAGTCAAAATTCATCAAAAGGAACTAAAGAAGAAAATAATTGGTTTTGACAGAAATCTAAAACACAATTAGCTCAGATGAAATCTCCATGAGTCGATCACGGTTGAGTTTCTTACGATTTTCATTTCCGAACTTCATTATTTACTCCATTTGGAAAATATATGTCAGAGAAGATATAAATGCATTTCATAGAAAAATGTCCAATTTTGAAAGAGATAAGAAGAACATTTTTTTGCATGAATGAGATCCTTCATCATAAAGAATATACATATATTAATAGGATATCTATATCCATGATGATGATCTTATATTATTCGGAGTCAAATATGTATATCGGTCGTATGTGGTCAGTTTTATAGTAAAGATTAGGTCCGTAGAATGCAAATATTTTAAGAAGCACGTAGAAACTCTTGAAACACATAATTTTTGTAGATTATTTTAATTGTTTTGCTCTTCAGTTTAAAATTATATTTAAAAACTGTAATTCATAACTTTTAAAGACTCGTGCCAAAACTTTCCACACATAGCAACATGAGAGTCTTTCCCAGCCGGTCCATGAAAAGTACCTTCCAAAACAAATCGCAAATCTCTCAAGATATCCCGCAACCGTTTTTAATAACATTCGAAATCGTCTTCATTAATCCGGTAATACGATACAAATCTTAAAAAAAGCAAAAAAGTTTATATTTTGATTTCCATTACTTACGCTCCATCACCAATATCTATTGAATTAGATGCATCCGTCAGCAAGCAACTTTTTTATATCATTCTTTTGCTTTAAAACTTTGAACTTGCAAAACGGTAGAAATAAATACAACACTCATATTTTGTATGTTTATTTTATTAAAAGAACAAAACAAAACTAAAACAATTAAAAGAACAAAACAAAATAAATTATACAAATTATGACAGTCAATCAAAATGTTTTTTGATATATTTCATATAATGATAGAACCCTGAAAACAATTTCACTTGATTTTCAATTTTCAGATTTAATTTCACTCAATTTGGGAATCTAGTTACATTTACATTTTGAAACCTATAATCTATAATGGCATTGAATTTTAAAAACAAAAATTATACTCAATTACATACAATTTTGAAAAATTACAACTTCATTTAAAAACTAGGTACGCCACGACGAATTTTTACTAATTATGGATGAGATTCTAAGCATATCGTCGAATCAACTGAACGGCAGAACGGCAGAAGTCAAATCGACTTCTAAGCTTCGTTTTGATTTGTAGCTGAAAAAAAACACATCAATTAGTGCTTTTAAGTTTTGTTGTTAATGTGAAACTTACTTTGAAGTAGCCTTGCCATCATGAGAATTCTGGTCAGTAAAATTGTCACAAATTGATGTGTTATAATTTTACCATTTCTGGAATATGGTAAGTTGATGCATTGATTGAAAATATGTGGCTTCTTAAGTCATTTGGATTCACATTCTTTTACGAGGCAAATCCCAATCGGACATTTTCACTACGTGAAGGTTACCGGTTCGCGACCATTTTCGCATCAACTCTTGGAACATCATTAGAGCAGTTTTTAGGGGCATTCTTGTGTTGATTCCAGTTAGTTCTAAACAGAAGCTTTGGTGATTCAATAGGAATTATGAATTCGTGGAATTCAGTCTTTAAGTTTCTTAAAATTGCAGGGAATTCTAAAATAGTACATACAAACTGCTGAGATTATTTTATATTTAATTTATTTATAATTCATTTTTTTAAGAAGGCTTACCAATGATTTCCGACTCCCGTAATTAAGGAGGTTCTATATTGTCCCAACAAGTTTCTTCTAAACCGGAATTCGTATCAGCTACCTCTTCTATGCAGGCGGTGTCAGCCTCAGCGGCAGCGGGAAGCCCTAAAGAATCATATAATTTGAAATATTCCTGTTTGGATCACGCGTAAGTTAATTTACTAACCTGAATTGCCTGACTATTCTGCAGTTGCTGATACTGCTGTTGAGTCGTTCCAAAAAAGATTATTTTCTATATATAGAAATAAATCTAGGCTTCAATTTGACCAATTTGTACAACAATTTTCGATGATAATGCGTGTTTTTAAGTTTCTTTCTTTTCGGGCATGTTTGTAACTGTATTCACATAGGTATATTGCACCAAGAAACCAACAGTAACATCATCGCCTGGTTTGAGTCCTTCTTCAGGTGTAAAGTTCAATTTCAACTTTCTCCAATTGATGAATCTATAAAAAAATTAGAGAAACAACATAGAATAGGAATTTCTAATTAGAATTTTCTGTTTTTTACTTTGATTCCTCTCGTTGAACTTGAACTCCTTTGTCGAATTCCTTTGAATCGTCACGTTGATTTAGGACAAACGAAGAATCCAACATCTCTAGAATGACGTTGGCGGGACTTTTAACACAAGGTGGTTCCTCGTCAGTTATGTCTGCCTCGATAGACTCGTGTTCAATGATGAAGTCGGTGTTGCTGCAGCACGGTCATCTTTTATTCGAAGTCGATCATTCGCCGTTCCTCTTCCTTGGTTGGCAGCTTCATAATGGTTGTGGCCATATCGTGCATAGTTGGGTTAGTTAGCTTGAGGATTGATTGAGTGGACGTGCCAGGCTTCAGTGGCTTTTCACAACGCACAAGCAGAACGTCGGGCACATGATAGTTAGCGAACAATTGAATGCGATACTTGATCGACCCTGAATGGTACTCCGGCTTGATGGCATTGTGTTCGCATTGTCGACAACGCAGAGATCGCTTGACCCACAAACACTTCCGCTGCGAATAGAGGTTGTTCACACTGAATTGTTGTGACTATAAAGGACATCGTCAGTAGCTGCCGATGCTGCTGATCTGAATCTGTTTGGCCTTTTGGGGATTCTTGTCGGGCCAGCCCATTTGCCTACGAATGATTGCCACCGTTAAGCCAGTGCGATCCTTAGGAGCAAAATGAATGGATTAGTTTTAGATTTAATATTTGAATTCACTTAATTTACAGTCAAGGTTGGAAATTTTTTGGAGTCTTCCTGCGATTGTAGTCTTGTTTTTCTTGCTTCTCTTGCAGAACTACCGACTGGTAGTACTCTTTACACCTAGAAGATGAAGATTAAGCGAGTTGACTACGATATGAATGTTTCGATTCGTACTTACACAATTATTGATCTCCGCGCGCTGCTGCGTCGTTTTTTTTGAGCCGCTCCTTGTTTGCTTTGTCTTCCAAATTTCTTCAGGGAAATTGCTTCCTGCATTATGGTATGTTATTGGCAGCATCTAAAATGAAAACACAGACTATAAAATAAATCGATTATTGTTGCACCTCCTTCACTGCAATTTGACTTACTTTTTATTCAATGAAGTGAACTTATGTATATATACTTTCTTTATTATAAGGAATTTTGGTCTGAAAAATATCAATTTATATTAAATATCAAAACAATTAACAAAAACTTACTCTTAAAATCCGAAATCCATTGTTTTGTTTTGCAAAATTGATTGTCATTTTTGACAGGTCACAAAAATTCCATAAGTTTCTATTTTAGCCCAGTCCCCCATTTTGTTTTTTTTTTCCCACTCACATGTATTCACCGATAGCGAATTTGAGAGAGTTCACCTCGAATTTGAGAGAGTTCACCTCGAATAAAATTTGAGGGTGTTTCAGGTAGGACGGGTACCGGTCGGGACTCTAGATAATATATTTCCTCTATGTCCATAGCATTGTCAAAATCTTTTGCGTCTATTTCGACTAAAGCATTATAAAAACGTTGATTGCTATGTGATTTGTACACTTAACACACTTTATTTCATCGCACTGAATATTGTTTTGCTTTTCTATTGCCTCAATAGTTGTGTTGGCTTCCAAAGTAATGCAAAATAAGCCGTTTTAATCCTGGTATGTCAATAGTTAATCAAATATTCAGTGATTTATTGATAAAAAGATACCCTAACAACTTTTTAGTACAAAATTTTAGCTATTCGTTTATTTTTTCGGGTTTATAATCAGCTTCTACATATTTAATATTGGATCAGTTGTATGGTATTGAAAACAGTAAGTCTAATTCATTTAAATCAGAAACTGGCGTTCTACAAAAGTTGCATCCCGAGTTCGTTGATGTTTGCCCTACACATCACCGCTATTAAAAATCACTTACCAGTAGGAGTCTGTTTTGATGATATTTTTTCCGATAACCCAGCAGATTCTTATAAATAAACGAAAATATTTTTGGAGTCTTAAAATCAATACATACAAATTTGAGATAATGATCTTTAGGCCTCAATATTAATCTAATCTATAGGAAATCCGTAGAATCCATTTGAATAAAAGTAGGTATCTTATAATCTACAGAATATCAAAGTGTTTTGAACACTCATACAAAAACATATTTTGAAGCAAATACATTGCCATTTATGAAAAATTAAATAGGTATTTGTAAATGTTTAAAAATATCTTTATAATAAAGTGTTCAAGAAAATTTTAAATATAAATTTGTTACAATAATTAAGTTCACAAACTTTTAGTTTTCATTAGTATTCTGGCGGATGAATTTAGTTTCCGGACGATTTTCTTTTAATATCCGGACACAAGAATTTTGGATGAAGTTGTAATCGTTGTAATAAGTAGGTATATTTTGTTAGCTAAACAAAGCAGTTATTTTTGCAATTTACAAGAGCGGTAATGCCACCCTACTGGAAAACTACAGAGGAATTTCTATTTTAAGCACTTTGAGGAAGATTCTCACTTCGATTCTATACGAAAGGCTTACCAAATGGATCGAAGAAAAAAACCTTTTAAGTATGTTCCAAGCTGGTTTTCGGTCGGGCTTCTCAACCATGGATCAAATATTTGCTTTGACAAGCATTGCAAGAAAATTCATTAATAAAAAGAAAAAACTATACGCTTGCTTCGTAGATTTCAAGGCAGCATTTGACAAAGTAAACAGGCAGGCTTTGCTGTACAAGCTTTCAACGATAGGAATCTCCCGAAAATTTTTGACCATGTACTCTAAATTTCTTGCTTCATCTAGTGCATCTGTATGGGACGGAACGGACTTCTCAGAATGGTTTGAAACAACTGCAGGTGTCCCACAGGGCTGTATTTTAAGCCCATTAATTTTTGCTTTGTTTGTTGACGACATTTGTGATATACTCCCAGGAGGGATATCGTTTGCTGATATACAAATTAAAGTTTTGTTATATGCTGATGACCTAGTACTACCCTCACACTCTGCAATTACAAATAAACAGGCTGAATTCATTTTGCGAGAAATGGGGGTTAGTCATCAATACAAGAAAGACAAAGGTGATGATTTTTGAAGCACGTAAAAAGAGAAGACAACCCGACGAAAAATGGTCTCTCAATAATGTAAACATCGACGTTGTGCAAGAATTTAAGTACCTGGGTGTTTGGATTACACACAATCTCAATTTTTCAAAACATGCCAAACAAAAAAGTAATGAAGCAAAACTAGCCTTGAGTATGATGTGGACTAAGTTCTTTGCAAACCAAGATATCGATCTCGCGTCAAAATACCGTGTTTTTCATGCAACGGTCAACACTTGTATGTGCTATGGTGCCCAGGTTTTCGGCTATATAAATCTCGATACGTTTGAATCGGTGCAGAGATATTTCTTCAAACGATTATTCAGACTACCTAACTCAACGCCTATCTATGTGGAATCTGGTATAATGCCTCTGTACATAAGAAATCTAAAAGCCAACTATGATTATTTGATAAGGGTCATGAGAAGAAATGGAACAAGTCTTCACAAGTCTATCATGACAAGACTTTTGCAAACTAACGCTTCTCCATTCAAGGAATGGAATGAACTAGCTCATTCTCATACAGCTCATCTATCATTATTGGAGTCAAATGTTGATGAATGGCAGGGTATGTATGCGGAGGTTACTGCGAAAATAGACGAAAAGATTTATAACCAACATCTATCCAGGGTGAATTCAACATTGTCTAGGAGCATTTATAAGAATCTCAATCACCAAATTTCTTCAGGAATGAACTATTTTCGTAATAAATACTCGGCTTAAATTATAAGCTACATATTTAGAGCACGTGTTGAAGTTCTTAACTTAAACTTTATGCCTCATCGAGCAGATTTACCCCAAATCTGTTGGCTTTGCAATAGAAGAGAAAATGAAGATATAAACCATTTCATTACCATTTGCCCAATACTGCAGGAAATCCGCCGACTCTATTTTGATGAGAGCTACATTTCTCCAAGCAGACTTTACGAAATATTAAACGGAGGACTAGGATGGTGTACGTTATATAATTATTGCAAACACGCATTAACCTTCCGCAACAGTTTCGATATTTAAATCCTTAAAAAATCCAGTTACTACAGTTTAATGCATCCTATTTTTATGTTTCAAATCATTTAAAAATTGAATTTTTTTTGTGTTCCAAATCACTTTAAAATTTAAAAAAAATTGTGAAATTTTTGCTTATAAAATAATTCAAAATTTTTAATACTTTTGTGTTTCAAATCATTTAAAAATTGGTATATCTTTTGTGTTTCAAATCATTTCAAAATTGGCAAAATTTTGTGTTTCAAATCATATTAAAATTGAGTTAACGCTTTCAAAATCTAATGTAAAATTAATAACAACAAACATACAAATGTATCTTATTTCTCACAACCTTAACTTTCAATTAAATAAGAATTATAACCCATTTTAGAATACTTATACATACTATATTATTAGGAACTTTCATTTTTATTGTTCACTTCATATTAAAAGTTGTAGTGAAATGTGAATCAGGCAGACGGCAGGAAAGCCATGCTCTTATTCTTAAACCATTTTTTTGTATAATAAAGAATCTAGAATCTAATCTAATCTAATCTAATCTAATCTAATCTAATCTAATCTAATCTAATCTAATCTAATCTAATCTAATCTAATCTAATCTAATCTAATCTAATCTAATCTAATCTAATCTAATCTAATCTAATCTAATCTAATCTAATCTAATCTAATCTAATCTAATCTAATCTAATCTAATCTAATCTAATCTAATCTAATCTAATCTAATCTAATCTAATCTAATCTAATCTAATCTAATCTAATCTAATCTAATCTAATCTAATCTAATCTAATCTAATCTAATCTAATCTAATCTAATCTAATCTAATCTAATCTAATCTAATCTAATCTAATCTAATCTAATCTAATCTAATCTAATCTAATCTAATCTAATCTAATCTAATCTAATCTAATCTAATCTAATCTAATCTAATCTAATCTAATCTAATCTAATCTAATCTAATCTAATCTAATCTAATCTAATCTAATCTAATCTAATCTAATCTAATCTAATCTAATCTAATCTAATCTAATCTAATCTAATCTAATCTAATCTAATCTAATCTAATCTAATCTAATCTAATCTAATCTAATCTAATCTAATCTAATCTAATCTAATCTAATCTAATCTAATCTAATCTAATCTAATCTAATCTAATCTAATCTAATCTAATCTAATCTAATCTAATCTAATCTAATCTATATTTTGTTAGGTTTTGTAGATAGGTACACTTTGACAATATGTATATGTTTAATATTAAAAACTGTGTTTTAAACATCTACGCCATTCAATGTGAGGAACGTACATTGATACATGATCGTACAACGAAGAATAAACCAGGGTTTAGAATTTTTGAATTAAAAAAATCATTAAGTCATAAATCTGTAGATGACTTCTGAGTAAAAATAATTTAATTCACAAGTTAATTAGTGACTTGTTAATTTAAAAAATTTAATTCACTGTGAATTATGTAGAATTATTATACTTGCTATAAATTAACTTTATTATATTCAATCAAAAATATCGAATAACTTAAATATTTGTTGGTCAATATTTTTTTTTATGAATTACTTCTGAAATAATTCTACTGCTGTGCTGTTGTTTTTCATCGAACAGTAAATTGTTTATACTTACTTTACTTACTTTTACTTTAGTTGGCGCTACAGCGCATTGTGCTCCTGGGTCTCATGTAATAACTTTCGCCAGCTTACTCTAGCCATCTGCCTCCAGTTTCGAATACCAAGTTGACGTGCGTCGGCCTCAACTTGGTCACTCCACCGGAGATGAGGCCTGCCTCTGCTTCTTGTTCCCTCAGGCTAGGCATTGAATACCTTACGGGCTGGAGCTTCGATGTTTATTCGCTCGACATGCCCTAGCCATCTTAAGCGTTGAACACGCAGTTTTTTGAACAGTGGCAAGTCGCTGTACAGCTCGTATAACTCCTGATTAAATCGTCTCCGCCAGATGTTACTTTGCTCTGTCGACACAAACCTGACCATAGATCGTACAAATTGTTTATACTATTCTCTTATATATACCTGAATTGTTTCAATTGAATTCAATTGAATTTCAATTGAATCTTGGGTAGTTAAAAGGTTATGGGCCCAGTAGATTGTTATCTTTTGTCATCACCCTTTTACCTTCATATACTTGGATGGTAACGGCTGGGTGGTTGTCGGCAAATGTTGGGAACGTTTGGGTCTGCTTGCAAGGTATTCTGCAATTCCGTTCGACTATCGTGGCCATTACTCCAACTGCTGTCTCGAGACCCAATGACAATGGAGCAACATCAACAAGAAGAACATCACTAATCTTGTCACCACTCAGAATGGCTGCTTGTACGGCAGCTCCATAACTTACCGCTTCGTCGGGATTGATCGACAGATTCAATGATTTTCCACAGAAGAACGACTGCAAGAGATTCTGTACTTTAGGAATTCTGGTTGAACCTTCCACAAGGAAGATGTCGTGAATTTGCGTTTGTCCATTTTAGCGTCATTCAATGCTCTCTCCACGGAACAGATGAGCGCACAGCTCTTCAAAGCGAGCTCGTATCACTCTCGTATAGAAGTCAACTCCCTCAAACAGGGAATCGATTTCAATAGCGGCCTCTGTGCTGGATGACAGTGTTTGTTTAGCTCTTTCCGCAGCTGTTCTTAAACGACGAAGAGCTCGTGGATTCGAACGAAGGTCTTTTATGTACTTTCGCTTGAACTCCTCTGCCTGTTGTGTAATGTATTCCATGAGTGATTTCTTTTATGTTCTTATGGTTGGGATATTTTAAAGGCTTCCCAAGCCAGAGAACTAGGCGTCAAGGCGCCGATTTCCTGAAAGCAAGATGGTGATTAAAACAATAAAAATTATACCTTTAAGTTTAATAGTTTATTCTGGAACTCCTTGATTGGATAAGTAATAAGTAAATTACAATTCTCTTTATCACTATGTGACACTTTAATTACAAATTCACAATTCCCTTACTGCTAAATCTTACCAATTATTTATACCTAATAATACCTTACATTGCTAAATTAAAACTATGTCACTTAACATTAATTTCTTAATCATTAATTTCATAATCTATTTCATCAGAACAATTTGCCTATTACCTATTTATTTGAAATATGACACACATATTTCTTTTTATTTTATTTTACTTTATTTTATATGACACACATATTTCTTTTTATTTTCTTTTACTTTATTTATATTGCGTCAGCATTTAGTGCATTCGCAAAGTTCATTTCAGTTCATTATTTGGTCGCAATCTTTTTGTTACAAAATTCTGATGACGCTTCAGTATGTGGGTTACTGAATCGTCAACCAGGCAATCGAATGTTTGTTAATCATTTCGAATACTTTGGTGCTGACATTGGCCTTGAACATGAAACATGAACATGAATTGAGGTGGGTTATGGTTTGGTGTGAAACCATGAATAGTGCTTCACACAACACCTCCCCCCTTTGAAAAAGAACGTTTTTTGCTTTGAATAGGCAAAAAATGCTGAGCTTTCACCCTAAATGGATGATTCATAAATTTTAGAAAATATGTGTTTTGGTCTATATATATTTTTTTGTATCAGGGTTTGGAAATTGTTCTGATGATTCACTTATGGAAGTTATGGCATACAATTAATTAATAAATTTATATTATTGAAATTTAGTTTGAAAGTGTAATGTTTATCCATTTACTTATTTAGTTATTTCTAGAAGTAATTTTATATAATTTATAACAAATTTAAACGAGTTCAAATATCTTAATATATTTATTTATATTTGTTTATTGCTATGTTTATCTTAATTTCCTTTACATAAGTTTATTTTTAATTTATGATTACAGTTTTATATAAATTTTTTAATTCTTAATTCTAAATCTTGTTAATTTCCAAAAATGATTGTAAATAATTTTTTAATTCTTAATTTTTAATTTTTTGCAAATTTATTTTCAATATATTTATACATATATGTATCTGTTTAAATATTTCATATGTTTGTATTTCTGAATAGTAATAATAGGGTTGTAGTATATAATATAATATTTGTGTTATATTTTTATGTTTGATGAATTACCAAAAATGTTTTAATTAAAGGTTTTTTTTTTGATTGGAGATTGTGGTTGATTGTTTGTTGGTTCCAAAATTAGTTTATGTCCATTCATAATGATTATGCATATGTAGATATGTTGATGTAGATAACTGTTTTACTCCATAGGCTGGTCATCGTAGTGGTAAATTTCTTTAGACTGTCTCCTATTTTGATTACTTCTTTCGGATATGTGTTTACTTTTGTTGTTGATGTTGAGTATGGGGTGACGGTCGTAGGTGTAGAAAAAATATGTTTGAAAAATAGCTAATTTATTTAATAAAAACGATTTTTTTTTTTTTTTTTTTTTTTTTTTAACTTTTATGTTTAATTTTTTATAAATGCCCATTTTAAATACATTATTTTGTAAACTTAAAAATTATGTACATTAGAACTTTATAAGGTCTTCAAAATTTAATGGACTTACTAAGGTTTAAAATGACAATTCTTAAATATAATTAACTTTACACATTTTTATCTGACTGTGTTTGTTTATTTTTAACTACTTTTAATTTAATTATTAAATCTTATTACTATTAAAAAAAAAATTATAATATTAATAATTATTATTATTAAAAAATTGACTGTTTATTTTATTTATACACACATAATTTGTTTTTCCTTCTTTTTAACCTTAAAAATTTCATATTCATTGTATATATTATGGGTTTGTTTGTGTAATATGTATGTAAATGATGTGTTTATTTTATGTATTTACTAGTATAAATGCTTTTCGTTTGTTTGTGTATTTAATGTATTTAATAGTGTAAATCTGTTTTGTTTGTTTGTGTATTAATAGTGTGTATCTTTTTCCCTCTTTTCATTATTATTTTATTATTATTTTTTTTTGTTGTGTGGGGATCTTTTCCCTCTTTTTTTTTTTTTTTTTTTGGGATTTTTTTATTTTATGTGGGGATTTTTCCCTCTTTTCATATACAAACATTTTTTTTTTTTTTTTTCAATGTATTTCGATACCATACATACGATTGTCCCGTCATCAAACCCAATTAAACTTTCCGGAACCTTCACGTTTTTTATTTCGTAGGTCGGTGCCTCCGTCTGTTCATTCCTTGCGGTCCACTCCCTCAGTGTATATTCTTTAACCTTCGTCAGGGCTTCACTTCCTGATATTCCCATTGTGTTATAATGTTTGATGGTTCTTTTCTCGTTATTTACCACTATCAGTGTAGCCCTTACTACTTCGATTGGTATTAGAAGTAGTTTAAAATCAAATATGTTATTGTGTTTGTGGAACTGCTTAATTTTTTCGTCTTCCTCCCCTTTTAGAATGTTGTTTGCGATGGACTGCAAATTCAACATGGGGGTCAGTTCGGGGTGCATGTTCCTTGATTTAGCTAGGTTGTAGAGGTAGTGGTGCATTTGGATGTATTTTATTTGTACTGAGGACATTTTTATTTAGTTGTTTTTTGCTGAGATTGTTTGAGTTGTTCTTGTTAAGCTGGTTGTCGGTGTTGTTGATGTTCTTTAAAAAAAATTAATATTTTATAAAAAACGGTTTATCATAAAAAAATGGCGTTTCGTCAGTTAGTATAACTGGATTTTTCTTGTTTGATGTAAAGGTCTTAGTGATTGTTTTGTTATATTGTTAGGTGGTACCGGGGGTGAGATTGGTGATAATCTTTCTTTTGGTAAAGGTGGAGGTAGCGGAATTGGCATATCTTTTGGTAAAGTAGTATGTGTGGGTATTGGTGGTGAAGATGTAATTGGTGGTCTTATTGTTTCAAGTGGGAGTTCATTTGTGTGTTGTATTATACTGATAGAAGGTTTTGGTTTAGGTATCTCATAGTTTGGTTTGCTTTTATTTTTTCTCCTTAACAGACATATTAAAATCGATACTACTGCTGTACCAATAAATGCTAAGGTACTAAGCGACACTGCTGATATTGAAACAATTTTGTGTTTATTTCGTTCAATACGACGTTTTTCGAAGTCTAAAACATTTTGTTCCAATGTTTCGATGTCTAGTGTGTTTTCTTTTAAGGCTTTGTTTGCATTAACTCCTTTTAATATAAGCAACTGGTTATTTATATCTTTGTTTAACTTGTATTGATTTTTATATTTTGAGTCAATTGCAGGAATCTCAATGTTGGGTTGTTGGAATGTTAAGCTAATATGCTCCGTTTCTTCGTAAAGTATTGTTTGTCTTCCGATTCGGAACAGACAGGGTTGATGTAATGATATTATACCGGTTCCATTAAGATTTGCTCTGTCTACTTTTCCTGGACATTCAATTTTAATTCTGGTTGGATTCCTGAAGGAATATAACCATGAATTTTTATGAGTTAATTTAATCAAATAATCCTTTTGGCTAGTTTGAATTAGGTGCTTACAATTGTTTTCTTCATTGTATGGATTAAATAGTAATGATATCGGACAGTTTTGTACACTAGGTCCAATAGTTATTGGTGTCGTTATGGGACCTACGTACCATGTGTTGTTTATTTCAATAGGTACCTTCTCTAATAGATTATATTCTTGTTGACTCATCAGAACGAACTCTTTAGTTAATGAATTTGTTGCTAAAAACTCTTCATGTATATCTAAAATTGTTGTTAAGGTTAAACTGTTTTGAATCGGGAAGAGGTGGATTTTTTGAAGATCAAAGTTTTGAATGTTTAGTAAGGGTATTATTATTCGAACTACTAGAACTCCGTTCATATTATGAGTTCTTATTTCCAATATTTTTTTTAAAAGTAATAAAAGTACTTCCTTGTTTTTTATTGTTGGGTTTGGGCATGCTTGAAAATATTTTTCTAAAAGCGTGTTTGAGGTAATTAAAAATGGGTGTAGCTTATTGTTATCTAACGTTGTTACTATATCAATTAACATTTGTTGTCTTCTTTGGATGTCTAAAATTTGAAGAGTAATAGTGCTTAGAATATCTTGTAGTTTTTGTACTTTTGTGTTTACGTTGTTTATTTTAAGTAATTGGTTTATAATTTCTGTAATATTTTTCTGATTTTCTTCTAACTTAACTAATGGTTCCTGCAATTTTTCTAATCCTGATTTCATCACGGTTATTTGATTTTTTTGAAGTTCGTTTATAGTTTTCGTGTCATTTTCAAGTTCTTCTATTTTGCTGTATATTTGGTTTTCATTTTCACTGTCCATCGTACCAAATAAATAGTGGAGTCCTTTACCTATTCCATCAAATAGAGATCTTTTAGAGCGTTTGGGACTGAATATCTTTTCTATAATTTCCGTATATCTCCGCACTGATGTGATTAAATTATGAAGCAACGATGTCTGTCTTTCACATAAATCATTGTTTCCAGTTGACCTACAAATTGTTACCCAAGATTCTTCTGCTTGATCTACTATAGAAGTATATATTTCTATGTCTGTTATTTTCATTTCCGTTATAAGATTCCATGTATCGTGGTAAAAGATTACTTTTCCAATGTCTTCATAAAGTATTCCTGTGTTATTAAGTGTTTGTGTTGTATATGTTGTTGTTAGTGTTCCGATTACCAATTTCATTAATATGGATGTTTTTAAGATCCAAAGTATGTTTAATTGTAACATGTCTAATTATAGAAAGGGAGAGAAAAAAAATGTGTAATACTTATTATCATAAAAAAATATACCTTAAAAATATTAGGAAGACTATTAATTTTTTATGTCTTCAGAGTCATCTAGTTTTAGACGATTGTTGTGAATTGTAGATTGTTTCCTTTTTATCAGAACACTGTCTGTGGGGCTAATAATTTTAATGACTTCATACGGTCCTTTCCATATTTCAGATAGTTTATGTTGTCGGTTTTCGTTCTTAATTAGTACTTTGTCGCCTACGTGAAATGTTACTAGTTTGTTTTTCTGGTCGTAGCAAATCTTTGATTTCTTTTTACTGTTTATTAAATTTCGTCTAGCGATGGCATATGTTTTTTGGAGTTTATGCCTTAAAACAAAGTAATAATTTTCGTGGTCATAAATTGGTTCTGGTTCACGTTTTAAATTAGTTGGTATATCTGCAGTGAAACCAAATAGGCAGTCCATTGGGGTAAATTTTGTTCCTTCATGGATACTATTGTTGTAAACAAATGCCGCTGTTCTTAGGTACTGATCCCAGGATCTTGGATTTTCGTCACAAATAGTTCGTAAATATTCTACTAATGGTCTATGGGCTCTTTCTAGGGCACCGTTCGATTGAGGGTTTGTTTGTTTGAATAATTTACTTAGAAAGTTTGCTCCTTGATCCGTTACTAACCGCTTGGGTATCCTGTACCTGGTAATTATTTGTTCATAGAATATATGAGCAATTGTTTCTGCCTCTTGATTCGGTATTGCATAAAAGTCAACGTATTTTGTGAGGTTATCTTGAAAAGTTAATATGTACTTGTTTCCTGTGTGAGAGTCTTGTAATGGTCCTGCTATGTCTAGGTATACTTTGTCGAATGGGGTATGAGAAGTATCCGTTATCACCATTGGCATTTTTGCTTCTGGACTGGATTTCTGACATTTAGGACATTTCTTTATATATATAGATATGTCCCTAAACATTTTAGGCCACTTGTGTTTCCTTCGTATACGTCTGTATGTATTTAAGACCCCTTGGTGTCCACCGAATGCTGAATCATGGTAGTCTTTAAGTATTGTTTGTATGTCTTGTTTACTGTATACGTTTTTTCTAGCGTTATTGTCATGAGTTGTTTGTGGTAAGCCATCATTAGTTAGGTTGGTCTGTTGGTTATTCACAGTTGATTGTATGTCTTTTGTGTTGGTCGTGTCCTGTGTTGTTTGATTTTGTTGAAGTCGTTGTGCTCTTGTTACTGCTGAGCATGTCGTGATTTGGTTAGTCTCGGCGTTAGTAGTAGGAATTCTGCTTAAAGCGTCTGCGTTGGTGTTATTTTTTCCTGCTTTGTATTTCAAAGTACAGTCGTATTCTGATAGTTTATGGTGGAATCGAATGAGTCTAGACGTTGGATATCTGGTCCTAAAGTTTCCTGTAAGAGCTTCATGATCCGTATAAACAGTGAATTTCCTACCTAATAAATAACATCTAAAATTCCTTGTAGCCCATACTATTGCCAGCATTTCTTTTTCACTCGTTGAATAATTGCGTTCGCTTTTGTTTAAAGTCCTACTTGCGTATGCGATTGGCTTATCTTTGCCTAACTTTCCTTGTGAAAGTATAGCTCCTGTTGCTTCGTCACTAGCGTCAGTCGTCAGTATGAATGGTTCATCAAAATTTGGATAAGTAAGAAGTGGTGGGGATATTAATAGATCTTTAAGTTTTTGAAAAGCTTCTTGGCATTTGTCTGTCCAATTAAATTTAACGTCTTTTCTCGTCAAGTTAGTTATAGGTTTCGCTATCTTCGAGAACTCTGGAATGAATTTCCTATAATAATTTGCCAATCCTAGAAATGACTGAACTTGTTTCAATGTTTTAGGCACTGGGAAATTTTGAACACAACTTACTTTACCTGGATCTGGATGCGCTCCTTCAGCAGAACATTTATGTCCTAAATACACTACCTCTCGTCGTAAAAATTGACATTTCTCGACATTTAATTTTAGATTGTGTTCTCTCATTTTTTCAAAAATTAATTGAAGCTTCCTGTTATGGTCTTCAATGTTTTTCCCATAAACAACGATATCATCTAAATAAACAAAGCATTCCAAACCTTGCAAACCTGTCAGAATGTAATTCATGAGGCGTTGAAAAGTAGCGGGAGCACCTTTGAGTCCAAATGGCATACGCTTGAATTCGTAATGGCCATATGCTGTACTAAACGCCGTCTTTTCCCTGTCTTTTGGGTCTACTAGGACTTGATGATAACCACTCGCTAAGTCTAGTGTAGTGAAATACCTTGCGTGACCTAATTGATCGAGAATATCCCATATACGGGGTAATGGAAAAGCGTCTCCTACTGTACATTCATTTAATTTACGGAAATCAACGACAATTCTCCATCGTACTTCACCATCTGGACCTGCCTTTTTAGGTACTACTAAAAGTGGTGAATTCCAAGGGCTTTTACTTGGTTGTACGATGTCATTATCGAGCATCTCAGCGAGTTGCTCGTTGATTATACCTCTTTGTTTTTCTGGTAACCTGTACATCTTTGTATTGATAGGAGCCTGATCTTGTTTAATTGGAATCTCGTGTTTCATTGTCAAGGTATGAGTCAATTTGTCGCCTGGTAAAAAGAAAATATCATCGTATTGTAGGCAAAGGTCTAAAATTGCTTTCCGTTCTTCTATATTTAAAGTTTTGTCTCTATCGAGTTGTTTTGTGAGAATTTCTATTCTCTCGTTCTGTTCCCCTACTCTATTATGTAAACAAAATGCCGTTCTATGATTTTCGTCTGATTTTTTATTTCCTATATCTATTACATCGTATTTGTTTAAGTGTTCTACGGTTAAATTTATTGTCTTAAACTTTGTTTCGTATGAGTTAGTATTTATAATTGGTACATTAATTTTGTTTTTATTGCTCACTAGGCAGTTTCCTAGAAATAATCCCTTTCTTATTTCTTTCGCTATGCATATCATAGGTTCTTTATAACTTATTGGTAATTCTATAATAATTTTTGACCCTGGCGGTATTTTTATTTCCTTATTCAGTTTTACTTTAACTGACCTAGTCTTTTCATTCAGTAAATGACATATGTGTATTTTTTTTTCTTTGCTTTTTTGTAAAATTGAGAGTGTCGAATTACACACCGATTTTATTGCTGTCCATATTAATAGGGGACAAAATGATATCATATAAATAATGTTTATTTTTATAGGTTGACCTGTTTTTTGCAGTGTCATATTTAAATTCTGTGCCGATTTTTTGTTGTCAGCGATTTTTTTTATTGTATTTTTATTTAATTTTTTATTCTCCCCACATTCTTTGGAAATGATTGCATTGTTGGGTTTAGTTCTGGGTTTCTTTTTTTTATTGACTTTAAGTTTTGTGCGCTTTTTTGATTTTGAATCTGGCGTATTAACTTTTAAGTCATTTACTTTAGCCTTTATAGTCCCTTCTCCTGTATTCACTTTGCGAGGTGGAATGGGAGATGAAACAGCGTAAGTAATTAAAGATGAACCTAGGTCTTGCCCTGCCTTTTGTTTTTGGTCCATATGAGCTTGCTGACTAATGTCGGTTGTCACATGCGAGTGATTTTCCGAGTAACAGCATCCATTATGCGAAATGGTTGACTCATATTCTTCGGATTTGTAAGAATCGAACAGTGGTATGCTGTATTCCCTTGAATCTTGCGTCAGTAATTTTGGAAATGTTAATAATTTGTTACGTTACAGTAGTTACCTAAGAAGTTATACCCTAGAATTCCATCGCCAGGGATGGCTAGGTCATTTTCCACTACTTGAAATGCGCAATTAGGTAATGAAGGTATAAGCATGGTACCGATGTACTCTCCTAATGTATAACCGACACCACAAGGCGTATTAATGGTCAGTTTTTTCTGTGAGTTTAATGAATTGATATCATCAATAACTCTCCTTTTTAAAAGACTGACCTCTGATCCTGTATCTACTAATAGTTGTATCAGTTTTTTCTTTTCTAACTCAATCTCAATATTAATTGAGGGTAGAGAAATATGAGGTGATTTATTAGGTTAGGTTAGGTTAATGTGGCTGTGGATACAAAAACCACACACTTAGGCCAGAAGAAAGGCCCATTGTGATACCACATGAATCTAGAGAATTACTTCCCACTAGTCGAACCATTTTGAGCTTTTTATAAAGCGAAGGAGATATCTGATATCCTTTTTAGCTAGTTCACTGGGATCATCAAAAGAGTATTCTCCCAGATGAAGTTTGCGTCTTCGTGAAAGAGCAGGGCAGGTGCAGAGGAGGTGAGAGATTGATTCTTCTTCTTCCTCGTCCATGCAGCTCCTGCAGAAGTCATTTGAGGCTACACCAAGTCGTATTGCGTGTCTGCCTATAAGACAGTGTCCCGTAAGGACACCTATTAGGGAGCTAATATGAAGTCTGCTTTGGGATAACAAGTCTTTAGAGCGCCTTAGGTCCAATGAAGGCCATATTAGTTTTGTGGCTGCGCATGTTGGTAAATTGTACCACCTAGAGTTTGCTATCTCGAAAGCTTTTTCTTTTAGCAGAAGTTTACATGTAGCTATCGGTAAAACCTATCTTCTCCCTTTCAGGTGAAATAGGTATGACGGTTCCATTTTTAGCGAGTTCATCGGCTCTACAATTTCCTGCGATGTCTGTGACCCGGCACCCAGCATAGGTGAATGTTAAATTGCTGCGCCATCTCCATAAGAGATGATCGACAATCGAGGGCCGTTAGAGAGTTGGTTGAGACACCGTCAAGAGACTTGATAGCAGCCTGACTGTCAGAGAAGATGCGTATATCAGAAGTTGATATCACGTTTTCTCTTAGCCAGGAGAGAACCTCTTTGATCGCTAAAATTTCCGCTTGGAAGACGCTACAATGATTAGGGAGGCGGAATGAGATGCTTAGATTAAGCTTTTCTGAGTACATACCACTACCAACTCCCTCATTTGTCTTGGATCCATCTGTATAAAAATGGATGCTTTTGTCATCCAGGAGTTTTTTATCTTCCCATTCATCCCTGGATGGAATGGATACCTGGAAGTTTTTACCAAATTGGGGTTTTGGGATAGTGTAGTCTATGTACTTTGGTATAGAACCAAAGAGGTTCAGAATGATGGAGTGCCCAACATTGTTGTTGGTCCACTGAGATGAGGCGTTGAGTCTTATGGCTGTACTCGCTGCCACTTGTTTGCTGAAAATGTCGAGGGGTGTCAGATGGAGGAGAGTGTCCAACGCTGCTGAGGGTGTGGTTCTCAAAGCCCCGCTAATGCAGAGACATGCAGTGCGTTGGACTCTGCTGAGTTTGTCGCAATATGTGACTTTCTCCAGTGCAGTCCACCACACTGCAACCCCGTACATAAGTATTGGTCGGATGACCGATGTGTATAGCCAATAAGTTATGCGAGGTTGAAAACCCCATTTGTTTGCTATGGCTTTCTTGCAAAGGAAAAGAGCTGCTGTAGCTTTTTTAACTCTTTCCTGAATATTAGGTTTCCAACTTAATTTTTTGTCCAATATCAGACCAAGATATTTGGCCTCATTGGTGAAAATTAGTGGTACACCTTTTATTGAGGGAGGTACAATTTCTGAGATCTTGTATTTCCGCGTAAAAAGGGCGAGGTCTGTTTTTTGAGGATTAATACTAAGTCCACAGTGATTTGCCCATCTAGTGAGCATATTGAGTGCGTTTTGGAGGAGGTCTCTCAGTGTATTAGGATGTTCTCCTATGACGGCGATAGCAACATCATCGGCATACGCAATCACTCTGTAGCCTTCTCTCTCAAGGGATATTAGTAGCTCGTTAACCACTATGTTCCACAGGAGAGGGGACAGAACACCACCTTGCGGAGTGCCTCTACTGACAGACCTTTTCGCACAAAAATCCCCCATCTTAGAGTTGATGATCCTGCTTTTTTAGCATTAGATTTATCAATTCACAGAGTGAGTATTCGACGTTTAGGGTCGTCATAGCAGAAGTGATAGCGGATGTGTCAACGTTGTTGAAAGCGCCTTCAATATCTAGGAAGGCCACCATAGTATATTGTTTTTGTTCTAGGGAATATTCGATAGTTCTTACTAAGGTGTGCAAGGCTGTTTCTACCGATTTCCCTTTGCAGTAAGCATGCTGAGACATCGATAGTCTCTTATCAATGCTGTTACGTACGTGGATATCAATCAAACGTTCCAGAGTCTTGAGAATGAATGATGATAGGCTAATAGGTCTTAGATCTTTAGGGTTGACATGCGAACATTTGCCCGCCTTGGGAATGAAAACTACCTTTACTTCTCTCCATCGCTGAGGTGTATGGACCATATCTAGACAACTCTTAAAAATCATCTCAATGATGGGCAGAGTTATGTCAGTCGTAAATTGTAACTCAGCTGGTATGATGTGATCTGGCCCTGGAGATTTGTAAGGTTTGAAACTATTCAGAGCCCAAGTCAATTTCTCTTTAGTAACAAGACCTTGAGGAAAAGTTAAGTTAATACCCGACCCAGGATGGTTTGTTGTATTAACGTATTTGGAGCTATCAGGAAAGTGGGTGTCAAGTAGCAGGTTTAGCGTTTCTTCGCAAGAGTTAGTCCAAGTACCATCCAAGTTTTTAAGACAACTAGGCATGGTTGGATTTGTCGAGAGAATCTTCCTTATCCTTGATGCCTCCGAGGATTCTTCTATTGAGCTACAGAAGGATCTCCAAGAGGATCTTTTGGCTATTCTCAATTCCTGTTTATATTTTTTGAGGGATTCCTTATAGGAGTCCCAATCTTGTGGATGTCTAGTCTTTTTTGCACGATTAAAAAGCCTTCTACAGCCTTTCCGGAGTAAACCCAGTTCAGCAGCCCACCAATATGGTTTCTTCTTTCCCCGCACTGTATTGAGGGGGCAGGCAGTTTCCATGGCTTTATTAAGGGCTGCTGTAAGCTCGTCGACTTTTTGATCGAGTTCAAAAGCGCATAAGGGCGGATCATAAAGTTCTGGTTTAATCAGATTCTTCAGAGTTGCCCTATATTTTGGCCAATCTGTTTTCCTATAGTTTCGGAATTGGATCGGTTTTGGAAACTCTTCAATAAGTGTGAATTGGATGTATCTATGATCGGAGAACGAGTGCTCCTTTGATACTCTCCAATTCAATATTTTATTTGAGAGATGTAAAGAGACAAGAGTCATATCTAAAAGTTCTTGTCGATTTTTAGTAACGAAGGTTGGTTCACTACCTACATTACATACTACCAGATTAGTTGTTAAAATATAATGAAAAAGAGACTCACCTCTGTCATTTATATCGGTACTACCCCACGTAGTATGGTGCGCATTGGCGTCACAACCGATAATTATGTTGGTTTTAAGTCTTGTTGATTCAGCGACCGTCCTCTCCAGAGTGGTACCAGGTAGTGGGCCCTGGTGGTCGTGGCCCAAATACGCTGATACCAGCCAGTAGGTATGGTTGTCTATTACCATACTGGCTGTGGTGACGTCCTTATCACTGAAATTAGGGAGTAAAAATACGTTTAGATTACGTTTTACTAGTATGCAGGACCTTGGGTTACCTTTTCCTGTTACATATATAACGTAGTAGCCAGGAGTTCTCAATCCTCGAACCAGGGATTTCACAATCCAGGGCTCTTGGATGAGAACGACATCTTCTCCAGTTTTTGTCAGGCGGAGAAGTAAGGAGGCCGAAGCCGTTTTGGAGTGTTGGAGGTTAATCTGTAGTATTTGCAGCATTTTGGCTACAAGTCGGCAGATCAACCTCCACCACTGTTGAATCCAGCTCATCCAGATCAGACGAAGAAGAACCTAATAGTTCATCTTCTTCCTCACTGGGGAGAACTTTGTCGTTTGAGTCGTCGGTCTCCATTAGGGATAAACCTTCGACGTTTTTAGAAGAAGACTGTGCTGCGACAGAAGAGGGCCCTGCCACATTCTCATCCACACCCAAGGATGGGAAGGTGATGTTAGCACTGAGACCCCCTACGTCTTGCGGCACAGCTTCTGATGCGGGCTCGGAGGAAGACTGTGCTGCGACAGAAGAGGGCCCAGGTACAACATCATCCACATCCAAGGAAGGGAAGGTGATTGTAGCACTGGAACCCCCAACGTCTTGCGACACAGCTTCCGAAAAGGGTTGTGGAGGCTCGCATGAAGCGTCTACCTCATCTTTTTTGTAGATACGTAGCGTGATTGTCCCGAAACCGTATCTTATCACTCCCTTATCTCTCGCCAGAGATTGATTACGATTATCGCGCTTCGATAAAGACCCTTTGGCTCCTCCAGTTTCGCGATCTTCCAGTCGTGACAAGGAAGGTCCGGGTTGCTAATCTTAATAATCTCGCGTATGTCATCCGGACATGAGGGTTCTTTAGGGATCCAAGCGCGAGCTCTCGGCCTGCATGGAATGTCTTCCTTTGCAACGACCTCGAGTTTTGCGCCTGGCCAAACTTCGCCCAGCATGCCGACAGCAAGCGTATAGAGATCGCGCGACCTCTGATCGTTACAAGCGATGAGCTTGACATGACCTTGATGCCAACCCTCATCGCTTGTTACAGGCGGTGGACCCGGATGATCCCGCATGACTTTTAAAAAGCCAGCCGAGAGCTTCAGATTCACCATCTGCCAACGGTCAGAAGTAATCGTGCCATCAATATTGCTCCTATCAATGACCGCGATAATGATTTTATTAGATTCCTTGAGTACATCACTAAAAGGTTTAGTGAGAGGTACTCGAGGAATATTGGGAGTGCTGGTGTTTTGCACTTTGGGTTTTTTTCGGGACGGGAGTGGACTCCTCCAAAGACCTTTGTCGCTTTGACGTGGAGTCGTGGCGACTAGTGTTGTCTAGAATGGATTTAGCCCACTCCAGCTTTTTGCTAAGGATGGGATTACTTCCATCCCCCAGTGTTGAACCAGAGGATTTTATAATCCTCATCGCATTCCGTCGTTGTTTATACGAGCTCCTAGGAGCATACTGGAGAGGTTTACTCTCTTTAGTAGTGGAAAGATCATTTTTCACGAACTTTCCACTACCGACATGAGGAAGCGTTTTCGCCAATTGTACATCCTGCACCGCACTAGAAGAAGGGCAGTGACTTGGCACAGGCCCTTTTCCGGTGCTCGGCGCAGGAGTAACGACAGCCAGCGTTGCCGCCGAACTGCCGCCCGGTGTGGATACATCCTGCACCGCACTAGAAGAAGGGCAGCGACTTGGCACAGACCCTTTTCCGGTGCTCGGCACAGGAGTAACGACAGCCGACGTTGCCGCCGAGCTGCCGCCCGGTGTAGCTGGAATACCGGTGCCGGTTTGACGCTTTTGCTTCCAGTACTGTTTTTGTTTTTGTTTTTGTTTTTGGTTTTGTTTTTGATTTGAATTCATTAGGATTCCCACGAGTAGCGAAGTAAAGGGGGGTCCATCTGTGCAGAGATTCGCTTACACAGATAAGGCTAGCTAATCCGGAGGTCGCCTGGTATCCGGATACTCCGTTAACGACTGAGCTATTTTTAGAAATTGGGCCCTCAGCCTGGCTGATCATCGGCACGGGTCGTATAACACCTTAGATCCAGCCCAATTGGGAAGTTGAAGGGAAGGATATGTTTTGGAGCAGGAGAGACGAACAGCAATTACGCCATAAGCGTCCCAGAAGGGAACTAGGTTGACATATAGTGATACACTATATATTCGGGAGATAAGGAGACATCAGCCAGCATAGTAACACAAAGCCGACGGAGGAGGGGGTAGGGATTGGGAGGGGTAGGTGATTTATTAATTTTATTCCTAAAAATTTTTTGCCCGTCATTTCTTTTTATATTATTTAGAGTCGACTCGGGGAGCTTTCGGTCGACTATTGGGAGTTTCCCGATTGTTTTGTTTGCCAATTACTTTTAAAATGACATTGGTCTACTGTGTGGGTGTACCTTCCACACCAACTACATGGCGTTGACATGTGATTTACCCTTGTTTGTGCAATATTGCTATTATTATTGTTATTAATACTATTACTATTACTATTATTATTATTTGAATTATTACTAAGGTTTTGAGAACCTATTCTAAAAGGGTTATTCCTTCGCTGTTCTGAACTTCCTTGTTGGTATTGAGAGTATTGATTGTTATTATTGTAATACCTATTTTGGGTATTACCTCTACGGTCGTTATAATTTTTATTAATGTCTGCGCTCCTGTTCGAGTAGTTGTTTTTACTATTGTAATTACTCTCGTTAGTTTTGCGTCTGCAAGTTGCGGCTTCATGTCCGTAAAGTTTACAGATTTGGCAAATAGGAGTGTTGAGACGTTTCAAACATTCACTGTAGGTGTGACCCTGTAAGTTACAGAAACTACAGACAATGTTGATTTTACTCTGTCCTGTGCTTGCTGGTGAAACTGCTGGAATGGTATGAACAGGTTTAACCTCTTTTGTCATAAATGCTGCATTACATGACAATATGGGGGTTGTTTCCGTTCTTTGCACATGTTTCTCCATGCTTAGAGCAGTGCGTACCAATTCCTCAAAACTCTTATTTTCCAACGTGAATAAATATTGGCCTAATTGTTTATTGGAGATCCCTGATGCTAAGGCTGACTTCGCAAAATCGGATAGCTGAGTTTTTACTATCTCTGCATTGTCTCCATATTTTATCTCCGCCGCCTCTCGACATTGAGTTAAAGAATGCCTTATTCGGCTTATGAAGACATTCAAAGTTTCGAATTGACTTTGTCGACTGGTGATTAAGCAATTCACCAAATCGTTATAGTCTTCGATTGGGAGATAAGCCCGATTGAATGTGTCTTCAAATTCTTTAAAATCTTTGGGTTTGGCGGTTTGAACTAAATCGAGTGCATCCTCTCTTAATTTAGTTTGGAGAATTTGCAAGAAGAGTTTTTCATCTTCATTCGGGATATGCTCTATAATAGGCCTAATGCACGTAAGAAATGTTTGTAGTTTTTGTGCAATTCTCGCGTCGGTACCTCCAGAAAATTCTGGGATACCTTGGGAGAGTTTTAACAGTTTCTCAAATCCAAGAGACATTTTTGGTGATGTAAAGGTTTTTTGTTCAGCCAGTTTGATTTTAGATTTGCTAATCAGATTTTTCTTGAGAGTGTTTGCTTCTGTTATTTCTGCCGATAATGACATTAATAAACAGGTATTTTTGGAAGGGGTGTTTACCCTTTCTCTTAATTGTTCAACTTCCCTTTTAAGAAAATCAATCTGGCTGATGTATACCAAATTTTGTTCCTTGAATTTGTTAACAACACTAGCCAAATCAGATTCTTTAGCTTTGTAAGAGCTAAGAGCTAGGTCAACTTCCTCCTTTTTCGACTCAAGAGTAGTCACCTGTTTCTCTAATTTGGCTATAGTTGCCTCTGCGTGATGGTTGGTCTGTTCAGCCTCGAGTTGGTTATTTATTAATTTGGCTTGAATCTTTTTCAGATTTTTGATTTCGTCTTTGAAATCTATTAGTCTAATTTCCCGTTCCTCTTGTTGCCCTTTTACGGCATCTATATAGATAGAGAGGATAGCGTCAGTGGTCTCAAGTCTATTGAGTTGTCCCCACTGTTTGCTTACCTGATCAAAATGCAGGTGATAAACTTCTTTACCCACGAGTGATTTTAATTCACTTAACAGGGTAGTGTTAAAGTTCTTTATCTCCTGTGTTTGATCCTTTCTTTCCCTTTCTAATTGCCGAATTTCATCCAGCAATTTCTCGATCTGATTTGGATTGGAATCCATAAACCGAAAGAGGAGGAAAAGAAAATTACGAGAAACTATAAAAGATCCAAATTGTCAACAAAAAAAAACAACCCGAAAAAGAAAAGAATGCAACCCATCGGCAAGTACAGAAGAAAAAAAAATAAAAGAATTTTTTTTTTTTTAAATTAACATTTTATTTATTTTGTTTTCTTTACTTTTAATTTTTTTTTTTTTTTTTTTTAAATAATTTTTTTTTATATTAGATAACATTTTATTTATTTTGTTTTCTTTAATTTTAATTTTTTTTTTTGTTATTTTTACTGTTCTTAAGAATAGTTTCCTCCTTGGCTAGCTCCTTAGCCTCCTGTAAGTAGTTTCTTTTCGCCTCTCCCGTGCATAGGGAGGCTAGGTAGTATAATTCACCCAGTTTCTGTCGGGTTTTCACAATACGTCCTCCTCTGCGCCGTTTCTTTTTCTCTGTTTTTCCATTGTCCGTCGTCTCGCTGGCTCCCCCGGGGACAAGAGGGGGTTTTGTAGTCAGTTCCGGCAGGGCAGAAGATTTGGGTCCTCCTAATTGCGACAACCGTTTCCTATATTCCTCTAAGGAAATCGGTTTGGGCCCGGCACTAGGGTTTTTTTTATTTCTTTTTCCAACGTCGTCATCTGATGTTCAGATCGTCGTAAAAGAAAAGTTGATCCCAGGAGGGAATAAAATGACAACAAAAACGAGACAGGCAAAATAAATTTGATATTCGAAAGGAAGAAAACGAAAAGCTAGACTAAGAAATATCTCATTATAACACATTAATTTATAGGTATTGATGGTGTTCCTGAAGTGGAGTAGCCTTCAGATTTTTAAGTCTTTATTTTTTAACTCCAACTTGACACACCATCCTACCGGCTGCGCCAATGTTGTGTAATGTATTCCATGAGTGATTTCTTTTATGTTCTTATGGTTGGGATATTTTAAAGGCTTCCCAAGCCAGAGAACTAGGCGTCAAAGCGCCGATTTCCTGAAAGCAAGATGGTGATTAAAACAATAAAAATTATACCTTTAAGTTTAATAGTTTATTCTGGAACTCCTTGATTGGATAAGTAATAAGTAAATTACAATTCTCTTTATCACTATGTGACACTTTAATTACAAATTCACAATTCCCTTACTGCTAAATCTTACCAATTATTTATACCTAATAATACCTTACATTGCTAAATTAAAACTATGTCACTTAACATTAATTTCTTAATCATTAATTTCATAATCTATTTCATCAGAACAATTTGCCTATTACCTATTTATTTGAAATATGACACACATATTTCTTTTTATTTTATTTTACTTTATTTTATATGACACACATATTTCTTTTTATTTTCTTTTACTTTATTTATATTGCGTCAGCATTTAGTGCATTCGCAAAGTTCATTTCAGTTCATTATTTGGTCGCAATCTTTTTGTTACAAAATTCTGATGACGCTTCAGTATACGGGTTACTGAATCGTCAACCAGGCAATCGAATGTTTGTTTATCATTTCGAATACTTTGGTGCTGACATTGGCCTTGAACATGAAACATGAACATGAATTGAGGTGGGTTATGGTTTGGTGTGAAACCATGAATAGTGCTTCACACAACAGCCAGATTCAAGTATACTAGTATAGAAGTTAAGGCGTGAAAATAAGTTTATTCAATTTCGCATTTAAGGGTAATAATTTGTATGATAAACGATTAACATTTAGAGTAAGTGTTGTAAACAAGCGATTAAAACTATTATATAATAAAATGTTTAAATTATAGAACAAGTTTATCAGTTATTAAAAACAACTTACATAACGTGTGGTTACTTGAATAAAAAGAATAAAGGTTTTGTCTGCTATCAATGGCATTGGGAGGAGGGCGGCTATGTGTGCTGTCTTAAAGCCAATAAGTAAGAGTACTGCTGCTGCCAATGCATGTTACCAATACCGAAACGCTGCGACATGGTATCCTGATCCTGAATTTTTTAAGCAGTTTAGTGGTCCCGTAATGTACCCGAATGAAGCCACTGCTGCGCTTAAGCTACCTACCTGGAACAGTCAAATGTCACCTGTGGAGAAAACTGTTGGTAACTTAACCCTTAATTTGGACCCCAACATCCAGCAGCTCATGGTGTTTTGCGTTTGGTTTTAGAACTCGATGGCGAATCTGTTGTACGCGCTGATCCGCATATTGGTTTATTGCACCGTGGAACTGAAAAATTAATCGAAGACAAAACTTACACTCAGGCCTTGCCATACTTCGATAGATTGGACTATGTGTCAATGATGTGCAATGAGCAATGTTACTCCCTAGCAGTAGAAAAACGTCTAAACATCGAAGTTCCTTTGCGTGCAAAATACATTAGAACTCTGTTGGCTGAGATTACACGTATTCTTAATCATATTATGGCTGTGGGTACTCATGCTCTTGACATTGGAGCATTAACTCCTTTCTTTTGGCTATTCGAAGAACGTGAAAAGATGATGGAATTTTACGAACGCGTTTCAGGCGCTCGTATGCATGCAGCTTATATTCGCCCAGGAGGTGTGTCCCTTGATATGACAATTGGACTGATGGATGATATATACGAGTTCGCCTCAAAGTTTGGAGAACGTTTAGATGAAGTTGAAGATGTACTAACTACTAACCGTATCTGGGTGCAGCGTACTGAAGACATTGGTGTTGTAAGTGCTGAAGATGCTTTGAACTACGGGTTCAGTGGCGTTATGCTTCGTGGATCTGGTATTAAATGGGATTTGCGCAAACAACAACCTTACGATGCCTATGACCTAGTTGAATTTGATGTACCAATTGGCAGCAAAGGCGATTGTTATAATCGGTACCTGTGCTGAGTTGAAGAAATGCGACAATCTTTACGTATCATCAATCAGTGTTTGAACCAAATGCCAGCGGGTGAAATTAAGACGGATGATGCTAAAGTCACACCTCCATCCCGAGCTGAGATGAAAACTTCAATGGAAGCCCTTATTCATCATTTTAAATTGTTCACTCAGGGATATCAAGTGCCACCTGGAGCCACATATACCGCCATAGAAGCGCCAAAAGGTGAATTTGGGTTATATTTGGTTGCTGATGGGTCAAGTCGTCCTTATCGTTGCAAGATAAAAGCTCCCGGATTCGCTCATTTAACCGCTTTGGATAAGATTGGAAAAAGGCACATGTTGGCCGATATTGTGGCTATAATCGAAACTCTTGATGTTGTATTTGGAGAGATTGATCGGTAAACTTATGTGAACAAAATTGATTGTTATTAATAAAGTTAATAAATCAAGTTATTGATTATTGATTATTTACTCATATATCCATAAGCCTTTGATTACCGAGTTAATTCTTGGTTATTAGAAATCAGAAATAATGATTACTTTTTGTAATATATTTCAACTTTCATTTCAATTACAAGTAATAAGTTATTGAACTTTTTTCATTACAATTAAAATTAATTGTAATTGAAAAAAAACATACATTTCTATTACTTATAATTGTAATTGAAAAAATTAAATTGCAAATTACAAGTAATTGAAAATAGTAATGGTTTTGGGTACCCGTGGCATGATGGTTAGTGCGTTGGGCTGTCATGCCAGAGGTCTTGGGTTCGATCCCTGCCTATGCCATCTAAAGTTGTTTTCACGGGTACTGCCTCTTGCGAGGAATTGACAAATTCTCCAAGAGTAATTCTTGTCATGAAAAGTGCTTTCTCAAATTTGCCATTCGGAATCGTCTTAAAACTGTAGATCCCCTCCATCCCTGACAACAGTACTCGCACACAGGAATGGTTGAGAGTTGTAAGTCACTAGGCCCTAGTGGAAGCAGAGGGTTTCAGGGTGATTGCCTATGCTGACGACGTTGCAATATCTGTATCTGGGAACTCCCCCAAGTTCTCTCGGAACTCCTACAAAATGCCTTAAATAGGCTAACAAAATGGGCTAAGCAATGTGGCTTGGACGTCAATCCACATAAAACTGAACTAGTACTCTTTTCGAGAAGGTACAAAATTCCTCAGATTAGCCCACCCAAGATTAAAGGAATACCATTAAGCTTTTCCGACCAAGCTAAATATTTAGGCCTCATTTTAGACAAAAAACTAAATTGGAAGGCAAATATTGATGAAAGAGTAAAAAAGGCTACTGTAGGGCTTTTTACTTGTAAAAAGGCCATAGGATCAAAATGGCGCTTCTCCCCAAAAATAACCCACTGGCTTTACACTTTGGTAATCAGACCGATACTCATCTATGGAGTTGTCGTATGGTGGACCGCACTGGACACGATGATAAATCTAAATAAGCTCATCAAAGTCCAGCGGTCAGCAGGTATGTGCATCACAGGAGCACTTCGCTCAACACCAACCGCAGCACTGGAAGTGCTTTTAAACCTAACACCTCTTGACATATTCTCCAAAATGGTGGCAGCCAACTCATGTGTGAGGCTTAGAGCCACCTCTCAATGGAACAGTAACAATACTGGACATACTACTGTTCTAGACAATTTCAGATCTATCCCAGATCGCTTAGACTATACCACCCCAAAAATGGTATTCGGTAAAAGCTTCCATGTGTCCATCCCTTCAAGATCCTCCTGGGAAGAAGAGAGACCCCTGGAAGACAATGCGGTACACTTCTATACAGACGGTTCAAAGAACGATTACGGAGTTGGAAGTGGTATCTATTCGGAACAACTGAATCTCAGTCTATCATACAGACTTCCCAATCAATGTAGTGTATTCCAGGCAGAAGTAATGGCGATTAAAGAGGCATTATCCTGGCTCAAAGAAAACGTTATATCCTGCAAGGATATACGAATCTTCTCGGACAGCCAAGCCGCTCTTAAATCTCTCGCGTCTGTCTCCACAAACTCTCTAATAGTCCACGACTGTCAATCATCTCTGAATGAGATGACGGAACAGTTTCATATTCACCTCATTTGGGTGCCGGGCCACAGAGACATTCCGGGAAATTGCAAAGCCGATGAGCTCGCCAAAAACGGAACACCACTTGCTACATGCAAATATCTTCTAAAACAATAATTTTTTAATTTAATTTATTTATTTATTTCATCAATGGACTATAGTCTGCTGATTACATTTAATATGATAAATAAGCTTACAAGATAATAATAGATATTAAAACATAGCTTTGATACAAAACAATTAATTGATTAACTAACGGTATGATTATACAGATTTACATTATGATAAGTTAAAAAGTCTAATACTTGTCGTTTAAATTGATCCCTACTCACTACAATGTCGACTTCATTGCAGACGGAATTAAACAATGTCAAGGAACGCGAGATAGGCTCATTTAAGCCATAGTTGGTTCTATGATTAGACACATAAAAAAGGACACGTCTGTTCCGAAGTAATCTTTCCGGGACATAGAACTTTATTAGAGACAATAATTCCATTGAATCGATACGATTACATAAAATATCTTTAATAAATATTATGCTTTGAGTATTTCTTCTAACTTCAAGCATTTTCAAATCGATAAGTTCACATCTTGAAATATAGTTCGGCATATCATCGGTCCAATTTAGATTTCGAAGTGCGAATCTGGTAAATCTTTTCTGAATTCGTTCTATTCTTTGTACACCATTCGCATAAAATGGACTCCAAATTATAGAACAATATTCAAGATAGGGGAGAACTAATGAATTAAATAAGGTTTTAAGTGTATATACGTCTCTAAATTCTTTCGAGTTTCGTCTTATAAAACCAAGCATTGAATTACCTTTGGATACAACAAAATCTATGTGCGCTCTGAAATCCAATTTTGAATCTACAAACACACCAAGATCCTTCACCAATTCGACCCTTGAAAGTGGTTCATGATTGAAGTTATATGAATAATTTATAGCATTAATTGACCTAGTTGCACTAAAAATCTTGCATTTTAAAGAATTTAACTCTAGGTGATTGTATTCGCACCAGTTTAAGAAAAGATCAATTTCCATCTGAAAACTTAAACAATCAGTTAAAGAGCAAATGGGATAAAAAATTTTTACATCGTCAGCATACATTAAGCATTTAGATTTATGAAAGGTTAAGGGTAAGTCATTAATAAAAATGAGGAAGAGCAATGGACCAAGGTGACTTCCCTGAGGAAGACCTGAGTCAACACTAATAGGAATAGAGTAATACCCAGATATGTTAACGATTTGAAGCTCTAGAATCAACAAACGCTAGATGGTCTCAGAGTACCACCTGCCTAGCAACCAAGCAAATATGGCCAAGCATAGACTTAAAACGGTCAAAAGGCTTGATATCCCTGAGCAGACAAAATATAAGCTCTACAATTGGAGTAATAACAGGACACTGCCTCATTGGAAGACATGCTCTGAGGCTAGGGGTCTACACAAATGACTTCTGTAGAAGCTGCATGGACGAGGAGGAAGAGGAAACAGTCCAACACCTTCTATGTACATGTCCAGCACTCTCCATTAGAAGGAATAACTTTCTCGGTAATCCCTTCTTCGATAATACCAGTGAACTGGCAACGATTGACATAAAATGTCTCTCTAACTTTATTAAAAGTACAAAATGGTTTATTTAAGTTCATTACTCTCCCATGAGTAACCTCGTTGGTGGTGTCGCAATGGACCCTTGAGGTCCAAATGAGTCAATGACATCTGTACAGCCACTCCAACCTAACCTAACCTAACCTTGGCCCTAGTTCTCAACGGACTGTTGCGCCACCCAATTTATTTATTTTATTTAATGGTTTTGGGTAATTGAAGGAAAATACGGTGTTATTTACATTTAAGGCAATTGAGTTGTAATTGGTTTGTAATTCATTACACGCTTTTTATTAATTAATAATAATAAAACAAGCAAATAAAACTTATTTTTACTAAAAAACTAAAACATTATGCAATTCAAAATAATTTCAAACGGCGATCTCCGATTAAATAGCGCGAAGTCTTCTACTTGGGTGATATATTTTAATGGTAAATAGAACTTTTATTTAAAAAAAAAACTCAATAAATAATATTAATTTTAAAATTCTTTATAAAATTGGAAACTAAACTATTGGCAGAACAGTTGGTTAGCCTTCAACAGCACTAACATTTCAATGTTAGCGTCATTGAGGTCGCCGTCGAGTAGTAGCAACAATTCCCGCAAAAGAAAAAAAGCCTCCCAAAGGGTGCCGAAGATGTCAACGGAGTATTTGACCTTTCAAACACTTTTAACACCACTGGATATTTCCTCAAGTTGTGGTGAGACGTTTCTCCATCTGTAAAATAATTCTAAGTCCATGTATTTTCTATGAAAAAGTGACTATTGAAAATTTTAATATTGATGATACGAAAATGATAATATGTAATGACTTAAATACTTTCATAATGAAGTAAAGTTACTTGTAAAACAATAGATTATCTTTCCATGTACCTATCAGTAACTTTATACTATTTAGTGCTGTAATAAAGCGAGTTGTAAACAAATATTTATTAACTATTTTCTAACTTTTTTATTAAGGCATGTAAAGCACTCATCCTAGTTCAAATTAAAAAAAAACACCACTAAACATGTTAGAAAAGTCATTAAAGGGTGAACTATGTATGTACACTTCGTGTCCCATGGATAGGGACAAGCTTTTTTCGTTTTTTATTTGCCGATATTTCTTAAACCCTAAGGTCTTTCGGAAAAACCCAAATGTAGAATGAATGAGGTATGTATTAAGTTAATTATACAAGTTTTATGACGGTTTTGCCAAAGGTCACAAAAAGTGCCTGTTTTTTTTTGTCACATGGATAGGGACAAGATCTAAATTAACCTATAAGACCCTTTTAAGTAAAGAAAACAACAAAAAATGATATGGTTTAGGTATCGTATATACTGGTTTTATTGAATAGATTCAAATAATTTTTAGTAATGTGTGCTGCCTCCTGATTTCTAAGTTACTTCAAGTAACCTGTGGTGTATGGATTCATTGGGTGCTGTCAGATAATTGAGCGAAATTTGGACCCAGGACCGTTTTATGGCTTCAATAATCTCCGTTTTTTTGTTATTGCCGTCCTCCTTTGTATAATTTTCTTGAAAGCCATCCCCACACGTTTTCCATAATGTTAAGGTCAGGAGAATATGAGGGCCATGGTAACAGGTTCACATTTTGCCCATGAATCCAGGCTTCTGTTGTCCGTGCGGTATGAATTGGTGCATTATCTTGTTGGAATACGATTTTTAAGTGATTACCGTCATTTTAGAGCTTTGAAAATCCAGCTCCACTGTCCCGTAACAGGTGATTGCTCTAAATTCCATTACACCGCCTCCTTTGCAGTACCGTTTTCAAGATAGATTTCTTCCTTTTTTAAATCATGAAAATAGCAACTATATCCATCTGAACTCCGAATATGTCGTAGTTAACCCAGTGAAGGTATTCACTTAGTTTTTAAACCTAACGGCTCGCGTACACCTAATCCGTCATCGGCCGAATTTTGCTCGGCCGTTGTCGGCCGAACTCGGCCGATCGAACCAAACACATAGAAAGGAAAGAGAGCGCGTACACCACTGAAAGCGGTATCGTCCGATGACGGCCGATAATAACCGATCAACCGACATAATCCAAACATGTTTGGATTTTTCGTCCGTTGTCGGGTCAATTCATACCATAAAGTTCACGGAAAAAAAATAACGAAAAATTAATTAATTGTATTCACAACAGGCCACCTCTCTGGCATAAATTTTCAAAAATTTATAACAACAGAGATGGAACTGACTGTTGCGGATATAAAGAAACAGAATCTCGACCTCATACCCAAGTCACAACAACATAAAAAACTATGAAAAATCGGTGCCTATAACTCAAAATCAACGTTTTACTTTTCAAAGATTTGGAAGGTTTATGAAAAGAAACATTGAAGCATTTGATGGGTTATAATTTCAAATCTTCAGTTTCTTTCTTTGCATAAATATTTAATTAACCCATACACACCGACGACGACGTCTTATACATACGTTGACTTGACGCATTAAATGATGGTATGAATTTCGAAAATATACATTTCTTTGAAATCTTCCATTAAAAAAATTATTATTTTTACATCCAAGCTTCACAAATTCAGACTATAAACCGGTAGGTATCGTTCGATGTCGGAAGCAGTGTATGCAGTCGAACGCCCGATACGCTCGTCAGAATTGTTCCGATCCGATATCAGCCGATAAATCGGTTTTAGTGTACGCGATCCTTAACGCTGTTGATACCACCGTTAATCCCATCTCGGGAATTCCTCCACTGCCGTCTGGATGAAAGGAGAGATACCTTAGTAGAAAAACCTCGCACCCTCTCTCGTTCGCTACTCCCAATAACTTTATACTTCCCCATATATGTATATATATATGTATATCTATCGAAAAAATCCTAGAACAAAAGAAGTTAAAAAGGCTTACCTTCAGGTTATTCTTCAAAATCTCAAGGAGAACTTCTTTTGCTTAAGGATTTGTATCATCAAATTTAAAACTAATAACGCAATTAGTAGCACCGTTAAATGAAGAATTCAATATCATTTGCGTGAGTCAAACCATTCGGGAAAAAACAATTTACTTTCGTCTCAAAACAACCCTAATTAGCTAAAATCAGAACAAATAGTAACATGTTGTCATTTTTTTTATTTTTTATATTCACGTCTTGTTAAGAGGGTGCTATAAATAATTTTTATTTTTAACCTAAAAAAAAATTCGAGTTTATTCTTGAAATTGAGGATGATAACATCCCTCCAGACAAATTTGTGTGGAAAAACTATGTTTTCCTATTGCAATCGCTAAACAACGAAGAAATAAATGCAATTAAAAGAACTGTTAATTAGTCGGATTATGGCTATGACCAAAGAGAAATATATTTACCCAGATAACCGACTGGTACCCGTCTTGACGGAAACAATCACAAAACAAATAAGCTGTATTCTACCAACTTCAGTCACAACATGGTTTGTGCTCTAACACCAAACTTATCTTCACATCCATTATCCTCACACTGAAATCGTCATTCCGGGCGCTTCGCTTTTCTGGACAGAAAACTCCCGAAGGAAGGTATATTGAAGTGTTTGCTTAGTTAAATCAATTAACCCAGCTTGTCGACGAGTCAACTAGAATTCCTGAAATTGCAGACAATCCGATAACACGACCCTACCCCCCCCCCCCCCTCCCCAACATAGTATTACATCATTTTTAGCTTTATGTCAGTCATTAATGCTTGACGTAAACATTTTCAGTGGCATTTACAAAATCATAGTCATTTTTGAACACTATCACTTCCAATTGGATTCAAGTTGCTCTGATAACTAATTTTTAATTTTCGCTAAAATGTATGACAGCTACTATCCCTATAATCGTGGTTTATATCCATGTCACTAAGTTCAGTCTTTCCTTGGCCTTTTTACAATTTATAAATTTTACACTTTCATTTTTCCAATCTCTGAATGTGTGACCCCCTTCTCCCCATTTTGCACATACATACATGGCAACTATATTTACAATGCGTGGATGTATGGTTGCAACCCCAACACTCAATCTCAATATCTTGCATCTAACCCATTCAATGTTTACGTTCTTCAAGTCCATAACATTGTCAAAATCTTTTACGTCTATTTCGACTAATATTAATTTGTTACAATAATTAAGTTCACAAACTTTTAGTTTTCATTAGTATTCTGGCGGATGAATTTAGTTTCCGGACGATTTTTTTTTAATATCCGGACACAAGAATTTTGGATGAAGTTGTAATCATTGTAATAAGTGGGTATATTTTGTTAGGTTTTGTAAATAGGTACACTTTGACAATATGTATATGTTTAATATTAAAAACTGTGTTTTAAATATCTACGCCATTCAATGCGAGGAACGTTGATACATGATCGTACAACGAAGAATAAACCAGGGTTTAGAATTTTTGAATTAAAAAAATCATTAAGTCATAAATCTGTAGATGACTTCTGAGTAAAAATAATTTAATTCACAAGTTAATTAGTGACTTGTTAATTTAAAAAATTTAATTCACTGTGAATTATGTAGAATTATTACACTTGCTATAAATTAACTTTATTATATTCAATCAAAAATATCGAATAACTTAAATATTTGTTTGTCAATATTAACTTCCCATAGGAAGTTATTGTAATGGGTCCGATTTGTACGTCCGTACGTCCGTACGTTCGCGACGTTTTTTTCGTTGTCCATAGCTCAAGAACCAGAAGAGGTATCGACTTCAAATAAATTTTGTTATACAGATAATAAGGCAGAAAGATGCAGAAAGGGCTCTCAAGAAAATTGCGTGGGTGGTTTTTTTACCATAGCAGTTTAAAAAAAAGGTGACAATTTTGGTTAACCCTTAATATCTTACGAACCAAAAATGCTAGAGACTTGAATTAACTTTTATATAATATATTGTAACGTGATACCAAACAAGTATATTTTTTGAAAAAAATCCAGTTAACAGTTTTTTTTATAAATCAAAAAAACTGAAAAAAAAATTTGTCACCTCGAAAATTTTGCGAATACAAAATGATTTTATCTCCAAAACAATTTTGTGCAACGAAGAATAATGTTTTTGACATCTGTTAAAATTTTGAGAAAAACCGAATTGATAGTTTTTTTATAAAAAATAAAAACCTAAAAAAACATTACTCAAAGTTGGTAAAAATTGAATTTCGACTCAAATATCTTTTCAAAACTTTGAGATATTGGCTTAAAACTACTTTTATCTTTCAAAAAATATTGTTGTCAACATTCAGTAAAATTTTGAAAAAAATCGAATTGATAGTTTTCTTACAAAAAATAAGATCTTAAAAGAAAATTTAACAAAAGTTGGTAAAAATTGATTTTCGACTCAAATATCTTTTCAAAAATTTTGAGATTATGGCTTCCAACGAATTTTAACTTATAATAATTATTGTTTTCAACATTCGGAAAAATTTTGAGAAAAATCGAATTGACAGTTTTTTTACAAAAAATAAAAACCTAAACAAAAAAAGTAATAAAAGTTGGTAAAAATTGATTTTCGACTCAAATATCTTTTTAAAAATTTGAGATATTGGGTTTTAACTACTTTTATCTTTTGAAAAATAATGTTGTCAACATGCAGTACAATTTTGAGAAAAATCGAATTGACAGTTTTTTTTACAAAAAATAAAAACTTAAAAGAAAATTTAACAAAAGTTGGTAAAAATTGATTTTCGACGCAAATATCTTTTCAAAACTTTGAGATATTGGCTTTTATCTTTTAAAAAAAATTGTTTTCAACATTCAGTAAAATTTTGATAAAAATCTAATTGACAGTTTTTTACAAAAAATAAAAACCTAACAAAAAAACAATACTAAAACTTGGTAAAAATTTACTTTCGACTCAAATAGCTTTTCAAAAATTAAAAATATTGTCTTCAAACTTTTTTTATTTCACAGAAAATATTGTTTTCGATATTCAGTGGTTTTTTATAAAAATCCAACAGTCCATTTTTTCATAAAAAATAAAATCTACAAGAAATAGTACGCAAATTTGTCAAAAATTGATGTTCGGTTCTTGATATCTCTCAAATTAATTTAATTCATCTAATTAGTAAAAATTTAAGAAATGCTACTAAAATTGGTAAAAATTTGTTTTTCACTAAAAATCTATTTAACAAAACTAGATTTTCAAATTAAACTATTTCTTTATATGAAAAATATTGTTGGTAATTTTAAAATTTTTAAGAATAATTCAACTGACAACTTTCTTAACCCAACACGAAAACCTACAAACTTTTAAGCAAGACAAATCGACAGACGGGATGGGAAGTTATCAGTGTGGGTCGCATCCCAGCCTCTTTTTTTTTTATGAATTACTTCTGAAATAATTCTACTGCTGTGCTGTTGTTTTTCATCGAACAGTAAATTGTTTATACTTACTTTACTTACTTTTACTTTAGTTGGCGCTACAGCTCATTGTGCTCCTAACTTTCGCCAGCTTACTCTAGCCATCTGCCTCCAGTTTCGAATACCAAGTTGACGTGCGTCGGCCTCAACTTGGTCACTCCACCGGAGATGAGGCCTGCCTCTGCTTCTTGTTCCCTCAGGCTAGGCGTTCAATACCTTACGGGCTGGAGCTTCGATGTTCATTCGCTCGACATGCCCTAGCCATCTTAAGCGTTGAACACGCAGTTTTTTAAACAGTGGCAAGTCGCTGTACAGCTCGTATAACTCCTGATTAAATCGTCTCCGCCAGATGTTACTTTGCTCTGTCGACATTAACCTGACTATAGATCGTACAAATTGTTTATACTATTCTCTTATATATACCTGAATTGTTTCAATTGAATTCAATTGAATTTCAATTGAATCTCGGGTAGTTAAAAGGTTATGGGCCCAGTAGATTGTTATCTTTTGTCATCACCCTTTTACCTTCATATACTTGGATGGTAACGGCTGGGTGGTTGTCGGCAAATGTTGGGAACGTTTGGGTCTGCTTGCAAGGTATTCTGCAATTCCGTTCGACTATCGTGGCCATTACTTCTCCTGCTGTCTCGATACCCAATGACAATGGAGCAACATCAACAAGAAGAACATCACTACTCTTGTCACCACTCAGAATGGCTGCTTGTACGGCAGCTCCATAGCTTACCGCTTCATCGGGATTGATCGACAGATTCAATGATTTTCCACAGAAGAACGACTGCAAGAGATTCTGTACTTTAGGAATTCTGGTTGAACCTTCCACATGGACGATGTCGTGAATTTGCGTTTGTCCATTTTAGCGTCATTCAATGCTTTCTCCACGGAACAGATGAGCGCACAGCTCTTCAAAGCGAGCTCGTATCACTCTCGTATAGAAGTTAACTCCCTCAAATAGGGAATTGATTTCAATAGCGGCCTCTGTGCTGGATGACAGTGTTCGCTTAGCTTTTTCCGCAGCTGTTCTTAAACGACGAAGAGCTCGTGGATTCGAACGAAGGTCTTTTATGTACTTTCGCTTGAACTCCTCTGCCAGATTCAAGTATACTAGTATAGAAGTTAAGCCGTGAAAATAAGTTTATTCAATTTCGCATTTAAGGGTAATAATTTGTATGATAAACGATTAACATTTAGAGTAAGTGTTGTAAACAAGCGATTAAAACTATTATATAATAAAATGATTAAATTATAGAACAAGTTTATCAGTTATTAAAAACAACTTACATAACGTGTGGTTACTTGAATAAAAAGAATGAAGGTTTTGTCTGCTATCAATGGCATTGGGAGGAGGGCGGCTATGTGTGCTGTCTTAAAGCCAATAAGTAAGAGTACTGCTGCTGCCAATGCATGTTACCAATACCAAAATGCTGCAACATGGTATCCTGATCCTGAATTTTTTAAGTAGTTTAGTGGTCCCGTAATGTACCCGAATGAAGCCACTGCTGCGTTTAAGCTACCTCCCTGGAACAGTCAAATGTCGCCAGTGGAGAAAACTGTTTGTAACTTAACCCTTAATTTTGGACCCCAACAATCAGCAGCTCATGGTGTATTACGTTTGGTTTTAGAACTCGATGGCGAATCTGTTGTACGCGCTGATCCGCATATTGGTTTATTGCACCGTGGAACTGAAAAATTAATCGAATACAAAACTTACACTCAGGCCTTGCCATACTTTGATAGATTGGACTATGTCTCAATGATGTGCAATGAGCAATGTTACTCCCTAGCAGTAGAAAAACTTCTAAACATCGAAGTTCCTTTGCGTGCAAAATACATTAGAACTCTGTTTGCTGAGATTACACGTATTCTTAATCATATTATGGTTGTGGGTACTCATGCTCTTGACATTGGAGCATTAACTCCTTTCTTTTGGCTATTCGAAGAACGTGAAAAGATGATGGAATTTTACGAACGCGTTTCAGGCGCTCGTATGCATGCAGCTTATATTCGCCCAGGAGGTGTGTCCCTTGATATGACAATTGGACTGATGGATGATATATACGAGTTCGCCTCAAAATTTGGAGAACGTTTAGATGAAGTTGAAGATGTACTAACTACTAACCGTATCTGGGTGCAGCGTACTGAAGACATTGGTGTTGTAAGTGCTGAAGATGCTTTGAACTACGGGTTCAGTGGCGTTATGCTTCGTGGATCTGGTATTAAATGGGATTTGCGCAAACAACAACCTTACGATGCCTATGACCTAGTTGAATTTGATGTACCAATTGGCAGCAAAGGCGATTGTTATGATCGGTACCTGTGCTGAGTTGAAGAAATGCGACAATCTTTACGTATCATCAATCAGTGTTTGAACCAAATGCCAGCGGGTGAAATCAAGACGGATGATGCTAAAGTCACACCTCCATCCCGAGCTGAGATGAAAACTTCAATGGAAGCCCTTATTCATCATTTTAAATTGTTCACTCAGGGATATCAAGTGTCACCTGGAGCCACATATACCGCCATAGAAGCGCCAAAAGGTGAATTTGGGCTATATCTGGTTGCTGATGGGTCAAGTCGTCCTTATCGTTGCAAGATAAAAGCTCCCGGATTCGCTCATTTAGCCGCTTTGGATAAGATTGGGAAAAGGCACATGTTGGTTGATATTGTGGCTATAATCGGAACTCTTGATGTTGTATTTGGAGAGATTGATCGATAAACTTATGTAAACAAAATTGATTGTTATTAATAAAGTTAATAAATCAAGTTATTGATTATTGATTATTTACTCATATATCCATAAGCCTTTGATTACCGAGTTAATTCTTGGTTATTAGAAATCAGAAATAATGATTACTTTTTGTAATATATTTCAACTTTCATTTCCATTACAAGTAATAAGTTATTGAACTTTTTTCATTACAATTAAAATTAATTGTAATTGAAAAAAAACATACATTTCCATTACTTGTAATTGTAATTGAAAAAATTAAATTGCAAATTACAAGTAATTGAAAATAGTAATGGTTTTGGGTACCCGTGGAATGATGGTTAGTACGTTGGGCTGTCATGCCAGAGGTCTTGGGTTCGATCCCTGCCTATACCATTTAAAGTTGTTTTCACGGGTACTGCCTCTTGCGAGGAATTGACAAATTCTCCAAGAGTAATTCTTGTCATAAAAAGTGCTTTCTCAAATTTGCCATTCGGAATCGTCTTAAAACTGTAGATCCCCTCCATCCCTGACAACAGTACTCGCATACAGGAATGGTTGAGAGTTGTAAGTCACTAGGCCCTAGTGAAAGCAGAGAGTTTCAGGGTGATTGCCTATGCTTACGACGTTGCAATATCTGTATCTGGGAAACACCCCCAAGTTCTCTCGGAACTCCTACAAAATGCCTTAAATAGGCTTACAAAATGGGCTTGGACGTCAATCCACATAAAACTGAACTAGTACCCTTTTCGAGAAGGTACAAAATACCTCAGATTAGCCCACCCAAGATTAAAGGAATACCATTAAGCTTTTCCGACCAAGCTAAATATTTAGGCCTCATTTTAGACAAAAAACTAAATTGGAAGGCAAATATTGATGAAAGAGTAAAAAAGGCTACTGTAGCGCTTTTTACTTGTAAAAAGGCCATAGGATCAAAATGGGGCTTCTCCCCAAAAATAACCCACTGGCTTTACACTTCGGTAATCAGACCGATACTCATCTATGGAGTTGTCGTATGGTGGACCGCACTGGACAAGATGGTAAATCTAAATAAGCTCATCAAAGTCCAGCGGTCAGCAGGTATGTGCATCACAGGAGCACTTCGCTCAACACCAACCGCAGCACTGGAAGTGCTTTTAACCTAACACCTCCAAAATGGTGGCAGCCAACTCATGAGTGAGGCTTAGAGCCACCTCTCAATGGAACAGTAACAATACTGGACATACTACTGTTCTAGACAATTTCAGATCTATCCCAGATCGCTTAGACTATACCAACCCAAAAAAACCAAAGGTCGCTCGCCCCTCCCCTTCCCAATCCTTTACCCCCTCCTCCGTCAGATCTGTGCTATTATGCTGGCTGATGTCTCCTCACCCCCTGACTGTATGGTGTATAACTGTCTGTCATGCCTAGTTTCCTTCCTGGGACGCTTATGGCTTAATTGCTGTTCGTCTCTCCTTTCTCAAAACATATCCTTCCCTTAAACTTCCCAATTGGGCTGGATCTAAGGTGTTATACGACCCGTGCCGATGATCAGCCAGGCTGAGGGCCCAATTAAAAAACTAGCTCAGTCGTGAACGGAGTATCCGGATACCTGGCGACCTCCGGATTAACCAGCCTTATCTGTATACACGGATCTCTGTACAGATGGACCACCCCTTATCCGCTACTCGTGGGATTTCAAATGAATAAAACAAAACAAACAAAACAAACAAAACAAAACCAAAAAACAATATCGGCCAGCAGTACGACGGCAAAGTTGTCTGCTGTACCGGCCAGCAGTACGACGGCAAAGTTGTCTGCTGTTCATCCCTCTTCCACTGGTGCTGACATGGCTGTGGACACTCATAGCCCTGTTGTCGCCAGTGGAACATCGGATAATCCGGTAAAATTACCTTCTTCCTGTAGTGAGGCAGTTGTGAAGAACGGCTCCTCTACTACCACTGAGAGTAAACCTCTCAAATCGTCAACACCTCGAGTCGGAGGTAGCAGGGCTGTGATGCCAGGTCCTTCTACCTCCAAAGCAAAGGCTCCTAAAGAAGGTCCTGGGGGAGATGGGCGTAAGCTTAGACCCTCCAAGGCCTACTACAGGGACTTGCGTAATGCTAAGAGGATTCTCCAGACGTTTGGTGAAAAACTAGGCGCTGGAGGAAACTCTCAGCATGACGCTAAGATAGCTTGGGCCCAGAATTTCCTGGCCAAAAATAATATAAAGACCAGCCAAGACTCAACGTCGAAGCGACAAAGGTCCATGGAAGGTAGTGTTCCACTACCCAAACGCCCCAAGGTGCTAAACATCAGCACTTCAATCGACCCTCGCAAGGCAAAAATGTCCTTCAGTGACGTTCTGAAGGATAAAATGGTAGTCGCGATCATCGACAGAAATGATGTAGATGGCACGATCTCTGCCGAAAACTGGACATTGGCCAAAGGTCAGCTGGCCTTCAGTTTTATAGACATTATGTCTGACAATCCGGGACCACCGCCCATCACAAAAGATGGCGGCTGGCATCAGGGACACATCAAGTTGATGGTCTGTGATGATCAGAGGTCGTGCGACCTACTGACGCTGGCGGTCAGCCGACTTGGAGAGGTCTGGCCTGGTGCTAAGCTCGAGGTTGTAGCAAAGGAAGACATTCCTTGCAGACCAAGAGCTCGCATCACGGTTCCGGCCATATTCAAGGAAGCTGACCACGTTCTCAAGGTAATCCGGCTCTCCAATCCAACCCTTCCTACTCGCAACTGGAAGGTTGCGAAACTAGAGGACGCAAAGGGACCCTATAAAGGTGCAATTGTGATCATCAATGCAGAGTCCCTTTCTCCTCTGGCGCAATCAAAAGGTGTGATTAGGTTTGGGTTTGATGAAATTACGCTAAGGGTCTACAAAAAAGATGGGGCCGAGGCACAAACCCTTCCCCCTCCCCCACCCACACAAACGGAAACGGTTACTGAGGTGCCTGGCGCATCGGTCACACTTCCTTCATTGGAAGACGATGCATCTCAGGTACCCCCAGTAGCAGTGGAAGCACCAAACACCGACCAAGGTTTTTCCGCAATGGAGGCCGAGGTCTACGAAAGCGGAGATGAGGACATTCTGTTAGAATCGTCCTCTGATATGGATGACTCCGACATAACTGTGTTGGAGGCTGATCGGGAGAACAGTAGCGAAAATGCTGCGGTTACTCCAGATTAACCTCCAACACTCCATAAAGGCTTCGGCCTCCCTTCTTCTTCGCTTATCCAGCAGCGATGAAGATATCGTCCTGATTCAAGAACCCTGGATTGTTAAATCCATTGTTCGAGGAATCAGGACTCCCAAATACTGCGTGCTGTATGCATCAGGTGAGGATGAACCCAGATCTTGCATATTAGTAAAACGCAGCCTAAATGTATATTTACTCCCTAATTTCAGCGATCGAGATACCACCGCCGCAAGTCTGGAAACAGCCAGAGGAACATTCTGGCTGGCGTCGGCGTATCTTGGCCACGACCATCTTGGCCCTCTCCCGGGAGATACTCTGGAGAGACTGATAGCTGAATCACAAAGGCTCAACATCGGCCTCATCATCGGTAGTGACGCTAACGCCCACCATACAGTATGGGGTAGCACGGATATAAACGACAGAGGTGAGTCTCTTTTCGACTATATTCTTAACACTAACCTACTCGTAAGTAACGTTGGTAATGAGCCAACCTTTATTACTAAAAATCGACAAGAAGTTTTAGATATAACTCTTGTCTCCGAATTCATTAATAATAATATTTTAAACTGGAAGGTATCTAAAGATCATTCCTTTTCTGATCATAGATACATCCAGTTTGACTTTATAAATGAACCACCTTGCCAACCGATCTTTCGAAATCTGAAAAGAACAAATTGGCCAAAATATAAGAGAACGTTAAATAGTTTAATAAAACCTGAACTTTTTAATACTCCCTCCAACATCGAAGATCTTGACGACAAAGTCAATAATCTAACATTAGCCCTAAACAAAGCTCTAGATACTGCATGCCCTCTTATACAAGTAAGAGGTAAAAAGAAGCCACACTGGTGGAACTCAGGGCTGGATCCACTTCGAAAAGAATGCAGAAAACTCTTTAACAGAGCCAAAGCTTCTAGAGACATGTCTGACTGGGACTCATATAAAGAATCACTGAAGATTTATAAAAAAGAACTGAGGAAAACCAAACGATCGTCTTGGAGAAACTTCTGTAACAACGTGGAAGATTGCTCCGAAGCATCCAGGCTGCGCAAAATCCTCTCCAAAAATCCAATCATGCCAAGCTGCTTGAAAAACGCCTCTGGCCTCTGGACCAATTCAAGCGAAGAATCGCTCAACTTGCTACTAGACGTCCACTTTCCTGGTAGCTCTAATATTATTAATAATATTGCATTTAACAATGGTGACAATACTCTACAACCCCCACAAGGTCTAGTCACTAGGGAAAAACTCAAATGGGCTATTAACAGCTTTAAACCATACAAATCTGCTGGTCCGGATGGTGTAATTCCAGCCGAACTGCAAGAAAATGCAAGTTTTCTAATACCCATCCTAGAAAACATCTTCAAGGGTTGCCTTAATTTGGCATACATCCCGATGTCTTGGAGACAAGTTAAAGTTGTCTTTATTCCAAAAGCTGGAAAATCCAGTCACGTTAACCCTAAAGACTTAAGACCCATCAGCTTATCATCATTCCTTCTCAAAACTTTTGAGCGTTTGATCGATATTTACTTAAGGGAAAGTATTGATAAGTCCCTCCTTTCAAAGGCTCAACATGCCTACAACAAAGGGAAATCAGTTGAAACGGCTCTACACAGTATAGTACGTACAATCGAATATTCCCTCCATCATAAAGAGTACACCTTAGTTGCCTTCTTAGACATAGAAGGTGCATTTAACAATGTCGACACATCTGCAATTGCACGTGTATTGACATCTCTGAAGGTAGATAAGTCGATCAGCGAATTGATCAATCAGATGCTGATAAGCAGGATTATCAATTCAAAAATGGGCGATTTTACTACACAAAGGGGTGTCAGCAGAGGTACGCCACAAGGTGGTGTCCTATCCCCTCTCCTCTGGAATTTAGTAATAAATGAATTACTAACTACTCTAGAAAGAGAGGGATACAGAGTGTTTGCCTATGCGGACGATGTTGCTATTGCAATAACGGGTAAACATCCCAATATACTAAAAGAACTCTTACAAAACGCTTTAAATAAGCTCACCAGATGGACTAATCGGTGTGGACTAGGTGTTAACCCTCAAAAAACCGACCTTGTCCTCTTCACAAGGAAATACAAAGTCCCACACATTGACCCTCCCCTCATAAACGGTGTACCACTTAAATTCTCTGATCAAGCAAAATACTTGGGTCTCATTTTAGATAAGAAATTAAGTTGGAAACCTAATATTCAAGAGAGAATAAACAAAGCCACAGTAGCCCTGTTCTCCTGTAAAAAGGCCATTGGTAATAAATGGGGCCTACAGCCCCGAATTACGCACTGGCTATACATCTCGGTCATAAGACCGATCCTTACTCATGGAATAGTGGTATGGTGGACGGCGCTAGATACAGCGACAAATCGCGATAAACTCAGCAAAGTCCAACGAACAGCCTGCCTGTGTATGGGAGGAGCACTTCGCTCCACCCCCTCCGCTTCACTAGATGTTCTGTTCCATCTAATACCGCTGGACTTTTTCAGCAAGCAAACGGCCGCTAATACTGCCATACGGCTTCAGGCCTCCTCTCTGTGGATCAATAATGGAATTGGCCACACCACTATTTTGAACTCGTTCAGAACTATAAATAGTAATATTGACTACACCATACCCCATCCTCAGTTCAACAACTATAGCTTCAAAGTGACTATACCTCCCAGGTCTTCTTGGGAGAATACATCATTTTTGGACGATGGTCCTATAAACTTTTACACAGACGGATCAAAAACGGAGGATGGGGTTGGTGGTGGCGTATACTCAGATAGACTTAACTTAAGTCTCTCCTTTCGTCTACCCGATCATTGTAGCGTGTTCCAAGCTGAAATCCTGGCTATAAAAGAAGTCCTATCCTGGCTTAGAGAAAACGTAATATCAACAAATGATATACGCATCTTCTCGGATAGCCAAGCTGCGTTAAAATCCTTAGACTCTGTCTCTACAAATTCACTAACAGCCCTTAATTGTCGATCATCTCTTACGGAGATGGCTACACAGTTCAACATTCACCTTTTCTGGGTGCCGGGCCATAGAGACATTCCAGGAAATTGCAAAGCTGACGAACTTGCAAAAAGCGGAACAACTTTACCTCTGCTGGCTCACAATGCTAGCATAGGTATCCCCTTAGCTACATGTAAACTCATGCTAAAGCAAGATACCATAGAGAAAACAAACTTCAGGTGGAATAACACCACCACCTGTGTAGCGACTAAACGAATTTGGCCTAATCTTAGCGCCAAGCGCTCAAAACAATTAATCTCTCTGAGTAGATTGCACATTAGCTACGTTATAGGTGTCCTGACTGGGCACTGCTTAATAGGAAGACATGCTATTCGACTTGGAGCCCCTGCAAATGATTTTTGTAGGAGTTGCATGGACGAAGAAGAAGAGGAGACAATCTCTCATCTTCTGTGCACATGCCCTGCCTTATCACAAAGACGTAGAATCCATCTTGGAGACTACTACTTTAACGATACCAGTGATCTAAAAAATTCAGACATTACTTGTCTCCTACGCTTCATTCGAAGCTCCAATTGGTTCAACGAGTTAAGCTGATTAACTGATCCATGTGGTATCACAACGGACCATACTTTGGTCTAAGTGTGTTGGACGTCCCAAACCAACAGCCACTTTAACCTAACCTAACCTACAAAATGCCTTAAATAGGCTTACAAAATGGGCTTGGACGTCAATCCACATAAAACTGAACTAGTACCCTTTTCGAGAAGGTACAAAATACCTCAGATTAGCCCACCCAAGATTAAAGGAATACCATTAAGCTTTTCCGACCAAGCTAAATATTTAGGCCTCATTTTAGACAAAAAACTAAATTGGAAGGCAAATATTGATGAAAGAGTAAAAAAGGCTACTGTAGCGCTTTTTACTTGTAAAAAGGCCATAGGATCAAAATGGGGCTTCTCCCCAAAAATAACCCACTGGCTTTACACTTCGGTAATCAGACCGATACTCATCTATGGAGTTGTCGTATGGTGGACCGCACTGGACAAGATGGTAAATCTAAATAAGCTCATCAAAGTCCAGCGGTCAGCAGGTATGTGCATCACAGGAGCACTTCGCTCAACACCAACCGCAGCACTGGAAGTGCTTTTAACCTAACACCTCCAAAATGGTGGCAGCCAACTCATGAGTGAGGCTTAGAGCCACCTCTCAATGGAACAGTAACAATACTGGACATACTACTGTTCTAGACAATTTCAGATCTATCCCAGATCGCTTAGACTATACCAACCCAAAAATGGTATTCGGTAAAAGCTTCCATGTGTCCATCCCTTCAAGATCCTACTGGGAAGAAGAGAGACCCCTGGAAGACAATGCGGTACACTTCTATACAGACGGTTCAAAGACTGATTACGGAGTTGGAAGTGGTATCTATTCGGAACAACTAAATCTCAGTCTATCATACAGACTTCCCAATCAATGTAGTGTATTCCAGGCAGAAGTAATGGCGATTAAAGAGGCATTATCCTGGCTCAAAGAAAACGTTATATCCTGCAAGGATATACGAATCTTCTCGGACAGCCAAGCCGCTCTTAAATCTCTCGCGTCTGTCTCCACAAACTCTCTAATAGTCCACGACTGTCAATCATGTCTGAATGAGATGACGGAACAGTTTAATATTCACCTCATTTGGGTGCCGGGCCACAGAGACATTCCGGGAAATTGCAAAGCCGATGAGCTCGCCAAAAACGGAACACCACTTGCTACATGCAAATATCTTCTAAAACAATAGGCTCTAGAAATAACAAATGCTAGATGGTCTCAGAGTACCACCTGCCTAGCAACCAAGCAAATATGGCCAAGCATAGACTTAAAACGGTCAAAAGGCTTGATATCCCTGAGCAGACAAAATATAAGCTCTACAATTGGAGTAATAACAGGACACTGCCTCATTGGAAGACATGCTCTGAGGCTAGGGGTCTACACAAATGACTTCTGTAGAAGCTGCATGGACGAGGAGGAAGAGGAAACAGTCCAACACCTTCTATGTACATGTCCAGCACTCTCCATTAGAAGGAATAACTTTCTCGGTAATCCCTTCTTCGATAATACCAGTGAACTGGCAACGATTGACATAAAATGTCTCTCTAACTTTATTAAAAGTACAAAATGGTTGGTTTAAGTTCATTACTCTCCCATGAGCAGGGCCGGACAAAGCATATGTGCAAGATGTGCAAATGCACAGGGCGCAGAATTCTGGGGGCGCATTGCCAGGAGCAAGAAAATGTAATCTGATCTTGCGCAAACAAATATGTACTACTATTTGCCATTTTTTGAACCACAAACATTCTTAAAATAATCTCAAAAAAACATCCATCACATCACAACTGTCCTAAGTTATCTCTTGCGCACTAACTAACATCAATTTCATTGTTGCATTCAATGAAAATTTAACTCAAGATATCGCAGAACTAAAAATCCTACCTACCTCATTTCCAAATATTTCACCATTCACCCTGTTCATACAAGAGAAATAAAGAAAAAATCTCAACACAAAAAAGTTCCATGCAAGAGAAAAAATCTCAACACAAAAAAGTTCCATGCCACCTCATATGTGCAAGATATATTTCATGCACACCGAGTCCCAAAATTAACATAGAGAGTATGACGAAGCAAAATACTTATTCATATCGAATCGTATGGGCTAGTACGTGCAGGTTTTGTATCACGCACCGTACCTGAATGTGAGTTCTCATCTACAAAATAAAACAACAAAAAAACACTCCATATATATATATATACATATATATATATGGAGTGTCTTTGATTTGTAGTAGAAAGTACCACAGCAACCTATCTGCTCTCTTTTTTCTGAGGCATTTTTTTTGTTGTTTTTTTTTTTTTGTAGATGAGAACTCACATTCAGGTACGGTGCGTGATACAAAACCTGTACGTACTAGCCCATACGATTCGATATGAATAAGTATTTTGCTTCGTCATACTCTCTATGTTAATTTTGGGACTCGGTGTGCATGAAATATATCTTGCACATATGAGGTGGCATGAAACTTTTTTGTTTTGAGATTTTTTCGTTTTTTCTCTTGCATGGAACTTTTTTGTGTTGAGATTTTTTCTTTTTTTCTCTTGTATGAACAGGGTGAAATATTTGGAAATTAGGTATGTAGGTAGGTAGGTATGGTCAATTGATGTGCAAGTTTTCTTTTTTGCACACTGAGTATCGAAACTAACATGGGAGATATTTAAAAAAAACTTATTCATACGGAATCATATGGGTCAGAGCGTGCAAGTTTTCTTATTGCACTTGCACACTGTGTAAGAGTTAAGTGCCTGATTACAGGAGATGAAATTTTTAATAGAATGGAAAAGGAGCATAGAGCTTAAAAGTTAAAGAGGGATGATTCTATGTGGAGTCGAATTGTTCTTGCACAGGCAGTTTTTTTTTTTAAAGTTAATGACTGTTGTAACGGCTACTTTTAATGTATATCTAGTCTGGTGCAGAATGCAGATTGTTTCGATTGTTTTTTCGCTTTGTTGGTTAATTAATATTAAATAAATAGCTATCAGTTTTTAATAGAAGTGACGTATTTTGTGACAAGACCGTAATGTGACTGACTCAGTTGATTTTAGACAAGCTTGAATTAAATGAAATTTTAATAAGTAACTGTCAAAGCCAAAGTTATGATAATGGTTCGAATATGGAAGGAAAAGAAGCGGGTGTTCAGAATCGAATTCGAACCCTGGAACCAAGAGCATTTTTGGTTCCATGTTGCCCGCATTCCTTAAATTTAGTGGTTAATGATGCTGCTCGGTTCTCATTTTATGCAGTTAAAATTTTCGATACAATTCAATGTTTGTTTAACTTTTTTTCAAGTTCAAGAAATATATGAAGCCCTATAGAATTAAGAAATCTAGAGGCAAAAAACATTGCAGAATCGTTAGGAAATAAAATTTTTGATTTTACATTTATTTGCTGCCTGCTAATTTGGTTTGATATTTTAGAAAATATAAATTAAACTAGTAAATATTTGCAAAGTCCGTCCGTTAATCTGTCAACTGGCATAACAGTTTTAGAAAATACAAAAAACAGTTTGATTTTAATGCGTTCCGATGAAAAATTTAATGAGTAGGTATGTTCAATTAACCGAGCGTATTGCTAGTTCCCTAGAAATACCAAATATGTTTCTTGTAGCTTCATCATTGCGATCTCAACGGAGAAAAATACTTTATGCTGATGAATGTCCTGAAACTATATTAGCCGAAACAAAGATTCAAAGTTGAATTTTTTTTTTCAAATACTTGAAAGGTTTGATACGTATAGTATCAAATTTTACATTTTTGAGTAACATAAGCGAATGTTTAAAAAATAAAAATGTACGTGCTTCATGCCTTAATTTGCAGAATGTTTTAACATAAAGTAGTTTTAAATATTTAGATGGAGAAGAATTGTTTCAAGAGTTAACCGTAATATCCCAGCTTGTTACGCCACAAAGCTCAAGCTTAGATGTGTTAAATTTTATTTTTAGTTCAAACCTTGAAGATTTTGCTCCGAATTCAGTAACTGCTCTCCAAATCCTTAATTCAATCCCGGTCACGGTAGCTTCAGGAGAACGTAGTTTTTCTAAACTTAAAATTATTAAAAATTATCTTAGGACAACCATGACTCAAGAGAGATTGGTAGGTTTATCTATAATGTCCATTGAAAAGAAATTATTAAATTCTTTAGACTTTGATGATCTCTTTTCTGAATTTGCAAAATGTAAGGCCAGAAAAGTAAGTTTCCAAGTTTAAAAGTTTCCCCTTTGCTCATTTCTTCGCTGCGTTTTAGTTTAATGGTTTAGGCCTCCTGGGGATACCTCAATAAAAAAAAACGCATTGAAAGTCTACCTCCTGGGTAATCTGGGAAAGGCTTATGCTTGTGTATCAGTTTATGTGTAAAAAAAATATAAAAAAGGGGCGCTTTCTACAAATCTTGCACAGGGCGCAAGTTTGGCTTGGGCCGGCCCTGCCCATGAGTAACCTCGTTAGTGGTATCACAATGGACCCTTGAGGTCTAAGTGAGTCAATGACATCTGTACAGCCACTCCAACCTAACCTAACCTAACCTTGGCCCTAGTTCTCAACGGACTGTTGCGCCACCCAATTTATTTATTTTATTTAATGGTTTTGGGTAATTGAAGGAAAATACGGTGTTATTTACATTTAAGGCAATTGAGTTGTAATTGGTTTGTAATTCATTACACGCTTTTTATTAATTAATAATAATAAAACAAGCAAATAAAACTTATTTTTACTAAAAAACTAAAACAATATTCAATTCAAAATAATTTTAAACGGCGATCTCCGATTAAATAGCGCGAAGTCTTCTACTTGGGTGATATATTTTAATGGTAAATAGAACTTTTATTTAAAAAAAAAACTCAATAAATAATATTAATTTTAAAATTCTTTATAAAATTGGAAACTTAACTATTGGCAGAACAGCTGGTTAGCCTTCAACAGCACTAACATTTCAATGTTAGCGTCATTGAGGTCGCCGTCGAGTAGTAGCAACAATTCCCGCAAAAGAAAAAAAGCCTCCCAAAGGGTGCCGAAGATGTCAACGGAGTATTTGACCTTTCAAACACTTTTAACACCACTGGATATTTCCTCAAGTTGTGGTGAGACGTTTCTCCATCTGTAAAATAATTCTAAATCAATGTATTTTCTATGAAAAAGTGACTTTTTGAAATTGAAAATTTTAATATTGATGATACAAAAATGATAATATGTAATGACTTAAATACTTTCATAATGAAGTAAAGTTACTTGTAAAACAATAGATTATCTTTCCATGTGCCTATCAGTAACTTTATACTATTTAGTGCTGTAATAAAGCGAGTTGTAAACAAATATTTATTAACTATTTTCTAACTTTTTTATTAAGGCATGTAAAGCACTCATCCTAGTTCAAATTAAAAAAAAACACTACTAAACATGTTAGAAAAGTCATTTAAGGGTGAACTATGTATGTACACTTCGTGTCCCATGGATAGGGACAAGCTTTTTTCGTTTTTTATTTGCCGATATTTCTTAAACCCTAAGGTCTTTCGGAAAAACCCAAATGTAGAATGAATGAGGTATGTATTAAGTTAATTATACAAGTTTTATGACGGTTTTGCCAAAGGTCATAAAAAGTGCCTGTTTTTTTTTGTCACATGGATAGGGAGAAGATCTAAATTAACCTATAAGACCCTTTTAAGTAAAGAAAACAACAAAAAATCATATGGTTTAGGTATCGTATATACTGGTTTTATTGAATGGATTCAAATAATTTTTAGTAATGTGTGCTGCCTCCTGATTTCTAAGTTACTTCAAGTAACCTGTGGTGTATGGATTCATTGGGTGCTGTCAGATAATTGAGCGAAATTTGGACCCAGGACCGTTTTATGGCTTCAATAATCTCCGTTTTTTTGTTATTGCCGTCCTCCTTTGTATAATTTTCTTGAAAGCCATCCCCACACGTTTTCCATAATGGTGATTGCTCTAAATTCCATTACACCGCCTCCTTTGCAGTGCCGTTTTTCAAGATAGATTTCTTCCTTTTTTAAATCATGAAAATAGCAACTAATTATATCCATCTGAACTCCGAATATGTCGTAGTAACCCAGTGAAGGTATTCACTTAGTTTTTGAACCTAACGCTGTTGATACCACCGTTAATCCCATCTCGGGAATTCCTCCACTGCCGTCTGGATGAAAGCAGAGATACCTTAGTAAAAAAAACCTCGCACCCTCTCTCGTTCGCTACTCCCAATAACTTTATACTTCCCCATATATGTATATATATATGTATATCTATCGAAAAAATCCAAGAACAAAAGAAGTTATAAAGGCTTACCTTCAGGTTATTCTTCAGAATCTCAAGGAGAACTTCTTTTGTTTAAGGATTTGTATCATCAAATTTAAAACTAATAACGCAATTAGTAGCACCGTTAAATGAAGAATTCAATATCATTTGCGTGAGTCAAACCATTCGGGAAAAAACAATTTACTTTCGTCTCAAAACAACCCTAATTAGCTAGAATCAGAACAAATAGTAACATGTTGTCATTTTTTTTATTTTTTATATTCGTCTTGTTAAGAGGGTGCTATAAATAATTTTTATTTTTAACCTAAAAAAAAATTCGAGTTTATTCTTGAAATTGAGGATGATAACATCCCTCCAGACAAATTTGTGTGGAAAAACTATGTTTTCCTATTGCAATCGCTAAACAACGAAGAAATAAATGCAATTAAAAGAACTGTTAATTAGTCGGATTATGGCTATGACCAAAGAGAAATATATTAACCCAGATAACCGACCGATACCCGTCTTGACGGAAACAATCACAAAACAAATAACTTCAGTCACAACATGGTTTGTGCTCTAACACTAAACTTTAATTTCATATGGTTAAAATTTACGGTACACAAGAACATGATCCTTGCATGTTTTCTTTATCGAAATTCAAATCTGGACAGAAATTCAACTTTTAACGATGCTCTGTCCAACACCATTCAAAAAATTGTTGCCCATTATCCTCACACTGAAATCTTCATTCCGGGCGCTTCACTTTTCTGGACAGACAACACCCGAAGGAAGGTATATTGAAGTGTTTGCTTAGTTAAATCAATTAACCCAGCTTGTCGACGAGTCAACTGGAATTCCTGACATTGCAGACAATCCGATAACACTACCCCCCCCCCCCTCCTCAACATAGTATTACATCATTTTTAGCTTTATGTCAGTCATAAATGCTTGACGTAAACATTTTCAGTGGCATTTACAAAATCATAGTCATTTTTGAACACTATCACTTCCAATTGGATTCAAGTTGCTCTGATAACTAATTTTTAATTTTCGCTAAAATGTATGACAGCAACTATCCCTATAATCGTGGTTTATATCAATGTCACTAAGTTCAGTCTTCCCTTGGCCTTTTTACAATTTATAAATTTTACACTTTCATTTTTCCAATCTCTGAATGTGTGACCCCCTTCTCCCCATTTTGCACATACATACATGGCAACTATATTTACAATGCGTGGATGTATGGTTGCAACCCCAACACTCAATCTCAATATTTTGCATCTAACCCATTCAATGTTTACGTTCTTCAAGTCCATAGCATTGTCAAAATCTTTTGCGTCTATTTCGACTAATGCATTATAAAAACGTTGATTGCTATGTGATTTGTACACTTAACACACTTTATTTCATCGCACTGAATATTGTTTTGCTTTTCTATTGCCTCAATAGTTGTGTTGGCTTCCAAAGTAATGCAAAATAAGCCGTTTTAATCCTGGTATGTCAATAGTTAATCAAATATTCAGTGATTTATTGATAAAAAGATACCCTAACAACTTTTTAGTACAAAATTTTAGCTATTCGTTTATTTTTTCGGGTTTATAATCAGCTTCTACATATTTAATATTGGATCAGTTGTATGGTATTGAAAACAGTAAGTCTAATTCATTTAAATCAGAAACTGGCGTTCTACAAAAGTTGCATCCCGAGTTCGTTGATGTTTGCCCTACACATCACCGCTATTAAAAATCACTTACCAGTAGGAGTCTGTTTTGATGATATTTTTTCCGATAACCCAGCAGATTCTTATAAATAAACGAAAATATATTTGGAGTCTTAAAATCAATACATACAAATTTAAGATAATGATCTTTAGGCCTCAATATTAATCTAATCTATAGGAAATCCGTAGAATCCATTTGAATAAAAGTAGGTATCTTATAATCTACAGAATATCAAAGTGTTTTGAACACTCATACAAAAACATATTTTGAAGCAAATACATTGCCATTTATGAAAAATGAAATTATTATTATTTGAAGCTTTATTTGCCAATTTTGAAGTTTTACAAATGTGTTCTTAAATTAATAGAAGTAGGTAATACTTATTCACTAATTTATGTTAATAATTAAAATCTACTTATTTTGAATATTTAGATTTAAATAAAATACATTTTTCAATTTATATATTTTTAAGTTTTAATTAATTTGTTCTTAAATTCGTTTTATTTCGATTATTTTCTATCCGGCATAAGCCTCCCCCATTGTTGTCCATATAGCTCTGTTTTTGGCATCATTATACCAGTTGTTGTTGTATTCGTTCAAATCGTCAACCCATCTCTTTTTCGGACGCCCTCTTGGTCTTCTCTCGTCAAATAAAGTCCATTTAGTTATGATTTTCGTCCATCTCTGATCTTCTGTTCTGGATATATGTCCTGCCCAGCTCCATTTCAATTGTTTCGTTCGCTGTATTACGTCAACTATGTTTGTTCTTCTTCTTATTTCTTCTTTGCATATTCTTTGTACTTGTCTTATATTCAAAAGTTTTCTTTCAATTTTTACTTGGCAGATTCTCAGTTTTTCTTGTTGATTTGAAGTTAGTCCTAGGGTTTGCAGCCCGTACGTCAAAACAGGTAGAATTGTCGAATCGATTACGTATTTTCTTGTGTCACTGCTTATGTTCGATTTTAATATTTCGTTCAAACTCCAGTATTGTTTCCATCCATTTGTTATTCTTCTATTAATTTCTTTATCTTCTTGTTTTTCAAACGATTTTATTTGTCCCAAGTACACGTAGTCCTCAACATAGTCTATTTTATCATCTTCTAGGAATATGTCTTCTTTTATGTGGTTGGTCATTATTTTTGTTTTTGTCAAGTTTAAACATAGTCCATCTTTTTTGCAGGCCGCTGAGAGTTGATTCAACATTGTCTGTATCTGTGTAGGTGAGTTCGACAGTAGAACAACATCATCTGCGAACCTTAAGTTATTTAGGTATTCTCCCCAGACTTGAATGCCATACCTGTTTCTCCATTTCAGTCTTTCGAAGATGTCCTCCAGGACAGCGGAGAATAATGGCGGCGACATAGGATCACCCTGTCTTACTCCTCTTTCAAGATGGAATTCCCTTCCAAGCTTGTCGGTTTTTACCTTGGCGGTGTTATTTTTGTATATATTTCTAAACGTCTTGATAAGGGTGGGATGAATGTTTTGATTACTTAGTGCCGTCCATATACTGCTGTGTTCCACGGTGTCAAAAGCTTTTGTGAAGTCAATAAAACAAAGGTAAAGTGGTTTTTTGTATTCGTTATGTTTTTCGATGAGCTGGTTTATTGTCTGAAGATGGTCAGTGGTTGAGAAGCCTTCTCTAAATCCTGCTTGCTCTCTTGGTTGTTTGTCGTTAAGTGCTTCTTTGGTTCTATTATATACTGTCTTCGAGAAAAGCTTGTAAATTGTAGAAATCAGGCTTATCGGTCTATAATTATTTATGTTATCCTTGTCTCCTTTCTTATGTAGCAGTATTATTTTACTTTGTTGCCATTGTTTGGGAATCAGTTGGGTTGTCAAAATTGCGTTGAAGATTTTTGTTAGGATTGGTGTCAGAGAGTCTTTTCCATATTTCAGCATTTCGGCTTCAATTTCGTCACAACCTGCACTTTTTTCGGCTTTTAAACTGTCTATAGCTGATGATACGTCAGTTTCATTGAGGAGAAATATAGTGTCATTCTCTGAGCTGTCAAATGAAATGTCCGAATCAGTGTCAAAAGCTATGTCTTTGGTTGATTTGAACAATGATTCAAAGAAACTTGTTGCTGTTTCGTTAATATCTTTTCTTTTTGTCATATTATTATTTCTTTGTTTCAGTGAGACTATCCATTCTTTTTCACTATTAATGAAGTTTTTTGTTTTTTTGATCGATTTGGTGTTCTTAAGAATCTCTTTGATTTTTGTTTCGTTATATTTTTGAACATCGTCTTTAGCTTTATTCTTTATAGTTTTCCTGATATTTCTTAGTTCTTCCTTGTCATTTTCTGTCGGATTCATCTTATGTGTCAGAATTTCTCTCTGGTTGATAAGTGCTTTGGTTTCAAGTGAAATCTTGTCTATTTGTTTGGTTTTTGGTCTCATCAATTCGTTTTTTGCTGTGGTTTTTATAATATGCTCAAGCTGGTTGTATATGTTCAGGAGATCGTCATCCAAGTTCATCAAGTTTATGGCTTCTTCTATTTTTCTTGTCAAAGATTCATTATAGGATGTGATGGATGAAGAAGAGATGGAGTTGGGAAAGAATAATTTTTGGTGGTTTCTTCTTAATGTGCTGTGGTCAATTTTTATTTTCATTCTTACCATTCTATGGTCGCTTTCAAATTTTAAGTTATTTATTACAGATACATCTGTCACTGTTGTTATTTTATTTGTAAGAGCGAGGTCATATTCGTTTTTATGTTGTCCATCAGGTGTTATCCATGTCCATTTATTTTTATCTTTTTTCTTAAAAAAGGAGTTTCCAAAAACTAGGTTCATTTCTTGCATCCACGTCATAAGCCTATTCCCACGCATATTTCTTTGTCCATATCCAAAAGGTCCAAATAGCTGCTGTTCTCCATCTTCCATTGTCCCGAGTTTAGCATTAAAATCGCCTATTACATACATAACCTCTGTCTTTGTTTCTTTAAAGGCATTCTCTAAATTCTCGTAAAAGTATTCAATTTCTTCGTCAGATGCATTCATTGTTGGTGCATAAACTTGGATTATGGTCATTTTTGTATTTTGTATGTCAAGACTTATTGAGCAAATTCTCTCGTTAAATAGTTTGATGTCAAGAATATGTTTCTTCAAATGTTGTCTTACAAGAAATCCAACTCCATAAAGTCCTTTAGTTTGTCCAATATAACAGAATATGCCGTTGTCAGATTCAATTATTTTCTGTCCAAACAATCTAGTTTCGCATAGTCCTATTATATCCCAGTTTATGTTTTTTATTGCAAGTTTCAATTCCTCTTGTCGTTCTTCTGTCATTAAAGTTCTAACGTTAAATGTACAGATGTTAAGAGTATTGTTTTTATTTGATGATATATTATTTGTCAGTGGTTTCGGTGACTGATTTGAGGGGTTTGAGCCTACATTTCTCACGGTGGCTAGCCGGCTTGAGAAAGGATTAATTTCAAGTTTGCTTTTCGTTTTGTTGCCATTATAATTACATGTCGGATTGCTATTCAATTGTTGCTACTTATTGGCATGTTGTTGTTGTGGTTGTTGTTGTATGGTTTGTTCGTTTTGAGTTGTTTTGAAAAATTGGTCAATTCGATTTTTTGGAGGTGTGTTGTCTGTGTATTGAGTTTCAAATCTTTTTTGTTTTTTGTTGTTAAGCTGTTGCTCCGAACGTCGAAAACCATTTTGTGGCAAGATGTTTTTAATTGACCTTTTGTAAGAGTTTGAAGGAGCAGCTATGTTTCTATTGTCAGTTTGTTGTCGTCTTTCAAGATTTTGCTTCGTTTGCTTGTCTTTGTTTATATCTTCCTTTATTCGGTCATCTTTTATATAAATAATTGCATCTTTAAAATCTTTTAATTTTGATTTATTCTTCATAATCATTTCTTTCTTGATTTGTGTTGTAAAACCAACTAGCAGTGGTCTCGTGTTTACTCCCTTCTTTCCTATTCTCCTAACAAAGTCAATTTCGTTTATGTTAGTTTCGATTTCCATTATTTCATTGAAGAATTTCAAAACATAATCTTGCAAAGATGAGTTGTCTGTCTCCGTTTCTTCCATATTGTAGACTACAACGTTCTTCCTCTTCAGAGTTCTTTCTATATGTCTGATTTTTCCCTCTAATACATTTTGTTTGTTCTCTATTTCATCTTGTTTGTCTGATATTTTGTCTAGTTTAGATTGTAGTTTAGTTGTTTCTTCTTTAATTTGTGAAGTTAGATCAACTCTTAAATTTTGTATAGCTCCAAGAATAGAGTCTAATTTCTTTTCAGTTTCATTGTCCATGGTTAAAGCAGGCGTTAATTTCTGTTGTTTATCGTTTTCTAATGCTTACTTGTAAGAAAACTTTTCTTATGTCCTGATAACCTGAACGATCAAGTGTCGAGTTGTGAGATGTCAAGTTAATGTCAAATGAGAAGTGATTTGTTTTGATTTGTTTGGCTCGTGTTAAATTTGTGTTTAATATTTGGTATTGTTTTCAAATTATTTAATTCAAATTATTATTTTGTTAATTTGGCAATTAAATTAATTAACTCCCTCAAGTTTGATTTATTTAAAGTTGTTAAGATGTCAATAAAAGACCAAGAAGTTAAATTGAGAGTGATTGAACTCACCAGTGCAGTGTTCAACATGCAGCAGCGGGACTCTCTTTCTTCCGGTTGGGGAAAAAGTTTGATGGCTCCCAACGAAGTATATAAAGGAATCCGTAGCTCCTTTGTTATATCTTTATAAATTCTTTATTTTTCAAACAAATTTTCAGAGCTTTTTAATTCTCAAAGACACAAAATTCCCCACTTTTCCGAACACCAAACAACTCATTAAACAACTTATCACGTTTTTATAATTATTCGGGGCTTAATTTCCAAATTCTAGGCCAAAAAACCTTAAGCTATTCCAGACACTTGTTTCTTCCATCAACAACGCTTGATCTAAATGAAATAGGTATTTGTAAATGTTTAAAAATATCTTTATAATAAAGTGTTCAAGAAAATTTTAAATATAAATTTGTTACAATAATTAAGTTCACAAACTTTTAGTTTTCATTAGTATTCTGGCGGATGAATTTAGTTTCCGGACGATTTTCTTTTAATATCCGGACACAAGAATTTTGGATGAAGTTGTAATCGTTGTAATAAGTAGGTATATTTTGTTAGCTAAACAAAGCAGTTATTTTTGCAATTTACAAGAGCGGTAATGCCACCCTACTGGAAAACTACAGAGGAATTTCTATTTTAAGCACTTTGAGGAAGATTCTCACTTCGATTCTATACGAAAGGCTTACCAAATGGATCGAAGAAAAAAACCTTTTAAGTATGTTCCAAGCTGGTTTTCGGTCGGGCTTCTCAACCATGGATCAAATATTTGCTTTGACAAGCATTGCAAGAAAATTCATTAATAAAAAGAAAAAACTATACGCTTGCTTCGTAGATTTCAAGGCAGCATTTGACAAAGTAAACAGGCAGGCTTTGCTGTACAAGCTTTCAACGATAGGAATCTCCCGAAAATTTTTGACCATGTACTCTAAATTTCTTGCTTCATCTAGTGCATCTGTATGGGACGGAACGGACTTCTCAGAATGGTTTGAAACAACTGCAGGTGTCCCACAGGGCTGTATTTTAAGCCCATTAATTTTTGCTTTGTTTGTTGACGACATTTGTGATATACTCCCAGGAGGGATATCGTTTGCTGATATACAAATTAAAGTTTTGTTATATGCTGATGACCTAGTACTACCCTCACACTCTGCAATTACAAATAAACAGGCTGAATTCATTTTGCGAGAAATGGGGGTTAGTCATCAATACAAGAAAGACAAAGGTGATGATTTTTGAAGCACGTAAAAAGAGAAGACAACCCGACGAAAAATGGTCTCTCAATAATGTAAACATCGACGTTGTGCAAGAATTTAAGTACCTGGGTGTTTGGATTACACACAATCTCAATTTTTCAAAACATGCCAAACAAAAAAGTAATGAAGCAAAACTAGCCTTGAGTATGATGTGGACTAAGTTCTTTGCAAACCAAGATATCGATCTCGCGTCAAAATACCGTGTTTTTCATGCAACGGTCAACACTTGTATGTGCTATGGTGCCCAGGTTTTCGGCTATATAAATCTCGATACGTTTGAATCGGTGCAGAGATATTTCTTCAAACGATTATTCAGACTACCTAACTCAACGCCTATCTATGTGAAATCTGGTATAATGCCTCTGTACATAAGAAATCTAAAAGCCAACTATGATTATTTGATAAGGGTCATGAGAAGAAATGGAACATTCAAGGACTGGAATGAACTAGCTCATTCTCATACAGCTCATCTATCATTATTGGAGTCAAATGTTGATGAATGGCAGGGTATGTTTTCGGAGGTTAATGCGAAAATAGACGAAAAGATTTATAACCAACATCTATCCAGGGCGAATTCAACATTGTCTAGGAGCATTTATAAGAATCTCAATCACCAAATTTCTTCAGGAATGAACTATTTTCGTAATAAATACTCGGCTGAAATTATTAGCTACATATTTAGAGCATGTGTTGAAGTTCTTAACTTAAACATTATGCCTCATCGAGCAGATTTACCCCAAATCTGCTGGCTTTGCAATAGAAGAGAAAATGAAGATATAAACCATTTCATTGCCATTTGCCCAATACTGCAGGAAATCCGCCGACTCTATTTTGATGAGAGCTACATTTCTCCAAGAAGACTACGAAATATTAAACGGAGGACTAGGATGGTGTACGTTATATAATTATTGCAAACACGCATTAACCTTCCGCAACAGTTTCGATATTAAAATCCTTAAAAAATCCAGTTACTACAGTTTAATGCATCCTATTTTCATGTTTCAAATCATTTAAAAATTGAATTTTTTTTTGTGTTCCAAATCACTTTAAAATTTAAAAAAAATTGTGAAATTTTTGCTTATAAAATAATTCAAAATTTTTAATACTTTTGTGTTTCAAATCATTTAAAAATTGGTATATCTTTTGTGTTTCAAATCATTTCAAAATTGGCAAAATTTTGTGTTTCAAATCATATTAAAATTGAGTTAACGCTTTCAAAATCTAATGTAAAATTAATAACAACAAACATACAAATGTATCTTATTTCTCACAACCTTAACTTTCAATTAAATAAGAATTATAACCCATTTTAGAATACTTATACATACTATATTATTAGGAACTTTCATTTTTATTGTTCACTTCATATTAAAAATTGTAATGAAATGTCACATCAGGCAGACGGCAGGAAAGCCATGCTCTTATTCTTAAGAAATGAAATTTGTAAACCATTTTTTTGTATAATAAAGAATTAATCTAATCTAATCTAATCTAATCTAATCTAATCTAATCTAATCTAATCTAATCTAATCTAATCTAATCTAATCTAATCTAATCTAATCTAATCTAATCTAATCTAATCTAATCTAATCTAATCTAATCTAATCTAATCTAATCTAATCTAATCTAATCTAATCTAATCTAATCTAATCTAATCTAATCTAATCTAATCTAATCTAATCTAATCTAATCTAATCTAATCTAATCTAATCTAATCTAATCTAATCTAATCTAATCTAATCTAATCTAATCTAATCTAATCTAATCTAATCTAATCTAATCTAATCTAATCTAATCTAATCTAATCTAATCTAATCTAATCTAATCTAATCTAATCTAATCTAATCTAATCTAATCTAATCTAATCTAATCTAATCTAATCTAATCTAATCTAATCTAATCTAATCTAATCTAATCTAATCTAATCTAATCTAATCTAATCTAATCTAATCTAATCTAATCTAATCTAATCTAATCTAATCTAATCTAATCTAATCTAATCTAATCTAATCTAATCTAATCTAATCTAATCTAATCTAATCTAATCTAATCTAATCTAATCTAATCTAATCTAATCTAATCTAATCTAATCTAATCTAATCTAATCTAATCTAATCTAATCTAATCTAATCTAATCTAATCTAATCTAATCTAATCTAATCTAATCTAATCTAATCTAATCTAATCTAATCTAATCTAATCTAATCTAATCTAATCTAATCTAATCTAATCTAATCTAATCTAATCTAATCTAATCTAATCTAATCTAATCTAATCTAATCTAATCTAATCTAATCTAATCTAATCTAATCTAATCTAATCTAATCTAATCTAATCTAATCTAATCTAATCTAATCTAATCTAATCTAATCTAATCTAATCTAATCTAATCTAATCTAATCTAATCTAATCTAATCTAATCTAATCTAATCTAATCTAATCTAATCTAATCTAATCTAATCTAATCTAATCTAATCTAATCTAATCTAATCTAATCTAATCTAATCTAATCTAATCTAATCTAATCTAATCTAATCTAATCTAATCTAATCTAATCTAATCTAATCTAATCTAATCTAATCTAATCTAATCTAATCTAATCTAATCTAATCTAATCTAATCTAATCTAATCTAATCTAATCTAATCTAATCTAATCTAATCTAATCTAATCTAATCTAATCTAATCTAATCTAATCTAATCTAATCTAATCTAATCTAATCTAATCTAATCTAATCTAATCTAATCTAATCTAATCTAATCTAATCTAATCTAATCTAATCTAATCTAATCTAATCTAATCTAATCTAATCTAATCTAATCTAATCTAATCTAATCTAATCTAATCTAATCTAATCTAATCTAATCTAATCTAATCTAATCTAATCTAATCTAATCTAATCTAATCTAATCTAATCTAATCTAATCTAATCTAATCTAATCTAATCTAATCTAATCTAATCTAATCTAATCTAATCTAATCTAATCTAATCTAATCTAATCTAATCTAATCTAATCTAATCTAATCTAATCTAATCTAATCTAATCTAATCTAATCTAATCTAATCTAATCTAATCTAATCTAATCTAATCTAATCTAATCTAATCTAATCTAATCTAATCTAATCTAATCTAATCTAATCTAATCTAATCTAATCTAATCTAATCTAATCTAATCTAATCTAATCTAATCTAATCTAATCTAATCTAATCTAATCTAATCTAATCTAATCTAATCTAATCTAATCTAATCTAATCTAATCTAATCTAATCTAATCTAATCTAATCTAATCTAATCTAATCTAATCTAATCTAATCTAATCTAATCTAATCTAATCTAATCTAATCTAATCTAATCTAATCTAATCTAATCTAATCTAATCTAATCTAATCTAATCTAATCTAATCTAATCTAATCTAATCTAATCTAATCTAATCTAATCTAATCTAATCTAATCTAATCTAATCTAATCTAATCTAATCTAATCTAATCTAATCTAATCTAATCTAATCTAATCTAATCTAATCTAATCTAATCTAATCTAATCTAATCTAATCTAATCTAATCTAATCTAATCTAATCTAATCTAATCTAATCTAATCTAATCTAATCTAATCTAATCTAATCTAATCTAATCTAATCTAATCTAATCTAATCTAATCTAATCTAATCTAATCTAATCTAATCTAATCTAATCTAATCTAATCTAATCTAATCTAATCTAATCTAATCTAATCTAATCTAATCTAATCTAATCTAATCTAATCTAATCTAATCTAATCTAATCTAATCTAATCTAATCTAATCTAATCTAATCTAATCTAATCTAATCTAATCTAATCTAATCTAATCTAATCTAATCTAATCTAATCTAATCTAATCTAATCTAATCTAATCTAATCTAATCTAATCTAATCTAATCTAATCTAATCTAATCTAATCTAATCTAATCTAATCTAATCTAATCTAATCTAATCTAATCTAATCTAATCTATATTTTGTTAGGTTTTGTAAATAGGTACACTTTGACAATATGTATATGTTTAATATTAAAAACTGTGTTTTAAATATCTACGCCATTCAATGTGAGGAACGTACATTGATACATGATCGTACAACGAAGAATAAACCAGGGTTTAGAATTTTTGAATTAAAAAAATCATTAAGTCATAAATCTGTAGATGACTTCTGATTAAAAATAATTTAATTCACAAGTTAATTAGTGACTTGTTAATTTAAAAAATTTAATTCACTGTGAATTATGTAGAATTATTATACTTGCTATAAATTAACTTTATTATATTCAATCAAAAATATTGAATAACTTAAATATTTGTTGGTCAATATTTTTTTTTATGAATTACTTCTGAAATAATTCTACTGCTGTGCTGTTGTTTTTCATCGAACAGTAAATTGTTTATACTTACTTTTACTTTAGTTGGCGCTACAGCGCATTGTGCTCCTGGGTCTCATGTAATAACTTTCGCCAGCTTACTCTAGCCATCTGCCTCCAGTTTCGAATACCAAGTTGACGTGCGTCGGCCTCAACTTGGTCACTCCACCGGAGATGAGGCCTGCCTCTGCTTCTTGTTCCCTCAGGCTAGGCGTTCAATACCTTACGGGCTGGAGCTTCGATGTTTATTCGCTCGACATGCCCTAGCCATCTTAAGCGTTGAACACGCAGGTTTTTGAACAGTGGCAAGTCGCTGTACAGCTCGTATAACTCCTGATTAAATCGTCTCCGCCAGATGTTACTTTGCTCTGTCGACACAAACCTGACCATAGATCGTACAAATTGTTTATACTATTCTCTTATATATACCTGAATTGTTTCAATTGAATTCAATTGAATTTCAATTGAATCTTGGGTAGTTAAAAGGTTATGGGCCCAGTAGATTGTTATCTTTTGTCATCACCCTTTTACCTTCATATACTTGGATGGTAACGGCTGGGTGGTTGTCGGCAAATGTTGGGAACGTTTGGGTCTGCTTGCAAGGTATTCTGCAATTCCGTTCGACTATCGTGGCCATTACTCCAACTGCTGTCTCGAGACCCAATGACAATGGAGCAACATCAACAAGAAGAACATCACTACTCTTGTCACCACTCAGAATGGCTGCTTGTACGGTAGCTCCATAACTTACCGCTTCATCGGTATTGATCGACAGATTCAATGATTTTCCACAGAAGAACGACTGCAAGAGATTCTGTACTTTAGGAATTCTGGTTGAACCTTCCACAAGGAAGATGTCGTGAATTTGCGTTTGTCCATTTTAGCGTCATTCAATGCTCTCTCCACGGAACAGATGAGCGCACAGCTCTTCAAAGCGAGCTCGTGTCACTCTCATATAGAAGTCAACTCCCTCAAACAGGGAATCGATTTCAATAGCGGCCTCTGTGCTGGATGACAGTGTTTGTTTAGCTCTTTCCGCAGCTGTTCTTAAACGACGAAGAGCTCGTGGATTCGAACGAAGGTCTTTTATGTACTTTCGCTTGAACTCCTCTGCCAGATTCAAGTATACTAGTATAGAAGTTAAGCCGTGAAAATAAGTTTATTCAATTTCGCATTTAAGGGTAATAATTTGTATGATAAACGATTAACATTTAGAGTAAGTGTTGTAAACAAGCGATTAAAACTATTATATAATAAAATGTTTAAATTATAGAACAAGTTTATCAGTTATTAAAAACAACTTACATAACGTGTGGTTACTTGAATAAAAAGAATGAAGGTTTTGTCTGCTATCAATGGTATTGGGAGGAGGGCGGCTATGTGTGCTGTCTTAAAGCCAATAAGTAAGAGTACTGCTGCTGCCAATGCATGTTACCAATACCGAAATGCTGCAACATGGTATCCTGATCCTGAATTTTTTAAGCAGTTTAGTGGTCCCGTAATGTACCCGAATGAAGCCACTGCTGCGTTTAAGCTACCTCCCTGAAACAGTCAAATGTCGCCAGTGGAGAAAACTGTTCGTAACTTAACCCTTAATTTTGGACCCCAACATCCAGCAGCTCATGGTGTTTTACGTTTGGTTTTAGAACTCGATGGCGAATCTGTTGTACGCGCTGATCCGCATATTGGTTTATTGCACCGTGGAACTGAAAAATTAATCGAATACAAAACTTGCACTCAGGCCTTGCCATACTTTGATAGATTGGACTATGTCTCAATGATGTGCAATGAGCAATGTTACTCCCTAGCAGTAGAAAAACTTCTAAACATCGAAGTTCCTTTGCGTGCAAAATACATTAGAACTCTGTTTGCTGAGATTACACGTATTCTTAATCATATTATGGCTGTGGGTACTCATGCTCTTGACATTGGAGCATTAACTCCTTTCTTTTGGCTATTCGAAGAACGTGAAAAGGTGATGGAATTTTACGAACGCGTTTCAGGCGCTCGTATGCATGCAGCTTATATTCGCTCAGGAGGTGTGTCCCTTGATATGCCAATTGGACTGATGGATGATATATACGAGTTCGCCTCAAAGTTTGGAGAACGTTTAGATGAAGTTGAAGGTGTACTAACTACTAACCGTATCTGGGTGCAGCGTACTGAAGACATTGGTGTTGTAAGTGCTGAAGATGCTTTGAACTACGGGTTCAGTGGCGTTATGCTTCGTGGATCTGGTATTAAATGGGATTTGCGCAAACAACAACCTTACGATGCCTATGACCTAGTTGAATTTGATGTACCAATTGGCAGCAAAGGCGATTGTTATGATCGGTACCTGTGCTGAGTTGAAGAAATGCGACAATCTTTACGTATCATCAATCAGTGTTTGAACCAAATGCCAGCGGGTGAAATCAAGACGGATGATGCTAAAGTCACACCTCCATCCCGAGCTGAGATGAAAACTTCAATGGAAGCCCTTATTCATCATTTTAAATTGTTCACTCAGGGATATCAAGTGCCACCTGGAGCCACATATACCACCATAGAAGCGCCAAAAGGTGAATTTGGGCTATATCTGGTTGCTGATGGGTCAAGTCGTCCTTATCGTTGCAAGATAAAAGCTCCCGGATTCGCTCATTTAGCCGCTTTGGATAAGATTGGAAAAAGGCACATGTTGGTTGATATTGTGGCTATAATCGGAACTCTTGATGTTGTATTTGGAGAGATTGATCGATAAACTTATGTAAACAAAATTGATTGTTATTAATAAAGTTAATAAATCAAGTTATTGATTATTGATTATTTACTCATATATCCATAAGCCTTTGATTACCGAGTTAATTCTTGGTTATTAGAAATCAGAAATAATGATTACTTTTTGTAATATATTTCAACTTTCATTTCCATTACAAGTAATAAGTTATTGAACTTTTTTCATTACAATTAAAATTAATTGTAATTGAAAAAAAACATACATTTCCATTACTTGTAATTGTAATTGAAAAAATTAAATTGCAAATTACAAGTAATTGAAAATAGTAATGGTTTTGGGTACCCGTGGCATGATGGTTAGTGCGTTGGGCTGTCATGCCAGAGGTCTTGGGTTCGATCCCTGCCTATGCCATCTAAAGTTGTTTTCACGGGTACTGCCTCTTGCGAGGAATTGACAAATTCTCCAAGAGTAATTCTTGTCATGAAAAGTGCTTTCTCAAATTTGCCATTCGGAATCGTCTTAAAACTGTAGATCCCCTCCATCCCTGACAACAGTACTCGCACACAGGAATGGTTGAGAGTTGTAAGTCACTAGGCCCTAGTGGGAGCAGAGGGTTTCAGGGTGATTGCCTATGCTGACGACGTTGCAATATCTGTATCTGGGAACTCCCCCAAGTTCTCTCGGAACTCCTACAAAATGCCTTAAATAGGCTAACAAAATGGGCTAAGCAATGTGGCTTGGACGTCAATCCACATAAAACTGAACTAGTACTCTTTTCGAGAAGGTACAAAATTCCTCAGATTAGCCCACCCAAGATTAAAGGAATACCATTAAGCTTTTCCGACCAAGCTAAATATTTAGGCCTCATTTTAGACAAAAAACTAAATTGGAAGGCAAATATTGATGAAAGAGTAAAAAAGGCTACTGTAGCGCTTTTTACTTGTTAAAAGGCCATAGGATCAAAATGGCGCTTCTACCCAAAAATAACCCACTGGCTTTACACTTCGGTAATCAGACCGATACTCATCTATGGAGTTGTCGTATGGTGGACCGCACTGGACAAGATGGTAAATCTAAATAAGCTCATCAAAGTCCAGCGGTCAGCAGGTATGTGCATCACAGGAGCACTTCGCTCAACACCAACCGCAGCACTGGAAGTGCTTTTAAACCTAACACCTCTTGACATATTCTCCAAAATGGTGGCAGCCAACTCATGTGTGAGGCTTAGAGCCACCTCTCAATGGAACAGTAACAATACTGGACATACTACTGTTCTAGACAATTTCAGATCTATCCCAGATCGCTTAGACTATACCACCCCAAAAATGGTATTCGGTAAAAGCTTCCATGTCTCCATCTCTTCAAGATCCTCCTGAGAAGAAGAGAGACCCCTGGAAGACAATGCGGTACACTTCTATACAGACGGTTCAAAGATCGATTACGGAGTTGGAAGTGGTATCTATTCGGAACAACTGAATCTCAGTCTATCATACAGACTTCCCAATCAATGTAGTGTATTCCAGGCAGAAGTAATGGCGATTAAAGAGGCATTATCCTGGCTCAAAGAAAACGTCATATCCTGCAAGGATATACGAATCTTCTCGGACAGCCAAGCCGCTCTTAAATCTCTCGCGTCTGTCTCCACAAACTCTCTAATAGTCCACGACTGTCAATCATGTCTGAATGAGATGACGGAACAGTTTAATATTCACCTCATTTGGGTGCCGGGCCACAGAGACATTCCGGGAAATTGCAAAGCCGATGAGCTCGCCAAAAACGGAACACCACTTGCTACATGCAAATATCTTCTAAAACAATAATTTTTTAATTTAATTTATTTATTTATTTCATCAATGGACTATAGTCTGCTGATTACATTTAATATGATAAATAAGCTTACAAGATAATAATAGATATTAAAACATAGCTTTGATACAAAACAATTAATTGATTAACTAACGGTATGATTATACAGATTTACATATGATAAGTTAAAAAGTCTAATACTTGTCGTTTAAATTGATCCCTACTCACTACAATGTCGACTTCATTGCAGACGGAATTAAACAATGTCAAGGAACGCGAGATAGGCTCATTTAAGCCATAGTTGGTTCTATGATTAGACACATAAAAAAGGACACGTCTGTTCCGAAGTAATCTTTCCGGGACATAGAACTTTATTAGAGACAATAATTCCATTGAATCGATACGATTACATAAAATATCTTTAATAAATATTATGCTTTGAGTATTTCTTCTAACTTCAAGCATTTTCAAATCGATAAGTTCACATCTTGAAATATAGTTCGGCATATCATCGGTCCAATTTAGATTTCGAAGTGCGAATCTGGTAAATCTTTTCTGAATTCGTTCTATTCTTTGTACACCATTCGCATAAAATGGACTCCAAATTATAGAACAATATTCAAGATAGGGGAGAACTAATGAATTAAATAAGGTTTTAAGTGTATATACGTCTCTAAATTCTTTCGAGTTTCGTCTTATAAAACCAAGCATTGAATTACCTTTGGATACAACAAAATCTATGTGCGCTCTGAAATCCAATTTTGAATCTACAAACACACCAAGATCCTTCACCAATTCGACCCTTGAAAGTGGTTCATGATTGAAGTTATATGAATAATTTATAGCATTAATTGACCTAGTTGCACTAAAAATCTTGCATTTTAAAGAATTTAACTCTAGGTGATTGTATTCGCACCAGTTTAAGAAAAGATCAATTTCCATCTGAAAACTTAAACAATCAGTTAAAGAGCAAATGGGATAAAAAATTTTTACATCGTCAGCATACATTAAGCATTTAGATTTATGAAAGGTTAAGGGTAAGTCATTAATAAAAATGAGGAAGAGCAATGGACCAAGGTGACTTCCCTGAGGAAGACCTGAGTCAACACTAATAGGAATAGAGTAATACCCAGATATGTTAACGATTTGAAGCTCTAGAATCAACAAACGCTAGATGGTCTCAGAGTACCACCTGCCTAGCAACCAAGCAAATATGGCCAAGCATAGACTTAAAACGGTCAAAAGGCTTGATATCCCTGAGCAGACAAAATATAAGCTCTACAATTGGAGTAATAACAGGACACTGCCTCATTGGAAGACATGCTCTGAGGCTAGGGGTCTACACAAATGACTTCTGTAGAAGCTGCATGGACGAGGAGGAAGAGGAAACAGTCCAACACCTTCTATGTACATGTCCAGCACTCTCCATTAGAAGGAATAACTTTCTCGGTAATCCCTTCTTCGATAATACCAGTGAACTGGCAACGATTGACATAAAATGTCTCTCTAACTTTATTAAAAGTACAAAATGGTTTATTTAAGTTCATTACTCTCCCATGAGTAACCTCGTTGGTGGTGTCGCAATGGACCCTTGAGGTCCAAGTGAGTCAATGACATCTGTACAGCCACTCCAACCTAACCTAACCTAACCTTGGCCCTAGTTCTCAACGGACTGTTGCGCCACCCAATTTATTTATTTTATTTAATGGTTTTGGGTAATTGAAGGAAAATACGGTGTTATTTACATTTAAGGCAATTGAGTTGTAATTGGTTTGTAATTCATTACACGCTTTTTATTAATTAATAATAATAAAACAAGCAAATAAAACTTATTTTTACTAAAAAACTAAAACATTATGCAATTCAAAATAATTTCAAACGGCGATCTCCGATTAAATAGCGCGAAGTCTTCTACTTGGGTGATATATTTTAATGGTAAATAGAACTTTTATTTAAAAAAGAACTCAATAAATAATATTAATTTTAAAATTCTTTATAAAATTGGAAACTAAACTATTGGCAGAACAGTTGGTTAGCCTTCAACAGCACTAACATTTCAATGTTAGCGTCATTGAGGTCGCCGTCGAGTAGTAGCAACAGTTCCCGCAAAAGAAAACACCACTAAACATGTTAGAAAAGCCATTTAAGGGTGAACTATGTATGTACACTTCGTGTCCCATGGATAGGGACAAGCTTTTTTCGTTTTTTATTTGCCGATATTTCTTAAACCCTTAGGTCTTTCGGAAAAACCCAAATGTAGAATGAATGAGGTATGTATTAAGTTTATATAGCAAAAATTTTTGTATTAAGTTAATTATACAAGTTTTATGACGGTTTTGCCAAAGGTCATAAAAAGTGCCTGTTTTTTTTTTGTCACATGGATAGGGACAAGATCTAAATTTACCTATAAGACCCTTTTAAGTAAAGAAAACAACAAAAAATCATATGGTTTAGGTATCGTATAAATAAATAAGTTTTAGTAATGTGTGCTGCCTCCTGATTTCTAAGTTACTTCAAGTAACCTGTGGTGTATGGATTCATTGGGTGCTGTCAGATAATTGAGCGAAATTTGGACTCAGGACCGTTTAATGGCTTCAATAATCTCCGTTTTTATGTTATTGCCGTCCTCCTTTGTATAATTTTCTTGAAAGCCATCCCCACACGTTTTCCATAATGTTAAGGTCAGGAGAATATGAGGGCTATGGTAACAGGTTCACATTTTGCCCATGAATCCAGGCTTTTGTTGTCCGTGCATCGAATACAAAACTTGCACTCAGGCCTTGCCATACTTTGATAGATTGGACTATGTCTCAATGATGTGCAATGAGCAATGTTACTCCCTAGCAGTAGAAAAACTTCTAAACATCGAAGTTCCTTTGCGTGCAAAATACATTAGAACTCTGTTTGCTGAGATTACACGTATTCTTAATCATATTATGGCTGTGGGTACTCATGCTCTTGACATTGGAGCATTAACTCCTTTCTTTTGGCTATTCGAAGAACGTGAAAAGGTGATGGAATTTTACGAACGCGTTTCAGGCGCTCGTATGCATGCAGCTTATATTCGCCCAGGAGGTGTGTCCCTTGATATGCCAATTGGACTGATGGATGATATATACGAGTTCGCCTCAAAGTTTGGAGAGCGTTTAGATGAAGTTGAAGGTGTACTAACTACTAACCGTATCTGGGTGCAGCGTACTGAAGACATTGGTGTTGTAAGTGCTGAAGATGCTTTGAACTACGGGTTCAGTGGCGTTATGCTTCGTGGATCTGGTATTAAATGGGATTTGCGCAAACAACAACCTTACGATGCCTATGACCTAGTTGAATTTGATGTACCAATTGGCAGCAAAGGCGATTGTTATGATCGGTACCTGTGCTGAGTTGAAGAAATGCGACAATCTTTACGTATCATCAATCAGTGTTTGAACCAAATGCCAGCGGGTGAAATCAAGACGGATGATGCTAAGGTCACACCTCCATCCCGAGCTGAGATGAAAACTTCAATGGAAGCCCTTATTCATCATTTTAAATTGTTCACTCAGGGATATCAAGTGCCACCTGGAGCCACATATACCACCATAGAAGCGCCAAAAGGTGAATTTGGGCTATATCTGGTTGCTGATGGGTCAAGTCGTCCTTATCGTTGCAAGATAAAAGCTCCCGGATTCGCTCATTTAGCCGCTTTGGATAAGATTGGAAAAAGGCACATGTTGGTTGATATTGTGGCTATAATCGGAACTCTTGATGTTGTATTTGGAGAGATTGATCGATAAACTTATGTAAACAAAATTGATTGTTATTAATAAAGTTAATAAATCAAGTTATTGATTATTGATTATTTACTCATATATCCATAAGCCTTTGATTACCGAGTTAATTCTTGGTTATTAGAAATCAGAAATAATGATTACTTTTTGTAATATATTTCAACTTTCATTTCCATTACAAGTAATAAGTTATTGAACTTTTTTCATTACAATTAAAATTAATTGTAATTGAAAAAAAACATACATTTCCATTACTTGTAATTGTAATTGAAAAAATTAAATTGCAAATTACAAGTAATTGAAAATAGTAATGGTTTTGGGTACCCGTGGCATGATGGTTAGTGCGTTGGGCTGTCATGCCAGAGGTCTTGGGTTCGATCCCTGCCTATGCCATCTAAAGTTGTTTTCACGGGTACTGCCTCTTGCGAGGAATTGACAAATTCTCCAAGAGTAATTCTTGTCATGAAAAGTGCTTTCTCAAATTTGCCATTCGGAATCGTCTTAAAACTGTAGATCCCCTCCATCCCTGACAACAGTACTCGCACACAGGAATGGTTGAGAGTTGTAAGTCACTAGGCCCTAGTGGAAGCAGAGGGTTTCAGGGTGATTGTCTATGCTGACGACGTTGCAATATCTGTATCTGGGAACTCCCCCAAGTTCTCTCGGAACTCCTACAAAATGCCTTAAATAGGCTAACAAAATGGGCTAAGCAATGTGGCTTGGACGTCAATCCACATAAAACTGAACTAGTACTCTTTTCGAGAAGGTACAAAATTCCTCAGATTAGCCCACCCAAGATTAAAGGAATACCATTAAGCTTTTCCGACCAAGCTAAATATTTAGGCCTCATTTTAGACAAAAAACTAAATTGGAAGGCAAATATTGATGAAAGAGTAAAAAAGGCTACTGTAGCGCTTTTTACTTGTTAAAAGGCCATAGGATCAAAATGGCGCTTCTACCCAAAAATAACCCACTGGCTTTACACTTCGGTAATCAGACCGATACTCATCTATGGAGTTGTCGTATGGTGGACCGCACTGGACAAGATGGTAAATCTAAATAAGCTCATCAAAGTCCAGCGGTCAGCAGGTATGTGCATCACAGGAGCACTTCGCTCAACACCAACCGCAGCACTGGAAGTGCTTTTAAACCTAACACCTCTTGACATATTCTCCAAAATGGTGGCAGCCAACTCATGTGTGAGGCTTAGAGCCACCTCTCAATGGAACAGTAACAATACTGGACATACTACTGTTCTAGACAATTTCAGATCTATCCCAGATCGCTTAGACTATACCACCCCAAAAATGGTATTCGGTAAAAGCTTCCATGTCTCCATCCCTTCAAGATCCTCCTGAGAAGAAGAGAGACCCCTGGAAGACAATGCGGTACACTTCTATACAGACGGTTCAAAGATCGATTACGGAGTTGGAAGTGGTATCTATTCGGAACAACTGAATCTCAGTCTATCATACAGACTTCCCAATCAATGTAGTGTATTCCAGGCAGAAGTAATGGCGATTAAAGAGGCATTATCCTGGCTCAAAGAAAACGTTATATCCTGCAAGGATATACGAATCTTCTCGGACAGCCAAGCCGCTCTTAAATCTCTCGCGTCTGTCTCCACAAACTCTCTAATAGTCCACGACTGTCAATCATGTCTGAATGAGATGACGGAACAGTTTAATATTCACCTCATTTGGGTGCCGGGCCACAGAGACATTCCGGGAAATTGCAAAGCCGATGAGCTCGCCAAAAACGGAACACCACTTGCTACATGCAAATATCTTCTAAAACAATAATTTTTTAATTTAATTTATTTATTTATTTCATCAATGGACTATAGTCTGCTGATTACATTTAATATGATAAATAAGCTTACAAGATAATAATAGATATTAAAACATAGCTTTGATACAAAACAATTAATTGATTAACTAACGGTATGATTATACAGATTTACATATGATAAGTTAAAAAGTCTAATACTTGTCGTTTAAATTGATCCCTACTCACTACAATGTCGACTTCATTGCAGACGGAATTAAACAATGTCAAGGAACGCGAGATAGGCTCATTTAAGCCATAGTTCGTTCTATGATTAGACACATAAAAAAGGACACGTCTGTTCCGAAGTAATCTTTCCGGGACATAGAACTTTATTAGAGACAATAATTCCATTGAATCGATACGATTACATAAAATATCTTTAATAAATATTATGCTTTGAGTATTTCTTCTAACTTCAAGCATTTTCAAATCGATAAGTTCACATCTTGAAATATAGTTCGGCATATCATCGGTCCAATTTAGATTTCGAAGTGCGAATCTGGTAAATCTTTTCTGAATTCGTTCTATTCTTTGTACACCATTCGCATAAAATGGACTCCAAATTATAGAACAATATTCAAGATAGGGGAGAACTAATGAATTAAATAAGGTTTTAAGTGTATATACGTCTCTAAATTCTTTCGAGTTTCGTCTTATAAAACCAAGCATTGAATTACCTTTGGATACAACAAAATCTATGTGCGCTCTGAAATCCAATTTTGAATCTACAAACACACCAAGATCCTTCACCAATTCGACCCTTGAAAGTGGTTCATGATTGAAGTTATATGAATAATTTATAGCATTAATTGACCTAGTTGCACTAAAAATCTTGCATTTTAAAGAATTTAACTCTAGGTGATTGTATTCGCACCAGTTTAAGAAAAGATCAATTTCCATCTGAAAACTTAAACAATCAGTTAAAGAGCAAATGGGATAAAAAATTTTTACATCGTCAGCATACATTAAGCATTTAGATTTATGAAAGGTTAAGGGTAAGTCATTAATAAAAATGAGGAAGAGCAATGGACCAAGGTGACTTCCCTGAGGAAGACCTGAGTCAACACTAATAGGAATAGAGTAATACCCAGATATGTTAACGATTTGAAGCTCTAGAATCAACAAACGCTAGATGGTCTCAGAGTACCACCTGCCTAGCAACCAAGCAAATATGGCCAAGCATAGACTTAAAACGGTCAAAAGGCTTGATATCCCTGAGCAGACAAAATATAAGCTCTACAATTGGAGTAATAACAGGACACTGCCTCATTGGAAGACATGCTCTGAGGCTAGGGGTCTACACAAATGACTTCTGTAGAAGCTGCATGGACGAGGAGGAAGAGGAAACAGTCCAACACCTTCTATGTACATGTCCAGCACTCTCCATTAGAAGGAATAACTTTCTCGGTAATCCCTTCTTCGATAATACCAGTGAACTGGCAACGATTGACATAAAATGTCTCTCTAACTTTATTAAAAGTACAAAATGGTTTATTTAAGTTCATTACTCTCCCATGAGTAACCTCGTTGGTGTTGTCGCAATGGACCCTTGAGGTCCAAGTGAGTCAATGACATCTGTACAGCCACTCCAACCTAACCTAACCTAACCTTGGCCCTAGTTCTCAACGGACTGTTGCGCCACCCAATTTATTTATTTTATTTAATGGTTTTGGGTAATTGAAGGAAAATACGGTGTTATTTACATTTAAGGCAATTGAGTTGTAATTGGTTTGTAATTCATTACACGCTTTTTATTAATTAATAATAATAAAACAAGCAAATAAAACTTATTTTTACTAAAAAACTAAAACATTATGCAATTCAAAATAATTTCAAACGGCGATCTCCGATTAAATAGCGCGAAGTCTTCTACTTGGGTGATATATTTTAATGGTAAATAGAACTTTTATTTAAAAAAAAACTCAATAAATAATATTAATTTTAAAATTCTTTATAAAATTGGAAACTAAACTATTGGCAGAACAGTTGGTTAGCCTTCAACAGCACTAACATTTCAATGTTAGCGTCATTGAGGTCGCCGTCGAGTAGTAGCAACAGTTCCCGCAAAAGAAAACACCACTAAACATGTTAGAAAAGCCATTTAAGGGTGAACTATGTATGTACACTTCGTGTCCCATGGATAGGGACAAGCTTTTTTCGTTTTTTATTTGCCGATATTTCTTAAACCCTTAGGTCTTTCGGAAAAACCCAAATGTAGAATGAATGAGGTATGTATTAAGTTTATATAGCAAAAATTTTTGTATTAAGTTAATTATACAAGTTTTATGACGGTTTTGCCAAAGGTCATAAAAAGTGCCTGTTTTTTTTTTGTCACATGGATAGGGACAAGATCTAAATTTACCTATAAGACCCTTTTAAGTAAAGAAAACAACAAAAAATCATATGGTTTAGGTATCGTATATACTGGTTTTATTGAATGGATTCAAATAAGTTTTAGTAATGTGTGCTGCCTCCTGATTTCTAAGTTACTTCAAGTAACCTGTGGTGTATGGATTCATTGGGTGCTGTCAGATAATTGAGCGAAATTTGGACTCAGGACCGTTTAATGGCTTCAATAATCTCCGTTTTTATGTTATTGCCGTCCTCCTTTGTATAATTTTCTTGAAAGCCATCCCCACACGTTTTCCATAATGTTAAGGTCAGGAGAATATGAGGGCTATGGTAACAGGTTCACATTTTGCCCATGAATCCAGGCTTTTGCTGTCCGTGCGGTATGAATTGGTGCATTATCTTGTTGGAATACGATTTTTAAGTGATTACCGTCATTTTAGAGCTTTGACAGCTCCACTGTCCCGTAACAGGTGATTGCTCTAAATTCCATTACACCGCCTCCTTTGCAGTACCGTTTTCAAGATAGATTTCTTCCTTTTTTTAATTATGAAAATAGCAACTATATCCATCTGAACTCCGAATATGTCGTAGTTAACCCAGTGAAGGTATTCACTTAGTTTTTGAACCTAACGCTGTTGATACCACCGTTAATCCCATCTCGGGAATTCCTCCACTGCCGTCTGGATGAAAGGAGAGATACCTTAGTAGAAAAACCTCGCACCCTCTCTCGTTCGCTACTCCCAATAACTTTATACTTCCCCATATATGTATATATATATGTAGGTATATCTATCGAAAAAATCCTAGAACAAAAGAAGTTAAAAAGGCTTACCTTCAGGTTATTCTTCAAAATCTCAAGGAGAACTTCTTTTGCTTAAGGATTTGTATCATCAAATTTAAAACTAATAACGCAATTAGTAGCACCGTTAAATGAAGAATTCAATATCATTTGCGTGAGTCAAACCATTCGGGAAAAAACAATTTAATTTCGTCTCAAAACAACCCTAATTAGCTAAAATCAGAACAAATAGTAACATGTTGTCATTTTTTTTTATTTCTTATATTCACGTCTTGTTAAGAGGGCGCTATAAATAATTTTTATTTTTAACCTAAAAAAATTCGAATTTATTCTTGAAATTGAGGATGATAACATCCCTCTAGACAAATTTGTGTGGAAAAACTATGTTTTCCTATTGCAATCGCTAAACAACGAAGAAATAAATGCAATTAAAAGAACTGTTAATTAGTCGGATTATGGCTATGACCAAAGAGAAATATATTTACCCAGATAACCGACTGGTACCCGTCTTGACGGAAACAATCACAAAACAAATAAGCTGTATTCTACCAACTTCAGTCACAACATGGTTTGTGCTCTAACACCAAACTTATCCTCACATCCATTATCCTCACACTGAAATCGTCATTCCGGGCGCTTCGCTTTTCTGGACAGAAAACTGCCGAAGGAAGGTATATTGAAGTGTTTGCTTAGTTAAATCAATTAACCCAGCTTGTCGACGAGTCAACTGGAATACCTGACATTGCAGACAATCCGATAACACGACCCTCCCCCCCCTCCCAAACATAGTATTACATCATTTTTAGCTTTATGTCAGTCATAAATGCTTGACGTAAACATTTTCAGTGGCATTTACAAAATCATAGTCATTTTTGAACACTATCACTTCCAATTGGATTCAAGTTGCTCTGATAACTAATTTTTAATTTTCGCTAAAATGTATGACAGCTACTATCCCTATAATCGTGGTTTATATCCATGTCACTAAGTTCAGTCTTTCCTTGGCCTTTTTACAATTTATAAATTTTACACTTTCATTTTTCCAATCTCTGAATGTGTGACCCCCTTCTCCCCATTTTGCACATACATACATGGCAACTATATTTACAATGCGTGGATGTATGGTTGCAACCCCAACACTCAATCTCAATATTTTGCATCTAACCCATTCAATGTTTACGTTCTTCAAGTCCATAACATTGTCAAAATCTTTTACGTCTATTTCGATATTAATTTGTTACAATAATTAAGTTCACAAACTTTTAGTTTTCATTAGTATTCTGGCGGATGAATTTAGTTTCCGGACGATTTTTTTTTAATATCCGGACACAAGAATTTTTGATGAAGTTGTAATCGTTGTAATAAGTGGGTATATTTTGTTAGGTTTTGTAAATAGGTACACTTTGACAATATGTATATGTTTAATATTAAAAACTGTGTTTTAAATATCTACGCCATTCAATGCGAGGAACGTTGATACATGATCGTACAACGAAGAATAAACCAGGGTTTAGAATTTTTGAATTAAAAAAATCATTAAGTCATAAATCTGTAGATGACTTCTGAGTAAAAATAATTTAATTCACAAGTTAATTAGTGACTTGTTAATTTAAAAAATTTAATTTACTGTGAATTATGTAGAATTATTACACTTGCTATAAATTAACTTTATTATATTCAATCAAAAATATCGAATAACTTAAATATTTGTTTGTCAATATTTTTTTTATGAATTACTTCTGAAATAATTCTACTGCTGTGCTGTTGTTTTTCATCGAACAGTAAATTGTTTATACTTACTTTACTTACTTTTACTTTAGTTGGCGCTACAGCTCATTGTGCTCCTAACTTTCGCCAGCTTACTCTAGCCATCTGCCTCCAGTTTCGAATACCAAGTTGACGTGCGTCGGCCTCAACTTGGTCACTCCACCGGAGATGAGGCCTGCCTCTGCTTCTTGTTCCCTCAGGCTAGGCGTTGAATACCTTACGGGCTTAAGCTTCGATGTTCATTCGCTCGACATGCCCTAGCCATCTTAAGCGTTGAACACGCAGTTTTTTAAACAGTGGCAAGTCGCTGTACAGCTCGTATAACTCCTGATTAAATCGTCTCCGCCAGATGTTACTTTGCTCTGTCGACATAAACCTGACTATAGATCGTACAAATTGTTTATACTATTCTCTTGTATATACCTGAATTGTTTCAATTGAATTCAATTGAATTTCAATTGAATCTTGGGTAGTTAAAAGGTTATGGGCCCAGTAGATTGTTATCTTTTGTCATCACCCTTTTACCTTCATATACTTGGATGGTAACGGCTGGGTGGTTGTCGGCAAATGTTGGGAACGTTTGGGTCTGCTTGCAAGGTATTCTGCAATTCCGTTAGACTATCGTGGCCATTACTCCTCCTGCTGTCTCGATACCCAATGACAATGGAGCAACATCAACAAGAAGAACATCACTACTCTTGTCACCACTCAGAATGGCTGCTTGTACGGCAGCTCCATAGCTTACCGCTTCATCGGGATTGATCGACAGATTCAATGATTTTCCACAGAAGAACGACTGCAAGAGATTCTGTACTTTAGGAATTCTGGTTGAACCTTCCACAAGGAAGATGTCGTGAATTTGCGTTTGTCCATTTTAGCGTCATTCAATGCTCTCTCCACGGAACAGATGAGCGCACAGCTCTTCAAAGCGAGCTCGTGTCACTCTCATATAGAAGTCAACTCCCTCAAACAGGGAATCGATTTCAATAGCGGCCTCTGTGCTGGATGACAGTGTTTGTTTAGTTCTTTCCGCAGCTGTTCTTAAACGACGAAGAGCTCGTGGATTCGAACGAAGGTCTTTTATGTACTTTCGTTTGAACTCCTCTGCCAGATTCAAGTATACTAGTATAGAAGTTAAGCCGTGAAAATAAGTTTATTCAATTTCGCATTTAAGGGTAATAATTTGTATGATAAACGATTAACATTTAGAGTAAGTGTTGTAAACAAGCGATTAAAACTATTATATAATAAAATGTTTAAATTATAGAACAAGTTTATCAGTTATTAAAAACAACTTACATAACGTGTGGTTACTTGAATAAAAAGAATGAAGGTTTTGTCTGCTATCAATGGTATTGGGAGGAGGGCGGCTATGTGTGCTGTCTTAAAGCCAATAAGTAAGAGTACTGCTGCTGCCAATGCATGTTACCAATACCGAAATGCTGCAACATGGTATCCTGATCCTGAATTTTTTAAGCAGTTTAGTGGTCCCGTAATGTACCCGAATGAAGCCACTGCTGCGTTTAAGCTACCTCCCTGAAACAGTCAAATGTCGCCAGTGGAGAAAACTGTTCGTAACTTAACCCTTAATTTTGGACCCCAACATCCAGCAGCTCATGGTGTTTTACGTTTGGTTTTAGAACTCGATGGCGAATCTGTTGTACGCGCTGATCCGCATATTGGTTTATTGCACCGTGGAACTGAAAAATTAATCGAATACAAAACTTGCACTCAGGCCTTGCCATACTTTGATAGATTGGACTATGTCTCAATGATGTGCAATGAGCAATGTTACTCCCTAGCAGTAGAAAAACTTCTAAACATCGAAGTTCCTTTGCGTGCAAAATACATTAGAACTCTGTTTGCTGAGATTACACGTATTCTTAATCATATTATGGTTGTGGGTACTCATGCTCTTGACATTGGAGCATTAACTCCTTTCTTTTGGCTATTCGAAGAACGTGAAAAGGTGATGGAATTTTACGAACGCGTTTCAGGCGCTCGTATGCATGCAGCTTATATTCGCCCAGGAGGTGTGTCCCTTGATATGCCAATTGGACTGATGGATGATATATACGAGTTCGCCTCAAAGTTTGGAGAACGTTTAGATGAAGTTGAAGGTGTACTAACTACTAACCGTATCTGGGTGCAGCGTACTGAAGACATTGGTGTTGTAAGTGCTGAAGATGCTTTGAACTACGGGTTCAGTGGCGTTATGCTTCGTGGATCTGGTATTAAATGGGATTTGCGCAAACAACAACCTTACGATGCCTATGACCTAGTTGAATTTGATGTACCAATTGGCAGCAAAGGCGATTGTTATGATCGGTACCTGTGCTGAGTTGAAGAAATGCGACAATCTTTACGTATCATCAATCAGTGTTTGAACCAAATGCCAGCGGGTGAAATCAAGACGGATGATGCTAAGGTCACACCTCCATCCCGAGCTGAGATGAAAACTTCAATGGAAGCCCTTATTCATCATTTTAAATTGTTCACTCAGGGATATCAAGTGCCACCTGGAGCCACATATACCACCATAGAAGCGCCAAAAGGTGAATTTGGGCTATATCTGGTTGCTGATGGGTCAAGTCGTCCTTATCGTTGCAAGATAAAAGCTCCCGGATTCGCTCATTTAGCCGCTTTGGATAAGATTGGAAAAAGGCACATGTTGGTTGATATTGTGGCTATAATCGGAACTCTTGATGTTGTATTTGGAGAGATTGATCGATAAACTTATGTAAACAAAATTGATTGTTATTAATAAAGTTAATAAATCAAGTTATTGATTATTGATTATTTACTCATATATCCATAAGCCTTTGATTACCGAGTTAATTCTTGGTTATTAGAAATCAGAAATAATGATTACTTTTTGTAATATATTTCAACTTTCATTTCCATTACAAGTAATAAGTTATTGAACTTTTTTCATTACAATTAAAATTAATTGTAATTGAAAAAAAACATACATTTCCATTACTTGTAATTGTAATTGAAAAAATTAAATTGCAAATTACAAGTAATTGAAAATAGTAATGGTTTTGGGTACCCGTGGCATGATGGTTAGTGCGTTGGGCTGTCATGCCAGAGGTCTTGGGTTCGATCCCTGCCTATGCCATCTAAAGTTGTTTTCACGGGTACTGCCTCTTGCGAGGAATTGACAAATTCTCCAAGAGTAATTCTTGTCAGGAAAAGTGCTTTCTCAAATTTGCCATTCGGAATCGTCGTTGAGAGTTGTAAGTCACTAGGCCCTAGTGGAAGCAGAGGGTTTCAGGGTGATTGCCTATGCTGACGACGTTGCAATATCTGTATCTGGGAACTCCCCCAAGTTCTCTCGGAACTCCTACAAAATGCCTTAAATAGGCTAACAAAATGGGCTAAGCAATGTGGCTTGGACGTCAATCCACATAAAACTGAACTAGTACTCTTTTCGAGAAGGTACAAAATTCCTCAGATTAGCCCACCCAAGATTAAAGGAATACCATTAAGCTTTTCCGACCAAGTTAAATATTTAGGCCTCATTTTAGACAAAAAACTAAATTGGAAGGCAAATATTGATGAAAGAGTAAAAAAGGCTACTGTAGCGCTTTTTACTTGTTAAAAGGCCATAGGATCAAAATGGCGCTTCTACCCAAAAATAACCCACTGGCTTTACACTTCGGTAATCAGACCGATACTCATCTATGGAGTTGTCGTATGGTGGACCGCACTGGACAAGATGGTAAATCTAAATAAGCTCATCAAAGTCCAGCGGTCAGCAGGTATGTGCATCACAGGAGCACTTCGCTCAACACCAACCGCAGCACTGGAAGTGCTTTTAAACCTAACACCTCTTGACATATTCTCCAAAATGGTGGCAGCCAACTCATGTGTGAGGCTTAGAGCCACCTCTCAATGGAACAGTAACAATACTGGACATACTACTGTTCTAGACAATTTCAGATCTATCCCAGATCGCTTAGACTATACCACCCCAAAAATGGTATTCGGTAAAAGCTTCCATGTCTCCATCCCTTCAAGATCCTCCTGAGAAGAAGAGAGACCCCTGGAAGACAATGCGGTACACTTCTATACAGACGGTTCAAAGACCGATTACGGAGTTGGAAGTGGTATCTATTCGGAACAACTGAATCTCAGTCTATCATACAGACTTCCCAATCAATGTAGTGTATTCCAGGCAGAAGTAATGGCGATTAAAGAGGCATTATCCTGGCTCAAAGAAAACGTTATATCCTGCAAGGATATACGAATCTTCTCGGACAGCCAAGCCGCTCTTAAATCTCTCGCGTCTGTCTCCACAAACTCTCTAATAGTCCACGGCTGTCAATCATCTCTGAATGAGATGACGGAACAGTGTAATATTCACCTCATTTGGGTGCCGGGCCACAGAGACATTCCGGGAAATTGCAAAGCCGATGAGCTCGCCAAAAACGGAACACCACTTGCTACATGCAAATATCTTCTAAAACAATAATTTTTTAATTTAATTTATTTATTTATTTCATCAATGGACTATAGTCTGCTGATTACATTTAATATGATAAATAAGCTTACAAGATAATAATAGATATTAAAACATAGCTTTGATACAAAACAATTAATTGATTAACTAACGGTATGATTATACAGATTTACATATGATAAGTTAAAAAGTCTAATACTTGTCGTTTAAATTGATCCCTACTCACTACAATGTCGACTTCATTGCAGACGGAATTAAACAATGTCAAGGAACGCGAGATAGGCTCATTTAAGCCATAGTTGGTTCTATGATTAGACACATAAAAAAGGACACGTCTGTTCCGAAGTAATCTTTCCGGGACATAGAACTTTATTAGAGACAATAATTCCATTGAATCGATACGATTACATAAAATATCTTTAATAAATATTATGCTTTGAGTATTTCTTCTAACTTCAAGCATTTTCAAATCGATAAGTTCACATCTTGAAATATAGTTCGGCATATCATCGGTCCAATTTAGATTTCGAAGTGCGAATCTGGTAAATCTTTTCTGAATTCGTTCTATTCTTTGTACACCATTCGCATAAAATGGACTCCAAATTATAGAACAATATTCAAGATAGGGGAGAACTAATGAATTAAATAAGGTTTTAAGTGTATATACGTCTCTAAATTCTTTCGAGTTTCGTCTTATAAAACCAAGCATTGAATTACCTTTGGATACAACAAAATCTATGTGCGCTCTGAAATCCAATTTTGAATCTACAAACACACCAAGATCCTTCACCAATTCGACCCTTGAAAGTGGTTCATGATTGAAGTTATATGAATAATTTATAGCATTAATTGACCTAGTTGCACTAAAAATCTTGCATTTTAAAGAATTTAACTCTAGGTGATTGTATTCGCACCAGTTTAAGAAAAGATCAATTTCCATCTGAAAACTTAAACAATCAGTTAAAGAGCAAATGGGATAAAAAATTTTTACATCGTCAGCATACATTAAGCATTTAGATTTATGAAAGGTTAAGGGTAAGTCATTAATAAAAATGAGGAAGAGCAATGGACCAAGGTGACTTCCCTGAGGAAGACCTGAGTCAACACTAATAGGAATAGAGTAATACCCAGATATGTTAACGATTTGAAGCTCTAGAATCAACAAACGCTAGATGGTCTCAGAGTACCACCTGCCTAGCAACCAAGCAAATATGGCCAAGCATAGACTTAAAACGGTCAAAAGGCTTGATATCCCTGAGCAGACAAAATATAAGCTCTACAATTGGAGTAATAACAGGACACTGCCTCATTGGACGAGGAGGAAGAGGAAACATTCCAACACCTTCTATGTACATGTCCAGCACTCTCCATTAGAAGGAATAACTTTCTCGGTAATCCCTTCTTCGATAATACCAGTGAACTGGCAACGATTGACATAAAATGTCTCTCTAACTTTATTAAAAGTACAAAATGGTTTATTTAAGTTCATTACTCTCCCATGAGTAACCTCGTTGGTGGTGTCGCAATGGACCCTTGAGGTCCAAGTGAGTCAATGACATCTGTACAGCCACTCCAACCTAACCTAACCTAACCTTGGCCCTAGTTCTCAACGGACTGTTGCGCCACCCAATTTATTTATTTTATTTAATGGTTTTGGGTAATTGAAGGAAAATACGGTGTTATTTACATTTAAGGCAATTGAGTTGTAATTGGTTTGTAATTCATTACACGCTTTTTATTAATTAATAATAATAAAACAAGCAAATAAAACTTATTTTTACTAAAAAACTAAAACATTATGCAATTCAAAATAATTTCAAACGGCGATCTCCGATTAAATAGCTCGAAGTCTTCTACTTGGGTGATATATTTTAATGGTAAATAGAACTTTTATTTAAAAAAAAAACTCAATAAATAATATTAATTTTAAAATTCTTTATAAAATTGGAAACTAAACTATTGGCAGAACAGTTGGTTAGCCTTCAACAGCACTAACATTTCAATGTTAGCGTCATTGAGGTCGCCGTCGAGTAGTAGCAACAGTTCCCGCAAAAGAAAACACCACTAAACATGTTAGAAAAGCCATTTAAGGGTGAACTATGTATGTACACTTCGTGTCCCATGGATAGGGACAAGCTTTTTTCGTTTTTTATTTGCCGATATTTCTTAAACCCTTAGGTCTTTCGGAAAAACCCAAATGTAGAATGAATGAGGTATGTATTAAGTTTATATAGCAAAAATTTTTGTATTAAGTTATTTATACAAGTTTTATGACGGTTTTGCCAAAGGTCATAAAAAGTGCCTGTTTTTTTTTGTCACATGGATAGGGACAAGATCTAAATTTACCTATAAGACCCTTTTAAGTAAAGAAAACAACAAAAAATCATATGGTTTAGGTATCGTATATACTGGTTTTATTGAATGGATTCAAATAAGTTTTAGTAATGTGTGCTGCCTCCTGATTTCTAAGTTACTTCAAGTAACCTGTGGTGTATGGATTCATTGGGTGCTGTCAGATAATTGAGCGAAATTTGGACTCAGGACCGTTTAATGGCTTCAATAATCTCCGTTTTTATGTTATTGCCGTCCTCCTTTGTATAATTTTCTTGAAAGCCATCCCCACACGTTTTCCATAATGTTAAGGTCAGGAGAATATGAGGGCTATGGTAACAGGTTCACATTTTGCCCATGAATCCAGGCTTTTGTTGTCCGTGCGGTATGAATTGGTGCATTATCTTGTTGGAATACGATTTTTAAGTGATTACCGTCATTTTAGAGCTTTGACAGCTCCACTGTCCCGTAACAGGTGATTGCTCTAAATTCCATTACACCGCCTCCTTTGCAGTACCGTTTTCAAGATAGATTTCTTCCTTTTTTTAATTATGAAAATAGCAACTATATCCATCTGAACTCCGAATATGTCGTAGTTAACCCAGTGAAGGTATTCACTTAGTTTTTGAACCTAACGCTGTTGATACCACCGTTAATCCCATCTCGGGAATTCCTCCACTGCCGTCTGGATGAAAGGAGAGATACCTTAGTAGAAAAACCTCGCACCCTCTCTCGTTCGCTACTCCCAATAACTTTATACTTCCCCATATATGTATATATATATGTAGGTATATCTATCGAAAAAATCCTAGAACAAAAGAAGTTAAAAAGGCTTACCTTCAGGTTATTCTTCAAAATCTCAAGGAGAACTTCTTTTGCTTAAGGATTTGTATCATCAAATTTAAAACTAATAACGCAATTAGTAGCACCGTTAAATGAAGAATTCAATACCATTTGCGTGAGTCAAACCATTCGGGAAAAAACAATTTACTTTCGTCTCAAAACAACCCTAATTAGCTAAAATCAGGACAAATAGTAACATGTTGTCATTTTTTTTTATTTCTTATATTCACGTCTTGTTAAGAGGGCGCTATAAATAATTTTTATTTTTAACCTAAAAAAATTCGAATTTATTCTTGAAATTGAGGATGATAACATCCCTCTAGACAAATTTGTGTGGAAAAACTATGTTTTCCTATTGCAATCGCTAAACAACGAAGAAATAAATGCAATTAAAAGAACTGTTAATTAGTCGGATTATGGCTATGACCAAAGAGAAATATATTTACCCAGATAACCGACTGGTACCCGTCTTGACGGAAACAATCACAAAACAAATAAGCTGTATTCTACCAACTTCAGTCACAACATGGTTTGTGCTCTAACACCAAACTTATCCTCACATCCATTATCCTCACACTGAAATCGTCATTCCGGGCGCTTCGCTTTTCTGGACAGAAAACTGCCGAAGGAAGGTATATTGAAGTGTTTGCTTAGTTAAATCAATTAACCCAGCTTGTCGACGAGTCAACTGGAATACCTGACATTGCAGACAATCCGATAACACGACCCTCCCCCCTCCCAAACATAGTATTACATCATTTTTAGCTTTATGTCAGTCATAAATGCTTGACGTAAACATTTTCAGTGGCATTTACAAAATCATAGTCATTTTTGAACACTATCACTTCCAATTGGATTCAAGTTGCTCTGATAACTAATTTTTAATTTTCGCTAAAATGTATGACAGCAACTATCCCTATAATCGTGGTTTATATCCATGTCACTAAGTTCAGTCTTTCCTTGGCCTTTTTACAATTTATAAATTTTACACTTTCATTTTTCCAATCTCTGAATGTGTGACCCCCTTCTCCCCATTTTGCACATACATACATGGCAACTATATTTACAATGCGTGGATGTATGGTTGCAACCCCAACACTCAATCTCAATATTTTGCATCTAACCCATTCAATGTTTACGTTCTTCAAGTCCATAACATTGTCAAAATCTTTTACGTCTATTTCGATATTAATTTGTTACAATAATTAAGTTCACAAACTTTTAGTTTTCATTAGTATTCTGGCGGATGAATTTAGTTTCCGGACGATTTTTTTTTAATATCCGGACACAAGAATTTTTGATGAAGTTGTAATCGTTGTAATAAGTGGGTATATTTTGTTAGGTTTTGTAAATAGGTACACTTTGACAATATGTATATGTTTAATATTAAAAACTGTGTTTTAAATATCTACGCCATTCAATGCGAGGAACGTTGATACATGATCGTACAACGAAGAATAAACCAGGGTTTAGAATTTTTGAATTAAAAAAATCATTAAGTCATAAATCTGTAGATGACTTCTGAGTAAAAATAATTTAATTCACAAGTTAATTAGTGACTTGTTAATTTAAAAAATTTAATTTACTGTGAATTATGTAGAATTATTACACTTGCTATAAATTAACTTTATTATATTCAATCAAAAATATCGAATAACTTAAATATTTGTTTGTCAATATTTTTTTTTATGAATTACTTCTGAAATAATTCTACTGCTGTGCTGTTGTTTTTCATCGAACAGTAAATTGTTTATACTTACTTTACTTACTTTTACTTTAGTTGGCGCTACAGCTCATTGTGCTCCTAACTTTCGCCAGCTTACTCTAGCCATCTGCCTCCAGTTTCGAATACCAAGTTGACGTGCGTCGGCCTCAACTTGGTCACTCCACCGGAGATGAGGCCTGCCTCTGCTTCTTGTTCCCTCAGGCTAGGCGTTGAATACCTTACGGGCTGAAGCTTCGATGTTCATTCGCTCGACATGCCCTAGCCATCTTAAGCGTTGAACACGCAGTTTTTTAAACAGTGGCAAGTCGCTGTACAGCTCGTATAACTCCTGATTAAATCGTCTCCGCCAGATGTTACTTTGCTCTGTCGACATAAACCTGACTATAGATCGTACAAATTGTTTATACTATTCTCTTATATATACCTGAATTGTTTCAATTGAATTCAATTGAATTTCAATTGAATCTTGGGTAGTTAAAAGGTTATGGGCCCAGTAGATTGTTATCTTTTGTCATCACCCTTTTACCTTCATATACTTGGATGGTAACGGCTGGGTGGTTGTCGGCAAATGTTGGGAACGTTTGGGTCTGCTTGCAAGGTATTCTGTAATTCCGTTCGACTATCGTGGCCATTACTCCTCCTGCTGTCTCGATACCCAATGACAATGGAGCAACATCAACAAGAAGAACATCACTACTCTTGTCACCACTCAGAATGGCTGCTTGTACGGCAGCTCCATAGCTCACCGCTTCATCGGGATTGATCGACAGATTCAATGATTTTCCACAAAAGAACGACTGCAAGAGATTCTGTACTTTAGGAATTCTGGTTGAACCTTCCACATGGACGATGTCGTGAATTTGCGTTTGTCCATTTTAGCGTCATTCAATGCTCTCTCCACGGAACAGATGAGCGCACAGCTCTTCAAAGCGAGCTCGTATCACTCTCGTATAGAAGTTAACTCCCTCAAATAGGGAATTGATTTCAATAGCGGCCTCTGTGCTGGATGACAGTGTTCGCTTAGCTTTTTCCGCAGCTGTTCTTAAACGACGAAGAGCTCGTGGATTCGAACGAAGGTCTTTTATGTACTTTCGCTTGAACTCCTCTGCCAGATTCAAGTATACTAGTATAGAAGTTAAGCCGTGAAAATAAGTTTATTCAATTTCGCATTTAAGGGTAATAATTTGTATGATAAACGATTAACATTTAGAGTAAGTGTTGTAAACAAGCGATTAAAACTATTATATAATAAAATGATTAAATTATAGAACAAGTTTATCAGTTATTAAAAACAACTTACATAACGTGTGGTTACTTGAATAAAAAGAATGAAGGTTTTGCCTGCTATCAATGGCATTGGGAGGAGGGCGGCTATGTGTGCTGTCTTAAAGCCAATAAGTAAGAGTACTGCTGCTGCCAATGCATGTTACCAATACCGAAATGCTGCAACATGGTATCCTGATCCTGAATTTTTTAAGCAGTTTAGTGGTCCCGTAATGTACCCGAATGAAGCCACTGCTGCGTTTAAGCTACCTCCCTGAAACAGTCAAATGTCGCCAGTGGAGAAAACTGTTCGTAACTTAACCCTTAATTTTGGACCCCAACATCCAGCAGCTCATGGTGTTTTACGTTTGGTTTTAGAACTCGATGGCGAATCTGTTGTACGCGCTGATCCGCATATTGGTTTATTGCACCATGGAACTGAAAAATTAATCGAATACAAAACTTACACTCAGGCCTTGCCATACTTTGATAGATTGGACTATGTCTCAATGATGTGCAATGAGCAATGTTACTCCCTAGCAGTAGAAAAACTTCTAAACATCGAAGTTCCTTTGCGTGCAAAATACATTAGAACTCTGTTTGCTGAGATTACACGTATTCTTAATCATATTATGGTTGTGGGTACTCATGCTCTTGACATTGGAGCATTAACTCCTTTCTTTTGGCTATTCGAAGAACGTGAAAAGATGATGGAATTTTACGAACGCGTTTCAGGCGCTCGTATGCATGCAGCTTATATTCGCCCAAGAGGTGTGTCCCTTGATATGAAAATTGGACTGATGGATGATATATACGAGTTCGCCTCAAAATTTGGAGAACGTTTAGATGAAGTTGAAGATGTACTAACTACTAACCGTATCTGGGTGCAGCGTACTGAAGACATTGGTGTTGTAAGTGCTGAAGATGCTTTGAACTACGGGTTCAGTGGCGTTATGCTTCGTGCATCTGGTATTAAATGGGATTTGCGCAAACAACAACCTTACGATGCCTATGACCTAGTTGAATTTGATGTACCAATTGGCAGCAAAGGCGATTGTTATGATCGGTACCTGTGCTGAGTTGAAGAAATGCGACAATCTTTACGTATCATCAATCAGTGTTTGAACCAAATGCCAGCGGGTGAAATCAAGACGGATGATGCTAAAGTCACACCTCCATCCCGAGCTGAGATGAAAACTTCAATGGAAGCCCTTATTCATCATTTTAAATTGTTCACTCAGGGATATCAAGTTCCACCTGGAGCCACATATACCGCCATAGAAGCGCCAAAAGGTGAATTTGGGCTTTATCTGGTTGCTGATGGGTCAAGTCGTCCTTATCGTTGCAAGATAAAAGCTCCCGGATTCGCTCATTTAGCCGCTTTGGATAAGATTGGAAAAAGGCACATGTTGGTTGATATTGTGGCTATAATCGGAACTCTTGATGTTGTATTTGGAGAGATTGATCGGTAAACTTATGTAAACAAAATTGATTGTTATTAATAAAGTTAATAAACCAAGTTATTGATTATTGATTATTTACTCATATATGCATAAGCCTTTGATTACCGAGTTAATTCTTGGTTATTAGAAATCAGAAATAATGATTACTTTTTGTAATATATTTCAACTTTCATTTCCATTACAAGTAATAAGTTATTGAACTTTTTTCATTACAATTAAAATTAATTGTAATTGAAAAAAAACATACATTTCCATTACTTGTAATTGTAATTGAAAAAATTAAATTGCAAATTACAAGTAATTGAAAATAGTAATGGTTTTGGGTACCCGTGGCATGATGGTTAGTGCGTTGGGTTGTCATGCCAGAGGTCTTGGGTTCGATCCCTGCCTATACCATTTAAAGTTGTTTTCACGGGTACTGCCTCTTGCGAGGAATTGACAAATTCTCCAAGAGTAATTCTTGTCATAAAAAGTGCTTTCTCAAATTTGCCATTCGGAATCGTCTTAAAACTGTAGATCCCCTCCATCCCTGACAACAGTACTCGCACACAGGAATGGTTGAGAGTTGTAAGTCACTAGGCTCTAGTGGAAGCAGAGAGTTTCATAGTGATTGCCTATGCTTACGACGTTGCAATATCTGTATCTGGGAAACACCCCCAAGTTCTCTCGGAACTCCTACAAAATGCCTTAAATAGGCTAACAAAATGGGCTTGGACGTCAATCCACATAAAACTGAACTAGTACTCTTTTCGAGAAGGTACAAAATACCTCAGATTAGCCCACCCAAGATTAAAGGAATACCATTAAGCTTTTCCGACCAAGCTAAATATTTAGGCCTCATTTTAGACAAAAAACTAAATTGGAAGGCAAATATTGATGAAAGAGTAAAAAAGGCTACTGTAGCGCTTTTTACTTGTTAAAAGGCCATAGGATCAAAATGGCGCTTCTACCCAAAAATAACCCACTGGCTTTACACTTCGGTAATCAGACCGATACTCATCTATGGAGTTGTCGTATGGTGGACCGCACTGGACAAGATGGTAAATCTAAATAAGCTCATCAAAGTCCAGCGGTCAGCAGGTATGTGCATCACAGGAGCACTTCGCTCAACACCAACCGCAGCACTGGAAGTGCTTTTAAACCTAACACCTCCAAAATGGTGGCAGCCAACTCATGAGTGAGGCTTAGAGCCACCTCTCAATGGAACAGTAACAATACTGGACATACTACTGTTCTAGACAATTTCAGATCTATCCCAGATCGCTTAGACTATACCACCCCAAAAATGGTATTCGGTAAAAGCTTCCATGTGTCCATCCCTCCAAGATCCTACTGGGAAGAAGAGAGACCCCTGGAAGACAATGCGGTACACTTCTTTACAGACGGTTCAAAGACCGATTACGGAGTTGGAAGTGGTATCTATTCGGAACAACTAAATCTCAGTCTATCATACAGACTTCCCAATCAATGTAGTGTATTCCAGGCAGAAGTAATGGCGATTAAAGAGGCATTATCCTGGCTCAAAGAAAACGTTATATCCTGCAAGGATATACGAATCTTCTCGGACAGCCAAGCCGCTCTTAAATCTCTCGCGTCTGTCTCCACAAACTCTCTAATAGTCCACGGCTGTCAATCATCTCTGAATGAGATGACGGAACAGTGTAATATTCACCTCATTTGGGTGCCGGGCCACAGAGACATTCCGGGAAATTGCAAAGCCGATGAGCTCGCCAAAAACGGAACACCACTTGCTACATGCAAATATCTTCTAAAACAATATGCTCTAGAAATAACAAATGCTAGATGGTCTCAGAGTACCACCTGCCTAGCAACCAAGCAAATATGGCCAAGCATAGACTTAAAACGGTCAAAAGGCTTGATATCCCTGAGCAGACAAAATATAAGCTCTACAATTGGAGTAATAACAGGACACTGCCTCATTGGAAGACATGCTCTGAGGCTAGGGGTCTACACAAATGACTTCTGTAGAAGCTGCATGGACGAGGAGGAAGAGGAAACAGTCCAACACCTTCTATGTACATGTCCAGCACTCTCCATTAGAAGGATTAACTTTCTCGGTAATCCCTTCTTCGATAATACCAGTGAACTGGCAACGATTGACATAAAATGTCTCTCTAACTTTATTAAAAGTACAAAATGGTTTGTTTAAGTTCATTACTCTCCCATGAGTAACCTCGTTAGTGGTGTCGCAATGGACCCTTGAGGTCCAAGTGAGTCAATGACATCTGTACAGCCACTCCAACCTAACCTAACCTAACCTTGGCCCTAGTTCTCAACGGACTGTTGCGCCACCCAATTTATTTATTTTATTTAATGGTTTTGGGTAATTGAAGGAAAATACGGTGTTATTTACATTTAAGGCAATTGAGTTGTAATTGGTTTATAATTCATTACACGCTTTTTATTAATTAATAATAATAAAACAAGCAAATAAAACTTATTTTTACTAAAAAACTAAAACAATATTCAATTCAAAATAATTTCAAACGGCGATCTCCGATTAAATAGCGCGAAGTCTTCTACTTGGGTGATATATTTTAATGGTAAATAGAACTTTTATTTAAAAAAAACTCAATAAATAATATTAATTTTAAAATTCTTTATAAAATTGGAAACTAAACTATTGGCAGAACAGTTAGTTAGCCTTCAACAGCACTAACATTTCAATGTTAGCGTCATTGAGGTCGCCGTCGAGTAGTAGCAACAATTCCCGCAAAAGAAAAAAAGCCTCCCAAAGGGTGCCGAAGATGTCAACGGAGTATTTGACCTTTCAAACACTTTTAACACCACTGGATATTTCCTCAAGTTGTGGTGAGACGTTTCTCCATCTGTAAAATAATTCTAAGTCCATGTATTTTCTATGAAAAAGTGACTTTTTGAAATTGAAAATTTTAATATTGATGATACGAAAATGATAATATGTAATGACTTAAATACTTTCATAATGAAGCCAACTTACTTGTAAAACAATAGATTATCTTTCCATGTAACTATCAGTAACTTTATACTATTTAGTGCTGTAATAAAGCGAGTTGTAAACAAATATTTATTAACTATTTTCTAACTTTTTTATTAAGGCATGTAAAGCACTCATCCTAGTTCGAATTAAAAAAAAAAACACCACTAAACATGTTAGAAAAGTCATTTAAGAGTGAACTATGTATGTACACTTCGTGTCCCATGGATAGGGACAAGCTTTTTTCGTTTTTTATTTGCCGATATTTCTTAAACCCTTAGGTCTTTCGGAAAAACCCAAATGTAGAATGAATGAGGTATGTATTAAGTTTATATAGCAAAAATTTTTGTATTAAGTTAATTATACAAGTTTTATGACGGTTTTGTCAAAGGTCATAAAAAGTGCCTGTTTTTTTTGTCACATGGATCACAAGATCTAAATTTACCTATAAGACCCTTTTAAGTAATGAAAACAACAAAAAGTCATATGGTTTAGGTATCGTATATACTGGTTTTATTGAATGGATTCAAATAATTTTTAGTAATGTGTGCTGCCTTGTTACGATTGCCAGGGTGCGCGGACGATTCTGGAACCCTTCTCGTCTTTGGTTGACTTTTTTGGAACTAAATAGGAATTAGAAATTTTAAAATACAAGTTACCAATGCAATTAAATTTTTGTTTTACCTTGCTTCTGTTGCTGAAGAAATTCTCCTGGTGGCTTCTATCCTTTGGGTTGTTGTTTTTTTTTTTGTTTTGGACGGGTACCTGAAAAGAAAATGAAATAACTAATTACATATGAGCAAGTTGGAAAATATGAACATGCAAACGATAAACAACAATTGGGTAAACTAATTCTACAATAATTCGAAAATAAAAACTTACCAACAAATCTAAACTGCATTCCTCGTATTTATTTATATTTTGTTGCCACCATGACCCGGTTGCGGCTAGCTGCTGGAACATGAATGAATGAAAGTCAGGGCAATAAATAATAACTATGGCTGTCGGCATAAAGTAGACTCGCTTGGGGATGGGGAATACAATGCATGTGGTCGACAAAATGCAAAAGGTGTTGAGGCGAGATGGCTATAGGTGCGTTCCACTACCAATTGAGTTATACCTACAAACGTCAACCGATTAAGCAAAAGAATAATGTCGAGAAAAGTTGAATTTAGGATGTTTTGAGGTCGGAACACAATATTAGACGCGTTTATTTGGTTGTGAAGACGAGCTTAGAAAAATAAAACTATCGCTAATAGGATTAGGTAGATAAGTACTCCAAAATAATTCATCCGTGGATCGTAATAAGATCCACTAATGAGTGAGGATTAGAAGTCGGTAAGGCAGGTCCAGAGAAAAAAAAGGGGCGACGTGAGAATAGATGTAGTCACTGAAGATGCGGGGGAGGTAAGCGAAAAAGGGGGCAAAGTTAAAGGTTGCGAATTGTTGGTAGGATGTACGGATAAATAGAACCAGTTGGTTAGAGAACGGGACTTATTTGTCTGTATAGGTAAAAGATTTGCAAGAAAGTTGGGTATGGGAAATGGTAGATCGCAACCCACAGAACATTGACCTAAAAACAAACAGAGTGAGAGCACGGGAAGTCTACATCGTAGTTAAATACAAAAAAAGTTTTCCTTGTAATAAGGCAGTTTTGTGCTGTGCGTTGTGAATTTAAAATTAAAACCGTTGGAGACACTGGAACAAAATTGTAAAAGCAGAAAAATCAAAATGCCCTGTAAGTGAGATTTCATGTATTTTTTTTATTAGGAAGAATTATATATATTGTAAGAAAGTAAAATTCCAAAGTAGTAATAAATTTGTATGACCATTGTATAGATTTCAAGGAGACAATATAGGTGTACCGGCTACCTACAGTACATCGGTATACATAAAAAAAGGAATCTGAAACCGTCATAGTAACGGAAAGGAAAATCCGCATCAAAAGAAACGGTGAGCGTTATATTATAAGTTTAGTGTTAAAACAAAAGAAAAATTAAGGGCGTTGAAATATTCTAGTCGTGCCTGAATCTGGGAAGAGTATATTTAAAAATACATATAATTTAGCGTGATAAGACGGATAAAAAAAAAACAAAAAAAAAGGAAAATTTTTAGAATTTGCTTAACCACGGAAAAGAAGAATTTTGGCGGTCACCAACCGAGCAAAAAGTGTCGTGACCGCCGAGAAAATTTTTGGGTTGAACATCAGCCATATTCAAAAAGTGAACAACAAAATCCCGACCACGTACCATCAGTTCACTTAAGAGCCCACGATAGCTGCGTACAACCGCTTCCGTGGGATACATAAAATTTGTATTTATTCCCAACGAAAAAGGAGTGAATTCTATTTTTTTTGGCGTGGTAGACTGGTTATTTTTATATTGAAAAAAAAAAGAAAAAAAAAGGAGAAAAATAGGTTTTTTTTGGTTAACAAAAATTTCTTTTTAACAAAAATAAAAATAATAGTAGCAAGGAAAAATATTTGTACAACGGGAGAAGGAAGGTTTTGCCAACCTAACTGTGTCTTCTACGGGTCGCTAACGGTCGCGTCATTCATTTTGGGTTTCTTTCGAGAGGCGTATGCCTAATAAGAGCTCTTCTTAGGTAGGGTCCACGGAGGCGATTTCGCATTGCATTTACTCCGTCTTCATAAAGGAGGGCGCTAAGTGATAAGCGTCTGTAGGAAGGCTAGGTGGGGGTTGAAGCGGATAAAATCTTTCTTTTCTTGGTTAATTCTATAAAGATTTTAGAGGTAATATTATTTCTGTAAAATCATTGAAAATTGAAATAACCTTCAAAAAAAAAATATCTATAAAATAAAAACAAAAAAAAATTAAAAAACAACGAAACAAATCAGAAAAAAAAATTAGTTTATAATTAGTTTAAAAATTTAACTTAGATAGATAGATATATTTATTTGTTTATAAGCTTAGCTTTTACAAATTGATTGGCATTATGTAAATATTACATTATTTCAAAAGGTAAGTGCAATATAATTTTAACTCATCTAACAGAACAATAAGATAAGATATGAATCAACAATTATAAAGAAAATAAAAAAATAATTACTTTTATTACTTAAACTGAAACCTGGATTTATCATTCGTTAAGGATAAAAGCTCTCAAGTTAAGCGAGTTTCTAACATATTTATATACATTCAGTGCAACGTTTTGATCTTCAACTTTCATTATACTATTCATGTCAGTTAAGTTCATAGGGGATAGGAAGTGGTTTCTAACTGCATTAAAAATTGGGCATCCTAAAAGGAAGTGTTCAATTGTATCATCTTCATATGTATTACACAATGTGCAAATGTTCATTGGGTCAAATATATGTCTATCACCGTGTAAAACTATTCTGTGGGCATATCTGTTTGCGCACCTAATTTGCGCTAAGACTTTATGCACGTATGGTTTGCAGGATGAATTCAGGTACGGAGCCGGTTTATATTCTGGTTCTTGTATGTTCGCTAAATAAGGAGCATAATAGCAGCAAGAAGTTGAGCTAGATGCCTTCCTGAAATCTTCATTTATAATGCTTCTCTTCTTGTCTTCAAGGATGCTTACATAGTATTGACGAACAGGTAATAAGTTTTGCTGTTCCCATATATCCATAAAATTACTCATTAAGGCGGCCTTAAATTTTGTTGCCCAGTTTGGTCGTTGGGAGTTGTTATGGGTTCTCAAGATTTCGTTGTAACACTTTTTAATTAGGCGCTCATCAGAGGCATTCAACAGTTTTTCCCAGAAATGCAAAGCTCTTTTCGCTATCTCGTAATCTAACTTTATTTAAACCATCTTCTTACTATATTTGTTATCATCGGTTTCGAATTTATTTCTATTCACCATTTGTTTTCTAATAATTGATTTACGATTGTAATTTAGTTTAAAAATTTAGGTTATAATTTATTTTAAATCGATGTTTGATATGCCTTTATGATTTCGCTTATTAAAAACTATGATTGTGAATCACGCCAAAATGAGTGAGTTTTCTTTGCTGAACGCCAGCCTCATGGATTGCTAGGGCTTTTAATTTTCAGCGGGTGGAAGAGGAGGCATAAGATCTACGGGTGGTTGACTGATTGGAGCCTCGCCCGCTGATGGGGAGTTCCGACATTCCTGGACAAGGGCTCCAAGGTAGGGAGGGCCACGCGTTGCCAAACATCCGCAACGATATTTTTTATGGTGTGAGTATTTCGTGGGTCTCTTGAATGTGAGCAGAAGTTTTATGTGGTGGAGGTTTTTTTTGTTTGTGATGTGTTTTTTTGGCACGATTAATGTTTTGTTGCCTGGTCCTAGTCTGACCTTGGGACAAGATCCCCCCTATTCCGACGAGCGGAGCCGCTTCTCGCAAGCGTGCTAAGTCTCACTGTCAGACACCCCTCCTTCCGTTCCTTCTCAGAACTTCCTTATCCCCTCTGTTTTTTTTTTCTTTTCCGGCCTACAACCCTCCTCGTTTCCGTATCCGTGCATACTTACCTTTTTCCGTTCATTCCAACTCTTCTCATTTCCGTGTCGCCAAAGAGGATACCTTTCCATGTTTCCGGTGAATAAATTCAATGGTTCTTCTCTCCCTTTTTGCCTTCTATCTCTTCACCCGTGTCCCTCATCCCAATAACCTCTAGTTTCCACTCACCTATCCCTTCTTATCTACTGACCTGTCATGTTACCCTCTACCTACCTTTCCATTCCATCGAATAGGCTATTTCCGGTTACTCTTAACCTTCCTTTTCATTTTAAATCCTTACCAGCCACCAGCAACAAATGGCGCCCAACGTATTGTCCAAGTCTTCTGTCCTACTTCTCATCTTGACCTTCGTGAAATTGCCAAATGGGACGTAAGTCATGATGAGGATGGCTTATTAGAAAGCCTCATCATTTACGACGTCGCATTGGACGAGATCATGGATGGCAAGAGGTTTGGTACACCTTGTTGTCTATCGTATTACCATCGGAGTTTTGGTAGGGATTCTGCATGTCTTCAAGTAGAAGACCCTAGTGTACTACTGAATCGCGGTAGAATCCTGGATGCCTTGAAGGTGGTAACGCGGATTGTGGTCATAGCGCCGGAGGATGTCAAGGGCTGCCGTATGTCTTGAACAGAATTGCTTTTTAGAAAGTCGGTTCAATTGCGACAGTATGTCTCAGACTCTTCAGAGGCACTGACGATCACTTCTGTTTGTCAACGTTTGGAATTGCTGCTGGGTCAAGTATTTGGTGGAGCCGTACGTCTTGGCCGAGTTGGCTCTTCAGAAAGCTCGGACAATTGCGACGACCCAACCGAAGCCTACTCGCAGTAGTAAGATCAAACAAGTAATGTCTTTATGTCGTCGTTATTTATGTGTTTGTGTATTCTGCTTACCATTTATTTGAGATTGGCGAGATTTTACGCGTCATGATAAGCGAGTTTCCAGTCATCAATCATAGAGAAAAAAAAAATTAGAAACACCCCTAGCAAGCTACTTCCTACACCCCCGAACTTTCATGAAATAAAACAACAGGAAACATTTACTTTATTTTAGCAAAGGGCTATACAGTTACATAAAACATTGATAATTTACACATTTACATACATTCATTGAGTTTATTAAACAGATTACAAAATATAAAAAAAAAATTTCGGTAACGTTAAATATAGTAAAATTTAAAAACTCAAATACATATATGCAAATCTATTTTGCCAAGGGCAAGTATTACAAACCAAGTCGAATGTTAGGATCGTTAAAATTGAATGGTAGTAAGATTAAACAAAAAGTTACTTGGTACAAGTAGAATTTTGGTTTGAAAAAAAAAATTTAAAAAGTCCGAAGAAGATACATACATAATAGTATTTTGAATTGCATGATTGGCTAGCCAATATTCAAATTTCAACAGTTATTAGGTTTTTTGTTGTGTCTGAGAAAAAGTATACATTGGTTTGTTAGTAAGTTTTTTTTCTGTCTACCTTATACATTGAATGATTTATAATCTTTTCTTTACATACTATGGTTTGGTGAATGATAATTAGTTAAGAAATAAAGCGGTGCCAGGAGTTTGAAAAAGATAATAATAAGAATAAATTAAAAAAATAAAATATAAAAAAAAAACAATTGAAAGCAACAGATAAAGTTAAATCTGTTTTGATATTCACGTTTTTTTGAATTAAACAAAAAATTAATAGTAATAAACTTTATTTACTTTTACATTTGGGTAAATTAAGTATTTTTTTTTTTTTGTACACTTTAAAGATCAATATTTCGGACTTGTAGGTACACATTATAGTAAAAGATTCCACAATTAACAAATTGGGAATTTCGATTGAGTAATTTCAAATTTATAAGTTAAACGTTTACTTGTACATTGTTTGTTAGGGTCATTTAAATTATTGTTTTTATTTCTATATATTTTTGTTGGAGATTAAGTACAAGAGTTTTTTTTATCGATAATAGTTTTGGTCATAGTTTTATCGTTAAGAATTTTTGATACAATTTGTTAGCTCGTAGATGATATGTATAATAGTTGCCGTAATAGTTAGTCAAACAGTCTTTTTTGTACAACAAAGATTTCTTTAGGAAGTGGTCTTTTGTTAATCCCTGTGTTCAATTATCCATCAGATAGGTGCATCGCGACCTGTATATCTGCATATAAACAAAAAGAAAAATAAGAAAAGTTAGAGAGAACGATAGATTTAATTAAAACTTATACCATCATTTTCGATTTTTTTTTTTTGGCCAAGATCGTGCGAGGTCCTTTCGTCATCCGACAAGAGGTCGTCCAAGTGATGAGGTTGAGGTCTGGGAAAATAGGGAAAAATATTAATCCTAGATCAAAAATAAATAGAGATTTAGATAGAGCAGTTGCAAAGAAAGCTATAGAAATGTCGCCGGTCCAACACTCTCCTCAGGCAAGAAAGTCGACAGGACAAAGAGCTTCGAATTCGGAAAATGCCGCTGATCGTCCGCCATCGCCACAGAACCAAACCGATAATTCTGTAAGGACAGGTTCACTATCGGCACCGTCCTACAGTAGCCTTACGGGTGGGGCTTCATGGCGAGAACAGGCTGACGATTTATTTGACTGGTCACACAACCTAGAAAGAACACGGCTAGGCAAGTGTTAGACGAGGGTGCAGGCGGGGCGGTCGAGAATAGGGATTCGGTTGCCAATTTGCTATCTGCACAAATACAGTGGGATGATGAAATTATACCTAGAGAAAAAGTAGGAGAAGTGGAGAACGATCCGGGACAAACCGGAAGCGCTTACTCTAGGGATAAACGAAACCGCTGGGAACAATTGCTAGGGATGAGATCGGGCGAAACCTACTCAAATCCGAATAGGCCGGCTCTAGGTAGAATAAACTTCGGAAACAATGAACCAGTGATTCCAGGTGTGAACCAAGGAGCTATTGCGAAAGACCGAATGGCAGTGTCGAGAGCACAAAGAGTTGCAACAGATCAGCAACCTCTGCATCGAACAGAAGAGATCGCACAGGGAGTTCAGACGAGACAAAATACTAGGAACGAGGCGGTGAAGACGAACACGACCCCACAAGAGGTGAACATTTCGACCGAGTTGAAAATGTCAATAAACATGGCCGTAGTGACCGCTTACGAATCCTACGCAAATTCTTTGAGAGAAGAGCTGCCAGATGTGTTGAAACAAGAAATTCGAAAGAATTTTATTGATTTTATGGCAGACATTAATAAAACGACAAAGCATACACCGGCAGTTGAGGAACGCACTACAAGGGCAACGAATTTTTACGCCAAACCGATAACTGTTGAGCCAGCCCAATCAGTTCCGCTAGCTTCTAACGCAGCAGGAAGTCAAGGACGGCCAAACCCAGATTCGCAGTTTATGACATCAGTGGGAGGACCTAGATACTCACCGTTTCCCCTTTCGGGGTATGATGGAGGACGGCCACCTGTGGCACCACCGGCCACAAATCCACCCGCCAATTGGAGGCCGAATTACCGGCGTATGGCAATCACCGGATGCCTATCCGAATATATAAATGGGGATTGAAGTTTAACGGGAAGTCCGAAACCTTAGGTGTAGAGGAATTTATATTTAGGGTAGAAACTCTGCAATACCAACACGGCGCTCTTGGGCTGAAGTGATGAGCGATTTCCACCTCCTATTATCCGAGACTGCCTACGACTGGTATTGGGAATTCCACCAATCCTACCACGTGTATGGTCTCCATCCCGATTGGCCAACGCTGCGAGACGCATTAACACGTAGATTTAGGAACTCTAAGACCGACTTGGAGTTAATGCGCGACATTATGGACCGTCGTCAAGGTGCCTGGGAATCTAGTGAGGACTATTTTGCTAAGATCAACCGAATGAAAGCTCAGTTGAGAATGCCGATGCCAGAAGGGGATTTGGTACGCATGCTTAAGCGGAACCTTATCGATCGAATAGGGAGGCTAGTGTATCCACAGGCGGTTCTTACTATGGATCAGATTAGGACAGCTTGTAAAGAAGCCGAAGCCGCATTCCCAGGGAAGAAAAGAGAAGCTCCTAAACCAGCTAGACCACCGGAACGATATCACGCGAACGAGTTGGAGTGGTCAGCCGAACCATCCTATCATCAAGAAGAAAATTTGGCAGCGTTCAATCTTCCTGGGAATCGGATGAAAGCCAAGGAATATTCCGATCCGAAAAAATTGACATGTTGGAATTGTAGGAGACAAGGACATGCTTTCATGGATTGTCCCTCAACAGAACGGAACATATTTTGTTACAGATGCGGGCAGGAAGGCGTAATTACTCCCAAATGCGACTTCTGTAATTCAGGAAACCAGCCAAAGAACGCAACGAGTTTGGGGGCGTCGCGTTCAACTCAGGCTCTCCAAGAAAACCAGAGGAAAATGTAGAGGAAAGCTTGAGAAACCACAAGATACAAATACTAACAAAAGATACCACAGCGAAACGAAATGAATGTACGAAATTGAAAGAATTAAAACCACTACACATAAGAATTAAAGAGTATGAAACTGTCAGAAATAGAATTTTTAACCAGCCGATAGGAAGAACCTCGGATAGAATTTTAAAAACGCGAGAAAGATTTCAGAAAACACGGACCCCAGGCCTTATGCTAGAATATCAATGGCGGGAAAAAAAGTCATTAGACTTCTTGATAGTAGGGCGAGTGTAAGTATTTTAGGGAAAAATTGCCTTCAGTTTGTTAATGACCACAATTTAAGGATTCAGCCGTATAAAGCAAATGTCAAAACGGCTGATGGTAGGAATCAGATAATAATAGGAAAGGCTGAAATTTTCGTCTCATATAAAGAAAAGACCGAACCAATTTCGTTCTATTTAGTACCTAATCTAGATCAGGAAGTTTACTTAGGAGTCGATTTTTGGAAAGTCTTTCATATCGCTCCCAATGTAATAGGCTCCGTTTCTATTCAGGAAGAAAACGGAGAAGTATTCAACGCCCATCGACTTTTGCCTGAACAGCGGTCTAAATTGGAAGCTGTCAAGCTGAAGTTTCTTGATTTTGAGCGTCACGGCCTCGGAAAGACGTCGATTATGGAGCACGTCATCGATACCGGAGACACTATTCCTGTCAAGCAGAGACACTATCCTGTTTCTCCAGCGGTACAAGCCCTATTGGACAAGGAACTGGATAGAATGTTAAAGCTCGGAGTTATAGAGGAGAGCGAGAGTCCTTGATGCTCACCCGTTGTCCTTATAAAGAAGCCTTGCGAAGACGGTACAATAAAATATCACTTTTGTTTGGATTCGCGTAAGGTAAACGCGGTGACCAAAAAGGACGCGAACCCGCTTCCTCATATCGAAGGGCTTCTCAGTCGGCAGAGGGATACACACTATATAAGTAGTGTGGATTTAAAGGACGCTTTTTGGCAAATCCCGCTCGAGAAGCAGAGTAGGGAAAAAACTGCGTTTGCGGTACCGGGGAGACCCTTGTACCAATTCACCGTCATGCCTTTTGGGTTGTGCAACGCAGCTCAAAGGTTGTGTCGGTTAATGGACAAGGTAATTCCTGCACGACTCAGGGAGAGCGTCTTCGTGTATTTAGACGATTTGCTTATAATTTCACCCGATTTCGAGACCCATGTCACCCTGTTAGACCAAGTAGCCGAATGCTTAAGAAAAGCAAACCTCACTATCAATTTGAAGAAGTCCCGGTTCTGCTTCAAAGAACTCAAATACCTGGGCTTTATAGTAGGTGCGGGGAAGCTGAAACCAGACCCGGCGAAAGTGGAAGCTGTCGTGAACTTCCCAGTTCCTAAAAATCCACGACAAGTACGACGGCTGCTCGGGATGGCAGGGTGGTATAGGCGTTTCATTAAGGACTTCTCCAGCTTGACTGCGCCCTTGACAGACACACTCAAGAAGAAAAACGTAAAATTCAAGATGACCAACGAAGCTTTAGAGGCGTTTGAGAAACTAAAAGTCGCCTTGACATCCACTCCAGTGCTTATTCACCCAGATTTCAAAAAACGATTTTTCATTCAATGCGACGCATCAGATTCGGGGATAGGAGCGGTACTATTTCTCCTATTTCTCCCAAAAACTAAATTCATGCCAGAAAAATTACACAGTGACCGAGAAGGAGTGTATGGCGGCGGTGATGGCGGTGAAGAAGTTCCGGCCCTATGTCGAAGGTATGGACTTCACCATTATCACAGATCACTCTAGCCTGAAATGGCTTATGAACATGAAGGACCTAAGCGGTCGATTGGCCAGGTGGAGTTTGGAGTTACAATCCTACACCTTCGACATAGAGCACCGGAAGGGTACGCTTAACGTCGTGCCGGACACTTTCTCGGGCACATTTAGATTGCCTGGAGATAGCAGAAGTAGCACCTTTGATAGACTTAGGGTCGAGTGAGTTCCAGTCCGAGGACTACAGAAATTTAATTGAAACCATCGAAAAAAATGCTGAAGAATTACCAGATTTGAGGGTTGAGGACAATTACGTGTATAAAAGAGCATTGCCATTAGAGGGAGATACTGCATTAGTCAGCAACACATGGAGATTGTGGATTCCGTCGGGTTTAACGGAAGAAACTATTCGGTTAGCTCACGAACCCCCACGAGTTGCCCACTGAGGGATTGCAAAAACCCTACACCGAATTCGACAGTTTTTCTTTTGGCCAAACATGACCGTTCAAATCAAAAATTTTATAGCCCAATGTGAGGTGTGTAAAGAGAGTAAGTCAACGAACCAAATTCTGCGGCCCCCGATTAGTAGCACTTTTACCACCGAATTGCCATTTTAAAAACTATTCATAGATTTTATTGGACCTTATCCGCGTTCAAAAACCGGAAATTCGTATGTGTTTATCTACGGGTGATTGACTGATTGGAGCCTCACCCGCTGATGGGGAGTTCCGACATTCCTGGACAAGGGCTCCAAGGTAGGGAGGGCCACGCGTTGCCAAACATCCGCAACGATATTTTTTATGATGTGAGTATTTCGTGGGTCTCTTGAATGTGAGCAGAAGTTTTATGTGGTGGAGGTTTTTTTTTGTTTGTGATGTGTTTTTTTTTTGGCACGATTAATGTTTTGTTGCCTGGTCCTAGTCTGACCTTGGGACAAGATCCCCCCCTATTCCGGCGACCGGAGCCACGCCTCGCAAGCGTGCCAAGTCTCACTGTCAGACACCCCTCCTTCCGTTCCTTCTCAGAACTTCCTTATCCCCTCTGTTTTTTTTTCTTTTCCGGCCTACAACCCTCCTCGTTTCCGTATCCGTGCATACTTACCTTTTTCCGTTCATTCCAACTCTTCTCATTTCCGTGTCGCCAAAAAGGATACCTTACCATGTTTCCGATGAATAAATTCAATGGTTCTTCTCTCCCTTTTTGCCTTCTATCTCTTCACCCGTGTGCCTCATCCCAATAACCTCTAGTTTCCACTCACCTACCCCTTCCTATCTACTGACCTGTCATGTTACCCTCTACCTACCTTTCCATTCCATCGAATAGGCTATTTCCGGTTACTCTTAACCTTCCTTTTCATTTTAAATCCTTACCAGCCACCAGCAACAGCCTCCTGATTTCTAAGTTACTTCAAGTAACCTGTGGTGTATGGATTCATTGGGTGCTGTCAGATAATTGAGCGAAATTTGTACCCAGGACCGTTTTATGGCTTCAATAATCTCCGTTTTTTTGTTATTGCCGTCCTCCTTTGTATAATTTTCTTGAAAGCCATCCCACACGTTTTCCATGATGTTAAGGTCAGGAGAATATGAGGGCCATGGTAACAGGTTCACATTTTGCCCATGAATCCAGGCTTTTGTTGTCCGTGCGGTATGAATTGGTGCATTATCTTGTTGGAATACGATTTTTAAGTTATTACCGTCATTTTAGAGCTTTGAAAATCCAGCTCCACTGTCCCGTAACAGGTGATTGCTCTAAATTCCATTACACCGCCTCCTTTGCAGTGCCGTTTTTCAAGATAGATTTCTTCCTTTTTTATATCATGAAAATAGCAACTAAGTATATCCATCTGAACTCCGAATATGTCGTAGTAACCCAGTGAAGGTATTCACTTAGTTTTTGAACCTAACGCTGTTGATACCACCGTTAATCCCATCTCGGGAATTCCTCCACTGCCGTCTGGATGAAAGGAGAGATACCTTAGTAGAAAAACCTCGCACCCTCTCTCGTTCGCTACTCCCAATAACTTTATACTTCCCCATATATGTACATATATATACATATATGTATATCTATCGAAAAAATCCTAGAACAAAAGAAGTTAAAAAGGCTTACCTTCAGGTTATTCTTCAAAATCTCAAGGAGAACTTCTTTTGTTTAAGGATTTGTATCATCAAATTTAAAACTAATAACGCAATTAGTAGCACCGTTAAATGAAGAATTCAATATCATTTGCGTGAGTCAAACCATTCGGGAAAAAACAATTTACTTTCGTCTCAAAACAACCCTAATTAGCTAAAATCAGAACAAATAGTAACATGTTGTCATTTTTTTTTATTTTTTATATTCACGTCTTGTTAAGAGGGCGCTATACCTATGTAAATAATTTTGATTCTTAACCTAAATAAAATTCGAGTTTATTCTTGAAACTGAGGATGATAACATCCCTCCAGACAAATTTGTGTGGAAAAACTATGTTTTCCTATTGCAATCGCTAAAAAACGAAGAAATAAATGCAATTAAAAGAACTGTTAATTAGTCGGATTATGGCTATAACCAAAGAGAAATATATTTACCCAGATAACCGACTGGTACCCGTCTTGACGGAAACAATCACAAAACAAATAACTTTAGTCACAACATGGTTTGTGCTCTAACACCAAGCTTTAATTTCATATGGTTAAAATTTACGGTACACAAGAACATCATCCTTGCATGTTTTCTTTATCGAAATCCAAATCTGGACAGAAATTCAACTTTTAACGATGCTCTGTCCAACACCATTCAAAAAATTGTTGCCCATTATCCTCACACTGAAATCTTCATTCCGGGCGCTTCGCTTTTCTGGACAGACAACACCCGAAGGAAGGTATATTGAAGTGTTTGCTTAGTTAAATCAATTAACCCAGCTTGTCGACGAGTCAACTGGAATTCCTGACATTGCAGACAATCCGATAACACTACCCCCCCCCTTTCCAACATAGTATTACATCATTTTTAGCTTTATGTCAGTAATTAATGCTTAAAGTAAACATTTTCAGTGGCATTTACAAAATCATAGTCATTTTTGAACACTATCACTTCCAATTGGATTCAAGTTGCTCTGATAACTAATTTTTAATTTTCGCTAAAATGTATGACAGCAACTATCCCTATAATCGTTGTTTATATCAATGTGACTAAGTTCAGTCTTTCCTTGGCCTTTTTACAATTTATAAATTTTACACTTTAATTTTTCCAATCTCTGAATGTGTGACCCCCTTCTCCCCATTTTGCACATACATACATGGCAACATTCTTTACAATGCGTGGATGTATGGTTGCAACCCCAACACTCAATCTCAATATTTTGCATCTAACCCATTCAATGTTTACGTTCTTCAAGTCCATAGCATTGTCAAAATCTTTTGCGTCTATTTCGACTAATGCATTATAAAAACGTTGATTGCTATGTGATTTGTACACTTAACACACTTTATTTCATCGCACTGAACATTGTTTTGCTTTTCTATTGCTTCGATAGTTGTGTTGGCTTCCAAAGTAATGCAAAATAAGCCGTTTTAATCCTGGTATGTCAATAGTTAAGTAGATAAAAAGATACCCTAACAACTTTTTAGTACAAAATTTTATTTATTGGTTTATTTTTTCGGGTTTATAATCAGCTTCTACATATTTAATATTGGATCAGTTGTATGGTATTGGAAACAGTAAGTCGTAAGTCTAATTCATTTAAATCAGAAACTGGCGTTCTACAAAAGTTGCATCCCGAGTTCGTTGATGTTTGCCCTACACATCACCGATATTAAAAATCATTGACATACTATACTATACTATACTATATATATACTATGTATAGTATGTCAATGTTAAAAATCACTTAGTGTGTTATTACACCCAGACTTTTTGTATGCTGCGTGTTTCGCACATTTTCTTTTGAACACTCATCCCGTCAATCTCGCATTATTACCAAAAACACTCTAGTAAAGATATAAATCCTCGGTAGCCATATTGGTTTGCTAAACAAGCTAAACCGGAAACTGGCCTCATAAAGTATTTCTTAGTGTGCGTGTAATTTCTCCTCTAATTTATTAAATTTCCCCTAAAAACTCAGTAAATGTGTCTATGTATGCGTGAAAACACGTCAATTTTACTCGTTGAATTCTTCCACATTACAAATACAACAATGTAAACAAATGGGTTTTGAAGGGTGATACGTACGAAGGATTTATATCTTCATATAGAGTGTTTTTGATTATTACACTCGGATTGTTTTCGGTTGCGTGTTTTTGACACTTCTCTTTCATTTTTTGTTCTCATCCACAAAGTCAAAGTGTGAAAATAATTTAAAAAAAAAACTGCACTTTTTACTACAGCAATGATTATTGACATCATAGAGGAAATATATTATCTAGAGTCCCGACTTAATGGGTTTGCTCTCTTTCGGCCTACAAACTAAATTGAGAGAATTTTGCCCATTAGCATAAGCATGTGTTAGTTGTCTCGTGCATTTCTTATGGGAAAATCCAGATTCTATGTAGTTGTTATGGGCTTTTGGGTTCAGTTTGCACAATTAGGGGGAAAACAATGTGAGGTGAACTCAGCCGTTCAAAAGAGATCCGTTGAATTCAAAAATTGAAAAATGAATGCAATATTTTAAGAAAAATTAATTTCGCAACTTCTTTTTAGTGAAAACTGTGCTAAAAATTATATTTGACTGCTTTTGGCAAACAAATTCTATGATTTTTATGAAAAGTTTCGCTAAAAGCAGAAAAAATCATGCAGAAAGTATAGGCGCACCCTAGAACTGCAATGCGAACGTGGCCCAATTTGAGTTGTTCCCAGTTTTGACAGATCAATAGCGAGGTAAGTATTTTGACAACGAAAATGAAATCAAAACAAAAACAATCTATTGAACATTAATTTTTCTTTTAAAATATAATTTATGCAGATTTTTATTTTGAGAAGCATTATAGATTGCTTCTAACCAGAAGATTACAAGAACTCGAAATCTAGATCGGTTAAATCGTCTCCATCTATTAAGTAAGGCACATCAATGAAATCCGGATCGAAAAAGTTGGAATCGGCAAGTCCCAGTTGGGTTAAGCATACGATACGAGCAGTATCGCGGTCGTCGCGTGAAAATACGTTCATCAAGTCATCATCCAATTCGAACTCAAATTTCCTCATCGTCTTCGTCGTCAGCATCAAGCGATAAAGTTGAACTCTAGTGTGTCCAGTGCTGGGTGAAGCCTAGATGATAACCCCGAATACGGTGCTATTGACATGAGCCACGAAAACCTGAGTGATATTAGACATTTTAGGGACCACTAAAATGTCTATTGAAGATCTCTATCAAATACAAATTAACCCGAACGGTAACTAGAGATAGAGGAAGATAGGAGCAAGTAACTGAAGAAACTACATAGCAGCCACGTCGACGAAGATGATGATGACGAAGACGACGAGGATGCAGGTGAAATTGTTGAAAATTGTAAGAAATATGACGAGATTTTGAAGCCGAAGCAGGGGTATGCCTTGCAGTAAGAAAAGAGGAACAGGAAAAAATCGATCTCGAAGATGCCAAGAAGAAGGAGGAAGATGCTAACATGTCCGATTTTAAAAAAGGGCAACTACTGTATCAAGAACAGCTACACCACCAGAAGTAAGTAAATTTAAGATCCAAAACGAATTTGAATTGATTAAATTACTCATTTAAAGGTTGTTCCACAATATCAAATATCCAAAACATCAAAATTATCAAGAACCAAACGGTCGTAAGTTCACGATAAAGTTTAAGAAGCTTGAAGCATGATGAGGATGTCATAAATTTGAAGACGAAGAAGAGGAATGTTTTGAAGGGAGCACAGAGGAACAGGATAAAATCGACCTCGAAGATGTAAAGAAGAAAAAGGAAGATGATGAAAATTCCGATGGCTGCTCTTAGATGATTCTGAAAATAACAACCATTACTTTAAGGACGGAGCTTCACCACCAGCAGTAAGTTTATTTAAAATTCAAAACAAATTTGTGTTAATTTATTTACTCATTTAAAGGTTGTTTCACAATATCCAAGACATCAGAATCATCAACAAACAACCAGTCTGATTTCACTTCCTGAAGAACACCACTACATATCTACGATGATTTAGATCCTTATATCCGCAGTGCTAGATAAAAAGGACTGCACATAGAATGCCTCATTAAGAGGACTAGAGAGGAGTGCGTCCAACACGTGAAGTTATTGTACAAAGAGTTAAACTTTGTAACGAAGCGTCACACTCCTACTACCGACCGACACCAATCAACCTCCATCTACCGACCGATACCAATCAACCTCCATCTGCATACCCACCAAGTGAAATAAGTGACACCAACACGCAGCCGAAATACAAAAACAAAATACATGCGATATTGTTGTTCGTCATTATGGAGTTCACATTTGGTTCCTGCAGGAGAATTGGCTTATGGACCCAAGAAATCCGAAGAAATAGGAAGCTTGCTCGCCGAAGTTTATTAAAGGTTTTGGGCTTTATATTCAAAAGCGCAAGTTTCCCCCGATATTCCCCTTCTCTATTAAGAGTGCTGTGCTATCCATAGCGTGCTGTGTAGTAACAACAAACTATTGTGTTATTCCCCTTCACCCTTCCGGTGTCGACGGGCACTTGCCGAATTGTTGTGTTATTCCCCTTCACCCTTCCGGTGTCGACGGGCACTTGCCGAATTGTTGTGTTATTCCCCTTCACTCTTCCGGTGTCGACGGGCACTTGCCGAATTATTGTGTTATTCCCCTTCACCCTTCCGGTGTCGATGGGCACTTGCCGAATTATTGTGTTATTCCCCTTCACCCTTCCGGTGTCGATGGGCGCTTGCTGAATTAATGTGTTATTCCCCTTCACCCTCCCGGTGTCGACGGGCATTTGCCGTATTATTAAGTAATTCCCCTTCACCCTTCCGGTGTCGATGGGCTCTTGACCGTAGGATTAAGTTCGTATATAATAGTTATCAGTATCTATAGGTATCCTATTGTTTAGTCTTAAAGCCGCTTTATTGGATTAGAAAAAATAAAATCTGAAAAAGGAAAAGTCTAATTCTTTTTATTTGGAAAAGAGTAGTTTGGTCAACTCTCTATACTCGAGTTTCGTGCTTTCTCGAGACGACCCTGGAGTCCGGCGAGCTTACCTCAGCCTAAGGAAAAGAAGCATCACAAATTGGCGCCCGAGCAGGGACCTTTAGAGAATTCATCCAAACTCCGACCGATCCGCCCACCGTAAAGAATTCCTAGAGGTTTTCCACCCGACTACCGATCACCGGCCGCCGACTACCGATCACCGACCGCCGTCTACCGACCGCCGACTACCGATCACCGTTCACCAACCGCCGACTACCGACCACCGTTCACCGACCGCCGATCACCGACCAGCAGCCATCCATATAAAATGAGCGAAAACGAAGCCAACACTACCATGGACGAAATCAATCCGTTCAAGAGCCTCAGCTTCATATACATGCTCAAGAAAAACGAGCTTATAGAAATGCTCACTGCCCGGAATATAGAAACCGAGGTTAACATGCAAGTCCTCCGCCAACGTTTAAGCGTTCATCTCAAACAGGTACGTGCGCACGCTTCTACACAAAACCTGTGTGCCCAATGGGCAGAGGTAGCCGAGAAGAGAGTAAATGCCGCCTTAGATGACGACGCCGATAAACACCCTAAGAATACCGCTCCTGACCCGATCACCAAGCAGAAAACATCATTATATGAGGAGACTACCTTTCATGTCCCTAATTTGAATGTTGCACACCGCGATAACGAACAACCTCGTATAGCAAATCCAGCACCGATGAATCAGACACGACCAGAGCACTCCGGAGACGCGCCAGCACGTTTCAACTCATTCATGAGTCACACTCCACACCGACTCCCCCTTAGCTATGAAGCAGAAGTAACAAACATAGTGCGTAAATGGTTACTAAAATTCGACGCTTCAGGAAACCCTTTGGAATTCCTCGAGCGAGTTGCCGAGCTGACTCGATGCTATAATATACCACCCAACGACATGTTGCGAACATTACCAGAGTTATTACGGGGTAAGGCACTGGAATGGCTCCGCATCTACAGTAAAGGATTCACTAAATGGGAAGATTTCCGTGAATCATTCGTTCAATACTTTCTGCCAGCACGATATCTCGTCAAATTAGAGGAAGAAATAATGCGCAAGCGTCAAGGCCCACGAGAGAACGCCAAGGAATATATTCTAGGCATGCAATACTTGATCCGCCAACACCCTCGGATGAAAATTAACGAACATCTCGACCGAATATTTGATAGCATGCGCCCTGAATATCGCCTCTATATTCGCCGGCGAGATTTCGAAAATCTAAACGAACTCATGGCTCTGGCAGAAGAATTGGAAGCCGTAAAGAAAGAAGAAAGAAACAGCCGCCCTCCGATCGTAACCGCAAACCCTGTCGCAGCCTCTCCTCGAACCCTTCCGCCGACCGTACCGTACAATCGGGAGACACACTGCTGGAACTGCAAACAGAAGGGTCACCGAAAAGAGACGTGTTTCCGACTGTTTTGCTCATTTTGCGGAGAAGACGGACGTTTAACAAAAGACTGCCCGTGCCAACGCAACTCATGCTCAGTCGTAAACACACCGCCGCGTCACGATCCCCGATGTTATATTCCCATGCAAATAGGAGAACATACCTATCAAGCTTTAGTAGACACGGGATCTAAAAAGACGTTCATTGGACCAGGAATAAGGACGGCCTTCAGAAATTGGGGACTACCCATGACGAGTCAACCCCAGACGATCCATCTGGCCGATGGAAAAACTGTTGGCACTTCCGAACACTTCAACGTGACCCTAATGATCGGAAACGTAGAAGTCCACGGGACCGCGACTTATCTACCGTCACTCGTCGAGGATGCCATACTTGGGATGGACTTTATGAATCAAGCCAACTTGCAAATTACGGTTGGCGGCAAATCCGTTGCAAGTTCCAATACCCAGCCTCCAACGCCACATGAGCAGTGTCACGCCGTAACCCACTTAAACACAAATCAGCAACAACAACTCCAAACCTTCCTGGATCAAGAATTACCGTTCCTCCCCACCGAATCGAACTTATAACCGACAAACCGTTTAAACAACGGTATTTTCCTCGCAATCCGGCCCTGCAAAAGGTTATAGACGACGAAGTCAACGAACTTCTAAAAACCGGAAAAATCAGCCCGTCTAAAATCAGCCCAGCTAAACGAAGTATCAAGAAAAGACGCATATCCCCTGCCGTACATCGCTTCCATACTCGACCGACTCCGAGGAGCCAAGTTCATGTCTACCATCGATCTCAAACAGGGATACTGGCAAATTGCTTTGGAACCGGAGTCTCGCCCGTACACTGCTTTCACTGTCCCGGGACGAGGATTATTCGAGTGGAACGTGATGCCATTCGGACTACATTCGGCCGGAGCAACGTTTCAACGAGCTATGGATACCATCTTCGGCGCTGATATGTTCAGTCACGTATTCACTTACCTTGACGACATAATCGTAATTAGTAGCAGTTTCGAGCAACATATTCAACACCTGACCGAAGTGTTAGGCAAACTCCGTAAGGCCAATTTAAAAATAAATACCGGTAAGTGTAACTTCTGCCGGGAGATTCTTAAATATCTTGGACATATCGTTACTCCATCCGGCATACACACCGACCCTGACAAGATATCCGCCGTACAAAACCTGAAAGCCCCAACCACCATCAAAGAACTACGCCGAATACTCGGAATATGCTCTTGGTACCGCCGTTTCATCGAGAACTTTTCTACCATCACCGCCCCACTCAATAATCTTCTTAAAAAGAATGTGAAGTGGGCCTGGGGACCATCGCAACAAGAGGCGTTTGACCTGTTAAAAGGAAAATTAACAGAAGCTCCGGTCCTGGCCTGCCCAGATTACAACGAACCGTTTTTACTGCAAACCGATGCCAGTCAATTTGGGTTAGGAATCGTGCTCACGCAAGTACTTGACGGACACGAAAGAGTGATCGCGTATGCAAGCCGAACCCTGACAGACCTCGAACAAAAGTACGCAATCACCGAAAAAGAGTGCTTGGCGATATTATGGGGAATAAGAAAGATGAGGCCGTACCTAGAAGGGTACCGTTTCACCGTCATTACTGATCACCATTCACTTAAATGGTTACACTCATTAGAAAATCCGTCCGGACGACTTGCCATATGGGCCTTAGAACTACAGCAATATGACTTCGAAATATGCTATCGAAAGGGTTCCATGAATGTCGTCGCTGATGCCCTGTCCCGCGACCCATTACCAATCACTCCTACCGACAAACTAGCCGCCGCCGCCGATGCCAAACTGGAATTGGTCCACGATATGATGGATAGAGTTACCAACGAGCCGAGCCGATATCCTGCTTATAAGTTTTTAGACAACCGACTATACCGACGTTTTACGACCGCCCGATCCACTAACTAACCCACGAGATGATGAGTGGAAACTCTGTGTCGCCGAAGCAGACCGACCAAAAATTCTGTACGAGAATCATGATGCAGTCACATCCGGACATCTGGGAGTAGCAAAAACTACGTCACGATTGGCCAGACTATACTATTGGTCAGGAATGTTCCGTGACGTACGAAAATATGTACGCAGCTGTCAGAGCTGTAACCAATACAAGGCCCTACAACAAAAACCCAGTGGCTTCATGTACACCAGCCCAACTGCCGAGCCTTGGGAGGTGGTGTGCACCGATTTTGTTGGACTTCTGCCCCGCTCCATGAAGGGTAACACAACGATGTTGGTTATGGTGGATTAATTCTCCAAATGGGTCGAAGCAGTGCCTATGAGATCTGCTACTACTCCGCTTTTAATCAAAGCCGTACGAGAACGTGTCATCACTCGCTTTGGCGTACCGAAAACATTCCTGTCAGATAATGGAACGCAGTTTACCAGCAACCAATTCAAGGAGTTCCTCAACGATTTTAACATAAAGCATCTACTGACCGCACCGTATACACCGCAGGAAAACCCAACCGAAAGAGTAAATCGTGTACTTAAGACTATGATCGCCCAATACGTCGAGGGAAACCAACGGACCTGGGATGAACATTTGCCCGAATTGACGATGGCAATCCACAGTAGCCGGCATGATTCAAGAGGATACTCCCCTGCTACGTTGAATTATGGTCGAGAAATAAAAACACCGTCAAGTTTCCAACCGATTCCTCCCTTCGGAGACAAAAATGAGAACCTGACCGTAAGAATGGAGCGTATGCAAGCGCTGCACGAAATGGTACGCGTCAACCTACAGAAAGCGAGCCAAATTCAAGCAAAAGCATACAATCTTCGACGACGCCCATGGAAGCCTAGTATCGGGGAACAAGTGTACAGAAAAGTACGAGTCCTCTCGTCCGCAGTTAACTATTTTACAGAAAAATTAGCCCCTCGATACGACGGCCCTTACGAAGTATTAAAATTTATTTCCCCAATTATTGTTCTACTTAAGAAAAAAGGAGAGAACAAACAAAAATTCCGAGCCCATATCCGAGATCTAAAAGGGCATGGTGCGAACGCTTTAGCAGTTAAAACTGACTCACCGAATTTGTCTGAAATCATTCAGCAACCGACCACCGAGCCGAACAGACCATCACCAGCTTTAAGTCGACCTCGCCAACCAAGTCAACCAGCAATCAGGATGGACTAAAAAAAATAGGATCAACCGCCGCCTAGATCCAGCGGAGAGAGAAGTCCAAGGATTGGATCCTTATAAAAGGATACCCACTCGGCCAAGACCGATCCTGGCACCTCCCCGACTAGAAGAACCGCTGACAATACGAGTGGTCAGAAAGGAGAGACACCATATTGCAGCAGCCCAACCCGTCGTGCCAAAATCTCCGGTGAGCTCCACCATGGCAAAAGTCCGGAAGCAGCGGGAACAGGCCCTCCGAGCCTACAAGGAGAAACGGAAGATGGACGAGGTGGCCGACCGATCGACTATTAAAGTCGTTGTCACAAACCGACCGGATGCAACCATTGCGGACCAACACCAACCCAGTACCAGTCACCAAGCCATGGCATGTTGTGCCATAACCGAAGGAACTGGCCCGAGTCCGAGTGATCCTTTCGAGGGGATCCAACTATCGGGAAGGAATCACCAAAGAAGGTTTATGATCCACCGCCCCTGGGGTCCAGTAATGGTGCTCATGAACCGAAAAGGAACGAGAGCTTCCCTACACTTCGGGGACCAAAAAAAAACAATCAACGTGTTATGAATTATTATTATGAATTATTGTTAATTATTATTTTTATTTTTTAATAAGGACTGAACCTTTTTTTGTAAAATTATTTAGAAAAAAAAAACAAAAACAAAAAAAATCATAAAAAATAAAATAAAAAAAAATATATAACAAATAAAACAAACAAAAAAAATATTAAAACAGAAAAAAATACAAAAACAAAAAAACACAAATAAAAAAATGAATGAAAAAAAAAAAAAATAATAATAATATATAACTATCGGGTGATTTTTTAAGAGCTTGAGAACTTTAAAAAAAAAAAAACGCATAAAATTTGCAAAATCTCATCGATTCTTTATTTGAAACGTTAGATTGGTCCATGACATTTACTTTTTGAAGATAATTTCATTTAAATGTTGACCGCGGCTGCGTCTTAGGTGGTCCATTCGGAAAGTCCAATTTTGGGTAACTTTTTCGAGCATTTCGGCCGGAATAGCCCGAATTTCTTCGGAAATGTTGTCTTCCAAAGCTGGAATAGTTGCTGGCTTATTTGTGTAGACTTTAGACTTGACGTAGCCCCACAAAAAATAGTCTAAAGGCGTCAAATCGCATGATCTTGGTGGCCAACTTACCGGTCCATTCCTTGAGATGAATCGTTCTCCGAAGTTTTCCCTCAAAATGGCCATAGAATCGCGAGCTGTGTGGCATGTAGCGCCATCTTGTTGAAACCACATGTCAACCAAGTTCAGTTCTTCCATTTTTGCCAACAAAAAGTTTGTTAGCATTGAACGATAGCGATCGCCATTCACCGTAACGTTGCGTCCAACAGCATCTTTGAAAAAATACGGTCCAATGATTCCACCAGCGTACAAACCACACCAAACAGTGCATTTTTCGGGATGCATGGGCAGTTCTTGAACGGCTTCTGGTTGCTCTTCTCTCCAAATGCGGCAATTTTGCTTATTTACGTAGCCATTCAACCAGAAATGAGCCTCATCGCTGAACAAAATTTGTCGATAAAAAAGCGCGAAACACATTTCGAACCGAACACTGATTTTGGTAATAAAATTCAATGATTTGCAAGCGTTGTTCGTTAGTAAGTCTATTCATGATGAAATGTCAAAGCATACTGAGCATCTTTCTCTTTGACACCATGTCTGAAATCCCGCGTGATCTGTCAAATACTAATGCATGAAAATCCTAACCTCAAAAAAATCAACCATTATATATATTATTAATAATTAATATACTTACCGTTTTTTTATATACCAGGAAACCTTCAAGACGAGAAGGTTCTCGTCTCAAAAAGGAAGGGGGATGTATAACGAAGCGTCACACTCCTACTACCGACCGACACCAATCAACCTCCATCTACCGACCGATACCAATCAACCTCCATCTGTATACCCACCAAGTGAAATAAGTGACACCAACACGCAGCCGAAATACAAAAACAAAATACATGCGATATTGTTGTTCGTCATTAAAGAGTTCACATTTGGTTCCTGCAGGAGAATTGGCTTATGGACCCAAGAAATCCGAAGAAATAGGAAGCTTGCTCGCCGAAGTTTATTAAAGGTTTTGGGCTTTATATTCAGAAGCGCAAGTTTCCCCCGATATTCCCCTTCTCTATTAAGAGTCGATGGGCGTTTGCTCCATAGCGTGCTGTGTAGTAACAACAAACTATTGTGTTATTCCCCTTCACCCTTGCGGTGTCGACGGGCACTTGCCGAATTGTTGTGTTATTCCCCTTCACCCTTCCGGTGTCGACGGGCACTTGCCGAATTATTGTGTTATTCCCCTTCACTCTTCCGGTGTCGACGGGCACTTGTCGAATTATTGTGTTATTCCGCTTCACCCTTCCGGTGTCGATGGGCACTTGCCGAATTATTGTGTTATTCCCCTTCACCCTTCCGGTGTCGATGGGCGCTTGCTGAATTAATGTGTTATTCCCCTTCACCCTCCCGGTGTCGACGGGCATTTGCCGTATTATTAAGTAATTCCCCTTCACCCTTCCGGTGTCGATGGGCTCTTGACCGTAGGATTAAGTTCGTATATTATAGTTATCAGTATCTATAGGTATCCTATTGTTTAGTCTTAAAGCCGCTTTATTGGATTAGAAAAAATAAAATCTGAAAAAGGAAAAGTCTAATTCTTTTTATTTGGAAAAGAGTAGTTTGGTCAACTCTCTATACTCGAGTTTCGTGCTTTCTCGAGACGACCCTGGAGTCCGGCGAGCTTACCTCAGCCTAAGGAAAAGAAGCATCACAACTTCCAGCATGGGGTGATGAATGGAATTATCCTTTGATGCATTCCAAGTTTCTCTTAGCTCTTTCGAATCTTGAAAAAAGCGGTAAAAATCGCCGCGACAGACGTAGCTGTAGAAGTAATTCATCTTTTACCAGCTCAACAAGCAACAACAGTGACATAGCGTTACCGGGAACACCCCAAACCGATCAATTGTGTTCGTCCAAATCACATTGCTGCTGTTAATGCTTTGTTGCAGCTTATTTTTGGGCTTAGAAGTGAGTAAGTTTACTATTATGATTTTCTAGTTGTTAATTTCTTTTGTTCTTAGTGTCCGAATGCCTGGTGGGACTTCAATAAGGCATACATATCGATTTGGAATCGATCCGTTTAAAATGTCTCCTTTTTGATGAGTATACATATCTATACTATTATATAAAAGCGAAACCATTTTAAAGTTCATAACGCATGATCTCAGAAAGTAGTCAACCGATTTATTTGAAATATATTTTATTATTTTCTGTTATGAGAGTGTTTATGGCTTTAATTTTTTTTCATTAATTATTTGTCAAACTTAAATATTATTAATTTTACATTTTTTGTCCATTTTTTTTCATTAGTTGACTTATACAACCACTCATATCTTAAAACCTATACAATAATCGACAAAGATTAGCATTGCTTCATAAAGTCAATATTGTTGCGCAAATTTTAAGCCTAAAATCACTTCTAAGCTAAACATAAAACCTGAGAAATAAATAAAAACAAATTATAAAATTATAAACTTTTTGAATTTATTTTATCCAGGAAATTAGATTCCATCACAATCGTGAGGTCGCTGCTTTGTTTCATTTCATTATCATTCCAACATTTTTAATTTTCTTTTCTTCCCATGCTCTTTCTCTCTTAATATGTGTTCCATTTAATAGTTACGTTTTTTCTCTTACCTACCTACCTACATAATATTCAATTTTTCTGTATTGTATAGTTCATCAACTAACCTACACACACACATTATTTTTTTGTTTCTCTAATTCTACCGTCACATCGCTGAGCAGTGTGGGCTCTTTTTTTTAAGTTACTATGGACATTTAATAAAAATAAGTAAACAGTGCCGTGCACATGAAATGCCGATTTATCTAAAGAAAAATTAGATCTTTTTTATTTTTCTGGTTCGAGGAAGTGAATAGATTATAATTCTTCCAATTTAAAAATAAAAAAAGTTCTATTATAATAGCTTGAATTACCAATTTTGCATCACTTCCTCGAACAATAAAACTGAAATTAAGTAAAATTTTCTTTACAAATAACTCGAAGAAGGTACTTACAATGACGTCGATAAAAAGAGCACACAAATGTGGGTAGGTTAAGTCAGTTGCACTGCACTGAACATGAGCAGATGAATAAAAAAATGTGTCTATGGATATTTACACACGCATACCTATCGATGTATGAGAACATTAAAAACACAAATTTGTTTTTTTTTTACCGCAAACTATATTTTTCGGTTGCAAAAAAACGTTTCTAGGTATGAATAAAAGAAAGAAAAGAAAAAAATAGACAAAAATTTCGTTCTGTTTTCAACTAAAAAATTGAAATGGTTTTGTATTTTGTTTGTTTTCACGTGCGGCTTGGCCTTTACTACGTAATATTTTACTTAAGTTTTTTTTCTAAAGTGGTAATTTCGGCAAGGAAGTGTTTTTTGATTATAAACTAAAATTAATATTATTGTAGAAAATATGCTCAGTCCCATTGAGAAATTTTTTCATATGCTAATACTAATATTCAAAAAATGTTCGTGGTTACAATTTGCGAAGCAACTCGAGCACGGGTCGGCTAGTGTATGAATAAAAACAAGTTGTTTAGATTATATCCACATTAAAATTCACATTTGTTAAAAGTCCTTAACAATAATATTGTATTCTTTTTTTGTGATAAGGAATTATTTAAGTCATTAAACATGTAGACTTCTTGATTTGTTAATCATGATTATTTGTTTTTAAAATAAAGTGGAATTAATAAAAATATGTTTTTAAATTCTATTCGGCACCCAACCTTACAATACATTATAAGGATTTTCGCGTCTATCTAAAATCATGAATTAGATTTTTTTTTTTTTTTTCAAAAAAAATGTGTGATGTTTTTCCAAACCTACAATATCTTTCCTCAATATTCCGTTTAAATTGTTTCGTACTTTTTATTACGAATTTGTAGTCTTAGGTTAAAACATCAAGTTCCTGTAGTAAATTAAAAATATACAAAAGTAATGTTGAAAAATAGTTTTGTAGCTAAAATCGAAGTTCGTTTTCGTATTCGTAATCAGCATCAAAAATTAACTCTTAAACGAACTATTTAAGACCATAAAAGGATTATAATCAAGGTTTTCAAAACTTTAGGTAGAGTCAAATGAAGAATCATGAGTCTGTTGACCACATGAAATCGCGAAAGAATACACACGAACGTGATGAACTAAAACATAAGAAGAAAAAGGATTACAAATATTATGTTTTTAATACCTCAATAAAGAAAAATGTACTTTATACAGCTTATTCGTTTTTTTTTTTATTATTTGCCAAAATTTCAATACAAATATGAAGTTATAATTCACTAATTTAATGTTTGACTTGAGTAGATAAAATTTAGGAAAACCAAAAAGAAGTGTTTTTCTTTTAAATATTTAATTTTTTTCAAAGTTTTTTGTGTTTTTTTTTCGAAATAAATAATAGCATTTATTTTTGAGAACAAAAATTTTACTAAGTTAGATAAAATTTTGAAATACATTACAACTTTATTTTAAAACTAGCTGCGCCACGATGAACGTAGATTATCAGTGGATGATATTTTCAGCATATCGTCGGATCAAATGAACGGCAGAGTCAAATCGAATTGCAGAATTTGTTCCAATACCGCTTCTTTTTGTTTAGGCGCTGAAAAAAAACATTAATTAGTGCTTTCAAAGTTTGTGACTTATGTAGAACTTACTTTACGACTCTTTGCACAACTCTTGGAACATCATAGTTTGTAGGGGTATTCTTGTGGCGATTCCAGTTAGCCTTAGCTTTGGTGATTCAAAAGACATTATGAATTCATGCAATTCAGCTTCTGTTTTGTCAGTCTTTAAGTTTATAAAAATTGCAGGGAGTTCTAAAATAATACATACAAACTGCTGAGATTATTTTGTATTTAATTTATTTATAATTCATTTCTTAAGAAGGCTTACCAATGATCTCCGACTCCCGTCATTTAGGAGGTTCTATATTGTCCCAACAAGTTGCTTCTAAACCGGCATTCGTATCAACTACCTTTTCTATGTCGTATGTGTCAGCCTCAGCGGTAGAAGTAGCCGCTGCTTTAGCCACCTAAGTGTCCCCGTAGTCCTTTATTGGCAGCGAGATAGTGAGACATTTGGCACTATAAGCCTGAATTTAGACCTAAAAGACGAAGGATAAGCGAGTTGATCATGATATAAATGTTTCGATTCGCACTTACACAACTGGTCTCCGCTCGCTGTTGTACTTTGTGGAACCAGAAGATGTTGCTTTTGTTGCCACTGCTAAAGTCGTTTTTTTAGCGGCTTGCATTATATTTCCTGGCAGCTGATGAATAGGTCGAGCATGTTGGAAGCCCTAAAGAATCATAATTTAAAATATTTGTTTGGATCACTCACAAGTTAACTAACCTGAATTGCCTGCTTACTCTGCAGTTGCTGTTACTGCTGTTGAGTCGTTCCAGCACCAAACCTTAGCTGCTAGAAGGGCGTTAGCGGTCGGCTACACTGAATGTTGAAATGCCTACTTGCATCATTGACTTGGTGGTGTTGCTGCAGTTTGTTGCATTGAAAGCATTTGACTTTTGGTAGAGATGGTGACACCTCCACCGTTAACGCCTGCGGCAGCTATGGCCGCTGAGATGGAAGCAGATATCACCAAACATGATACAGCAGCAATTGAGTACTGGACAGAGAGATGCACCTTTAAGTCCACAATCCACACAAATTGTTTAGAAAAGTGTTCTTGCCAGCGTCTGTCGTTAAAAACGTTGATATTATTTTGTTAAGAGAAATATAATATAAAAAAACTTACCTGTAAATCAGCGCCTTGTTTGCTTTGTCTTCCAGATTTCTTGAGGAAAGTTGCTTTTTGCATTATGGTATGTAATAGGCAGCATCTAAAATGAAAACACAGGCTATAAAAAAATCGATCATTGTTACACCTCCTTCACTGCAATTTGACTTACTTTTTATTCAATGAAGTGAACTTGTATATACTCTTTTCATTATAAAGGTTTTCTGTCTGAAAAATATCAAATTATATTAAATATCAAAACAATTAACAAAAACTTACTCTTAAAATCCGAAACCCATTGTTTTGTTTTGCAAAATTGATTGTCATTTTCGACAGGTCACAAAAATTCCATAAGTTTCTTTTTTTCCCAATCCCCCATTTTGCTTTTTTTTCACCACTCACATGTATTCACCGATAGGGAATTGGAGAGTTCACCTCGAATAAAATTTGAGGGTGTTTCAGGTAGGACGGGTACCAGTCGGGACTCTAGATAATATATTTCCTCTATGATTGACATCATGAATACGGATAATAATTCCGAATAATGTAAAAATAGGAATTTGATTGAAATCTGGAGAGAATCCTGCATTTTCTTGACAAAAGAACTAAAATCAAATGATAAACCATCGTTTTTAAATTATAAAATGATGAACGAAGAAACTTCTAACCTGCTTTTCATTGAAAACGACATAAAAAAATACAATTTTTAGGGCCAGAAAAGTTGGCTACCACTTTGTTTCAACTGGTGAAACATTCCAAAGCTTAAACTACCAAGCTAGACTCTTTCAACCATTCCTTCATTTAATTTCATTATAAGGTCTTTGCTCCACCTGAATTTGTCCGGCGGAATATTTCTTGTTTACTCGGTAACAATAGAAAGAATAATAAAGCAACGCCAAGAAACAAAGAAAGGCAAGAAAGAGAAACGTCAAAAACAATCCAAGAATCAAAGACTTTACTTTATGAGGCCAGTTTCCGGTTTAGCTTGTAGGCAAACCAAGATGTCTACCGAGGATTTATATCTTCATATAGAGTGTTTTTGAGTAGGAGTCTGTTTTGATATTTTTTCCGATAACCCAGCAGATTATTATAAATAAACGAAAATATTTTTGGAGTCTTAAAATCAATACATACAATTTTAAGATAATGATCTTTAGGCCTCAATGTTAATCTAATCTATAGGAAATCCGTAGAATCCATTTGAATAAAAGTAGGTATCTTATAATCTGAAGAATATCAAAGTGTTTTTAACACTCATACAAAAACATATTTTGAAGCAAATACATTGTCATTTATGAAAAATTAAATAGGTATTTGTAAATGTTTAAAAATATCTTTATAATAAAATGTTCAAGAAAATTTTAAATATAAATTTGTTACAATAATTAAGTTCACAAACTTTTAGTTTTCATTAGTATTCTGGCGGATGAATTTAGTTTCCGGACGATTTTCTTTTAATATCCGGACACAAGAATTTTGGATGAAGTTGTAATCGTTGTAATAAGTAGGTATATTTTGTTAGGTTTTGTAAATAGGTACACTTTGACAATACGTATATGTTTAATATTAAAAACTGTGTTTTAAATATCTACGCCATTCAATGCGAGGAACGTACATTGATACATGATCGTACAACGAAGAATAAACCAGGGTTTAGAGTTTTTGAATTAAAAAAATCATTAAGTCATAAATCTGTAGATGACTTCTGAGTAAAAATAATTTAATTCACAAGTTAATTAGTGACTTGTTAATTTTAAAAATTTAATTTGTTAATTTTAATAATTTAATGTGAATTATGTAGAATTATTACATTTGCTATAAATTAACTTTATTATATTCAATCAAAAATATCGAATAACTTAAATATTTGTTTGTCAATATTTTTTTTATGAATTACTTCTGAAATAATTCTACTGCTGTGCTGTTGTTTTTCATCGAACAGTAAATTGTTTATACTTACTTTACTTACTTTTACTTTAGTTGGCGCTACAGCGCATTGTGCTCCTAACTTTCGCCAGCTTACTCTAGCCATCTGCCTCCAGTTTCGAATACCAAGTTGACGTGCGTCGGCCTCAACTTGGTCACTCCACCGGAGATGAGGCCTGCCTCTGCTTCTTGTTCTCTCAGGCTAGGCGTTGAATACCTTACGGGCTGGAGCTTCGATGTTCATTCGCTCGACATGCCCTAGCCATCTTAAGCGTTGAACACGCAGTTTTTTAAACAGTGGCAAGTCGCTGTACAGCTCGTATAACTCCTGATTAAATCGTCTCCGCCAGATGTTACTTTGCTCTGTCGACACAAACCTGACCATAGATCGTACAAATTGTTTATACTATTCTCTTATATATACCTGAATTGTTTCAATTGAATCTTGGGTAGTTAAAAGGTTATGGGCCCAGTAGATTGTTATCTTTTGTCATCACCCTTTTAGCTTCATATAGGTACTTGGATGGTAACGGCTGGGTGGTTGTCGGCAAATGTTGGGAACGTTTGGTTCTGCTTGCAAGGTATTCTGCAATTCCGTTCGACTATCGTGGCCATTACTCCGCCTGCTGTCTCGATACCCAATGACAATGGAGCAACATAAACAAGAACATCACTACTCTTGTCACCACTCAGAATGGCTGCTTGTACGGCAGCTCCATAACTTACCGCTTCATCGGGATTGATCGACAGATTCAATGATTTTCCACAGAAGAACGACTGCAAGAGATTCTGTACTTTAGGAATTCTGGTTGAACCTTCCACATGGACGATGTCGTGAATTTGCGTTTGTCCATTTTAGCGTCATTCAATGCTCTCTCCATGGAACAGATGAGCGCACAGCTCTTCAAAGCGAGCTCGTGTCACTCTCGTATTGAAGTCAACTCCCTCAAATAGGGAATCGATTTCAATAGCGGCCTCTGTGCTGGATGACAGTGTTCGTTTAGCTCTTTCCGCAGCTGTTTTTAAATGACGAAGAGCTCGTGGATTCGAACGAAGGTCTTTTATGTACTTTCGCTTGAACTCCTCTGCCAGATGAGTTACCAAGCGATTGTCAAAACCTCGTCACCCAAGTGTGTCTCCAGCCGTTGCCCTCACTTCAAACAGTGAACCAAAAACACTCTAGTAAAGATATAAATCCTCGGTAGACATATTGGTTTGCCTACAAACTAAACCGGAAACTGGCCTCATAAAGTATTTCTTAGAGTGCGTGTAATTTCTCCTCTAATTTATGAAATTTCCCCTAAAAACTCAGTAAATGTGCCTATGTATGCGTGCAAACACGTCAATTTTACTCGTTGAATTCTTCCACATTGCAAATACAATAATGTAAACAAATGGGTTTTGAAGGGTGATACGTACGAAGGATTTATATCTTCATATAGTGTTTTTGCAGTGAACCTTCATCGATTGTTAAGATGGAAACATCGAATGTACCGCCTCCCAAATCGAAAATGAGCACATTCCGTTCACCAGAGAGATTCTTTTCTAGTCCATACGCTAATGCTGCTGCTCAAAAACACTCTAATGAAGATATAAATCCTTCGTACGTATCACCCTTCAAAACCCATTTGTTTACATTGTTGTATTTGTAATGTGGAAGAATTCAACGAGTAAAATTGACGTGTTTTCACGCACACATAGACACATTTACCGAGTTTTTAGGGGAAATTTTATAAATTAGAGGAGAAATTACACGCACACTACGAAATACTTAATGAGGCCAGTTTCCGGTTTAGCTTGTAGGCAAACCAATATGGCTACCGAGGATTTATATCTTTACTAGTGTTTTTGCTGCTGCTGTTGGCTCGTTGATGATTCTCAAAGCATTCAGTGTCAGTCTCATAGACACACCATATAAGGACCTGAATCTTTCGTACGTTTTACCCTCCAACACCCATTTGTTTACATTATTGTATTTGTAATTTTGACATTACGTCCATTTTGAAATTTGAAATCCAACAACAATTCGATGCGGTGTATTTACTTGTTTTGACAGATGTTTTTTTTTATTTAATTGCTATGGTGAACATAAAAGTATCAGCTGTTCGGGAAAATGAATTTCCGTCAAAATAAGAAATAAAATAAAAAATACATTTTTAGAGAAAAATAAATGCGCAATTACACTTTTTTTTCTCAAAAAAAATTCTTTGTATGATTCCCGATCGATCAGTATATAATTTTCATTTCTAATCAAAGGAAAACACCGTCAAATATCGATTCAAATTTTTAAATTTGCAAGTAGACACAATATGGTATCCTCATTTGAACCAATTTCCGCACCACATTGGAACTCACTTTGAAGTGTTCTTATAAGTTTTGGTGATTGTAACTAAAAAGTGTGAATGCAACTTTCTTACTCACACTTCAAGGATTCCAGGAAGGTATAAACCATTCCTGTAGGTACATTATTGTACCAACGACACGACCGAATGAGTTCTAATGTTTGCATTTTTAAACATTTTTGATAGGAAAATGCAAACATTAGAACTCACTTGGACGTGTTCTTAATAAGTTTTTTAGATTGTAACTAAAAAGTGTGAATGCAACTTTCTTACTCACACTTCAAGGATTCCAGGAAGGTATAAACCATTCCTGTAGGTACATTATTGTACCAACGCCACGACCAAATGAGTTCTAATCTTTGCATTTTTAAACATTTTTGATAGGAAAATGCAAACATTAGAACTCATTCAGTCGTGTCCTTGGTACAATAATGTACCTACAGGAATGGTTTATACCTTCCTGGAATCCTTGAAGTGTGAGTAAGAAAGCTACATTCACACTTTTTAGTTACAATCTAAAAAACTTATAAGATCACGTCCAAGTGAGTTCTAATGTTTGCATTTTCCTATCAAAAATGTTTAAAAATGCAAACATTAGAACTCATTCGGTCGTGTCGTTGGTACAATAATGTACCTACAGGAATGGTTTATACCTTCCTGGAATCCTTGAAGTGTGAGTAAGAAAGTTACATTCACACTTTTTAGTTACAATCTAAAAAACTTATAAGAACACGTCCAAGCGAGTTCTAATGTTTGCATTTTCCTATCAAAAATGTTTAAAAATGCAACCATTGCAATTTTTGTTGACGTTTTCAAACTCACCTCGAAGAAAAAAACACTTATGTTATGTGTGATGTTGAGGTGATGTCACACTTTTATCATTTTTTTTTATTTGAAAAACTTAACTTATAGTGAAATTGTTAAAACTTGGTCACTGTTTTGTAATTATCAAAATACTTTTAGGAAATAGTAATCGTTTTTAAGTTCGAGAAAAAAAGAATTATTCAAAAAAGATAATTTTTGGAATGTATAATTTTACCTGAATCACAAGTCTTTGTATTACATTTAAATTAAAAAAAAACAACAATGTTTTACATTTTTGCTAATATATTTGAAGTTTTCTTTACATAATATGTACAACAAATGCCTTGTTCCGACAATTATAGCTTTTTATTGAATTGAAAACTGTTTTATACGTAGTACACACTTTTGAATATAGTGAAGTTAAAAATTAACAATTTCTTGCCACTTTCAATCACAAAGTCTTCTAGCCAAAGTTTCTTTCGTATTTAAATAAGCTGGACTTAAGAAAAAATAATTTATTCCGAGTATACCTTAATCCATATTCGATTATTACTATCAAAATAAGACTACGTAAATACTCCAGCAAGGAAAAAATAATTTAATTAAAATATTTTTTTTTTGGAATTTTTCTCAAGAACTACAAGACATAAAATCATCTAGTTTTCAATGTTTGATCAAAAACAAATATAAGCAATGCATTATAAAAACAATAGTAAATAATCTTAAAGTTTTAAAAATCACACTTTAAACCTTTTTTACCTTTTTTTGCCCAAATTTTGAGTTTAAAACAATTTTTTTCAAAAAACTATGCAAATTAACACACGTCTGTTCCATTAGTAATTAGAAAATATGAACCAAAATATAATAATAGCCGCGTTTTATTATCACTATGATCTGATCCGGATCTTGAATTTACATGCATTACAACAACAACACAAGATCCTGCTTTGTGTTTGGATCTCAATTTGAGATCCAAAATTTAATTCTTTTTTTCACAACAAGGAGCGCTTTATCATTGTAATTTCACATGTAAATGTTGGTATCATTGCAAACAAATTAAATAAAACCTGTATTACCATATAAACATTTCCATTTGACTGAAATAAAATATTTTTTAAATAGAAAGCGAGAAGCTTTATATTTATTTATTTGGTATATAATCCATGAAATAATTAGATATTTTAACAAAACTAGATATTAATTGGTGAAATTAAAATAATTAAGTCCGAAAAAATGTATATTTGACATAATTTATGGGTATTATTTTCCCCAAAAAAAAGGAACAAAAAAAAATCATTGAGCAAAATGTTCTTTGGGCAACCCTGCTTTCAATGTCAAAAAATATAAATAAAATCGAGAAAGCTGCAGCACAAATGGGAGAAAAGATGTTCAAATAAATTGTAAGTAATCTCTAAATTAAATTATTTAAGTGTCACATTTATTAAAAGGTCAAAAAGAATCTGGACTACATGTGAGACCAAAGCGTTCCTGGATGCTTTGAGTTTGAGAGTGCAATGGTGATTTGCAGAAACATTTTCAAAAGTTGTGGAGCTTACATTTTTGGTATGCGTTTGTTTTTTTTGCTCCGAAATGTCACTTTTGAAAGAACGAATTTGACACTGCTACCAAACTTTAAATAATAAAAATTATGATGATCCAATGCTGTTTTATGATCATGATCTGATCCGGATCAGATCATGGTGATAATAAAACGCGGCTAATAAGCAATAAGTACGATCTTCTGGATCATAAAGTATGATATTAAATATTATGTTACATTTCAATACAATCACGTAGGAACATGTTGTTTTCCTAATAAGTGATTAATGTATAAGAAACCATAAGATCTTTGTTTAACCATATTTGATGACAGTTTACAGCAAAAATGTTTTTCGATTTTAGTCTTAAGTTGGCATCTGAGATGATCGGATTAATAAATATTTATTAAAAATATAATATCTCAACGAACTATTCTAATTAATAGACCAGATTAATAGCTAATAGACAAAATTGTTGTTGTTGCGAGGCAAGAGGATGGGTAGGAAAAGTTAGTGCGAGAGTAGTGTAGGAAAAAGGATGGGATAGGAACTAGCGGATGGGAAGTGTTTGGAAGGTAGGAAAGACTGTCAAGTTCCAGGGGACGCGGCCTGCTTGCGAAGCTCGGCAGTTAGCTCGCCGGAATGGGGGGGGATCTTGCCCCCGAAACTTAACCTCACCTGCAACAAAACACAAATCAGGCCAGAGGAAACAACCAAAAAAAAATACCGCAGACGGACAATCATCACTTCAAGGGCGCTGCTGGTGATATTGCAGCGATGCCATCCCACCCGACCTAGAAATCCATGGCGATGTTCGGATTTCCCCAAAGACAATGGACACCACGTTCCAGTCAACCCATCTTCACCAAAAGGACTGTGCTACCGGCCACACCCCTGAAAAATTATCTTCAAAAGATCATGATTTCATCAAGCGAAATCAAACAAACACAAAAATTTCAACCAAGATGGCGTGAAATGAAGTTTTATTCTTATCATGAATCGAGTAGCCAAACAAAGGTTATAAAGAAAATTATATTTGTAGGTAACATAAAAATTAATATCTTTGACTTTATCTTTATCCAAAGTATTAAACCATTTAACAAAGAAAAACAAATAACTGAAAAAGAAAGAAAAAAAAAACGTGGAGACGAGATATTTCCTAACAGGACTATCAGAAAAAAACTTTAACGACACCCTTTTTAGTGCCAAACTCTTACGATTATTACGGCTCGAAATTCCCTGCCTGCATGGAGCTCCTTGGAGGGGGTTAAATTTCACAAATAGGGTACCAATCGCGACGACAGACCAAAGGAAAAACACTACCTCGTTCCCTTACAATCAAATTTTATCTAAATTATTGAAATTGAAAAATTAGAGAAAAACAAAATAATAAACACTTCAACGCTCATCTAAAATTAACAATAAGACGTAAATTATAAACTATGACACTTTTCACTTTCACTTTTGTCTTTCTTATAACAAGAAAAAAATATATTATTATTCGTGTGTAGATGTATGACTTGAAATATGTATATATATTCTCCATGGGCTCTCTTCTTGACTTCTTGCTAACTTTATTTTTTTTTGTAGGTACTCACATTGATGCCGGGATTTACTTATTTTTGGATTGATACCTAGGTTTAACCACCACCTGACGGATTGATATGATCCTATTGAAGAAGGGTTCCACGGGGCTCTGTGCTGCTGCAGGTTAGCTGAATGGTCCCGGAATCTCCCTTGTGGTTGGGTAAATTTAGCGTGTGTATTGGTGTATAGGTGTGGATATGAACCAGATCCAGTGCAGCAAATTTGAACGTTCCCACAAAGTGATGGTGCAGAGTTTGGGACTACCAACAGTCATCGAAGAATAAAGAGCGCACAAGAAAAATATAATTTAATTTAGAGATGTGGCGGCCCAGCGCTCTGCTGCCAACTGGGACCGCCAGGAAGTCGAATTTTGTACAATTGTAGCCTATATAAAAATCACTATTTCAATTTCAATTTTTCAATAAAACACTTCTTTAAAACTCACCCAAAATTGTATCTTATATCTATTTAAGCTATTGCATACATGATTTTGTGTGGATGAAATGATTGCGTGTGATTACCAACACGTAGGTTAACTTTTTTATAGATGCCTATCACAAAATTTTAACCAAAAGAAAATGATAATGATAAACAAAAAAAAAAGGAACAATAAGAGGTATAGTTACACACCAGTAAGTATTAAAAAAAATTGTTTAAAAATAATTTAATCCACCGGAAAGTGTCTTCGGACTTAAATATTAAAAAAGAAATTTTCACGGTAACCGGACTTCAATTTAAATTTTAAAATTCTGTCATTACCAACGGCTATTAAATTTTAAATGACATTGGACTTAATATGTCATACGGGATACGGTGATGAATCAGGCCACCCTATCATTCATCCTCCTCCCACTCTTTTCGTATCGTCCGATCCAATCCACCCAATTCCCATTCAGATGTTAATGTGGTTGTAGATTCTATTTCCCCTCCATTCTATGACCTGTTTGACATTCAGATCTTTCATGTCTGTGACGTTCTGATTGTAGTAGATTTATTACGTTTCTGATTTTGCCTGATAGAGGGCGCTGAAACTGAAACCACACTGTAAGGGTCGGTTGACATCGTTTTTCATTATTAGGTAGGTCACTGGGCGTCCACAACATTGTCTTTAAAAAAATGTATAAAACTTAGTTGTAAGTATTACCATTATTTTTTCCATTTAATGTACATATTTTTTTAAATTGCCCCTAACGCCTAAAAATAGAGAATAGACCCCGCTCCTATAGTAAAAAAAGATTGTTTTTAACTGTTCTATAAAAATCCGTCATTAAACTTTGTCGCCTGAGTTATCGTACTCTTCCCAAAAAATGCAAATGTCGATGTAGCCACTAGGTGCCCCCCCTAAAGAATTTCTCATCACTATACTTTATTTTCGTGGTGAATTGATGTTAGAGGGTGGTGAATTGATGTTAGCCGTGGTGAATTGATGTTAGAATTCGAAATAAGGGTGCGTGAGACGCAGCGTTGCCAAAATGCGCCCGATCGGGAATTTGTACAAGTGTGATAACTAATACCGTAAACAAAACGACCTGAAATATAATAAGTTTATTTAGAAAAGACAAACTGTTATTATTTTCTTAAACAAATTTTTTCCAGGGTAGTGGGATAGTGGCCCGCACATTTTGGAAATGGCCCTCAAAATTGCCCTTCTTCGCGGCAACGCTGGTGAGAATTGATGTTTCAGCTTGTAGGCAAAACCAGAATGACAGATTGGTTTCCGGTCTTTATATGGTGTGTCTATGGTCAGTCTAGCTATTGCTCCGGCGTCTTTGGTAGTTAACAAATTATGAACTTAAAGCAATTTATTTCAAAAGCTTATTGGTAGTTTTGACTACATAATTATTTAAGTTTGGAAACATTTTATTCAGTGACCAAACATTTCCATATTAAAAAACGAAATAATCGATACTGGTACCCAAATAACCCTAGAGAAAACGTTTACATTGTTTAAAAACGACAATTTGGTTGGCCATTTCAGCGAGCGGGGTAATTGGATACTATTTTTTTAACCTAGGTGAGACAGTCACTCCTCCGGTGTATTGTTGTAGAATTAACGATTTTTTACCGCAATTTTAGGGTACAACAACCGAACACAATCACGCTTATTCTGACATTCTAATGAATCAAAAACACCAAGACCAAAAACACTCCATTACCAAGACCGGAATCTTTCGTACGTTTCACTCTCCAAAACCCGTTTGTTTACATTGTTGTATTTGTAATTTTGACAATTAATCCATGAATATATGTGAGCACAAACAAAAAAAAAACGATGCCGTGGGCTAGCGGCATTTTGCACAGCAAAAACAAAATGGAGGGGTTAATAAGTTTTTTTCAGGTTTTTCTTTTTACTTTTTTTCGATGAAGAAGTCAGTTTTAAGCTTTAATTTTGCAGTCATTTTGTTGATAGCGAACCAATGTACATTTTTGTCTTCAAAAAAGCATGTTCACCATCAGTTTATTATAATTAATTCACTAATTTACAAAAATCACTACGAAATTCTTCAAAATTCAAAATTAACCTCGGATTTTTGTATCAAAGATGCGTTCGAAGAACCATCAAGTTAAGGGTGCGAGCGCAATTTTTGTATTGAATTCTAATAAATTTTCGTTAATGAACGGCCCAAATATTTTTTTTGCAAGTAATTAAAATCTGTATCAATTTAATTAATCCAAATGTATTTATAGTTTGTTTTTAATGATTTAAGCTTGCAACTATTTTTCAATTCCATTATGATTAATAAATATTAAATTTAAAAAAAGAGTTATAATCGAAAAATATCTTATCCATAACATTCTTGATTGATGGAAGCATACATGTATTTGTTATCAAAAAAAACTATGCATCAAAGGAACACCAATGTTTTAAAAAAGTAATCAGAACGATTATAGCGAACCTGTTGAATAAATGCAGAGCAAATAAAATGCAAATTTTGACATATATCACAAAATGAAAACGTCTTAAAATCGTTCTGAATTCATGCACAACTAATTCAATAGAACATGTAATCGTCATGAATGTTTATTGTTGCCGTACAGAAGTTTTTTTAGTGAGTTTCCACAGTTTAACGCAAAATATAATTTTCATTCATTTCTTAAAAATGTTTCGTTACCAAAGTTCAAGTTTACTTATTATTGTTTGAAGGGTATGTTTAGTAAAAGTGCTGCTAAAAGTGAAACAAATGAATGAGTTTTACGTACATGTTTTTCTTAATATAGTAAATACTTCCATAGAATACATTTCATAAATGCAGAACATGGAAGAAAATATACATAAACAATAGTTTCAGGTATAAAGCAGAGATTAGTGTAGACAAATATTTTTGAGAAAGCCAATAATATTTAAGGTATGTTCATTAAAGAAATTTCCGCTTCGGCTAACCTTCATCAACTTTTTAGAAAAAAAAAAAATAGTATTAATAGCAGCCAATTATTTCATAGAATAATTAATTCTTCAGATTGTAAAATGTTTAGAAATTTTCATACGCTACAAAATTCGTAATTTTATGCGTAAACATAGAAGATAACATTATTTAGTCAAGAAGTATGGATTTTGGCGCGTATACGGTTTTTTTCTATTGGGTGTTCGGTTACCCCATACTGGAATAAAAAAGTTACTTAAATCTATTTATTGCACTCATTTAGTTGGTATTGTGTGTAAACATATTGCCTATTTCTATTCCTTAAAGATGCTTTAAACAAAGCAACTTATTTTTAAAACGTGGTTCTCTCAAATTTTTATTCCAAAATCTAACCTGCAAACAAAATTCTAACTCTAACATAGTCCCTCAAAAAGAAATTTTCAGGAATATTTCTGCAACAAACAAAACTAAAATTTGGTCTTGCAATTATCGAACTGCTTAAATGATGAAAATACTAATCTAATTGAGGAATCTGAACTAGCAATGGAACTTCACCAGTATGCTTCTCGTAGCATTGTCTGTACAAAAAAGTATGGAGACACCCGCCTATTGTTTCCACCTGAACTTCTAACGTCGCAAAAAAAAATGCTCTAAGCAAACTACAGCTGAAAAAATTGTCTGTTTTGTTGTTTTACAAAGTATTGAGTTACACTTTTGTCCATTTCCAATTATACTTAACCAGTTGCAGCGCATGTTGCGTTCGCAAATAATTCAAGTAAACAAAATACAGCACTAATAAATCATTAAATATGTATTTGGTCAATTTTATTTTATTTAATATACATTTACAACATTTATTTGGATTGAAATTAAAAAGCTATACAAATCTTCCAATTTAAGACCATGTCAGCACTTCAGATTCTGTTGGTAAGGATTGTTTAGTTTTTGAACGAGGCCATGAAACATTCAAAATGAAGCATTTAGATGGGGCTGATTACTATAATGAAGCATTTTGATGGGCCAAAGCGCTAATTGTGAGAATGGGTTTGGTTTTTTGCATCATTTCACGCACACTTTCTCACATTTAGTGCTTTTTAGCTTGTAGGCAAACCGAAATGTCAGTCTGAGATTCCGGTCTTGGTAATAGAGTGTTTTTGACCAAGACCGGAATCAAAAACACTAATGAAGATATAAATCCTTCGTACGTATCACCCTTCAAAACCCATTTGTTTACATTGTTGTATTTGTAATGTGGAAGAATTCAACGAGTAAAATTGACGTGTTTTCACGCATACATAGACACATTTACTGAGTTTTTAAGGGAAATTTCATAAATTAGAGGAGAAATTACACGCACACTAAGAAATACTTTATGAGGCCAGTTGCCGGTTTAGTTTGTAGGCAAACCAATATGGCTACCGAGGATTTATATCTTTACTAGAGTGTTTTTGACCGGAATCTTTCGTACGTTTCACTCTCCAAAACCCGTTTGTTTACATTGTTGTATTTGTAATTTTGACAATTAGTCCATGAATAGATGTGAGCACAAACAAAAAAAAACGATGCCGTGGGCTAGCGGCACTTTGCACAGCAAAAACAAGATGGAGGGGTTAATAAGGTTTTTTCAGGTTTTTCCTTTTACTTTTTTTCGATGAAAAAGTCAGTTTTAAGCTTTAATTTTGCAGGCATTTTGTGGATAGTGAACCAATGTACCTTTTTGTCTTGAAAAAAGCATATGTTTAACATCAGTTTATTATAATTAATTCACTAATTTACAGTAATCACTACAAAATTCTTTAAATCTCATAATAAACCTCGGATTTTTGTATCAAAGATGCGTTCGAAGAACCATCCAGTTAAGGGTGCGAGCGCAATTTTTTTATTGAATTCTAATAAATTTTCGTTAATGAACGGCCCAAATATTTTGTTGGCAAGTAATTAAAATCTGTATAAATTTAACCAATCCAAGTATATTTATAGTTTGTTTTTAATGATTTAAGCTTGCAACTATTTTTCAATTCCATTTAAATTAATAAATATTAAATTTAAAAAAAGAGTTATAATCTAAAAATACCTTATCCATAACATTCTTGATCGATGGAAACATACATGTATTTGCTATCAAAAAAAACTATGCATCAAAGGAACACCAATGTTTTAAAAAAATAATCAGAACGTGTAGTCAAACGCCGGCACAAAGCAGTGATGGAAAAGAAATATAACAACTTTCTTGTATTTTACGTAAAGATGTTTATTCTCTGTATAAAAAATAAATCAATGAAGGTGTTTAAAAAGTAAAATGAATTACCTACTATTTTTAGCAATTCGGTAGGCGGCTTCTGCTCCGGTCGGCGTTCATCTAAAAAGTGCAAATTTATGCAAAACGAAAGTAGTACCACGTAAAAAGGATGTATTCCTACATTGTAGGCGCGCGCCAATTTATCTGACATCTGTTTGACCAACCGAAGCAGAACTACCTTCGGAACTATAAGGATCTGTTTACATTTGTTTCGTTCTTTTATTTAACACTCCACCCCCCGTGAGGCACCCGGTCCCACCGCAGCCTCACAATCAACCTTTAGTACAGCCAGCTTAACCGCCGGCCTCCGAAGAACTCCCGTTGACGTTTGAATCTCAGCTGAACGGACCTGATCATCTGGTCCAACAAAAACTTTTAAGGTTCTACCTCGCACCCATTGACATCTCGGGAGGTTCTCACCGCAGACGAGGACCAGGTCTCCTACTTGAAGATTTGGGACTTTGACGAACCACTTGCTTCTTTTTGTTAGTTCTGGAGGATATTCCTTGATCCATCGATGCCAAAAGCGATCCTTAATCTGCTGACTTATTCGCCATTGCTTTCGGAGGCAGAGAGCTCTTTCATTGATGTGTCCAGGCGACTGCGTCGAGTTCGTTCCACCAATCAAGAAATGATTCGGCGTTAATGGCTCTGCATCTTCGGTTGCCACAGGAAGGTGTGTAAGCGGGCGGCTGTTGACTATGTTTTCTGCTTCAATAAGAGCACTTACTAATGTCTCTGGATTAGGCGCAAGTTCATTGAGTGTGAATGACAGAACTCTCTTCACTGACCGGACAAGTCTCTCCCAACATCCGCCGGCATGTGGGTTGGAAGGGCAGTTGAAGATCCATTCAATCCCTTTTGCGGAAAGTTCTGCTTTGATGGCATTATTATCGAAAACATCAGCTGTTAAAAGTTCTTTCTTGGCACCAATAAAATTGGTACCGTTGTCACTTCTAATTCGCTTTGGTATTCCACGCCGATTTACAAAATTACGGATGCACAGAATGCAGGCGTCTGTTGATAAGTCAGTTGCTAGTTCAAGGTGAACGGCTCTCACAGTCAGGCAGGTAAACAGGGCAACCCAACGTTTTTCCTTACAACGTCCCATTGTCACATTCACTGGGCCAAAATAGTCCAGTCCTGTAAAACTAAATGGCCTTAAGAAGGGAGTGAGTCGGTCCTCGGGCAACTGCCCCATCAATGGCGGCAAAGGGCAAGCAGATCTTATCCTGCAAAATGGACACCGACCTCTTTCTATTTTGATTGCAGATCGCAGACTGGGAATCCAAAATATTTGTCGTATCTCTTTAGTGACCGTATCGTCGTTTTGATGACGCAAACGGCGATGAAAATGAGCTATTATCAGATTTGTCAATTGCTGGTCCTTTGGCAATATAATGGGTCGTCTTGAAGAGAACGGAAGCGTGGTGGCAGCGTCAACGCGTCCGTATACTCGTAACAAGCCATCATCATCCAGATATGGAGTTAGCTTATAGATAGAACTCGATTTATCAACTTGCTGATTACAACTCAATTGGCATATTTCTTGGGTAAAAACATCTTTTTGCGCAATCCCACAAAGTACTCGTTCGGCTTCTTCGAGGTCTAAGGCAGACAATTCTCCCTTTTCTGTTGTTTGACGACGACAGGATTTGACAAACCGAATTAACCAGGCTGCCGTTCTTTTTAATATCAAGTATTTCGAGAATCTAGAGAAATCAAAGATTGGCGTACTTACTTTGGCGTGCAGAACGTACTTCGGTCTCATTTCTTCTCGGCAGACATAGCTAGAGATATCATCTGTGACGGCCATTGATCTTCGGGCAACTTGAGGAAGGTAGCACCACCTATCCATTTGTTATCGGCTCGGAATTCTGGTGGATATCGTGCTCGTGTTGCTTCGTCAGCTGAATTCATCTTAGTCGGGGTCCAACGCTATTGTCCAACTTTGCTACTGTCCAATATTTCAGCAACTCGAAACCCAACAAATTGTTTATGATGACGAGGATCAGAACGAAGCCAGCTTAGCACTGTTTTTGAATCACTCCAAAAAACTCGTTCGTCTGGTTTCAGGTGATGGCATTCCAAAATAGAGTCACACAAACTGACTCCCAAAACTGCAGCTGATAATTCTAGGCGTGGGATGGACATCAACTTTTTCGGAGCGCACCTTGTCTTTCCACAAATAAACGTGACACATACTTCTTCCTTGTACTCAACCCGCATATATACTGCTGCACTGAACGCCTCTTCACTGGCATCGACGAACGTGTGAAGAACAATCCTGCTGGCTGTTGATAATGAAACATGGTAACATCTCGGAACCCTAAGCTTCATGACGTTATGGAGTTCTGCTCTCCATAGGTTCCATTTCTGGAAAATTTCATCGGGAATCGGCTGATCCCATTCAGTACCATATCTCCATACTGACTGCAACAACAATTTGGCGTGAATCACGAAATTAGCTATCATGCCGAACGGATCAAATACTGACATCGTAACGCTTAAAAGTTCTCTCTTAGTTGGGCATTTTCTTCCTTCAATAATGTCTTTGCTGACACGAGAGAAATTTAACTTAAACAAGAACACGTCCTCACCTGGGTCCCAGCACATTCCCAAAACCTTCTCCACTGCGGCTTCAATATTCATGGTAACAATTTGTCTCTGTTGTTCTTTATTGTCTGAATGATGTATATTTTTCAGAACCTCTTCAGAATTCGATGTGAAATTTCGCAGCTCGAATCCACCGCTTCTATGAATGGCTACTACAGCGTTAGTGACCTCGATAGTTTCTGCAACATCATTGAAACTTTCCACGTAGTCGTCTACGTAATGATGATCTGTGATTGACATTACAGCCCTTGGATATTCTTTGATGAATCTTTTCGCATTTAAGTTTTTGACATAATTTGCCGAACACGGCGAGCAGGTGGCACCAAATGTCATTGACTGCATACTATAAACACCAATCGGCTGGTCTTTGAACTCTCGCCAAAGAAATCGCTGAGAATTTTGATCTTCAGGCTGGATCATCACCTGATGAAACATTTCTCTAATGTCACAAGTCACTGCAATACGTCTCATTCGAAAATTATAGAGAATCGCCATTAATGGCTTCAAATCATCTGGGCCTTTCAATAAGAAAGAATTTAGGCTAACGTCATCTACTTTTGCAGCCGCATCGAATACCAAGCGAAGTTTTTCTGGTTTGTTCGGATTCTTTACTCCGAAATGCGGAAGGTACCAGGTCCTTGGAGTGATTGTTTTGGCTTCATCGTGCGAAAGGTCTTTTGCGTATCCTTTTTGGACATAACTTGAAATAATAAATCGGTACTTATCGGCAAATTCTGGTTCTCTTCGAAATTTATTTTCCAGGCTGAATAATCTTCGACGAGCCATGTCGTAGCTCGGAGGGAGGATAATTTGGTTCTGCTTGCACAAAAGTCCTGTCTGATATCGATCGTTTTTCTTCTTGGTGGTGTCCAGTAGAATCTCAAGTGGCCTCTTGTCATCTTCAGATATCAACCTTTCTTTCGGTTTTTTGACTCCGAAATTCTCGATGCAGAAGTACTCATCAACCATACGTGTCAATTTAGATTCTTCATCTTGACAGTTTTGGTCGCCATGCAAAACAAGAACTCTTGTAGAAAGTTTCGCGACTGTTTTTGTCCTACCATACACCACGTATCCAAGTTTAGTCTCGGTAACAATCGGCCCGATCTTATTAGACCCAATTGTTTGTATCGGGGCTCCCAAGTGACAGTTGTCTAGCCCAATTAAAATTTGCGGACTTGCATCATTATATTCCACGGCTGGGAAGCTAGATAATATATCAAAAGCATGGTCATGGTCCAATAAGTCTGCTTTGGTAAGTGTCTGAGTCGGCAAACTCAGTTCATTAACTGTGTGTGCTGCTTCCATCTTATACCTCTCAGCACCATCAACTTCTGCGCTAATATGCAAGTCAACAACAAAGGATTCGTTTGTGAACGATTCTTGACCAAACCATTGAAGTTTTAGATCTGTCTTTCGCCCCTTCAAACGCAAACTATCAGCCAGCGCAGCGCTCATTATGGTCACCGATGATCCTTTATCAAGAAGAGCATATGTTCGCAGCACTACACCATTACCATAAAGTCGTACTGGTATTACTCGAAATAGAATTTTGTTGTCTTTTCCCTTGCTGCAACTCAAAATGTTTTTCTCAACTACCGGTACAGCGGCGGCGGCGTTGGCTTGAAATGTCAAGATTCCTGATGCTTCTCTGTCTTCATGCAACGATGGATGATGATTCTTTTCACATCCATGCTTTCCACAAGCCCTTTTCGTTTTACAGAAATGCACGGAGTGACCAAATTTGAGGCAACAAAAACACAGCCTTTGATTCTTCACATAATTCCATTTGGTTGTAGCGTCTTGCTGGTTGTAGGAAGGACACTCTGAGAGTAAATGTTTTGCTTTCTTACATAGGCGGCAAGTTTGATTTGGTTTGACTGTTGGCACCTTTTGTTCTGCGGCATAGAGAACGTTTCTTTGATTTGGCTTTTGTCCGGATTTAGGCTGAGGCTGTGGGCAAACTGGGGTAACCAAACATATAAATCTTGCCATGCCAGTCAGCCACTGTTCGAAATGTCTTATTGTTGGATAGGGTTGGTAACAGATGCTTCTCTGAACCCACTCCAACTTCTTGCTCATAGGAAGTTTGCTAATGAGCTCGTCGAGAATTGTAGGGTTGGCTAGCTGTGACGTCATTCCACTTGCTTCTAGAAAAGTGGCCAGATTCTGGACTTTGGTTGCAAATGGTATCAATAATTCCAATTTGTCTTCTGGAATCGGGTTTATTTCACTGGCTTTGAGTAACTGGCTTCGTAACAATATATCTGGGCGACCAAATCGAAATTCTAGAGCTGCCATGGCTTGATTTATATTGCTCGGGTGGATAAGCATAGCTTCGACGACTTCTCTGGCAGATCCTTTTAGGGCTTTCTGCAGGCGCAATAAATTATCCACATTTGTATAATCATACATGGCAGTAGAATCTCGAAAGGATGTTGAAAACAACGGCCAGTCCTCAGGCCTCCCAGTAAATTCAGGCAGATCATGTAACTTACGGCTGGCTGCGGCCTGATATGAATACAAATTGGTATCAGCACCTGCACTATATGGTGTCGGCATTGGCGGTGCTACTGTTGGTGGTGCTTCAATTTGATTCGAGTTGAAAGACTGGAATCCAGACAACGGTGGCAAGAACGATGGCACTTGCGGAACACTTATTGGTGTTAATTGGGTTCCGCTATTATAACCTGGCGGACGTGGTGGCACAGACGGTTGTGACTGCATGTAGGAAATTCCACACCATGAACTGGGCATGTACTGTGACAATTCGAATCCAGTGGACATATTACCAGCAGGAGTAGCTGTCACAGTATTTGTGGCAGAGACTAATTGTACACTGAAAGACACAACTGAAGAACTTGTACATCGGCCAGTCACATCTGAAGTAGTTACGGTGGCACTATGATGTTGCGTGGCTAGAACTTCTTGCAGACGAAGTTTTTCTTCCTTTTCAGTGGCTGCAGTAGACAACGTTGTTTGAAGTTGCAAGCGCATTTCATCCAACTGCTTTTGGATTTCTTCCATAACTGTCGATTTGCAACTCTTATCGACAATTGTCTTTTCCAAATCTGTATCGCTTCCACTTTCCATAGTATGCTCGTCAGAGGAAGACTCGTCCTGAACGGACTTATTTGGGTTCAGTCTGGAACTTTGGCGTTGGCCGGTGACTTTCTTTTTCATGGAGTTCTATGGCTATATTGTTCGCTGGCTGCGCAATCTCTGGCTGAGAATAATTTATGGGACAAGACTTCCAATCCCAATGGCAATATTCTTAAAAATAAGAATAAAATTTGTAGTCAAACGCTGGCACAAAGCAGTGATGGAAAAGAAATATAACAACTTTCTTGTATTTTACGTAAAGATGTTTATTCTCTGTATAAAAAATAAATCAATAAAGGTGTTTAAAAAGTAAAATGAATTACCTACTATTTTTAGCAATTCGGTAGGCGGCTTCTGCTCCGGTCGGCGTTCATCTAAAAAGTGCAAATTTATGCAAAACGAAAGTAGTACCACGTAAAAAGGATGTATTCCTACATTGTAGGCGCGCGCCAATTTATCTGACATCTGTTTGACCAACCGAAGCAGAACTACCTTCGGAACTATAAGGATCTGCTTACATTTGTTTCGTTCAATTATTTAACAGAACGATTATAGCGAATCTGTTGAATAAATGCAGAGCAAATAAAATGAAAATTTTGACATGTATCACAAAATGAAAAAGTTTTAAAATCGTTCTGAATTCATGCACAACTCATTTAATAGATCAAGTAATCGACATTAATGTTTATTGTTGAAGTACAGAAGTTTTTTTAGTGAATTCCCACAGTTTAACGAAAAATATAATTTTCATTCATTCCATAAAAATGTTTAGTTACCAAAGTTCAAGTTGCACTCATTTAGTTGGTATTGTGTGTAAACATATTACCTATTTCTATTCCTTAAAGATGCTTTAAACAAAGCAACTTATTTTTAAAACATGGTTCCCTCAAATTTGTATTCCAAAATCTAACTACAAACAAAATTCTAACTCTAACATAGTCCCTTAAAAAGAAATTTTCAGGAATATTTCTGCAACAAATAAAAATAAAATTTGGTCTTGCAACTACCGAACTGCTTAAATGATGAAAATACTAATCTAATTGAGGAAACTGAACTAGCTAAAGTTGGCAATGGAACTTCACAAGTATGCTTCTCGTAGCATTGTCTGTACAAAAAAAATACGGAGGCACCCGCCTATTGTTTCCACCTGAACATTAAATAATATGTATTTGGTCAATTTTATTTTATTTAATATACATTTACATTTATTTGGATTGAAATTAAAAAGCTATACAAATCTTTCAATTTAAGACCATGTCAGCACTTCAGATTCTGTTGGTTAGGATTGTTTAGTTTTTGAACGAGGCCATGAAACATTCAAAATGAAGCATTTAGATGGGGCTGATTACTATAATGAAGCATTTTGATGGGCCGAAACACTAAATGTGAGAATGGGTTTGGTTTTTTGCATCATTTCACGCACACTTTCGCACATTTAGTGCTTAGTTAGCTTGTAGGCAAACCGAAATGTCAGTCTGAGATTCCGGGCTTGGTAATGGAGTGTTTTTGCTACAAATCAAAGACACTCCATATATATGTATATGGAGTGTTTTTTTTGTTGTTTTTTTTTTGTAGATGAGAACTCACATTCAGGTACGGCAGAGAGAAAAAACTAAATGAGAGAACCAAATTTCCTCGTCTCCGTCTCTTCGAAACCTCTTCCTCTCATTTTTTAAAGCGTGTTGAATTCGTATCGGTGTATACATGTTTTCACCTCGGAGAAGAGTACACAAAAAAAACATCATTTCCGGGAAATGCGACATTTTTCATTTTTGTTTATTGATAGCCAAGAAGGCTATGTTTTTTAAAGTCTCATTATAATATTTGTAATTCTCATGAATTTTTTTTTTAATTTTGCTAACATCTTGTCGTTTTTATATCTACAAAAATACTCCTATAATTTAAATTAATTCTAGCAAAACATTTTTGTTTGTCAATAAATAACGGAAGAAGTTATACCGGTAGTTCGTGGTGAATTTGTTTTTCTCTTCTTTTTCTCTAAGTTACAGATAGATGGCAGTAACAACCAAAACAAGAAAGGATGTGTGCAGAAAGTGTTTAACAAGGTTAAGGCTTTTTAGATTAGACTTTACTTGTATATATGAACGAGTACATGTTTTTTATAAATGAATGTTATGTTTATTTCAATAGTAATACCTTAACTATTAACTTAACTACTGTATTATCTAAAATATACTGCATTGAATTATTTTACATTGAATTATAAAAGGCGGAAATAATAAAGTTCTATAGTTTACCGGGAATATTTATATAAAATATCCATATCTTCTGCAATTGCGGCATCAATCGATATTTTCTGCAACTTAGTGTTAACGTAACATTTATTTGTCATGAATTACTTTTTCAACTTTTTTATACACCATGAAAATCAATTATAAAATTTGGCTGTGATAATAATTACTTGAACACAGCATTTTCTATGTTTAGTTTATAGTTATTCAGGTTTAGCCCTTAACTTTGATTTGCATTTATTTATGAATAGCCTAAAAAGTATAGCAAACATCTATGAATAAGCCACAATGCACTTTCAGAAAAACTGTAGTTAGAACTTTCCCTGACAGATTTTTCCTTGTCGCTATATAACTGAAAGATAAGATATAAATAGTTAGAACTGGAAAACTTATAAAAATGATGCATGAGACTTAAATTTTGGTTTAAGAACAAATTTGTATATTCTTTTCACAAAACCACTGAACTAGCGAGAATACAAATATTTTTACTTTTGTACAAAAGTACTTTTCGGCTTATGTAGTTAAGCCTTTAAAAGCAACACACTACCTTAGGGGAAAGCAGTAAGAATAGCTTATCACCTATTCACAAATCTAATGCAATGAAAATTGGTAACAGAAGTAACAAGTTGACGGTCTTTTTATTTAGTGTCTACTTAAATCACTTATTTTCAGCATTTTGGAAATGTCGTGAGTAATGTAAAGGAAATAAACAACGAGTACACACAAATAAAATAGGAATGGAAAAAAGAGATGAGTTATAAAAATGTTTTCAATGTTCCATGTTTACATTCTGTAACTCTCGTTTTCAATGTTCCTGCAACTCTCGCATCGACAAAATTAAGTCGATAAACTCTGAAAATTGAAACAAATCTGAGTTTTTTTTTGCATCTTTCAACGGTCTGAGCGAAAATTAAACACATAAACGCAGCTAATAATACAAACAATACTTGTAGTGCTTTCAGAGTTTTATATTTCTAGGTCCTAATTCTCATTGGACTGTTGCACCACATAATTTATTTTACTTCCTTAATGATTAAAACTGGCTTCAAATAACTAACTTATATTTATCTAAATGCGTAATTTAGAATTGTTTCTAAATCTTCATTGTCCTGGCACCTAACAAGAGTAATTAATTTCACTTCATATTCGAATGATATTACTCTCAAACGAACACAATGAGAGTACCAAAAAGTTGTTCATACACAATTTTGAATTTTCTTTGAACACCTCTGAACAGCTGACTACATCCGCCATTTTTCAAAGGTGGTCGCTATTTTTAAAAGGTGGTGAGCAGAGAGAAAAAAGAGAAAAGTTTTTTCTCTCTCGTGGTGAGTATGTGCACAAACTTGCATAAGGATTTGTTCCCCACATTTTTTTTATATGGAGTTAATACATATGCAAGTTGGTGGCCAAATCACAGCTTGTAGGCAAAAAGAGAGCAATCGTCGAAGTTGGTTCTCTCTATTAGTTCTTTCTCGATGGGTACGGTGCGTGAATAGCGTGATACAAAACCTGCACGTTCTAGCCCATGCGATTCAATATGAATAAGTATTTTGCTTTCTCATACTCTCTATGTTAATTTTGGGACTCGGTGTGCATGAAATAAATCTTGCACATATGAGATGGCATGGAACTTTTTTGTGTTGAGATTTTTTCTCTTGTATGAACAGGGTGAAATATTTGGAAATTAGGTAGGTATGTAGGTGCCTTTGCTACAAATGGTCAATGGATGTGCAAGTTTTCTTTTTTGCACACTGAGTATCGAAACTATAACATGGGAGATATTTAAAAAAACAAACTTATTTATACGGAATCATATGGGTCAGAGCGTACAGGTTTTCTTATTGCACACTTTGTAAGAGTTAAGTGCCTGATTACAGGAGATGAAATTTTTAATAGAATGGAAAAGGAGCATAGAGCTTAAAAATTAAAGAGGGATGATTCTATGTGGAGTCGAATGGTTCTTGCGCAGGCAGTTTTTTTTTTTTGGAAAGTTAATGACTGTTGTAACGGCTACTTTTAATGTTTATCTAGTCTGGTGCAGAATGCAGATTGTTTCAATTGTTTTTTCGCTTTTTTGGTTAGGTTAGGTTAGGTTAATGTGGCTGTGGATACAAAAACCACACACTTAGGCCAGAAGAAAGGCCCATTGTGATACCACATGAATCTAAAGAATTACTTCTCACTAGTTGTACCATTTCGAGCTTTTTATAAAGCGAAGGAGATATCTGATATCCTTTTTAGCTAGTTCACTGGGATCATCAAAAGAGTATTCTCCCAGATGAAGTTTGCGTCTTCGTGAAAGAGCAGGGCAGGTGCAGAGGAGGTGAGAGATTGTTTCTTCTTCTTCCTCGTCCATACAGCTTCTGCAGAAGTCATTTGAGGCTACACCAAGTCGTGTTGCGTGTCTGCCTATAAGACAGTGTCCCGTAAGGGCACCTATTAGGGAGCTAATATCAAGTCTGCTTTGGGATAGCAAATCTTTAGAGCGCTTTAGGTCCAATGAAGGCCATATTAGTTTTGTGGCTGCGCATGTTGGTAAATTGTGCCATCTAGAGTTTGCTATCTCGAAAGCTTTTTCTTTTAGCAGAAGTTTACATGTAGCTATTGGTATACCTATCTTCTCCCTTTCAGGTGAAATAGGTATGGCAGTTCCATTTTTAGCGAGTTCATCGGCTCTACAATTTCCTGCGATGTCTCTGTGGCCCGGCATCCAGCATAGGTGAATGTTAAATTGCTGCGCCATCTCCATAAGAGACGATCGACAATCGAGGGCCGTTAGAGATTTGGTTGAGACGCCGTCAAGAGACTTGATAGCAGCCTGACTGTCAGAGAAGATGCGTATATCAGAAGCTGATATCACGTTTTCTCTTACCCAGGAGAGAACCTCTTTGATCGCTAAAATTTCCGCTTGGAAGACGCTACAATGATTAGGGAGACGGAATGAGATGCTTAGATTAAGCTTTTCTGAGTACACACCACTACCAACTCCCTCATTTGTCTTGGATCCATCTGTGTAAAAATGGATGCTTTTGTCATCAAGGAGTTTATTGTCTTCCCATTCATCTCTGGATGGAATGGATACCTGGAAGTTTTTACCAAATTGAGGTTTTGGGATAGTGTAGTCTATGTACTTTGGTATAGAACCAAAGAGGTTCAGAATGATGGAGTGCCCAACATTGTTGTTGGTCCATTGAGATGAGGCGTTGAGTCTTATAGCTGTACTCGCTGCCATTTGTTTGCTGAAAATGTCGAGGGGTGTCAGATGGAGGAGAGTGTCCAACGCTGCTGAGGGTGTGGTTCTCAAAGCCCCGCTAATGCAGAGACATGCAGTGCGTTGGACTCTGTTGAGTTTGTCGTAGTAAGTGACTTTCTCCAGTGCAGTCCACCATACTGTAACCCCGTACATAAGTATTGGTCGGATGACCGATGTGTATAGCCAATAAGTTATGCGAGGTTGAAAACCCCATTTGTTTCCTATGGCTTTTTTGCAAAGGAAAAGAGCTGCTGTAGCTTTTTTAACTCTTTCCTGAATATTAGATTTCCAACTTAATTTTTTGTCCAATATCAGACCAAGATATTTGGCCTCATTGGTAAAAATTAGTGGTACACCTTTTATTGAGGGAGGTATAATTTCTGGGATCTTGTATTTCCGTGTAAAAAGTACGAGGTCTGTTTTTTGAGGATTAATACTAAGTCCGCAGTGATCTGCCCATCTAGTGAGCATATTTAGTGCGTTTTGGAGGAGGTCTCTCAGTGTATTAGGATGTTCTCCTATGACGGCGATAGCAACATCATCGGCATACGCAACCACTCTGTAACCTTCTCTCTCAAGGGATATTAGTAGCTCGTTAACCACTATGTTCCACAGGAGAGGGGACAGAACACCACCTTGCAGAGTGCCTCTACTGACAGACCTTTTCGTACAAAAATCCCCCATCTAAGAGTTGATGATCCTGCTTTTTAGCATTAGATTTATCAATTCACAGAGTGAGTATTCGACGTTTAGGGTCGTCATAGCAGAAGTGATAGCGGATGTGTCAACGTTGTTGAAAGCGCCTTCAATATCGAGGAAGGCCACCATAGTATATTGTTTTTGTTCTAGGGAGTATTCGATAGTTCTTACCAAGGTGTGCAAGGCTGTTTCTACCGATTTCCCTTTGCAGTAGGCATGCTGAGACATCGATAGTCTCTTATCAATGCTGTTACGTACATGGATATCAATCAAACGTTCCAGAGTTTTGAGAATGAATGATGATAGGCTAATAGGTCTTAGATCTTTAGGGTTGACATGCGAACATTTGCCCGCCTTGGGAATGAAAACTACCTTTACTTCTCTCCATCGCTGAGGTATATGGACCAAATCTAGACAACTTTTAAAAATCATCTCAATGATGGGTAGAGTTATGTCAGTCGTAAATTGCAGCTCAGCTGGTATGATGTGATCTGGGCCTGGAGATTTGTTAGGTTTGAAACTATTCAGAGCCCAAGTCAACTTCTCTTTTGTAACAAAACCTTGAGGAAAAGTTAAGTTAATACCCGACCCAGGATGGTTTGTTGTATTAACGTATTTGGAGCTATCAGGGAAGTGGGTGTCAAGTAGCAGGTTTAGCGTTTCTTCGCAAGAGTTAGTCCAAGTACCATCCAAGTTTTTTAGACAACTAGGCATGGTTGGATTTGTGGAGAAAATCTTCCTTATCCTTGATGCCTCCGAGGATTCTTCTATTGAGCTGCAGAAGGATCTCCAAGAGGATCTTTTGGCTATTCTCAGTTCCTGTTTATACTTTTTGAGGGATTCCTTATAGGAGTCCCAGTCTTGTGAATGTCTAGTCTTTTTTGAACGATTAAAAAGCCTTCTACAGCCTTTCCGGAGTGTACCCAGTTCAGCAGCCCACCAATATGGTTTCTTCTTTCCCCGCACTGTAGTGAGGGGGCAGGCAGTTTCCATGGCTTTATTAAGGGCTGCTGTAAGCTCATCGACTTTTTGATCGAGTTCAAAAGCGCACAAGGGTGGATCATAAAGTTCTGGTTTAATCAGATTCTTCAGAGTAGCCCTATATTTTGGCCAATCTGTTTTCCTATAGTTTCGGAATTGGATCGGTTTTGGGAACTCTTCATTAAGTGTGAATTGGATGTATCTATGATCGGAGAACGAGTGCTCCTTTGATACTCTCCAATTCAATATTTTATTTGAGAGATGTAAAGAGACAAGAGTCATATCTAAAACTTCTTGTCGATTTTTAGTAACGAAGGTTGGTTCACTACCTACATTACATACTACCAGATTAGTTGTTAAAATATAATCAAAAAGAGACTCACCTCTGTCATTTATATCAGTACTACCCCACGTAGTATGGTGCGCATTGGCGTCACAACCGATAATTATGTTGGTTTTAAGTCTTGTTGATTCAGCGACCGTCTTCTCCAGAATGGTACCAGGTAGTGGGCCCTGATGGTCGTGGCCCAAATACGCTGATACCAGCCAGTAGGTATGGTTGTCTATTACCATACTGGCTGTGGTGACGTCTTTATCACTGAAATTAGGGAGTAAAAATACATTTAGATTACGTTTCACTAGTATGCAGGACCTTGGGTTACCTTTTCCTGTTACATAGAGCACGTAGTAACCAGGAGTTCTCAATCCTCGAACCAGGGATTTCACAATCCAGGGTTCTTGGATGAGAACGACATCTTCTCCAGTTTTTGGCAGGCGGAGAAGTAGGGAGGCCGAAGCCGTTTTAGAGTGTTGGAGGTTAATCTGTAGTATTTGCAGCATTTTGGCTACAAGTTGGCAGATCAACCTCCACCACTGTCTAACAGCTCATCCAGATCAGACGAAGAAGAACCTAATAGTTCATCTTCCTCCTCACTGGGGAGAGCTTTGTCATTTGAGTCTTCGGTCTCCATTAGGGATAAACCTCCGACGTTTTTAGAAGAAGACTGTGCTGCGACAGAAGAGGGCCCTGCCACATTCTCATCCACATCCAAGGATGGGAAGGTGATGATGTCACTGGGACTCTCTACGTCTTGCGGCACAGCTTCTGAAGAGGGTTCAGAGGAAGACCGTGCTGCGACAGAAGAGGGCCCAGGTACAACTTCATCCACATCCAAGGAAGGGAAGGTGATTGTAGCACTGGAACCCCCAACGTCCTGCGACACGGCTTCCGAAAAGGGTCGTGGAGGCTCGCATGAAGCGTCTACCTCATCTTTTTTATAGATACGCAATGTAATTGTCCCAAAACCGTATCTTATCACTCCCTTATCTCGCGCCAGAGAAGCCACAGAGTCTTTATTGATAACGATAATCGCATTTCGATAAAGACCCTTTGGCTCCTCCAGTTTCACGATCTTCCAGTCGTGACAAGGGAGGTCCGGGTTGCTAATCTTTATGATTTCGCGTATGTCATCCGGACATGAGGGTTCTTTAGGGATCCACGTGCGAGCTCTCGGCCTGCATGGAATGTCCTCCTTTGCAACGACCTCGAGTTTTGCACCTGGCCAAACTTCGCCCAGCATGCCGACAGCAAGCGTATAAAGATCGCGCGACCTCTGATCTTTACAAGCGATGAGCTTGACATGACCTTGATGCCAACTCTCATCGCTTGTTACAGGCGGTGGACCCGGATGATCCCGCATGACTTTTAGAAAGCCAGCCGAGAGCTCCAGATTCACCCTCTGCCAACGTTCAGATGTAATCGTGCCATCAATATTGCTCCTATCAATGACCGCGATAATGATTTTATTAGATTCCTTGAGTACATCACTAAAAGGTTTAGTGAGAGGAACTCTAGGAATGATAGGAGTTCTGGTGTTCTGCACTTTAGGCTTTTTAGGGACGGGAGTGGACTCCTCCAAGGACCTTTGTCGCTTTGACGTGGAGTCGTGGCGACTAGTATTGTCTAGAATGGATCTAGCCCACTCCAGCTGTTAAGGATGGGATTACTTCCATCCCCCAGTGTTGAACCAGAGGATTTTATAATCCTCATCGCATTCCGCCGTTGTTTATAAGAGCTCCTAGGAGCATACTGGAGAGGTTTACTCTCTTTAGTAGTGGAAAGATCATTATTCACACGAACTTTCCACTACCGACATGAGGAAGCGTTTTCGCCAATTGTGCATCCTGCACCGCACTAGAAGAAGGGCAGTGACTTGACACAGGCCCTTTTCCGGTGCTCGGCACAGGAGTAACGACAGCCAACGTTGCCGCCGAACTGCCGCCCGGTGTGGATACATCCTGCACCGCACTAGAAGAAGGGCAGTGACTTGGCACAGACCCTTTTCCGGTGCTCGGCACAGGAGTAACGACAGCCGACGTTGCCGCCGAGCTGCCGCCCGGTGTAGCTTGAATACCGGTACCGGTTTGACGTTTTTTCTTCCAGTACTGTTTTTGTTTTTGGTTTTGTTTTAAATTATTCATTTGGATTCCCACGAGTAGCGAAGTAAAGGGAAGGTCCATCTGTGCAGAGATTCGCTTACACAGATAAGGCTAGCTAATCCGGAGGTCGCCTGGTATCCGGATACTCCGTTAACGACTGAGCTATTTTTAGAAATTGGGCCCTCAGCCTGGCTGATCATCGGCACGGGTCATATAACACCTTAGATCCAGCCCAATTGGGAAGTTGAAGGAAAGATATGCTTTGGAGCAGGAGAGACGAACAGAAATTAAGCCATAAGCGTCCCAGAAGGGAGCTAGGTTGACATATAGTGATATACCATACAGTCGGGAGATAAGGAGACATCAGCCAGCATAGTAGCACAAAGCCGACGGAGGAGGGGGTAGGGATTGGGAGGGGTAGGGGTGAGCGACCTTTGGTTTCAGGACTTAGGGAGCTAATATCAAGTCTACTTTGGGATAGCAAATCTTTAGAGCGCTTTAGGTCCAATGAAGGCCATATTAGTTTTGTGGCTGCGCATGTTGGTAAATTGTGCCATCTAGAGTTTGCTATCTCGAAAGCTTTTTCTTTTAGCAGAAGTTTACATGTAGCTATTGGTATACCTATCTTCTCCCTTTCAGGTGAAATAGGTATGGCAGTTCCATTTTTAGCGAGTTCATCGGCTCTACAATTTCCTGCGATGTCTCTGTGGCCCGGCACCCAGCATAGGTGAATGTTAAATTGCTGCGCCATCTCCATAAGAGACGATCGACAATCGAGGGCCGTTAGAGATTTGGTTGAGACGCCGTCAAGAGACTTGATAGCAGCCTGACTGTCAGAGAAGATGCGTATATCAGAAGCTGATATCACGTTTTCTCTTACCCAGGAGAGAACCTCTTTGATCGCTAAAATTTCCGCTTGGAAGACGCTACAATGATTAGGGAGACGGAATGAGATGCTTAGATTAAGCTTTTCTGAGTACACACCACTACCAACTCCCTCATTTGTCTTGGATCCATCTGTGTAAAAATGGATGCTTTTGTCATCAAGGAGTTTATTGTCTTCCCATTCATCTCTGGATGGAATGGATACCTGGAAGTTTTTACCAAATTGAGGTTTTGGGATAGTGTAGTCTATGTACTTTGGTATAGAACCAAAGAGGTTCAGAATGATGGAGTGCCCAACATTGTTGTTGGTCCATTGAGATGAGGCGTTGAGTCTTATAGCTGTACTCGCTGCCATTTGTTTGCTGAAAATGTCGAGGGGTGTCAGATGGAGGAGAGTGTCCAACGCTGCTGAGGGTGTGGTTCTCAAAGCCCCGCTAATGCAGAGACATGCAGTGCGTTGGACTCTGTTGAGTTTGTCGTAGTAAGTGACTTTCTCCAGTGCAGTCCACCATACTGTAACCCCGTACATAAGTATTGGTCGGATGACCGATGTGTATAGCCAATAAGTTATGCGAGGTTGAAAACCCCATTTGTTTCCTATGGCTTTTTTGCAAAGGAAAAGAGCTGCTGTAGCTTTTTTAACTCTTTCCTGAATATTAGATTTCCAACTTAATTTTTTGTCCAATATCAGACCAAGATATTTGGCCTCATTGGTAAAAATTAGTGGTACACCTTTTATTGAGGGAGGTATAATTTCTGGGATCTTGTATTTCCGTGTAAAAAGTACGAGGTCTGTTTTTTGAGGATTAATACTAAGTCCGCAGTGATCTGCCCATCTAGTGAGCATATTTAGTGCGTTTTGGAGGAGGTCTCTCAGTGTATTAGGATGTTCTCCTATGACGGCGATAGCAACATCATCGGCATACGCAACCACTCTGTAACCTTCTCTCTCAAGGGATATTAGTAGCTCGTTAACCACTATGTTCCACAGGAGAGGGGACAGAACACCACCTTGCGGAGTGCCTCTACTGACAGACCTTTTCGTACAAAAATCCCCCATCTAAGAGTTGATGATCCTGCTTTTTAGCATTAGATTTATCAATTCACAGAGTGCGTATTCGACGTTTAGGGTCGTCATAGCAGAAGTGATAGCGGATGTGTCAACGTTGTTGAAAGCGCCTTCAATATCGAGGAAGGCCACCATAGTATATTGTTTTTGTTCTAGGGAGTATTCGATAGTTCTTACCAAGGTGTGCAAGGCTGTTTCTACCGATTTCCCTTTGCAGTAGGCATGCTGAGACATCGATAGTCTCTTATCAATGCTGTTACGTACATGGATATCAATCAAACGTTCCAGAGTTTTGAGAATGAATGATGATAGGCTAATAGGTCTTAGATCTTTAGGGTTGACATGCGAACAAAAAAACTACCTTTACTTCTCTCGATCGCTGAGGTATATGGACCAAATCTAGACAACTTTTAAAAATCATCTCAATGATGGGTAGAGTTATGTCAGTCGTAAATTGCAGCTCAGCTGGTATGATGTGATCTGGGCCTGGAGATTTGTTAGGTTTGAAACTATTCAGAGCCCAAGTCAACTTCTCTTTTGTAACAAGACCTTGAGGAAAAGTTAAGTTAATACCCGACCCAGGATGGTTTGTTGTATTAACGTATTTGGAGCTATCAGGGAAGTGGGTGTCAAGTAGCAGGTTTAGCGTTTCTTCGCAAGAGTTAGTCCAAGTACCATCCAAGTTTTTTAGACAACTAGGCATGGTTGGATTTGTCGAGAAAATCTTCCTTATCCTTGATGCCTCCCAGGATTCTTCTATTGAGCTGCAGAAGGATCTCCAAGAGGATCTTTTGGCTATTCTCAGTTCCTGTTTATACTTTTTGAGGGATTCCTTATAGGAGTCCCAGTCTTGTGAATGTCTAGTCTTTTTTGAACGATTAAAAAGCCTTCTACAGCCTTTCCGGAGTGTACCCAGTTCAGCAGCCCACCAATATGGTTTCTTCTTTCCCCGCACTGTAGTGAGGGGGCAGGCAGTTTCCATGGCTTTATTAAGGGCTGCTGTAAGCTCATCGACTTTTTGATCGAGTTCAAAAGCGCACAAGGGTGGATCATAAAGTTCTGGTTTAATCAGATTCTTCAGAGTAGCCCTATATTTTGGCCAATCTGTTTTCCTATAGTTTCGGAATTGGATCGGTTTTGGGAACTCTTCATTAAGTGTGAATTGGATGTATCTATGATCGGAGAACGAGTGCTCCTTTGATACTCTCCAATTCAATATTTTATTTGAGAGATGTAAAGAGACAAGAGTCATATCTAAAACTTCTTGTCGATTTTTAGTAACGAAGGTTGGTTCACTACCTACATTACATACTACCAGATTAGTTGTTAAAATATAATCAAAAAGAGACTCACCTCTGTCATTTATATCAGTACTACCCCACGTAGTATGGTGCGCATTGGCGTCACAACCGATAATTATGTTGGTTTTAAGTCTTGTTGATTCAGCGACCGTCTTCTCCAGAATGGTACCAGGTAGTGGGCCCTGATGGTCGTGGCCCAAATACGCTGATACCAGCCAGTAGGTATGGTTGTCTATTACCATACTGGCTGTGGTGACGTCTTTATCACTGAAATTAGGGAGTAAAAATACATTTAGATTACGTTTCACTAGTATGCAGGACCTTGGGTTACCTTTTCCTGTTACATAGAGCACGTAGTAACCAGGAGTTCTCAATCCTCGAACCAGGGATTTCACAATCCAGGGTTCTTGGATGAGAACGACATCTTCTCCAGTTTTTGGCAGGCGGAGAAGTAGGGAGGCCGAAGCCGTTTTAGAGTGTTGGAGGTTAATCTGTAGTATTTGCAGCATTTTGGCTACAAGTTGGCAGATCAACCTCCACCACTGTCTAACAGCTCATCCAGATCAGACGAAGAAGAACCTAATAGTTCATCTTCCTCCTCACTGGGGAGAGCTTTGTCATTTGAGTCTTCGGTCTCCATTAGGGATAAACCTCCGACGTTTTTAGAAGAAGACTGTGCTGCGACAGAAGAGGGCCCTGCCACATTCTCATCCACATCCAAGGATGGGAAGGTGATGATGTCACTGGGACTCTCTACGTCTTGCGGCACAGCTTCTGAAGAGGGTTCAGAGGAAGACCGTGCTGCGACAGAAGAGGGCCCAGGTACAACTTCATCCACATCCAAGGAAGGGAAGGTGATTGTAGCACTGGAACCCCCAACGTCCTGCGACACGGCTTCCGAAAAGGGTCGTGGAGGCTCGCATGAAGCGTCTACCTCATCTTTTTTATAGATACGCAATGTAATTGTCCCAAAACCGTATCTTATCACTCCCTTATCTCGCGCCAGAGAAGCCACAGAGTCTTTATTGATAACGATAATCGCATTTCGATAAAGACCCTTTGGCTCCTCCAGTTTCACGATCTTCCAGTCGTGACAAGGGAGGTCCGGGTTGCTAATCTTTATGATTTCGCGTATGTCATCCGGACATGAGGGTTCTTTAGGGATCCACGTGCGAGCTCTCGGCCTGCATGGAATGTCCTCCTGTTGCAATTTTCTTTGCCCGATAATTTTTATAATACAAAAAAAACAAAATCGAAATTAAAAGAAATGAAATTAAACAAAATTAAAAAGAAACGAAAAGAAAACACTTCAACAAATAACCGCGATATCGGAAATGCAATGTGCCGATCTGTCAAATGACAGCGGCGAAGAGGCGAACGAAACACAAATTGCAACAAGGAGCAACTTAAGTGCTGCCACCACAACTAGCTCAGAAAGGGGTGGGTTCAGCAATTATAAATGTAATCAACAATTCGATTAATTTAAGTTTCGGATGATTTTGATATCACGTTGATATCAAAATCATTAATTATATGATAATTGCCACAGGGGCGTTCTTACGTTTCGTAAGGAAGAGGGCGCCAGCAATTTTTTCTGAAATAAAAAAAAGGAAATTGCAAACCTTAAATAAAAAGGACAAAGAAAAGAAACCGAAGCGAACCAATAAAACCACTGTACAAGAAAATAGAACACAAAATGGATATCTTTTATGAGAAATTTTATTAATGTAAAAATGCCTGAGAAACCTTGCAAAAGCAGGATAAAAACTCAGGATCTTTTCGAAATCAAAAATGAAAGATTTCATAGACTATGGACCGTTAAGGTCTTAGTTCCCATAAAAAATTGGGGTAAAGACAATTAAAAAAAAAACGATTTTACACAAAACCCGAACCAAAAAATGTACTTATCTTTTTTCTTTCCCGCCAAATCTCCGAATATTTATTTTTCCTTTCCTCTCCTTTTAATCCTTTAATTCTCTTTTATTTCCTCCACGACCAACTCACTTTTCTAATTTTTCTCAAACTTTTTTTTGTTTTTAGCCTTTGTTCAAAAATAACCACTTCCTGTCTTATCACTTTTAATGCTCTGAAAGAATTGACGGCCAGATCTCAAGATCTGTCCTGTCTCTTCTTTTTCCATCTCCCGCCATTTTAGCTTTCAGCCAATATGGAGTGGCGGATTTCAATCACATCATCAACAGCCAATCGGAGATCGGCTTGTTGATCTCAACTTGTGATGAAATTCTCGCGATCCCGCTTACTCGCTCTTCTCTCACAGCTAAATGCAAGTCATCCTGGAATTCGCCGCCCGCTGGATTCACTTCCAGGTCACGACGATTCCAGGAGCTGCATTCAGCCGCCCCCACTTTCTACTTTGGTATCGAACAAGGACTAAGAAATTTAAATTTGAGAAAAATCTTTAATTTGACTTCAGCTTAACTTAATTTTAATCTTACAATCGCGCGAAAGGAAAGGAAAAATAGTTATCATTCGGGATCTATTTACTTAACATCGAAATAAGTTACCCGAAACTTAACCGTCCATAAGTCTATGAAATCTGTTCCAAGTATTACAATCTTTTCAAAATGAATATACTTAATGATAAAAAAGTTAATAATATGAACAAAAGAATTACCAAAGCATATGAATTTACAATTTAAAAAACTTTATGACTATTTACAATTTTTTTTTTTTAAATTTTAATTTACAATTTTGTAAAACTTTATGTTGGGCCGTAGGCCATTCTCCATTTGGAGTAACTTCTCACGCAACTTATGCATTGACCAGACCGTCCATCTGGTTTGGTTTCACTTAAATGGAAACCAATCTTCCTTGAAACCTGAAACGAGACTTGGTATTTTTTCCTCACGAAAATGATAGAGAGAACCATGGTCAGAAGGACTATGGCCGTCCCGCTCTCTCTCATCCTCGTGTAAAAAGGTAGTGACATTTGTCAAATAGAATAAAATAAACAAAACAAAAGTAACAAGTGGATGCAAGAGGCATCGTTTTTATTAAAAATTAAAATTAAATGAAAAAAAAAACTTGTTGCGTTTATTTATAACGCAACAAATCCCACCCTTTCCTCCTTGAAAAGGTGTTTGTTCATAACACAAACAAGATTACTTAAAAAGGGACTTCCAATATTTATTCGTTTTCCGAAAACGACGTAAACGGCTTCAGATCTTTTACATGCCAAGTGCCACGATCTTTGCCGTTGTTATCTTCAAGAACGTAAGTCCAGGGAGACAATCGTTTTCTGATTCTAAATGGCCCGACATACTTCGGTGCCAGCTTGGCTGCGTTATAATTCGCAGCATTAGATAGATCAAAATTTCTGCGCCAAACAACATCATTAGGAAGATATTGGATATCTCTCCTCCTGAGGTTGTAAGATTCCGCAGTTTTCTTGGATGCCGTTCGAAGTTTCGCGGCTATATCCGCCCTAAGTTTCCTAAACCTTTCTACTACATCTCCTTCCAATTCCAAATTATTTCGATCTGGGTCCCTAATTGAGTTTTCTTCTCTTCCACTTGTACACATTTCTTTGCCAAAATTGGCGTAATATGGTGAAACTCCTAATACTTCGTGTTGCGATGTACGGATGGCACATGCAACTTTCGCTAATTGAGAATCCCAAACGCGGTGATTCTCAGAAACATAGGCTCTCAAAGTAGTTTTAATTATTTGGTTAATCCTCTCCGCTGGGTTAGCCTGAGGATGATAGTGTGGAGTGAACCTAATTTTTGACGAATACTCGTCGCAAAGCGATTTCAATTCTCTACTTTTAAATTGAGGACCATTGTCACAAATGACGAACTTTGGTACTCCAAATAGCAAAAACACATTATCCTCTAACTCCTTGCAAACTGCCTTTGCAGTAGCAGACAACAATGGAACAACAATGGAAATTTTGTAAGATAATCTACAACTGTTAAAATGTACATATAGCCCCTATTAGACTTTGGCAAAGGACCTACTAAGTCCACACTTATCATCTCCCAAGGAGAAGAAACCCCTATCCTTTCAGTCATAAGACCCGCTGGTTTATCATTTACTGGTTTCACTTGTTGACAAATTGAACATTTCCTAACATAATTTGCTATATCATTTCTCATTTTTGGCCAATAATATTTGGCCCCTACCCTCGCGAACGTTTTCCTAACCCCCATATGTCCTGCTAAGGGACTATCATGACATTCTTTTAAAATTTCTAACCTATCTCTTTTTCCCACTACTATTTTCCATTCTTCGTTATTTTCGTGAACTACTATATGTGTTGCCTTGATAAACTTATAAAGACGACCATTTTCCACCCTCCAAGCTGGAAATCCTAAAGGATTAGCCTCAACTGCCGAAATCATTTTTGTCACCCAAGGGTCCGAATCCTCACCCGAGATCCCAGCCACTACTGGAACCCCCCGAGATAACATGTCCGGAACGACATGATCTTTTCCCTTGCGATGTATGATCTCGAAATCAAACTGCTGTAGCCGTACTGCCCAGCGTGCTAATCGACCCTGCGGATCCTTTAGGTTATTCAACCATACCAATGAGTAGTGGTCGGTTATGACCGTGAATCGAACACCTTCGATGTACGGACGTAACTTTTCCACTGCCCACAAAACTCCTAAACATTCTTTTTCCGTTGTGGAATAGTTTCTTTCAGACCTATTTAATGACCTACTCAAGTAACAAATCACTTTTTCCCCATCCTCAAATTTTTGCGAAAGAACCGCACCTATTCCAAAATCCGACGCATCTGTCTGTACTACAAAGGGTAGATTAAAATCAGGGCATGTTAATATAGGGGCCGTAACAAGGCATTCTTTCGCTTTTCTAAAACTTTCCTCGCATTCCGGTGTCCACTTGAACTTGTTTGATTTTTTAAATAAGTCCGTTAAGGGCCTAACTAAATGAGCAAAATTTGGTACGAACCGTCTGTACCACGACACTGTTCCTACAAAGCTCCTAACCTCTTTAATATTTCTTGGTGTCGGTATGTTAACCATACTCTCTACCTTTTCTGGATCAACGTGTAATCCATTCCTATCCACAACATAACCTAAGAATTTAAGTGACGGCCTACAAAAGTGACATTTCTCCCGCCCAACTTTAAGTCCCGCATTTTGCAATCTATTTAAAACTTCTTTAAGGATTTCTAAGTGTTTCTCGAAAGTATCTGAAATGATAATGATATCATCCAGATACACGAAAACATATGGTTCAAGTTCAGGCCCCAAGACACTATCAATAAATCTCTGCCAGGTAGCAGGAGCATTGTGTAGGCCGAAAGGCATTCGCTTGAAATGGAAAAGACCCCTACCCGGTACCGTGAAGGCAGTAAACTTTCGAGATTCCTCCGCCATAGGAATCTGCCAATAAGCTGATTTGATATCTAAAGATGTTAAGCACTTCGCATTTCTAAGTTTATCTAAAATCGATGAGATTATCGGTAGAGGATAAGCATCCCTTTCTGTCACTTGGTTCAGTTTCCTAAAATCAACACAAAATCTAAAACTATCATCTTTTTTCCTAATCAAAACTATTGGGGAGGCCCACGGACTATTTGATTTTTCGATGACGTCTTCATCCAACATTTCCTTAAGAGCTTTATCGATGTGAACCTGCATCGCAGGTGAAACAGGGTAATATCTTTGTTTTATAGGGTCTGATGATGTCCTAATGACATGTTCTACTCGATTTGTTACTCCTAATCCCTCTGGCATGTTTTTAAATAAATCCTCAATAAGTGTATGTAGTTTAACCCTCTCATTTTCATTTAAATCCGACTCTTCTATAATCGATGTCGTGTCTATTGAAGCCACCGCTTCCTGACTTGAAAAGTTCCACATGCGTGAACGAAGATCCGGGACAATTCCAGACAGTGCCCAAAAGTCTGCACCAAGTATCATTGCATGGGGAAGTGAAGGTATCACCAAGCACTCTATAAGGACTGATTTATTTTCAACAACTATCGGTAAATTTACTACCCCCAAAACTCCTACCCCTGCCCCATCTGCTAAATGTACCTGCCTAACATTACTTTTTTCCAATCCTAAACCCAAATCTTTTAAAACTTTCCAAACGTCCCTACAAATTATTGTTCGCGAAGCTCCTGAATCTAAAAGCCCTACAAAATTAAACCCATAAATATTAATACTCAAGTAAGGACGACTATCACCCCCACTTGTTTCCAACGTGAAACCAAGTCTTACTTTCGCCAGCTGGTCGTCAGCAGGCGACCTATTTAATTGCGACGGCGCTCTTGTCCTGCTGGCCCAAGAGACCGTTGCCCATTTCCCGAGCAACGTCTACAGTTACTCCGGGTTACACCCATTGCCCCACATCCAAAACAACGCCTAGGAGCGGAACAAGAACTCAAAAAATGACCTTCCCTGTTACAGTTAAAGCATCTGACGGACCTACGAGGTGGGGGGTTAACTGCAACCGTTGTTGTTGCTTCCTGAACGGCAGCAACATACGCAACATCCGGCTCCAATGCCTGTCTAGAACGATGGTTAGGTGGTGGCACAAAAGCCTCAACATTTGTCCTAATAGATTCCAATCTTCTACCAAACGCAACCAGTTCATTGACTGATTTGATATCAGCCAACCCCAACTGCGTCTGATAGAACGGTGCTATGTTCTTCATGAGAATAGAAAGCTTTCTACTCTCACTCAGAGGTTCCAAAAATCTCTTAAACAGGGTCTGCATGAGTGCGATGTACATACCCATCGACTCATCCCGACCCTGCATACGCCGCTTTACTTCATCCATCAACAAATCATCATAATTAGAGGGTAAAAACTCCAACTTAACTTCCTGGACCAATTCCTTCCATGTACCTACATTGTCCCTAACCGCCCTAAACCAGAGGAGCGCCTTCCCTGTAAAAAGATCCACGGCTGACCTAAAAAGCCTTTCTTCCGACACCCCTCTCGACTCTCTCAGTTCCTCGACTCTTTCTAAAAATGAGTTAACTGATGAGCCACAACGCTCACCAGAAAACTTCACACCCCATTTTTCAATTTTTTCATGTCGCTCAGAGTTCCGGTCGCCGGTTTGAACTCGTATATCACGAGGCAAACCCTGCATTTGAAACTCTGAACTCGCACGTTGGTCGACCTGCGCAGTTGGTAACGCACCCAGGGCTGCTGTCGACTGTTGATTGTTATCGGTGGTTTTATTTTCGTTTTTATTGCCGTCGATATTTTTACTCCCGTCCTTTGGCAGTTCCTCTACCCCTTCGTTTAATGCTGCCATCAGTAATAGTAGCTCCCCTCTAATGTCAGCCACTTCATTCACCTCTTCTGAAGATTCGGCCCTCGCCCTAACAATTCTACACAAAGACCATTCAATTTTTGTCAAAATTTTTAAATATTCCGAAGACTTAGGATTTTTAGGAGGTATTTTCAAAAGATCTTTAATTTCTAAAATTTTCGACCTAACTGCTTTTGAGTCCTCAGTAAAAGAAAATGGGTAGTGAGGACTCTCCGAAGAAATCGAACCTAAACGCTCCAGATTACGAGAAGCTCTGAGGGTCATCCTCATTTCGTCGACCTTCGAGCCTTCCTTCAACCCCCGGGCAAGTAACTCATAAACGAGTTCATCCTTAGCTAGCCTATTTACATCCATCGTATCAAAGAAAAGAAAACTCACTTAATAAGAAGAACCAAATTTCACCGATTAGAAATTAGATTACTACAAAAAAAATTATTGAAAGTTGTTATAACTACGGTTAAATCAACACCCAGTTGACTTCCGTACCAAATCACAATCAAGAAGATGGTTGAACGAATAAAATATATATATATTAACCAACGTTGCAAATACACACCGACGTCAAAAAGCCTAAAACCAAAAATGTAAAGAAAACCAGGTATATGGTCACACCAAAAAAAAATTCTTTCAATCCAAACTTAAAACAAACAAAATTAAATGTTCCCAAAGTTTCCTTAAAAATATTTCTTCTCTATATTTTTTGTTAAATTAAACCCACTAGGTATAGTCACACTAGTAATATGGTCACACTAAACTATATCCAAGAATAAAACACCAATCCAATAAAACAATTAAAAAAAATATTCAAAAAAAAGACGAGCAAAAAAAAAGAGAAAATCCAACCAAGTATATGGTCACACCAACAAGGTAGATTTAAACAAATTTTAAAATAACCAAAGAAAGCAATATGATAACACCCAAAAGAAAATATATTAAAATTAATATTAAGCAGTCAAAAAAAGTTGATATGGTAACACCAAACAAAAATATCAAATAAATTTTAAGAAAACCTTAGCGAAAATCAATATACTAATACCAGCAAAAATTATTTTTATAATTAACTCCAAGAAAATAAATAAAGCCGATATGGTAACACCAAACGAAAATATCAAATAAATTTTAAGAAAACCTTAGCGAAAATCAATATACTAATACCAGCAAAAATTATTTTTATAATTAACTCCAAGAAAACAAATAAATCCGATATGGTAACACCAATAAAAATTATATTAAATTAAATAAAATTCTAAATAGCCGAAAAACAAAAGAAGATATATGGGTATATAGAATATATATATAGGTCACCTTCAGAATCAACTATCCCGATTATATATATATAAATAAATATATGTATATATGTATAAATATATGTATATATGTAAAAAAAGAAAATCACTCACTTATTAAAATACCGAAAACCTTCAATTATCGTGCCAATCAAAAAGACAATTTCCACCACTGTTTCCACCCCGTCACACAAGTTATCATTTGATTAATCCTCACAGATATCCTCTTTTTTCCTTATATCCGAATTCCCCACTAGTTATTTTCTTTGATTTAACTTCACTGATTTCCTGTAGAAAGCAAAAGAAAATTAGCAGTACCAATTTCAAAGTAAAAAAACAAAGAAGTCACAAACTTAGCTACAGAAAAAACCCAGACAACAAGACACAGCACACGATTCCCAAAACGAAAAGTTAATTTTTCTTTCACAGGCCCCACGTTATGGGCGTCAATTTGTTGCAATTTTCTTTGCCCGATAATTTTTATAATACAAAAAAAACAAAATCGAAATTAAAAGAAATGAAATTAAACAAAATTAAAAAGAAACGAAAAGAAAACACTTCAACAAATAACCGCGATATCGGAAATGCAATGTGCCGATCTGTCAAATGACAGCGGCGAAGAGGCGAACGAAACACAAATTGCAACAAGGAGCAACTTAAGTGCTGACACCACAACTAGCTCAGAAAGGGGTGGGTTCAGCAATTATAAATGTAATCAACAATTCGATTAATTTAAGTTTCGGATGATTTTGATATCACGTTGATATCAAAATCATTAATTATATGATAATTGCCACAGGGGCGTTCTTACGTTTCGTAAGGAAGAGGGCGCCAGCAATTTTTTCTGAAATAAAAAAAAGGAAATTGCAAACCTTAAATAAAAAGGACAAAGAAAAGAAACCGAAGCGAACCAATAAAACCACTGTACAAGAAAATAGAACACAAAATGGATATCTTTTATGAGAAATTTTATTAATGTAAAAATGCCTGAGAAACCTTGCAAAAGCAGGATAAAAACTCAGGATCTTTTCGAAATCAAAAATGAAAGATTTCATAGACTATGGACCGTTAAGGTCTTAGTTCCCATAAAAAATTGGGGTAAAGACAATTAAAAAAAAAACGATTTTACACAAAACCCGAACCAAAAAATGTACTTATCTTTTTTCTTTCCCGCCAAATCTCCGAATATTTATTTTTCCTTTCCTCTCCTTTTAATCCTTTAATTCTCTTTTATTTCCTCCACGACCAACTCACTTTTCTAATTTTTCTCAAACTTTTTTTTGTTTTTAGCCTTTGTTCAAAAATAACCACTTCCTGTCTTATCACTTTTAATGCTCTGAAAGAATTGACGGCCAGATCTCAAGATCTGTCCTGTCTCTTCTTTTTCCATCTCCCGCCATTTTAGCTTTCAGCCAATATGGAGTGGCGGATTTCAATCACATCATCAACAGCCAATCGGAGATCGGCTTGTTGATCTCAACTTGTGATGAAATTCTCGCGATCCCGCTTACTCGCTCTTCTCTCACAGCTAAATGCAAGTCATCCTGGAATTCGCCGCCCGCTGGATTCACTTCCAGGTCACGACGATTCCAGGAGCTGCATTCAGCCGCCCCCACTTTCTACTTTGGTATCGAACAAGGACTAAGAAATTTAAATTTGAGAAAAATCTTTAATTTGACTTCAGCTTAACTTAATTTTAATCTTACAATCGCGCGAAAGGAAAGGAAAAATAGTTATCATTCGGGATCTATTTACTTAACATCGAAATAAGTTACCCGAAACTTAACCGTCCATAAGTCTATGAAATCTGTTCCAAGTATTACAATCTTTTCAAAATGAATATACTTAATGATAAAAAAGTTAATAATATGAACAAAAGAATTACCAAAGCATATGAATTTACAATTTAAAAAACTTTATGACTATTTACAATTTTTTTTTTTTAAATTTTAATTTACAATTTTGTAAAACTTTATGTTGGGCCGTAGGCCATTCTCCATTTGGAGTAACTTCTCACGCAACTTATGCATTGACCAGACCGTCCATGTGGTTTGGTTTCACTTAAATGGAAACCAATCTTCCTTGAAACCTGAAACGAGACTTGGTATTTTTTCCTCACGAAAATGATAGAGAGAACCATGGTCAGAAGGACTATGGCCGTCCCGCTCTCTCTCATCCTCGTGTAAAAAGGTAGTGACATTTGTCAAATAGAATAAAATAAACAAAACAAAAGTAACAAGTGGATGCAAGAGGCATCGTTTTTATTAAAAATTAAAATTAAATGAAAAAAAAAACTTGTTGCGTTTATTTATAACGCAACACTCCTTTGCAACGACCTCGAGTTTTGCACCTGGCCAAACTTCGCCCAGCATGCCGACAGCAAGCGTATAAAGATCGCGCGACCTCTGATCTTTACAAGCGATGAGCTTGACATGACCTTGATGCCAACTCTCATCGCTTGTTACAGGCGGTGGACCCGGATGATCCCGCATGACTTTTAGAAAGCCAGCCGAGAGCTCCAGATTCACCCTCTGCCAACGTTCAGATGTAATCGTGCCATCAATATTGCTCCTATCAATGACCGCGATAATGATTTTATTAGATTCCTTGAGTACATCACTAAAAGGTTTAGTGAGAGGAACTCTAGGAATGATAGGAGTGCTGGTGTTCTGCACTTTAGGCTTTTTAGGGACGGGAGTGGACTCCTCCAAGGACCTTTGTCGCTTTGACGTGGAGTCGTGGCGACTAGTATTGTCTAGAATGGATCTAGCCCACTCCAGCTGTTAAGGATGGGATTACTTCCATCCCCCAGTGTTGAACCAGAGGATTTTATAATCCTCATCGCATTCCGCCGTTGTTTATAAGAGCTCCTAGGAGCATACTGGAGAGGTTTACTCTCTTTAGTAGTGGAAAGATCATTATTCACACGAACTTTCCACTACCGACATGAGGAAGCGTTTTCGCCAATTGTGCATCCTGCACCGCACTAGAAGAAGGGCAGTGACTTGGCACAGGTCCTTTTCCGGTGCTCGGCACAGGAGTAACGACAGCCAACGTTGCCGCCGAACTGCCGCCCGGTGTGGATACATCCTGCACCGCACTAGAAGAAGGGCAGTGACTTGGCACAGACCCTTTTCCGGTGCTCGGCACAGGAGTAACGACAGCCGACGTTGCCGCCGAGCTGCCGCCCGGTGTAGCTTGAATACCGGTACCGGTTTGACGTTTTTTCTTCCAGTACTGTTTTTGTTTTTGGTTTTGTTTTAAATTATTCATTTGGATTCCCACGAGTAGCGAAGTAAAGGGAAGGTCCATCTGTGCAGAGATTCGCTTACACAGATAAGGCTAGCTAATCCGGAGGTCGCCTGGTATCCGGATACTCCGTTAACGACTGAGCTATTTTTAGAAATTGGGCCCTCAGCTTGGCTGATCATCGGCACGGGTCGTATAACACCTTAGATCCAGCCCAATTGGGAAGTTGAAGGAAGGATATGCTTTGGAGCAGGAGAGACGAACAGAAATTAAGCCATAAGCGTCCCAGAAGGGAGCTAGGTTGACATATAGTGATATACCATACAGTCGGGAGATAAGGAGACATCAGCCAGCATAGTAACACAAAGCCGACGGAGGAGGGGGTAGGGATTGGGAGGGGTAGGGGTGAGCGACCTTTGGTTTCAGGACTCTTCTGGAGAAATAATTTCCGAGAATCATTGACCTTACTCAGCTTCTACAACTCGACAAGTTCGACGCTCAGGTAGAAGCTTTGTTGGTTAATTAATATTAAATAAATAACTATCAGTTTTTAATAGAAGTGACGTATTTTGTGACAAGACCGTAATGTGAATGACTCAGTTGATTTTAGACAAGCTTGAATTAAATGAAATTTTAATAAGTAACTGTCAAAGCCAAAGTTATGATAATGGTTCGAATATGAAAGGAAAAGAAGCGGGTGTTCAGAATCGAATTCGAACCCTGGAACCAAGAGCATTTTTCGTTCCATTATGCCCGCCTTCCTTAAATTTAATGGTTAATGATGCTGCTCGGTGCTCATTTTATGCAGTTAAATTTTTCGATACAATTCAATGTTTGTATAACTTTTTTTCAAGTTCCACAACGAGGTGGGATATTTATAAGAAAAAAATTCCAAGTCATACTTTGAAACCCCCTTCTGAGACTAGATGAGAGAGCAGGTTAGATGCATTGAGGCCTTTAAAAACAAATTAAGAAGAAATATATAAAGCCCTTATAGAATTAAGAAATCTAGAGGCAAAAAACATTGCAGAATCGTTAGGAAATAAAATTTTTGATTTCACATTTATTTGCTGCCTGCTAATTTGGATTGATATTTTAGAAAATATAAATTAAACTAGTAAATATGTATTTGCAAAGTCCGTCCGTTAATCTGTCAACTGGCATAAGTTTTAGAAAATACAAAAACAGTTTGATTTTAATGCGTTCCGATGAAAAATTTAATGAGTAGGTAATAGGTATGTTCAATTAACCGGACGTATTTCTAGTTTCCTAGAAACACCAAATATGTTTCCTGTAGCTTCATCATTACGATCTCAACGGAGAAAAATACTTTATGGTGATGAATGTCCTGAAACTATATTAGACCCGAAACAAAGATTTAAAGTTAATTTTTTTTTTTGAATAATTGAAAGGTTTGATACGTATGCATAGTATCAATTTTTCATTTTTAAGTTCAAACCCTGAAGATTTTGCTCCGAATTAAGTAATTGCTCTCAAATCCTTAATACAATCCCGGTCACGGTAGCTTCAGGAGAACGTAGTTTTTCTAAACTTAAAATTATCTTAGGACAACCATGACTCAAGAGAGATTGGTAGGTTTATCTATAATTCCATCGAAAAGAAATTATTAAATTCTTTAGACTTTGATGATCTCATTTCTGAATTTGCAAAATGTAAGGCCAGAAAAGTAAGTTTCCAAGTTTAAAAGTTTCCCCTCTGCTCATTTCTCCGCTGCGTTTTAGTTTAATGGTTTAGGCCTCCTGGGGATACCTCAATAACAAAAACGCATTGAAAGTCTACCTCCTGGGTAATCTGGGAAAGGCTTATGCTTGTGTATCAGTTTATGTGTAAGCAAAAATATAAAAAAGGGGCGATTTCTACAAATCTTGCACAGGGCGCAAGTTTGGCTGGGGCCGGCCCTGGAGGGGACCTACAGTTTTAAGACGATTCCGAACGGCAAATTTGAGAAAGCACTTTTCATGACAAGAATTACTCTTGGAGAATTTGTCAATTCCTCGCAAGAGGCAGTACCCGTGAAAACAACTTTAGATGGTTTAGGCAGGGATCGAACCCAAGACCTCTGGCATGACAGTCCAACGCACTAACCATCATGCCACGGGTACCCAAAACCATTACTATTTTCAATTACTTGTAATTTGCAATTTAATTTTTTCAATTACAATTACAAGTAATGGAAATGTATGTTTTTTTTCAATTACAATTAATTTTAATTGTAATGAAAAAAGTTCAATAAATTATTACTTGTAATGGAAATGAAAGTTGAAATATATTACAAAAAGTAATCATTATTAATTTAACTCGGTAATCAAAGGCTTATGGATATATGGGTAAATAATCAATAATCAATAACTTGATTTATTAACTTTATTAATAACAATCAATTTTGTTCACATAAGTTTACCGATCAATCTCTCCAAATACAACATCAAGAGTTCCGATTATAGCCACAATATCGGCCAACATGTGCCTTTTTCCAATCTTATCCAAAGCGGCTAAATGAGCGAATCCGGGAGCTTTTATCTTGCAACGATAAGGACGACTTGACCCATCAGCAACCAAATATACCCCAAATTCACCTTTTGGCGCTTCTATGGCGGTATATGTGGCTCCAGGTGGCACTTGATATCCCTGAGTGAACAATTTAAAATGATGAATAAGGGCTTCCATTGAAGTTTTCATCTCAGCTCGGGATGGAGGTGTGACTTTAGCATCATCCGTCTTGATTTCACCCGCTGGCATTTGGTTCAAACACTGATTGATGATACGTAAAGATTGTCGCATTTCTTCAACTCGGCACAGGTACCGATCATAACAATCGCCTTTGCTGCCAATTGGTACATCAAATTCAACTAGGTCATAGGCATCGTAAGGTTGTTGTTTGCGCAAATCCCATTTAATACCAGATCCACGAAGCATAACGCCACTGAACCCGTAGTTCAAAGCATCTTCAGCACTTACAACACCAATGTCTTCAGTACGCTGCACCCAGATACGGTTAGTAGTTAGTACATCTTCAACTTCATCTAAACGTTCTCCAAACTTTGAGGCGAACTCGTATATATCATCCATCAGTCCAATTGGCATATCAAGGGACACACCTCCTGGGCGAATATAAGCTGCATGCATACGAGCGCCTGAAACGCGTTCGTAAAATTCCATCATCTTTTCACGTTCTTCGAATAGCCAAAAGAAAGGAGTTAATGCTCCAATGTCAAGAGCATGAGTACCCACAGCCATAATATGATTAAGAATACGTGTAATCTCAGCAAACAGAGTTCTAATGTATTTTGCACGCAAAGGAACTTCGATGTTTAGAAGTTTTTCTACTGCTAGGGAGTAACATTGCTCATTGCACATCATTGACACATAGTCCAATCTATCAAAGTATGGCAAGGCCTGAGTGTAAGTTTTGTATTCGATTAATTTTTCAGTTCCACGGTGCAATAAACCAATATGCGGATCAGCGCGTACAACAGATTCGCCATCGAGTTCTAAAACCAAACGTAAAACACCATGAGCTGCTGGGTGTTGGGGTCCAAAATTAAGGGTTAAGTTACGAACAGTTTTCTCCACTGGCGACATTTGACTGTTCCAGGGAGGTAGCTTAAGCGCAGCAGTAGCTTCATTCGGGTACATTACGGGACCACTAAACTGCTTAAAAAATTCAGGATCAGGATACCATGTTGCAGCATTTCGGTATTGGTAACATGAATTGGCAGCAGCAGTACTCTTACTTATTGGCTTTAAGACAGCACACATAGCCGCCCTCCTCCCAATGCCATTGATAGCAGACAAAACCTTCATTCTTTTTATTCAAGTAACCACACGTTATGTAAGTTGTTTTTAATAACTGATAAACTTGTTCTATAATTTAAACATTTTATTATATAATAGTTTTAATCGCTTGTTTACAACACTTACTCTAAATGTTAATCGTTTATCATACAAATTATTACCCTTAAATGTGAAATTGAATAAACTTATTTTCACGGCTTAACTTCTATACTAGTATACTTGTATTGCTGCTCACCAAAACACATTATTATGAAGATGCTAATCCTCATATGTCATCTTGTTCAGAAAACAAGCTAACCAAACATCTGATATAGAAGTGAATTCTATGTGTGAGAGCTTAATAAATAAATTGATTTTATGGGTGCATTTCCTGATGTATTCACAAGTTAGTCAAATCATAGAGAAACCAAAGCTTATTCACTTAAGCATTATTCACATGAGCACGACCAACGACCAACGAATGAACGAATATTCGTCGATTTTGACATTTCTTTCACATGAGAGTTTTTAATTCGTCGCGAATGAAGTTTGACTTTGACAATTGTTTTTTTTTTTGTGTTTATCATTATTGTGTTTTGTTTGAAAACAACCGATTAAGAAAATGCGGTCGAAGCTATATTTGTTAAAAAAAAATTATTGGTGTCCTTGTTAATAAACAAAACAAGGAAAAGATTTCATGTGCATCCGCAGCCGAACACCATTCACCATCGAAATCAAAACACAAGAATGATTTTTTAGGTTATGTAGCGCGCGAACAATTTATTCGTTGCAGTGTGGATGGTATGTGGAACGCGATCAATTTATTCGTTGCAGTGTGGATGGTATGTGGGACGCGAATAAAGTTTGACAGTTCGAATCAACTAGAATTTTGTTCGCGACGAATAAATTTGTTTTCTTAAATTTATTAATATATGACATTGAAAAGTAAAAGTATGCACAATAAATCAAATAGAAACTTCATTGCTATCGTTTTGTTAAGAATTTGTGTGGAAATATGTCTTCAAACGTATATAAACTCACATTTTGTAATTCATTCGTCGTTCGTTGGTCGCGCTCATGTGAATGCTACTTTAAGGGCATTGAGTAGTATTCACATGAGCGCGACCAACGAACGACGAATGAATTACAAAATGTGAGTTTATATACGTTTGAAGACATATTTCCACACAAATTCTTAACAAAACGCTAGCAATATAGTTTCTATTTGATTTATGATGCATACTTTTACTTTTCAATATCATATATTAATAAATTTAAGAAAAAAAAATTTATTCGTCGCGAAAAAAATTTTAGTTGATACGAACTGTCAAACTTTATTCGCGTTCCACATTATCCACACTCGCAACGAATAAAATAATCGCGCGTACTTAACCTAAAAAAATCATTCTTGTTTTGGTTTCGGTGGTGAATGGTGTTCGGCTGTCAAACTTTATTCGCGACGAATTAAAAACTCTCATGTGAAAGAAATGTCAAAATCGACGAATATTCGTTCATTCGTTGGTCGTTGGTCGTGCTCATGTGAATATTACTTTGCACATGAGAGCGAACAACGAATGAACGAATGGACGAACAAACGTGATTTTACACATTTAAAAAAAGTCAATTTCAAACAAAAACACATTTAAATTATAAGAAACCAATTGAAACTAATGTTAGGATAATAAAATTTGCATTTTGTTCTCTAAAACAAGAAAATTTTGTAAAAACAATTTGGTAGTAACGAATTGCAGTGTGGTTGCTACGAACTGTCAAACTCTATTCGCGTTCCACACACCATCCACACTGAACGAATAAATTGTTCGCGTGCAACAGGCCCAACTATAAAGGCCCAACTATAATAGACATAAGCTAGCATATGCGCGCATAAGTAAACGTACGAATACAAAGAATCTAATACGAGTGACCATAATGGAGTCTAGCTCCGTTTCGTTCAATTTTTCTCAGTTTCGTTAACTTAAGCAAACTTAAGCAAGAGCGATCCCAGTCGCTCGCCGCATAAGTAAATCTGACAGTTTGGATCAAATACACACAGGCTTATAAACTTATTCATAGTGTGCGTGTCATTTCTCTTCTAATTTATGAAATTTCCCCAAAAAACTCATTAGTTATTTCTATGTATGCGTGAAAACACGTCAATTTTTCTCTTTGAATTCTTTCACATTACAAATACAATTATGTAAACAAATGGGTTTTGGAGGGTAATACGTACGAAGGATTTATATCTTCATATAGAGCTGCGAATATTATTTTGACATTACGAGAAGTGAGCAAAATTGCATTATGGCTACCCGCAGTAATTTCACAAACATAAGCTTATGTTTGCTTATGCCTATTATAGTTGGGCCTTAAGTTTGCTTAAGTTAACGAAACTGAGAAAAATTGAACGAAACGGAGCTAGACTCCATTATGGTCACTCATATTAGATTCTTTGTATTCGTACGTTTACTTATGCGCGCATATGCTAGCTTATGTCTATTATAGTTGGGCCTTTAACCTCAAAATTATACCACTCTTGTTTTCTTTTTTGTGTAAAAGGCAAAAACACTCCATTACCAAGACCGGAATCTCAGACTGACATTTCGGTTTGCCTACAAGCTAACTAAGCACTAAATGTGAGAAAGTGTGCGTGAAATGATGCAAAAAACCAAACCCATTCTCACATTTAGTGTTTCGGCCCATCAAAATGCTTCATTATAGTAATCAGCCCCATCTAAATGCTTCATTTTGAATGTTTCATGGCCTCGTTCAAAAACTAAACAATCCTAACCAACAGAATCTGAAGTGCTGACATGGTCTTAAATTGGAAGATTTGTATAGCTTTTTAATTTCAATCCAAATAAATGTTGTAAATGTATATTAGATAAAATAAAATTGTCCAAATACATATTATTTAATGATTTATTAGTTTATTATTATTTATTTTGTTTACTTAAATAATTTGCGAACGCAACATGCGCTGCAACCGGTTAAGTATAGTTATTGCAAATGGACAAAAGTGTAACTCAATACTTTGTAAAACAACAAAACAGACAGCTGTAGTTTGCTTAGAGCATTTTTTTGGCGACGTTAGAAGTTCAGGTTGAAACAATAGGCGGGTGCCTCCGTATTTTGTTTGTACAGACAATGCTACGAGAAGCATACTTGTGAAGTTCCATTGCCAACTTTAGCTAGTTCAGATTCCTCAATTAGATTAGTATTTTCATCATTTAAGCAGTTCGGTAGTTGCAAGACCAAATTTTAGTTTTGTTTGTTGCAGAAATATTCCTGAAAATTTCTTTTTAAGGGACTATGTTAGAGTTAGAATTTTGTTTGTAGTTAGATTTTGGAATACAAATTTGAGGGAACCATGTTTTAAAAATAAGTTGCTTTGTGTAAAGCATCTTTAAGGAATAGAAATAGGCAATATGTTTACACACAATACCAACTTAATGAGTGCAATAAATAGATTTAAGTATTTTTTTTATTCCAATATGGGGAAACCGAACACCCAATAGAAAAAAAAACGGTATACGCGCCAAAATCCATACTTCTTGACTAAATAATGTTATCTTCTATGTTTACGCATAAAATTACGAATTTTGTAGCGTATGAAAATTTCTAGACATTTTACAATCTGAAAAATTAATTATGCTATGAAATAATTGGCTGCTATTAATGCTAATTTTTTTTTTAAAAGTTGATGAAGGTTAGCCGAAGCGGAAATTTCTTTAATGAACATACCTAACATATTATTGGCTTTCTCAAAAATATTTTTCTACACTAACCTCTGCTTTATACCTGAAAACTATTGTTTATGTATATTTTCTTCTATGTTCTGCATTTATAAAATGTAATCTATAGAAGTATTTACTATATACAGAAAAATATGTACGTAAAACTCATTAATTTGTTTCATTTTTAGCAGCACTTTTACTAAACATACCCTTCAAACAATAATAAGTAAACTTGAACTTTGGTAACTAAACATTTTTAAGGAATGAATGAAAATTATATTTTTCGTTAAACTGTGGGAATTCACTAAAAAAAACTTCTGTACTTCAACAATAAACATTAATGTCGATTACTTGATCTATTAAATGAGTTGTGCATGAATTCAGAACGATTTTAAAACGTTTTCATTTTGTGATACATGTCAAAATTTTCATTTTATTTGCTCTGCATTTATTCAACAGGTTCGCTATAATCGTTCTGATTATTTTTTTAAAACATTGGTGTTCCTTTGATGCATAGTTTTTTTTGATAGCAAATACATCTATGTTTCCATCAATCAAGAATATTATGGATAAGGTATTTTTAGATTATAACTCTTTTTTTAAATTTAATATTTATTAATTTAAATGGAATTGAAAAATAGTTGCAAGCTTAAATCATAAAAAACAAACTATAAATATACTTGGATTGGTTAAATTTATACAGATTTTAATTACTTGCAAAAAAAATATTTGGGCCGTTCATTAACGAAAATTTATTAGAATTCAATAAAAAAATTGGGCTCGCACCCTTAACTTGATGGTTCTTCGAACGCAACTTTGATACAATAATTCAAGGTTAATTATGAAATTTAAAGAATTTCGTAGTGATTACTGTAAATTAGTGAATTAATTATAATAAACTGATGTTGAACATGCTTTTTTCAAGACAAGAAGGTACATTGGTTCACTATCCACTAAATGCCTGCAAGATTAAAGCTTAAAACTGACTTTTTCATCGAAAAAAGTAAAAGGAAAAACCTGAAAAAACCTTATTAACCCCTCCATTTTGTTTTTGCTATGCAAAGTGCCGCTAGCCCACGGCATCGTTTTTTTTTGTTTGTGCTCACATCTATTCATGGACTAATTGTCAAAATTACAAATACAACAATGTAAACAAACGGGTTTTGGAGAGTGAAACGTACGAAAGATTCCGGTCTTGGTAATGGAGTGTTTTTGGTAAAAGGTCATTTCTGAGGAAAATATGGAGAAAAGGGTTGACAATTCGTCGCTGTCTGCAAGTAGAAATAAAGCTCATGTGAAAGAAAAGTCAAAATATGCGAATATCCACAGTTCATAGTTCGTAGCTCATATGCAAGATGCTTTATAGTCCCTACTGGTACCCGTCCCGCTGGAAACACACTTATGGAATTTGTGTGACTTGTCAAAAATGACAATTCCACAATTTCAATTTTGCAAAACAAAATATTCTATTTGGGAAAATTTTTTGTAAATTATTTTGTTATGTTTGAATATTTAACAGAATTTAATTCATAAGTATTTTAAAAACATAAGTTCAATCTCAGTCAAGATGATGTAAAAATGATCAACTTTTTTAGCGTCTGCTAAGTGCTTTCATGGTAGTACCCGTAGCGTGATGGTTAGTGCGTTGGACTGTCATGCGAGGGGTCTTGGGTTCAATCCCTACCTGTGCCACCTAACTTTTTTGACGGGTACTGCCTCTTGCGAGGAATTGACAAATCCTCCAAGAGTAATTCTTGTCATGAAAAGTGCTTTCTCAAATTTGCCGTTCGGATTCGGCATATAAACTGTAGATCCCTTCCATCTCTGACAACATTACTCGCACACAGGAATGGTTGAGAGTTGTAAGTCACTAGGCCCTGGTTCTTCATGGACTGTTGCGCCACCTAATTTATTTATTTATTTATTTATTTAAGTGCTTTCATGACGACGGCGATGGAAAGTCACCATCTCTGCTAGTAGTCAGATACATGCAATACAACAACACCAGCAGCAACAACATCACGAGAATTATGAATTCAATTCCGAATTAGCGAACATCCTCATCTATGACATCGAATTTGTGCAACTATGTGAAAAAAGAAAGAGAATGATGCAGTGTTGGAACGACTCAACAGCAGCAACATATATTTAAATTCATCACCATGAAATGCTCTAAATTTCAGAATTCACCCCGAATTATACTGTCAAAGAAGTATTAAAAGAATTATTAAAGGTCCGAGCCCAATTTTTTTAATAAAACTAAATTTTCGTAAATGAACAGCCTAAACATCCGTTTTTACATTTATCAAAAAAGCTTCCTGAATCCATGGACACAATAGATTATGTAATCGATATGAATGATTATTGTAGCCGTACAGAAGTCTTTTAGTAAATCCCCGCAATTTTAGGGAAACAGGTGAAATATAATTGTCTTTAATAAAAATGTTTAGTTAATAAATTGATTATTTTCGAATGGTGTATTAAAAAAATTGTTAATGATAGATTGATAGATATTTTATTTTTTTGGCAAAGAGAAAGTTAAAGAGTTTACAATATTTTTAAGTCATTGCACAGCACAAAGATATGATATCAATGATATATGTATATTGTATCTTACTACTGAAAAATAATAATTAGTTTTTACACAGCACGTCTATATCTTAATATTATAAGTTTGAAGGAAAACATTGCAAAGAAAAAACCTTCAATCGAATTTTGTTTATAATTATATCGCAGATAGTTATGCTTAAATTTAATAGAAATTAATTTCCGATGATTTATTTTATCAGTGAAAAAATAAATATATAATTAAATAAATAGATAAATAAATAAATAGGAAAACAAAGAAATAAAAAAATAAATGAGTTAATAAATAAATAAACAATTAAATACATACACAAATAAAAAAATAAATATACATAAATTATAATGGAGGAATTAAAATGAATCTCTAAATGAAACTATACTTTCGTTTTAACAAATTAATTATCTATCTTTATTGAAGCGTCTATTCACAACGGCGGTTGGTTTTTCGATCCTCTTTTTTTCTTCCTTTTCCCAATTCAAATCTTTTGCTTGAAGTTGGTTCTCGTTTGTTTTTCACAGTTCTTCTGATAACCGCGAGGTGGCGTGACTCAAGTATAAAAGTATAAGAATGGCTTAAGGCTCATATTACATTTAACATTTCTTAGTAAAATAAATTAGTAACAAATAACATTATGTAGTACAAATAAATACATTACAGCTCGGCCAACCTGACTATGATTGACCTCAATCATTATTTAATTTTAAATTGATGAAGTGCGCCCTTGAATCAATTGGTTGTCCTGGTACCCCGAATTCCCCATCGGTGTTACCCACTTTCGCAAACGTACTGCCTCAACGACTCCATCATAAGGCAACTGGGTCAGCTGACAGTTGTCGACGTCCCTGACGACGTATCTATCGTTTGGCAAAACTTTGTGTATGACATAAGGTCCTCGGTATTTAGGTATAAATTTTTTATTCGTCCCTATAGTGGTGTCGATGTGCCTCATCACTACAAAATCACCAACCGAATACAACTTCGCCGGTACACTGTGCTTTAAGAAATATTTTTCGTTATGCTCCTGCGATTTTTTAATAGCATCTGATGCTTTTTCCCGAATTTCGCCGAGATCAGATCTCGGTAAGCTCGTCAACCACCTTGCCGCGCTGATCCACTCCAAAGAGTAGTTTGCTAGGTGATTCCTTTGTTGAGCTATGTGTTGTGTTATTAATAGCGTATTCGACTTCAGATAATTTATTGGCCCAGTCTGAATGCTCGATAGGCTCGCTTAGTTTGCTTAGCATTGCCTTGATTACTCGGTTCACCCGCTCCACTTGACCATTAGCTTGTGGTGAGGCCACTGCTACCTTAACGTGGTCGATGTTGTGTTTCAAGAGGTAGTTTGAAAACTCTAGAGACGTGAAGCAAGTGCCGCGATCTGTTATAATACGTCTAGGTCGACTGTAGTAGCTAAAATATTTTTCCATTGAGGCACAAACCTCCTTGGTGCTAGTCGAATTGACTGGGTACAAACGTACGAATTTTGTGAAGGCATCGATGATAACCAGAATATGCTTTCGTTTTGACTTCAAGGCCGGTAAAGGCCCGAAATGATCCATATGTATCGTATCAAATGGAATAGGGTTCTTGGGGATACTGTACATATTATGGTCATTAGTTCTGGCTGGCGCTGAAAACATAATACACTTTACGCAGTTCTTTATGAATATTTCAATCTTGTTTCTCATACTCGGAAACCAATAGTTTTTTCTTACTTGATTATAGCATTTATCTATTCCCAAGTGACCAACCTTCTCATGGATCATTCTAATTACGTTATCTTCCATTTCGCTGGGTACGTAAAGTAATAAACTATCTGTATCCAATTTACGAAAAACAAGACCATCCTGCAATTCGTAATGCAAAAGCATCTCAGTTTCAAGTTTTCTTCTAAGCTTTCTGATTTTTACATCCCTATTCTGAGCTAACTGAATATGAAAATCTACATCGTTTCCATTGATGGTAGCGATTAGTGGGTTTCGACTTAGGGCGTCCACATGACCCATTGACGCACCACTTCTATGCTGAATGGAATAATTATAATTTTCAAGTTCTAAAGCCCACCTTGCTATTCTTGCATTAACTTGCTTTTTGTTCAACGTGAGAGTTAACGAGTTACAATCCGTAATGATCTTAAAGGGTATGCCCTCAAGGTATACCCGAAACCGTTGGAGTGAGTATATGATTGCTAGTGTCTCGAGTTCAAAGCTGTGGAACTTTGCCTCAGATGCGGTTGTCGTCTTTGAAAAGTAGGCAACTGGATGGAATTTTCCATCATCCTGACGTTGCATCAGAGCTGAGCCAAACCCATGACTACTAGCATCACAATGTAGTTCGGTTTCCCTTTGTGGATTGAAGATGGCTAGGACTGGAGCCGAAACCAGTTTACTACGTAATTCTTTAAACGCTTGCAAACATTCATCATTGAACTCATACCTAACTTCTTTGCGCAGCAAGTCTAGCAATGGTTTTGCTATTTTTGAAAATGATGGCACAAAACGCCGAAAATATGAAAATAACCCTATGCAAGATTGAAGCTCCTTTTGATTTTTGGGTACCGGATAGTGTTTTATAGATCTTATGTGAGCATTTGTCGGTCGAATACCCGAAGCATTAACAACATATCCTAAATAATCTATCTCGTCGTATCCAAACTTGCATTTACTCATTCTAAGTTCGAGTCCTTTCTCATAAAGTCGTCGCAAAACTTCACTAAGTATTTCTAAGTGTGAATCGAAATCAGCTGTCGCAATAGCTATGTCGTCTAAGTATATAATAACTTTCCCTGCCTCTATCAGATCTTGAAATATTTGATGGACGAACCGTTGAAAGTCAGCTGGGGCATTCTTCAGCCCGAATGGCATTCGCAAATATTCGTATTGCCCATCTGGGGTCACGAAAGATGTATACTGTACAGAGTCGTCTTCAACTCCAACCTGATTAAAACCGTCCTTCAAATCAAGTAACGTAAACCACCGCTTACCTTCCATATACTCAAGACAATTCTCTATCAATGGAAGGGGAAAGTTATCGCGAATGGTTTTCTTATTCAACGCGCGATAGTCTATACACATACGTAATTCACCATTTTTTTTTTCGTCAAAACAACCGCTGAAGCATATGGTGACTTACTATGTCGGATTATTTGTCGTTCAAGCAAATCATTTATCTTTTTCCGTACCTCTGTTCGTTCATATACCGATAATCGCCTAGGCGGACAATAAAATGGTGTGTCGTCGGTAAGACGAATCTTCATTTTGTAATTGTGGGGATTACGTTCTGTATTTAAAGGTTTTAAATAAGCCCTATCAATAATTGCTGTCAATGCTTCTAACTGGTCTTTTCCCAACCTTGGGCAAATATCCATGTCAACTTCTAATCTATCTACAACTATAGCACACATCTGTGAAATACACTCGTCATAACTATCAGCAAACTGTATCGGCGACGCAACCTCATTCGGCGGGACGGAGACACACTGACACCTTATTTCATCCCCATCAACCAACGGACTCTCGACACTATCAGCCTTCCCAATCACACTTTCACTGGAGACAATATTATTCTCAACATCCGATGGGGTCATCGGACTACCATTACAACCAACTACTCTATCTGAATCAACCAAATCGAACGCATGAAGATACGATTGCTTTAAAAGTAAATCTTTATTTATATGTAAATTCACATTTTTATTTTTAGGTTCATTCTGCCTCAAATGGATATGAAATTTGTGCAAAAAGTCGCGCCCCAGGATCAACGGTAACGTCATCAAGCTGTCTGGAAGGACATAAAGAGATATAGGATGGATTCTGTCTTTAAACATTATGTAAGTTCTTATAATACCATATGACTGGATTCTTATGCGTCCAATTCCCGAATATCTCGTTGATCCTGGTACGTCTGACAATTTAACACTATCTGGCACTAATGAACGCTGGATAATACTAATTTCGCTGCCGGTATCCAATAAAGAGAAAACATTCGTAAATTCAGTACGCCGAACTTGGCTATTACAAAAGGCTACACTTACCATTTGCATGACACTTATTGGGCCTGCCACCTCGTCATCGTTGTCTGGGTCGGCTAGTAGACGTGTAACTGCTGCGACAATCTTCTGATGTTTTCGTTGTGCTTTCGGGCAGCTATAATGCATGTGCCCGATTTCGTTACAGATGAAGCACGCATCAATGGGTCTAGGTGGCTTCGGGCAGCTGCTCTTGTAGTGTCCAAAACGGCTGCAATTGTAGCATCTGACTTCGGTTAATTTTTGAGGGTTTACGGCGGTGTTTGACTTCGGTTTGCTGGCAACTGAGGTTGATGCAACAGCAACAGGTTTCAGTTGGTGTGTCACTGATCGCTTTTGTTCGTAGCGGTCGAGTCTCGACAACAACTCACTGAGTGTCCTGCTATCATTGATGAGCGTGATGTTTGCGCTCTCATCATTGAACCCATCAATGATGAATGTGCACAATTCTGCTTCAGGCACATCAATTTTGGCTGCTATGGACTTCATAGCGATGACAAATTCCAGGCATGACTCGTCTGGACGGATCTTTCGGTGCTCCAACTGTCGATAGATATCTCGATGCGTGACTTGTCGTCCGAAAGTTTCGATGAGAGACGCCTTTAGCTGCTGGTAGTCGACAACACCTTGTGCATTGATGAAATCTCTTGCCGTCTCCTTCATCAGCCGGCGCACACCCAAGCACATGTCGTCTGGCGTGTACGAACGTGTCGCGGTGTACTGCTCGTACTCCCTGAACCACTTTCTGATGTCGTAGTGGTTCTTGCCAGTAAATGCGTTGAGGGAATTCTCCAGATGTTCGAAGTTGACTGCTTTCGGCTGTGCCCTGCTGCATTGTGCGAATCTGTTGCTGCAGATTCACCACTTCGTATTGCAGCTTTAGTACCTTGAGCTGAGCCTCCAGCTGGTCTGTTTGGGGCAAAATTATGTCGTCGTCTTTATCGACAGGCTCCTCGGTGTTTTCGTCAGCTGGGTCGGTGGACTGACCATCAGTCAGCTTCTGATACATGGCTCTTATTTGTTGAATTGTGGCAGCTGCTGGAATCTCTATGTCGGCGGCAACAAGGGCGTCGACCATCGTCTGCTTTGTTGGTTTCGTCGTAGTTGGCATATTGTTCGCGTGATTTTCTTTAATTTAATTATTTTAGGTTGAACCCCACATCTGAAGTTATAATGGAGGAATTAAAATGAATCTCTAAATGAAACTATACTTTCGTTTTAACAAATTAATTATCTATCTTTATTGAAGCGTCTATTCACAACGGCGGTTGGTTTTTCGATCCTCTTTTTTTCTTCCTTTTCCCAATTCAAATCTTTTGCTTGAAGTTGGTTCTCGTTTGTTTTTCACAGTTCTTCTGATGACCGCAAGGTGGCGTGACTCAAGTATAAAAGTATAAGAATAGCTTAAGGCTCATATTACATTTAACATTTCTTAGTAAAATAAATTAGTAACAAATAACATTATGTAGTACAAATAAATACATTACAAAATGAATAAATATAAATTAGTAAACGAGAAAAAATGTATAAATAAATAATTAGACAATAAAATTAATATATAATTAGATACATTAATTAATAAATAAACAAAAAGTACATATTATGTTGCATAAATAAACAATATAGTAAATACACAAGATAATAAATAGTACATATGTTCATAACAAGATGTATGCGAATACAAGAAAAAAAAATGTATTTGACATTTTGTTGAATTAGGTTTCTAATTATAGAGTTTTCACTCAATACACATTTTCTAGAAATTTTTTTATTGAGAATTTCAATTTCCTGGTCTATTTTTAACACGTTTGTTGTCTCTGTGTGCAAGGCTTGGGTTAAGAAATGTCAGGGGAGCTTGAGCATCATTTTTTAAATTTTGTTTTGAAGAATTGCCAATTTTTAATATGCATTATAGCACAATTACCCAATACGAGCACAATTACCCCATACGGGCGATCTATATAACAGTATTGCTTGAAAAACTACTTTAAAAATAATAAGTTTATTGTGTTTGCTAAGTTATGACCTTCAGTTAATAAGCGGATATAACATTTTTATACCGACATTTATTTATTTTGATGTCATTTGTGTGTGTTCCTTGAAGGCCAACTTCTTATCTAAGTAAATACCTGAATACTTGACAGAGCTGACCCAAGGTATATAACAGTTATTAAAGTTGATATTACATCTGGGTAAAAAACAATCCTTTCTTTTTCTGGTGAAAAAGATAGCTTGACTTTTCCCAGCATTAATTTTAATTTTCCAGTGTTTGTAATACTCGAAAATAATTTCTAAATCAGTTTGAATATTGTTTATTATATTGTCAGGATCTTCATCGGATTAAAACATCGCAATGTCATCTGCATACATACCAAATTCACAATTTTGCAAGACTGGAAAATCGAAGACAAAATATTAAACAAAGTAGGAGATAATAATTCAAAACTTTAATGGGCTAAACAAATGTTTTTTTTTTTATCTCAGTATAAAAAATACTAACGAGTATTGCATTTTGTAAATGCAGAACATAGAGGAAAATTTATATAAACTGGAGCAATACGTTGAGGTGTAGCACAATATGTTTGAGTTAGACAATGTTATGTTAATAACATTCATTAGAGAAATTTTCTATTCAGCTAAACTAAAACATCTTGTTAGAAAAGAATCTGGCATAAATAAAGGGTTGTTCAATTTTAAAGGCCGATGTTGAATGTAAACTACACCTAAGCGTCTATGTGTTTTCTGGATTTCTGCATTTCCCAATTTCAGACTAATTCAATTTGAACTATGGATACAAAATCTAGCAACGCGTTATATAGTTATTCAAATCAAAATAAATATCGTGCAGTTTGTGATTTTTTCGTTCAATTCAATCGTCTTAATGTGTGTACAATCAAACAAATTTGAGCAAACCGGGTCTGTGGGAGATCTTCGATCACGTATATGGTCGTACTGCAGAATATATTTTTGCTGTTTGCGATAGTGTAGCTGAAGAGCCGTCCACTTCAACTCGTCGTCGTGTCCATCAATTGCACCTCTCCTGTGGTCGTTAAGGAACATTAAACATAAGGACTTGCATTTACACGCTTACAAGGTGCCATTGACTTAAGAACTAAAGCCTCTTGACCATTTCAAGCGTTATCAATTTTCAGAATGGTGGCAAGAAATGGCAATAGTGGATGTTCAATTTTCGTAGGAAATCATCTTCAGTGATAAGACACATTTTCACCTCAGTGGATTCAGATGATAATCCAAGAGTGACTATCGAAAAACAAATGCATCCACAAAGAGTGACTGTTTTATGCGGTTTATGGGCTGGCGGCTTCCTCGGGGCTCGGGCCTTATTTTTTCCAAAATGAGGTTGGTCAGGCAGTTATTATGAATGGTGTTCGCTGTAGTGAGATGATAAGGAACATTGTATGGAATTCCGAATTGGAAGATATGGATATGGACGATATGCAGTTTCAACAGGATGGTGCCACTTGCCACACATCTGACGAAAGAATGGCTCCTCTGCGGGACAAATTCAATGGCCGTGCTATTTCGCGTGGTTGTGATGTCAATTGGACACCTTTTTGGGGTTATTTGAAAGAAAAATTCGGACCATTAACGGCATAGAAACTCAATTATGCCTTAGAATCATCGAAAATTTGGACCATCGGATGGAGGTGTGCCGCTGAGGTGACGGTGGCCATTTGGCCGACATTTTGTTTCATATATAATATAATCCATACCAATATTATCATAATAAAAAGAAATAACAATAACTTCCTAGATGATTTGTGTTTTATTTAAAATCAACATCGGCCCTCAACATTTAATTACCCAATATCCATTTTTAACTGTGCACATTATAAAATGTGCAAGCATTTTTATTTAAAGATTATTTAAAATTTACGAAAACGATGAAATTATTTTTAAGAGATTGACAAGTAGTATCGTCCCAATAGCCAAAATAGACCAACCAAGAAAAAGAAAAAATCTTGTCGCTTTCACTAAAGGGCCAGTTATAACTATCATTGAAATCGATCCGAAAATTTTTTTGAATCGATATTTGACGCTTTGTATATATATTTGAATAGTACTATCATGAAGAGGAACGCTCGGCCTGACATCTTTTCATCGACTTCCTAAACAGTTCGTTCTACATGTTTTGCATGTGGAATGTATTGAGGTGGGGGTAAAAATGAGCGAGAATTCCAATATAAAATAATAATTTTCTAGATTATTAAAAAAACAGAAGATAGAGAAGAATGTATACAAACTCAGCGAAAGTTCGAGGGAGGCAATGAAAAGACATTTTTGTTATAATTTATTATTTATATTCTGTATAATGTGGTTTTTTGATTGGTTGATTGGGGATGCAGAAAATTAAAAAAAAAACACAAGACAAAAAAAGAATTAGAATATAAACGTTTTGTGGTTGTCAATTAGAAAAATTAAGGTTTTACCTACTTTTGTCGAATCATTTTCAAATGAGACAAATATTTCTAAACCATGCTAATAATAGTGCGAACATTTTGTGTTCACTTTTCTTTTAAGGATAAATAATATAAAAAGAATGACTTATACAAGGAACATCAACTTCAGAAATTTCTTGAGAAAATTTAAATGTTATTAAATTCCCATAGGAAATTATTGTAATTGGCCCGATTTGTCGAATTGAAAATTTTGACATTTCTCGACGTTTCAAGGTCCCTAGAGTCTAAATAAAAGATTTTTAGAGAGATGTCTGCGCGTGTGTGTGTACGTACATACACCCGTGCGTCCGTACGTCCGTGCGTCCGTATTTCCGCGCGTCCGTACGTCCGTAAGTTCTGGGACTTTTTTCGTCGTCCATAACTCAAGAACCAATGGAGATATTGACTTTAAATAAATTTTGTTATACATATAATAATACAGAATCATGCAGAAAGGACTCTCAAAAACATTGAGTGGGTGGTTTTTTTACCATAGCATTTTAAAAAAAGGTGAACCAATGACGCTAGCGACTTGAGTTAAATTGTATATTATGTATGGTAACATGATACCAAACTAGTATATTTTTGGGAAAAAACGTTTTTTGCAAATCCAAAAAAAACTGAAAAAAAATATTTGTCCCCTCGAATATTTTACGAACAAAAAATGATTTTATCACCAAAATAATTGTATGCAACAAAAAATAACGTTTTTGACATCTGATAAAATTATGAGAAAAATCGAATTGACATTTTTTCTACAAAAAATAAAAAACCTAAAAAAACAATACTAAAACTTGGTAAAAATTTATTTATTGAAAATATCTTTTCAAAAATGAAAAACATTGGCTTCAAGCTAATTTTATCTCACAGAAAATATTATTTTCGACATTCAGCTAATTTTTATAAAAATCCAACAGTCAGTTTTTTTTATAAAAAATTATAATCTACAAAAAATAGTACGCAAATAGTACTAAAATTGGTAAAAATTGTTTTTTTTTTTACTAAAATCGCGTTTAAAAAATAGATTTTGAAATCGAAAGTATTTAATCATATGCAATATATTTTTTTAATGTTTAAATTTTTTTGAATAATTAACCGGAATGGGAAGTTATCAGTGTGCGTCGCTCCCCAGCATCTCTTTTATCTATATTGAAAATATGTTCATGTTCAAATAACAGCTTTTATGGTCACTTATTTAAAAACTATTTTTAGTTGATGTGATGTTTGCACCATACACATAAATCAATAATAATTGAGGTGAAAGTTAAAATTGACAAAGATTTAGTTAGATATAACAAAATTAAGTTCATTTTAATTTGAAATTTGAAGTGCATTTCATCAATGTTAAGGTCTGTTGATCTTAATTCCTAAATTAAATTCCCTAAAATTAGAATGGCATTTTTTGTAACGTGATTACTTAAATAATTAATTACACCTGACCAACATACAAACCCATTTTAAAAAAGCCGTGTAAACGATAATATTTCACTTGAATTTACATATTCATACATAAAAGTGTCATTTTAGTTCAAGCGAACATTGAAATGCACGTGAAATTGTGAAAAATTGAAATAAATGAAAATTTTTGTTTTTTGAAACAACCAAAATGAGGGTGAGGAGGATTGTAGGTTCTTAAATTAATTTTGTTACTTTTTTGGTATAATACATCAATGTAACAAAATTATTCCCTAGAAACTGCCTTACATTTTTATCCACGCAACAACCTGCCAACCTAAACAGATACTATGGTACTTATTCATGTACCTATTTAAACCCTGGACCTATCTGCTTCCAAAATAATAAATATAGGAAAATATGTTAATAAAAAAAATATATAAATTCTCAATTTTTTCAATTTTAACACAGTTGTTTCGCACTGCAAAATATTAAAGACAAAAGTCTGAAGCTACTATTAGAAGGTTAACGTAAACGGTCAACGCGTTGACTCTTTGACGTATAAATGACGTCATTTGTAGACCTACAATTTGTTATGTTTTAAAGTCATTAAAAAATTAGTTTTAAGATAATAGTTTTCTGTAATTCAAAAATGTTTTATTAATCAAGTAAAATAGTATAAGAATCAAAATTAGTTAATTTAGTTTATATTTAAGATGGCTGACAATTCACGTCCTTCTTCGTTTAGATCCAAAAGCCGACTGTTCTTCTTTCTTCCATTTTCTTCGTATTCGCAAGTCATATAAAAGTATTTGGTTTAACGTTGCCAACATCCCTCTGTGTTGAATTAAAGATCAAGGCGAATCGGAGGACGCCTTATCCTTGTAGACCTGCGTAGTACAGGACTGTTTAACTCTTCTAATCTTGATGCAGTGGAGGTTTGCAGTTCATCTTCATTGCGTTCAATCGGGTTTCTAGTTGCTTCAGAATTGGGACTAGTAGAAACGTCTTCAGTAGTGGGTTGAATATCATCAGGCTCAAAATTTGTTGGATATGAGTCGACCGTAGGCATATCTTCAGCGTTGCTTCAGCTGATTTGTGTGAGATCTTATCAATTGGTTTCGTCGATTTGTTTGAATTAAAACGTTTATACAACACTTGGCCTATTCTTTCTATAATCACACCAGAACTCCAAAACATTTTGTTACGCTGGAATGTCTTTGCAAATACTTTATCACCTGCTTTGAAGTATCTTGGTTTCGCCCCGTGTTTTTTTTTGAATGCTTCTTCCATAGATGAATTCTTCATAAGTTCTGTTGCTGTTTTCGGTTTCAATAAATCCAAAGGAGTTGAAAGTTTTCTACCGATGAAACATTCAGACGGTGATTTACCCTCAGATGCGCTTGGATTAGGTGTAGCACGATACTGGGACAAATTTTGAGAAGCGTAGTGTCTTTGCTTGTTTCTTTTCGTACCATGTTGAGTGTGACTGGCAGGTGAACAATGTTGTCTTCAAGAATAGTTTTTATTTCACTTTCGATTTGTGCCACTATGAAATCTTCTTCGATCTGTTGCTTTTGTCCATCGATGAGTCTTGACAAAACATCAACATTTCCAAATTCCTTTGTAGAAACATGTTGTATTTGGAAATCATAGCTCATAAGAATGAGAGCCCATCTCTGCAACCGGTTGGCGGTGTGTGTAGGAATACCCTTTTTTGAACCAATAATTTTGAGAAGCGGTTTATGATCCGTAAGAAGAGTAAACCGAACCAAGGTATCCGATCTTTTTAAAAATACATGTGCTACATACTATGATATTATCATCATTGTTGAGTCATGGCTTTATAACGGAATTGTCTCTTCAGAACTATTTGATTGCAGTATCTACAACGTTTATCGTCGCGATCGATGTAAATCATCTAGAGAACGTGGAGGAGGGATAATTATCGCTGTTCGATCCCATCTTTGCTCTAAAGAAGTCATTTTACCAACCTCGGACATTGAACAAGTTTGCATCTCCGTCAACTTAAATGCTTTTTCCAGAGCAAATGTATTTTTATTGTAAGTTATGTGCCTCCAAGTAGCTCACTTGATTTGTATGAAAAACATATTAGCAATATTGATTTTATTAATAATCTTTGTTCTGTATCTGATAATTTGTGTGTATTAGGTGATTTTAATCTATCTGATATATATTGGAATTGGTCCGAAACGGATAAAATGTTATTTCCATTTAATATTAAACAAGATATCGAAGTTACATTTAATGATTTTTTATATTCTTTAAACTTAGTGCAAGTTAATCATATCGATAATTCTTTAGGAAAAATATAAGACTTAATTTTTATATTTTGTGATGAAATCAAAGTTAATTTAAGTAATGCACCTTTTTCTCTTTTAAATGAATCTATTCATCATAAGGAATTATTCTTTGAAATAGAGTTTTACACTTATTCGTTAAATGATAAAAAATCTGTTAGATCGTATAATTTTTCTAAAACTAATTTTGTTCAATTAAATAATTATTTCTCTGACATTAATTGGTTAAATGAATTTATGTTTCTTGATTTGAAAAATATGTACAGTCGCTTCATTGAAATTGTATTAATGGGTTTTGAAAGATTTGTTCCTTATTCTTTCAAAAAACAATCATCGGATTCACCTTGGATTAATAAGCAGCTTCGTGACTTAAAAAGAAAGAAACGTAATGCATACGTGAAATACAATAAATCACAAAATCAATCGGATTATGATTATTTTAGTAAATTACGTAAAGATTTTGTAGTTCTTAGTAAGTTTCTATATAGAGCTTATATCTTGAATATTGAAAGTAATATCAAAAACAACAGTAAATCGTTCTGGTCATTTGTCAATTCTAAAAGAAAATCGATAGGGATTCCAAATACCATGTTTTTCAGAGGTGTTGAATCGTCGGATTTAGACTAAATATTTGAATTGTTTGCTAATTATTTCAAATCCGTTTATTCTCATTCAGGATTTAATAATAGTTCACTAAACAATATTATATGTAGGTTTGATATTGGCTCGATCCAGTTAAGTATTGAAGAAGTTAATTCTGGACTGAAATCACTTCAGTCTAATTATAGTTCTGGTCCAGACGGCATTCCTTCAGCAGTGTTAAAAAATTGTTGTGATTCCATCTGTGCTCCTTTACTAAGCATATTTAACAAGTCCCCCCAAGAAGGTATTTTTATTGATGAATGGAAACTTTCTTACTTGGTCCCTATACACAAATCAGGTTCTAAAAATGATGTAGAAAATTATAGGGGTATTTGTAAACTCTCCGCAATTCCCAAAGTGTTTGAAAGCATGGTGAAAATAAAGCTTGATTTTCTTACAAGTGAATATTTATCAGAAGTACAGCATGGTTTTGTATCCGGTCGATCAGCTGTTACCAATTTATCTTATTTCACTTCGTATGTCACTAATGCAATGGAACAAAAATTTCAAGTGGACGCAGTATACACTGACTTTAGTAAAGCCTTTGATTCTGTGAACCACCAAACACTTTTGAAAAACTTGAGATTTTTGGTTTTCATTCTCATTTTCTTCGTTGGTTATCGTCATATTTATCTTGTAGAACACAAAAAGTTAAGATTGGAGATACATACTCAAAGGAAATTCAGTGTACATCAGGTGTCCCGCAAGGTAGCCACCGCAAGGTAGGTCCGCTCCTTTTTATAATGTTCGTTAACGATATTGTCTCGGTCTTTAATTATTGTGAATGCTTATTATATGCGGACGATCTGAAAATATTTTCAAAAGTTTCGAGTTTGGTCGATTGTCAACTTTTGCAATCTGACATTGATTCTTTATCAAATTGGTGTCACATCAATAGCCTTAAATTGAATATCAAAAAGTGTAACACGATTTCTTTTTCCAGAAAATCTCATATTTTGTTATTCAACTATGCAATTGAGTCTGTGGATTTAGATAGGGTTTCAAGTATTAAATACTTAGGAGTTATTCTTGATTCCCAACTTTCTTTTTAAGGTCATTTCGATTATTTGGTTCATAAGGCCAACTCGCTGGTAGGTTTCATAAAACGAAATGGAAAAGACTTTAAAGATCCTTTCGTGTTATTATCCTTGTATATATCTCTCGTCAGATCAATTTTGGAATACGCAGATGTTATTTGGAGTCCTATTTATACAGTTCATTCTGATCGGATTGAAAAGATTCAAAGACGATTTACAAAATATATATTTAATAAAATGGGTTGGAACTTTAGTCCTAGTTATGAGGCTAGATGCCAATTACTTGGAATAAAGTCGTTACAATCAAGAAGAAAAATTCATAGTGTAATGCTTATTAGAGACTTACTATGCTACCATATTAAATGTCCATCTCTTCTTGCCTTGGTACCAATCTATGTTCCCGCTAGGTCTATGAGAGCTAGATTCTTCTTATTCCAAAGAATTCACATGCCAAATTATGGTAGTAATGAAACTTTATCAAGATCTATTGTATATTTCAATGAAGTGTCTTCAAATATTGACTTTTTTAATCTTAATCGTAATAAATTTAAAATTGAAGTATTATATTTATTCACTTTTTAATTTGCTCTTGGAGTGCTTATATCTGTCAGCTGTAATATTGCTTGTAGATTAAATAAATAAATTAAATTGACGACCATAAATCATTTTGTGGAACTTTTTACATGCGAAAACGAGAGCAAGACCCTCCTTCTTAATTTGACTATAACGCTTCTCTGAAAGTGTGAGTGCGCGTGAGACATGGTATATTACTTTTTCTGTTCCATCAGGCATTTTGTGGAAGATTTGAGCACCGATGCTTACCATTGAAACGTCTGCTGCTACGAAGATTGGAATTGTTGGATCGTAGTGTGTAAGCAGTAGGTCGGAAAGTAAATTTTCTTAAAATTTCTTGAAGGCACTTTCACATTTGTCGGTCCATTCCCAGCTAGTGTCTGCTCTCAGCATTTCATCAAGCGGATGTCGTAGCTGTCTCATGCTAGAAATGAATTTTCCATAATAATTCACTGCACCCAGGAAGGAACGTAATTCAGAAATGTTGGTTGGTCTTGGCATACGTTGAATAGAATCGATTTTTGCTGGATCTGGACGAATTCCACTGGCATCGATTATGTGTCCAAGATATTTGATGGATGTCTTGAATAATTCACATTTTGACCAGTTGATGGTAAGGCCATGATCATTAAGACGTTTTATGACTTCCATAACAACGTTGTAGTTCCCGTGCAATGTTTTTGTTGCGATGTAGATGTCGTCAAGGTATGCAGCGACTCCATTAATGCCTTGCAAAATTATTTCAATTGCTCTTTGGAACAATCCGGATGCTGGCTTCGATCCAGGAGCTAAACGATTCATCAAGAAGAGTCCCATGTGTGTGTTCATGGTGAGAAGTTTCTTCGAATCATCATCTACCTCAAATTGCATGTATGCATCGGAAAGGTCAATGTTGCTAAATATTGTGCAATTTGATGTCTTAGCAAACATTTCATCGGGAGTAGGAATTGGATGAGCATTTGGTTCCAAGCAGTTGTTTAAACCTGTGGAGTAGTCTGGACAGATACGAATTTTATTGTTAGGTTTACGTACCACGACAATAGGTGCTGCCCAATCTGAGTGTGTGATTGGTGTTATGATACCAGAGTTTTCTAGTCTCTTCAATTCAGCTTCTACTAGATCTGCAACTCCATATGGAACATCTCTTTTTGGAATGTAAACGGGCTTGGAATCAGGTTTTAGCTCTAACCGCAATTGAAATTTGGTACAGTGGCCTGTTTTTGAAGAAACCACATCCGGAAACTTTAGCTGGACCTCTTTGAGAACTAAATCCTTACTCATATCTGCTGTGATTGCGTTGCAAATAGAGTTTATGGGTAAGTTACAGCAGCCAAATTTTTCAATTAGGTCAATTCCGAAAATATTTAAACTGGGAAGACTTGTGACATAAACTGTAGCTATTTTTACTTCGTTCTTGTGCCGGATTTATGTAGTGAACATGCCGATGAGTGGAAGTATATTTCGTGATGCATCTGATGCGCTGCGCTTACATTGCTGTAGATTAGGACGACCCAATTTAATCCAGTTTGCTTTCGAAATAATCGTGATGTCTGCTGCTGTATCGAATTGAAGTTTAATTTGCTTCGCAGATATTTCCACTGTGACAAATTTTCGGTCCGAAGTGTAGTTGCCAACACAATGTATGGTGCTATGCGGACTTGATTTTTGCCTGAAGCGTTTTGGGCTTTGCTGTGTTGGGCCTTGAGGTGTTAGGTGAATCCCCTTGTGATTGTTTCTGGAAACATGCACAATAACTACGGTGATCATCCGTTTATTATTATAATGAACAGTTCATTATTTGAAGAAAATGTTCATTATGCATTATTGTGTGTCGGAAAACATAAAAATGTTCATTATTTTAGAAATTGCTCATTATTTGTTCATTATTTTATGATTTTTTTATTTGATGAAAACGTACCCTTACATCATAATTCGTTGTCTTTCTTTTTCGGAACACTTCCTAATCTCACAATTACAAAAATCAGATCATATTATACATCCTAACATACAGGGGAAGTTAAACTAATACGCTTACACTTGCGCAAAAGATGACTTTCACCACTGGAAATTAATTTTACTCATTGCTCATTATTTGTTCATTATTTTATGATTTTTTTATTTGATGAAAACGTACCCTTACATCATAATTCGTTGTCTTTCTTTTTCGGAACACTTCCTAATCTCACAATTACAAAAATCAGATCATATTATACATCCTAACATACAGGGGAAGTTAAACTAATACGCTTACACTTGCGCAAAAGATGACTTTCACCACTGGAAATTAATTTTACCATTGAGTTTTACTGACCATAACTAGTGTACAAAATTATGTTTCTTCAGAAAAAAATATTTGAATGGAAGGAGAGCCAAATGAGTGCTGGAGATAGGTGGGTTGAAATTTTCAAGTTTTACAATGAAAAAATGATACTGTATGGAAACATTTCAAAAATCGTAGAGTTTTGTTTATGCCTTCCTGGGTCTAATGCCCCTATAGAGAGAGTTTTCTCAATTTTTAACAATGTATGGACAAACGAAAAAAACAATATGAAAATTGAAACAATCAGCTCCATTTTAATTTGCAAATGCAATTATGAATTAAATTGCATCGAATTTAAGAATTATTCAAAAGGAAAGCCAGAATTAATTAAAAAAATGTATTCTTCCGAAAAGTACTTATTTTAACAATATGATATAAAAGAGTTTAAGGTTTTGTTTATTTTTTTTTGAAAATAAGTTATAGACTGAAAAAATCTGTGTTATTTTTATGTTTGTTTTGTTTATTATCGATGAAAAATCCTTTTTTGTTTAGTTTATAAATACATATACCTAATTATACTATATTTATTTATTAATTTATATTATATTATATTTATTTACTTTTACTCAATGAAATACAACAAAAAAAATCTTCAAAACTGGTCAACATTTTTCATTTTTGGGTACTGTTCATTATTTTGTCTCGGAAAATACGGTCACCGTAACAATAGCCATCCTTATGCCCTTGCTTGTTACAAATGTTGCACTTGTATTGTGTATATATGCAATCTTTGACAAAATGCATGGCATCACATTGCCAACATGGTCTTCTTGGTGCGTCGATAACAATATATGAAAAAAATAAAAATAAAGTTGGCTTAAATAAATATTATTTTGTCTAATCGTGTGATAGTCAACGTCTTAAGCATTGACGCTGTGAACGTTGACACAAAAAATTTAAATGTTTTTATGACGTCAGAGAGTCAACGCGTTGACCCTTTAAGTTGATTGTTTAATTCTAGCTTGAGTCATGGCTTAATTCCAATCACGAAACGACTTAAGTCCTTACAATTCTGCTTAATACACACCAACCTACCCTCCTTAATACTTACTTTTTTACATACCTACCCACCCACTACCCACATTACAATAAAAAATACAAATTAAAAAAATACCTACATCGAATGTAGTTGCTATGTAAAAATTCAAAATATGGCAACGAAGCATTGTATCAAAACTTAAATTTGAAAACGTTGCTTTTAAATTTTCAGATTTCACAAAAATAGAAAATCTAAAATCAAATGAATACAATTTTCTGCTAACAAATCTAAAACACATACAAATAAATGTTTGTATATGCATACCTTCTATACATTGATAGGTATGACTACAAAAAATCTCAGGTAACGTTGGCAACGACTGATTTTTGTTTACATTTGAGTAATTTATTTATTTCAATATTTTTATACTTCCAGTCGCTCTTAAGCAATATTCACATGAGCACGACCAACGAATGAACGAATATTCGTCGATTTTGACATTTCTTTCACATGAGGGTTTTTAATTCGTCGCGAATGAAGTTTGACATTCACCACCGAAACCAAAACAAGAACGATTTTTTTGGGTTAAGTACGCGCGATTTTTTTATTCGTTGCGAGTGTGGATAATGTGGAACGCGAATAAAGTTTGACAGTTCGTATCAACTATAATTTTTTTCGCGACGAATAAATTTGTTTTCTTAAATTTGTTAATATATGATATTGAAAAGTAAAAGTATGCATCATAAATCAAATAGAAACTATATTGCTATAGTTTTGTTAAGAATTTGTGTGGAAATATGTCTTCAAACGTATATAAACTCACATTTTGTAATTCATTCGTCGTTCGTTGGACGCGCTCATGTAAATGATGCTTTAGATTCCACACTTAATTTTCGTACAGGCAGCGCTCTCATGGTCCGCCTTCCGTAACAAAATTTTGTGTTTCATGATAGTACTATTTAAATATATATGCAAAGTTTGACGGTGTTTCGTTTTGATTATAAATTAAAATTATATACTGATCGATCGGAAATCACACAAAGAATTTTTTTTGAGAAAAAAGTGTAATTATCCGAATGGAGAAAAACACAATTTCTAGAAGCCCTAACTACAAACCATGTGCATCAAAATTTATAAAAAGCCCTAACTACCACATAGGGCCTTTTTAATACACTGCATAGAGAAAACATATTTATGTTCTTTTTTAAAAAGCCCTATGTGGCAGTTAGGGCTTTTTATAAATTTTGATGCAAGAATTTTTGTAGTTAGGGCTTTTTTTCTGGCTGCAATTTTGTATGTAAAAGGTTGTAACCTCGTAACGTGTTGAATCTTGTCGAGTTTTTTTTACGAATTTAGAATTTGATTTTGTTGGAGAGTGCGTTATTGGCCTTCATTTGAATGAAAGTTTTGATACGTAAAGGTCGTAACCTCGTTTCGTGCTTGGTAATGTTTAACTCTTTAACGAATGTTGATTTTTGTTTTTAGCAGAGGGCTTTATTAGGCATTTACATAGTCTGTTGAAACTTTTGAAGCGGTAACTTCGCGTTTTTTTAATTTATCTACATACCTATATATTATTTACAATAAGTGACTAAACATGAACCGGAATGCTTGTTAATTTAGCTTTAAATATTAATCATGAATTCTTATTTCATGTTTTATCAAGGATTTTTAATGAAGTATAACGTAAATTGTTGTACATAGGGCCTTTTTTTTCGTCCAAAGCTAAAAAGCCCTATCTACCTTGTTTTCCAAATGCATACAAATGTTGAGTTTAAAACTATCCCAAAAAATAAAGCAATAAAAAAGCTTTACAAAAAATATTTTTTGGTATTTTTCACTTTTTACCTTAAGGTCGCGGTTAATGGCTGAATCACATGCACGTTTCAGCTTCGGCTTCGTCTGCGTTACGTTGGGCATGCTTCGAGGTTGCTTTGAATGACATTTCTATTATTTCATCCGTCCAAAGAGCAAATATTTTGTTTGTTGACATTTTTTTTACAGATGTTGAGCTGTCAGACAAAGCAAATGTTCAGATAATTGAACTAGAGCTTCCGCTTGGCTGAACTCGTAAACGTCAGGCGAAGCCGAAGCTGAAGCGTGTATGTGATTCAGCCATAATGATTTAAGTGCCTTGCACATGAGAGCGAACAACGAATGGACGAACAAACGTGATTTTACATATTTCAAAAAGTCAATTCCAAACAAAAACACATTTAAATTATAAGAAACCCATTGACAATAATGTTAGGATAGTAAAATTTGCATTTTGTTCTCTAAAACAAGACAATTTTGTAAAAACAATTTGTTAGTAACGAATTGCAGTGTGGTTGCTACGAACTGTCAAACTCTATTCGCGTTCCACATACCATCCACACTGCAGCGAATAAATTGTTCGCGCTCAACTTAACCTCAAAATTATACTACTCTTGTTTTGTTTTTGTGTGAAAGATCATGGCTGAGGAAAATATGGAGAAAAGGGTTGAGAATTCGTCGTTGTCTGCGAATAGAAATAAAGCTCATGTGAAAGAAAAGTCAAAATATGCGAACATCCACAGTTCGCAGTTCGCAGATCGTTGCTCATGTGCAAGATGCTTTAGTGTTTTCATCATTATCTCGAAATAGTGAAAATGTTAGTTAGGGCCTTTACGAGATTATAGGCAGTATGAACGGCCTGCTTAAAAAATTTCAATGATGAAAACAAATAATTGCTGTGTGTTATTACACTCAGACTTTCTGTATGCTGCGTGTTTCGCATATTTTCTTTTGAACACCCATTCCATCAATCTCGCATTATTACACTATCATGTTTTTCGGTTACGTGTTTTTGACACTTCTCTTTCATTTTTTGTTCTCATCCACAAAGTCAAAGTGTGAAAATAATTAAAGAAAACTGCACTTTTTACTACAGCAATGATTATTGACATCATAAATACGGATAATAATTCCGAATAATGTAAAAATATGAATTAGATTGAAATATGGAGAGAACCCTTCATTTTCTTGACAAAAGAACTAAAATCAAATGATAAACCATCGTTTTTAAATTATAAAAGGATGAATGAAGAAACTTTTAACCTGCTTTTAATTGAAAACGACATAAAAAAATACAATTTTGAGGACCAGAAAAGTTGGCTATCACCTTGTTTCAACGGGTGAAACATTCCAAAGCTTAAGGCCCAACTATAATAGGCATAAACAAACATAAGCTTATGTCAAAAACCCAACGAAAATTCACTTAAGTTTGTGAAATTACTGCGGGTAGCCATAATGCAATTTTGCTCACTTATCTACATGTCAAAATAATATTCGCAGCTCTATATGAAGATATAAATCCTTCGGACGTATTACCCTCCAAAACCCATTTGTTTACATAGTTGTATTTGTAATGTGAAAGAATTCAAAGAGAAAAATTGACGTGTTTTCACGCATACATAGAAATAACTAATTAGTTTTTTGGGGAAATTTCATAAATTAGAAGAGAAATGACACGCACACTATGAATAAGTTTATCAGGCTGATTTCCGGTTATGATAAACATTCTGAGAGAAATTATCTGCAGTGGAGTTGGCTTGTGTGTATTTGATCCAAACTGTCAGATTTACTTATGCGGCGAGCGACTGGGATCGCTCTTGCTTAAGTTTGCTTAAGTTAACGAAACTGAGAAAAATTGAACGAAACGGAGCTAGACTCCATTATGGTCACTCGTATTAGATTCCTTGTATTCGTCCGTTTACTTATGCGCGCATATGCTAGCTTATGTCTATTATAGTTGGGCCTTTAAACTACCAAGCTAGACTCTTTCAATCATTCCTTCATTTAATTTCATTATAAGGTCTTTGCTCCACTTGAATTTGTCCGGCGGAATATTTCTTGTTTACTCGGTAACAATAGAAAGAATAATAAAGCAACGCCAAGAAACAAAGAAAGGCAAGAAAGAGAAACATCAAAAACCATCCAAGAATCCTGAACAAAAACACTAATGAAGATATAAATCCTTCGTACGTATCACCCTCCAAAACCCATTTGTTTACATTCTTGTATTTGTAATTTTGACATTATGTCCATGAATAAATGTGAAATCCAACAACAACTCACCACGCACCGGACCTCATTAATTGTGTCTTAGTGTGCGTGTTTTCACACACACTAAGAAATACTTACTGAGGTCAGTTTCCCGTTTAGCTTGTAGGCAAACCAATATAGCTACCGAGGATTTATATCTTTACTAGAGTGTTTTTGATCCTGAACCCAGAACTCTGCGGGTTGAGACCAAAAACACTCTATTACCAAGACCGGAATCTTAGACTGACATTTCGGTTTGCCTACAAGCTACTGAGGACTAAATGTGAGAAAGTGTGCGTGAAATGATGCAAAAAACCAAACACATTCTCACATTTAGTCCTCAGGCCCATCAAAATGCTTCATTATAGTAATCAGCCCCATCTAAATGCTTCATTTTGAATGTTTCATGGCCTCGTTCAAAAACTAAACAATCCTAACCAACAGAATCTGAAGTGCTGACATGGTCTTAAATTGGAAGATTTGTATAGCTTTTTAATTTCAATCCAAATGAATGTTGTAAATGTATATTAAATAAAATAAAATTGACCAAATACATATTATTTATTGATTTATTAGTTTATTATTATTTATTTTGTTTACTTAAATTATTTGCGAACGCAACATGCGCTGCAATTGGTTAAGTATAATTATTGCAAATGGACAAAAGTGTAACTCAATACTTTGTAAAACAACAAAACAGAAATTTTTTTCAGCTGTAGTTTGCTTAGAGCATTTTTTTGGCGACATTAGAAGTTCAGGTGGAAACAATAGGCGGGTGCCTCCGTATTTTTTTTGTACAGACAATGCTACGAGAAGCATACTTTTGAAGTTCCATTGCCAACTTTAGCTAGTTCAGATTCCTCAATTAGAGTAGTATTTTCATCATTTAAGCAGTTCGGTAGTTGCAAGACCAAATTTTAGTTTTGTTTGTTGCAGAAATATTCCTGAAAATTTCTTTTTAAGGGACTATGTTAGAGTTAGAATTTTGTTTGTAGTTAGATTTTGGAATACAAATTTGAGGGAACCACGTTTTAAAAATAAGTTGCTTTGTGTAAAGCATCTTTAAGGAATAGAAATAGGCAATATGTTTACACACAATACCAACTAAATGAGTGCAATAAATAGATTTAAGTAACTTTTTTTATTCCAGTATGGGGAAACCGAACACCCAATGGAAAAAACCGGTATACGCGCCAAAATCCATACTTCTTGACTAAATAATGTTATCTTCTATGTTTACGCATAAAATTACGAATTTTGTAGCGTATGAAAATTTCTAGACATTTTACAATCTGAAAAATTAATTTTGCTATGAAATAATTGGCTGCTATTAATACTAATTTTTTTCTAAAAAGTTGATGAATGTTAGCCGAAGCGGAAATTTCTTTATTGAACATACCTAAAATATTATTGGCTTTCTCAAAAATATTTTTCTACACTAACCTCTGCTTTATACCTGAAACTATTGTTTATGTATATTTTCTTCCATGTTCTGCATTTATGAAATGTAATCTATGGAAGTATTTACTATATTAAGAAAAACATGTACGTAAAACTCATTCATTTGTTTCATTTTTAGCAGCACTTTTACTAAACATGCCCTTCAAACAATAATAAGTAAACTTGAACTTTCGTAACTAAACATTTTTAAGGAATGAATGAAAATTATATTTTGTGTTAAACTGTGGAAATTCACTAAAAAAACTTCTGTACGTCAACAATAAACATTCATGACGATTACATGTTCTATTGAATTAGTTGTGCATGAATTCAGAACGATTTTAAGACGTTTTCATTTTGTGATATATGTCAAAATTTGCATTTTATTTGCTCTGCATTTATTCAACAAGTTCGCTATAATCGTTCTGATTACTTTTTTAAAACATTGGTGTTCCTTTGATGCATAGTTTTTTTTTGATAGCAAATACATGTATGTTTCCATCAATCAAGAATGTTATGGATAAAGTATTTTTCGATTATAACTCTTTTTTTAAATTTAATATTTAATCAAAATGGAATTGAAAAATAGTTGCAAGCTTAAATCATTAAAAACAAACTATAAATACATTTGGATTAATTAAACTTGCAAAAAAAATATTTGGGCCGTTCATTAACGAAAATTTATTAGAATTCAATACAAAAATTGCGCTCGCACCCTTAATTGATGGTTCTTCGAACGCATCTTTGATACAAAAATCCGAGGTTAATTTTGAAATTTGAAGAATTTCGTAGTGATTTTTGTAAATTAGTGAATTAATTATAATAAACTGATGTTGAACATGCTTTTTTCAAGACAAAAAGGTACATTGGTTCACTATCCACGAAATTCCTGCAAAATTAAAGCTTAAAACTGACTTTTTCATCGAAAAAAGTAAAAAGAAAAACCTGAAAAAAACTTATTAACCCCTCCATTTTGTTTTTGCTTTACAAAATGCCGCTAGCCCACGGCATCGTTTTTTTTTTTGTTTGTGCTCACATCTATTCATGGATTAATTGTCAAAATTACAAATACAACAATGTAAACAAACGGGTTTTGGAGAGTGAAACGTACGAAAGATTCCGGTCTTGGTAATAGAGTGTTTTTGGTTGAGACTTTTTAAAGTATTTCTATTTCGCCTACTTTCTCTTTCGCACTTATTTGCGTCTTTCTAAAAACGTCTGAGTGTAATAACACACTATGATTGGCCCCTTAGTCCTCAGTAGCTTGTTGTAAACCAAAATGTCATCTGAGATGCCAATATTGGTGAATTTGTGTTGCATACACTCTCATTTCTTATTTTCAACTGCTGATGTGAATCTAGTGATTTAAACGAGATTCAGTAGTGTTTTTCTATCTGTATAATTGAGGGATAAACGTTTGTTGGTCGTTTTACCGCCTCAAATTTTAACATCTCCGGCTTTTTGTATACTTGACTTGACGTCTCATTAAAATTTCACACGTATCTTTGTTTAAGATTATCTGAACATTTTCTGGAACAACAGAAGTCAGAAATAAACATTAAATAACAGCTGAAAGTTGCGGTTTAAGACCCTATCATAGCATTGATATCGGAGGTTTATAAAACTAATTCCCAATACTAAAGTCAAGCTAAGTGTTGAAGTGAAAAGAAAAAAATATATTAAGCGTGTTTTAAATTAGTGCGAGAGAATTTTGTATCATAGCAATCTGCTGAGACTGGTAAGCGTGTATAAGAACTAACAATATAAAATAGGTGGGCTCAACATTCATTAACCGCAGCACGAATTTTGTAGCGACTTTACCACAGCGCCTTTTTAGCAGGACGAATTTTCACACGCGGTTTTTTTATTTGATAGATATGTGCAAATAAATAATAATTATAGCAATTTTAGAGCGAGGAAACATTTATTTCTATTTTAAATTAATTTTCAAAGTTCATTTTTTCACATACAAAACACGCAAAAATGGTTGATTTTGACATTTCTTCCCTCTTTTTTGTTCAGTGTTGACATACTTGATTTTTGTATTGGGGATTTTTTTGATCCCAAATCCTGTAGTGTGTCAAGCAGCGGTCCTGCAGCAGGGCAGCATGCCCCCCTAACATACCTCTGTAAGTGCCCTGTTCTATCCATTCAAAAAAAAAACTTTCTTTAAGCTAGGCATACACGATGAACATGTTCGGCGAACCTGCTCGTGTTCGCTGTTTGTTTTCTCGTGTATGGGCTTGTATGCGAACCGCTCGCTGTTGGCGAAATTTTTCGATTTTTTCATGTTCGTCGTGTATGGCGATGTTCGCGAACAAATCCTGATATGAATGTCGTCGAGTGAGTATTGCGGAAGATGGCAACTGTAAGTCATACTTTTATAAATATTTTTAAATCTTGTGATATCTCCAGTTCTCTCAATAAATTAACATGAAAACGAATATAAGGTTTCGGAAGCCAGTCTTTCATACACAACCTTTTTAACTTCCCATAGGAAGTTATTGTAATGTGTCCGATTTTTCAAATTGAAAATTTTGACATTTTTCGACGTTTCAAGGCCCCTAGAGTCGAAATAAAAGATTTTTAGTTCGTACGTCCGTACGTTCGCGACGTTTTTTCGTCATCCATAGCTCAAGAACCAGAAGAGATATCGACTTCAAATAAATTTTGTTAGGTATACAGATAATAATGCAGAAAGATGCAGAAATTGCTCAAGAAAATTGCGTGGGTGGTTTTTTTTTTACCATAGCAGTTTAAAAAAAAGGTGAACATTTTTGTTAACCCCAAATATCTTATGAACCAATAACGCTAGAGACTTGAATTAAATTTTATATTATATATTGTAACGTAATACCAAACAAGTATATTTTTGGAAAAAATCCAATTAACGGTTTTTTTTATAAATCGAAAAAATTGTACGAATAAAAAATGATTTTATCACCAAAACAATTTTGTGAAACGAAGAATAACGTTTTCAAAATCTGATAAAATTTTGAGAAAAATCAAACTGACAGCTTTTTAATAAAAAAATAAAAACCTAGAAAAAAACATTACTAAAAGTTGGTAACAATTGAATTTCGACTTAAATATCTTTTCGAAAATTTGAGATTATGGCCTCTAAGTAATTTTATCTTATAAGAAATATTGTTTTCAATATTCGGTAAAATTTGAGAAAAATCGAATCGACAGTTTTTTTTACAAAAAATAAAAACCTAAACAAAATTAAATAAAAGTTAATAAAAATAGATTTTCGACTCAAATAACTTTTCAAAAATTTGAGACATTGGCTTTAAACTAATTTTATTTATTTATTTTTATTTTGTTCACATAAGTAAATTGCCATAAGGGCAACTACTTGCGCTGTTTTTCAGACATCCTTCTTTCTTGAACAATCGTCCCGAAATGAATGTTCGTCGTTGTGTTCGTCGTGTGTGGGCTAACGCAAACGAACATGTTCATCGTGTATGCCTAGCTTTAGGCGTGTAGTACAGTAACTCAAAAAAACAAAATACAAAAAAAAAAATTGAGTTTAATCCGAGTAAGAAAACATTATTTGGCTCAACTTTCCTTTACGACAGCATGAATTTCGACTCGCGGTTTTTTTTATTTGATAGATATGTATGTGCAAATAAATAATAACTACAGCAATTTAGAGCGAGGAAACATTTATTTCTATTCTAAATTAATCTTTAAAGTTCACTTTTTTACATACAAAACACGCAAAAATGGTTGATTTTGACATTTCTTCCCTGTTTTTTGTTCAGTGTTGCCATACTTGCTTTTTTTTTGTTGGGAATTTCTTTGATTTTAGTGCTCAAATGCAAAAAGTACTTTGTATATACCCAAACTCGCACCCACCCCAAATCCTATAGTTTTAGTTTAGTTTTAGTTTTATGGACTTATAAAAATAATAATAATTTCAAACATTCTTTGCTTATTTTAACAAAAAGTCTATTGGTTTGGCATAAAAGCCGTCTACCAGACTGACATACTTTAAATTCTTATTTTAATTTTGATTATTATTTAACATAGATATACATCATTTTCTTTCTTGTTTCAAAAATGTTCGTTTACAATGCAATTTCGATATTTTAATGCTTTTCTAGTGAAATTAAAAAGTACTTCCCAGCCACGTGATCCATTTAAAATTTTTAGCACTTCCTCTAATTCCAATGACTGAACTCCAAAATACTGCACTCGAAATTCATTTAAAACGGGGCAGACTGCCATAAAATGAAACACATCTTCTCTTTCATAACGGTTGCATAAGGTACATATAATTGGTAACTCTGGTCGGTGTGGTATGAAATTGAGGTTCAATAATTCACCCCTTAATCGAAAGATTGTACTTATTAATTCCGTAGATTTGTAGATTTATGTTTGGCTATGCAGGCTATTTTGGTCAATTGATTTTCAATGCAAATAAAAAACTTTATTCCATCTTTTACCCAACGTTTCGTCGCTACTCACGACTTCTTCAGGGGTTTTATTAAGATCTTTATTTAACATTATAAAAAAAAATATTTTTTTATATATTATTTATTTATTTATTTATTATCACAGGTACAATGCAAATAAATTTACATCGTCCGGAACACATAAAGCCGGGGATCTAAGCCCATAAGTGGCTGACTTAAAGTAATTACAATAATAGGAACTTGTATAATAGAGTATTATTATGTTATAGGGTTATGGTTGATGTAATTTAGGAATTAGTATTAATTAGTATTAGGAATTGTTTTAATTTTATATTTGGTTTATTTTGTGTTTGTTTAAAAGTGGGAAAAGATGTGATGCGTCTGGAGGTTTGGTTGTATCGAATAGAGTTTGTAAGGGTGGAATGTTGTGATTGAAGTGACTTCTAGTTAAAGGGCAGGATTGCAGTACATGTTGGATGTTAAGAGTTTCCTGGCAATATGTGCAAGTAGGAGGATTTTCTTTTTTGAATAGATACATTTTGTTGAACAATGCATGTCCGAGCCTCATTCGAGAAAGTTGTACGGATTGTATTCGGTTGAACGATTCATGATAAGTGACTCGCCCTAATGTAGTCTTGTGTTTTCTCAAAAACGAAGTAGAGTTATTCCATTGGGTTTCATTTGCTTGATTAATATCCTTTAGGACTAAATTGAGCATAGATGATGGGAAAGGTGGTATGCTGAATTCCAAAGGCATTTTGATAGCTTCACGAGCTGCGGCGTCTGCTTTTTCATTACCCAAGATTCCGACGTGGCCAGGGGACCATATAAGGTGTATTCTAGGATAGTTGGACCGGATGATGGAACGTAGTAAATGAATGATCGGTTTGTTGTTGTTATTGTTGGCCACACTTCGAATAGCACTTAGGGAGTCACTGCATATAGCTGTTTTTTCGTGAGTTTTGTTAGCAAACTCAAACGCTTCTACCAATGCCATCATTTCTCCAACAAAGGCGCTTTGGTTTGGAGTCGTGAGTTTTTGCAATAGTATTTTTTTGCAATTGTTGTCATGTCTATATACACTATAACCAGTATTATCATCCTTTCTAGAAGCGTCTGTGTAGAGTATGCAGTCGAAGTTTCCTTTTATATATTATTTATTTTATATATTATTTTATACAATTTATCTAATTTAAAAAAACTTACATGTTGTTTTTTTGTTGTTGTATTTTACATTGTTTTTGTTGGTTTTGTTTTTTAAATTTAATTTTTATTTCGTTTGAAGAAGGAAAATGAAAGAAAAATATTTAAACTATTTAATAAATTAACAATAAAAACAAGAGACTAATAAATTAAAAAGACAAACATAAATTATCACAGTGTAGTTCAGGTACTTATTGCTAATGCGTAGCTTACAATGGTGTCGTCTCGATCTTCTTGAGTGTTCATCGTTTTTCTTATTTTTTGTTGTATGCGCAAGCTTTCAAGAGTTTACCTCGTCGTCATTCTCTTCTCTTTGTCGAGTACTCTTACATCATCGAAATTTGGTATGTGGCCGCTATCAATTATATGTTGTGATAGCCCTGTTGATGGTTTCTTCTTTCTTATGTCCGCTTTGTGCTCCGTCATTCTTATACCCAGTTGTCTTTTTGTTGTTCCGATGTAAGTCAAATTGCACTTCTCCCCTTCTGTCCCCCCGCAGCGAACCTCATAGACAACGTTGTGTTGTTGGTTCATTTCAATCGGAGCTTTGGTGTTCGTGAAAATGTTCCTGAGTGTGGCATTTGACTTATATGCGTATGATGCGCTTTCTTGTTTAATGATTGAATGTAAGCTTCTACCGTCTGTTAACTTTGGAATATAGCGCATGCTGAAGTACCTGATTATGCTGTTGTTGTTATTAGTTGTTGTTGTTTTATTTGTCGGGTTTGTTGTTTGATTTATTTTCTTTTGGATTAGGTTGTTTATTATAAAATTTGGATAGTTATTCATTTGGAGAATGGTTTTGATTTTGTTTATGTTGTCATCTTTGAATTGAACGTCGCTTATATCAAGTATTTTGTTTATGAAATTTGTTGCTGTGTTAATTTTTTGTGAATTAGGTTGTGTTGATAAGTAATTTATCATCCTTCCTGACGATGTAGGTTTTGAATACCAATTAAATATGATTCTATTGTTATTTCGGTGCATTTTAACGTCTAAGTAGGGTAGGCTATTGTTTTGTTCCATTTCTATTGTAAATTGTATTTTTGTGTGATAATTGTTGAGTGTAAAGTGTAAAGAGATAAAGAAACAATACTAAATACACTCAACAATTATCACAAAAATACAATTTACAATAGAAATGGAACAAAACAATAGCCTACCCTACTTAGACGTTAAAATGCACCGAAATAACAATAGAATCATATTTAATTGGTATTCAAAACCTACATCGTCAGGAAGGATGATAAATTACTTATCAACACAACCTATTTCACAAAAAATTAACAGCAACAAATTTCATAAACAAAATACTTGATATAAGCGACGTTCAATTCAAAGATGACAACATAAACAAAATCAAAACCATTCTCCAAATGAATAACTATCCAAATTTTATAATAAACAACCTAATCCAAAAGAAAATAAATCAAACAACAAACCCGACAAATATAACAACAACAACTAATAACAACAACAGCATAATCAGGTACTTCAGCATGCGCTATATTCCAAAGTTAACAGACGTTAGAAGCTTACATTCAATCATTAAACAAGAAAGCGCATCATACGCATATAAGTCAAATGCCACACTCAGGAACATTTTCACGAACACCAAAGCTCCGATTGAAAAGAACCAACAACACAACGTTGTCTATGAGGTTCGCTGCGGGGGGACAGAAGGGGAGAAGTGCAATTTGACTTACATCGGAACAACAAAAAGACAACTGGGTATAAGAATGACGGAGCACAAAGCGGACATAAGAAAGAAGAAACCATCAACAGGGCTATCACAACATATAATTGATAGCGGCCACATACCAAATTTCGATGATGTAAGAGTACTCGACAAAGAGAAGAGAATGACGACGAGGTATACTCTTGAAAGCTTGCGCATACAACAAAAAATAAGAAGAACGATGAACACTCAAGAAGATCGAGACAACACCATTGTAAGCTACGCATTAGCAATAAGTACCTGAACTACACTGTGATAATTTATGTTTGTCTTTTTAATTTATTAGTCTCTTGTTTTTATTGTTAATTTATTAAATAGTTTAAATATTTTTCTTTCATTTTCCTTCTTCAAACGAAATAAAAATTAAATTTAAAAAACAAAACCAACAAAAACAATGTAAAATACAACAACAAAAAAACAACATGTAAGTTTTTTTAAATTAGATAAATTGTATAAAATAATATATAAAAAAATATTTTTTTTCATAATGTTAAATAAAGATCTTAATAAAACCCCTGAAGAAGTCGTGAGTAGCGACGAAACGTTGGGTAAAAGATGGAATAAAGTTTTTTATTTGCATTGAAAATCAATTGACCAAAATAGCCTGCATAGCCAAACATAAATCTACAAATATTCATTAAAAAATTGGTCACATAAAACATACATATATTCCGTAGAATGTTTAGCTAAAAAGTATGTTCTTTCATTTAAGTAGTGGTCCAATTTGCTATAATACAACCTGTACTGCGAATTCTGCGCTTCTTCCATGAATTTATGGTACATTCGGTTTCCTTTTTTCTTTAGCAATTCATGAAATTTTAGTTTTAGCGATTCCACATGCTCTTCAACTGTAAATACCAGGTTTACTCCACATTCGGATGCCAGTTTCTTCCACTCTTGGACACATCCTCCTTCAATCGACAATAAGTGCATAAGTACTATTTTTGGTGTTCCCTGCTCATGCATTGCTAATACACGTATTATGTAGTTGAAATGAAGCTTAAGAGTATCCAAAAACATAGGCGGAATACCAGTCTCCAAATGAATCATATAGTTTGGGGAACAAGCGGGTATTCTAAAAAATCTTTTAATAAAGTAACGTAGAAACTTCTCCACTGTTTCAAACGGTCGGTAACCCCATGCTTGTGCTCCATATAGAAGAATGGTTGTTGCAGTTGCACGAAATATCACTTGCTTTGATGTATGTGAAATACTCTTCTTATTTATGCAGCTGCCCCAAACAGAACAGATAGCACGTTTTGCATCTGCTAGTTTGCCTTGAAGATGTTTTTTCATATTGGAATTCGATGAAATCAACACTCCCAGATATTTATACTCCTTTACGATTTCTATTTCCTGTCCGTTAAACGCCCACTTCTCCAGCCGTGAATATCTTCCTCCGCCACTTCTTAAGATCATCATTTTAGATTTAACCAGGTTGACAGATAGATTCCAACTCTTACAATAACTTCCTAATCTGTTGATCATAAGCTGCATGCCTTCAACTGTCTCTGCGAGGAAAACAATGTCATCTGCAAATAATAACCCTGGAATTTTCGTCTGACGGAGCTCAATTCCACCTTTAACAGCATCTGTGATATCATTTATGTATAAGATAAACAGTAGTGTGCTAAGAACGCACCCTTGCTTTACTCCTACTGTTGTTTCGAAATCTTCGGAAAGACATTTTCCATCCCAGATACGAGCAGTATTATTATGGTACAAAGCTTTCAATACATTTATCATTTTTGATGATATCCCTAGCATATATAATTTATAGAAGAGTGCTTCTCGTGGAATGGAGTCAAAGGCTGCTTGAAAGTCGACAAAGAAAGCATAAAGTTTTTTATTCCTATTTTTGTATATCTCTGCTAAGCTTAACAACGAAAATATTTGGTCAACAGTCGAATAGCCTCTCCCGAAGCCAGCTTGGAACTCATGCAAAATATGATTCTTTTCCACCCAATGAGTAAGCCTTTCATAGAGAACGGATGAGAATAGTTTGGCGGTTGTGTTCAAAAACGATATACCTCTATAATTAGCTGGATCTTCGAAGTCTCCTTTTTTATGAAGCGGATATATAATTGTTTTCAGGAAGGTATCAGGTACTTCAGCTTTCTCAAAGATTCTGTTGAATGATATTACGAGTAGGTTTTTGAACTCCGGTGTACAGTTTTTAAAAAACTCAAACGATATTCCGTCTTCACCTGGTGCTTTATTATTTTTGGATTTGTAAATAACCTCTTCTATCTCAAGCAGTGTTATTGGCGAGTCCAACTGTACATCCAATGTAAGAGGCGCTGCGTATAGAACGGCTGGTGAGAATTGTTCTGCGTTAAGCAGCTGCATGAAGTGAGTTTTGAGCTGTTCTGCAGAAAGACTAACTGCAATAGAATTTCTTTTTCCTACAACCACTTTAACTGCTTTCCAAAACTCTGCTGGCGATCTGGCTTCGTTAATAAAATCTATTTTTTTTAGATCATATGCTTTTTTCTTTGCGGAGCATAGGTTTTTAAAATGTTTATTTGCTGCTGCATAGTTTGCTTGTATAAAGCTGTTATTCATTTTCCGAAACAGTCGTAAAAATGCAAAGGAAATATCTCTTGCTTTTCTGCATTCATCATCAAACCACTTTTGCTTAATTTGTTTGGTTCTGTAAGCCAGATTGTTAAACTTTGGGGCAGCGGTTTTTATCATTTCAGTTAGGTTTGCGACTTTGATATTTTCTATACACCCATTCGAAGCACTTAAAAGCTCGATTTCGTTGTTTAAATTTCGTTGAAAAATCGCACGATGACAATCCCTCCATAATAAATTTGGAATTAGTTCAAGTTGTGTAATAACAGCTTCTTCTCTACAACCAGAAAACTTAAACAGTACTTCAGATAAAAAGCAATAATCGATAACTGAACTCGTTGAACCTCTTATAAACGTATATTCACCAAGCAAGTCACCACCGCAGCTTCCATTCAGAACTTTACAGTCAAAAGCGTCTGATAGCTCTAAAATCTTATCACCTTTAGCATCACTAGATTCATCTTTTGATTTGCGATTAGAGTGCAACATTGGAGTTACAATTCCTAAGGCAAAGCTATTTTGGGACAGGCCTATCCTTCCGTTGAAATCGCCAACAAGCATTAAATCTGATGATCCCAAATTGTTTAAGGAATCCCGTAGTTTATCATAATCTGGCTGCCAGTGACTACAATTAAGGTAAACTGGTGTTATATGATGTGTTATGTCATTGATTTTAATATAATAAATTTAACCTGGACTCCACCTAGTTCCTTTCGATATCCATAAAGCTCACCACCACTTCCTCTTCCAAACAAGGAACTTTTCACAGCCGGTATATATTCTAATTTATAGTTTGTAAACATATTTTTAAATCTATTAACTTCGTTGTCTAAGACATGAGTTTCAAACAGAACAAAAACATCGAATTCATTTATATAATTAAAAAAATCTACATATAAAAATTTGTTTTTAAGCCCTGCAATATTATAACTTAAAATTCTTAACGTTGAAAGCTTAGAAGTTGTCTGGTAGACGGGAACATGTCAATGTTTTGCAGCCCCGTCTAAACTTGACGACGATGCTCGAACATCCGCATCTAGTACAGCGGTTGTTTCCCTTGTGTTTATACCTTGCTGTTTATGACACAACGAACTGACATGTCTTCTCGTTGACGTTTGATTATTATTGTTTTTTGTCATGGTATTCTTTATACCATGGTTTTTTGTTATGTCTTGAATACAATTCAATAAACGTGCTGGGATTTCACCAAAAAGTAGATTCAAACAACTTAAACCATCTTCCATGCCACATTTCAGCCCTTCCGCCAAGTCCCAAGTAAACATCTTGCCTGATACCAACAGTTTATCATCCCTCAAATTGATTTTCGTCGTTGGGTTCAACTCGCGAAGCACCTTCATGACAGCCACCAACTTGCTCCTTTTTTGACGTACATGGGGGTAGATCCTTATGAATGCTAATATTTGTTCCTTTGAGATTTTTTGTGTTACGGAGGACATTGAAAGCTGTGTTGCGGGACCTAGTTCTGATAGCTATTATAGCATTACGGGCATCTTGTCTGTTCACCCTGTAAGCAGACTCAATGTCATTCTCGCTTCCAAGGGTGCCCATTAAGCCAACACAGATAGACCTGGCCTTCTCGACCGGATCGATGTTAGCTTCTGATGGAATATGAACAATCAAATTTTCTTCAGTGCTTTTTTGCAACAGTTTGTCTATTTGTGCCTCAAGAAACCTATTTCGGTCTTCCAAATAATTTACTTTTGCAGAGACTTCTTCGTGTTTGGATTTTAATTCGCTCAGTTCTGAGTATAACAAGTGGAAATCAGATTTAGTGACTAGTTCGTTACAAAGCTTCTTATTGTTTGATTCCAAAATTTCTTTCATTTGCTCAACGGTGATACTAGTTGAAGACATAGTTAAAGTTTTATTTTCTGTTGTAGGACGATTGATTATCGGGGAAATATCGGGTGAAGTATTGTCCCTCAGTCTTTTGTTCATAAGTGAGGTTATTTATATACCGATTTTAGTTTTTTTTCTTTTTATGAGACTTAAAAAATAGGTCTTACTCAAACTTCAGTGTTTTGACAAAAAATATCACTTAAAGACTTGTTTAACCATCAAAATATTTTAACTTTTAAATTCTTTTACACTTAAAAAGAAGAAATAAATACAGAGTTAATCAAAGACAAACCACTTTGACAGAATTCAAAATGTCAATCCCCAAATCCTATAGTGATCCCAAGCAGGGGGGCAGCATGCCCCCCCTTACATACCTAGCTGTTAGTACGCCGTGCTATCAATTCAAAAAAAACTTGTTTTAGGCTCAAAAAATGAAATATAAAAAAAAGTAGGGTTAAGTCCGAAAAAGAAAATATTTTTTTCTATGACTTAAAGGTGTTTCCTCGCCTTAATATTTAAAACATGTTCAATTGAGACCCCTACCTAACTGTAAACAAAAATCAGACCGAAATTCGTGCTGTCGTAATGGAAAGTCGCCCCAATTTATTAAAATTGACAATTTATTCAGAAAAAAACTATTATAATTAATGCGAAAAGATTTAAAAGCTAAATCAAAGATAAAAACATTGAAATGTATGTCAAATAATCATACCGGATGATAAAAAGTACAAATTTATGATTTATTAAAGCTTTGCGTTTTTCTTAAACCAAAATCTAAGTCTTTGAAACTATAAACTAAATGTACATCGAGCTCTAACGTAATAACTAAAAGTCAAGCAATTCTAAATATTTCTAAAACTAAGTTTCAAAGATAAAGTCGAGTTTTTATTTGATTTTAGAATTTTGTCAAGAAATTATGCGTTTGTGAGAAATATCTATTTTTTGCGGATGAAAAGGGTCTTTCAACAGAAAAAAAAATCCGAAGCATAAGAAGGATAACACAGTTGATGCTATTGAATGGACTGCACAGTCGCTAGACTTAAATCCAATCGAAAACCTTTGGACTGAGGTAAAGGCAAAGGTGTCTCGGTGCAAGCGAGGTAACGATGAAAAATGGTCCATTGTTAAGGGATGGAAATCACAAAAGAAAAAAATACTTGCTACCAAATATTGATTTCAAAATAAAAGTTTACATTTTGTTCAACTACTTCCAAGAAGTTTATTATTTTTACAAATTGATATAAGATAACTTAAACGTGAAACAATTATCTAAAAACAGATATATTAATGACTTGTGTGCTTCAATTATTCCTTGATTTATTGCAGTCCAAACATAATTTTTTGTCAAGATAAGGGTAATAAACACGGATTTTTACTGTTGTATTACAAATACCTTTGGTTTTTTTTATAATTGCCCATAACAACGTTTAAAATGAGGCCCTAATTATATATGAAATGAAATAGGTATTAATGACTTGTGTGCCAAATAAATTTTTTTTTCAGAAATTGATATGATGACATCTTGAAATTAATAACTTATGTATATGCCTTAATAAGTTCTTGATTTGAATTAGTCCAAACTTAATATTTTCGTCAAGATGAGGGTAGGAAGACTTGGATTTTAAATCTTGTATCTCACATACCTTTGTTTTTTTATAATGTTCGTAATCTTTACTGCAGTACCCCTAACAACGTTTAAAATGAGCCCTATGTCGTATTGGAGATGGAATTACATGAGCTACAATGTGTACACCACTTTTTATCAACAATATTATAGTTTTCGAGTAATTTGCATACAAATTTAATTTTTTTAAATGGTAGCTGTAGAAATAAAATTATTGATTTCAATAACTAAAAGCAATAATAGCAGGAACTGGTCCCTAAATTAAAAAAAAAATGTAAAATGAATCAATTTTCAAATTGTTCAGAATAATTTAAACCGGACAATTGTTTCTTGCTTGGAAATAAGGGACATTTGATTTTTCTAGCGATTGAAAAACTAATGCCAAAAAATTAGTAACTTGTCGTTGGCTCACCCATTTTTAATGTATTTTTTATAAACCAAAGTGCAATTGCTATTGTCAAGTTGAAAACAATTTAATAAAAAACTAATATACCAATAACTCAATTTCTGTCATTCTAGTTGGGTAAAATGAGTGAAGAAGAAGTCAAGCTTTCTAGAGATGAACTTATCATCAAGGCTAAAGAGCTCTACAGCAAAGGCTCCAGAAACTATCTTCTGAAATGTTACAGTGAATCTGTTGATGAATTGAGTGAAGTATGTGCACTGTATGAAGAAGTTTATGGCGAACTCTCAGACGAACTTGGAATGCCATATTTGTTGTAAGATAAAAAATAAATTTAGTTTACACAAAAACATAAAACTAATGTTTTATAATCGCCAGATACGCCAAATCCCTGATAGCTCTTGCCTTAGATGAAAATAAAGTTGTTGATGTTCCCGATGAAGGAGAGGACGAATTTGAAGATGAAGACGAGTATGAAGACGAACACGAGGATGATAAAGACGCCAAACAAAACATTATTCAGTCGAACAAATCTGGAGAAAAAAATGAGGCTGGTCAGGAAATAAACCCTTCCGAAGAAAACACATTGAAGCAAGAACAGACTAAAAACGAATCAAAAGAACCAGATTCTACAGTCGACAGAAATTCAGAAACAATAAGAGGAGAAATAGCTGATTCAACAGTTGAAACAAATTTGATAGAGGATGTTGTAACAATCACAGAAAAAGAAACCAAAACATATGGAAATGAAGGAATTTCAACAATAAAACCCAGCACTTCAAATGGCATAATTGAAGCAGAAGAAGACGATGAAAACGAAGCAGTAAATATAATCTCATACTCATTCAAACAATAATACACATTACCTACCTACTTTTTAATAGGCATCTACCCTTCAACTAGCCTGGGAAATTCTTGAGCTTTCTGCTAAAATATTCACTCGTCAAGGATTAAGTGGTCTCCCTAACTTGGCAGAAGTTCAAACGGAATTGGCCAATATTGAGTTTGAAAATAATATTCTTGATTCCGCTCGTGAAGATTATGGTGACTATAAATTTTGTATATAAGTTTCTTTTATCTTTATACATATATTTTTGTTTTATAGAAAAAGCGCTTAAGATTTACCAGAATTTGACGGACAATTATAGACGCGCAATGGCTGAGATTCATTATAAAATTGGTCTTACTTATCTGATGCAACAAATGAATCAAGAAGGCGCGGAAAGTCTTAGAAATGCATGTGCCCTTATTGAGGATGAAATTAATGAAATGAAAGCCAAGAAAAATTTAGTTGAAAAAGACACCGAGCTTATTAAAGATATGGAAGAAACTAAAGAGGAGATCATGGCGAAAATTGCTGAAATTGAAGAAACTAGACAACAGGTTTTACGGTTAAAGTATATATTTTTTAATGTATTAAAGTTTTTGATTTCAGAACATTGCCGAGGTACGAGCAGCTTTAGATAACTACATAAGACCTGGTACTAAGGAGAAAACTACTGATAATGGAGGTGCATCTTCGTCTGGTACTAGTTCATCTGTTATAACATCATCTTCTAAACCAACAGATATAACACATTTAATTAAAAGGAAAAAGCCAGACACAGAAGCGGAGGCAGTCGCATCACCCGCTAAAAAAACTGCCATTTAAATTATTGTATTTACTCATAGATATAAACTCATTCCAATTAAAGTTGTTACCTTATAATTGAATCAAGTAGTGCTTAATCAACATTGCATCAACACATTTATGGATTGATTCTGCTGTTTTCAATTGTGTGAATTAAGCATAAATATTTCATCATTGGGTTAAATTATTTATTTGGTTAATTTTATTTATTGTTATTTAAGTGTGTGTTTTTGATAACTAATGTGAAGACACCGCGCCAGAGAGAAAAAACTAATCGAGAGAGCCAAACTTCCTCGTCTCCGTCCCTTCGAAACCTCTTACTCTCATTTTTTATAGCGTGTTAAATTCGTATCGGTGTATACATGTTTTCACCTCGGAGAAGAGTACACAAAAAACATCATTTCCGGGAAATGCGACATTTCTCATTTTTGTTTATTGATAGCCAAGAAGGCTATGTTTTTTAAAGTCTCATTATAATATTTGTAATTCTCATGAATTTCTTTTTTTTAATTTTGCTAACATCTTGTCGTTTTTATATCTACAAAAATACTCCTATAATTCAAATTAATTCTAGCAAAACATTTTTGTTTGTCAATAAATAACGGAAGAAGTTATACCGGTAGTTCGTGGTGAATTTCTTCTTTTTCTCTAAGTTACAGATAGATGGCAGGAACAACCAAAACAAGAAAAAATGTGTGCAGAAAGTGTTTAACAAGGTTAAGGCTTTATAGATTAGACTTTATTTGTATATATGAACGAGTAAATGTTTTTTATATATGAATGTTATGTTTATTTCAATAGTAATACCTTAACTATTAACTTAACTACTGTATTATCTAAAATATACTGCATTGAATTATTTTATATTGAATTATAAAAGGCGGAAATAATAAAGTTCTATAGTTTACCGGGAATATTTATATAAAATATCCATATCTTCTGCAATTGCGGTATCAATCGATATTTTCTGGAACTTAGTGTTAACATAACATTTATTTGTCATGAATTACTTTTTCAACTTTTTTATACACCATAAAAATCAATTATTAAATTTGGCTGTGATAATAATTACTAAACACAGCATTTTCTATGTTTATAGTTATTCAGGTTTAGCCCTTAACTTTGATTTGCTTTTATTTATGAATAGCCTAAAAAGTTTAGCAAACATCTATGAATAAGCCACAATGCACTTTCAGAAAAACTGTAGTTAGAATTTTCCCTGACAGATTTTTCCTTGTCGCTATATAACTGAAAGATAAGATATAAATAGTTAGAACTGGAAAACTTATAAAAATGATGCATAAGACTTAAATTTTGGTTGAAGAACAAATTTGTATATTCTTTTCACAAAACCACTGAACTAGCGAGAATACAAATATTTTTACTTTTGTACAAAAGTACTTTTCGGCTTATGTAGTTAAGCCTTTAAAAGCAACACACCTTTGTATATAAAATTGAATAGTACTATTATGAACGAGAAAATTATGTTACAAAAGGCGGACCATGAGGGCGCTGTGTGTACGGAAATTTGGTGTGGAACCTAAAGAGCGACTGGAAAATAAAATTTTGAAAGCAAGAGTGGGAATGATGGGAGTATATTATTTTGTGCTCATAAGTATTAAGATGTATGAGGGAATCAGTTGAATCAGCTGTTTATTTCAAAAGAAATGAGAAAATGTGAAAACAAAAACACAAAAACAGTTCGTTACCATAGTTACCTTGAACTTTTTTGTGCATCTGACCTATCAATGTAAAGGAGTTATGCATATACAATATACATATCGTTATAGCTGTGAAATGCTTCTAGCAGTAGGTATTTTATTTTGCTTGAAGAAAATTATATTCATTTGATTTTAGATTTTCAGTTTTTGAGAAATTTGAAAATTTGAATGCAACGTTTTCAAATTTCATTTCTGTAGGATTCATTGTTGCCATATTTTGAATATGGGGTATAGAAGTGCTATGTATATACCTACATTTTTTAATATTTATATTTCTACAATGTACAGAGGTATGTATATGTAGATAGAGGGTGGGTATGTAAGTAGTATCTAAGGAGATTGGCATGTAGTGCTAGGTGGTGGAATAACTTTTTTTAAATACTGGTTCTAAACAATGAAGCCAAAAATAATTAAATAAATAAAAGAAACTTTATTTATTTATTAACTTCCCATAGGAAGTTATTGTAATGGGTCCGATTTGTCGAATTGAAAATTTTTACATTTCTCGACGTTTCAAGGTCCCTAGAGTCGAAATAAAAGATTTTTAGAAAGATGTATGTGCGTGCGTGTGTACGTACGTTCATACGTCCGTACGTCCATATGTCCGTATGTCAAGAACCAGAAGAGATATCAACTTCAAATAAATTTTGTTATACAGATAATAAGGCAGAAAGATGCAGAAAGGGCTCTCAAGAAAATTGCGTGGGTGGTTTTTTTACCATAGCAGTTTAAGCAAAAGGTGAAAATTTTGGTTAACCCTAAATATATCATGAACCAATGACGCTAGAGACTTGAATTAAATCTTATATTATATATTGTAACGTGATACAAAACAAGTATATTTTTGGAAAAAACTCAATTAACGGTTGTTTTTAAAAATCAAAAAAACTGAACAAAAAATTTTGTCACCTTGAAAATTTTACGACTAAAATATGATTTCATCTCCAAAACAATTTGTGCAACGAAGAATTATGTTTTTGACATCTGATAAAATTTTGAGAAAAATCGAATTGGCACTTTTTTTTACAAAAAATAAAAACCTAAAAAAAATTAATAAAAGTTGCTTAAAATTGATTTTCGACTCAAATATCTTTTCAAAAATTAAAAATATTGTCTTCAAACTCTTTTTATTTCACAGAAAATATTGTTTTCGATATTCAGTAGTTTTTTTTTTATAAAAATTCAACAGTCCGTTTTGTCATAAAAAAAAACAAAAAATAGAACGCAAATTTGCTAAAAATTGATGTTCGGTTCTTGATATCTCTCAAATTAATTTCATTCATCCAAGTTGTAAAAATTTAAGAAATTTAAGTAGCATAACGTACAAATTTGTTTTCGCCTAAAAGTCTATTTAATAAAACTAGATTTTCAAACTAAACTATTTCTTTATATGAAAAATATATGTATACCTAAATCAATTAATGAAATTTAAGTACTCAATATTTTTAACGAATGCAGCACGATCCGACTACAATATGTCAAAGAGAAAATCATTCACTTTTGATTTCATCAAAACCATGCTAACTTTGTTTCAAGATTTGCTAAAACTTCTTATGGTGACCATGGTCGTTTCAAACAAAGAAAATAGTAATTAAGGTATACTCAGGCGTATACGTACTTTTTTTCTTGCGATTAAATGAAACTATCTGGCAAGTATTTATTAAATCATTGGGTCGATTGAATTCAAATTTGAAAAATAAGTCTCTAAGCAGTTTCATACAATTTTTGTTGGTCAAAAATAGAAAATTGAATTTCTCAAAAAATTACATAATTTCAAATGATACTGAACCAGATAATTTTGAAAAGAAATCTATTAGGTACCGGTTTTTGAAAAAAATATTTCTCACCTCGAGTATCTTGCGAACGAAAAATGATATTAGATCTCGAATAATTTTATGCAACGAAGAATAATGTTTTTGACATTAGTATTTAAAAAAAAAGAAAAAATAAATTGAATAAAAATACTATAATAATGAAAAAGCATTTCGTACTCTTTTCCACATCACCCAATGGGGTAGAGTACTAGATGCGTTTTTTTTTCGAGCTATCCCCAGTAGGCCTATTCCTCGTCCTTAAACTATAAATTATGTATAAATATTCGCATTATATATGTATCACAGCACTCAAACTACAATAAAAGAATATAGACATATAATATTTAAAATCTTAAAAACTAAGTATAAATATATTTTGTTTCTTTGGTTTCTTTATCCTTAAAGCTTTTGTTTTTCCTTCTGAGTTCCAAAATGATCAGTCCGATCAGCACAAATTTGGTGATAGCTTCTTGATGTTCGGTTGAACAGTTTACTGTTGGAATCATGTCCTTCACCTTCAAAATATTTTGCGTCCAAGTATCAGCCAGCTTTTCCATAGCACACATTGTTGAAAAATTGTGCAAAATTATGGTGTGCAGAATATTGACAGTTTCTTCAAAACGGATTGAAGGAACTGTCAGTTGTCCAAACTTTGAAGTTGTGGCCGATGTCTCATAGGCTCTCAGTTTAATTAAAAACGTCTCTTGCCTTTCCGTGTCCATCTCTTCTTCGTCTATTAGATTTTTGGCACATTTATCACAGTTAAGTTTGCTTCTTAGTTTTTTTTGCAGCAAATCCGGCGTAATATGCAGCAGCTCCTTTCTGGAGATTCATTGCATTTGCATCCTTTTCATCCATGTTTACATCTTCGTCCTGAAGTTCTTCCGGTCGCTCTTCGAATACGAATTCCTCGTTTGTAGATTCATTTCTTTCTGTTTCTGCATCCATGCTGCCAACCATTTGCAAAAGCGGTTCTGCTCCAGCATCCTCGTATCCAGAATGCTCCGCTGAAGTCAAATGCTGGAAAATGATTTGCTTCAGATTCCGGATGAATCTCCAAGCCGAAGGATTCCTTTCATATGAGCCTCTGTTGGATCGAAGCATTGGAAACAAATTTTCTGCCACATCTGTGTTTAGATGTGAAAGCAGAAAATAGCTTTGTTCATCGCTCTTGTAATGATTCCACATCTACTCTATTCCTAATAGAGTTTGCTTTAATCCCTTAAAGCAAGGTGGAATTGGTATTTTGCTGCTGGATTTCCAAGTCGATACCCACTCCCTTGCACTTTTAAGTGCATCCAGGGTGTCAGTGGAGTCCGACAGAACCTGCTTGTTAGGGTTCCTTGAGTAGAACTGTCCTGTATTTAGGGTATCGAATAAATCGTTCATCCTTTTGATGAACTTCGCCGTTGACTCCGCAACTTTTTTTTCCTGCTCCGTCTTAAAAAAGTTTATGTTAAGTGCGTACATTATCCCGGAGTACACACTAGCGCTAAAAACTTGTGTTGCCAATTTCACGGACATTTTCTCATAACTATTGGGTTTGATGTGCCCTTTTGAAAGTTTGAAGAAAACTTGAAATATCCCTTTCGAGTCGTCTTCAAAGATCTTTTCTATTATGCGCCAATCAACAACTTCATCTCCCATTGAGATAGTGTGTTTGAGCAATATATTTCTTACATTTTTGAACATATGTGGATAGTCATAAAGTAAAAAAAACTATATGGCCCTCGATATCCACATATGGTTCAAGTTGCTTGAAGGGTGCTATTTTGCTGTAAGCTCCAACATTAGTTGTGCCTTGATCAAAGTTTGTTGCGACAATGGCTAGTCCACAATTTATTACTCCCGTAATAATTGTTACTAACATCTTTCATAGTATGTTTGAATCAGGTGATCCAATATAATAGGCAATAGTCTGCTTCCAATTTTTGTTTAAACCTCTAAGTGTAAAAACCATTACCTTAGAGGCCACATCGTTTTTCCTTCCGAATTCTCCAAAGTCGGTGTATTCATATATAAAGTCATCCTTGACGTTATATTCCAACTCCTTCTTAATTAACATCTCGTCGAAAAGTAACACGCACTTTTTGTCCAACGATGTCATGTCCTTTGCTCTGTCAGTGAGCAGCTCCTTCATCCTTTGGCTCAATCCTGTGGGCAGACGGATTTCTGAATGCCACCGGTAAATCGTGCTTACGGATGGCAACTTGAAACCTGCACTCAACATGAAATTGTAGCATGCTGGGGACTTAAAGAAAAATTTGATAAACAAATCTTTCTCTTTTGGTGCCCATGGTGCATTCGCCTTGTGAAAGAGCTGGGAGATGATGAAAGTTCTCAGTTCCTCCGAAAAGTCCTCCATATGGGCAGCGAGTCCTTTCCTCAGCTGGTATTCTGGTCTCACTGCTGTTTTTTTGGGTGTGTCCAAGTAACACTTGCACAAAGGTTGTGAAGTTTCCGGTGATTTCACGCGCGGGACAAATTTGTAGTTTCCTAAACTGGGGGATGGGAAGTGCTCCGGTATGATTTCCGAACTGAAATCGGCTGGTGGTAAAGAAAATCTGCGTATATAATTTGCAGAACCAGTCGCAGCCGCATTAACGATTGATACGGCTGGACTAGAAGGAACCGGTGGAAGTGGGGCTGGAGGTAGATTTATCGGCTCAGAATGTCGAATCCCAGATTTAACCGTGGAGGTTGACTGAATTCGTGTTTTGTTCGCTTCCATTGTGCGAACGCACGATCTGTCCAGAGATTTCTCTGAGCAACAACAAATGGAGGGCGAAAAGGGAATGGGAAGTGCCGATTTGGACAGACTCTTATGGCTCGCGTACACCTAATCCGTTATCAGCCGAATTTTGTTCGGGCGTTGTCGGCCGAACACGGCCGATCAAACCAAACATACAGAAAGGAAAGAGAGCGCGTACACCACTGAAAGCGGCATCGTCCTATAACGCCCGCTGACGCCCGATAGTAACCGATTAACCGACATAATCCAAACATGTTTGGATTTTTCGTCCGTTGTCGGGTCAATTCATACCATACAGTTCACGAAAAAAAAAATAACGAAAAATTTATTAATTGTATTCACAACAGGCCACCTCTCTGGCATACATTTTCAAAAACTTATAACAACAGAGATGGAACTGAATGTTCCGGATATAAAGAAAAGAATCCCGACCTGATACCCAAGTCACAACAACATAAAAAACTATGAAAAATCGGTGCCTATAACTCAAAATCAACGTTTTACTTCTCAAAGATTTGGAAGCTTTATGAAAAGAAACATTGAAACATTTTATGGGTTATAATTTCAAATCTTCAGTTCCTTTCTTTGCATAAATATTTCATTAACCCATACACACCGACGACGACGTCTTATATATACGTTGACGGTATGAATTTCGAAAATATACATTTCTTTGAAATCTTCCATTAAAAAAATTATTATTTTTACATCCAAGCTTCACAAATTCAGACTCCAGGTCCAGACCGATATCGTCCGAGGTCGGAAGCAGTGTATGCAGTCGAACGTCCGTGACGGTCGTCCAAATTGTTCCGACACGATATCGGCCGATAATTCGGTTTTAGTGTACGCGAGCCGTTATATGTAGCGCGTACATCAATGTCCTTAGCATAAAAATGGTTTTCGCACATGAAGGAAGTTTTTGCAATTTGCTTGATGTGCGAAACATTTCCATGTTTCCAAATCGGTCTTCGGTGGTCAGGCGGCAATTGAAAAAAAGAAACGTAGCCTGCCGACCTTTTCTGTTCATAAAAGTTGAAGTAACAGCACATAACCATTTTTAATTGAGAAATGTATATATATATTTTATAAGAAAATTAATATAATTTATTTTTAAATTTATATTAAAAATTAGTAAATATTATTTACTATAAGACAATAAATACTATTTACTTTAAGCGATAAATCAAGTTAATAAGAAAGCAATACTATTTATAAACAAAGCAGTAAATATTATTTTTAAAAAGCAATAAATAAAATTTCATACAATACAACAAAGCAGTAAATTTAAAATATAAAATATAAAAAGCGGTAGATAAAAAGTATATTGAAAAAATAAATATTAACATTAATTAATATTGAAAATTTCTAGTTTCTAGTTGCGAAGCACCAACAAGCCTCGGATACGGACGGATTCACTGTTGACAACCCAAGCAAACGAAATAAGGACAACGAACTTCGGATCTGTACGTGGAATGTTAGGTCCCTTAACAGACCACGTGCAGCCGAACAATTAGCGGAAGCCCTAAACTGCTGCAAGGCAGATATTACCGCCATCCAAGAAGTGCGATGGGATGCACCGGGCAAACGCAAACTAAAAGACTGCGATATATACTACGGCGACTGCTACCGAGAACAAAGGCAGCGCCTATTTGGGTGTGGATTTGTTGTTGGAACTAGACTCAAGCAAAAAGTCTTGAGTTTCAACAGTGTGAGCGAGCGCATCACGACAATCCGCATCAAGGCTAAATTCGCCAACATAAGCCTAATATGCGCGCATGCCCCAACAGAGGAGAAAGATGAAGACACCAAAGACATATTCTTCGAGCTCTTGGACAAGACATATGAGCAGTGCCCTGGCTATGACATTAAAATTGTCTTAGGAGATTTTAATGCCAAGCTAGAAAGAGAAGACATCTTTGGTGGCACAATCGGAAGATACAGCCTGCACGACACCACCTCCGACAACGGATTCAGGCTGATCGATTTCGCTGCGGGGCGAGACGTTCTGGTAGCTAGTACGCAGTTCACACATCTCAATATCCACAAGGGGACATGGAAATCTCCTGATCAATCAACCGTCAACCAGATTGACCACATTGCGATCGACGCACGACACTTCTCCAGTATACAGGATATCCGAACATTCCGAGGGGCCAACATTGACTCGGACCACTACCTCGTTGTAGCCAAGGTACGGCTACGGATATCCCGGTCCAAGCCAAAACAAGGAAGTACTGTGAGAAGTTTCGACGTTAGACGGCTACAATCGCAAGAGACTGCCATGTCCTTTTCCGATCGAGTCTCTAGTAACCTCTTAAGGAGTCCTATGCTGCATGCATTAAGCATTGAAAACCAGTGGCAACATTGCCTTGCAGCCATCAGAGATGCCGCCTCTGAAGTGCTAGGTTTCACACGTCCACAACAGCGAAACCCCTGGTTTGACGACGAATGCCGGCAAGCGCACGCAGCGAAGCAAGAGGCATACAAAACGGCCCTGCACAGAAGGACCAGAGCTGCTCGCGAGCTCTACGAGCAGAGGAGGAGAGAGGAACACCGGCTTCTTAGATGGAAAAAAAGAGAGCACGAGAAGCGCGCGATCGAGGAGATAGAGGGATGTTACAACAGGAATGAGGTTCGTAAATTTTACCAAAAGGTAAAAAAGAACTCCCAAGGGTACCAGCCACGAACCGAAGCCTGTAAAGACGATCAGGGGAACATCGTAGTAGAACCGCAGTCTATGTTGAGAATATGGAAAGACCACTTCTCCAAATTATATAACGGCGATGACGAACCGAATCCCGCTGTAAGGGAGGTAGAACCACTCAACTTAGGCGACGCAGATCAACAATTCCGCCTACCCGACCTAGACGAAGTGAAGATAGCTATATCTAAACTGAAGTCAAACAAAGCTGCTGGAGCTGACGGCATAGCTGCCGAACTATTTAAAGCAGCAGGCGATGACTTGGTAGGGAGCATGCACCAACTCATCTGCAAAATATGGTCGGAAGAAAGCATGCCCGATGAGTGGAATCTCAGCATAGTTTGTCCGATACATAAAAAAGGAGACCCTTTAAATTGCGCCAACTACAGAGGGATCAGTCTCCTTAACATTGCATATAAGATCCTTTCTGCCGTACTATGTGAACGTCTGAAGCCGTTCGTCAACAACCTGATAGGTCCTTATCAGTGTGGCTTCAGACCAGGAAAGTCCACTATCGACCAAATATTCACATTACGGCAGATCTTGGAAAAAACCCAGGAGCTTCAAATCGATACCCACCATCTCTTTATCGATTTTAAAGCCGCGTATGGCAGCATCCATAGGGAAGAGCTCTACAGAGCAATGTCTAGTTTTGGCATCCCTGTCAAACTTATCCGTTTGTGCAGAATGACGATGGAGAATGCACGCTGCTCCATCAAGGTCGGAAAAGATCTCACCGATGCATTTGATGTCAAAAAAGGTTTTAGACAAGGCGATGCACTGTCATGCGACTTCTTCAACATCGTTCTGGAAAGAATTGTGCAAAACTCAACCGTCAACACTAGAGGCACAATCTTCCAAAGGTCCATCCAATTACTCGGATACGCAGATGATATTGACATAATTGGAAGATCAAAGCGTGATGTCAGTGGAGCGTTTTTGAGCATTGCGACGGAAGCGAAGAAGATGGGTTTAGTGGTCAATGAGGGCAAGACCAAGTATATGCTGTCATCAAAAAAGGACATTGAACAACGACGTCTTGGACAAAACGTCACCATGGACAGCTATAACTTCGAGGTAGTTAAGGACTTTGTCTACCTAGGCACCGCTATAAACACAGGCAACGACACCAGCGCTGAAATCAAACGAAGAATAACTCTTGCAAATCGCTGCTTCTTTGGACTTAGAAGGCAATTGAGAAGTAAAGTCCTCTCTCGAGCATCTAAAATCACCATCTATAAGACACTCATCATCCCGGTTCTCATTTATGGCGCTGAGGCCTGGACCCTGTCAAAGAAGGATGAGAACGTCTTAGGATGCTTCGAGAGAAAAATTCTTCGGGTGATTTTTGGTCCCGTACGTATAGATGGAGAATGGAGGAGAAGATATAACGACGAACTGTACGGGCTGTACAGCGACACTGACCTAGTAAGCAGACTAAAAGTCCAACGGCTTAGATGGCTGGGTCATGTAGAGCGAATGGACATCAACGCTCCAGCCCGGAAGGTCTTCGAACCCAATCCCGAGGGACGGCGCAGTAGAGGAAGACCGCGACTCAGGTGGCGCACTCAGGTGGGTGAGGACCTCAACCAACTTGGCGTGCGAAACTGGAGACAGCTAGCTAGGGACCGAGCTGGCTGGAGACGCATGTTGGTTGAGGCCCAGGTCCGCCCCGGACTGTAGCGCCACCTTAAGTAAGTAAGTAAGTAATATTGAAAAGCAATAAATATAATTAAATTAAAAGTAATAAATAAAATGTAATTAAAAAGAATAAATAAGAATTATTAAGCACAAAAAAAAATAAAATATATTTTATAGCAAAAAGTGTAATTAAAAAACAAAATATATATATTTATATGAATAGCAAAAAATAATTAAATAAAAAAAACAATAAATAAAATGAATTTAAAATCAAAGAAAAAGCAATAAATTTAATAAAAGTTATAAATTTTATTTAGTAAAAAAGAACAATAACTAATAAAAATAAATAAATAACCTATGAAAAAGATGATCCTATGGAATTAACAAATGTTTGCTATTAAAATAAGCCAAGCTGTATTACCTAATATTACTACTACAAATTTTTCTTATTTTAAAAATATGTTCCCAGAAAAAGGGAATCAAATTCTAATACAGATAAAATTACCTGAAACACCCTGTCTTTAAAATAAATTAAAATGATATGCAGCAATTTTTGAATCCTATTAAGTCAAAATAAAAACCCGCACTTTCTATTAAAATCTTAATATCTAAATATAAAAACAAAATAGAAACAACACTGAAAAAACCGCACTTTCAATCAAAGTTTGAAAAATTAACTTAAATTACTAGCTTTTTGCTTTTAAGATAAAAGCAAATTGTATTTTGACTATGAGACCATACACAAATATGATTCACACGGGTAAGAAAACCCCACTTTAATAGGAATTTAGAAACTTAACTACCTATAATGGTATACCTAAAGTTTCACTTCCTAGGTTTTTATAATTATCTTTGAAACAGTTTATAGGTATTTCTACCGACAGACTTTATTTATATTAATTTAAATTTTATAGGTATATGCTACTAGTTTTGAAAAAAACTAGTCTAAACAATTCACAATTTTTCACCGATTTAACTATTTTTTGGTAATAACCACACAAAATCGCACAACTGCCAAAGTTGAAATTTTTAAAGTTTTGAATTTGAATTGATTCTAGGAAACAAATCAATTTTAAATATAAAGCATTGTATATAAAACTGATATATATAAAAATATATTAAAAAAAAACGCTACAATTTGCATTTGAAAGAAATAGGACAGGGCTGCCACTTTTGAACGTGAATATAATAGAATCATTTGCTAGTAATTTAAGATTTGTTTTTCATTTCACCTTATAAATGCGTACCTACCAATAGGTATACGATAATGCATTTACGTGAACTAAAATTTTCTTTTAATGTTTCCGTGAACTACAGTAGATTTTATATTTTAACGTATGAAATTTAAAACCATTTTCAAGGGAATTCAAATTGTTCAAAAATGTTTTATATTACATAACTATTAAGTGAACAAACACTGAAATGTAATTTTAATTTTCACCTGAATTTAATTCTAAATTAACCTGAACTACCTATATGTTAACAACTTCATATGGACATAAATGGATTTTAAAAACAAAATAAATTAATACTGTAATTTGTACCTACATGATTGCGTATTTACTATGCTTAAGAAATAGAAAACATTAATCTACATTTGTTCGTTATATTTCTAAAAATATCCAACATTGTAAAGGTGATATAATATCTATCTACCTATATTTATCCTTATAAAAAACAAACAATAAATATCTGACCATTATGAGCATTATATTAATTTTCTTATTCATTTCATTCATTGAATTTCTAATTGAATTTCTCATTCATTCTAATTCATACTTGAATTTAAAAAAAAGAAGTACATACCTATTTAAAGTTTCAAATTGGGAACCGGAAACAATTTGTACTCATTCAATCCTTTTTTTGCCTTGTTGATATTTTTCAATATTCCTCAATACTTACCAAGCAAAAAAAACACATTATACATATTTGTATAGAATATGCATTGAAAAATAATAACAAAAATGCCTTTTCATTGACTCCCTTCAACTATCGCTAAATTTGTATACATTCTTCTCTATCTTCTTTTCTTCAATTATCTGGAAAATTATTATTTAATATTGCAATTCTCGCTCATTCTCCCCTCACCGCAATACATTCCACACGTCAAACATGTGGAACGAACTGTTTGGGAAGTCGGCAAGTAGTTTTCATGCCGACGTTTCACCTTCATGATAGTACTAAGGGGAAAGCAGTAAGAATAGCTTATCACCTATTCACAAATCTTATGCAAGTTGACGGTCTTTTTATTTAGTGTCACTTAAATCACTTATTTTCAGCATTTTGGAAATGTCGTGACTCGTGAGTAATGTGAAGAAAATAAACAACGAGTACACAAATAAATAGGAATGGAAAAAAGAGATGAGTATATAAAAATGTTTTCAATGTTCCATGTTTACATTCTGTAACTCTCGTTTTCAATGTTCCTGCAACTTTCGCATCGACAAAATTAAGTCGATAAACTCTGAAAATTGAAACAAATCTGAGTTTTTTTTGCATCTTTCAACGGTCTGAGCGAAAATTAAACGCATAAACGCAGCTAATAATACAAATAAAAGTTGTAGTGCTTTCAGAGTTTTATGTTTCTAGGTCCTAAAGCTAAGTGTACACGATTGCCAGATCTGCAAATATTGCCAGATCTGTCACTGAAAAATTTGTCTCGAATGGCTGACAATCGTGTACACGCCAAATTAATTTGCAGACAAATGGTTTGGCTCCTAATTTTCAGACAAATATCTGCCAATTAATTTGTAGATATCTGGCAATCGTGTACACGCAAGCTGACAACCGTCTACACACCAAATTGATTTGCAGACAAATTTGTTCATCAATCATTTTGAAGACAAATTAATTTGCAGATGTGGCAATCGTGTGTACACAAAATTCATTGGGAGATCACCAATTTTTTTTCATTTTCTGACGTTTCTGCAAACGTCTGACAATGAATAAATTTGCAGATGCCGTTTGAGGAACATTTGCAAATTTATTCATTGGCAGACAAATTTTCTGACTGATGCGATGTGTGACAATGAGCTGAAAATAAATTTGCAGATCCAAAATTTGATTTGGTGTGTACACGGTTGGCATAAAATCTACAAATGTTTGCAACTCTATTGCTAGCTATTTGGCCAAATTAGTTTGTCGACATTGTCAGACAAATATTTGGCAACAGATTTGCAGATGTTTGTAGATATCTGCAAACCGTGTACACACAAATTAAAATTTTCAGCTCATTTTCACACATTGTCAGACGTTTGCAGATCTGACAATGATTTTCAGACCTGGCAATCGTGTACACTAAGCTTAATTCTCATTGGACTGTTGCACCACCTAATTTATTTTACTTACTTAATGATTAAAACTGGCTTCAAATAACTAACTAATATTTATCTAAATGCGTAATTTAGAATTGTTTCTAAATCTTCATTGTTCTGGCACCTAACAACAATAATTAATTTCACTTCATATTCGAATGATATTAATCTTAAACGAACACAATGAGAGTACCAAAAAGTTGTTCATCCACAATTTTGAATTTTCTTTGAACACCTCTGAACAGCTGACTACATCCGCCATTTTTCAAAGGTGGTGAGCAGAGAGAAAAGAGAGAAAAGTTTTTTCTCTCTCGTGGTGAGTATGTACACAAACTTGCATAGGGATTTGTTGCCAACATTTTTTTTTATGGAGTTAATACATATGCAAGTTGGTGGCCAAATCACAGCTTGTGGGCAAAAAGGGAGCAACCGTCGAAGATGGTTCTCTCTATTAGTTCTTTTCTCTCTGACCACGCTATAGACAGATTCAGATTCTGAAGAAAAACAAAATTGCAATAACAATCAAAGACACTCCATCTAAAGACCGGAATCTTTCGTACGTTTGACCCTCCTAACTTACTTGTTTTAACAGATGTTTTTTTTTTACTAAATTGCTATGGTGAGAATTTTAGATTGGATGTTATGTGAGAGTTATTCTAAATTATGGCTGAATCACATACACGCTTCGGCTTCGCCTGACGTTTACGAGTTCAGCCATAGGAATTCAATGCATGTTATCACAATGGAGCTTCGACCTCACGTTTGGTTTGACAATCGTAAGGAAAAGAACGAAATGTAACGTAATGTGACTCCAAACGGAAGCTCTAGTTCAATTATCTGAACATTTGCTTTGTCTGACAGCTCAACATCTGAAAAAAAATGTCAACAAACAAAATAGTTGTTCTTTGGACGGATGAAATAATAGAAATGTCATTCAAAGCAACCTCGAAGCATGCCCAACGTAACGCAGACGAAGCCGAAGCTGAAGCGTGTATTGACTGAATCACATACACGCTTCAGCTTCGGCTTCGTCTGCGTTACGTTGGGCATGCATGTTGGGCAAATTATTATAACATTCAAAAAAGATAATCAGCCCTATCAGGAGTTTCACCCGAAAAGCTTTTCGCCCGAAATATTTTTGTTCCCCCGGATTTTAAAAAGCTATCAGGAGTTTCGCCCGAATAAAATTTCACTTCGAATTTAAAACTGACAGTTCGAAAAATAGGTATGTTCAAAAAACTGAGCTCTCAATAAATTTCGCATCTCTGTTATGGAAACAGAGAATGGAATCTGAACCTAAGTTTTTTCTTGAACATAAAAAAAGTATAAAACGAATGAGGTGTTGCAATTTCCTGTTAAAATTGTGGCCACTGAGAGCCATGGTACGAATTTTAATCCCTCTCCAATCGATTTCTTCAAAAAAAAAACTTTTTGAGTAAGCGGACATAAAAAATTTCCCCTCCGTTCTTAAGCAGGGTGCCTTTTCGTATTCAGAAAATGAACACACCTACCATCTGAATGTTTGCTTTGACAGTTGTTGTTGACAAGGATTAAATCAATCGCAATGGCGGATCCAGGGGGGGGGGTTGTAGGGGTCATGACTTTTGTAAAACTAATTGCTAAATTCAAGAACCAAACATTTTTCTCTACTATTTCTAAGTTTTGTTGACTAAAAGCAAAATACGAGTAAGCAGACTGATAGCAACAATTCTTCATATCAGATCACATCCTCTCTCATTTTCTGGATTTTTCAGGTTTTGTAGCGTTCTTTGCATAAATATAAATGGAAACAAAAAAGTATATTTTATTTTTGGAAAAAAGCTACTTTTCACAACAGATTCTTACATTTCTGCGTGAAATGCACCAAAAACCCTCTAAAATATTGTGATTTAGCTCTTAAATATAGCATATTTAGAAAACTGTTGGAATCTTGGAATGCTTTCATATGTAGGGAGTCATTATAAATTGCTGTGCATTGTACAACAGTGCTCTATTATAATTTGACAACGAAAGTTGTCAGTTTAGCCCTTCAAATGTGTAAACGTATGTAAGGTTAAGATGCACCTTATGTTATTTAAATTTTGTTAGCCTCCTTTACAAGACATTAAAGAACATTTTTAAGCGGTGAGTAAAAACTCATCTAAGTGTATGACCTCCCCCCCCCAATTAAAAGTATGGATCCGCCCCTGATCAATCGACGAAAAAAAATAAATGAATATTAGTTTTTGTTTTCTTTTTAAGTATTGCAAAAAAGCAAAACTATGTGAAATCTTAAAATATATATTCCAAACAGAAAACAATAATTTTAAAAGAACAACTAACACATAAAAAACACTTCACATATTTTCTTTTCCTTCCATAAGTTTGATTTTCAGTTCTTTCAGCTCAATTATTTTTTTTTATTTTAAATTCAATTTCTTCTTTTCTTAACTTCTCCATTTCATGATTGTGCCGCTTCTGTTCTTTTGTCTGCTCTTTTTGTTGATGATGAATGCTATCTAGTGATCGGTACAACTTTTTCATATTAGTTTCCATTTGATTGTTATGCTCTTTCATCACTACAATAGCTTCATCAACCTTCACACAAAGTGCTTTTTGGACTTCCAGTTCGTCCATAAGAATAAGAACTTGCTGCGCGTTGACTTTGTCAATCCTCTTGAAATGTTGTTCTCAGAGCGGAGGCACTATTGTCGATAATTTGAGAAGGAACAGGTATTGGAGCCGAAACAATGCAATGGTGATCTCCTCGATGTCTTCTATCTGTTCCTCTTCATATGCATTTTCATCGGATGAGTAAAATGCTTCCGATTGGTACGTTTCTGTGTACTCATTTGGTTTACTCCTGAAAATAAAACAAAAATTAATACATTTTTGGTAATAATAAACAATTTCGTCGAAAAACTTACATTTTAACGTTGTTGCCTTCCTGTTCGCCGCCAAAATTTAAGTGAACATTTTAGCTGTCAAGTGTGTGATATTTCGCCCGAATAGAATGCTCCTGATAAGGGGAATTTTCCGAACATCACTTTTTTTTCGGGTGAAACTCAAAGTAAGGGAAAAGAAAAATGGAATTTTTTTCGGGTGGAATCACATTCGGGCGAAACTCCTGATAGGGCTGAATTTTACCTAGATCAGAACTCTTTACAAGTTTTCTTTACATGATACAACAAATGTCTTGCTCAGACAATTATAACTTTTTATTCAATTGGAAAGTGCATTATACTCAGTACACACTTTTAAATGTAGTGAAGTTACAAATTAACAATTTTTTGCCACTTTCAATCAGAAAGACCTCTAGCAAAAAAATGCAATAGCTAATATCGCCGTAGACACTAGGTGCGGCCCCCTTAAGAATCACGAAAATAGTACTATAGGTTTTATATCCAAAGATTCCACCTACTAGGTTAGGTAGGTAAGGTTAAAGTGGCTGTTGGTTGGGACGTCCAACACACTTAGACTAAAATATGGTCCGTTGTGATACCACATGGATCATTTAACCAGCTTAACTCGTTGAACCAATTGGAGCTTCGAATGAAGCGTAGGAGACAAATAATGTCTGAATTTTTTAGATCGCTGGTATCGTTAAAGTAGTAGTCTCCAAGGTGGATTGTACGTCTTTGTGATAAGGCAGGGCATGTGCACAGAAGATGAGAGATTGTCTCTTCTTCGTCCATGCAACTCCTACAAAAATCATTTGCAGGGGCTCCAAGTCGAATAGCATGCTTTCCTATTAAGCAGTGCCCAGTCAGGACACCTATAACGTAGCTAATGTGCAATCTACTCAGAGAGATTAATTGTTTTGAGCGCCTGGCGCTAAGATTAGGCCAAATTAGTTTAGTCGCTACACAGGTGGTGGTGTTATTCCACCTGAAGTTTGTTTTCTCTATGGTATCTTGCTTTAGCATGAGTTTACATGTAGCTAAGGGGATACATATGCTAGCATTGTGAGCCAGCAGAGGTAAAGTTGTTCCGCTTTTTGCAAGTTCGTCAGCTTTGCAATTTCCTGGAATGTCTCTATGGCCCGGCACCCAAAAAAGGTGAATGTTGAACTGTGTAGCCATCTCCGTAAGAGATGATCGACAATTTAGGGCTGTTAATGAATTAGTGGAGACTGAGTCTAGGGACTTTAACGCAGCTTGGCTATCCGAGAAGATGCGTATATCATTAGTTGATATAACGTTTTCTCTAAGCCAGGATAGGACTTCTTTTATAGCCAGGATTTCAGCTTGGAACACGCTACAATGATCGGGTAGACGAAAGGAGAGACTTAAGTTTAGTCTATCTGAGTATACGCCTCCACCAACCCCATCCTCCGTTTTTGATCCGTCTGTATAAAAGTTTATAGGACCATCTTTAAAAAATGATGTATTCTCCCAAGAAGACCTGGGAGGTATAGTCACTTTGAAGCTATAATTATTAAACTGAGGATGGGGTATGGTGTAGTCAATATTACTGTTTATACATAGTTCTGAACGAGTTCAAAATAGTGGTGTGGCCAATTCCATTATTGATCCACAGAGAGGAGGCTTGTAGCTGTATCTAGCGCCGTCCACCATACCGCTACTCCATAAGTAAGGATCGGTCTTATGACCGAGATGTATAGCCAGTGTGTAATGCGGGGCTGTAGGCCCCATTTATTACCAATGGCCTTTTTACAGGAGAACAGGGCTACTGTGGCCTTGTTTATTCTCTCTTGAATATTAGGTTTCCAACTTAATTTCTTATCCAAAATGAGACCCAAGTATTTTGCTTGTTCAGAGAATTTAAGTGGTACACCGTTTATGAGGGGAGGGTCAATGTGTGGGACTTTGTATTTCCTTGTGAGGAGGACAAGGTCGGTTTTTTGTGGGTTAACGCGTATTTCACACCGATTTGCCCATCTGGTGAGCTTATTTAAAGCGTTTTGTAAGAGTTCTTTTAGTATATTGGGATGTTTACCCGTTACTGCAATGGCAACATCGTCCGCATAAGCAAACACTCTGTATCCCTCTCTTTCTAGAGTAATTAGTAATTCATTTATTACTAAGTTCCAGAGGAGAGGGGATAGGACACCACCTTGTGGCGTACCTCTGCTGACACCCCTTTGTGCAGTAAAATCTCCCAGTTTTGTATTGATAATCCTGCTTATCAGCATCTGATTAATCAATTCGCTGATCGACTTATCTACCTTCAGAGATTTCAATACACGTGCAATTGCAGATGTGTCGACATTGTTAAATGCACCTTCTATATCTAAGAAGGCAACTAAGGTGTACTCTTTATGATGGAGGGAATATTCGATTGTACGTACTATACTGTGTAGAGCCGTTTCAACTGATTTCCCTTTGTTGTAGGCGTGTTGAGCCTTTGAAAGGAGGGACTTATCAATACTTGCCCTTAAGTGGATATCGATCAAACGTTCAAAAGTTTTGAGAAGGAATGATGATAGGCTGATAGGGCTCAGGTCTTTAGGGTTAACGTGGCTGGATTTTCCAGCTTTTGGAATAAAATTCCCCTACTAACAAACAACAAATTTTATTTAATTTTAAAACGCCATCTCTTGTAAAGTTATTTTACGCTAAAAATGTATTTTTTGAAAACGTATGGTAGCTATAACTGTGTCCGAAATACTTCGCCAATATTACTTCATTCTTCTTTTAACATATAAATTTAAACAAATTATAAAGAATAAGAAAGGCAAATTATTTATTTTTATAAGTTAACATTATATAATAATTATACATTTTGAAACCACTTAAAAACATAATATTTTAGTGACCCATTTGTTTGTGTTATTGATTTTATGTTTTTCTATCGAATTCTTAGTAGCATTACATCAGTTTTAGTTTATTACCTACAAAAATCATATATGTAAGAAACAATATCACAACATACAACACACTTTTCAGCCCACACGATTTAATTTATTATCCCCATGTTCTGCATTAGATTTAATACATTTTTTCTTATCAACCAATGCTGCAACAAAATTGTCCATTTTAGGTCAGGCATGCACTATACAATTCATTCTTTATATTTTCTCATCAATTCGTGGTGAATTGACTTTAGCAATGGTGAATTGACTTTAGCAGTGGTGAATTGATATTAGAATAGTGGTAGACGTTTCAGCCTGTAGGCAAACCAGAACGACAGATTGGTTTCCGGTCTTTATATATGTAGAGTGTCTTTGATAAGTTGTTGTCAGTTGTCCTTGTTAGTGAAAGCTCGAGCGAGGAGGTTCATGTCATCTCGTCGTGTTTTGCGTTGTGCATTAATTGTTGTCTGTCTCCCGTCCCCATCCCCGTCGCAGTCTCGTTAAACTTAATTTATTTATTTAAAACAAAACAAAAAAAAAAAACTCAAATAAAATCAAAACAAAAAAAAAACAGTGATCAACAAAAATAATCAATAAATTAACAGAAAATAACAATGAACAAAAAAACAGTGAAAAACGACAGCAATATAAAAAAAAAGCAACACAAAGGGAAAAAGGCAATAATAAAAATACCTACCAGAACACAGTAAGTGCATTCCCTCCTCACTCTTTCTTTCATTTTTCTGTACAGTTGAGTGGCTCAGCAGGTGCATGCATTGGGCTAAGCTTTTTGAAAGCTCGCTCAATTGTGTTTATGTGTTGGTTCATTCAATAACACATGGATTGTAGATTACTGTTTTGATTGTTAGGGTCCAGACCAATTTAACTTCACTACTAAAGGCATAACACTAGTAGTGTGGTTCTATTGTAAAGACCTCTTAAATAATCTTATACAGTGATATACTTAGAAGTTCGTCTGTTTTGATTTTAAGATTTTTTTTTATATTGCAATGATTGGTAATTTTAGAGTAGATTATTGTAATGTTCGTGGGCTTAGAGCGAATTTTCTGTCTGTGTACATCCACACTAATTCTAACAGACCAGCTGTTTTGGCATTGAGTGAAACCCAAGTAGGTGAAGATTCCGATCCTGCTGAATTTTTTATTCATGGGTATTGCTTGGTGCCATTATTCTTCTCACACCATGGTCTCGCCATTTATATTAGGAATGATGTTGCGTATCAACTTTTACCACAATGCGGTCATTGTACCAACTCCTTCTTTAATTTCATGTGGTTAAAACTTTCCGTGAATAAGCACATCATTCACTATTGTTTCCTTTATCGGAGCCTAAACCTGGACAGAGTTTCGACTTCTCAGGAATTTGATGCTCTGTCTGACTCCATTCAAAGAATTGTCTCCCTGTATCCTCACACTGAAATCGTTATTACGGCGATTTCAATGTACACAATTCTTCGTGGCTTCAACATTCGGGCCAGACAACACCAGAAGGAGTGTGTGCTGAGATCTTCGCTGAGTTGAACCACCTAACTCAGCTGGTCAACGAGCCCACTCGAATATCGGACGTGGTAGGTCGAGCAGAAAACACTCTTGACTTGTTTCTTACCTCTGACCCTGGTAAGTACACTATTAGTGTTCTATCTCCTCTAGGCTCATCTGACCATTGTGTCATATCAGCAAATTTCTCGTGTCAAAACTCTCCAGTTAAAGAAAGAGCTCCTAAGAGAACCGTTTGGCAATACGCAAAAGCCAACTGGGACGGTCTCAATAACTATTTTAGGATCTGTTAAAGACGATGCGTCCGCACCTTAAGTCATCATCAGTAGTTCCAAGGCGAACTTGCTGATGGCGCCACTCAAAACAGGAATAGATCGGCCATCTTAGTTTTGTCTTTCTTTCAAAAAAAAATTACTAGATTCGAGAATTTTCCTTTTTCTGCCATTCGATCGCCCACGAGGTACATTAAGATTTGCTTTCTAAAATTGTAAAACAAAACCTACTTAAAATATATGATAAAATTAAAATTTAACAACTGTATTAACTCAAAAACTAAGTAAGTAATGATCATTATTAAGAATGTATGTAATGCATAAATCTAATTGTAATAAATTTACTAATTTAGGTTTTGTAACCTGGCAATAGAACTGCGTTGTGTTTCATTTAGCCCGTTCACAAAGGATTTTGATTTGGTTGCTACCGAATTTGTAGCAACATTTTACAAAACTTATCGAAACATGAGCAGAAGATGCCTCCCAAAGGTTCGAAAAAGTCGAAATCTCAACAAGAAGAATACAATTGCTGCTGCTGTGATGAACCCGACTCAGTGGAAGATATGGTCCGGTGCGACCAGTGTAACGCCTGGAACCATTTTAGCTGCGCGGGAGAGAACGACAGCATTCAAGAAAAACCCTTTATATGTAAAAGGTGCACAGGTAAGCGTCATTCTGTTACTAGTTATTCTGGGGCGTATTCCGCAACTGTTGTGGGGGGGTTAGGAGCCAATACGATTAGCCAATTTGCACAAACATCATTAGTAACAACTACCGCTCCGCTCGTGCAAAGTGCTGTCACGCTTCTTCCTGGAAGTGCAGCTGAGTGTGCTGCCACTTCAGTCGGTATTACTCCGTCACAATTTAATTATGGGAATACTCAAAGTCCGATATCCACTATATTTAATGCCGCCGAATTTGCGGCCTCGTATAGGAATCGAGCCAGTGACGTAAATTTAATGAACTCCTGTATTTATACTTTTCCTAAAGTGCCAACTAACCCTGTCGTCTCAAGCTCAAGTTCTGCGACATTCTTAGCGTATAACAAAGCCGAAGCTGCTGCCATGCGTGTGAATTTAGCCGGTGAATTTACAACACTTGACGCTTCCTATTTTAGACTACCATCAGCCGCAACCGTACCTGCGTCTGCCCAAAATTCTTCGAAAGTTTCTGCGCATAGTGCGGCCGACGTTGCCGCAATGTCTGGGAACCTTTTTCTCTCCAACGCCTTACAAACAACGCACAAAGTTCCTGCGCATAGTGCGGCCGAGGTTGCCGCCATGTGTGGGAATCTTTTTCTTCCTAACTCATCCAGTGCAACTCAGAAAGTTTCTGCGCATAGTGCGGCCGAGGTTGCCGCCGTATGTGGAAATCTTTTTCTTCCTAACGTGCCCTCCTTAACAATGAACGACCTTAATGTAACGACAAGCCAACCAACCCAAGGTGCTTTAATGCAAGAAAGTGATCACGTTGCAGGTGGTTCGAATTGACCACCGAAATCGGACTCCAGCAGTTCACGATCTTCTAAAGGTGCATCAACTAAGCGACTGCAAATGGAGTTAAAGAGGATCGAAGAAGAGAGACAGCTAAAAGAGAACCGCGATAAGGAAGAACTCAAGCTCCGAGAAGAAAGAGACGCCGAGTACATAACTAAGAAATACAAAGTTATGAACCAAGTCTTCGACTCCTCAGATGATGAAGAAGTGATCGACCATGACCCGCCAATGATGAAAAATAAAAATTCGAATGCGAATGCGAACGCCAACCAACGGATCAATGATTATCTTCATTCCACGGCGAACGTGAATACCATTCCCGTCGAACCCATGCCGACTGACTTTCAACCCCAACATATTCCAAGTAGACGTAACCTAGCCGCCGAGAGGGAATCCCTGTTTGCTTCCAACCAACAAACACCATGCTCTAATGTCGACCGAAGCCAGTTCCATTCTGTCAACGCACTACCCGATAGCTATCAACGTGACACAGCCGGAGTAAACTTTTTGAGGCCAAGACCACAGGGCGTTTCAATTTCAAATGCACAACAGGTAATCCAAGACAACAACACACATCAATATGCTCGGGAACCACCTGCCGCACATCGACCGTCTTCTCAATACATGCCTTCGTTTAGCAATAGCCAACAATTTACGCCCTCAAGTATTTTTTTAACGAAAAATAACTTAGCAGCACGTAACTTGATTCGAGATCTACCAACCTTCGATGGAAATCCTTCGGAGTGGCCACTATTCATCGCAAGCTTTAATCGAAGTACTGAACTGGGCGGCTTTAGTAATGAGGAGAATCTTATAAGGTTACACAAAGCCCTTAAAGGTGGAGCCTTAGATGCAGTGAGAAGTTTAATAATCCAGCCCAATTGTGTTGATCGTGTCATTGAGACTTTGAGAATGTTGTACGGCCGACCTGAGCTGATCATTAACACTATGGTTCGCAAGATCAGTGCCACGCCTCCGCCAAAAGCAGAAAAGCTCGAGACTATTGTTACCTTCGCCATAGCAGTACAGAACCTTTGTGCTACAGTTGAAGCCCTTGGTCTAGTCGACCATCTTAACTATCCATTTTAACTATACTGATGCAAGAACTTGTGGACAAGCTCCCTCCAGCTCTCCGTCTTAATTGGGCTATTCACAAGCAATCATTGCCCAAGTGTACTCTTGTTCACTTCAGTACGTGGATGTACTCAATGGCCAAAGCTGCAAATGGGGTTCTGGTGTCAGCTCCTTCTACGTATCCTGATGAGAAGAAGCGCAATAAAGGCTGGAAAGATAAAGGGATGGTCAATGCTCACTACAAAGAGAATCGAACGAAATGCTGTATCTGTGGTGGTGAATGTTCTTCGGTAGCATAATGTACGAAGTTTCAGAAGTCAAACCGCTCTGCTCGATGGGAGGAAGTAAGGAAACATCGCCTTTGCTGTAGATGCCTAAAGCAACACCTGAACTACAAGTGCAAGTCAGAGTCTCTGTGTGGAAAAAATAATTGTGTTCTTAAACACCACCCGCTTCTACACAACGACCTAAAATCTGTAGACGGCTCACCTACGCCTACGGACGGAACGGTTGGAGTACATTCGGAAAATGAAAGATGTCAAACCTATAACAGCGATTCCGTTTTGTTCCGAGTGGTACCCGTATTTCTCTATGGAAATGGAACTAAAGTAAAGGCCTTTGCATTTTTGGACGACGGTTCATCTGTAACTTTAATGGACGAAGATCTCGCGAGGCAGTTGAATGTGAAAGGCGAGCCCCGACCTCTGTGTCTGAAATGGGCTGGAAACACATCGCGGTACGAGAGTAAATCTGAGTTGATCAGTCTTCAAATATCCAGCACCAATTTGAACGCTGAGAAGTTTCAATTAACAGATGTGCGTACTGTGAAAAAGCTATGCCTACCTGCCCAGACACTCAATTCAGATGGGTTACAGAAGGAGTTCGAACATCTAAGAGGCCTCAACCTAACATCGTACAACAAATCAGTCCCACTATTGCTTATTGGCGTCAATAATGCTCAACTCGGTTTTCCAATCAAGTCCAAAGAAGGAAGTCCAAACCAACCCGTTGCGACTAAAACCCGACTAGGCTGGGTCATTCATGGAGAGTGTAACGGAGAAGCAAGCAATCTCGATAATTCCCATAACTTTCATGTCTGCGACTGTAATGACCTTGAACTGTGTCGGCTCGTGATGAATTTCATTTGTGATGACAACTTCGGGACTGTTGAATCGAAGAAGATCACGATGTCAGACGATGATGCCCGAGCTCTGAACTTGCTTAACACTCGTACAGTTCGTAAGAACGGAAGATTCGAAACGACACTTCTGTGGAGAGTTGATAACGTGCAGCTACCGGAGAGTTACCCAATGGCCAGAAAGCGATTAGCCTGCCTGCAGAAAAGAATGCAACATGAACCGGTCCTAGCTGAAAAGCTAGATAGCAAAATCAAAGAATACGTCAGCAAGGGCTACGCAGGGAGGATTACTCACCAAGAGATTCTAGAGAACAACCATCGTTCATGGTATCTACCAATTTTTCCCGTGGAGAATCCGAACAAACCCGGGAAAATTAGAATGGTCTGGGACGCTGCCGCTACAGTACGCGGCACTTCGCTCAACTCCCTACTCCTCAAAGGTCCCGATCAATTAACTCCTCTTACATCCGTCATCTATAAGTTCAGACAACACAAAATCGCGATTTGCGGGGACATCAAGGAAATGTATCACCAAGTTTTTATTCGAGAAGAAGATCAGCATTACCAGCGCTTCTTGTGGAGCTGCGATGAGGACGGACGACCCAATACATATATTATGAAAGTGATGACTTTTGGAGCCACCTGCTCTCCGTGCACTGCTCAATATGTGAAAAATACCAACGCTGACCAATTTGCAGCTGAATTTCCCAGAGCAGCTCAGTCGATTAAAGAAAATCATTATGTTGATGACTTGATGGATAGTGTTCCAACTGAGAAAGAAGCCATTAGTTTAGCTCAGGAGATTCGACACGTTCATAAACAAGGTGGATCTCATATCAGAAATTGGGTTTCTAATTCGTCCGCAGTCCTCGCAGCACTTCAGTCGGAACCAACAGAACAAGTAAGCATCAGTGTGAACGTCAAACCTGGTACAGAAAAGGTGCTTGGAATGTGGTGGTGCACCTCTTTAGACTGCCTTACGTTCAAGCTTACCATAAATCCAAGTCAAAGAGAACTCCTTTCTGGTTCAAGACGCCCCACTAAGCGCGAAGTCCTAAGAGTCATGATGACAATTTTTGGCTCTTTAGGACTAATATCATGTTTCCTGATGTACGTCAAGATTTTACTTCAAGAGATTTGGCGATCTAAAATCGAATGGGATGATGAGATCAAGACCAACGAATACAACAAATGGCTGAAATGGGTGCATCACCTACCCAAAGTTGAGTCCGTTAAGATCCCAAGATGCTACGTAACTTCAACGGCGAGAACGGGTTTGCGGCTGTAGCATACGTAAGAAACTTTAACAACGGTTTGGTGGAGATTAGTCTAATAGGAGCGAAAACTCGTGTAGCACCTCTTAAAGCGCTATCAATTCCACGTCTTGAGCTTCAGGCAGCGCTCCACGGAGCACGGCTCGCTAAGTGTATAAAAGAGTCACACAGCATCGTCTTCAGCAAACAATACTTTTGGTCAGATTCGAGAACCGTTCTGTGTTGGCTTCGATCCGACCACCGAAGATATCGGCAGTACGTAGCGTTTCGAGTAAGCGAAATTCTAGACCTCTCCGAAATTGAGGAATGGAAATGGATTCCTACGAACTTGAATGTCGCAGACGAAGCAACAAAATGGCAAAAGCCTCCAGAGTTCAAAAACACTAGCCGATGGTTCACTGGACCCGCATTCTTGAAATCACCTGCAGATCAATGGCCGCAGGAAACTGTGATGGGTTCTACGATTGAAGAGCTTAAAACTAATTTTGTTGCAATTCACACCTTTGGCCGAGACAACATATTTCGATCCAATGAAATATCTACGTGGTGGAGGCTCCTTAGGAGTACGGCTTATGCGCTACGATTTCTGCACAACACAAGCGCCAAAAGAAAGAAAACGCTCAAAGTGAACGGTCTTCTCACCAGAGGAGAACTACAAGAAGCACAAAAAGCACTGTTAAGAGAAGCCCAAAGCTGTGCATATGCCGAAGAAATCGCAGACTTGACCATGAACCGCTGCGTTGAGAAAAGCAGCTCGCTCTACAATCTGTCTCCGTTCCTTGATGAAGATCGACTCATTCGAATAAATAGCAGAATACTTCTGGATGAAAAATCAACCCTAGACTTCCGACTACCGATTATACTGCCAAGATTTAACCGAATAACTGATCTTATTATCAAAGACGTCCACCATCGTTACAACCACCGAAACGACGAAACGGTGATAAACATCATTCGGGAAAAATTTTACATCGTTCAGATGCGATCAGCCTTGAAAGCCGTCAAGAAAAACTGTCCACAGTGCAAGATTAATAGAGCTCTTCCGCAGCCTCCCATCATGGCACCACTCCCACACGCGCGGCCCGCCTCCTTCAGTAGACCATTCTCGTACGTGGGCGTCGACTACTTTGGCCCACTTGCAGTCACCGTAGGTCGAAGAACTGAAAAGCGCTGGGGAGTGCTTCTAACCTGCCTTACCATAAGAGCCGTTCATATCGAAGTCGCTCATACACTAACGACAGACTCTTGTATCCTTTGTCTTAGAAACTTCATGGCCCGAAGAGGTGTTCCCATTGAATTTAATAGCGATAATGGCACGAATTTTCACGGCGCAGAAAGAGAATTGCGAGAAGCGGCGAGTAGCATCCAGAGAGACAGACTAGCTGAAACCTTCACCTCCACCAGCACTCAATGGAAATTTATACCACCGGCCTCACCACATATGGGGGGTATCTGGGAGCGCTTATAGTACGTTCCATCAAAAACGCTCTATATGCCATTTTGCCGACAAGGAATCCGAACGACGAATTGCTGCGACGCATGCTAATCGAAGCAGAGAATACCACAAATTCACGCCCTTTGACATGCATCCCAATTGATCTTGCAAATCCGGAAGCCCTCACACCGAATCATTTTTTACTGGGCTCGGCCGGCGGTTCCAAACCTTTAGTAAGTAATGATCATTATTAAGAATTTATGTAATGCATACATCTAATTGTAATAAATTTACTAATTTAGGTTTTGTAACCTGGCAATAGAACTGCGTTGTGTTTCATTTAGCCCGTTCACAAAGGTTTTTGATTTGGTTGCTACCGAATTTGTAGCAACATTTTACAAAACTTATCGACACATGAGTAGAAGATGCCTTCCAAAGGGTCGAAAAAGTCGAAATCTCAACAAGAAGAATACAATTGCTGCTGCTGTGATGAACCCGACTCAGTGGAAGATATGGTCCGGTGCGACCAGTGTAACGCCTGGAACCATTTTAGCTGCGCGGGAGTGAACGACAGCATTCAAGAAAAACCCTTTATATGTAAAAGGTGCACAGGTTAGCGTCATTCTGTTACTAGTTATTCTGGGGCGTATTCCGCAACTGTTGTGGGGGGGTTAGGAGCCAATACGATTAGCCAATTTGCACAAACATCATTAGTAACAACTACCGCTCCGCTCGTGCAAAGTGCTGTCACGCTTCTTCCTGGAAGTGCAGCTGAGTGTTCTGCCACTTCAGTCGGTATTACTCCGTCACAATTTAATTATGGGAATACTCAAAGTCCGATATCCACTATATTTAATGCCGCCGAATTTGCGGCCTCGTATAGGAATCGAGCCAGTGACGTAAATTTAATGAACTCCTGTATTTATACTTTTCCTAAAGTGCCAACTAACCCTGTCGTCTCAAGCTCAAGTTCTGCGACATTCTTAGCGTATAACAAAGCCGAAGCTGCTGCCATGCGTGTGAATTTAGCCGGTGAATTTACAACACTTGACGCTTCCTATTTTAGACTACCATCAGCCGCAACCGTACCTGCGTCTGCCCAAAATTCTTCGAAAGTTTCTGCACATAGTGCGGCCGACGTTGCCGCCATGTGTGAAAACCTTTTTCTCTCCAACGCCTTACGAACAACTCACAAAGTTCCTGCGCATAGTGCGGCCGAGGTTGCCGCCATGTGTGGGAATCTTTTTCTTCCTAACGTGCCCTCCTTAACAATGAACGGCAGCGTCGCAGTAACGACAAGCCATCCAACCCAAGGTGCTTTAATGCAAGAAAGTGATCACGTTGCAGGTGGTTCGAATCGACCACCGAAATCGGACTCCAGAAGTTCACGATCTTCTAAAGGTGCATCAACTAAGCGACTGCAAATGGAGTTACAGAGGATCGAAGAAGAGAGACAGCTAAGAGAGAACCGCGATAAGGAAGAACTCAAGCTCCGAGAAGAAAGAGACGCTGATTAAATTTTTTTCTTTTTTTTTTTTTTTTTTTTTTTTCCTTTTATTTATTCCAATAAATTTACATTTGGTATCTGCAAAGCCTATAAGGCTTGTCTGCAGAAGACTTTACATATTTTAGATTCATATAGTGTTGAACAATTTGAACAATTAAAAAATTCAAACAAATAGCAATATTAATTTAATTTTTAATTTTATATGAAAAGATACCTATATATGAATAAATACCTATGCATAATTATGTATAGTTATGGACCAAGATACAGATTTTTAACTTCTCTCAACAGGTCATTCTTCGGTAGGTTGTGAAATTCTCTTGGGAGATCATTTAGGACCATGGGTACTGCTACATCGAACTTCCTGCGCCCATACTCGTTACGGAACCTCGGTATTTCGTAAAAATGCTGTTGACTTCTTCTGGTGTTTACTTCTTGCTGAGTTGGTATTCTATAAGCACTATCGTTGTAAAAATTTTTCAAGATATCTAGATTATAGATTTGAGAAATATTGAGCATCTTCACTTCCATCCTGTGTTCGGTATCATTGTATTGTCGATTATGAGCTCGAATGACAATTTTTCGAAGTCGTTTGTGTATGTTTTGCAAAGGTTGCATTTGTGATGATTTTCCCCATGCAAGTATTCCATACCTTAAATATGATTCCACCAATCCAAAGTAGCATTGCTTAAGTACAGATGGTGTGCATACTGTGCTTAGATGAAAAAGTGTATACGCCGATTTTCGCAACTTTTTTGTCACTGATTCGATGTGATAGTTCCACTTAAAGTTGTAGTCAACTATTACCCCAAGATATTTGTATGTTGATACGTTATCAATGTACACGGAGCAGTTATCCTCGTTATTTAGATTCTGTTGCCCCGGAGTATTGTGCAAACAGTTGATTTCGTGCATTTTAAGTTTAATTTTTAATTTTGAAATGTGGGGTGGTCGAATATGCATCACTTTATTTTTTTTTGAATTGATAATCAAACCGTGATCGTGACACCAAGTTGTCAGTGCATTGAATTCTAATTGCATCAATCGTTCAGCTTCTTCTACGCTCCTGTGGCTCACTATAATTGCTGTGTCATCCGCATACGCATAACCCGTCGCTTGTTTAAGAACTGACAGCATTTGATTGACATAAATAATGAAAAGAAGTGGGCCCAGTTTTGATCCTTGTGGGACACCATATGTTTGTATTTGTCTTTCACTAACCTCTTTTCCAATTTTCACCTCAAAGCTTCTATTCTGAAGATAGTTCGAGAACCATGATAAAATATTACCTCTCACGCCTATTTTATCCAGTTGTTTTATTATTTGCACATGACTCAGCGTATCAAAGGCCTTTTTGAAGTCAATGAATAGAACTATTGAATTATGGCTCTTGTGAAGGCTGGAGTATAGTGTATTAGAGAAATCTTTAAGCAACCGATTTATGCTTTTATTTTTTTGGAAACCGAACTGATTTTTTTCAAGAATCTGGTATTTTCCAACATAGCCATAAAGCCTATTCGCCATTACCTCTTCTAAAACTTTGTCGACCGCTGATAAGATGGAAATGGGCCGGTAATTTAATATGTCACTTTTGCTTCCGTTTTTGTGTATTGGCCGTACAATCGAAGTCTTAAGAAGTTCAGGAACCGATGCTTGATCTATGCTCATATTCAAAAACTTTGTAATGACTGGAGCCAGAGTCTCTGAGTTAAGTTTTAAATCTTTTGACCTTATTTCATCTTTTCCCGCAGATTTTTCCTTTAGCGAACTAAGGATATTTTTGACTTCTTGGACAGTTACAGGTTCTATATACATTGAGCGTTGAGTACTCATTTCAGCACCAATATACGTCTGATGACTGCAATCGTGAACTGTGTTCAAGACTTCAGTTGAAAGTGTATCCGCGAATTTATTGGCTAGCGTTCGAAGGTTAGTTTCACTAGCGAAGTTTCTTTTTAAAGTTTCATCTAGATTTGTCTTCTTTTTTCCCAGTATTGAGTTGACTAGCTTCCATGTCTCTTTGGGGTTGTTTTTAGCACATTGAAATTGTTGTTTATAGAAGCTTGTTTTTGCCCTAGCAATTTTTTTATTAAGTTCGTTGCGAAACTTTTTGAACTCTCGTTGATAGTCTTCATTTAGCCTATTGTTTTTAAATCGTCTGTAAAGTCTATCACGCTCTATGCAGTCTTTCTTTAATTCTGTGTTTATCCAGCTATGTTCTGTGCTTCTTTTCTTTTTTATTACTGTAGACGAAGTGACTATCGTGTTCATTGCATGCATAATTTTTTCATAAAGTTCATTAACTTCAGTGCAGTTATTCAGGTTATTCCAATTAAATTCACCTATCTTTTGTTGAACAAAGTGACTGAGAATTTGATGTTCTTCTTCTTTTACATTCGTTATAGATGATGTTGTTTCAATGCCGCTATATATTGCATAATGGTCTGATATACACACTTCTAAAACAGCTGATTTTAATTTAGCATCTTTTACTCTTACCAAAATGTGGTCTATCAGGGTTTTTGTATTGCGAATTAAATCTACGCGTGTGTATGAGAGTATGCAGTTGCATAATCCCTTAGATGCTATCATTGTGAGATATCTGCAAACAGAGCTATTTCTATCATCTTTTACATCAATGTTTACATCTCCCATGACTATCAAATTTTTTCTGTCTTCAAACAAATCGACATGATCACCAAGCTCTTGAACAAAATAATTTACATTTAAACTAGGTGGTCTGTATATTGCAATTATTGAAGTTTCAAATTCGCTTCTTTTAGCAATCAGTGAAATATTTTCATAGAAAATGGTTTGCTGTTCTAAGGTGTGGTACGAGATATCATTTTTCAAATATATTGCAATTCCTCCTCCTCTTAAATTGACTCTGTTAAAATACTCGCTGTTGTATCCTTCAATCTGGTACAGATGATTTTCTTCTTTAGATATATTTATTTCACATAAAACAATGACATCAATACTTGACAAAAATTCATGTACATATAACAAAAATGCATTCCAATTTTTTCTCATGGATCTTAAATTTAACGATAAGCAAGTAAATTTACAATTATCGTTCTTAATAAATGTTGTGGCTTCTTTTTTCGACGTAATATTTTTAAAGTTTAAGTTTATTAAATTATTTGTATTTTCGTAATTCATCATGTGGTGTATGAAATACACAAAGTTATGAACCAAGTCTTCGACTCCTCAGATGATGAAGAAGGGGTCGACCATGACCCGCCAATGATGAAAAATAAAAATTCGAATGCGAATGCGAACGCCAACCAACGGATCAATGATTATCTTCATTCCACGGCGAACGTGAATACCATTCCCGTCGAACCCATGCCGACTGACTTTCAACCCCAACACATTCCAAGTACACGTAACCTAGCCGCCGAGAGGGAATTCCTGTTTGCTTCCAACCAACAACCACCATGCTCCAATGTCGACCGAAGCCAGTTCCATTCTGTCAACGCACTACCCGATAGCTATCAACGTGACACAGCCGGAGTCAACTTTTTGAGGCGAACACCATAGGTAATCCAAGACAACAACGCACATCAATATGCTCGGGAACCACCTGCCGCACATCGACCGTCTTCTCAATACATGCCTTCGTTTAGCAATAGCCATCAATTTACGCCCTCAAGTATTTTTTTAACGAAAAATAACTTAGCAGCACGTAACTTGTTTCGAGATCTACCAACCTTCGATGGAAATCCTTCGGAGTGGCCACTATTCATCGCAAGCTTTAATCGAAGTACTGAACTGGCGGCTTTAGTAATGAGGAGAATCTTATAAGGTTACACAAAGCCCTTAAAGGTGGAGCCTTAGATGCAGTGAGAAGTTTAATAATCCAGCCCAATTGTGTTGATCGTGTCATTGAGACTTTGAGAATGTTGTACGGCCGACCTGAGCTGATCATTAACACTATGGTTCGCAAGATCAGTGCCACGCCTCCGCCAAAAGCAGAAAAGCTCGAGACTATTGTTACCTTCGCCATAGCAGTGCAGAACCTTTGTGCTACAGTTGAAACCCTTGGTCTAGTCGACCATCTTAACTATCCATCTTAACTATACTGATGCAAGAACTTGTGGACAAGCTCCCTCCAGCTCTCCGTCTTAATTGGGCTATTCACAAGCAATCATTGCCCAAGTGTACTCTTGTTCACTTCAGTACGTGGATGTACTCAATGGCCGAAGCTGCAAATGGGGTTCTGGTGTCAGCTCCTTCTACGTATCCTGATCAGAAGAAGCGCAATAAAGGCTGGAAAGATAAAGGGATGGTCAATGCTCACTACAAAGAGAATCGAACGAAATGCTGTATCTGTGGTGGTGAATGTTCTTCGGTAGCAGAATGTACGAAGTTTCAGAAGTCAAACCGCTCTGCTCGATGGGAGGAAGTAAGGAAACATCGCCTTTGCTGTAGATGCCTAAAGCAACACCTGAACTACAAGTGCAAGTCAGTCTCTGTGTGGAAAAAATAATTGTGTTCTTAAACACCACCCGCTTCTACACAACGACCTAAAATCTGTAGACGGCTCACCTACGCCTACGGACGGAACGGTTGGAGTACATTCGGAAAATGAAAGATGTCAAACCTATAACAGCGATTCCGTTTTGTTCCGAGTGGTACCCGTATTTCTCTATGGAAATGGAACTAAAGTAAAGGCCTTTGCATTTTTGGACGACGGTTCATCTGTAACTTTAATGGACGAAGATCTCGCGAGGCAGTTGAATGTGAAAGGCGAGCCCCGACCTCTGTGTCTGAAATGGACTGGAAACACATCGCGGTGCGAGAGTAAATCTGAGTTGATCAGTCTTCAAATATCCAGCACCAATTTGAACGCTGAGAAGTTTCAATTAACAGATGTGCGTACTGTGAAAAAGCTATGCCTACCTGCCCAGACACTCAATTCAGATGGGTTACAGAAGGAGTTCAAACATCTAAGAGGCCTCAACCTAACATCGTACAACAAAGCAGTCCCACTATTGCTTATTGGCGTCAATAATGCTCAACTCGGTTTTCCAATCAAGTCCAAAGAAGGAAGTCCAAACCAACCCGTTGCGACTAAAACCCGACTAGGCTGGGTCATTCATGGAAAGTGTAACGGAGAAGCAAGCAATCTCGATAATTCCCATAACTTTCATGTCTGCGACTGTAATGACCTTGAACTGTGTCGGCTCGTGATGAATTTCATTTGTGATGACAACTTCGGGACTGTTGAATCGAAGAAGATCACGATGTCAGACGATGATGCCCGAGCTCTGAACTTGCTTAACACTCGTACAGTTCGTAAGAACGGAAGATTCGAAACGACACTTCTGTGGAGAGTTGATAACGTGCAGCTACCGGAGAGTTACCCAATGGCCAGAAAGCGATTAGCCTGCCTGCAGAAAAGAATGCAACATGACCCGGTCCTAGCTGAAAAGCTAGATAGCAAAATCAAAGAATACGTCAGCAAGGGCTACGCAAGGAGGATTACTCACCAAGAGATTCTAGAACACAACCATCGTTCATGGTATCTACCAATTTTTCCCGTGGAGAATCCGAACAAACCCGGGAAAATTAGAATGGTCTGGGACGCTGCCGCTACAGTACGCGGCACTTCGCTCAACTCCCTACTCCTCAAAGGTCCCGATCAATTAACTCCTCTTACATCCGTCATCTATAAGTTCAGACAACACAAAATCGCGATTTGCGGGGACATCAAGGAAATGTATCACCAAGTTTGTATTCGAGAAGAAGATCAGCATTACCAGCGCTTCTTGTGGAGCTGCGATGAGGACGGATGACCCAATAAATATATTATGAAAGTGATGACTTTTGGAGCCACCTGCTCTCCGTGCACTGCTCATTATGTGAAAAATACCAACGCTGACCAATTTGCAGCTGAATTTCCCAGAGCAGCTCAGTCGATTAAAGAAAATCATTATGTTGATGACTTGATGGATAGTGTTCCAACTGAGAAAGAAGCCATTAGTTTAGCTCAGGAGATTCGACACGTTCATAAACAAGGTGGATTTCATATCAGAAATTGGGTTTCTAATTCGTCCGCAGTCCTCGCAGCACTTCAGTCGGAACCAACAGAACAAGTAAGCATCAGTGTGAACGTCAAACCTGGTACAGAAAAGGTGCTTGGAATGTGGTGGTGCACCTCTTTAGACTGCCTTACGTTCAAGCTTACCACAAATCCAAGTCAAAGAGAACTCCTTTCTGGTTCAAGACGCCCCACTAAGCGCGAAGTCCTAAGAGTCATAATGACAATCTTTGACCCTTTAGGACTAATATCATGTTTCCTGATGTACGTCAAGATTTTACTTCAAGAGATTTGGCGATCTAAAATCGAATGGGATGATGAGATCAAGACCAACGAATACAACAAATGGCTGAAATGGGTGCATCACCTACCCAAAGTTGAGTCCGTTAAGATCCCAAGATGCTACGTAACTTCAACCGTGGGCTTCAACCGATGTGCAGCTGCACATTTTCGTCGACGCTAGCGAGAACGGGTTTGCGGCTTGTAGCATACGTAAGAAACTTTAACAACGGTTTGGTGGAGATACGTCTAATAGGAGCGAAAACTCGTGTAGCACGTCTTAAAGCGCTATCAATTCCACGTCTTGAGCTTCAGGCAGCGCTCCACGGAGCACGGCTCGCTAAGTGTATAAAAGAGTCACACAGCATCGTCTTCAGCAAACAATACTTTTGGTCAGATTCGAGAACCGTTCTGTGTTGGCTTCGATCCGACCACCGAAGATATCGGCAGTACGTAGCGTTTCGAGTAAGCGAAATTCTAGACCTCTCCGAAATTGAGGAATGGAAATGGATTCCTACGAACTTGAATGTCGCAGACGAAGCAACAAAATGGCAAAAGCCTCCAGAGTTCAAAAACACTAGCCGATGGTTCACTGGACCCGCATTCTTGAAATCACCTGCAGATCAATGGCCGCAGGAAACTGTGATGGGTTCTACGATTGAAGAGCTTAAAACTAATTTTGTTGCAATTCACACCTTTGGCCGAGACAACATATTTCGATCCAATGAAATATCTACGTGGTGGAGGCTCCTTAGGAGTACGGCTTATGCGCTACGATTTCTGCACAACACAAGCGCCAAAAGAAAGAAAACGCTCAAAGTGAACGGTCTTCTCACCAGAGGAGAACTACAAGAAGCACAAAAAGCACTGTTAAGAGAAGCCCAAAGCTGTGCATATGCCGAAGAAATCGCAGACTTGACCATGAACCGCTGCGTTGAGAAAAGCAGCTCGCTCTACAATCTGTCTCCGTTCCTTGATGAAGATCGACTCATTCGAATAAATAGCAGAATACTTCTGGATGAAAAATCAACCCTAGACTTCCAACTACCGATTATACTGACAAGATTTAACCGAATAACTGATCTTATTATCAAAGACGTCCACCATCGTTACAACCACCGAAACGACGAAACGGTGATAAACATCATTCGGGAAAAATTTTACATCGTTCAGATGCGATCAGCCTTGAAAGCCGTCAAGAAAAACTGTCCACAGTGCAAGATTAATAGAGCTCTTCCGCAGCCTCCCATCATGGCACCACTCCCACACGCGCGGCCCGCCTCCTTCAGTAGACCATTCTCGTACGTGGGCGTCGACTACTTTGGCCCACTTGCAGTCACCGTAGGTCGAAGAACTGAAAAGCGCTGGGGAGTGCTTCTAACCTGCCTTACCATAAGAGCCGTTCATATCGAAGTCGCTCATACACTAACGACAGACTCTTGTATCCTTTGTCTTAGAAACTTCATGGCCCGAAGAGGTGTTCCCATTGAATTTAATAGCGATAATGGCACGAATTTTCACGGCGCAGAAAGAGAATTGCGAGAAGCGGCGAGTAGCATCCAGAGAGACAGACTAGCTGAAACCTTCACCTCCACCAGCACTCAATGGAAATTTATACCACCGGCCTCACCACATATGGGGGGTATCTGGGAGCGCTTATAGTACGTTCCATCAAAAACGCTCTATATGCCATTTTGCCGACAAGGAATCCGAACGACGAATTGCTGCGACGCATGCTAATCGAAGCAGAGAATACCATAAATTCACGCCCTTTGACATACATCCCAATTGATCCTGCAAATCCGGAAGCCCTCACACCGAATCATTTTTTACTGGGCTCGGCCGGCGGTTCCAAACCTTTAGTGGAACTCAACGACGACGTGACAGTGCTACGTAAGAATTGGCTAACCTCGCAACAGTTTGCGGACCGCTTCTGGAAGCGCTGGGTAACAGAATACTTGCCCACACTAACCAGACGCGCCAAATGGTTCACTCCCACAAAAACTCTAGAAGTCGGCGATCTAGTTCTGGTTGTCGAACCCAACGGCCCCAGAAACAGTTGGGCCAAAGGACGAGTACTGAAAACCAAACTATCTAAAGACAATCAGGTACGCAGTGCTGTAATACAAACGTCGAGTGGGGTCTACGAGAGACCTGCGGTCAAGCTGGCCGTTCTCGACCTCAAATCGGGAGAAGAACCCAGTTCGCCAGTGAAACTACCAAGGGGGAGTGTTAAAGACGATGCGTCCGCACCTTAAGTCATCATCAGTAGTTCCAAGGCGAACTTGCTGATGGCGCCACTCAAAACAGGAATAGATCGGCCATCTTAGTTTTGTCTTTCTTTCAAAAAAAATTTACTAGATTCGAGAATTTTCCTTTTTCTGCCATTCGATCGCCCACGAGGTACATTAAGATTTGCTTTCTAAAATTGTAAAACAAACCCTACTTAAAATATATGATAAAATTAAAATTTAACAACTGTAGTAACTCAAAAACTAAGTAAGTAATGATCATTATTAAGAATTTATGTAATGCATACATCTAATTGTAATAAATTTACTAATTTAGGTTTTGTAACCTGGCAATAGAACTGCGTTGTGTTTCATTTAGCCCGTTCACAAAGGTTTTTGATTTGGTTGCTACCGAATTTGTAGCAACATTTTACAAAACTTATCGACACATGAGTAGAAGATGCCTTCCAAAGGGTCGAAAAAGTCGAAATCTCAACAAGAAGAATACAATTGCTGCTGCTGTGATGAACCCGACTCAGTGGAAGATATGGTCCGGTGCGACCAGTGTAACGCCTGGAACCATTTTAGCTGCGCGGGAGTGAACGACAGCATTCAAGAAAAACCCTTTATATGTAAAAGGTGCACAGGTAAGCGTCATTCTGTTACTAGTTATTCTGGGGCGTATTCCGCAACTGTTGTGGGGGGGTTAGGAGCCAATACGATTAGCCAATTTGCACAAACATCATTAGTAACAACTACCGCTCCGCTCGTGCAAAGTGCTGTCACGCTTCTTCCTGGAAGTGCAGCTGAGTGTGCTGCCACTTCAGTCGGTATTACTCCGTCACAATTTAATTATGGGAATACTCAAAGTCCGATATCCACTATATTTAATGCCGCCGAATTTGCGGCCTCGTATAGGAATCGAGCCAGTGACGTAAATTTAATGAACTCCTGTATTTATACTTTTCCTAAAGTGCCAACTAACCCTGTCGTCTCAAGCTCAAGTTCTGCGACATTCTTAGCGTATAACAAAGCCGAAGCTGCTGCCATGCGTGTGAATTTAGCCGGTGAATTTACAACACTTGACGCTTCCTATTTTAGACTACCATCAGCCGCAACCGTACCTGCCTCTGCCCAAAATTCTTCGAAAGTTTCTGCGCATAGTGCGGCCGACGTTGCCGCCATGTGTGAAAACCTTTTTCTCTCCAACGCCTTACGAACAACTCACAAAGTTCCTGCGCATAGTGCGGCCGAGGTTGCCGCCATGTGTGGGAATCTTTTTCTTCCTAACGTGCCCTCCTTAACAATGAACGGCAGCGTCGCAGTAACGACAAGCCATCCAACCCAAGGTGCTTTAATGCAAGAAAGTGATCACGTTGCAGGTGGTTCGAATCGACCACCGAAATCGGACTCCAGAAGTTCACGATCTTCTAAAGGTGCATCAACTAAGCGACTGCAAATGGAGTTACAGAGGATCGAAAAGAGAGACAGCTAAGAGAGAACCGCGATAAGGAAGAACTCAAGCTCCGAGAAGAAAGAGACGCTGAGTACATAACTAAGAAATACAAAGTTATGAACCAAGTCTTCGACTCCTCAGATGATGAAGAAGGGGTCGACCATGACCCGCCAATGATGAAAAATAAAAATTCGAATGCGAATGCGAACGCCAACCAACGGATCAATGATTATCTTCATTCCACGGCGAACGTGAATACCATTCCCGTCGAACCCATGCCGACTGACTTTCAACCCCAACACATTCCAAGTACACGTAACCTAGCCGCCGAGAGGGAATTCCTGTGTGCTTCCAACCAACAACCACCATGCTCCAATGTCGACCGAAGCCAGTTCCATTCTGTCAACGCACTACCCGATAGCTATCAACGTGACACAGCCGGAGTCAACTTTTTGAGGCGAACACCATAGGTAATCCAAGACAACAACGCACATCAATATGCTCGGGAACCACCTGCCGCACATCGACCGTCTTCTCAATACATGCCTTCGTTTAGCAATAGCCAACAATTTACGCCCTCAAGTATTTTTTTAACGAAAAATAACTTAGCAGCACGTAACTTGATTCGAGATCTACCAACCTTCGATGGAAATCCTTCGGAGTGGCCACTATTCATCGCAAGCTTTAATCGAAGTACTGAACTGGGCGGCTTTAGTAATGAGGAGAATCTTATAAGGTTACACAAAGCCCTTAAAGGTGGAGCCTTAGATGCAGTGAGAAGTTTAATAATCCAGCCCAATTGTGTTGATCGTGTCATTGAAACTTTGAGAATGTTGTACGGCCGACCTGAGCTGATCATTAACACTATGGTTCGCAAGATCAGTGCCACGCCTCCGCCAAAAGCAGAAAAGCTCGAGACTATTGTTACCTTCGCCATAGCAGTGCAGAACCTTTGTGCTACAGTTGAAGCCCTTGGTCTAGTCGACCATCTTAACTATCCATCTTAACTATACTGATGCAAGAACTTGTGGACAAGCTCCCTCCAGCTCTCCGTCTTAATTGGGCTATTCACAAGCAATCATTGCCCAAGTGTACTCTTGTTCACTTCAGTACGTGGATGTACTCAATGGCCGAAGCTGCAAATGGGGTTCTGGTGTCAGCTCCTTCTACGTATCCTGATCAGAACAAGCGCAATAAAGGCTGGAAAGATAAAGGGATGGTCAATGCTCACTACAAAGAGAATCGAACGAAATGCTGTATCTGTGGTGGTGAATGTTCTTCGGTAGCAGAATGTACGAAGTTTCAGAAGTCAAACCGCTCTGCTCGATGGGAGGAAGTAAGCAAACATCGCCTTTGCTGTAGATGCCTAAAGCAACACCTGAACTACAAGTGCAAGTCAGAGTCTCTGTGTGGAAAAAATAATTGTGTTCTTAAACACCACCCGCTTCTACACAACGACCTAAAATCTGTAGACGGCTCACCTACGCCTACGGACGGAACGGTTGGAGTACATTCGGAAAATGAAAGATGTCAAACCTATAACAGCGATTCCGTTTTGTTCCGAGTGGTACCCGTATTTCTCTATGGAAATGGAACTAAAGTAAAGGCCTTTGCATTTTTGGACGACGGTTCATCTGTAACTTTAATGGACGAAGATCTCGCGAGGCAGTTGAATGTGAAAGGCGAGCCCCGACCTCTGTGTCTGAAATGGACTGGAAACACATCGCGGTACGAGAGTAAATCTGAGTTGATCAGTCTTCAAATATCCAGCACCAATTTGAACGCTGAGAAGTTTCAATTAACAGATGTGCGTACTGTGAAAAAGCTATGCCTACCTGCCCAGACACTCAATTCAGATGGGTTACAGAAGGAGTTCAAACATCTAAGAGGCCTCAACCTAACATCGTACAACAAAGCAGTCCCACTATTGCTTATTGGCGTCAATAATGCTCAACTCGGTTTTCCAATCAAGTCCAAAGAAGGAAGTCCAAACCAACCCGTTGCGACTAAAACCCGACTAGGCTGGGTCATTCATGGAAAGTGTAACGGAGAAGCAAGCAATCTCGATAATTCCCATAACTTTCATGTCTGCGACTGTAATGACCTTGAACTGTGTCGGCTCGTGATGAATTTCATTTGAGATGACAACTTCGGGACTGTTGAATCGAAGAAGATCACGATGTCAGACGATGATGCCCGAGCTCTGAACTTGCTTAACACTCGTACAGTTCGTAAGAACGGAAGATTCGAAACGACACTTCTGTGGAGAGTTGATAACGTGCAGCTACCGGAGAGTTACCCAATGGCCAGAAAGCGATTAGCCTGCCTGCAGAAAAGAATGCAACATGACCCGGTCCTAGCTGAAAAGCTAGATAGCAAAATCAAAGAATACGTCAGCAAGGGCTACGCAAGGAGGATTACTCACCAAGAGATTCTAGAGAACAACCATCGTTCATGGTATCTACCAATTTTTCCCGTGGAGAATCCGAACAAACCCGAGAAAATTAGAATGGTCTGGGACGCTGCCGCTACAGTACGCGGCACTTCGCTCAACTCCCTACTCCTCAAAGGTCCCGATCAATTAACTCCTCTTACATCCGTCATCTATAAGTTCAGACAACACAAAATCGCGATTTGCGGGGACATCAAGGAAATGTATCACCAAGTTTGTATTCGAGAAGAAGATCAGCATTACCAGCGCTTCTTGTGGAGCTGCGATGAGGACGGATGACCCAATAAATATATTATGAAAGTGATGACTTTTGGAGCCACCTGCTCTCCGTGCACTGCTCATTATGTGAAAAATACCAACGCTGACCAATTTGCAGCTGAATTTCCCAGAGCAGCTCAGTCGATTAAAGAAAATCATTATGTTGATGACTTGATGGATAGTGTTCCAACTGAGAAAGAAGCCATTAGTTTAGCTCAGGAGATTCGACACGTTCATAAACAAGGTGGATTTCATATCAGAAATTGGGTTTCTAATTCGTCCGCAGTCCTCGCAGCACTTCAGTCGGAACCAACAGAACAAGTAAGCATCAGTGTGAACGTCAAACCTGGTACAGAAAAGGTGCTTGGAATGTGGTGGTGCACCTCTTTAGACTGCCTTACGTTCAAGCTTACCATAAATCCAAGTCAAAGAGAACTCCTTTCTGGTTCAAGACGCCCCACTAAGCGCGAAGTCCTAAGAGTCATGATGACAATCTTTGGCCCTTTAGGACTAATATCATGTTTCCTGATGTACGTCAAGATTTTACTTCAAGAGATTTGGCGATCTAAAATCGAATGGGATGATGAGATCAAGACCAACGAATACAACAAATGGCTGAAATGGGTGCATCACCTACCCAAAGTTGAGTCCGTTAAGATCCCAAGATGCTACGTAACTTCAACGGCGAGAACGGGTTTGCGGCTGTAGCATACGTAAGAAACTTTAACAACGGTTTGGTGGAGATTAGTCTAATAGGAGCGAAAACTCGTGTAGCACCTCTTAAAGCGCTATCAATTCCACGTCTTGAGCTTCAGGCAGCGCTCTACGGAGCACGGCTCGCTAAGTGTATAAAAGAGTCACACAGCATCGTCTTCAGCAAACAATACTTTTGGTCAGATTCGAGAACCGTTCTGTGTTGGCTTCGATCCGACCACCGAAGATATCGGCAGTACGTAGCGTTTCGAGTAAGCGAAATTCTAGACCTCTCCGAAATTGAGGAATGGAAATGGATTCCTACGAACTTGAATGTCGCAGACGAAGCAACAAAATGGCAAAAGCCTCCAGAGTTCAAAAACACTAGCCGATGGTTCACTGGACCCGCATTCTTGAAATCACCTGCAGATCAATGGCCGCAGGAAACTGTGATGGGTTCTACGATTGAAGAGCTTAAAACTAATTTTGTTGCAATTCACACCTTTGGCCGAGACAACATATTTCGATCCAATGAAATATCTACGTGGTGGAGGCTCGTTAGGAGTACGGCTTATGCGCTACGATTTCTGCACAACACAAGCGCCAAAAGAAAGAAAACGCTCAAAGTGAACGGTCTTCTCACCAGAGGAGAACTACAAGAAGCACAAAAAGCACTGTTAAGAGAAGCCCAAAGCTGTGCATATGCCGAAAAAATCGCAGACTTGACCATGAACCGCTGCGTTGAGAAAAGCAGCTCGCTCTACAATCTGTCTCCGTTCCTTGATGAAGATCGACTCATTCGAATAAATAGCAGAATACTTCTGGATGAAAAATCAACCCTAGACTTCCGACTACCGGTTATACTGACAAGATTTAACCGAATAACTGATCTTATTATCAAAGACGTCCACCATCGTTACAACCACCGAAACGACGAAACGGTGATAAACATCATTCGGGAAAAATTTTACATCGTTCAGATGCGATCAGCCTTGAAAGCCGTCAAGAAAAACTGTCCACAGTGCAAGATTAATAGAGCTCTTCCGCAGCCTCCCATCATGGCACCACTCCCACACGCGCGGCCCGCCTCCTTCAGTAGACCATTCTCGTACGTGGGCGTCGACTACTTTGGCCCACTTGCAGTCACCGTAGGTCGAAGAACTGAAAAGCGCTGGGGAGTGCTTCTAACCTGCCTTACCATAAGAGCCGTCCATATCGAAGTCGCTCATACACTAACGACAGACTCTTGTATCCTTTGTCTTAGAAACTTCATGGCCCGAAGAGGTGTTCCCATTGAATTTAATAGCGATAATGGCACGAATTTTCACGGCGCAGAAAGAGAATTGCGAGAAGCGGCGAGTAGCATCCAGAGAGACAGACTAGCTGAAACCTTCACCTCCACCAGCACTCAATGGAAATTTATACCACCGGCCTCACCACATATGGGGGGTATCTGGGAGCGCTTATAGTACGTTCCATCAAAAACGCTCTATATGCCATTTTGCCGACAAGGAATCCGAACGACGAATTGCTGCGACGCATGCTAATCGAAGCAGAGAATACCATAAATTCACGCCCTTTGACATACATCCCAATTGATCCTGCAAATCCGGAAGCCCTCACACCGAATCATTTTTTACTGGGCTCGGCCGGCGGTTCCAAACCTTTAGTGGAACTCAACGACGACGTGACAGTGCTACGTAAGAATTGGCTAACCTCGCAACAGTTTGCGGACCGCTTCTGGAAGCGCTGGGTAACAGAATACTTGCCCACACTAACCAGACGCGCCAAATGGTTCACTCCCGCAAAAACTCTAGAAGTCGGCGATCTAGTTCTGGTTGTCGAACCCAACGGCCCCAGAAACAGTTGGGCCAAAGGACGAGTACTGAAAACCAAACTATCTAAAGACAATCAGGTACGCAGTGCTGTAATACAAACGTCGAGTGGGGTCTACGAGAGACCTGCGGTCAAGCTGGCCGTTCTCGACCTCAAATCGGGAGAAGAACCCAGTTCGCCAGTGAAACTACCAAGGGGGAGTGTTAAAGACGATGCGTCCGCACCTTAAGTCATCATCAGTAGTTCCAAGGCGAACTTGCTGATGGCGCCACTCAAAACAGGAATAGATCGGCCATCTTAGTTTTGTCTTTCTTTCAAAAAAAATTTACTAGATTCGAGAATTTTCCTTTTTCTGCCATTCGATCGCCCACGAGGTACATTAAGATTTGCTTTCTAAAATTGTAAAACAAAACCTACTTAAAATATATGATAAAATTAAAATTTAACAACTGTATTAACTCAAAAACTAAGTAAGTAATGATCATTATTAAGAATTTATGTAATGCATACATCTAATTGTAATAAATTTACTAATTTAGGTTTTGTAACCTGGCAATAGAACTGCGTTGTGTTTCATTTAGCCCGTTCACAAAGGTTTTTGATTTGGTTGCTACCGAATTTGTAGCAACATTTTACAAAACTTATCGACACATGAGTAGAAGATGCCTTCCAAAGGGTCGAAAAAGTCGAAATCTCAACAAGAAGAATACAATTGCTGCTGCTGTGATGAACCCGACTCAGTGGAAGATATGGTCCGGTGCGACCAGTGTAACGCCTGGAACCATTTTAGCTGCGCGGGAGTGAACGACAGCATTCAAGAAAAACCCTTTATATGTAAAAGGTGCACAGGTAAGCGTCATTCTGTTACTAGTTATTCTGGGGCGTATTCCGCAACTGTTGTGGGGGGGTTAGGAGCCAATACGATTAGCCAATTTGCACAAACATCATTAGTAACAACTACCGCTCCGCTCGTGCAAAGTGCTGTCACGCTTCTTCCTGGAAGTGCAGCTGAGTGTGCTGCCACTTCAGTCGGTATTACTCCGTCACAATTTAATTATGGGAATACTCAAAGTCCGATATCCACTATATTTAATGCCGCCGAATTTGCGGCCTCGTATAGGAATCGAGCCAGTGACGTAAATTTAATGAACTCCTGTATTTATACTTTTCCTAAAGTGCCAACTAACCCTGTCGTCTCAAGCTCAAGTTCTGCGACATTCTTAGCGTATAACAAAGCCGAAGCTGCTGCCATGCGTGTGAATTTAGCCGGTGAATTTACAACACTTGACGCTTCCTATTTTAGACTACCATCAGCCGCAACCGTACCTGCGTCTGCCCAAAATTCTTCGAAAGTTTCTGCGCATAGTGCGGCCGACGTTGCCGCAATGTGTGGAAACCTTTTTCTCTCCAACGCCTTACGAACAACACACAAAGTTCCTGCGCATAGTGCGGCCGAGGTTGCCGCCATGTGTGGGAATCTTTTTCTTCCTAACTCATCCAGTGTAACTCAGAAAGTTTCTGCGCATAGTGCGGCCGAGGTTGCCGCCGTGTGTGGAAATCTTTTTCTTCCTAACGTGCCCTCCTTAACAATGAACGACCTTAATGTAACGACAAGCCAACCAACCCAAGGTGCTTTAATGCAAGAAAGTGATCACGTTGCAGGTGGTTCGAATTGACCACCGAAATCGGACTCCAGCAGTTCACGATCTTCTAAAGGTGCATCAACTAAGCGACTGCAAATGGAGTTAAAGAGGATCGAAGAAGAGAGACAGCTAAAAGAGAACCGCGATAAGGAAGAACTCAAGCTCCAAGAAGAAAGAGACGCCGAGTACATAACTAAGAAATACAAAGTTATGAACCAAGTCTTCGACTCCTCAGATGATGAAGAAGTGATCGACCATGACCCGCCAATGATGAAAAATAAAAATTCGAATGCGAATGCGAACGCCAACCAACGGATCAATGATTATCTTCATTCCACGGCGAACGTGAATACCATTCCCGTCGAACCCATGCCGACTGACTTTCAACCCCAACATATTCCAAGTAGACGTAACCTAGCCGCCGAGAGGGAATCCCTGTTTGCTTCCAACCAACAACCACCATGCTCCAATGTCGACCGAAGCCAGTTCCATTCTGTCAACGCACTACCCGATAGCTATCAACGTGACACAGCCGGAGTCAACTTTTTGAGGCCAAGACCACAGGGCGTTTCAATTTCAAATGCACAACAGGTAATCCAAGACAACAACGCACATCAATATGCTCGGGAACCACCTGCCGCACATCGACCGTCTTCTCAATACATGCCTTCGTTTAGCAATAGCCAACAATTTACGCCCTCAAGTATTTTTTTAACGAAAAATAACTTAGCAGCACGTAACTTGATTCGAGATCTACCAACCTTCGATGGAAATCCTTCGGAGTGGCCACTATTCATCGCAAGCTTTAATCGAAGTACTGAACTGGGCGGCTTTAGTAATGAGGAGAATCTTATAAGGTTACACAAAGCCCTTAAAGGTGGAGCCTTAGATGCAGTGAGAAGTTTAATAATCCAGCCCAAATGTGTTGATCGTGTCATTGAGACTTTGAGAATGTTGTACGGCCGACCTGAGCTGATCATTAACACTATGGTTCGCAAGATCAGTGCCACGCCTCCGCCAAAAGCAGAAAAGCTCGAGACTATTGTTACCTTCGCCATAGCAGTACAGAACCTTTGTGCTACAGTTGAAGCCCTTGGTCTAGTCGACCATCTTAACTATCCATCTTAACTATACTGATGCAAGAACTTGTGGACAAGCTCCCTCCAGCTCTCCGTCTTAATTGGGCTATTCACAAGCAATCATTGCCCAAGTGTACTCTTGTTCACTTCAGTACGTGGATGTACTCAATGGCCAAAGCTGCAAATGGGGTTCTGGTGTCAGCTCCTTCTACGTATCCTGATGAGAAGAAGCGCAATAAAGGCTGGAAAGATAAAGGGATGGTCAATGCTCACTACAAAGAGAATCGAACGAAATGCTGTATCTGTGGTGGTGAATGTTCTTCGGTAGCAGAATGTACGAAGTTTCAGAAGTCAAACCGCTCTGCTCGATGGGAGGAAGTAAGTAAGTAAATGCGAGCCCCGACCTCTGTGTCTGAAATGGACTGGAAACACATCGCGATAGGAGAGTAAATCTGAGTTGATCAGTCTTCAAATATCCAGTACCAATTTGAACGCTGAGAAGTTTCAATTAACAGATGTGCGTACTGTGAAAAAGCTATGCCTACCTGCCCAGACACTCAATTCAGATGGGTTACAGAAGGAGTTCAAACATCTAAGAGGCCTCAACCTAACATCGTACAACAAAGCAGTCCCACTATTGCTTATTGGCGTCAATAATGCTCAACTCGGTTTTCCAATCAAGTCCAAAGAAGGAAGTCCAAACCAACCCGTTGCGACTAAAACCCGACTAGGCTGGGTCATTCATGGAAAGTGTAACGGAGAAGCAAGCAATCTCGATAATTCCCATAACTTTCATGTCTGCGACTGTAATGACCTTGAACTGTGTCGGCTCGTGATGAATTTCATTTGTAATGACAACTTCGGGACTGTTGAATCGAAGAAGATCACGATGTCAGACGATGATGCCCGAGCTCTGAACTTGCTTAACACTCGTACAGTTCGTAAGAACGGAAGATTCGAAACGACACTTCTGTGGAGAGTTGATAACGTGCAGCTACCGGAGAGTTACCCAATGGCCAGAAAGCGATTAGCCTGCCTGCAGAAAAGAATGCAACATGACCCGGTCCTAGCTGAAAAGCTAGATAGCAAAATCAAAGAATACGTCAGCAAGGGCTACGCAAGGAGGATTACTCACCAAGAGATTCTAGAGAACAACCATCGTTCATGGTATCTACCAATTTTTCCCGTGGAGAATTCGAACAAACCCGGGAAAATTAGAATGGTCTGGGACGCTGCCGCTACAGTACGCGGCACTTCGCTCAACTCCCTACTCCTCAAAGGTCCCGATCAATTAACTCCTCTTACATCCGTCATCTATAAGTTCAGACAACACAAAATCGCGATTTGCGGGGACATCAAGGAAATGTATCACCAAGTTTGTATTCGAGAAGAAGATCAGCATTACCAGCGCTTCTTGTGGAGCTGCGATGAGGACGGACGACCCAATACATATATTATGAAAGTGATGACTTTTGGAGCCACCTGCTCTCCGTGCACTGCTCATTATGTGAAAAATACCAACGCTGACCAATTTGCAGCTGAATTTCCCAGAGCAGCTCAGTCGATTAAAGAAAATCATTATGTTGATGACTTGATGGATAGTGTTCCAACTGAGAAAGAAGCCATTAGTTTAGCTCAGGAGATTCGACACGTTCATAAACAAGGTGGATTTCATATAAGAAATTGGGTTTCTAATTCGTCCGCAGTCCTCGCAGCACTTCAGTCGGAACCAACAGAACAAGTAAGCATCAGTGTGAACGTCAAACCTGGTACAGAAAAGGTGCTTGGAATGTGGTGGTGCACCTCTTTAGACTGCCTTACGTTCAAGCTTACCACAAATCCAAGTCAAAGAGAACTCCTTTCTGGTTCAAGACGCCCCACTAAGCGCGAAGTCCTAAGAGTCATGATGACAATCTTTGACCCTTTAGGACTAATATCATGTTTCCTGATGTACGTCAAGATTTTACTTCAAGAGATTTGGCGATCTAAAATCGAATGGGATGATGAGATCAAGACCAACGAATACAACAAATGGCTGAAATGGGTGCATCACCTACCCAAAGTTGAGTCCGTTAAGATCCAAGATGCTACGTAACTTCAACCGTGGGCTTCAACCGATGTGCAGCTGCACATTTTCGTCGACGCTAGCGAGAACGGGTTTGCGGCTGTAGCATACGTAAGAAACTTTAACAACGGTTTGGTGGAGATTAGTCTAATAGGAGCGAAAACTCGTGTAGCACCTCTTAAAGCGCTATCAATTCCACGTCTTGAGCTTCAGGCAGCGCTCCACGGAGCACGGCTCGCTAAGTGTATAAAAGAGTCACACAGCATCGTCTTCAGCAAACAATACTTTTGGTCAGATTCGAGAACCGTTCTGTGTTGGCTTCGATCCGACCACCGAAGATATCGGCAGTACGTAGCGTTTCGAGTAAGCGAAATTCTAGACCTCTCCGAAATTGAGGAATGGAAATGGATTCCTACGAACTTGAATGTCGCAGACGAAGCAACAAAATGGCAAAAGCCTCCAGAGTTCAAAAACACTAGCCGATGGTTCACTGGACCCGCATTCTTGAAATCACCTGCAGATCAATGGCCGCAGGAAACTGTGATGGGTTCTACGATTGAAGAGCTTAAAACTAATTTTGTTGCACTTCACACCTTTGGCCGAGACAACATATTTCGATCCAATGAAATATCTACGTGGTGGAGGCTCCTTAGGAGTACGGCTTATGCGCTACGATTTCTGCACAACACAAGCGCCAAAAGAAAGAAAACGCTCAAAGTGAACGGTCTTCTCACCAGAGGAGAACTACAAGAAGCACAAAAAGCACTGTTAAGAGAAGCCCAAAGCTGTGCATATGCCGAAGAAATCGCAGACTTGACCATGAACCGCTGCGTTGAGAAAAGCAGCTCGCTCTACAATCTGTCTCCGTTCCTTGATGAAGATCGACTCATTCGAATAAATAGCAGAATACTTCTGGATGAAAAATCAACCCTAGACTTCCGACTACCGATTATACTGACAAGATTTAACCGAATAACTGATCTTATTATCAAAGACGTCCACCATCGTTACAACCACCAAAACGACGAAACGGTGATAAACATCATTCGGGAAAAATTTTACATCGTTCAGATGCGATCAGCCTTGAAAGCCGTCAAGAAAAACTGTCCACAGTGCAAGATTAATAGAGCTCTTCCGCAGCCTCCCATCATGGCACCACTCCCACACGCGCGGCCCGCCTCCTTCAGTAGACCATTCTCGTACGTGGGCGTCGACTACTTTGGCCCACTTGCAGTCACCGTAGGTCGAAGAACTGAAAAGCGCTGGGGAGTGCTTCTAACCTGCCTTACCATAAGAGCCGTTCATATCGAAGTCGCTCATACACTAACGACAGACTCTTGTATCCTTTGTCTTAGAAACTTCATGGCCCGAAGAGGTGTTCCCATTGAATTTAATAGCGATAATGGCACGAATTTTCACGGCGCAGAAAGAGAATTGCGAGAAGCGGCGAGTAGCATCCAGAGAGACAGACTAGCTGAAACCTTCACCTCCACCAGCACTCAATGGAAATTTATACCACCGGCCTCACCACATATGGGGGGTATCTGGGAGCGCTTAGTACGTTCCATCAAAAACGCTCTATATGCCATTTTGCCGACAAGGAATCCGAACGACGAATTGCTGCGACGCATGCTAATCGAAGCAGAGAATACCATAAATTCACGCCCTTTGACATACATCCCAATTGATCCTGCAAATCCGGAAGCCCTCACACCGAATCATTTTTTACTGTGCTCGGCCGGCGGTTCCAAACCTTTAGTGGAACTCAACGACGACGTGACAGTGCTACGTAAGAATTGGCTAACCTCGCAACAGTTTGCGGACCGCTTCTGGAAGCGCTGGGTAACAGAATACTTGCCCACACTAACCAGACGCGCCAAATGGTTCACTCCCGCAAAAACTCTAGAAGTCGGCGATCTAGTTCTGGTTGTCGAACCCAACGGCCCCAGAAACAGTTGGGCCAAAGGACGAGTACTGAAAACCAAACTATCTAAAGACAATCAGGTACGCAGTGCTGTAATACAAACGTCGAGTGGGGTCTACGAGAGACCTGCGGTCAAGCTGGCCGTTCTCGACCTCAAATCGGGAGAAGAACCCAGTTCGCCAGTGAAACTACCAAGGGGGAGTGTTAAAGACGATGCGTCCGCACCTTAAGTCATCATCAGTAGTTCCAAGGCGAACTTGCTGATGGCGCCACTCAAATCAGGAATAGATCGGCCATCTTAGTTTTGTCTTTCTTTCAAAAAAAATTTACTAGATTCGAGAATTTTCCTTTTTCTGCCATTCGATCGCCCACGAGGTACATTAAGATTTGCTTTCTAAAATTGTAAAACAAAACCTACTTAAAATATATGATAAAATTAAAATTTAACAACTGTATTAACTCAAAAACTAAGTAAGTAATGATCATTATTAAGAATTTATGTAATGCATACATCTAATTGTAATAAATTTACTAATTTAGGTTTTGTAACCTGGCAATAGAACTGCGTTGTGTTTCATTTAGCCCGTTCACAAAGGTTTTTGATTTGGTTGCTACCGAATTTTTAGCAACAGGATCTTTAACTGGTCACTATGCTTCCTATAGTGACGTTGACGCCAGCGCTGATATGATCACAAGTTTGATTCTCCTGGGAATGAGAACTTTTATCCCGAGTATGGTTAAAAGCATCAGACCTAAGGAAAACGCTTTGTTCGATGCGAGCTGTAAAGAGGTTATTAGGGTCAAGAAGGTAAGTTTCCGTTGTTTTAAGGCCAATCCAACTGAGGAAAACCGGAATAAGTTCAAGCAAGCCAGGAAGGCCTGCAATGCCCGACGACGACGGACCAAATTTTTACATGACGAGAAATTACGGCAAAAAATACTGCAATGTCCCAAAGGCAGTAAAAATGTTTGGTCATTTGTAAAAATATGAGGAATTCTTTCTCTTCCTCGGTTCCTACGCTCGTTGTCAATGACACTCCATTTGTTAGCTCTTTAGAAAAAGCTAATCTCTTTGCTAGGCAGTTCGCCACTAATTCAACGCTGCCAATGAATGTTATGACTCCGCCTGTCATCGAGCGCGTAAGTGATTCTATGGGGCCAATCTTTTTTCGCACTCATACTGTGGCGAGAGTCCTAAAAGATCTTAACATACATAAATCCGCTGGTCCGGATGGTATTGTTCTGAAGAGGTGTTCTTCAACGCTGGCAAAACCACTGCGTAAGCTTTTCCATCTATCCTACTCCTCAGGCCTCGTTCCACGTGGACGGAAACCCGCATTTGTTCAGCCTATTCCCAAAAAAGGCGAATCTTCCTCACCCTCACGACCGATTACACTTACGTCCCTTCTTTCCATGGTCATGGAAACGCTGATTAATTTTCAGCTCAAGAAATATCTTGAGGAACGGAAGCTTCTTAATGACCCGCAATACGGCTTTCGTAGCAATAGGTCCACTCATCTCATGGTTCATCTCACCGAACAGTGGAACAAATCTTTACATTGTTTTGGAGAAAGTAAGATTGATATTTCAAAGGCATTCTATATAGTCTGGCATCTTGCTCTCTTATCGAAAATGCGTGCTTTCGGTATCGACGACTCTCTTCTTCGTTGGATTAGAAATTTCCTTTCGAACCGCTCAATACAAGTTGTTTTGGACGGATTGAAGTCTGAAACCCATAAAATAAATGCTGGTGTGCCCAGGGCTCCGTTTTGTCTCCGACCCTCTTCCTCATTTTTATAAATGATCTCCTATCTGTTACTTCTAATCCAATACATTGTTTCGCTGACTCTTAGCTTTTCATATTCGTTTCCAGACTCACAACCCTCCTCTTCGGATGTGGAACTGAAACGGCAAAATATGATTAGCTCATTAAATTCCGACCTACACAGCATTGTACAATGGGGAATAAAAAATCGTGTGGAATTTAATGCTTCGAAAACGCAATGCTGTCTTGCATCGTTAAAGCGAGATAAACCCTCTTTGCCACTATCTATGAGTGGCACTTGCATCAACGAAACGGAAAACCTCGACATCCTCGGAATGTGCATCAGCAACCACCTTTTGTGGAGCGATCACATGCTCGATGTCGCCAAAAATTCCGCAAAATGTCTAGGTTTTATGAAACGTTGCAAGAAATTTTTCTCTCCGTCTGATCTGGCTACAATCTACAAAACCTATATACGTCCGAAACTTGAATATAACTCTCATCTCTGGGCTGGTGCTCCAGTAACTTATTTAAGCCTCTTGGACAGAAGAAAGAAGAGCTTTTAAAATGATTGGTGACATTAACATCATCAACTCGATTACGTCACTCGAACATCGACGCAAGGTTTCTTGTCTCACCCTCTTTTACCGTTATTTTAACGGACTATGCTCTAGTGAAATAGCCAGTTGCATTCCTCCCCTTAAACAATTTAACCGTAATACCCGCGCTTCTAGGAATGCCCATCAGTTTACCCTTGAGCCCAACTTCGGCCGTACTACGAAGTACAGAGATTCATTTTTTAGCCGTACTACGCGAATGTGGAACGCCTTGCCACACTCTATCTTTCCCTATCATTGTAATGTTCAGGAATTCAAAATCAATGTACACCGACACCTCCTATCCAACCCTTCCCTCTTTTCCTAATGCTCACACTGTGTCTTTGGCATATTAAAGGTATAAAAAACCCTTTTAGTGTTTGCTAATTATAAAAAAAAAAAAACAATACAATTGTCAGCTGTCAAAGCGTGACAAAATAGAAAATAGATCTATTCGGGCATTGAAGTGGAGCTTACATTATACATTTTAATAGTCGAATTGACTATCACTGAGCTTTCCGTCTGTGTAAGATAATTCAACTCAATTCGATTAAACAATTTCAGAATATATTTGTCAAATTCAATGTTGCTATGGTGAAATTTTAAAATGGTTTCTATAAAATATCTTAAAAAAGTAACAAATTGGCTGCATTTTAATAAAATTCTTCCTTTCTTGTGTTTATTTTAATATCGCAAGTTTTTTCGGTTACAAGAATGGTTTTATTAAACTAAAAAAGGTAGCTTACAAAACTTTCCATTCGTTTTTGTAAGCGTCTGGTAGCTCTATCCAGAAACGACATATTTGTTGAAAAATTACATTTTTGTTGTGACAGTTTTTTAGCTATCAATTTGACTATAACCATACACAGATCAAATTCAATTATTTGGATTGTCATTTATCAAAAATCACCTTAGCCGATTCCACCCCAGGGGCCTGATTATGGGATTCGCGGCGAATCGTTTTGCTAGCGAGTTGCCATTTTTCAATTATTGCTTTCGCTTTCGCCTTCTTCGTTTTAAATTCGACCAATTAACGAATTCGAAGGCGAGTTTGAAATGTCATAATTTTTGTTGGCGAGTTGAAATCCGATAGCTTTTTTTTGGCGGATTTGCAGGCGAAAGAGTGTTCATTATTATTCACTGTTCGACTTCGTGGATTCTTTAATGATTGTAATTATATAAAAATGTGAGTTAGCTTTATTTTAATTTTCTTATAATTTATCCACAATTCACAATAAAATATAAAATTTTGAATAAATCACCGCAAATTTCACAAATTCAATCAAAACAAAACAAATTTTGTGTGGAAAGCTGTCAAATCACTGGAATATAGGGAGAGAAAGTCAAACCAAAGTGTCAAATCACTGGAATATAGGAAGAACTACTTTCGCTTCGCCGCGAGTTCGTTAATAAGGAAATAGGAAGCGAGTCGAATTTGAAAGGTCGAATTGAAAACGATCCGCCGTGAACCTCATAATCAGGCCCCAGTATCAATAAACCTACGCCAGTTAATTACTTTACAGAATATCTATCGACAAACTCAAAATATTCCTTCCTTACAACAATACTTCAATCTAACTTTAAATAATCTTTCTCACAATATACTCGTGGTAGATTTCAACTCCTATAATATCCCCTGGGGCTACGCTTACACAAACAGTGCTTGTTCAGTCATGATATCTTTTATTTCAACTTTCGTTGTTGGAATATTAATGTTCAGTTCAGTTCGGTACAAGAAAAAACAAATACAATTCGCAATTAAAAACTAATTCCGATGTTAAAGCCTCCGTCCACTTAAATTCACTTTCATTTGCAATATTGAGGTATTTAATATACTCAAAACAAACAAAGCAAATACGAATAAAAGGAAAGATAAACGTAAAAAACATGCTAGGAATACCTTGGACGTGCATGCCGAGAAAGATTTATTTCTGTTTCATTTTTTGCACGGATTAACATGTGATGTGTACTACCGAACTTTTTTGCTATTGGTTTAACACTTGCCCCACCTGCAATTGCCCTTATTTCGAACCTAAAACACTCTAATAGAACTGAAAACACACGATTCGATCAAACGAAAATCGAGTGCTTTCAAGCTTTTAGCTTGGAACTTCCTTTGCTGGTGGTCTATTAAGGGACCTAACATTCCGCGTACAGATTCGAAGTTTGTTTTCCTTATTTCGTTTGCTTGGTTCGTCATTTGTATATCCGTATGTAACTAAGGCTTATTCTGCCCATAATCTCGTAAAGGCCCTATCTACAAAATTTCCGATTTTGAATTTTTTGCATATTTGGAGTTAGGGCATTGTCTCCGATTTTTCGCAATTCATTTCTTAACCTTAGATCTTCAAATAAGCCAGAAAAATACAATTTCTAGAAGCCCTAACTACAAACCATGTGCATCAAAATTTATAAAAAGCCCTAACTACCACATAGGGCCTTTTATAATACACTGCATAGAGAAAACATATTTATGTTCTTTTTTAAAAAGCCCTATGTGGCAGTTAGGGCTTTTTATAAATTTTGATGCAAGAATTTTTGTAGTAAGGGCTTTTTTTCTGGCTGCAATTTTTTATGTAAAAGGTTGTAACCTCGTAACGTGTTGAATCTTGTCGAGTTTTTTTTACGAATTTAGAATTTGGAAAATGGAAATTTGAATTTATTGGCCTTCATTTGAATGAAATTTTTGATACGTAAAGGTCGTAACCTCGTTTCGTGCTTGGTAATGTTTAACTCTTTAACGAATGTTGATTTTTGTTTTTAGCAGAGGGCTTTATTAGGCATTTACATAGTCTGTTGAAACTTTTGAAGCGGTAACTTCGCGTTTTTTTTAATTTATCTACATACCTATATATTATACACAATAAGTGACTAAACATGAACCGGAATGCTTGTTAATTTAGCTTTAAATATTAATCATGAATTCTTATTTCATGTTTTATCAAGGATTTTTAATAAAGTATAACGTAAATTGTTGTACATAGGGCCTTTTTTTTCGTCCAAAGCTAAAAAGCCCTATCTACCTTGTTTTCCAAATGCATACAAATTTTGAGTTTAAAACTATCCCAAAGAATAAAGCAATAAAAAAGCTTTACAAAAAATATTTGTTGGTATTTTTAACTTTTTACCTTCAGGTCGCGGTTAATGATTTAGTGTTTTCATCATTATCTCGAAATAGTGAAAATGTTAATTAGGGCCTTTACGAGATCATGGGCAGTATTGTTGCTTCGCAAATAAATATTTGTACGTGGTTGGGAAATCATCCCTACGATACATCCCTCAATCAGAACCTTAGAATAACTCCAAGGACGGTAAGCCGGATAAACCGCTCCTTAAAATTTTGTAATATCTCGTATAAGCCATATAAGGTATTTTTTTTTATTAAGCGCACACTCAAGGGGATATTACTACCCTTATTATGTAAAAACACAGTGTGAGCACTACTGGAACTGTCCATCGTTGATTCCATCTTGGGAATTCTTCAACTGCCGTCTGAATAAGGAGAGGTGCCTTAGTGCAAACACCGCTCCCCCATCTCTCGTTTGCTACCCCTAATAACTTTTCACTGGAGTAAGAACCCAATCTCCAGTTGAGGTATACTAGGAACCCGATATTCACCGCGGGGAGATGAGAGAAGGAGTTAATAAACAGAGGTGGGTTTTGAGAAAAAGAAAACATGTCGAAGTTTGTGTCCTCTTGAGTGCACATGTCTACCATTTGAACACTAGTCCACTTGGTTTTGTATAATAGTTTTTCATATTGTGAAATGAAAGTCAAGATGCCGCTTAGCCTTTAATGGGTTCTTTATTATGCGATAGTCAAACTCCAACTCCCCATAACAATATTATACTAGAGCTATTTATAGCTCTACAGTTCGGCCATCCTATCATTTGATCATGTCCTCAGGATCAGCAGCATCGTCACCATCGGCGTCATGGTCTTCATCATCGTCAGCGGTGTTCTCGAATGGGTCTTCCGGCAGTTCACACCATCGCTTCATTTTGTCTGATGACGTGACTGTACTGAACCTTCGTTGATTGCGTTGCATTCCAGGAATGTCCTCAACAACAAACCTATCGTTCGGGAGCACCTTGGTAACAATGTATGGACCCCGAAAAACTGGCTCAAGCTTCCGTGATGTACCTGTGGCAACTGGTTCATTTTCAATTAGTATTAAATCATTTACCTCATATTGGGATGGTTTCCGGTGCTTCTGGTCAAATGACTTCTTTTGGACATGCTGATTTCGAATGATATTCTGAAGTGCGGACTTCCTTCGTTCATCTACTTCTTCCTTCTCAGACATTGATTTTCTTCCCAGCTCCAACAATAGTTTATTGCCCAGAATGTCTCTCGGAGTGTAGGAAAACAATAGTTCGTGTGGACTTGCTCTAGTAGTAGAGTTCTTGGTTGTGTTTAGACCCCATTGAATCGCCCGCAAGTGGCTGGCCCAGTCTTTACCTCTTTCGCTGGAATGGGTGCACTCAAGTGACGAGAGAACCGTGCGGTTGCAGCGTTCCACCTGGCCATTTGCTCTTGGTATCCTCACGGCATTTTTCACGTGCTGGATATCGTTCTCGTCGCAATACTGCTCAAATAATTTTGCGGTGAAAGCTGTTCCTCTGTCGGTTATGATCACGCGAGGGACGCCAAAATACCCCGTAACTTCTGCCAAAACATTTAGGACGCCCCGAGTGTTTGTAGTTTTCACTGCTCGAAGTACTGAATACTTTGTGAAGTTGTCCACAATGGCAAGCACGTACCTGGTCCCTCCCTTTCCAACGGGGAAAGGTCCGAGGTGATCCAGATGAACCGTGTCGAAGGGCAGTGGAAGTCGTTCCGGGGGATGCAGTTCCCCTTCAATTAAACCACCTTTACGTTTGGCGTATGCACAGTCGACGCAGGACTTTATGTACGACCTCGTGTATCCCCTCATCCTGGGGAACAAGTATGTCTCCCTTAGCCTCGAAAGGGTCTTCTCATCAGCGAAATGACCTACGTGGCAGAGCTTCAACACTCGCCATCGAACTGCCTTTGGAACTGCCCATCTCTCCTCCCCTTTAACTAATCGGAACAGACGACATCCTTTCACTAGATACTCTTTTTTTAGGTTTTCCTTTTCCGGTGTCATCTCTCCAGGCTGCAGTGCGATTATAATGGACCGTAACTTAACATCTTGCCACTGCATTGTGGCTAGCCAGTCGTCCTCGGCTATGTTGACATTCAGCACAAACAATGATGCTTCTTCTGGGGGTTGTTCGTCCTCATTCGGTTGTCGACTGAGAGCATCCACGTATGCCGCTTTAGTACCTGGCTGATGGATGGTTTCGAATGAGAATTCTTGGAGCTTAAGCCACCATCGACCCACTCTAGGAAGGATCTTTTGCTTGTTGCTTGTTGCTACAACGGCCTCGCAATCTGTTACGACCTTAAAATGCTTACCCAAGAGATATACTCTGAAGCGCTCCAGACTCTCCACTATGGCGAGCACTTCCAGTTCATAGGAGTGGAACTTCTTTTCATTGTCCGTCAGTTTTCGACTGAAGAAGATCACTGGTCGAAGGCCTCTGTCCTGCCCTTCTTTTTGCATCAGAATGCCGGCAAGCCCTAACGACGAAGCATCGGTGTGGACTTCATGATCGCATTCCGGGCTGTAAAGAGCTAAAACTGGAGGATTAATTAAAAATTCTTTAAGTTTTACGAAAGCAGCTTCCTGATTTTCGGTCCAGTCAAACTTCCGATCACTCTTGGTGAGGTCACTGAGTGGCGCAGCCCAGTGAGCATAATCCTTCACGAACTTTCTAAAAAATCCCGTGAGACCGAGGAACTGGCGAACCTCGTGAACACTCCGAGGTCTTGGGAAGTTTGTGATTGCATCTGTCTTGTGCGAACTTGGTTGAAGACCGTCTATGCTGACCTGGTAACCGAGAAATTCAATGTTAGTTTTAAAGAAAGAACACTTGCTTGCGTTTAAAGTTAAGCTTGATTTCATCAACACTTTAAGGAATCTCTCTAGCTTTTCCAAACCTTCTTGTACAGTTTTACAAGCAATAATGGTGTCATCTATATAAATCTCGGCGTCACCCTTATTTAATCCAGCCTTAATCTTGTTCATGGTTGCCTGGAACACAGCAGGTGCATTGACGAGTCCGTAAGGCATCATGTTGAACTCATACAAACCATCATCAGTTAGAAACGCAGTAAACTTCTTGCTGTCTTCTTCCATTGGAATCTGGTGATAGCCCGATGCGAGATCCAGTACGATGAAATACCGGTTGCCAGCTAGTGATGACAATACTTCCTCTACCACAGGCATCGGAAACCTTCTTTTGACCGTCGCCTTAGTGCTCTAAAGTCGATGCAGAATCTGTCGCTTCCATCTTTTTTCTTGGTCAAGACGATTGGAGAACAATGGTCGGATATTGATGGTCAGATGACGCCTCGCTTTAGAAGTTCCTCGACTTTTTGCTTCACGATTTCTCGTTTTGCGAACGGTATTTTATAAGGTTGTACCCAAATAGGCTGGTTTGTGGTAAGCTCTATTGTGCACTGTCCCAGGTTGGAAACTCCCAATTCGTCAGCATCTTTTGCGAAGCAACCGCGATAGTTTGATATTAGGTTTCCTAGACTGCGCTTGTCTTCTGCGCTGATTTCGCCGATTTTGAGGTCATCAAGACTTAAAGCCTCTCTCTCTGAGCACAGCTGCATCACCATCTCACACTCATTAGATGCTTCTTGTGACGGCTTTTGGATGGTGCGATCCTTAATTGTGAGCTTTTTGTAAGATTTGTGCACTTCTACTTGCGGTTGGTCTAAAAGCCTACGTCCAATCATCATGGGGTAAGGTTGGCTTTCGTCTGGAACTATGAGAACTTCACACCACGATACCAAATCATCCACAGCAACCTCTGCGTAAAGACGCCCCACAGTATAACAGCAGCCACCTCCAAACCCATTGAGACTTCGCTGACTTGCATAGTACTGAATGCTTCCCTCGTCTGCCGTGGACTTGCATAGTGTCACGCAATCACTCCCCAAGTCGATGAATGATTCTACCTCCACACCATTAACGTATGCCCTTTTGACATATTCCGAATTTTCGTTGATCATGTTCACCTGTCCGTGGGATGATCTGCCCGTCCGAGATGTTTGGTTATTGACGGGATTGTTAGGCGAGCTGACACTGCTGTTTAAAGTTGGACAGTCTCTCTGGAAATGCCCCATTTGGGAACAGCGGAAACACTTGACGCGTGCGGCGTCATTTCGTGGTTGTATTGGCTGAGCAGTTTGTTTGGCACCATGAGGTTGTTGTAGACTCGTGATCCAGCGTACCTTTTCCAATATTTCTTGAATTGAAGTGGGTCTCACAACTCTGAATGCCTCTGAGCACCTGAAATCATAAAGACCTTGAATAATGTATTTTATCAAAGACCCTTCCCCAACTCCTCCTCTAGTAGCCATCGTCTTCATCTCTAAAACATACTCTTCAACATCTTCGTTCTGTCTCTGTTTGCGGGCCCGAAGTCGGTCATGCACATCAGCTTCATCCTCCAATGTAGGAAAGGTTTTGCATAATTCTGCAAAGAAAACATTCAACCCTAACCTACCATGTATCATTTCTGCCACATCTCGAACCATAAAAGCGTTCCCGTGACAGATTCCAGATTACTTTGCATCAGCAGCTGCAGCCTCTGCCTTTGCCTGTGGTGTAACACCGGGGAGGAGTTCTTGAGAATTCGAGGGCTCCTTTTGTTGCAAACGCACTGCCTCTAGTTCGTCTTTCAGACGTTGCAACTCTTTGCGCAGAGTTTCGACCTCACTCAGCTCTGCCGCGGCGTTAGCGTCCAACGTGTTAGGCATGGTATCTGCACCTAGCTCAGCAGCTGTCACCAATCGATCCACAAGCTCTTCCTTCGACCCCAGTTGGCTCAAACCACGAGATTTTAAATTTTTTCTTAGATTTTCGACCGTAAGTGCTGCGTATTCTTTACGAAGTTTTTCTTCCACCATCCTATGGATAACACGATAGAAAAAAAAACTTGCTTTGTGCTATGGCTATATATGCGTGTAATGCTGCACGGTGATTGACTGTTCGATCAATGAAAAAAATAAAATCTGTTTGTGATACACAAGAAAATAAAAGTTATTCTGTTTTTTTTTTCAGACGATAAGTAGGTATAATGCCCTTTTATGCTACGATGTTTTGTTGATGATCGTCAACTAATACCTCACACGATTTTATCCGCTATTATTTGTGGACTCAGAGGGAAAGAAAGAAAAAAAAATCAAGTTGACTCTGATGTTCTGCATGCACTTCGTATATGCCAATTGAATTTGTTTGTTGTGTCGCGCCGCTTAATCCGTTAGTTAGATACATACCCAAAACAATGAATAATACAATTCGATGTAAGCTTGTATGGCTTCCCACATCAGGTGTTGTTTTTCTGTTTTCTGTTTTTTTTTTCGGTTTATCGCGTGATGTCACACCGCTACACCCGCTATTCTTGGACCCAGAGCCGAATGCAAATTAAATTGTCGTAGATGAGGCGATGTCGATATCGGTTATTAAGATCGCGCCACTCAATTGTTGATCCGCTATGCTTGAGCACGGAGGAGAAAAAAAAATAAATATGAACTGCTTGAGACGTAGATTAGTATCCCACTTCTGACTTGTGAAATGAAAGTCAAGATGCCGCTTAGCCTTTAATGGGTTCTTTATTATGCGATAGTCAAACTCCAACTCCCCATAACAATAGCCGCGTTTTATTATCACCATGATCTGATCCGGATCAGATCATGATAATAAAACAGCATTGGATCATCATATTTTTTATTATTTAAAGTTTGGTAGCAGTGTCAAATTCGTTCTTTCAAAAGTGACATTTCGAAGCAAAAAAAAAACAAACACATACCAAAAATGGAAGCTCCACAACTTTTGAAAATGTTTCTGCAAATCACCATTGCACTCTCAAACTCAAAGCATCCAGGAACGCTTTGGTCTCACATGTAGTACAGATTCTTTTTGACCTTTTAATAAATGTGACACTTAAATAATTTAATTTAGAGATTACTTACAATTTATTTGAACATCTTTTCTCACATTTGTGCGGCAGCTTTCTCGATTTTATTTATATTTTTTGACATTTAAAGCAGGGTTGCCCAAAGAACATTTTACTCAATGATTTTTTTTGTTCCTTTTTTTTGGGGAAAATAATACCCATAAATGATGTCAAATATACATTTTTTTGGACTTAATTATTTTAATTTCACCAATTAATATCTAGTTTTGTTAAAATATCTAATTATTTCATGGGTTATATACCAAATAAATAAATATAAAGCTTCTCGCTTTCTATTTAAAAAATATTTTATTTCAGTCAAATGGAAATGTTTATATGGCAATACAGGTTTTATTTAATTTGTTTGCAATGATACCAACATTTACATGTGAAATTACAATGATAAAGCGCTCCTTGTTGTGAAAAAAAGAATTAAATTTTGAATCTCAAATTGAGATCCATACACAAAGCAGGATCTTGTGTTGTTGTTGTAATGCATGTAAATTCAAGATCCGGATCAGATCATGGTGATAATAAAACGCGGCTAATATTATACTAGAGCTATTTATAGCTCTACAATATAAAAAAATTAAATAATAAATACAAAACAAAGGAAAATAACCCTTATTATTCCGAAACTTCCATTCTCGGTAGCAAATGCACCCAACGGAAAACGTGCCGTGGCCTGTCCAGTAAATCTTTTCATCCTCATTATTTCGAAACTAGTAAAAATCATGTGAATATCTTAAAGAATATCGAAATCATTTTGTTTATCTTTGCGACGAATGTAAAAATATACCTATCGCTTTCCACGTTTTTCTCGCTTTTAAATGTGTGATTGACTCAACAAATTCGTTTACTGCTGATAACAACAATTTTAATCCTTTCTCGTTCTCGTGCAATCGCATCACTTTGATGATTTCTCCGGAAGAATTGAAAACTTTAAAAGTTCCATTGAATCCCTTGTCAAACGCAATCAAACAATTTTAGAAAATCAACTATCGTCCTTAGTGGAGACCCTTAAAACGCGGGTTTCTGTACACATTCGTTACCACTTTGGAAATATAAATGGTGATATACGTTCTTCACTTTTTTACAATTACTACAGACATTCAGCCAATTGAACCTTACAATACCCTAATTTTTGACGAAGTAATTAGCTCCACCAATTTCGCGTCCACTGCCTCCTATTAAAGCGGAAGAAAGTGCTTTATCGAATGTCCCTACAAAAAATTATGAATACATTCTCCTATAAATACTGCTCCTCCTAACTAATTGGTTAGTCCGATTGACATCTATGTTTTTTTTTTGTTTTCTTGGTTGCCTGACACTGCAACTGGATTGCTGGAGGGTCAGACGTAAGCCCTCCCACCACATCAAGGTGAAAATCATGGGAGAATACCAAAAAGCAAGGTAAATAAATTCTTATTTTGAACTTTACTATTTTATATTATTTAATTGGTTATTTATTTCTAACCAGCCGAAACAAAAGCCAAAACTCACAGCTAATTTCCCGAAGGCCAAAGAGGAAAAGAGAATACTTAATTCGATTAGTCATCAGCGTTCCACGAATCAAAAATGCAACTTCTAGATTCACTGAATAAATAATGTGATGTTATAATTTTGTTTTCAATTGTTTTATCTTACGTCAAAAGTAACCGTACAATAAAAAGAAACGGTATGTTTGCTTCTTGTGTGACGTCACAATAATCCTTATCAATTCCTAAAACATTTATCCACTAAATTTGATGGATCTTATTACTTTTTATAATTTTACAGTTCTTATCACTTAAAAGTAATTTTGAAATGCTAAATTTAAAAATGTAAGAATTCAAATAAAAATTAAAATAATAATAATGTAAGACGATTGTGCCGTCACAGAAAACTCAAGATGGCGACAAGGAATATTAAATAAGAGTTAGTCTTTCTGATTATCATACCATTGAGGCAAATAAAGCTAATCATGCAAAATTGGCTGATTAACGAAATCATCAGCTCAAATCATGGATAACTTGATTACGATTTCAATAAACAAACACATTCTCCGATTATCCACTGGAATAATCCTTGATTAAAGTTAACCAAGTGTGAACAAACTGGTAATTTTGACTTCAACCCGTTTGAATAAGGATTAATAAGTTTGGGAAAGGCAGAATTTTGTAAGTGGGATTTCATGCATTTCATATGAATTTTTGATGAAATAGGTCCTAGATAAAATTTAATAAACAAAAATATAAAATAACATAGTGCAGCATGGAAATAAAGTACAAAAATTAAAGAAAATTTATTAAATAAACTCAAAGAAACTATAATTGGAAAATTGAAAAGTTTGTTCTCTTGTATTTTTGTCGTTATTTAATATATGTATAATCTTTGTAATATTTGAATAATACTGCCTTTTCAAAAATTAAGTGTGGAATTTAAGAGCGACTGGAAATATAAAATATTGAAATAAATAAGTAGTTTATGGGTAGGTATGTAGAAAAGTAGGTAAGTATTAATTAGGGTAGGTCCCTAGAGTCTAAATAAAAGATTTTTAGAGAGATGTCTGTGCGTGCGTGTGCACGTACATTCGTACGTCCGTACGTTTGTACAGAGAGAAAAAACTAAATGAGAGAACCAAATTTCCTCGTCTCCGTCTCTTCGAAACCTCTTACTCTCATTTTTTATAGCGTGTTGAATTCGTATCGGTGTATACATGTTTTCACCTCGGAAAAGAGTACACAAAAAAACATCACTTCCGGGAAATGCGACATTTCTCATTTTTGTTTATTGATAGCCAAGAAGGCTATGTTTTTTAAAGTCTCATTATAATATTTTTGTAATTCTCATGAATTTCTTTCTTTAATTTTACTAACATCTTGTCGTTTTTATATCTACAAAAATACTCCTATAATTCAAATTAATTCTAGGAAAACATTTTTGTTTGTCAATAAATACCGGAAGAAGTTATACCGGTAGTTCGTGGTGAATTTGTTTTTCTCTTCTCTTTCTCTGAGTTACAGATAGATGGCATTAACAACCTTCTCTGAGTTACAGATAGATGGCATTAACAACCAAAACAAGAAAGGATGTGTGCAGAAAGAGTATAACAAGGTTAAGGTTTTTTAGACTAGACTTTATTTGTATATTTGAACGAGTACATGTTTTTTATAAATGAACATATGTTATGTTTATTTCAATAGTAATGCCTTAACTACTAACTTAACTACTGTATTATCTAAAATATACTGCATTGAATTATTTTACATTGAATTATAAAAGACGGAAATAATAAAGTTCTACAGTTTACCAAGAATATTTATATAAAATATCCACATCTTCTGCAATTGCGGTATCAATCGATATTTTCTGGAACTTAGTAACATTTATTTGTCATGAATTACTCTTTCAGCTTTTTTATACACCAAAAAAATCAATTATGAAATTTGGCTGCGATAATAACTACTTGAACACAGCATTTTCATTGTTTATAGTTATTCAGGTTTAGCCCTTAACTTTGATTTGCATTTATTTATGAATAGCCTAAAACGTTTAGCAAACATCTATGAATAAGCCACAATGCACTTTCAGAAAAACTGTAGTTAGAACTTTCCCTGACAGATTTTTCCTTGTCGCTATATAACTGAAAGATAAGATATAAATAGTTAGAACTGGAAAACTTATAAAAATGATGCATGAGATTTAAATTTTGGGTTGTATATTCTTTTCACAAAACCACTGAACTAGCGAGAATACAAATATTTTTACTTTTGTACAAAAGTACTTTTCGGCTTATGTAGTTAAGCCTTTAAAAGCAACACACTACCTTAGGGGAAAGCAGTAAGAATAGCTTATCACCTATTCACAAATCTTATGCAATGAAAATTGGTAACAGAAGCAACAAGTTGACGGTCTTTTTATTTAGTGTCTACTTAAATCACTTATTTTCAGGATTTTGGAAATGTCGTGAGTAATGTAAAGGAAATAAACGACGAGTACACACAAATAAAATAGGAATGGAAAAAAGAGATGAGTATATAAAAATGTTTTCAATGTTCCATGTTTACATTCTGCAACTCTCGTTTTCAATGTTCCTGCAACTCTCGCATCGACAAAATTAAGTCGATAAACTCTGAAAATTGAAACAAATCTGAGTTTTTTTGCATCTTTCAACGGTCGGAGCGAAAATTAAACGCATAAACTCAGCTAATAATACAAATAATAGTAGTAGTGCTTTCAGAGTTTTATGTTTCTAGGTCCTAATTCTCATTGGACTGTTGCACCACCTAATTTATTTTACTTACTTAATGATTAAAACTGGCTTCAAATAACTAACCAATACTTATCTAAATGCGTAATTTAGAATTGTTTCTAAATCTTCATTGTTCTGGCACTTAATTTAATTTCACTTCATATTCGAATGATATTCATATCAAACGAACACAATGAGAGTACCGAAAAGTTGTTCATACACAATTTTGAATTTTCTTTGAACACCTCTGAACAGCTGACTACATTCGCCATTTTTCAAAGGTGGTCGCCATTTTTAAAAGGTGGTGAGCAGAGAGAAAAGAGAGAAAAGTTTTTTCTCTTTCGTGGTATGTGCACAAACTTGCATAAGTATTTGTTCCCCACATTTTTTTTATATGGAGTTACTACATATGCAAGTTGGTGGCCAAATCATAGCTTGTAGGCAAAAAGAGAAAAACCGTCGAAGTTGGTTCTCTCTATTAGTTCTTTCTCGATGCGTTTGTACGTTCGGGAAGTTTTTTTCGTCGTCCAAAGCTCAAGAACCAGTAGAGATATCGACTTCAAATAAAATTTTATTTTTCACATACCTACATATATACAAAATGAAATGAAATTAATGTCTTATATGTATTGAAATTTCAAAAGCTTTTTAATGGAATTAACCTGATTATTGAAGAAGTACACTTCAAATTAAAATTAATTTAATTTTTAATTTCTAAGTAAACAAAAAGATATCTTAAGATCTTGCCAATTTTAATGTTCACCTCAACTATTATTGATGTATTGATATGGTGCTAACATCACATTACATCACACTAGCACAAAAGAGTTTTTAAATAAGTGATAATTAAAACTGTTTCTACATATTTATATTTTTATATATATATTAAAAAAAAATAACATTTGAATTTTCTTATGAAATTTCTGAAGTTAACGTACCTGGTATAAGTACCTTCTTTCTTAAAAGAAAACTAAACAAAAATGTTCGCACTATTATTCGATTTGTTTAAAAATATCTGTTTCATTTGTAAATGATTCGAAAAAAGTAGGCAAAACCTTAATTTTTCAAATTGGCAACCACAAAAAGTTTGTATTCTGATTCTTTTTTTTTGTCTTTTTTTATTTTCTTCATTCCCTACGAATCAAAAAACCACAATAAGGGCCTTCTACATGAGAGCAAACAACGAATGGACGAACAAACGTGATTTTACACATTTAAAAAAGTCAATTTCAAACAAAAACACATTTTTATTATAAGAAAACAATTGACACTAATGTTAGGATAATAAAATTTGCATTTTGTTCTCTAAACCAAGAAAATTTTGTAAAAACAATTTGATAGTAACGAATTGCAGAGTGGTTGCTACGAACTGTCAAACTCTATTCGCGTTCCACATACCATCCACACTGAACGAATAAATTGTTCGCGTGCAACTTAACCTCAAAATTATACCACTCTTGTTTTGTTTATGTGTGAAAGATCATAGCTGATAAAAATGGAGAAAAGGGTAATTCAATTTGTCGCTGTCTGCGAATAGAAAAAAAGCTCATTTGAAAGAAAAATCAAAATATGCGAACATCCACAGTTCGCAGTTCGTAGTTCGTTGCTCATGTGCAAGATGCTTTCTACAGAATATGAATAATAAATTATAACAAAAATGTCTTTTCATTGCCTCCCTCGAACTTTCGCTGAATTTGTATACATTCTTCTCTATCTTCTGTTTTTTAATAATCTGGAAATTTATTATTTTATATTGGAATTCTTGCTCATTTTTACCCCCACCACAATACATTCCACATGTAGAACATGTGGAGCGAACTGTTTTGGAAGTTCATTAAAAGATGTCATGCCGAGTGTTCCTCTTCATGATAGTACTATTCAAATATATATACAAATGTATAATTAAGTCTGTTTTATGGATTTAGAAGTATTGTGTTACACTTATGTCAATTTCCAATATTGCTTAACTAGTTGCAGCAGGTATTGTGTTCGCAAATAATTTAATAATACAAATTAAGGCACTAAAAATCATTAAGCATGTTCTTGTTCAATTTTATTAAATTTAATATATATTAACAACTTTTATTTTTATTTTTTATTTATTTGGTGAGGATTGTTTTGTTTTTGAACGCGGACATGAACTCCATGACATTTCCAAAATGACGCAATTTGATTGGTCTGACAACTAAATGCGATAATGGGTTTGGTTTTTGCATCATTTTACGCACACTTTCTCAGATCTAGTGCTCAGTAGCTTGTCGATTAACCGAAATGTCAGTCTGAGATTCCCATCTGGCTAAAGTAGTATTCACATGAGCGCGACCAACGAACGACGAATGAATTACAAAATGTGAGTTTATATACGTTTGAGGACATATTTCCACACAAATTCTTAACAAAACGATAGCAATATAGTTTCTATTTGATTTATGATGCATACTTTTACTTTTCAATATCATATATTAATAAATTTAAGAAAACAAATTTATTCGTCGCGAAAAAAATTTTAGTTGATACGAACTGTCAAACTTTATTCGCGTTCCACATTATCCACACTCGCAACGAATAAAATAATCGGGCGTACTTAACCTAAACAAATCATTCTTGTTTTGGTTTCGGTGGTGAATGGTGTTCGGCTGTCAAACTTTATTCGCGACGAATTAAAAACTCTCATGTGAAAGAAATGTCAAAACCGACGAATATTCGTTCATTCGTTGGTCGTTGGTCGTGCTCATGTGAATATTACTTAAATGGAGTACTTTTGATATAAACTTACCAATCAACTTTGTTTTTGAAGGGTGAAACGTACCTACGTTTTCCTACGTTTCACTCTCCAAAACCCGTTTGTTTACATTGTTGTATTTGCAATTTTGACAATTAGTCCATGAATAGATGTGAGCACAAACAAAAAAAAAACAATGCCGTGGGCTAGCGGCACTTTGCATAGCAAAAACAAAATGGAGGGGTTAATAAGTTTTTTTCAGGTTTTGCTTTTACTTTTTTCGATGAAAAAGTCAGTTTTAAGCTTTAATTTTGCAGGCATTTTGTGGATAGTGAACCAATGTACCTTTTTGTCTTGAAAAAAGCATGTTCAACATCAGTTTATTATAATTAATTCACTAATTTACAGTAATCACTACGAAATTCTTTAAATTTCATAATAATCCCCGGATTTTTGTATCAAAGATGCGTTCGAAGAACCATCAATTTAAGGGTGCGAGTGCAATTTTTGTATTGAATTCTAATAAATTTTCGTTAACGAACGGCCCAAATATTTTGTTTGCAACTAATTAAAATCTGTATCAATTTAATTAATCCGAGTATATTTATAGTTTGTTTTTAACGATTTAAGCTTGCAACTATTTTTCAATTCCATTATGATTAATAAATATTAAATTTAAAAAAAGAGTTATAATCGAAAAATATCTTATCCATAACATTCTTGATTGATGGAAGCATACATGTATTTGCTATCAAAAAAAACTATGCATCAAAGGAACACCAATGTTTTAAAAAAGTAATCAGAACGATTATAGCGAACCTGTTGAATAAATGCAGAGAAAACGTCTTAAAATCGTTCTGAATTCATGTACAACTAATTCAATAGAACATGTAATCGTCATGAATGTTTATTGTTGACGTACAGACGTTTTTTTAGTGAATTTCCACAGTTTAACGCAAAATATAATTTTCATTCATTCCTTAAAAATGTTTAGTTACCAAAGTTCAAGTTTACTTATTATTGTTTGAAGGGTATGTTTAGTAAAAGTGCTGCTAATAATTAACAAAATTAATGAGTTTTACGTACATGTTTTTATTAATATAGTAAATACTTCCATAGATTACATTTTATAAATGCAGAACATAGAAGAAAATATACATAAACAATAGTTTTCAGGTATAAAGCAGAGGTTAGTGTAGAAAAATATTTTTGAGAAAGCCATTAATATTTGAGGTAAGTTCATTAAAGAAATTTCCGCTTCGGCTAACCTTCATCAACTTTTTAGAAAAAAAAAATAGCATTAATAGAAGCCAATTATTTCATAGCATAATTATTTTTTCATATTGTAAAATGTCTAGAAATTTTCATACGCTACAAAATTCGTAATTTTATGCGTAAACATAGAAAATAACATTATTTAGTCAAGAAGTATGAATTTTGGCGCGTATACCGGTTTTTTTCTATTGGCTGTTCGGTTTCCCTTACTTAAATCTATTTATTGCACTCATTTAGTTGGTATTGTGTGTAAACATATTGCCTATTTCTATTCCTTAAAGATGCTTTACACAAAGCAACTTCTTTTTAAAACATGGTTCCCTCAAATTTTTATTCCAAAATCTAACTACAAACAAAATTCTAACTCTAACATAGTCCCTTAAAAAGAAATTTTCAGGAATATTTCTGCAACAAACAAAACTAAAATTTGGTCTTGCAACTACCGAACTGCTTAAATGATGAAAATACTAATCTAATTTAGGAATCTGAAAGTTGGCAATGGAACTTCACAAGTATGCTTCTCGTAGCATTGTCTGTACAAAAATAATACGGAGGCACCCGCCTATTGTTTCCACCTGAACTTCTAACGTCGCCAAAAAAATGCTCTAAGCAAACTACAGCTGAAAAAATTGTCTGTTTTGTTGTTTTACAAAGTATTGAGTTACACTTTTGTCCATTTGCAAAAATTATACTTAACCAGTTGCAGCGCATGTTGCGTTCGCAAATAATTTAAGTAAACAAAATAAATAATAATAAACTAATAAATCATTAAATAATATGTATTTGGTCAATTTTATTTTATTAAATATACATTTTCAACATTTATTTGGATTGAAATTAAAAAGCTATACAAATCTTCCAATTTAAGACCATGTCAGCACTTCAGATTCTGTTGGTTAGGATTGTTTAGTTTTTGAACGAGGCCATGAAACATTCAAAATGAAGCATTTAGATGGGGCTGATTACTATAATGAAGCATTTTGATGGGCCTGAGGACTAAATAGTTCTGTTCAGTGAGGATTTTTCTAGATCAGAACAGCACAGCTTCGTGAGAAACGTCAGATCAAGTTAGAACAGTCAGTTAAACGTCAGTTGTCAAAAAAAAAACAAAACAAATTGCAAATTGTGTGAATTTTTCGTTGCTCGCTTATTTTTTTTTCAATTTTTGTGTTTTTACTGTGAAAAATATTATTAAAAATTATTGAAATGGAAAATCAAGTGATTGCTAAGATAATACTAAATGAAAATGTTAGTGGTTCAGACACCGATAGTGATTTTTCGTCGGATTCCTATTCAGATGATTGGAATGAAAGTGTGACGAATGTTATTACCTTTTCTTTGATGAAATGTAAAAGAAATTGCATTGAAAGTTATTATATTATATTTTATAATTATTTAATTAAACAAATTAAACAAATTGGCAAAATAACTTTATTTTAATTATTTTAAATCACGAGAAAAAAAACACAAAGCACAACCAAATCAAAACGTAAACAAAAAAAATGACAACTTCGATTTTGACATTTCTCACGAATCTGTTCTAACCTGATCTGACTCAAAAGCAAGAACAGAAAATCCTGTTCTAAACTGTTCTAGGTTTGTCAATGAACAGAAAAGTAGAACAGTTCAGCACAGAAAAAACCTCAATGAACAGCAAAAAGCTGTACGTTTCTGTCTAGAACAGTCCAGCACAGCGTCACTGAACAGACTTAATGTGAGAATGGGTTTGGTTTTTTGCATCATTTCACGCACACTTTCTCACATTTAGTCCTCAGTAGCTTGTAGGCAAACCGAAATGTCAGTCTGAGATTCCGGTCTTGGTAATGGAGTGTTTTTGCTTAAAACTGACTTTTTCATCGAAAAAAGTAAAAGGAAAAACCTGAAAAAAACTTATTAACCCCTCCATTTTGTTTTTGCTATGCAAAGTGCCGCTAGCCGACGGCATCGTTTTTTTTTGTTTGTGCTCACATCTATTCATGGACTAATTGTCAAAATTACAAATACAACAATGTAAACAAACGGGTTTTGGAGAGTGAAACGTACGAAAGATTCCGGTCTTGGTAATGGAGTGTTTTTGCTTGTAGGCAAACCGAAATGTCAGTCTGAGATTCCGGACTTGGTAATGGAGTGTTTTTGCGTTTTCCATCCTTCTATTCGAGTATTTTTGTGGTACTTGCCGTAGTGTGTCATGTGTGAGAGTTTAAAAAACTTACCTGATTAAGTCCGATAAACAATAAAATGTAAATAAATAAATAGTTGTTAGGAAATGCGCAACTTTAACGAATCCTGAATACTTGCCTAACTTTGTTTATATCGGTGTCCTTAAACTTACTATTTAACTTTTTTAATCCAAAATAAAAATTTTCATGTCTTGAGTTAAGTGTTTAGTTTTAAAGAAAATCAAAGCTTGAATTAAACAAAAGAATAAGTGAAACAAAACAATATCTGGTTTGTGATAACTGATAGGAACAACTTATTTATACTTTTTACCTTTGGTCATTGCAATCGAAGTCTTGTATAGCAAAATAATTGCTGGAAACATTTAAACCATGATTTAGGTAAGTTATCACTGTTTAAATTAATAATCTTATATAACTATGGGGCAAAGCATTACTAGGTCTTCCTTCGAAAATATAAAATACTCTTCGTTTTCACACTACATTTTTATCACTTTCATTGCCAAATTAATTAGGCTTGTAAAATCGATACAATATGACCTCTCCTTAAAAAAATGACATTAGTACTCTTTGAATTTATCATACGCTTGTTTTGCCTCCAATTAACAAAATGTGAGCTTAATTTAAAGAGGTCTTGAATTAATTGTCAAAGCAAAAGTCTGGTATGTAGGTACCTATTGAAAAAAAAATATATTTTTGCAGTAAAAATAACTTTAGAACCTTAACGCCAGAAGTTATTTGGTTTAATTTCAAAAACATTGAAAAGAAATTTATTTACCTTTTAGTGTATCATACACAGGATCGATCAATTCATTATTATTAATAACTATGTAGCTAGCCGTACAAACTTCGTTTTATCAAAAGTTATTGGCCTGTCGCTTACCAAAAGAAAGGTCTATGTAGTTAACTGACGCGTAGAGATCGTTTTATTTATATCTCATTACCTATAAAGCAACGATTACTTAAAGAACATTAGTTTCGGGCTTCGTGCACTTTATTAATAATGTAAGCATGTTTTCATTGTAGTTTATTTTTTAATTCAATCTATGATTATTAAATCTATAGATTTTCTTAGTATGCAGCTAACAGTTTTATATTAATTTTATATATAAAATTCTATGTACATATGCATTTAAGCAAGAAAGATTTATAACCCGGCTTACATTTGTTTTGAAATTTCGTAAAACAAATCTCAAACAATTTATTTTGAATATTTTCAAATAAACTGTTTGAGAATTGTTATCAATTTTTACGTATCAGGATTCCAAATAACAGAGGTATTCCAGAAATAGTCGCACAAGAGAACAATAAATTGTCTTAAATTGTACGGATCTTTAAATTCTTTGAATTTCCATTTACCACTTTAAAGTTTAAGGATTAATTGAGATTTTGTCGTGAAAGAAAAAATTGTCGAGCTTGTTTTAAAAATAAACCTCTGCAGTGCTAACTAGAAAGTCAATTTATCCCTACCATCCATAAAAACCACCAAAATAACTCAAATTGAAAAATTGGGTATGCAATTAATTGTAGAAAAATAGTGAAAAAAAAACACGTAGAACTTCATTTTTAAAAATTAACCCCTGGTAATGCTTACTTGGCAGTCAGGTTAGCACTGTATACGACGACGACCTGACAACCCGAGTACGAAATTAACTATCGTAAGTTTGTTGTAAATAGAAAGCAACAAAAAATATTGCGTTCTTTAACTGAAAAACTACCCAAAAAGAAGTGTTTCGAAATAAATCCAGTACTACCTGAACTACACATAAACGGTCAAATATGAATACCTCCTAACAAACTGAACTTTTAAAATTAAAAGCCATTTCATATTATAGAGATTTAAAATTGATAATACTTTGCCATAATTTTATTACCATACGTTTTTGTTTTGAGAAAATATGTCTCCTGTAAAGTCTACAAAATGCGACATTGGAGGTATTCATATTTAACCGTCAATATGTGTTCTCATCGGATTTTTACCATGGAATAGGTTTAAACAATTGTCGTAACATGTCTACTAATAAGTTTTCAAATGAAAAAAACGTTCGCCCCCTTTAATTCTTAAAAATGTTCACTCTTTAATGAAAAACTACCAAAAAGTAGCATTTTTCAAGCAAATCTAGCACTACCATACCTAAACTATGTTTTCGCATCGGATTTTCAACATGGAGTTTATTTAAACAATTGTCATAACATATAGACGAACAAGTTGTGCAATTTCAGGAATGATTGCAAGGAGGAGCTGCAATCGTATGAAACTGGGAGATACTTTATCCAGTGCAATCGCATTTGACTTAATTAAGTTCATGGAAGCAAAACATTCTTCAATGGACACTCAATTGAATGAAAATGATGCGTCAGGATTATTTGAAGGAATAAATAGATTTACTTGAGAGTTTGCCGTTCAAACAATAAATACAAAGAAGTAGTGTAAGTTGTTTGCAAAATTAAAATCTTTGCAGTGTTCTAGATTAGACGTCCCAATTGCACTTAGGTTCTTTAAATATATCCATATAATTTAGGTATTGTTTATGGTTTTTTTGAATCCTTAATTGATTTAACTACCCTATTTCAACAGGTTACATAACGTTCCCAATCATTTCTGGGTCATGCATGTTTTTACACGAGATATAAGAAATTTAGTTCAAATAGTAAACCAAGTTTACATTATTTATTTATGTATTACATATTTATCATAAATATATTTTTATAAATTTGTTAAAAAAATCAACCTTAAAATCAATAGTAACAAGCCCAAAATATGCCAATGAATGTATAAGAAGAATGAAGAGCTCTTGCATATCAATCTATTCAAATTTCAATATGAAGTTAAATTAATCCGATCAAAAGTTTCATTCTCGACGTCATAAATTAAGTATGCCAAATCATGATCCATGCTCAATGTGTTTGATTGAGGCCTTGGGGAACTACACCGCTCATTGTAACTTTATAAAAAAAAAAAAAACGTATGGGCCTTAGACAGCTTTAAGCTTGATGATGATGGTGAAGATGATGGTGATGATGATGATGATGATGATGGTGATGGTGATGGTGATGATAATGGTGATGATGATGGTGATGGTGATAATGATGGTGATGATGGTGATGATGGTGATGATGGTGATGATGATGGTGATGATGAAGGTGATGATGAAGGTGATGATGAAGGTGATGATGATGGTGATGATGATGGTGATGATGGTGATGATGTGGTGATGATGATGGTGATGATGAAAATATTTCGAAATTACCAAAGTAAATTTTAAATTCGAAATAGCTTTACGGCTTTAAGTCCATCAAAAATTGGTATACCTGCGTCCCGGTATTCTCACTCGGACTCATCAATTAACGAGTGAAAAAATCATGTTAATACGCAACTTTTGTTTTTTTTTCGGTTCAACGTACATTGTACATATGTATAAGTTTTTTGATAAAAACTTAAAAACTTGGATTGGTCCGCTAACATATCCAGCCTCGTACTCTTGTTTTCAAACTGAAATTTTACCAAGTATTGATACCAAAAGCTATTTAATTTATCTATTCCTCCAACCCTTTTTCCAGCGGTTTCCGGTCTCTCATAATCCTAGATTTTAATTCGCCTATTTTTTTTTTGTTTTTCCTTCATATAACCCCACAAAAGATAGTCCAGCGATATTAAATCGCACGAGTGGCATGTGAGATAATGTGCTCAATAAAACTTTTTCTTAAATTAATTGATTTTTTCGTTGGCTGTATGGCATGTAGCGCACGCCGTCTAGTTGTCCACATCAACATCCTCAAATTTAGACACGAAAAATCATGGCCTAAATGACTATAACATTATAGCCAGCTCGATTTTTGAAAACAAAAAAATAATACTTTTATTCAATAGTATGTAAGTCTATTCATTATGAATAGCAAGTCAAACTGAGCATAAATCAAGTGACAGCTGTCAAAAATATCTCCGAATTATTGCAATATTATTATTGAAAGTTTCATGTCTAAAAAAACACCCGTTATTTATGACCCACTTAACAATCGATGTATAATATACTTACATATATGCCATATGAGCTTTCTCACTTTTTGAGCAATCCATGTCATTATCTAGCGAAATGAGGTGTTATTATTATTATTTTGATTATTATTAACGTATTTAAAACTTCCGTCTTTTTGAAATTTCAACTTTAAAAAATCCTGATTGTGGGATGATTACACATTTTACATTAACCTTGAATTTAATGTTTTTTTTTTTTAGATAACATTGTCTTACTATTTTGGAACCCATGCAGTTAAAACAAAATCCTTTACTTAGAAGAAGTGGGTAGAGGGATTCTAAAATGACATTTAAGATATTTCGTAGAGGAACAGCTAGATGTATCGGTCTGCTTTCAGCTTTCGTCACAATATTAATTTGCCTCTATTACATATCAATTGGCCAACATTCTGTAGATCAACAAAAAAACTTAAGATTAGTTGGTCAACTTGAAATTAATCGAAGTAATGGAAAACAACGGCAAGAGAGACGGCAACCACAAACACTTATATATGGAAATTCATATACCAAAGAAGAACCAAATTCGCATATTGATAAGAGAAAATCATCAATATTAATGTTCAACAAATGTTATTCTTTATATGAACAAGAAACTAATATAACTGCTTTCAATGAATACTCCCGATTTGATTTTCAAGTAAGACTTATAAAACTTAAGTTGTACACATTTAGTTTTGCTAAAAATGAGTCTTAATTTAACAGCCTGAATGGATACGAACGAAAGAATATTGGGATAAGTCATTTGAGGAGCGGTATGAGCAACAAAAGCAAGATAAATTGCGCCAGCCTTTAAAAGTAAGCTTTCAATATGTTATTTTATAATTTAGTCATTAATTGGTACTTCTTTTATAGATAATTATTGTTCCACATTCACATAATGATCCTGGTTGGCTTAAAACATTTGTGAATTACTTTCAATCAGACTCCCGTCAAATTTTGAATTTGGTAATAACCAAAATGCAGGAATATACTGACATGACCTTCATTTGGTCTGAAATTAGTTTTTTGCAACTTTGGTGGGATCAGGCTCATCCAACTAAACAACGAGTAGCTAAAATTATTTTAATTTATATTCAAATAAGCTTTAAACATATTCTGACTTTTTTTTTGTCCAGGCCTTAAAACGTTTGATTAAATCCGGACGTTTTGAGATAACAACTGGTGGTTGGGTAATGACGGATGAAGCAAACGTTCATTTATTTCCAATGTTAGATCAATTAATTGAAGGTAAATTGAATTATTTTAATAAAAACTTTTATGTGTCGCATGTATTTTATTTAGAATTTTTTTTTGTTTGTACAAGCAGGCATTAAATCAAATGCTGATTTTATCAAAATCAATAATTATTAAATTAAATTAAACTCATTACAATTTTTTCAAAAGAACAAATAAGTCGAAAACGAGTATATATGTATGTATGAAACCAAATTACGATATTTAAGATGGAAAAAATTATAGTAAACTAAGGTTTTCTTTACTGCCTTTTTAAATTTTGATTATATGTACTTGCCAATATCTAACCTTAGTATTGTCATGAAATTTAGAAACAGGAAAATAGTTCTTCCAAATTCTCTAATAAATGTTTTAAACCCTCAAAATATATGTATTTATAAAAAACAACATTTTTAGACATATGTAAACCAAGTAAAAATCCATGTAAAAATTCAGCGAAAACAGGCTTTCAGAAAAGTGATGGTATGGTTTTTACATGAATTTAAACTTTGTTAGTACACGTACAGTTCCATTGTAGTTGTACTTGAAAATATTAAACACCAATCAGGGGGCAATTGTACTTGTGCTTGAATTCCTTCCTTACTTCAATTATTCAAGAACTATCAATTCTTTTGTTCTTTAACGTTATTGAGATAATTAAATAGCATTTCATGGATTTTTGTTGCTGTTGGTTTGTTACCAAAAATAGTATGAAAATTGAATGTTTTTGAACAACAACAACAACTTAAAGGTGCTACCACTCATTGTTTTGGCTGGAGATATAGCTATTTCGTGCTTTGCCACTTTTGCACTCATCAGTCTCCTTTTTTGTGGTGCTGAGCTTTAATCCAATTTTATTTGAAAAACTTTATGCACAACATAGGATTCGAACCCACGCATATCAGATTTGCTCAGTCTTAGAAGTCGTGTGCACTACGCACTCCACTACTTTAGACCACTGACGTCACAGGTCGAGATGTGCTAATTGTTTATCAAATGCATTTGAAGCATCAACCTTTTTATAAGCTCCTTTAAGTATGCTGTTTTGTTCCGCCTCCATTTTTCTCCATACCTTATTTGATAGACTTACAATTCGTAGTACGTATCAAAGGGGGAGAGGTTGGAAGATCGGTAATGAACCAGACTATTAAGTTATTATTGTTATTATTTGTATTGTACTATTCGTACTAGAATGTCAGCTTGTTAGACTTGACCATTCCTTTTAATTTTATTGAATGTTTTTGAACAACAACAACAACTTAAAGGTGCTACCACTCATTGTTTTGGCTGGAGATATAGCTATTTCGTGCTTTGCCACTTTTGCACTCATCAGTCTCCTTTTTTGTGGTGCTGAGCTTTAATCCAATTTTATTTGAAAAACTTTATGCACAACATAGGATTCGAACCCACGCATATCAGATTTGCTCAGTCTTAGAAGTATGAAAATGTTTGTATTCACTGTATTTACTCATCAATTTTATTTAACGAAAAAATTAACCCATAATTTAAAAAATGCAGTTTCGACGGGAATTTTTATAAATACGATTTCCGAAAGTTGTTACTTTTCTCTTCCAAATTATTTTTAAAATATTTTGATGTCCAAATTCAACCTTGACCACATATTATTTGAAATATACTATGCCGATAAAACGTTATTTTACATGGTGTTCGAAAATTTCTTGGCGGTGCTCCTTTATTATTTGTCTGTAAGCTCATAAGCGGTTGTTTAAAATAGAAATACTTTTATATAAAGTGGAAATGGATGGGGTTTTTGCATTCTGAATTCGTACAATTTTTAATATATTTTGGTTGCAAGAGCAAGGAGTGCTAAACTTCTCCTTTAAACACCAAAAAGTGGCTTCCTTGTATAAAAGTATAACTGACTCTTAAACATCCCTTGAGTCAGATATTAAAAGCAGCGTATTCAATATTCTAACCAGAGTAGAATCAAATAAAGACACGATTGGTGATAAAATTAAAATTTTAAATTCGAAAGTTGATAAACACGAAGAATGAATAATTTTTTTGGATTGAAAAATAAGAAGATAAAGATGTGATCATTTTAGGTATCGAGCAAGACGAAAATTGTATCTCCAAACTAAAAACCGCAATTTTACGTTTTTTGAATACAATCATTGAACTAGAGATTTAGACTTTGTGTATAGACTAGAAAGTAAAAATAAAGGAAAAGTTCGACAAATTCAATAAGAATTCCTTGCTTATAAGTAAAAAACCATAGTAATGAGTAAGTCAAACGCTCTTAAACAATATTAACCAAAAAAACAACACAATATTCTATATATAATGACCTACCTAAAGAGAATGTTAAAAAAGGTAACTCTTAAAACAAAAGGCTGGCTTTAAATAGGGAGGAAAATGCAAAAATACAAACAAGCATAGCCACCTATGGGTCAGCGACAAACGACTTTCAGACCAAAAAATAGCTGAAATACCTCTTATTTTACAATCAAACGAAAAACAAAACAAGCGAAAAATGTATGATTCAGATCCAGAACAAGATTACATGGAAAAATAAATGCATTCTCGTTTCTCGAACACATGGACAATAAAAGAGAAAAGCCACTAAACATCCTTTTCAACTTCTCCGCTAAGAAAATATGTGCTTCAAAAACAGTATTCCAAAAGAACCTTAATCGTGGTGGTACTCGGCCAAAACCCTTCTAATGAATGTGGAATAAAATATTCAAGCGAAAACAATTTCGACTCAAATCGAAAGAAGCAGTGCTGCAACATTAAACACTAGAACTTTACTATCCGAAGAAAATGTATAGAACTCCTATCGAAGATACACTGAGATATTAAATGACTGGCTGAAGTTACAAGGCATGAAGAAAGTGTTACAGAACTGTACAACGGAAAAATGTTTGCATACTTCGGTACCAAAGGATTCTTTGGCGTGGGATTTATTATAAATAAAAACCTTAAGAAGAACATTTTTGAAATTAAAGAATTTAGCGACAGAAGTATGCGAGTAAAATTAAAATTGAAAAATGCGATATATCCACAATTGAAGTATGTATATGCACCTACTAAAAAGGCAATAGAGAATAAAATAGGTACATTTTAGAACACAGTGATATACTTTAATGAGCAACATATCAATCTGAGATTATTGGATTAAGGCACAGATACTTACTTAGGTCCTCAGACCTGTTAAGTCCGTTGGCCCTTAAGGGACATAGGGCCTACTCTACTACTCCTACGCGCCATATCGTGTGCGGTTTCCGGAGATATGTTTCAGCTCTCTCCAACCCTTGCCTAGTGACGCTGATTCCTCCTCGACTGTCCTGCGCCATGTGCTTCTCGGTCGTCTAGCTCTTCTTCCTTCTTGTGTGTGCGGATTGCACTGCATTGCTTGGCCTGCAATACAGTTGTTACCTTTTCGAAGCGTATGTCCAATCCATTGCCACTTACGCCTTCGTATAAAAGAGTCTATAGGTTCCTCACCTGTCCTATGTAGGACCTCATTGAACCGGTGGAATAAGTGGAGAGCTTTTTGAGGAAATATTTATTTGAGAGAATGGTCGGGTTCCGAGGCTGATAATTTTTGTTTTGCTTCTGCTTCTCTCTCCACACTTGTTGTCATTTGATGGAGATACATGATCCTATGAGAGAGTAAGCAAACATCGTCCGCGTAACCCAAGTGCTTTAAATAGGATGTCAAAGTCCATTGGATCCCCCCGCTATCAGACAAAGCTGCGCGCAGTACATCGCTTATCACCCTGTCTGACTCCGCTACCGATTTCAAAATCCTCTGACAACCTACCATCGTGCAGAACGTGACACGTGGATCCATCATATGTTGCTTTCATAATAGCAATTAGTTTTTCTGGAATGCCTCTCCTCCGCAAAGCTAACCAGATGTACTCCCTGTTGACGCTATCAAAGGCCTTCTCGAAGTCGATGAACAACAGGTGTAGTGGTGCTCGATATTCAACGCACTGCTCAATAATGATCCGCAGGGTGTTGATATGATCAATACGAAAGATCCAGCGCGGAATCCTGCTTGTTCGGCATCGAGTGTGGCTTCAACGTGTTCTCTGATGCGTTCCAGTATGATTTTTGCTACTATTTTTCCAACGGCAGGTAGAACGCAAATTCCTCTCCAGTTTTCGCACTTTGTATGATCTCCCTTTTTTGGGAGCTTGACTATCATTCCCTTCTTCCACTCATCGGGGAAGCTTTCGGTGATCCAGGGTACTTTTATGAGCGGATGAAGCAGTTCGCTTGATGACGTAGGCGCTGCTTGTAAAAGCTCTGTGGGAATTCCATCAAGTCCTACGGATTTGTTGTTCTTAAGTGCTTTAATTGCGGCAACGATCTCATCTTTACTGGGAGGTGCGGTGCGGATTCCGGGATTAGTTTGTTCGGGCGCTTCAGAAGGCATCGGCTGCACGTTGTTTGCAAATACACCTTCTGACTTGTTCATCCACCGAACTTAGCGAAATACCGTCTACTTCTTTCACCAGGTGTTGCTTTGAGCTTTGTGCACCAGTCAGCTCTCTGGTTATTCTGTAAACGGTCCTGCTGTCGCACCTGTTTGCAGCATCTTCTGTGTCTTGCGTTGATGTAGTTCCGCTTGTCACGGCGCACACTGCGGTGAACCTTTCTCTTTTTCATGTGGTACGAGGATTCCAGCTCATTTCTTTCTTCCCCTTGTGCAGCAGTTATTCGAGCCCTAAACTGTTTGCGTTCGTTGATTCAAGCCAAAGTTTCTTCTGAAAGCCAGGTGTTGTTGCTTTCTTCTTTCCGACCGACTATTCTGGCAGCACCTGAAATGAAAACATTTTTCACAGTCAATTTCCAATGGAGTACATGTCGCCATGTACTGTGGTGCTGATTGTTCTCATTTCGTGAGACAGGTGGTATCTGAATTGTTGACGGGTCGTGGGATCCTTTAGTCTAGCGATGTTGAATTTGGGGGCTCGTGATATTCCGTTGGATCTCCGAACTGTACCTGTACGCAATTTTAGGGTAACTATCATTAAGTGGTGGTCACGGGCAAGTCCTATGACGGCGCCTCTTCTGTTTCGAACATCCAAGAGACTGCTTCTGAAGCGTCGACTAATCGCGAAGTGGTTGCCTGTCCGTCGACACCCAGAGTTTTATGACACAGTTTGTGTTCAAACATAATGCCATCAATCAGAAGGCCATTGGCATTGCAGAAGTCAATGAACCTCTCACCATTGTCATTGCAACTGCCGACTACGTGAACACCCATCACATGCCTTAGCCCGTCGTTGTTCCTGCTAACCAAAATAGTATCTCCGCGGGGTGTGTTGTTGTAGGCGGATCCTAGTTGACTGTAAAAGCATTCTTTCTCTTCATCAGATGCGAGCTCCGTCGGGGCGTAACACTGTATAATGGTGACGGGCCGTACTCTACTCTGAAACTAGCTTTGATAAGCCTTTACCCAAGGAGTTCCCACGAAATAAGGCTCCTGATTGCCGTTTTTGTAAGGAGTAACCCAACTCCATCTTCTCGAATGCTACCAGGAGGTTGACCAGAGTAGAGCAGGACAGTGTTACGCGTCGCACAGTGCGGTATTTTGGTAGAAAACCTGGCCAAAAATATTTGGGCACATTTTTCATATCAAATAGGTACCAAATGACTAAAAAGTTGTTTGGAAGGATAAATTTTCATTTTTTAGGTACAGTAAAACCCACTTAAATGCCCATCCCGATTAGCCCAAAGAAAAAAAATTATTAAAAATCAAAAAAAGCACGCACAACACTGCGCTATAATTTTTTTAAAGCTAATATTTTATTCTTTGTGTGTGTTTTTTTTTATTGTTTTTATTAGTCTTGAAAACTCTTAATTCTATTTGTACAATTGCTTACAAAATATTAGTTTTTAATAAGAAGTTGATTTTTGATTTAACCCTTTCGGTACGAGAGTGGGACAGAACAAAGAATATTTATATGTAAACTTACCACTCCCGTCCCGAAAGGATTAAATAAATTTAAGCTAACCAAATTTTTCACGTCATTCGGAAGACGGTTGAATAACTGAAGCCCTTTATAAAGAAGATGGTTTTGTGTCTGCGCTCTCCTATATAAAGGTAACCGAAAGTCTCCAGCATTTCTTAGTGCATATCTCTCATTGGTTATGTACTCTACGTTGTTCTGCAAGTAAACAGGATATAAATTATGTTTTATTTTAAAAATCATGATTAGTGCATTATATTTATTATCACATTTAACCACCCTAGCGAGCGTAACATATCAGCTATTGGAGTATACCGGCTGCATTTTAATATAATTCTCATCGCTCTATTTTGTAGGACTTGCAGTTTAGTTTGGTTTTCAAGGGTACACATATAAATAATGGAAGAGCAATAATTAAAATGAGGAAATACAGTTGTATTATAAATTGTCAGAGCACAACTCATGGAAATGCAATCTCGGATTCTTCTTAGAAAACCCAACTTTTTTGACATTTTATCACAGAGTTTGTTTAAATGGAAGTTAAATTTTAATTTATTGTCAATGTAAACACCTAGATATTTTATTTCCGAAACACACTCAATGAAATCACCATTTATTGAAATATTTACATTTGAATCGTTACTATTTACGCACATACATTTCGTTTTTGTTGTATTTAGTTTCAATTTGTTTTTGTACAACCATAGGTATATTGAATCCAAATCTCTTCGAAGTAGTGTTTCCAGAGTAGGAACGTCCTTGCCACTGACATATATAAGCGTATCATCCGCAAACAAACAGATCTTGCAAGTAGATAAAGCTTCACCACAATCGTTAATATAAAGCAGGAAAAGCAAAGCTCCTAATACTGATCCTTGGGGAACGCCAATATCAATGTCTAAGGAGCTTGAGAACGTTTCATTTATTTTAACTCTTTGGGTCCTGTTTGAAAGGTAGCTTGTAAACCACTCAAGTTCTTTTTTCCTGATTCCATATCTGTACAGTTTATCCACTAAAATTGTTCTGTCTATAGTCTCGAATGCCCGTTGAAGATCCAAAAAAATTGCCAAAATACTGTTTCCTTTATCCACATCTTTTTTCCATTCGTTTATGACCCGACTCATTGAAGTCTCACAAGAGTGACCATGCCTAAATCCAGATTGTTCGACGCAAAGCAGCTTTCATCCTCTACAAAACATGAAAGTTGATTGCAAACTACCACTTCCAATATTTTTTCATATGTAGGCAGCATATTTATCGGCCTCCACTGTTCTGGGTTCTTTGCATTCTTTACTTTTTCTACAGGTATAACATCCGAATTTTTCCAACTTTCGGGGAATACACCTGTAGTTAGAGATAAGTTTATGATTTTTAACAAAGGGGTAGAACCACCTCTCTACAGTCAAGCAATATTTTACAATTCAACCCATAGCAGTCGTTCTTTTTATTCATCGATTTGATGGTTTCTTCTAAAAATGATATATCGATCACCTGAAACTTAAACTCTCTTTCATTCATGCGTATGCTATTAGAGTATGGAACCACTGGAATGTTACTATTTATTACCTTCACACTTTCAATAAAAAATTTATTAAATGCGTTTGCAATTTCTAAGTCTGATTTAACTTCAATGCCATTTATTATTTTAATGTTACTGAAATCACTTTTTTCTACTTTTAATATCTGATTTTTTAAAGTCTTCCAAAGACCACTTTATCAAGGACATTTTTTTGTCAATATTCAATGACCTGTTATATTTTTAGTCAAATACAAAAAACTCCATTCCGATAAATGTCATAGTTTATAAAAAATTATAAAAAAAACTGAAAGATACTTTTTCCTAGAAAATCCCTTTTTTCCTTTTTTTATGAGTGAAATTTTCTTAATCCGGGTGTTCAACTTTCATTCCAAAATTGTATGTCCCAGTATGCAGGTAACCAAGTCTAAAATACCTGAGACCCTCTTAATCCAAAATACGAAGAATTCCAGATGTGGATTAGTTGTATACTTTATGAGTACAGGTCAATTATTGAATAAACAGATTAATCCTTTTTTTGCTTTTCCCTCCGCAACTTTTTTTTATAGCAAGTAATAAAAAATGACCAGGATTAATTTAATTTTATAGTTTTATTTTATTATTTATTCTTCATCTTTCATCATTAACATCTTCATCATTGGTATTTGCAATCAAAAATTCGAGAGCCTCCTTTGAAAACGATTTTATGCACTGTTGGAGACATAGGCTGCCATGGATACAAGTTTACGTAATATTTAGCAGTATCCATCGTAAATTTTGCGAATTTTTGAAGATCTATCTCATAACCAGAGGATATCACCTCTAATATAATTTTGAATTTTTGTATTAATGATAAATCCACGCTTGTAATGGAAGCTGCTTCTTCTTGGCTATTAAAAAATCTGCGCGAGGTGTTGCCGTCATTAGTGTTGCCATACCCAACCTTTAGAATGTCCACCAGTAAGCCCATTTTATCGTGGAACTCTTTGTATTTGTCTATTGGCTGCTTGCATTTTTTCCCGGTCACTTTTTTCTGTTACGCGACCCTTATGCACTTAAATAAGCTTCGACGAATATCCTCAAAGCGATTTCAGGAGTGTGTTTCTCAGTTTTCAGGGTTTTACTGCCAATCGCAGCTGCTTTCCGGAACTTCCTTGGCCAACTGGTTGAAAGATACTTTCAATAAGGTTTTGGTTACCGAGAAAATCTCAGAAAAATGGAAGAAATCCGAAATCATCTTTATCCTCAAAAAAAGCAAGACGGACGATATAAACAACTACAGGCACATTGGCATAATATCTTGCGTTCGTAACGAATTTTCAAAATGCCTGCTTAATTGATTGTAAAGAAGTCTACAATTCAATCAACCTTTTGAGAAGTCTGGCTTCACAACTGGGTTTTCAACTATGGACCATCTTCAAACAATGAGCCAAATCATAAAACAGTCCAAGGAGTATTATATAACGTTATATATTGCATTTATTGATTTCGCCAAAGCAATCGATACAGGTGAGCAAATATTTATCTGGAAAGCGTTATGATATAGCAATGATATAGCATGAACTAGAACGGAAAGTATTGGGCCAATAATTTTCACGACATGTGGAGTAAGGCAATGGAACCCACTTCCACCAAAACTTTGTTCCGCGACCTTGGAAGAAATTTTCCGTACGTTGAAATGGGAAAACAATGATTTGAAAATAAACCGCAAATATTTATTAAATCTGAGATGACATTGTATTAATCGCCACCACCAAAAATTAACTACAAACTAATAAAACGAACTTTGTTTTTAATGAAAAAAAGTCGGCTTATCGATCACTAATCGACAGAAAACCAAAATAATGTATAGTGGCAATCACTCTGAGATAGATTACGTGAAAGAATATAAGGATATGTAAAATGTTAACCAAAGAATAATAAAGGACGAAATTTTGAGAAATTTTGATTGATAACAGTTCATTTCATGCGTTTACATGTGCTGAGTGTATCCTACATGTTTCAATTAATTCAGTCAATCTGTTTTTGAAATACGATTGAGGAAAGCTTGAAAAGAACAGCTTTGAGAAAAACGCGTTTAAAGTTAGCTTAAAACTATGAACATCTTAACTTATCCTCAATCGGCGGTCCATAGAGTATTCCTTCTTAAAACTCTTTCAAAGCAGATTGATCAGCTCTTGAGTTAATCCTTCACTTTTACCTTTTCTCTAACATTCGCATGGCTTAGCATGTGTATCAAATTTCATTGCGTTTTATAACTAATGCAATTGATACACAGGCTACGTCGTCGTTCGGCAACAGTTTGTTGACAATTTTTTTTTTACTGATTTGCATTAACAGGGGCGGATTCGATTCTTGTCACTACTAAGGCATAACACTAGTAGTGACGTGTATCGAATAGCATTCTGTGGTTCAACTCAGTGATAGTCAGTTGTCTGTTTTGGTTTTTGATATTTTTTTATTTGCAATGGCTGTAAATTTCAGGGTAGATTATTGTAATATTCGTGGGCTTTTCTTTCGGTGTACTCCCATACTGTTTTATACAGGCCAGCTGTATTGGCACTAAGTGAAACCCAAGTTGGTGAGGATTCCGATCCCACTAATCCTTTATTCCAGGGAATAACTTGGTGCCATTATTCTTTTCCCACCAACCCCTCGCCATATACATTAGGAATGATGTTGCTTATCAGTTTTTGCCACAATATGGTCTCTGCACCAATTCTTTCTTTAATTTCATGTGGTTAAAATTTTCCGTAAATAAGCAAATCATTCACTGTTGCTTCCTTTATCCAAGCCCCAATCTAGACAGAGTGTCAACTTCTCGTGAATTTGATGCTTTGTCTGTTTCCATCCAAAGAATTGTTTCGTCCTATCCTCGCACTGAAATCGTTATTACGGGCGATTTCAATGTACACAATTCTTCATGGCTTCAACATTCGGGACAGACAACATCCGAAGGGGTGTGTGCTGAGATCTTCGCTGAGTTGAACCACCTAACTCAGCTGGTCAACGAGCCCACTCGAATATCGGACGTGGTAGGTCGAGCAGAAAACACTCTTGACTTGTTTCTATTAGTGTAAGTACACTATTAGTGTTCAAATTTCTCGTGTCAAAACGCTCCAGTTAAAGAAAGAGCTCCTAAGAGAACCGTTTGGCAATACGAGACAGCCAACTGGGACGTTCTCAATAATTATTTTAAGATCTTTAACTAGTCACTATGCGACCTCGATAGTGACGTTGACGCCATTGCTGATATGACCACAAGTTTGATTCTCTTGGGAATGAGAACTTTTATCCCGAATAGGGTTAAAAGCATCAGACCTAAGGAAAACGCTTTGTTCGATGCGAGCTGTAAAGAGGTTATTAGGGTCAAGAAGGTAAGTTTCCGTTGTTTTAAGGCCAATCCAACTGAGGAAAACCGGAATAAGTTCAAGCAAGCCAGGAAGGCCTGCAACGCCCGACGACGACGGACCAAATTTTTACATGACGAGAAATGACACTCCATTTGTTAGCTCTTTAGAGAAAGCTAATCTCTTTGCTAGGCAGTTCGCCGCCAATTCAACGCTGCCAGTGAGTGTTATGACTCCGCCTGCCATCGAACGCGTTAGTGATTTTATGGGGCCAATCTTTTTTTGCACTCGTACTGTGGCGAGAGTCCTAAAAGATCTTAACATACATAAATCCGCTGGTCCCGATGGTATCCCCGCTATTGTTCTGAAGATGTGTTCTTCAACGCTGGCAAAACCACTGCGTAAGCTTTTTCATCTGTCCTACTCCTCAGGTCTCGTTCCGAGCGGATGGAAAACAGCAATTCCATCTCACCGAACAGTGGAGTAAATCTTTACATCGCTTTGGAGAAAGTAAGATTATTGCACTTGATATTTCAAAAGCATTTGATAGGGTTTGGCATCAGGCTCTCTTATCGAAAATGCGTGCTTTCGGTTTTGATGCATCCCTCTTTCATTGGATTAGTAATTGCCTTTCGAATCGTTCAATACAAGTTGTATTGGATGGATTCAAGTCTGAAAACCACAAAATAAATGGTGGTGTGCCCCAGGGCTCTGTTCTATCTCCAACACTCATTCTCATTTTTATTAATGATCTCCTGTCTGCAACTTCTAATCCACTACATTGTTTCGCTGACGATAGTACTCTTAGCTTTTCATATTCGTTTCCAAATTCACATCCCTCTTCTTCGGATGTGGAACTGCAACGACATAATATGTAAAGCATTAAATTCCAACCTAAACAGCATTGTACAATAGGGATTAAAAAACCGCGTGGAATTTAATGCCTCGAAAACCCAATGCTGTCTTCTATCGTTAAAGCGAGATATACCCCCCTTGCCAGTATCCATAGATGGCACTTGCATCGAGGATACTGAACATCTCGTTATTCTCGGTATGTGTATCACCAACCAACTTTTGTGGAACGATCACATACGCGATGTCGCCAAAAATGCCGCAAGATGTTTGGGTTTTCTAAGGCGATGCAAGGAGTTTTTCTCCCCTCCGATCTGGTTGTTATCTACGAGACTTATATACGTCCAAAGCTTGAGTATAGCTCCCATATCATAGGATCATTTACGTCGCTTGAACATCGTCGAAATGTTTCTTGTCTCACCCTCTTTTACCGTTATTGTAACGGTTTATGCTCTAAAGAAATAGCCAGCTGCATTACTCCCCTTAAACAGTTCAACCGTAATACTCGCGCTTCTAGGAATGCTCATCAATATACCCTCGAGCCCAACTTCGGTCGTACTGTCAAATACAGAGATTCGTTCTTTAGCCGTACTACGTGAATGTGGAATGCCTTGCCACACTCTGTCTTTCCCAGGCATTGCAATATTCATATTCAAAACCAATGTGGACCGACACCTCCTTTCGACCCCTCTCCCTTTCCTAGTGCTCATACTATGTCTACATAATAAGGGTAGTATTATCCCCTTGAGTGTACGCTTATTATAAAAAAAATCCTGGCTTGTTTGACGACATCACTTACGCGCCGCTTAGAACGTGAGATTCGCTTTTCATCACGTTTCTCAACATAAGTATGGGCTTCGCGGCCACGGGGCATCCCATAACCAACACCACATTTAAAAAAAACTTCATTTAATATGATAACTGATGAGCAATTCCAATTACCTTAGGGCCAGATTGAAGATGCTTAAGAGCAAAAGTCTAAATCAACAAATTGAAAGATTTGTGATTGTTTTGTGTATCTGCTCTTAAACAACGAATTGATAATACGTCGTTCAATAAATCTTCAAAATAGGTTTGATGGCTTCTTGAACTTCTGGTATTAGAGGTATTGAGGGTTTTCATCTGAAGAGCATTTGTGATAATACGTTGCCCAGACTTCATTTTTCATCGAGTGAATCTTGTGAAGGGATCGCACCAGCGATCACTTAATTAATTGCCTCAAACCTCAAAACAATTAATAGAACATTCAACCTGCTTCGATATTTAATATCCATATTCCCATCGCATTACATTTCATTATCAGCTATAGCAAAGCCAAAGCACAAACAATACAACATTCATATTTCCGTTGACACACTCAGTGCATTGTGCATATAGCTATAAATAAATGCTCATATAGTTCAACTGGCACCTTCAGTGCACAAGCTATATAATATGACACCAAATATACAACAACACTTTCAGTGATTGAAGAAAAACAAACATAATTAAGGGTCGCTGACTTATGGTAGTAAAATATGCATCATAAGCAAGCTAGCCCAAAACACTTGAAGTGAATGGTTATTATGCTGATGCTGCATTTTATGGGAATTCTTATAGAACATCAAAGTACAGGCAGTATTTTATTGACAAATTTTGTATAAAAAGAGAAGAATAAAATTAAAAGACTCACTTCTTATTCTACACTCAAAGATTGTGTTTTACTTTATTAAGCAACTCGCTGGAGTTAAACCAATTTCTTGATATAGTAATATAGACGCCCTAAAGAGCTACTCGCTTTTGGGTTAAGGTTTACTAGGCTACTCGCCGGACCACGTCTAATTTACTAAGGAATAAAAAGTAAATATATATATATAGCGTTATCCAGCTACAGACTTTGCATGGCGATCTTGCCAGACTAAAGGACTAAGAAGAAGACTTTGAGCGAAGCTGACAAGAAGATCTGCTCGAGCTCCGACAAGACGACCTGTGCTGCAGATTTGATAACTTTCAACCGGTCAGAGGCATTTACACTATTGACATCGTCGACGATATCTACAACCAACAAGAAGATACAAGACGTTGCATAGGACACATCCACTTAGATGTCAGAGAAAATTCGCCTGGCTTTGGCAGCCAATCTAATAGAGCAGGCACAAGCTCTAATTAACCAACCGAAAACAGTGGAGGCAGGACCAAAACCTATCAGTATAGAGGATTATAAAAGAAGAAACAGCATAAAACGGACACCTGAAGCAAACATTCCACCATTAAGCAAAAGAGGGGGAAAACAGGTGAAGCTTAAACAACACCTCATCGAGCTGTATAGACTAGCAAAAATTACAGAAAGTCAAATAGCACAAAAACAGGAAACTATGTCCATGAATTTATTCAATTTCGTAAAAGATTTGTAATTCTTAATCTGGTCCCGAGTTTTTGTTGTCCACATGGAATATTTATGAGTTATTGGTGCTACCGTAAGCTGTTTGCGGGCTTTTCCAAAAATAATGTCCAATGGTGATGATGTACTAGACAACTGGGAAGAGATCGACGAGGCTGGGCTCGACAGCAAATTAAACCAAATCAATAAAATTCCAAAAGAACCTAGTAATCAGAATCAAGAGCAGCAACAAAATATGAGCAATTTGGCAATGGCTTTCCATAATAGTATTCCAATGATGATGGTTATGCAACAGACAGAGAATGAATACAAATCATCCAACTATACGACCGATGTTATGCGGACGGTAAAAATTCTTAGAAGACCCGTGCAAAACAATTCTGTTGCAAACAGAAGCAATGGCGTACGACCAAAACTACCAATTAAAACTCTTCAACAGCGTGAACAGGAATATGCAGAAGCAAGACTGAGGATATTAGGTTCTGCTAAAAACCCAGAAGATGATGTGGAAACATCTTCCCAGAGCACCGCAGCCGCAACCGTTGAACTGTTGGACACAACCATATCGCTACCAAATTCAGGCCATACTTCTAATATCTCCACCAGTTTCACAAAACAAGCCGATAGTGGTAGTGGAAGAGTTGCCGAATCCAACTACTTTGCCCCGTCTTCTTCGATGATGGTCGGTGGCATAAACATGCGGTATAATGAAAACGTTTTGCACATGCCTAAAGGTCCAGATGGGACGAGTGGATTCCAAATGCCACGGTAGTGCCTTCAACATCAAAGTGCGAGCTTAATTTCTGTTTTTAATTCTTTATATTATATTAGTTATATTATTTTTTAATTTAGATATGTTCTTATACAAAAAAAAAAAAAAAAAAAAAAAACTTTACGCATTAAAACGTTCAAAAACAAAATACTCGATTTTCTGTAATCTAAAAATTTGATTTTGCTTTATAATAATTATTTAATAAGAAATACTAATACAAGTATAAATAAAAGGCAAACATTTTTTGAATAAAAACAAAAAAAAAAACAGAATAACTTTTTGTTTTTTAAAATTCAATTCATATTTATTTTTTTAAATAAATCTAAATGTAACTTGTAAAAATTATAAAGTGCTATTAGCACATTCCCCATATAAAAGATTCTTTGTAGTAGTAATTCTTTTTCTCGATGGAGATAGCTTAAAGTTTATACATTTTGTTGGCTCTAGTCTATTTCTTTATTTGATCAAAAATTTGACTTAACGTCATTTAGTTAAACTCGAGATTTTATTTTCTTTGGAGTGCAACATTTTGCCTGCGGCGAACAATTTATTTGTATCGTATTTAATTTGATTGTAAAACAATCGTTTCCTTTTGATGGAGGACTTCCAACTTTAAAATTATCTTAATCGTGATAATTTCACAACAAGTTTTGTATATATGAATTGAATCATGGAAACGTTCCCTCGTGGATTTATTTGGCGTATTAGCAGTTTTAAAGAAGAACATGATGATTTTGCAAAAATAAAGGGTACTAGAGTATTAAGTCCAAATCTTATATTGGAATATATTCCAGGAAGTAATTGTTTAATTTTAAACCGGTCCAAGATAAGTACTAATGCCCGATCGGCATCATTTGACAAAATGTTGTTGAGGGACGTACAGAAAAATTGTGAACCGCAAATGAATAATGAAAAGGAATCCAAGAATGGCACTATTGACCGATCAGCATCATTTGACAAAATGTTGTTGAGGGACGTGCGTACAATTTGCGGACCTTTGTCAATTAAAAATATTTATATTACTAAAGAAGAATTAAAAAAAATAACAAACGGCCGTCATAAAGAAAAAATAAATATATTAAAGAAAATAATAGAAGGAATATTTAAAGAAAGTAAAATAAAAGTGCACATAATAGATGAAAAAATTAAAATAACAGACCCTTGCAAAATTAAACTAATACTAAATGATTATCATATGTTACCAACGAGTGGACATGCTGGTATAAATCGCATGTTGCGAAACATTAAAAAAAGATATTATTGAACTGCGATATTAAATATGAAAATAAAACAATGACAGTTCATAAAAATAGATTAAAACCTTTTTATATATATATGTATGTTATTATTGTAGGATCGTTAGAATTAAGAGATTAAATACTAAATATATTTACATGATTTAAAGTTATATAAGATATATAAGTACTTAACTATCATTTAGTTTTATACATAATTTGTATTAACCCGGGTTAACTAGATAAAAACTATTAATAAATTAAAATCTATATATTAACAAAAAAAAAAAATATTGTAAGACAGAAAATTGTAAATTACAAAAAAAAAAAAAAAATATATCAAATAACAAACTAAGCAAAATCCCTTGATGTACAAGTTTCGCATAAAAAAGAAGAAATCATTCCATGTTATGATTTCTCCTTTTTATCCCAGGAAGGGTGGTGTGAAGGGATCGCACCAGCGATCACTTAATTAATTGCCTCAAACCTCAAAACAATTAATAGAACATTAAACCTGCTTCGATATTTAATATCCATATTCCCATCGCATTACATTTCATTATCAGCTATAGCAAAGCCAAAGCACAAACAATACAACATTCATATTTCCGTTGACACACTCAGTGCATTGTGCATATAGCTATAAATAAATGCTCATATAGTTCAACTGGCACCTTCAGTGTACAAGCTATATAATATGACAACAAATATACAACAACACTTTCAGTGATTGAAGAAAAACAAACATAATTAAGGGTCGCTGACTTATGGTAGTAAAATATGCATCATAAGCAAGCTAGCCCAAAACACTTGAAGTGAATGGTTATTATGCTGATGCTGCATTTTATGGGAATTCTTATTGAATATCGAAGTATTGTTGAATACCAATACAGGCAGTATTTTATTGACAAATTTTGTATAAAAAGAGAAGAATAAAATTAAAAGACTCACTTCTTATTCTACACTCAAAGATTGTGTTTTACTTTATTAAGCAACTCGCTGGAGTTAAACCAATTTCTTGATATAGTAATATAGACGCCCTAAAGAGCTACTCGCTTTTGGGTCAAGATTTACTAGGCTACTCGCCGGACCACGTCTAATTTACTAAGGAATAAAAAGTAAATATATATATCTAGCGTTATCCAGCTACAGACTTTGCAATCTGGATGACGTGGAAAACTAACCTAAAGAATTTCGTTGTTTCTTGAATAACTTGACCAGTAAGTTTATCAGATCCTTTTAAACCGATTCCTTTATTTGTTGTATCCGTTTAAACAGACTGATGTCGTGTTTCCATTCTCTCTTCATCGTCGTCCACACATTCTTGTTTTGTTGCTACAGTAGACGTTTTAAGAAAGCAATTTATGAAAAAAAAAACAATTTTTTAAGCCACGCCTATAAGAAAATTGAAAATTTGGGTGATTTTCGACAATATTTTTGAAGAAAAGGTATCACTGGATTTTTTTTTTGTCCGAAAATAGAAAATATACTTGTTTTTATGAAACATGTATTCCATTATTTGTTCACGTACAGATTTTGATATAAAATCCAGAAGCCATTAAAGAGTAAAGAAAATCTCGACAATGTTCATTCAATCAAACATATCCTTCGTTATCATTAGCGTAAAAGTAGTCAATTCAAATTTCCAGTCTATTGCATATTTTTTCTTTGTTACAATTTCAACATAATAATTGAAACATCTCTTTTCGAGAAGAAACGCGTTTAAAGATCCAAAGATGGCATTTCTTTCCCGTATGTGTGTTATTACACTCAGACTTTCTGTATGCTGCGTGTTTCGCATATTTTCTTTTGAACACCCATCCCATCAATCTCGCATTATTACCCTGGTTACAAGAGGAGATCGAGAAATCGAATCGAATTGAGATTTCGATCCATATATGGTGGCACTGAATCGAGGAATCGAATTCAAATGGAATCGAAATGACATTTGGGTTTTATTTGTGTGCGTACTGCTACGTGAATAACTTTCAAATAAATTTCACATTTTATAACAATGCTCTCAACACAAAGACGCGCGCCAAATTAAATTCAGCTTAGAACAAACAAGAGGGAAAAAACATCGCACGCACACAAGCAAAACCTCACACACCAATAACTCGATTCCCCGATTCAGGTTTACAAGCAAATTTTCGATTCGATTCACCTCTTTCAGTGGGATTGGATCGAGTAATCCTATTTCGATCCGATCCAGGTCTATACGGCGCTAAATCCTGATTCAATTCGGATTCAATTCTCCTTGTAAACGCGGTATATTACACTAGGATGTTTTTCGGTTGCGTGTTTTTGACACTTCTCTTTCATTTTTTGTTCTCATCCACAAAGTCAAAGTGTGAAAATAATTAAAGAAAACTGCACTTTTTACTACAGCAATGATTATTGACATCATGAATACGGATAATAATTCCGAATAATGTAAAAATAGGAATTAGATTGAAATCTGGAGAGAATCCTTCATTTTCTTGACAAAAGAACTAAAATCAAATGATAAACCATCGTTTTTAAATTATAAAAGGATGAATGAAGAAACTTTTAACCTGCTTTTAATTGAAAACGACATAAAAAAATACAATTTTGAGGGCCAGAAAAGTTGGCTATCACTTTGTTTCAACGGGTGAAACATTCCAAAGCTTAAACTACCAAGCTAGACTCTTTCAACCATTCCTTCATTTAGTTTCATTATAAGGTCTTTGCTCCACTTGAATTTGTCCGGCGGAATATTTCTTGTTTACTCGGTAACAATAGAAAGAATAATAAAGCAACGCCAAGAAACAAAGAAAGGCAAGAAAGAGAAACATCAAAAACCATCCAAGAATCCTGAACAAAAACACTAATGAAGATATAAATCCTTCGTACGTATCACCCTCCAAAACCCATTTGTTTACATTCTTGTATTTGTAATTTTGACATTATGTCAATAAATGTGAAATCCAACAACAACTCACCACGCACCGGACCTCATTAATTGTGTCTTAGTGTGCGTGTTTTCACACACACTAAGAAATACTTACTGAGGTCAGTTTCCGGTTTAGCTTGTAGGCAAACCAATATAGCTACCGAGGATTTATATCTTTACTAGAGTGTTTTTGATCCTGAACCCAGAACTCTGCGGGTTGAGACTTTTTACCCTGGTTACAAGAGGAGATCGAGGAATCGAATCGAATTGAGATTTCGGTCCAGGTATATGGTGGCACCTAATCGAGGAATTGAATTCAAATGGAATCGAAATGGCATTTGGGTTTTATTTGTGTGCGTACTACTACGTGAATAACTTTCAAATAAATTTCACATTTTATAACAATGCTCTCAACACAAAGACGCGCGCCAAATTAAATGCAGCTTAGAACAAGCAAAAGAGAAAAAACTTATCGCACGCACACAAGCAAAACCTCACACACCAATAACTCGATTCCCCGATTCAGGTTTACAAACAAATTTTCGATTCGATTCACCTCTTTCAGTGGGATTGGATCGAGTAATCCTATTTCGATCCGATCCAGGTCTATACGGCGCTAAATCCTGATTCAATTCGGATTCAATACTCCTTGTAAACGCGGTATTTTTAAAGTATTTCTATTTCACCTACTTTCTCTTTCGCACTTATTTGCGTCTTTCTAAAAACGTCTGAGTGTATGTGTGTTATTACACCCAGACTTTTTGTATGCTGCGTGTTTCGCATATTTTCTTTTGAACACTCATCCCGTCAATCTCGCATTACACTCGGATTGTTTTCGGTTGCGTGTTTTTGACACTTCTCTTTCATTTTTTGTTCTCATCCACAAAGTCAAAGTGTGAAAATAATTAAAGAAAACTGCACTTTTTACTACAGCAATGATTATTGACATCATGTATACGGATAACAATTCCGAATAATGAAAAATAGGAATTGGATTGAAATCTGGAGAGAATCCTTCATTTTCTTGACAAAAGAACTCTAAAATCAAATGATAAACCATCGTTTTTAAATTATAAAAGGATGAATGAAGACACTTTTAACCTGCTTTTCATTGAAAACGACATAAAAAAATACAATTTTGAGGGCCAGAAAAGTTGGCTATCACTTTGTTTCAACGGGTGAAACATTCCAAAGCTTAAACTACCAAGCTAGACTCTTTCAACCATTCCTTCATTTAATTTCATTATAAGGTCTTTGCTCCACTTGAATTTGTCTGGCGGAATATTTCTTGTTTACTCGGTAACAATAGAAAGAAAAATAAAGCAACGCCAAGAAACAAAGAAAGGCAAGGAAGAGAAACGTCAAAAACAATCCAAGAATCCCGAACCCAGTACTCTGCGGGTAGAGACTTTTACAAGTATTTCTATTTCACCTACTTTCTCTTTCGCACTTATTTGAGCCTTTCCAAAAAAGTCTGGGTGTAATAACACACTAATAATACACTATGCAGTCGCTCTTTGCGTTCTTATACTTTTTTTTTAATCAGACCTAGGATTACAAATTTTCCAAGTGTCCAACTGTGTCAAATAAATAATTTGTAATGATCGGTTTGATCATCCATCGATTCTTATCTACTTTCCAGAACTTGACAAAAACTAGAAAATTTAAGGGGTCTTAATTTATGCTGTATGGGTATACCTGTCAATATTATTTAATTTGACGAATTTTGTATTTACAATTCTTGGACTATTATGGCTTTGAACCTGTCACAATTCTGATTAATTTTATTATAAAATATAAAACTTTTCAATATGAATAAATAAAAAAATATATTATATTGCAGGTCACCAGTGGCTACGAATAAATCTTAATGTTACACCTACAGTGGGATGGTCTATTGATCCATTCGGGCATGGAAGTACCGTGCCTTACCTTCTTTCAGAAAGTGAATTTGAAGGTACAATCATACAAAGAATCCATTACGCGTGGAAACAGTGGTTTGCAAAACACCAGAGTGGTGATTTTCTATGGGTTCCATATTGGAGTTCGATTAAGGATTACACTGAAAAAAATCCAATACCAAAACATAGTTTGCTTACTCACAACATGCCGTTTGACATTTATTCAATTAAGCACTCATGTGGACCACATCCTTTTATATGCTTGAATTTTGATTTCCGTAAAATTCCTGGAGAATATACGGAATATTCTATTAAAGCTCAATTTATAACAGATGAAAATGTAGAAGAAAAGGCTCAACTCTTATTGGAGCAGTATTCCCGAACTGCATCATTGTTTCCGCACAATGTGGCGCTTATTCCGGTTGGTGATGATTTTCGCTACAACAAAGAACGAGAAGTCGATCAGCAATACAGAAACTATAAAAAACTGATCGATCACATTAATACCAATAAAGAAATTTACAACGTGGATATTGCGTTTGGCACACCAAAAGATTATTTTCGTGAAATAAAAAAACGCTCTGAAAAATTCCCCACTTTTAAGGGTGATTTCTTTGTATATTCAGACATATTTTCCGAAGGTCGTCCAGCTTACTGGTCAGGATATTTTACCACTCGTCCATTTTATAAGATTCTTAGCACAGATTTGGAACACAATTTGAGGGCTGCTGAAATATTATTTACAATTGCTTACAATACAGCTCGTCAGTTCAAACACGAGAATGCAATTAAGGTTTTCGAAAAAAATTATGAAAAAATGATTCTCTCCCGAAGAAACCTTGGTTTATTTCAACATCATGATGCTATTACAGGGACTTCAAAATCTGCCGTAATGCGGGACTATGGATTGAGGTTATTTGAAAGTATACAAGATGTTGTAAAAATGCAAGAATCAACAATTGAACTTTTACTACAAAATGACACATCAAACCACAATTTTCTTCTAAGTGAATTGGAACGAGACAATTACAATAAATTGCCTCGTAAAACTCCAATTTCGCTCTCTGAAAATAATGAAGCATCATTTGTGGTCTTTAACGCCCTTACTCAAAAACGAATAGACATTTTGAACATACGAACTACAAACCCAAATTTGAAAATACTCAATGAAGAAAACGTTCCAGTGCCAATGCAAGTGAATCCGGTTTGGAACATCACTGATAATTATGAGAATCCTAATTCCATGCACTCTGAGCGAATAAGAATATCTGCAAAGCAGTTTGAAATTCAGTTTTTAGTTACACTAGAACCCCTTTCATTGACAACGTTTAAGATTGTTCCTGATGATAATTACAAAAAGCAAATGGCAACTATATACTGTGAGGAATGCAATGACGGTAATGGAAGTAGCGAGTTCGATGTTAAAGCAAAACCGTCTGGTGATATTCAATTAGAAAATAATAAAATGCGACTTTTATTCAATGAGAAGTCCGGTTTTTTGAAAACGGTCACAAAAAAGAAGTCCGGTCGAGCAATGCAATGCGCTGTTAAATTTGCTGCATATAGAAGTGCCCAATTTCATTCAGGAGCGTATCTTTTCAAAACGGATCCTGAGCAAAATGAAGCTGAAAAGGATGTTCTTGAGCAGTATGAAGATGTTCGAATAATTATTACATCTGGGCCAATTACTAGTGATGTAACTGTGATATACGGACCCTTCTTGGCCCATACTATGAGAATTTTCAATACCAACACTTACATAGATAACGCCATTTACATTGAAAATGATATTGATTTTGAACCACCACCAAAGAATAGAGAAACCGAACTTTTTATGCGATTTCTTACAGACATCGAAAATGGCGGTGAAATACCAGAATTTTATTCAGATCAAAATGGATTTCAGTTTCATAAACGGGTAAAAATTTCAGCGATCGGAATTGAAGGAAATTATTTTCCTATAACATCAGGAGCTTTTATTCAGGATAATAACGTACGGCTAACCTTGCTCACAACTCATGCACAAGGAGCAGCTAGTTATGACCCTGGACAAATTGAGGTTATGCTCGACCGTCGAACACTTTATGACGACTACCGTGGTATGGGAGAAGGAATTGTAGATAGTAGGCTGACTAGGCACAAATTTTGGCTACTCATAGAAGAAGTAGCTTCTGAAATTAAAAAAAAGTATGAAGTTCTAAGTACAACATCGAATTATTTAGCGAATGGTCTGCGCTATCCTCCGAACATATATTTTGTTGAAAATCTTGAAATACGAGCACCAGAGAATTTACGAAGCAAGGTTTCCCTAATTTCACATTCACTACCTTGCGATTTGCATTTAATAAACTTGAGAACGCAATCTGATGAACAATTAGAATTATTCCCCAAGAGATCAACTTTAATGATATTACATCGGCAAGGATATGATTGCAACATTGGAAACCAAGAAAATGTTGTCCCCTGTGATGATTTACTCGAATCAACTGATACATTATCCCCAATTACATTTAATAAGTTAAGTATTGAATCAATTGAAAGTACCTCATTGACTGGCGTGCATAGTAAAAGTAAGTTAAAGTCTTTTTCCAATATAAGTATAGATCCAATGGATATTAAGACATTTATTTTGACATTCAGTGGTTAAAAAAACACTATTTTGGAGTCTGATATGCTATACAAATCTTGCAGTAAAAAATTAAAATATTAAACATATTGTCTACACTTTTCTTTCACTAAGCGACATTTTATTGAAGTATTATAGTATAGGAGCTCGCAACGTTTTCGAGCGAGAATTTTAGGTCAGTCAATTTTTTGATATGTTGTCTTACTTGCTTTTTCGGTTAGAGTCTGGGCAGTCTGGCTGGCGGTAGCGGTTGCGTTTAGGGGGGAGGGGCAATTTAAAAAAAAATATTACTTAAAATGGGAAAAAAATAGTTAAAAAATAACGGTAATACTTACAATTAGGTTAGGTTAGGTTAATGTGGCTGTGGATACAAAAACCACACACTTAGGCCAGAAGAAAGGCCCATTGTGATACCACATGAATCTAGAGAATTACTTCCCACTAGTCGAACCATTTTGAGCTTTTTATAAAGCGAAGGAGATATCTGATATCCTTTTTAGCTAGTTCACTGGGATCATCAAGAGTATTCTCCCAGATGAAGTTTGCGTCTTCGTGAAGGAGCAGGGCAGGTGCAGAGGAGGTGAGAGATTGATTCTTCTTCTTCCTCGTCCATGCAGCTCCTGCAGAAGTCATTTGAGGCTACACCAAGTCGTATTGCGTGTCTGCCTATAAGACAGTGTCCCGTAAGGACACCTATTAGGGAGCTAATATGAAGTCTGCTTTGGGATAACAAGTCTTTAGAGCGCTTTAGGTCCAATGAAGGCCATATTAGTTTTGTGGCTGCGCATGTTGGTAAATTGTACCACCTAGAGTTTGCTATCTCGAAAGCTTTTTCTTTTAGCAGAAGTTTACATGTAGCTATCGGTATACCTATTCTTCTCCCTTTCAGGTGAAATAGGTATGACGGTTCCATTTTTAGCGAGTTCATCGGCTCTACAATTTCCTGCGATGTCTCTGTGGCCCGGCACCCAGCATAGGTGAATGTTAAATTGCTGCGCCATCTCCATAAGAGATGATCGACAATCGAGGGCCGTTAGAGAGTTGGTTGAGACACCGTCAAGAGACTTGATAGCAGCCTGACTGTCAGAGAAGATGCGTATATCAGAAGTTGATATCACGTTTTCTCTTAGCCAGGAGAGAACCTCTTTGATCGCTAAAATTTCCGCTTGGAAGACGCTACAATGATTAGGGAGGCGGAATGAGATGCTTAGATTAAGCTTTTCTGAGTACACACCACTACCAACTCCCTCATTTGTCTTGGATCCATCTGTATAAAAATGGATGCTTTTGTCATCCAGGAGTTTTTTATCTTCCCATTCATCCCTGGATGGAATGGATACCTGGAAGTTTTTACCAAATTGGGGTTTTGGGATAGTGTAGTCTATGTACTTTGGTATAGAACCAAAGAGGTTCGGAATGATGGAGTGCCCAACATTGTTGTTGGTCCACTGAGATGAGGCGTTGAGTCTTATGGCTGTACTCGCTGCCACTTGTTTGCTGAAAATGTCGAGGGGTGTCAGATGGAGGAGAGTGTCCAACGCTGCTGAGGGTGTGGTTCTCAAAGCCCCGCTAATGCAGAGACACGCAGTGCGTTGGACTCTGCTGAGTTTGTCGCAATATGTGACTTTCTCCAGTGCAGTCCACCACACTGCAACCCCGTACATAAGTATTGGTCGGATGACCGATGTGTATAGCCAATAAGTTATGCGAGGTTGAAAACCCCATTTGTTTCCTATGGCTTTCTTGCAAAGGAAAAGAGCTGCTGTAGCTTTTTTAACTCTTACTTACAATTAAGTATTATACCTTTTTTTAAAGCCAACACTTTTGTCTATTAGCTTGTTTTTAAATCAAGTCAAAACTATGCATAGTTTTTGAAAAAAATTGTTTTAAACTCAAAATTTGGTCAAAAAAAAAGTTAAAAATATGGTTTAAAGTGTAATTTTTCAAAACCTTAAGATTATTTACTATTTTTTTTAAAATTCATTGCTCTTATTTGTTTTTGATCAAAAACTGAAAACTAGATGATTTTATGTCTACTAGTTCTCGAAAAATTTGAAGATTACTAAAAATCGAATATGGATTAAGATATACCTAGGCTAAATTCATTTTTCAATTTTCTCAAAAACTAAAAGACATAACACCATCTAGTTTTCAGTTTTTGATTAATAATTAATAAGGGCAACAAATTATTAAAAAAAAACATATTTATAAACAAATGGTTTTGAGATATTGAAGTTGAAATTTTTTTTACTTAAATTTTGAGTTTAAAATTACGTTATTTATAGTTTTGACTTGATTTAAAAAGTGGCTAATAGAACAGAATGTTGGCTTTAAAACAACGTATAAAACTTAATTGTAAGTATTACCGTTATTTTTTAACTATTTTTTTTTCCATTTTAAGTAATAATTTTTTTAAATTGCCCCTCTCGCCTAAACGGGGGGAGATAGACACCCCTCCCATAGTAAAAAAATGCTTATTTTTAACTGTTCTATACAAATCCGTCATTAAACTTTGTCGCCTAAGTTATCGTACTCTCCCCAAACTTTTTTTACTTAATTAATTTTTTATTTATGGCACATAATAAACAATCATAAAAATGTCTGGCAATAATAAATGCATATTTAGGAGACCTATTTAAAGGTGGAAAATTGAAAATTAGCTTTAAAAATATCTTTTAAAATTCAAAATTATCACCTGTACAGGTAGGTTGCGCACTAACAAACGCTACCGCCAGCCAGACTGCCCAGACTCTAACCGAAAAAGCAAGTAAGACAACATATCAAAAAATTGACTGACCTAAAATTCTCGCTCGAAAACGTTAAAAAAGTTAAAAAAAAAATTTCAACTTCAATATTTCAAAACCATTTGTTGCCCTTATTAATTATTAATCAAAAACTGAAAACTGGATGGTTTTATGTCTTAGTTTTTGAGAAAATTGAAAAATGAATGTAGCCTAGGTATATCTTAAACCATATTCGATTTTTAGTAATCTTCAATTTTCTCGAGAACTAGTAGACATAAAATCATCTAGTTTTCAGTTTTTAATCAAAAACAAATAAGAGCAATGAATTCTAAATAAAAATAGTAAATAATCTTAAGGTTTTGAAAAATTACACTTTAAACCATATTTTTAACTTTTTTTTGACCAAATTTTGAGTTTAAAACAATTTTTTTCAAAAACTATGCATAGTTTTGACTTGATTTAAAAACAAGCTAATAGACAAAAGTGTTGGCTTTAAAAAAAGGTATAATACTTAATTGTAAGTATTACCGTTATTTTTTAACTATTTTTTTCCCATTTTAAGTAATAATTTTTTTAAATTGCCCCTCCCCCCTAAACGCAACCGCTACCGCCAGCCAAACTGCCCAGACTCTAACCGAAAAAGCAAGTAAGACAACATATCAAAAAATTGACTGACCTAAAATTCTTGTTTTTCAAACGTTGCTAGCTCCCGGACTATTAATTTTGTTAGATTTCTTTGAAAATAGTCATACATTGGGTCTTGTGAAATTTACTTTTTGTAAGAAGCTATAGCTAACTATTCATAGCTTAAACGTTTTTGAAAAGCTCTTTATTTGATCAGCTTTCATCTTTTGACATTTGGGGCTTTTACTATAAAAATAGTTCTCATTTTGCATTCACAATTCCCAAAACTAAAGCAATTTTTGTCGTATCGTATTTCAGCAAGCAATTGTTATGAATTATTGCACAAGCAAAATACATTGATGACACAATAACACAATAGTAAAACTGAGAGTCGCTCAAGAACAATAGAGAATATTGATGATGTAGCCCGTTGTGTTGACAAACCCAGGTTTGTCGATTCCTCGTTGAGCCATTAGTTTATGCCAACTAGCCGACGACGTTGGAAGATCTCTATTGCTGCAAACGTGCCCGCGGTGGCCATATCAACGAAGCCGAGTTCAATATATAAATGATTTAAGTTGATAATAAAGTTTTTGAAATATTTTGTATGGTTTCCTTTATATTTAAAAATTAAAGTTGTCAAGTCATTGCTTTACAAACAATTCAAGACCCTAAAGACATACAGACGAAAATGTATGAATTTGTAATGGAAAATGTTGTCCTATATTGAATTGAAGTTCAAGGACCTTACTTCCGTTTTGAAAGTCAAATTTTACGAAAACAAATATTTATTAATTTGTACTCCCTAAACGGGATGAAGTTTGGCATTTTTATATTTAATATTCATTTTGCAGATCGAAAAAGGATTCATTAGTATCTTTTTGCCATTTACAATCTTTTTATAGGCTTAAAGTATAAAAGGCATCTTTATATGCCATTCTCAACTATATAATATAAGCATGGTGAAAAAGGCTCAAAGCATAATACAATCACAAAGCTTGGTGTTTCATCTATGTATTACCTAGTGAAATCTAACGAATGTCTAAAGAAATACATGAAAACTAAATGCATTCAACATTACTAGAACAAGAAATCCTTAGCTGATTACAGGAAATAGGGAAATTGTTTTTTGAGTTTTATTCTGCATAAACGTTTAAGAATGAAACTTCTCTAAGCGTTCTAACTATTTGGATGAATATTCACATAAACTAATGAATGATTATTTAAGATCATTATTACTTGACACCAAATGTATCATAATAAATTCTGTATAAATGAACATTTCTATAAATAATGTAATAATATTTCAATTTATCACATAAACTTACAAATCTTTGAAATGCGTATTTTTTTGTAAATTACATCCTTAAATTGCTCTTTAAGCTGATATAGTTTTTTATGTGGACACGTATCTATTTTCACTGCATTTTAAAAATAATTTTTAACACAAATAAATTGTATACTTTTTATATAGCCAATAACATATAGCTTAGTGCCAGATCTATGAGAATAACACTATAACTTTCGTCCATGTTTAAAGGGATAGCGACTACCATTAAGATTCTTGTTACCAGTTCCTTATTTTAGTTAGTAAAATTATAATCAAGCCTTCTAATAAATTTCAAATCGGTAAATTTGCACATTCATGCTTCAGCATTTAAGAATCTCTATGTTGTGATATTTGTTATGCTTTCATTTTAAGGCTTCATTTAGAGAATAATTGTTTTTTTTTTTTTATAGGTATACAATACTCAAACAACAACAGACAGTTTACCAATCGAATAAATAAGATTTAACATTTGTTTCTTTATAATAATATTTATTATTTTTGACAGCAGAAGGTATCTTATCAAAATTGTATCCTTAGTTTAGATGGTATTCAATTTCAGTCATACTTGTTGGTAAAAACAATGGCGCAAAATTTTAAACAACCTATTATTAAGGCCTTAGCACAATACTAGTTAACAATTTACTATATACATAGTAATCTGCTAACTTTTCACTAATTTTAAACACTTTTTATTGTTTTGCTAACTAGTATCATGCTAAAACCATTTTATTAAAAAAAAAACATGAACACATCTAAATAATGACAGATTGTGGAGCAAACAAAACAAACATACCTTAATATCATACTAAAAATGATTTAACATCGTACTAAATCGTCTAAAATTTTGCGCCTTTTGTCACATTTGAGAAAAATGGCATATGTCATACAGATTTAGTACGATACTAAAGCTTAGTGTACACGATTGCCAGGTCTGACAATCATTGTCAGATCTGCAAACGTCTGCCAATGTGTGAAAATGAGCTGACAATGAGCTGAAAATTTAATTTGTGTGTACACGGTTTGCAGATATCTACAAACATCTGCAAATCTGTTGCCAAATATTTGTCTGACAGTGTTGACAAACTAATTTGGCCAAATAGCTAGCAATAGATTTGCAAACATTTGTAGATTTTCTGCCAACCGTGTACACACCAAATCAAATTTTGGATCTGCAAATTTATTTTCAGCTCATTGTCACACATCGCATCAGTCAGAAAATTTGTCTGCCAATGAATAAATTTGCAAATGTTACTCAAACGGCATCTGCAAATTTATTCATTGTCAGACGTTTGCAGAAACGTCAGAAAATGAAAACAATTTGGTGATCTCCCAATGAATTTTGTGTACACACGATTGCCACATCTGCAAATTAATTTGTCTTCAAAATGATTGATGAACAAATTTTTCTGCAAATCAATTTGGTGTGTACACGGTTGTCAGCTTGCGTGTACACGATTGCCAGATATCTACAAATTAATTGGCAGATATTTGTCTGCAAATTAGGAACCAAACCATTTGTCTGCAAATTAATTTGGTGTGTACACGATTGTCAGCCATTCGAGACAATTTTTTCAGTGACAGATCTGGCAATATTTGCAGATCTGGCAATCGTGTACACTTAGCTTAAAAAGATAAAGTAGCCATTTGGTGATTTTAACTTTAGTAAAATGTTAAGAAGATATTACGATACTAAACTCGTTTAAAATTATCAAAATCCTTTTTTTAACCTAGTATCATACTAAAAATGATTTAACATCGTACTAAATCGTCTAAAATTTTGCGCCTATGAAATAAGAATACAAAAAATTTAAAATGATAATTCCCACTGATATTGCAAATTTAATAGAATCCTTACTATTTGAAACAATTTGTATAGCTCAAAATTGATCACGATCAGACTCCTCTGCAGACACAAAACTTCTGAATGTCAAATCTAAAATAAGTCTAATAAAAAAATGGGTTTCCTGCGACCACTTCAGTGCCCCTCCTGCAACTAAAGATTTATCTGCCACCAAAAAAAAATATCTTTTGATTGAAATTAAAATGCCTAGTTACAAAATATTTATGTTTCTTTAATTTAGTAACCGAAGTATTATTTGGTTCAAGAAATATTTTTAGTATTTTTTGCTCACTGATGTGATCTAAATATTTATATTTGTATTCCTTAGCTTATTATTAGGTCTTAAAACCATACGAAAATCTTTCTTAAATATAATTAAACTTACAGCAGTTGTTCAATACAAACTAAAACTGTAAACACATAGATAATTAAATTGAAGTTAATTACTGAGAATATAAAACAAGGTTGAACGTAATTAAAAAAAAATATTAATTCATCTTACTTATTTATAAAAAATAAAATTCAAGACTGGATCGTACGGTTTTGTTTTATTGGTTCAATGGTTACATAGCACCGAATATTTTGTAAGAGGTAAGGCAGCGTGTCAAAATAACTTATTTTGAGTTCAATTTTTAACTGTTCATTGTAAAATAAATATAAATTTGAATAAGACCATTTAAATTCACGATTAAACTAAGTGTTTATTATAGATCTTACAATATTTTTAGACTTGCGTGTTCGGAAATAAATAAATAAAATAATAAAAAATGAAACAGCTGAGTAGAAAATTTGTTAAGTTTGTTTGGTTGTTTTTTTTTTTTCTGTGCGTATATCAAGTTTTGGCTTAATTAATACCCTATTTTCGCGGCCATGATATGATAAACATTATTTTTTTTTGACTTGCGAAAATTAATTTGCGATGGAATTTTTACAGAAATCAAAGTCTTCTCTCATAGATTAAAAGCCGCTTAAATATCGGAGAAAACTTCTACAAACGAATAAAATCTATGGAATTGCTTTCTTTAATACCTAACCTTCCAATACCAATCTTCCGGAATAGATTTGAATTCAAAAAATTCTTTTTTAAATCAACCTTTGTGGCTTTAAACTTTACGCGTTTAATTTGTGCCATTAATGTACGTGAAATTTATTTAATATGACACAAAAAGTGCTTATCATTGCTGTTACTCTTCGTTTTAATAATGTGAAGAAAAATCCATGCTTTAACTGTGCCAACCATTGCATAACAACCGCGTATTACTCAAATTGTGTGGAGCAGATAACCAAGGACAAGAAAGAGTAGTCAGCTGCAGACGTTTGGATTTTGAACAGAACACCCAGATATAATAAGAGTTTGTTAAACACCAACTATAAATCAACATTTGACTTCAGTTCAATTTTTGCTATATTCTTTGCTATATTCTTATAATAAAAGTGCACGACTGGATCGCACGAACTTGCTTCTGTATCCAAAGACTCTGTTTACAAACACAACTTATATTTTAAATTTTTAAATTTACCAATAAAACTAGTTTGTCTTTAAAAATTTAAATGCCATTTAATAATCACAAACAACTTGATTTATATTTTATATTTTTTCGAAAATCGTTAAAAAGATTTCTTTTTTTAAATTTATTTTTATATATAAAATTTTTCAATTTCAGTTCAAATATAATTTTTTTAGCTTAATACAGTGAACCAAAAAAAAAGTGGTACAGTCGATTTTCTTTTGTTAAAATGCAATTATCTATGGAGTTAATTGCAATAAAAAAAAAAAAACAAAATACTTACCAAAAATAGGGATTTTTTTTAACTTCCAGATTAAGTAAAACACATTTTTTTAAATAAATTATTTTAATAAAAAAAAAACAAATTCAATGAATAAAGTCCGTTTTATGAAACAAAAAAACTTATACACTGTAGATACAATACTGATAGAACCGTTATCCAACAGGCTTTATCAGATCATCTCTTTTTTGAAAGGTTTAGTTTTTTCATGTTGTCAGAGTAATATTTTGTTAAAAATTTATAAGGGAAATTAAAAACAAAAAAACTTCACTTGATATAAAAAAACATATTGTTAAGTTGTGGGACGAAAAGAAAAGTCTAGGACAAATCGCTGATATTGTGAAAAAGCCACATTTCACAGTTCAGTACGTTATTAGACCAAGACCAGTACGTACAAGACCAAGTGGAAGTGGAAGACCGAGAAAAATTGATACTAAACAAACCAAGAGGCGTATAGTAAGGATTGTACAAAGTAACCCCAAAATTTCGGCAGTGCAAATAGCGGAAGACCTCAATAGAAACAAAATTGTCCAAGTTCATCCACAGACGGTAAGAAATTTTTTACATTCGGAAGAGTTTAGAGGTTTTACGCCTAGAAACAAACCACTTTTATCCGCCATAAATGTAAAGAAGCGCATACAATAAGCCAAAGAGTATATAAATAAGCCGATAGAGTTTTGGAATTCCGTTATTTATACCGACGAATCCAAATTCAACATTTTTGGATCCAATGGGCGACGTTTTGTTTGGAGAAAAAGGGAAACAGCGCTAGATCCGAAGTATGTAAATTGCACAATAAAACATGGTGGTGGCAGCGTTATGGTGTGGGGTGCGATGGGAGCAAATGGAGTTGGAAATTTTCAATTTGTGGAAGGGACAATGAATAAGTTTGTTTACCTGAACAACTTGAAAAATAATTTAAGAAGTACTGCATCAAAGTTGGACCTTGGAGATAATTTTAGTTTCGTTCATGACAATGAGATGGGGTCGAGGCACAGACCCTTCCCTCTCCCCCACCCACACAAGCGGAAACTGCTGCTGAGGAACCTGGTGCATCGGTCACACTTCCTTCATTGGAAGACGATGCATCTCAGGTATCCCCAGTAACAGAGGAAGCTCCTAACACCGACCAAGGTTTTTCCGCAATGGAGGCCGAGGTCTACGACAGCGGAGATGAGGACATTGTTTTAGAATCGTCCTCTGATATGGATGACTCCGACATTACTGTGTTGGAGGCTGATCGGGAGTGCAGTAGCAAAAATGCTGTGGTTACTCCAGATTAACCTCCAACACCATAAAGGCTTCGGCCTCCCTTCTTCTTCGCCTATCCAGCAGCGATGAAGATATTGTCCTGATTCAAGAACCCTGGATTGTTAAATCCATTGTTCGAGGAATCAGGACTCCCAAATACTGCGTGCTATATACATCAGGTGAGGATGAACCCAGATCTTGCATATTAGTAAAACGTAGCCTAAATGTATATTTACTCCCTAATTTCAGCGATCGAGATATCATCGCCGCAAGTCTGGAAACAGCCAGAGGAACATTCTGGCTGGCGTCGGCGTATCTCGGCCACGACCATCTTGGCCCTCTCCCGGGTGACACTCTGGAGAGATTAATAGCTGAAGCACAAAGGCTCAACATTGGCCTCATCATCGGAAGTGACGCTAACGCCCATCATACAGTATGGGGTAGCACGGACATAAACGACAGGGGTGAGTCTCTTTTCGACTATATTCTAAACACTAACCTACTCATAAGTAACGTTGGTAAAGGGCCAACCTTTATTACTAAAAACCGACAAGAAGTTTTAGATATAACTCTTGTCTCCGACTTCATTAATAATAATATTTTGAACAGGAAGGTATCTAAAGATCACTCCTTTTCTGATCATAGATACATCCACTTTGACTTTATAAATGAACCACCTTGCCAACCGATCTTTCGAAATCTAAAAAGAACAAATTGGCCAAAATACAAGAGAACGTTAAATAGTTTAGTAAAACCTGAACTCTTTAATACTCCCTCCAACAATGAAGATCTTGACGACAAAGTCAATAATCTAACATTAGCCCTAAACAAAGCTCTAGATACTGCATGTCCTCTTATACAAGTAAGAGGTAAAAAGAAGCCACACTGGTGGAACTCAGGGCTGGATCCACTTCGAAAAGAATGCAGAAAACTCTTTAACAGAGCGAAAGCTTCTAGAGACATGTCTGACTGGGATTCATATAAAGAATCACTGAAGATATATAAAAAAGAACTGAGGAAAACCAAACGATCGTTCTGGAGAAACTTCTGTAGCAACGTGGAAGATTGCTCCGAAGCATCCAGGCTGCGCAAAATCCTCTCCAAAAATCCAATCATGCCAAGCTGCTTGAAAAACGCCTCTGGCCTCTGGAATCGAAGAATCGCTCAACTTGCTACTAGACGTTCACTTTCCTGGTAGCTCTAATATTATTAATAACATTGCACTTAATAATGGTGACAATACTTTACAAACCCCACAAGGTCTAGTCACTAGGGAAAAACTCAAATAGGCTATTAACAGCTTTAAACCATATAAATCTGCTGGTCCGGATGGTGTAATTCCAGCCGAACTGCAAGAAAATGCAAGTTTTCTAATACCCATCCTAGAAAACATCTTCAAGGGATGCCTTAATTTGGCATACATCCCGATGTCTTGGAGACAAGTTAAAGTTGTTTTTATTCCAAAAGCTGGAAAATCCAGTCACGTAAACCCTAAAGACCTAAGACCTATCAGCTTATCATCATTCCTTCTAAAAACTTTTGAGCGTTTGATCGATATTCACTTAAGGGCAAGTATTGATAAGTCCCTTCTTTCAAAGGCTCAACATGCCTACAACAAATGGAAATCAGTTGAAAGCTCACCAGATGGGCTAATCGGTGTGGACTAGGCGTTAACCCACAAAAAACCGACCTTGTCCTCTTCACAAGGAAATACAAAGTCCCACACATTGACCCTCCCCTCATAAACGGTGTACCACTTACATTCTCTGAACAAGCAAAATACTTGGGTCTCATTTTAGATAAGAAATTAAGTTGGAAACCTAATATTCAAGAGAGAATAAACAAGGCCACAGTAGCCCTGTTCTCCTGTAAAAAGGCCATTGGTAATAAATGGGGCCTACAGCCCCGCATTACACTGGCTATACATCTCGGTCATAAGACCGATCCTTACTTATGGAATAGTGGTATGGTGGACGGCGCTAGATACAGCGACAAATCGCGATAAACTCAGCAAAGTCCAACGAACAGCCTGCCTGTGTATGGGAGGAGCACTTCGCTCCACCCCCTCCGCTTCACTAGATGTTCTGTTCCATCTAATACCGCTGGACATTTTCAGCAAGCAAACGGCCGCTAATACTGCCATACGGCTTCAAGCCTCCTCTCTGTGGATCAATAATGGAATTGGCCACACCACTATTTTGAACTCGTTCAGAACTATAAACAGTAATATTGACTACACCATACCCCATCCTCAGTTTAATAACTATAGCTTCAAAGTGACTATACCTCCCAGGTCTTCTTTGGAGAATACATCATTTTTAAACGATGGTCCTATAAACTTTTATACAGACGGATCAAAAACGGAGGATGGGGTTGGTGGAGGCGTATACTCAGATAGACTAAATTTAAGTCTCTCCTTTCGTCTACCCGATCATTGTAGCGTGTTCCAAGCTGAAATCCTGGCTATAAAAGAAGTCCTATCCTGGCTTAGAGAAAACGTTATATCAACTAATGATATACGCATCTTCTCGGATAGCCAAGCCGCGTTAAAGTCCCTAGACTCAGTCTCCACAAATTCATTAACAGCCCTAAATTGTCGATCATCTCTTACGGAGATGGCTACACAGTTCAACATTCACATTTTCTGGGTGCCGGGCCATAGAGACATTCCAGGAAATTGCAAAGCTGACGAACTTGCAAAAAGCGGAACAACTTTACCTCTGCTGGCTCACAATGCTAGCATAGGTATCCCCTTAGCTACATGTAAACTCATGCTAAAGCAAGATACCATAGAGAAAACAAACTTCAGGTGGAATAACACCACCACCTGTGCAGCGACTAAACTAATTTGGCCTAATCTTAGCGCCAGGCGCTCAAAACAATTAATCTCTCTGAGTAGATTGCACATTAGCTACGTTATAGGTGTCCTGACTGGGCACTGCTTAATAGGAAGGCATGCTATTCGACTCGGAGCCCCTGCAAATGATTTTTGTAGAAGTTGCATGGACGAAGAAGAAGAAGAGACAATCTCTCATCTTCTGTGCACATGCCCTGCCTTATCACAAAGACGTAGAATCCACCTTGGAGATTACTACTTTAACGATACCAGTGATCTAAAGAATTCAGACATTACTTGTCTCCTACGCTTCATTCGAAGCTCCAATTGGTTCAACGAGTTAAGCTGATTAACTGATCCATGTGGTATCACAACGGACCATACTTTGGTCTAATTGTGTTGGACATCCCAACCAACAGCCACTTTAACCTAACCTTACCTTCATGACAATGACCCAAAACATTCCTCGTTGATAGTGAAGGAATGGTTGTTATATAACGTGAAAAAAGTACTCCCTCATCCACCTCAAAGTCCGGATTTAAATCCAATTGAACATCTTTGGGCTCATGTTGAAAAAAAGTTGAGGGAAAGGAAAGTAAAAAATAAAGAACAGTTAAAAGATGCAATACAGAAGATATGGATTGAAATTACGCCAAAATGTTACAAAAAAATTGGCCCTTTCGATGCCAAAGAGGGTGCAAATGGTCTTAGACAGAGAGAAAAAACTAAATGAGAGAACCAAATTTCCTCGTCTCCGTCTCTTCGAAACCTCTTACTCTCATTTTTTATAGCGTGTTGAATTCGTATCGGTGTATGCATGTTTTCACCTCGGAAAAGAGTACACAAAAAAACATCAGTTCCGGGAAATGCGACATTTCTCATTTTTGTTTATTGATAGCCAAGAAGGCTATGTTTTTTAAAGTCTCATTATAATATTTTTGTAATTCTCATGAATTTCTTTCTTTAATTTTACTAACATCTTGTCGTTTTTATATCTACAAAAATACTCCTATAATTCAAATTAATTCCAGGAAAACATTTTTGTTTGTCAACAAATACCGGAAGAAGTTATACCGGTAGTTCGTGGTGAATTTGTTTTTCTCTTCTCTTTCTCTGAGTTACAGATAGATGGCATTAACAACCTTCTCTGAGTTACAGATAGATGGCATTAACAACCAAAACAAGAAAGGATGTGTGCAGAAAGAGTATAACAAGGTTAAGGTTTTTTAGACTAGACTTTATTTGTAATTATATTTGAACGAGTACATGTTTTTTATAAATGAACATATGTTATGTTTATTTCAATAGTAATGCCTTAACTACTAACTTAACTACTGTATTATCTAAAATATACTGCATTGAATTATTTTACATTGAATTATAAAAGACGGAAATAATAAAGTTCTACAGTTTACTAGGAATATTTATATAAAATATCCACATCTTCTGCAATTGCGGTATCAATCGATATTTTCTGGAACTTAGTAACATTTATTTGTCATGAATTACTCTTTCAGCTTTTTTATACACCAAAAAAATCAATTATGAAATTTGGCTGCGATAATAACTACTTGAACACAGCATTTTCATTGTTTATAGTTATTCAGGTTTAGCCCTTAACTTTGATTTGCATTTATTTATGAATAGCCTAAAACGTTTAGCAAACATCTATGAATAAGCCACAATGCACTTTCAAAAAAACTGTAGTTAGAACTTTCCCTCACAGATTTTTCCTTGTCGCTATATAACTGAAAGATAAGATATAAATATTTAGAACTGGAAAATTTATAAAAATGATGCATAAGACTTAAATTTTGGTTGAAGAACAAATTTGTATATTCTTTTCACAAAACCACTGACCCAGCTTATGTAGTTAAGCCTTTAAAAGCAACACACTAGCTTAGTGGAAGGCAGTAAGAATAGCTTATCACCTATTCACAAATCTTATGCAATGAAAATTGGCAGAAGTAACAAGTTGACGGTCTTTTTATTTAGTCTCTACTTAAATCACTTATTTTCAGCATTTTGGAAATGTCGTGAGTAATGTAAAGAAAATTAACAACGAGTATAAACAAATAAAATAGGAATGGAAAAAAGAGATGAGTATATAAAAATGTTTTCAATGATCCATGTTTACATTCTGTAACTCTCGTTTTCAATGTTCCTGCAACTCTCACATCGACAAAATTAAGTCGATAAACTCTGAAAATTGAAACAAATCTGAGTTTTTTTGCATCTTTCAACGGTCTGAGCGAAAATTAAACGCATAAACGCAGCTAATAATACAAATAATAGTTGTAGTGCTTTCAGAGTTTTATGTTTCTAGCTCATTGGACTGTTGCACCACCTAATTTATTTTACTTACTTAATGATTAAAACTGGCTTCAAATAACTAACTAATATTTATCTAAATGCGTAATTTAGAATTGTTTCTAAATCTTCATTGTTCTGGCACCTAACAAGAGTAATTAATTTCACTTTATATTCGAATGATATTACTCTCAAACGAACACAATGAGAGTACCAAAAAGTTGTTCATACATAATTTTTAATTTTCTTTGAACACCTCTGAACAGCTGACTACATCCGCCATTTTTCAAAGGTGCTCGCCATTTTTCAAAGGTGGTCGCCATTTTTAAAAGGTGGTGAGCAGTGAGATAAGAGAGAAAAGTTTTTTCTCTCTTGTGGTGAGTATGTACATAAACTTGCATAAGTATTTGTTCCCCACATTTTTTTTATATGGAGTTAATACATATGCAAGTTGGTGGCCAAATCACAGCTTGTAGGCAAAAAGAGAGCAACCGTCGAAGTTGGTTCTCTCTATTAGTTCTTTCTCGATGGTCTTAGATGCAAAAGGACATTATACAAAATATTAAACCATTTGGGTTTTCGAAATGTTGCTGTTTTTTAATTGAATTTTTCAAATGTACAAGTTTTTTTTTTATAAAATAGACTTTCTTTGTTTAATTTTTTTTTGTATTAAAATAATTTATTAAAACAAAATTATTTGACTTAATCTGGAGGTTAAATCCCTATTTTTGGTAAGTATTTTGTTTTTTATTGCAATTAACTGGGTGCCTATTGTTTTTTTGTTTTTGGTTTCGATAATTATTGTTTAGTTTTTGTTATAATTATTTACATTCATTTCTAAAACGTTTCTTTTTTTTGTAGGTACATACTTTGTTTCGAATTCATTTAGTTTCAATATTATTTCGAATTTCTTCTTTTGTTTTTTACTTGTTTTGCTTTTCCGTTACGGCTTTTATGTATTACTTAGCCCTGGGTTATTTCGTCAACGGTTGTTTCGCATTTTGTCTCTATGTAAATGTATTTTTTTGGAATTCGATTTTTTTGTTATCAGTTAGTTAGTTTATAATTGATTGATTGGCAGTCGTTGCGTGCGGTTCGCTTAAGAAGAATATTACCAATTAAATCTTAAATTATGGAATCTTATTCCATTTGCAGTACATTTAAATCAAAGAGAGGAGGTGAAAAGCTTAATTTTGAGGGATTTTCCTATGATTTATTTAAAGAAAAAAATGAAAAATATAATTAGTACTTTGAACTTAAGAAGATTAAAAGTTATGTTTGTAAAGTGCGTATTGTAACATTTAAAAAAGAAGAAAAACATGTCATAGAATCCATTTTCGGATTCTATAGAATCTATAGGTTCGTTTTTGAGAAAATTCGAATTTACGATTTTTGGCCTATTGTTTTTATGGGGAATACTGTTATTTTTAGTCTTAAAAAAAAAACGCCTAACGCGAATCAGCTCTCAGAACCTTAATTTCCAAGTTTTAATGACCCAATGGTTTGGGCTGTAGAGGCGTGAACAGACGGGTGGAATCGGGGGACCCTTTTTTTAGGAATGCAATACGAATACGAAATTACGAAACCATAAATAATTACAATTAATTTTAACTTAAAGTTTATTTGTTGCCATAAATAAAGTTATAGTATATTTTGTAAAAGAGTAACAAATAAGTATATATTAGTTTTACTATCCACATGAAATATAAGAATTCAGCTTCTTCCTTGCGTTACGTTCAGCCTTCAAAATTGTCTGTTTGATATCATCGGTTCGGAGATGTATACACAATACACATAATAAAGTGATTTTTTAAAAGCTATAGGAAAGTTTTTCAAAAAAAAAACATAACATTCAGAAAAATGCATGAAATCTTTATTTGAATCGATAGTACGGTCCATATAATTTAATGTTTGAAGATTATTTCATGCAAATGTTGACCTTGACTGCGCCTCAAATGCTCCATCTGCTTGGTCCAATTTTGGCATACTCTTTCCAACATTTCGGCCGGAAGGTATCTCACGAATAAATGCTTCAATGTTGTCTTCCAATGCGTTAATTGAAGCGGGCTTGTCTGTATAGACATGAGCTTTAAAATAGCCTCACAAAAAATAGTCTAAAGGCGTTAATCGCACGATCTAGGCGGCCAATTGACCGGTCCCGAACGTGAAATAAAATGTTCACCGAACTCGCCTCTCAATAAGTCCATTGTTGCGCGTGCTGTGTGGCATGTGGCATCGTCTTGTTGATACCACATGTCACACAAAGTTGGATTTCATCTCACGGTAGCGCTCACCATTCACAGTTACGTTACGATTCGCATCATCTTTGAAGAAGTGCGGTCCAATGATGCCACCAGCCCATAAACCGCACCAATCTGTGACTTTTTCTGAATGCATTGTTGCTCTCGCAATGCTTCTGGCTGATATTCACTGCAAAATCGACAACTCTGCTTATTTACGTACCCATTGAGACAAAAATGAGCTTCGTCGCTGAACACAATTTTTCGGTAAAAAAGTGGATCTTCGGCCTTTCCAAGAGCCCATTCACCAAAAATTTTACGTTACAGTAGGTCGTTCGGCTTCAATTCTTGCACCAGCTGTATTTTGAAAGGCCTAAATCCTTCCACAAAATTGTCCACGTTGTTGAGTAACAGAGCACAGAGGCCCAATTGGTGAGAACGGCGACGAATCGATAATTGATGGTCATCATTAACACTGGCCGATACAGCTGGGATATTTTCTGCAGTTCACACTACGTTAGCGTGTTGGTGGTTTAATGCCCAACAATGTTAAATTGGTGCGAAATATAATCACAATAGCCCGAATAGCCGCTTAAGTGGGTCGATTAAACTGACCATAAAATGGAAGAAGCACGCGATGAACTTTCTTAACAGAGCACGCATTTTGATAATAAAATTCAATAATTTGCAAGCATTGTTCGCTTGTAAGACGATTCATGGTTAAATTATAGTCCAAACTGAAGATGTTTGACAGTGAAAACACGAAACATGCGTCAGCTGTTTAAACCAGTGTTGCCAAAAAGATAATAGCTAAAAAATCAACTTTACATATTTACCCCGTATACAAGAACAATTGAATGTGGTGAATGAATCGAGTTTGCAGTTGAGCCACATTGTTATTTGTCATTTCGATTCTATTTAAATTCAATCTTTCGATTCAGTGCCGCCATATATACCTGGATCGAAATCTCGATTGGATTCATTAATCTACTCTTGAAAACGAGGTAATTATCGTAAGCATCAGCCAGAATTTGAATTGAAAATAAAATTAGAATGCATTTGCCAGTCCGGTATTACACGGTGCATGCATATAATGTGGAGTTTGTTATAAATTGTCATTCGGGGATGCATTCGTTATTACCAAAAATATTCAATTACCAAGATGGGAATCCTAGAGTGACATTTTGGTTTGCCTACAAGTTGCAGAAGACTTAATGTGAGAAAGTGTGCGTAAAATGATAGAAAAACCAAACTCATTTACTGCCCCAGCAGAATAGAGTCGCTGTAGCGGCGGCTTGTCGCGCTGTCAAAGTTGAAACATACGAAAATAGTACACAGCGCCACAATGGGAAGCTGTTGCTGCAGCGATCGATGTCGCCATTGTTGAATAATTTTCTACTTTCCGCTATTAGTCGCGCTACATTTTGACATATCTGTGGGTCTGTTCAGAGCACTATATGAAAAGTTGTTTCAAAGAAACGTTTCGTAGGTCTTTCTTGGTAAAAAGGACGTACCCACCACCTTCGTTTTCTCTTCTTTAAAAGCTTCATTCCGCAGTAGCACATTTGCATTATCATTGCAATAAATGCAATTTCATCGCGTTGGTCCATTTTTTAATTTAAAAATTGAAAATTAAGTTGCCCAAAAATATGAATAGTCTTACAAAACTAAACACAAATGTATAAATGTCAAAAAAAAAAATGACAGCTGACGTTCTTCCTGCGCTACACCATTGTGGGCGACCTTTGCTACATAGTGAGCTATTTTAGTGACAGCTTGTGCTACAGCGATTTTTACCGCGACTAGCGAATTCCCATTGTGTTCAAGGGGTTAGTCCGCAGAACCAAAAACACTCTATTAAAGACATAAATCCTCGGTAGCCATATTGGATTGCCAACAAGCTAAACCGGAAATCAGACTCATAAACTCATTTAAGTATGCGTTTCATTTCTCCTCTAATTTTATGAAATTTCCCCTAAAAACTCAGTAATTGATTCTTTGTATGCGTGAAAACACGTCAATTTTTCTCCTCCACATTACAAATACAATAATGTAAGCAAATGGGTTTTGGAGGGTGATACGTACGAAGGATTTATATCTTTATATAGAGTGTTTTTGCTCAGAACAATCAAAAGTTTCATGGGCACGTTCGAAGACAAAAAAATCCTATCTAACAGAATTTCAAGTGTTAACATGGTCTTAAATTGGAAAATTTATAATATCAATCAATAGAAAAATTGTAAGTGCATATTAAATTGAAAAAAGTTTAACCTTTGTATATATATGTATTTGAATAATACTTTAATAGAACACAAAATTGTGTTACGGAAGCCGAGCCATGGGGGCGCTGCCTGTACGAAAATTAAGTGCGGAATCTAAGAGCAGAGAGAAAAAACTAATCGAGAGTTAAATTTCCTCGTCTCCGTCTCTTCGAAACCTCTTACTCTCATTTTTTATAGCGTGTTGAATTCGTATCGGTGTATACATGTTTTCACCTCGGAGAAGAGTACACAAAAAAACATCAGTTCCGGGAAATGCGACATTTCTCATTTTTGTTTATTGATAGCCAAGAAGGCTATGTTTTTTAAAGTCTCATTATAATATTTGTAATCCTCGTGAATTTCTTTCTTTAATTTTACTAACATCTTGTGGTTTTTATATCTACAAAAATACTAAATATAATTCAAATTAATTCTAGCAAAAAATGTTTGTTTGTCAATAAATGACGGGAGAAGTTATAAGGGTAGTTCGTGCTGAATTTGTTTTTATCTTCTTTTTCTCTAAGTTACAAATAGATGGCATTACAACCAAAACAAGAAAGTATGTGTGCAGAAAGAGTGTAACAAGGTTAAGGTTTTTTAGACTAGACTTTATTTGTATATATGAACGAGTACATGTTTTTTATAAATGTATGTTATGTTTATTTCAATAGTAATACCTTAACTAATAACTTAACTACTGTATTATCTAAAATATACTGCATTGAATTATTTAACATTGAATTATAAAAGGCGGAAATAATAAAGTTCTACAGTTTAACGGGAATATATATAAAAAATATCCATATCTTCTGCAATTGCGGTATCAATCGATATTTTCTGGAACTTAGTGTTAACGTAACATTTATTTGTCATGAATTACTCTTTCAGCTTTTTTATACACCAAAAAAATCAATTTTGAAATTTGGCTGCGATAATAATTACTTGAACACAGCATTTTCTATGTTTATAGTTATTCAGGTTTAGCCCTTAACTTTGATTTGCATTTATTTATGAATAGCCTAAAAAGTTTAGCAAACATCTATGAATAAGCCACAATGCACTTTCACAAAAACTGTAGTTAGAACTTTCCCTCACAGATTTTTCCTTGTCTCTATATAACTGAAAGATAAGATATAAATAGTTAGAACTGGAAAACTTATAAAAATGATACATGACTTAAATTTGTATCGGGTGATTTTTTTGAGGTTAGGATTTTCATACATTAGTATTTGACAGATCACGTGGGATTTCAGACATGGTGTCAAAGAGAAAGATGCTCAGTATGCTTTGACATTTCATCATGAATAGACTTACTAACGAGCAACGTTTGCAAATCATTGAATTTTATTACCAAAATCAGTGTTCGGTTCGAAATGTGTTTCGCGCTTTACGCAAATTTTATGCATTTTTTAAAAAAAAAAATTCTCAAGCTCTTAAAAAATCACCCATTATATTAAACAATGTCCTCTTTTCAATGGAGGACAATAAATACATAATGGGTGATTTTTTAAGAGCTTGAGAACTTTTTTAAAAAAAAAACGCATAAAATTTGCGTAAAGCGCGAAACACATTTCGAACCGAACACTGATTTTGGTAATAAAATTCAATGATTTGCAAGCGTTGCTCGTTAGTAAGTCTATTCATGATGAAATGTCAAAGCATACTGAGCATCTTTCTCTTTGACACCATGTCTGAAATCCCGCGTGATCTGTCAAATACTAATACATGAAAATCCTAACCTCAAAAAAATCACCCGATATATTCTTTTCACAAAACCACTGACCTAGCGAGAATACAAATATTTTTACTTTTGTGCAAAAGTACTTTTCGGCTTATTTAGTTAAGCCTTTAAAAGCAACACACTAGCTTAGTGGAAAGCAGTAAGAATAGCTTATCACTTATTCACAAATCTTATGCAATGAAAATTGGCAACAGAAGTAACAAGTTGACGGTCTTTTTATTTAGTCTCTACTTAAATCACTTATTTTCAGCATTTTTGAAATGTCGTGAGTAATGTAAAGAAAATAAACAACGAGTACACACAAATAAAATAGGAATTGAAAAAAGAGATGAGTATATAAAAATGTTTTCAATGTTCCTGCGTTGTTTTATGTCGTCTTATTCTGTAACTCTCGTTTTCAATGTTCCTGCAACTCTCGCATCGATAAACTCTGAAAATTGAAACAAATCTGAGTTTTTTTTTGCATTTTTCAACGGTCTGAGCGAAAATTAAACGCATAAACGCAGCTTATAATAAAAAAAATAATAGTAGTAGTGCTTTCAGAGGGCCGATTCCAGAAAGCGCGGCGGATCGCTTTTAATGGCGGATTTGTGTTTTTATATTCTCAAAAACGATTCGCTTTCCATTTAGAAAGCGAAAGTTCTTGCCAACAAAATGTCATTCTTCTAGTGGGTTTTGAAAGCGACAGGCGTGATAGTGGCGGATTGCAACAAAATGTAAACAAAAATAAGTTTTATTTGTGTTTTTTTTTTTTTAATATATTAAATTAAAGATATCAATATAAGTATTTATTTATTTATAAAATAATAATAAAAACAAAACATTTAATACTATTTAAAAAGAATCTTTTATACTATCTCGTATTTGCTTTGCAATGTTTTTGAAGTTGCCAGTATTTTGAGGAGCTGCAATTACGACATCATCATCACTATCTTCAGAAGCTAAAAGCTGATGGTTAAAGTCTACTTTGCACTTAATACATACATTGTGTAACATTGCACACACATTTGTAATCAATGCTGCCTTTTCCGGCCGGTAATGAAGTTCCCTTGAACGCAGCAGGCATCTACATAAACCTTCCTTTCAGAACTCCAAAACATCTTTCTATTATGCCTCTACATTTTGAAAGAACCGTGTTGAATTTAGCTGCACGACTGTTGGGTAGAGGTGATTTGTAGGGAATCATCAACCATGGTTCAAGGATATAACCGGCATCACCTTTAATTCAATGTTGCATCCAGTTTAAGTGTTGGGGTAGGTACTTACTTGTACGAACCTTCCGATAAAAATCGCAATGTAGCGGCAAGCTTGAGTATTGAAGGCAAAGAGGTAGTGTTTTCTCGTTTGAAATCATCTTTGATTTCTTCAAAAACGTACACAAATGCTTCTCGCGATAGTCGAAACAATTTTATAAACCTTATTGAACAAAAATCATTAAAAAAAATTCAATTTGGAAAAATATAATTAAATACACACTCTTTGGGGGGAACATCAAGAGGCGAAGACCCACTTCTAAATAGTTTTCTTTGAATATTTAAATAATAAGCTTCTTTTCTTGCTTCTTCTCTTTCTGCATTTAAAAAAACACTTTGGAGTCCATTGAAAACTAGTTTTGTTTACTTGAAACCAACAATAATATTAAAATATAACTACAAACATTAAGATACTTTTTTCAGAGAAAAACAATTAGTTTTAGTGGAAGGAAATGTCATATATTTGGAAACAGCTGACAAATAAATGGAAAATTGGAAAATATCATGGAAATGGATTGGAAATATTTGACATTTAAGCTGGAAAAATGGAAGGATCGCTTTCTTCCATGTTCGCTTTTGAAATTAAGTCAAAGCGAAGACGGTCGAAATTGAATTTTCGCTTTCAATGCGATCCGCCGCGCTTTCTGGAATCGGCCCTCAGAGTTGTATGTTTCTAGGTCCTAATTCTCATTGGACTGTTGCACCACCAAATTTATTTTACTTACTTAATGATTAAAACTGGCTTAAAATAATTAACTAATAATTCTCTAAATGCGTAATTTAGAATTTGTTCTAAATCTTCATTGTTCTGGCACCTAACAAGAGTAATTAATTTCACTTCATATTCGAATGATATTACTCTCAAACGAACACAATGAGAGTACCAAAAAGTTGTTGATACACAATTTTGAATTTTCTTTGAACACCTCTGAACAGCTGACTACATCCGCCATTTTTCAAAGGTGGTCGCCATTTTTCAAAGGAGGTGAGCAGAGAGAAAAGAGAGAAAAGTTTGTTCTCTCTGGTGGTGAGTATGTCACCAACTTGCATAAGTTTGTTCCCCACTTTTTTTTTATATGGAGTTAATACATATGCAAGTTGGTGAAATCACAGCTTGTAGGCAAAAAGAGAGCAACCGTCGAAGTTGGTTCTGTTGCGAGGCAAGAGGAGGTTAGGAGGTGGGTGAAGTGGAAGGGTAGGATAAGGATGAGGTAAGGAGAAGTCATAGGAAGAGTTTGGAAAGGGTAGGTTGGAATGTCAAGCTCCGGGAACCGCGGCCTGCTTGCGTTGCACGGCGTCAGCTCGTCGGACGTTTTCAATGTTCCTGCGTTGTTTTATGTCTTCTTGTTCTGTAACTCTCGTTTTCAATGTTCCTGCAACTCTCGCATCGATAAACTCTGAAAATTGAAACAAATCTGAGTTTTTTTTTTGCATTTTTCAACGGTCTGAGCGAAAATTAAACGCATAAACGCAGCTTATAATAAAAAAAATAATAGTAGTAGTGCTTTCAGAGGGCCGATTCCAGAAAGCGCGGCGGATCGCTTTTAATGGCGGATTTGTGTTTTTATATTCTCAAAAACGATTCGCTTTCCATTTAGAAAGCGAAAGTTCTTTCCAACAAAATGTCATTCTTCTAGTGGGTTTTGAAAGCGACAGGCGTGATAGTGGCGGATTGCAACAAAATGTAAACAAAAATAAGTTTTATTTGTGTTTTTTTTTAAATATATTAAATTAAAGATATCAATATAAGTATTTATTTATTTATAAAATAATAATAAAAACAAAACATTTAATACTATTTAAAAAGAATCTTTTATACTATCTCGTATTTGCTTTGCAATGTTTTTGAAGTTGCCAGTATTTTGAGGAGCTGCAATTACGACATCATCATCACTATCTTCAGAAGCTAAAAGCTGATGGTTAAAGTCTACTTTGCACTTAATACATACATTGTATAACATTGCACACACATTTGTAATCAATGCTGCCTTTTCCGGCCGGTAATGAAGTTCCCTTGAACGCAGCAGGCATCTACATAAACCTTCCTTTCAGAACTCCAAAAAATCTTTCTATTATGCCTCTACATTTTGAAAGAACCGTGTTGAATTTAGCTGCACGACTGTTGGGTAGAGGTGATTTGTAGGGAATCATCAACCATGGTTCAAGGATATAACCGGCATCACCTTTAATTCAATGTTGCATCCAGTTTAAGTGTTGGGGTAGGTACTTACTTGTACGAACCTTCCGATAAAAATCGCAATGTAGCGGCAAGCTTGAGTATTGAAGGCAAAGAGGTAGTGTTTTCTCGTTTGAAATCATCTTTGATTTCTTCAAAAACGTACACAAATGCTTCTCGCGATAGTCGAAACAATTTTATAAACCTTATTGAACAAAAATCATTAAAAAAAATTCAATTTGGAAAAATATAATTAAATACACACTCTTTGGGGGGAACATCAAGAGGCGAAGACCCACTTCTAAATAGTTTTCTTTGAATATTTAAATAATAAGCTTCTTTTCTTGCTTCTTCTCTTTCTGCATTTAAAAAAAAACACTTTGGAGTCCATTGAAAACTAGTTTTGTTTACTTGAAACCAACAATAATATTAAAATATAACTACAAACATTAAGATACTTTTTTCAGAGAAAAACAATTAGTTTTAGTGGAAGGAAATGTCATATATTTGGAAACAGCTGACAAATAAATGGAAAATTGGAAAATATCATGGAAATGGATTGGAAATATTTGACATTTGAGCTGGAAAAATGGAAGGATCGCTTTCTTCCATGTTCGCTTTTGAAATTAAGTCAAAGCGAAGACGGTCGAAATTGAATTTTCGCTTTCAATGCGATCCGCCGCGCTTTCTGGAATCGGCCCTCAGAGTTGTATGTTTCTAGGTCCTAATTCTCATTGGACTGTTGCACCACCAAATTTATTTTACTTACTTAATGATTAAAACTGGCTTAAAATAATTAACTAATAATTCTCTAAATGCGTAATTTAGAATTTGTTCTAAATCTTCATTGTTCTGGCACCTAACAAGAGTAATTAATTTCACTTCATATTCGAATGATATTACTCTCAAACGAACACAATGAGAGTACCAAAAAGTTGTTGATACACAATTTTGAATTTTCTTTGAACACCTCTGAACAGCTGACTACATCCGCCATTTTTCAAAGGTGGTCGCCATTTTTCAAAGGAGGTGAGCAGAGAGAAAAGAGAGAAAAGTTTGTTCTCTCTGGTGGTGAGTATGTCACCAACTTGCATAAGTTTGTTCCCCACTTTTTTTTTATATGGAGTTAATACATATGCAAGTTGGTGAAATCACAGCTTGTAGGCAAAAAGAGAGCAACCGTCGAAGTTGGTTCTGTTGCGAGGCAAGAGGAGGTTAGGAGGTGGGTGAAGTGGAAGGGTAGGATAAGGATGAGGTAAGGAGAAGTCATAGGAAGAGTTTGGAAAGGGTAGGTTGGAATGTCAAGCTCCGGGGGACGCGGCCTGCTTGCGTTGCATGGCGTCAGCTCGTCGGACGGGGGGGGGATCTTGCCCCCGAAACTCAACCTCTCCTGCAGACAAAAACAGATCAGGCCAAGGAAGGAGGAAAGGGAAGGAAACATAAACGGACAGACTATGGCACATCGGGGCACTGCGGATGTTGTTGCAGTGAGGCCATTACCCACCCTACCTTTAGGTGTCCGCGGCCAGTGTTGGACACCCCCAAATTGGTTGGTCGAAGATCGGGTTCAGGTCATCTTAGGTCCACGTCCACTCCGCTACCCTTGGCACCCCTGAAAAACAAGCTTAGAAAACCATTGCTTCGCTTAAGCGAAACAACAAAAAAAAAACTTTTTCTTCCTTTCAAAGGCGTTATGGGAAGTTTTATTTTCACATAATTAACGGAAAAGGTAATAAATAGTAAGAAGTAACTCGTACTTAATTAAACAACAACAAATTAACAGCAAAAAAAAAGAAGCAATAAATGGAAACAAACAAGCCACAAAAAAAACAAAGGTAACCGAAAGAAACAATTTGTGGTGAGTGTTTAATACCCGAGCTGAAACACCCTTTATTATAACTTTCTTTTTTTTCTTTTTTTTTTTCTTTTTCAGGTGAAAACGGAAAACGGACGGGGGTTCTTAGTTCCCTACCTCAAAAGAGCTCTGTTTAGGTATTACAACTAGAACAACAACAAAACATTTAAGCTTCCCGACACTACCTTTAAACAGTTTCCTGTACCTTACAATGTATAATTGAAAATTTAATATAGTTTAACTAACAAAAAAAAATATAATATATATAAGAACACTAGTAATGAATCAACAACAAAAAAAAACTTCCACGCCGGGACTATGTATGTCCATATAAAGATATATATAACCACAAAAAACTTAACTTATTAGACAATCACAAACATAAAATATTTTAAATTTTGTTTTGCTATAATATGTATATTAGAAGATGTATATATGTATATAGGTAGAACACAAATTTTATGTAGACGTATGTATAAATATAATTATCAATAAGAAAAATTTCCGTCCACGGACGTCCAGGGAACGGCAGCACCCTGTACCCGTGCTTCGGTAAGCGCCCTGCGCAGGCGGATATTTGTTTTAATTTTTGGTTTACTATGCCTGTGGTCATGTAAGTATATACATATCTATGTCTCCTCTCTCTTTCAAGTTTTTAGGCAACCGTATCTTAACCACTTTTAAATCTTTAGTATCTAATTATATTTATAAAAATTAGCTTTCCTTCGTATACTAGGTTTCGATTTCTTCTCAAGGATTTTTTTTGGCCTTCTTTTTTTTTATTATATTTTTTTTTTTCAAGCGGCGGCCCGGCACATATCCTGGTACTCTTTTGGGCCGCCGAGTATGAACCTATATAATTCCAAACCTCACTAATAATTTTCTCATAAAATAATTTGCTAACAAAAACTCACCACCTTTTTGGTCGGGCTTTCTCCTTTTTCACTCTTTCTATTGTCGCGAGTTATGATCTCGCTGCCTTCTCGACTATTTGTTTCGGCACTTCTTTCCTATACAATATTTTTTTTCATTCAATTTGTATTCTAAAAGAAAATTAATTAATTTTTGTTTAAAAAAAAAACACACATAATTCTTTAATTAACACAACACGCACCGTAGGATATGCTTTGAAATTTTTGAATATCGCACGATTTAAAATTAACGTGCTTATTGTCCGAACGATTGGGTGGATATTTACCGAATGAGAGTGGGGCAAATTTACCCTCCCACCCACACTGGCAAAAATATACTTGGATGATGTATCTCTAACAGGAACATCATCCGATCTCCATATCCACATAGTGTGTTCCTCCACCCACACCCACATTATCAAACCCAAATAGTGGGAGGCCATACAGGTGTTAGTGCGCTCTCAACTAAATGGGGTTATTATTGTCCCCAAGGTGCGTTCCAAGGTCGAAATTGGGAGACATATAAAACAGAACCACCTTAGACCAGAACACTACAAAGATCACGACACATAATTTACAAAATAACAACAAAACATATAACCAGTAACCCATAACAAATAATAACATACATAATCGATCATTGGCGATCACGAACATAAAGCACATCAAGTATAACAAGAATTTAAAAGCATGCAAATCAAAAACACGGGAATACGAATAAGACCACAAAACCCAGATCGCCAACGGAACGCACTTGTTGACTTCCCTTTATATTTTGTTTTCTCCTCGTCGATGGTTGAGATCTGTCAGCCACCGACCAACAACACCATTTCATTTCAGGCAAAACAAGGCGGCGCATTCAACTGGTAGATTGGGTATGTTTTTATTTTGACTGGTTTTTAATTTTATTTGTTTTTATTTCGTTCCAGGTTTTAAGATTACGAAATCTGGACTACGGGCGACCAGACATCCGCAACAAAATTTGTTACTTATTGAAATATATATATGCTGCAGGTGAAGACGATAACGGGATCGTTTAGGGACGCTGAGGTAAGTCTAGAAACGATTTTGTATTGCATTCTTAATTATTTCATTTGTTTTATTTTTCAGATTGAATTTCTGGTACTTAACAGTGGGGAAAAACCCACGATAGAAGCCGGGCAAAAATAATCCTGCTACGTTTCAGTGAAGGTAAGTGTTTCGCATATAAAGTTAAGTAAGCCCCCAGCTAATTTTTTTTTCTTTATAGTTTCAGTCAGCGGTGCCTCTGAAGGTCAATGACCCCTGCCGAGAAACATTATAACTGGCGGAGTAATAGACCTACCTCAACATGGAACATTACATTGGATATATATTCGGTGAAAGTTTACGGCATAGAGGAAATATATTATCTAGAGTCCCGACTTAATGGGTTTGCTCTCTTTCGGCCTACAAACTAAATTGAGAGAATTTTGCCCATTAGCATAAGCATGTGTTAGTTGTCCCGTGCATTTCTTATGGGAAAATCCAGATTCTATGTAGTTGTTATGGGCTTTTGGTGAAGTTTGCACAATTAGGGGGAAAACAATGTGAGGTGAACTCAGCCGTTCAAAAAAGAGATCGTTGAATTCAAAAATTAAAAAATTAATGCAATATTTTAAGAAAAATGAATTTTGCAACTTCTTTTTAGTGAAAACTGTACTAAAAATAATATTTGACTGCTTTTGGCAAACAAATTCTTTGATTTTTATGAAAAGTTTCGCTTAAAACAGAAAAATCGTGCAGAAAGTATAAACGCACCCTAGAACTGCAATGCGAGCGTAGCCCAATTTGAGTTGTTCCCAGTTTTGACAGATCAACAGCGAGGTGAGTATTTTGACAACAAAAATGAAATCAAAACAAATACTGAATATTTTTTCTTTCAAAAATATAATTTATTCAGATTTTTATTTTGAGAAGCACCAAAGGTTGCTTCTAACCAGAAGATTTAAGTAACTCGAAATCTAGATCGGTCAAATCGAATGCATCTATTAAATCAGCCACACCAATGAAATCCGGATCGAAAAAGTTGGAATCGGTAAGTCCCAGTCGGGTTGGGCATACGATACGAGCAGTATCGTGGTCGTCGCGCGTAAGTTCACGTTCATCAAGAGCATCATCCAATTCGAACAAGTTTCATCATCGTCTTCGTCGTCATCATCAAGCGATAAAATTGACAAAGCTTGAAGCGCCAAAGAGAACACCAAGTCGCCCAGCAAATCTGTTTTATCTAGCAGCGAAAAGAGTGGTGCACAGAGGCCGGGAGCGGTATCTTGCAATCAATCCATTCCACCTGCCAGACGTAAATGACGAAGTTCAAGGAAACTAAATTAGAAAGTTCAAGGAACGTAACTCACGACGTTAAAGGCACTCTAGTGTGTCCAGTGATGGGTGTAGCCTAGATGATAACCGCGAATACGGTGCTATTAACATGAGCCACGAAGACCTGAGTGATATTAGCTTCATCTATTGAAGATGAAGCTACGAACGGTTCTCTATTAAATACAAATTAACCCGAACGGCAACTAGAGAAAGAGGAAGAGGAACGTAAGGAGTAAAAAACTGAAGAAACTACATAGTAGTCACGAAGAAGAAGATGATGATGACAAAGACGACGAGGATGGAGATGAATTTGTTGAACAATCTTCCAAACCATCCAAAAACTCTGGAACTGATAACACCAAGAGAAAGCATAAGTTGTTCCGGTTGAGGTGAGAGATTGTATTTTTTAAATTTATCTCATGTATAACATTTATCATCTTTAGGATCTTCAAAGTCTAGTGGTTATGGTTCGGACACATCGTCATCCTCATCTCGTCACAGTCAAGAGGAAGCGCACAGCTGATAAAATAGCTAATAAAGTGAGCATATTTTAAGAGTTCTAACTAAAGACATATCTAAATAATGTTCTTTCAGTGGAAACTGTTACAAGGCGATAAACAATTTTGATTCAAATCAAAAAACAAGCTACGGTTAGAGCATCAGCATTAACATCACCTACGATTTGAAACTCATCAGATAAACCAGGAGGCAAAGACATAAAGAAGAAGAGAATCGAAGAGTTACTTAAGCAGCTAAAAGCAGTCGAAGACGTCACTGCCAAAACAAGATCCAAATTTACCGGAAAGTCTTAAGTAGGTAGCACACTACAATTATTACAACTCATACTTAAACATCACAAACAATATATTAATTTTCCAAAAATATTTCGTTTTATAATCAACAATAGTGACACAGTGTTACCGGGAAAACGCCAAGCGGTTCAGCTGTGGATTTTTGCTATGTTCGTCTAAATCGTATTGCTGCTGTTAATGCTTAATTGCAGCTTAACTTCGGGCTTAGAAGTAAGTAAGTTTACTATTACGTATTTCTAGTTGTTAATTTCTCATGTTTTCTTTTGTTGATAGTGTCGGAGTGCCTGATGTGGCTTCAATGAAGCATACATTTGGATACGGATAGGCGAAAGATTGAAGTGTATGCAAGTCCTTCCTCATGATGTGAACAATAGTTAATTTAATCTACAGCCAGTTTTTCAAGACAGTACCTGCCACCGAGGATTGGCCAATTGATCTGTTTCATTATGTTCTTTTTTGCAGAAATTCACAGTTGAATATCCTCCTTTTACTTTTTTGGCGAACTCTGTGATATAGTTGGTGAGGATGTGTTTATAAGTAATAAAATAAGAACTATCTTAATTTTTGCTTTTTCTAATTTAAATTGTAGGTCTCTGGAATTCAATTGAAATACCTTTCTTCATTCATGATTTATTGCTTACGATGCCGTCAACATCTTCAATTCAAACCCGAATCCAGAATTACTCTATCAATTTAGGCTCTTTAGATATTATTTTGTTTGTAATTCGAAAGCAATTATATACATACATAAAAGGCTTTTCGATGCTATCAATTTCATGAAATAGTTTTGTTTTTCAAGAAAAATTTCTGATGATTATCAAAATCTATAATATCTTCCTTCAATATTTTCTTCCTTTACAATTTCTTACTATTTCCTATAACGAATTTGTGGTCTTAAGATTATAACATCAAGTTCTTGTAATGTATTGAAAAAAATACAAAAATAAATAATAAAATATTAAATAAAATAAAATCGGAGTTGGGATTCGTAATCAGCATCAAAAATTAAACGAAGTATTTAAAACCACAAAAGAATTACAATCTAGTTTTTTTCAAAACTTCAGGTAAAGTCAAGAGTCTTTCAAAACTAATAAGAAATTACGAAAACTAAGTGAAATATCAAAATGATTTGAACTGGAGCTAAAAGCAAAGATATGTACTTTGCAAAATCATTTTGCAATTTAAAGTTAAGAGATACGTCATGCTTTACATACGAAAATGATTAGATTTTCATTATTCAAAAGACTTACCAATGATTTTTGATTCCCGTCATTTAGGAGAAGGAGGTGTTCTCCCAGCAGGTTGCTTCAATGTCGACATTCATTTCATCATCTACGTGGTTTGCGTCGGCCTAAGTGGCCGCAGTAGCCGCTGACTCGGTCAGCAGTGTCCCTGCTGTTCTTTAGTGAGATATTTGGCGTTACAAGCATCAATTTAGATCTAGAAGGTGAAGATTAATCAAGTTAATCACGATATGATTGTTTCGATTTGTACTTACACAACTGAACCTCATGTGCAGTTGCACTCTATGAAACCAGAAGATGTTGCTTTAGTTGCAGCTGATGAATGGGCAAAGAACGTTGGAAATCCTAAAGAACCATACAATTTAAAATATCCGTGTTAAGATTACTCATAAGTGAATGAATGAACTTACCTGATTTGCCTGCATACTCTGCCGTTGCTATTGCCGCTGTTAAGTCATTCCAAAACTGGGCGGTCGACTATTGAATGTCAAAGCTTTCCCTTGCACCATTCAATTGAATTTCACAAAGTCGATGACATAGCTGTAGCTGAGGATGTTCGCTAATTGGGAATTGAATTCGTGATTCTGGTGGTGTTGTCGCATTCCATGAATCTTACTATTGGCAGAGATGTTGACACTTTTATCGTCAACGCCTGCGCCCACCATAGCCGCTGAGACAGATCTCAACGATCATGATACAGCAGCAATTGAGTGTAGAAATATATACTTTCACTTCAACAGGCTTCGAATAACTATTTACAAATAAAGGTGAAAGTCTGCGGTTAAAAACATTGATATTAAGAGAAATATAATATAAAATTCACCTGGGGACTAGCGCCCTTGTTTTGAGCAAACCTTCCAAATTTCTTGAGAGAAATTGCTTTCTGTATCATGGTTTGTAATCGGCAGCACCCGAAATGAAAACACTAAGGAGATGCTAATAAAGTCGATTTTTATTCTTATGTACATACCTACATCTTCTTGAGTTGGTAGTAAAGTATATTATTGGAGCAATCCATAGCTGAAACAAAGCAACATAAATATTCTTTTGTTTACGAGATTCTTTTTTTTTAACGTACCTACCTACTTGAGCTCCGAGTAGAGTAAGTCTCATTGTTTTCTTCTGGTTCCTGGTCTATCGTTTTTTCAATTAAATGCACTTGTAGCTCTTAATAGGTTTTTGATCTGAAAAGAAATAATTTCTGTTAAATGTTTAGACAAAACAAAATAATTTACAAAAACTTACTTGTAGAATCTCAAATTAAATGTTTTGTTTTTGAAATCGAAATTGTGGAACTGTCATTTTTGACAAGAATTCAATCTGACATTTTGCCTTTTTTCCACCACTCACATGTATTCACCGATACGGAATTTGAGAGAGTTCACCTAAAATTTGAGGGTGATTCAGGTAGGACGGGTACCGGTCGGGACTCTAGATAATATATTTCCTCTATGGTTTACGGGGTGAGTGTTATTATTTATTAGTTACATACATATATTAGAACTATTAATTAGCAACAAACAGAAATAACAGAAAAACGAAGTTAATAAATAGTGCTATTTTAGTAAAATAAAACTAAAGCTAGTATCACAGTAAAGGCCTTAAAATTATATCACAGATTATAAATAAAATTAAATTAAGTAAATATCACAGGTTGTTTTTAAAGACAGGAGTCTTACCAAGAATAAATAATTGAGTTTAACTAGGTTATCACAGACTTTGGGAGTTAATACTCTACGTTAAAAGAAGAATAATTATCACAGATGGAAAAAAATAAAATATTAAAGCTATCAGTCATAAAGTTAAAGGAGTTTATAAATATATCACAGATGGATTGGTTATAGACAAAAGTCTTATACAGTAAAATTAATATAATTAATAAGTTAAGTATCACAGATTTAAAAAGGAAAGTTACTTATGCTAAATTAAAAGAAAATATCACAGCTAGTAAAAAGGTTAAACCTAAGTATCACAGATGTTAAAAATAAGTTAAAATATTAATAAATAAATAAGAACATTTAACATTAAGTAACATTTAGAACATAAAGCATGCAATAAATAAAATAAATAACATATATAACATATCCGTGTCTATATAAAACATTTTCAGGTACTTGTGTGTTTAATTTTCAAAAGGGTGTTTCGGTTTTTTTTTTTTTTTTTTTTTTTTGATGAAGCTTTCGCTAACCGTGTAAGTTCGGATGCTTGATTTTTGAATCAGTTGGCCACAAATTGATTATAAATAAATTAATAAATAACAAAAAGGATAACGCTACGAAAAACAAAGTATATTTACGCCGAAACAAAAAAAAAATTTGAATCAATTGGCTCATTGTTTTAAATCTTTCGCGTGATATATTCCCATTCTTTTTCCATTTAAATTTTCAAGTTCGTACATTTGGTTTCCGATTCGTTTTACGACGCGGCATTTAATGTATTTTGGTGAAAGTTTCGCCGATACGCATTTCGACGAATCACTCAAAACAAAATTTTTCCTATAAACCTCTTGTCCGGGTGAAAATTGAACGTTTTTAGGTCGGACATTATACGTTTTCGCGGACTTTTCGTTGGCTTTAAGTATGTTTTCTCGAATTTGATTACGTATGCACTGCAATCGACTTTGCCGGGGAAGAGTTAGTAACTCGTCCAGCGCATTCAACTTTTTTGCAAGTTCATAGCTGCTACCGTGCGTCATCATGTTCGTGCCGAATAAAGCATAATACGGTAACACACCAGTAGAGCTATGAGCCGCGCTTCTCAACGCACTGGCGATATCGCTAAGGTGCGTATCCCAGTATCGTTGATCGTCTTTTAGATACGATCGGATAGCAGCCAACAACGAGCGGTTCACTCTCTCCGACGCGTTCGATTGCGGTGCATAGTGGGCAGTTTTAAAATGCCTTATGCCATACTTGGTCATCAGAGATTCGAATTCTTTTGCCACGAATTGCTTTCCATTGTCAGAATGGATGATATTAGGTACTCCAAACATATTGAATACGACTTCTTTTAAAAATTTAATGACGTTTGAAGTACTTGCTTTTCGTAAAGCCTTTAACAACACAAATTTGGACAAATGATCTAAGACAACAAACACGTATACATTTCCTAATTTAGACCTCGGATAAGGTCCTAAAAAGTCGATGTATATTTTTTCAAACGGACGATTACTACAATAAGACGTGACAATAGGAGGACGAGATACTTGGTTAGACGCTTTACTTTGTTTACACACACTACAGTTAGAGACATATTCCGAACGTGCGCAGTCATATTAGGCCAATAAAAATAATTCCTAAGTCTATTAAGGGTTTTTGATATCCCACCGTGTGCGGACTTAGGAGGATCATGAGCTCTTTTTATGATCTCCTCGGTTAAACCCGATGGTACCCAAAGGAGCCAAGAATGTTCCCACATCTCTTCTTCGCCTAATTTTTTAAAAACTTTTTTATAAACGTATCCGTCTTCGTATTTTAAGTCGGGAAGCTCGTCTTTATGATTGTAAACCGTTTCGATGAGGTCTAAATATTCATCGGAAAGGAATTCCGCTGACTTCAAGTCAATCAACGGGGCAACGTCTTCAAGAGTCAGAGAATCTACGTGTACCCGAGAAAGAGTATCCGGTACTACGTTTTGACTTCCTTTACGGTGCTGTATGTCGAAGGCATAGGACTGTAACGAAAGACTCCACCTTGCGAGCTTGCCACTAAGGTCCTTCATGTTCATCAGCCATTTAAGGCTGGAATGGTCCGTTATGATCGTAAGGTCCATACCCTCGACATACGGCCTGAATTTCTTCACAGCCATCACCGCGGCCATACACTCCTTCTCGGTGACACTGTAGTTTCTCTGACTTTTATTAAATTTTTGAGAGAAAAACGCGATCGGGACCTCCTCTCCCTCCTCATCCAACTGAACCAGTACAGCCCCGATCCCCGCGTCAGAAGCGTCACATTGGATATAAAATCTTTTTGTGAACTCCGGGCGCGAAAGAACCGGTGCTGAGATCAACGCTTTCTTCAGATTCTCAAATGCCACCAGCGCTTCATCCGTCATGTAGAACTTCTCGCTTCTCTTTTTCAACAGGTCAGTCAAAGGTGCAGTCAGAGTTGAAAAATCTTTTATAAACTTCCGATACCAGCCTGCCATTCCAAGCAGCCGACGGTGAGATTGGCTTTACGTAAGCATTCGGCTACTTCGCTTAGCAGGCTGATATGGGTATCAAAATCGGGTGCCATGATAAGCAAGTCATCGAGGTACACAAAAACGCGCTCCCTAAGTCGTGCAGGAATCACCTTGTCCATCAACTGGCTCAACCGCTGAGCTGCATTGCACAGCCCAAACGGCATCACTGTGAACTGGTACAAGGGTCTTCCCGGTACCGCAAAGGCAGTCTTTTCTCTACTCTGTTTCTCCAGCGGGATCTGCCAAAAGGCCTCTTTTAGATCGATGCTGCTCATGTAGATCGCTTCGGGGAATCTACTGGTGAGACCTTCAATGTAAGGAAGAGGGTTGGCATTCTTCTTCGTCAGTGCGTTCACCTTACGGGAATCCAAACAGAGTCGGTTTTTGCCGGGTTTCCGTAAGAGAACCACTGGCGAACACCACGGGCTTTCGCTTTCTTCGATTACCCCGAGCCTCAGCATTCGATCAAACTCGTCGTACAGCAATGTTTGAATCGCTGGAGAGACAGGGTAGTGACGCTGTTTCACAGGGAGAGCATCTCCTGTATCGATGACGTGCTCCATCATGGTCGTCTTTCCAAGACCATCGCGCTCAAAACATAAAAATTTATCCCTGACTGCATCTAGCCTGGCCTGCTGATCAGAGGTTAACTGGTGAGCATTTAGAGAATCCGATTGTTCGTCAACCGAGATACTACTTATGATTCCTGGAGCTAACTGGAACACTCTTCAAAAGTCAACTCCAAGATAGATCTCCTGGTCCAAGCTGGGAACGAGGAAGAAGGTCAGTCTCTCTTCTTTATCTTTATATTTAACGTTAATTGAAATTTTGCCCACAATTGATTGACTTTTTCCGTCAGCGGTCCTAACTCCTGAACTGAAAGGAATGATAGGGCAGCCAAGTTGGTCAATCAGCTGTTGGCAATTTTTGCCTAGAATGCTCACACTATCACCACTGCCTAGTAAGCCTAAAAACTCTCTCGAACCTATTTTAATTTTAGCATAAGGCCGAGGATCGGATTCTAAATTTAAAATCGTTGAAGATATCTTCTTCGACGTATCTTTACGTGCCTTAAATCTGGCCCTAGCCTTTAAAATACTCTTAGATGGTGCACTTATCGCACTGTTAAAAATTCTTTCTCTTGCCTTCTCGTATTCTTGAAGACGGACATGCAACGGTTTGATCTCATATAACTTTCTTTCTCTTATTTTATCTTTTATAATTTCTCCTTTTTCTTCTCTCTTTAAAATTTGAATTTGGGTCTCTTCCTTTTTTGGAAGATCTTCTAAAATAACATTATCATTTTCTCTGTATTCTTCTTCTTTCCTATTCTTTATTGGGGACTCTATTTCAGGGTTGTACGCGATTCCCCCAGAGCCTTCGCGTCCCTCGCTCGGTTTTCCGGATGGCATCGCGGACAACTCGGTGTTTTAACACCCTCCTGGCCACATTTAAAACAAAAAAGATTTCTAACATCGGACTCGCAGTCGAAATAAGTATGTCCTTGAACTTTGCAGTTCCAACAAACTAAATTTGTTGTGTCTGCATATCGACGAGGAGGATTCTTGGAACGCGCCCCTCCAAACTGATAAGCAGCGAGTTGTTCATCTGCCGGCGGATAATCTTCTTCAAGTTCCAACTCGCTCACCCCAAACTTATTGGGAGGCCTACCAGCTGGCCTGGGTAGATCTCGCTCTCTTTTTGGAAAAGCTGCTTCCGCTTCCTGATCCAAGGAAAAAATCTGCTGCGGAAACACTAAGCTCCTAAGCTTGTCGTTCAAATTACGCTTTATGCTTTTGATCAAATCGGCCTCCGGAATTGGCCTTCTAAGTTGGTATCTCATTTTATTGATAGCAACGAAATATTCTTCACTACTTTCGTAGGAATACTGTTTGCGGTCTAGGATATCATGCGCTATCTCTAGATCCGTCCTAGGGTTTTGGTATCTACTTAATAACGCTTCTTTTAACGTTGGCCAATCAAAGTCTTTGTCCACTTGGAACTGCCAGAACCAATCATATGCTGGACCTGAGAGCAATTGGTGGAAATCTCTTAAGATTTCATTCCACGAGCAACCATATCTTTTCTGCATTTTTTCCAGTCTAAGCACGAAGTCTTCCACAGTAAGCCTATCAGAAATCCCGTCAAAATTCAGACCCCACTTGTCAACTTTGACCGGGGTTCTGAATCCTGACGGCATATACGGATAAACTACCGGAGGTGGAAAAGGAAACGGGGTCTGGTAACCCCCAAAAACTGGTTGGTTAGCCTGTGGTTGAAACGACCTTTCCGTAGCTACTGGTGGTGGATTGGATCCGCGTTGCCCTACCGGAACAAACGCACTTCTACTCTGGTTACCCGAACGATTTGGTAACCTCGAAGGAAGACCTACAGGTACTGGATTGGATATCGGCGGTGGTACCGCAGGTTCTCGAGACGGCGGATTACTCGAGGCAGTGGCTGGAAGAGCTAATGACAGCTTTTCGAGAAAACCACTGAGCTGCCGTTCTATTTGAGCGCTTACATGTGCCGTGACGTCCCTCTCCAACTCCTTTCTACAGGTAGATATACCTTCTGCTATTCCTTTATTTATAAGATACTCTAATTCTTCAGAAGTAACCGTTTTTTGTTTCGTTTTAGGAAACGTCCGAGCAATGCTCTCAAGAATTCCCCTGGAACCCTGGTTGGATGGAACACTTTGAGCCCTGATCTCATTTTCCCTACCAATGTTTTGCCTTACGGTGTTGTCAAAGGTTCCGAACATTTCTTGTTCAGGCGGCGCTTCTTGATCTCCAGCACCGCTAAGATCACTGTACGAAGGAGCAGACAAGGAACCTGTATGGACACTAGAGTTCAGAACATTGGGAGGATTAATTCTCGAGGTATCCACTTGTTGAGATGTGGATCGGATGTGCCTGTCAGAGACGAGTGGAGAATGTAACACTTTTTGTCTTACTTTAGAATCTAGATTTTGCGTAGTCGACCTAGTAACTCTGGTTTCTTCCTCTATTTCAGCGTTCCTGATCAACTGCTGGATTCGTTCTTCCTCAAATTTATTGGAATGTGCCATCTTCAACTTCTCTACAAGCAACAGATTACCAAAACAACCGAAGATAAACAAAAAAAATCAACAAAAAAACGTGGTGGTGAGTTTAAAAAAAAAATATGTTTTTTCCTAGTTAAGAAAATTTATGTTCCTTACCAAAAAAAATAATCTTATTGTAATAAACACCTATTTGTAACAAAAAAAATAAATAACGAATATTAACTAGACCTTATGAAAACGAAATTGTCAAAAAAAAGAACGAAATTAAATAAATAAGGTAATGACAAAAAAAAAATGTAAATTTAACGAAAGTAGAATAAGAAATATGTATATAACTAAATTAAGATAAATAAATTAATAAACAAAACAAAATGTAAACTTAACGAGAACGGTATACAAAAAAATAAATAAATAAATAAGATAACCAAAAAAACTGTAAACTATAAACTTGAACCAAAAAAATTACACTATTGTAACAGAAAGATAAATAAATAACAAAAAAAAATTGAATAAATAACAAAAAGTTTAATAAATAACAAAAAAAAAATAAATAAATAATGTAAACAAAAAAGAATTATGTAATTTTCAGCCAATCAAAAACAAAAAGTAAAGAAAAAAAGATTGTAAATAAATAACGAAATACTCAAAAGATGTACTTAAACTTACTAAAAAAAATCATCCAATATATCGGTGATGAAAACCTATCAAAAATATCTAAACCAAAAAAAAATATAGTGAATACACTAACAATAAACAACAACTTTGAAGTTTTTCAGAATCTAAAGTAATTTTTTTCCTATACAAAAAAAACTTAGACTTTACTAAACTAAACTATTTGTTAATGTTTTTGAGAAAAATGTTTCAATTTCAGAATTTTATATAAAAAACTGAATTGAAAATTGTTCAACTTACTAAATAAATGAATAACGATATCAAAAAAAAACAAAAAGAGATTTTTAAAATACGGAAATGAATAAACGAAAACTGTTTAAAAAAAATTTTCAACAACAAAAAACTTGAAACTAAAAAAATTATAATTTTAAACAACGAGTTTATAACTGAAAATGAAATTTGTCTTGAAACTTAGGTTTTGAACAGAAACAAAAAAACTATTAACAAAGAAAATTTTAACAACTTCTGTTTAAATTTATACTATTTTTATGTTTTAAAAATAAGTAAATTTAAAGAGAAGATAAACTACTTACGAGAACTTTTCCAATTCTCTTTTTAGAACAAAAAAATGTCTCTGAAAAAAGAGAGCAGGTAGGTTTCTCTTTCTGTATTCTGTGCTACCTTCTAATACAAATCAAAGACACAGCATATATATTTTTTTTGTTGTTTTCTTTGTAGGAGAGAACTCACAATGTCTCATGTGAGTCTCACATACAGGGTACTGTGCGTGATACAAAACCTGCACGTTCTAGCCCATACGATTCTACATGAATAAGTATTTTGCTTCGTCATACTCTCTATGTTAATTTTGGGACTCGGTGTGCATAAAATATATCTTGCACATATGAGGTAGCATGGAACTTTTTTGTGTTGAGATTTTTTCTCTTGTATGAACAGGGTGATATATTTGGAAATTAGGTAGGTAGGTGTCTTTGCTACAAATGGTGAATGGATGTGCAAGTTTTCTTTTTTGCACACTGAATATCGAAACTAACATGGGAGATATTTAAAAAAAACTTATTCATACGGAATCATATGGTTCAGAGCGTGCAGGTTTTCTTATTGCACACACTATATATCTGTGTAAGAGTTTACAGGAGATGAAAATTTTATTAGAATGGAGAAGGAGCATAGAGTGAAAATATTAAAGAGGGATGAATCTATGTGGAGTCGAATCGTTCTTGAGCAGTTTGTTTGTTTTTTGTTTGTTTTTTTTTGAAAGTTATTGACTGTTGTAACGGCTACTTTTAATGTGTATTTAGTCTGGTGCAGAATGCAGATTGTTGCAATTGTTTTTTCGATTTGTTGGTTAATTTATAATAAAAAGCTAATAGTTAAATAGTTAATAGAAGTGACGTATTTTGTGAAAGTGTTTGGTTACCTTTTTTTCGTGTTTCCAATATGGATAGGAAAAAGCCTTCGGGGGCAGAGTTTAGAAAAAGGAGAAGGCTTGTTGAGGCCGAAATTAAAAAGCAGAGTAGAAATATCTCAAAATTTTTAAAACGCAGCGAAGAACAAGCAGATGGGGAAAATGTAAGTATTCTTAATAATACTATTGATGAGGTACAGGCAGGAAATAAAATCGATGAGGTGCAAGTAGGAAATTCAGTGGGGCCAGGAGAAGAAGTATTTTTAATGGATGAACTTTTTGATGACCCCAATAAATGGGCTAATTTATCTGATGAGCTAATTAAAAAAATAGTTTTAAAGGGTCCAATGCAAATTCAGAATCATCAGTTTCCAATAACAAAGAAAAGAAAGTTTCCAATTTCCAGTTATCAACGAATTTTATCCAATGGCAAGGTAGTTCCGAGGGCTTGGTTGATTTATTCAAAATCAAAGGATTGTGTTTATTGTTTCTGTTGTTTTTTATTTGCAAAAAATAAAAATTCTAATACTTTGTCAAGTGCAGGTAGTTCTGATTGGCCACATTTAAGTTCAATTTTAAAAAGTCACGAGGTTAGTTTTTTCCACTTCGAAAATTTTAAATCATGGAAGTTATTAGAAAAAGGTTTGACATCAGGTACAGCAATTGACACAATATTTGAAAGTTCAATGGAAGCTGAAACAAAGCATTGGAGGGCGGTTTTACAAAGACTATTCAGTGTTGTAAAATTTCTTGGTTCCCAGTCATTAGCTTTTCGCGGTTCTTCAGATAAATTGTTTGAGCTCAACAATGGTAATTTTTTACAACTCGTAGAGGAAATAGCTTCATTTGATTTGGTTTTAGGAGAGCACATGAGGAGAATTACGAATCAAGAAACCCAAAATAAATATTTAAGCAAAAACATACAAAATGAGATTATAAGTATTTTTGCCACAGCCATTAGCAATAAAATTGTTTCAATGCTTAAAGAAGCAAAATATTTTTCAATTATTGTAGACTCTACAACCGATAAAAGTCGCGTAGAACAAGTTACTATTGTCGTTAGGTTTGTACATAAGAATCAGAAAACTTTTACAGTGAATGAGCATTTCTTAGGGTTTTTGAAGGGGGAAGACAAGACCGGAATGGGACTGACTCAGTTGATTTTAGACAAACTTGAATTACATGGAATTTTAATAAGTAACTGTCGAGGCCAAAGTTATGATAATGGTTCGAATATGAAAGGAAAAGAAGCGGGTGTTCAGAATCGAATTCGAACCCTGGAACCAAGAGCATTTTTTGTTCCATGTTGCTCGCATTCCTTAAATTTAGTGGTTAATGATGCTGCTCGGTGCTCATTATATGCAGTTAAATTTTTCGATACAATTCAATGTTTGTATAACTTTTTTTCAAATTCCACAACGAGGTGGGATATTTATAAGAAAAAAATTCCAAGTCTTACTTTGAAACCCCTTTCTGAGACAAGATGGGAGAGCAGGTTAGATGCATTGAGGCCTTTAAAAACAAATTTAGAAGAAATATATGAAGCCCTTATAGAAATATCTGAAATAGGAAATCTAGAGGCAAAAAACATCGCAGAATCGTTAGGAAATAAAATTTTTGATTTTACGTTTATTTGCTCCTTTTAGAAAATATAAATAAAACAAGTAAATATTTGCAAAGTCCGTCCGTTAATCTGTCAACTGGCATAAAAATTTTAGAAAGTACAAAAAACAGTTTGATTTTAATGCGTTCCGATGAAAAATTTAATGAGTATGTTCTATTAACCGAGCGTATTGCTAGTTCCCTAGAAATACCAAATATGTTTCCTGAAGCTTCATCATTGCGATCTCGACGGAGAAAAAGACTTTATGCTGATGAATGCCCTGAAACTATATTAGACCCGAAACAAAGGTTTAAAGTTGATTTTTTTTTCAAAATACTTGATCAAGCCATTCAATCAATTACAGAAAGGTTTGAACAGCTTGACACGTATAGTATCAATTTTTCATTTTTAGGTAACATTAGCGAATGTTTAAAAAACAAAGAGTTACGTGCTTCATGCCTTAATTTGCAGAATGTTTTAACATTAGGTAGTTTTAAAGATTTAGATGGAGAAGAATTGTTTCAAGAGTTAACCGTTATATCCCCGCTTGTCACACCACAAAGCTCAAATTTAGACGTGTTAAATTTTATTTTTATTTCAAGCCTTGAAGATTTTGCTCCGAATTTAGTAATTGCTCTCCAAATTCTTAATACAATCCCGGTCACGGTAGCTTCAGGAGAACGTAGTTTTTCTAAACTTAAAATTATTAAAAATTATCTTAGGACAACCATGACTCAAGAGAGATTGGTAGGCTTATCAATAATGTCCATTGAAAAGGAATTATTAAATGCTTTAGACTTTGATGATCTTATTTCTGAATTTGCAAAGTGTAAGGCCAGAAAAGTAAGCTTTCAAGTTTAAACGTTTCCACTCTGCTCATTTCTTCGCTGCGTTTAGTTTATGGTTTTACTTTTTTTTCTTAAAAAAAATTAACTGAAGTTCCTATCTATTTTGTTTATTTGTATAAGTATATACTTTAATATTATTTTGTTTTTTAATTAATTAATATTTTTTTTTTAATTGAAGTTTTTATTTATTTTTTATTTTGTAGTTGCATATATATATGTACATTATGTATGTTTCTATATACTTCTATTTTATGTTGTTTTTAATTTATTTACAATTTTTTTGTAAATATCTTAATTACATTTGATACATACAATCATATATGTAAACATATTTGTTTGTTACTGAGGATTAGGCCTACCGGGGATACCTCAATAAAAAAACGCATTGAAAGTCTACCTCCTGGGTAATGTGGAAAAGGCTTATGCATGTGTATCAGTTTGTGTGTAAAAATATAAAAAAGGGGCGCTTTCTACAAATCTTGCACAGGGCGCTAGTTTGGCTGGGGCCGGCCCTGGGTTCAGGTCATCTTAGGTCCACGTCCACTCCGCTACCCTTGGCACCCCTGAAAAACAAGCTTAGAAAACCATTGCTTCGCTTAAGCGAAACAACAAAAAAAAACTTTTTCTTCCTTTCAAAGGCGTTATGGGAAGTTTTATTTTCACATAATTAACGGAAAAGGTAATAAATAGTAAGAAGTAACTCGTACTTAATTAAACAACAACAAATTAACAGCAAAAAAAAAAAGAAGCAATAAATGGAAACAAACAAGCCATAAAAAAAAAACAAAGGTAACCGAAAGAAACAATTCGTGGTGAGTGTTTAATACCCGAGCTGAAACACCCTTTATTATAACTTTCTTTTTTTTTCTTTTTTTTTTCTTTTTCAGGTGAAAACGGAAAACGGACGGGGGTTCTTAGTTCCCTACCTCAAAAGAGCTCTGTGGAGGTATTACAACTAGAACAACAACAAAACATTTAAGCTTCCCGACACTACCTTTAAACAGTTTCCTGTACCTTACAATGTATAATTGAAAATTTAATATAGTTGTAACTAACAAAAAAAATATAATATATATAAGAACACTAGTAATGAATCAACAACAAAAAAAAACTTCCACGCCGGGACTATGTATGTCCATATAGTTTAGTTTAGTTTATTTCATCAAACAGAGTACAACTCTTACAGACTACTTTAAAAAGTTAATATAAAGATATATATAACCACAAAAAACTTAACTTATTAGACAATCACAAACATAAAATATTTTAAATTTTGTTTTGCTATAATATGTATATTAGAAGATGTATATATGTATATAGGTAGAACACAAATTTTATGTAGACGTATGTATAAATATAATTATCAATAAGAAAAATTTCCGTCCACGGACGTCCAGGGAACGGCAGCACCCTGTACCCGTGCTTCGGTAAGCGCCCTGCGCAGGCGGATATTTGTTTTAATTTTTGGTTTACTATGCCTGTGGTCATGTAAGTATATACATATCTATGTCTCCTCTCTCTTTCAAGTTTTTAGGCAACCGTATCTTAACCACTTTTAAATCTTTAGTATCTAATTATATTTATAAAAATTAGCTTTCCTTCGTATACTAGGTTTCGATTTCTTCTCAAGGATTTTTTTTGGAGTTCTTTTTTTTATTATATTTTTTTTTCAAGCGGCGGCCCGGCACATATCCTGGTACTCTTTTGGGCCGCCGAGTATGAACCTATATAATTCCAAACCTCACTAATAATTTTCTCATAAAATAATTTGCTAACAAAAACTCACCACCTTTTTGGTCGGGCTTTCTCCTTTTTCACTCTTTCTATTGTCGCGAGTTATGATCTCGCTGCCTTCTCGACTATTTGTTTCGGCACTTCTTTCCTATACAATATTTTTTTTTATTCAATTTGTATTCTAAAAGAAAATTAATTAATTTTTGTTAAAAAAAAACACACATAATTCTTTAATTAACACAACACGCACCGTAGGATATGTTTTGAAATTTTTGAATATCGCACGATTTAAAATTAACGTGCTTATTGTCCGAACGATTGGGTGGTTATTTACCGAATGAGAGTGGGGCAAATTTACCCTCCCACCCACACTGGCAAAAATATACTCGGATGATGTATCTCTAACAGGAACATCATCCGATCTCCATATCCACATAGTGTGTTCCTCCACCCACACCCACATTATCAAACCCAAATAGTGGGAGGCCATACAGGTGTTAGTGCGCTCTCAACTAAATGGGGTTATTATTGTCCCCAAGGTGCGTTCCATGGTCGAAATTGGGAGACATATAAAACAGAACCACCTTAGACCAGGGGCCCTACTCTGTATTTCGTTCCGAAAGTGAAAATTTCCGAAAACGAATATTTTGTACTCTCTATTTCTAAAGCGGAATGAAATCTACTACTTTCGGAATGACAATTCCGAAAGTGGAATTTTCGTACCTGGCAATACGTTTTTAAACGTCAAAAGCATTCGAATACGAAAAATTTGTTTCTACAGCTAATGTGATAACGGAATTGAGAAGGAAAGTCTTAAAATGTAAGTTTTTTTTTGGAAAATCTTAATTATAATAACAATTTAAGCAAATAAGTTGAATTACAGGGAAAGAAATGTGCATACAAAGCAAAAACAGTTTGAGATGTTGGTGGAGTTTATGTGTGCTCATCCTGATTTGGCCAAGGGACATTTGAAAACTCCGGACGCCAAGCAAACATCCAACAATTTGTGGCAGAGACTTTCGTCACAATTGAATGCAGAAGGACCACCGATGCGGGATGGAGTCGCCTGGAAAAAAGTAGGTTTAAGTACCAAAACTATTGTTGAAAATTAAAAATAAATAAATCAAAAATATTTGTAGGTATGGGCAGATCATAAAGCTTATATAAAGGCAAAGCTAAGGAAAAATAAAATTAGCATTTCAGGGACAGGTGGTGGACCTTCGAAGCACTGCTCGTTCACCCCTTCAGAGGAGCTGGTAATAACATTATTAAAAATGGACGAGTCCATAAGCGGAATACCGACAGCTCGTGTTTTCGGTGTCCACACGGACAATACTGACCGTGAACAAGTAGTAGCTAAATCAACCGAGCCAGTGGACATCGAGGAGCACGAGTCAGATATTCCAGTTCCAGCACCTGAAGGACGCAGAGCATCAAGTCGGTCTACTCCCCGGGACAAGGAAAACCTTTTAAAAAAACAAGTAGACAACCAAATGGAATATCAAAAAAAATCATGTCGCATGTTTAAAGACATGAACGAAAATTTGGCAATAATTGCAAAATATCAAAAAAGGAACTGTGATTTAAAAGAAAAAAAGTACAAATTGGATAAGGACAAATTTGAGCACCGAAAAAGAAATGATTTCGAAAAAAACAAGCTAAAACTTTCCAAGCTTGAGTTGAAAAAGAGATGCTTCAATTACAAAGAAATGCAATATAAACATTCGTGATATCTGAAAGTGCTATTAACATAAAAATAAGATCTAAGATTTGTTGAGTTGACTGAATTTGTTTGCTTTTAAGTTTTTTTTAGTAACCAATGGACTGAATAGTTTTAAATAAAAGAAAGTAATATTTTTATTTTGTAAGATACTTTTAATTCTTCTTTTGAATAATAAAATACATATATGTATTTAATAATGAATATAAATGAATAATTCTTTTATTCACCCCTATTACCGATGTCGTAAACGACAGCAAAATATACGACACGACACAATCTGCATTCCATAAGTCGTTTTCAACTTTTGTCACTCGTTTTGTTGTCGTGTGTAAACGTCAAGTGTGTTGAACGCTTTAATTCAGCATTCTGTAAGACGAAAGGAAACGACGACAATGAAAAAAACGACCGACGGTATCTCTCGTTTGAAAATTTGCTCACGACGAAGAAATGGAAGTTCGCAAAACTGTATGTTTCCTTGTTAAATAATTTTAATTTTATGGAATTTATTAGTACTTTATTTGCGATAAATAAAAAATAAATATTTTTGCACATTTTCAGTTAAAATTAACAAACCAAAACCAATTCGAGGCGCTTGTCCGGCTGATGGAAAGCAACGAGCAGTTGGCTAGGGGATTTTTGAAATGTTTGTTTTTTTTTGTTTTTTTCCAAATTCATTTTTATTAATTCATTCTTAAGACTATCTTAAAGCTAGACAAAAATTCATAAAACTAGCCTAATTATCCATAACTTACAACTAACTTACTGGTCCCATACGGACACTCTAAGTTAAACAATAATACTTAATGCTAATGCCTTTCGGCCCTAAGATCTATTTAACTTCAATTCATTTTATTTATTTGTGTATTCATTAGAAAATTTAGCAAAAACTAATGTCAATATCCTTTTTTATTTTTACTTAAAAACTACTTAAAATAAGGTCCTTAATATAAAACTTAAAGCTAACTAAAACTACCTATTCTACCTATAAACTACTTAAAACTAGAACAACCACAGCAGCAAATCTAACTATCTAAAGTTTTTTGTTTTTCATATTTTGTCTTTTTTTTATTTTTATTTTTTTGATTATTCCATGATTTTTTTTAATTTTTTCTTTTTTTTTGTATTTTTTTTGTATTTTTCTTTTTTGTATGTTTTGTATTTTTTTTGTATGTTTTTTTTTTTTTTTTGTGCCACCATGCCTATTCTACTTAAAACTAAACCCTAAAACTATAAAACAAGTATGTAAGCCGGCCAAGGCTTAAAACCCCATCCCGACTACTCACTATCAAGTGCCGATTGAAGCCACCAAAACTGGCTCTCCTGCTTCACCCTATCAGTTCGGTCCCGTTCGGACACAGCCCTACTGAACCGAAGGAGCTCTGCTCCGTCGTGTGCCATGACGTCCCGATTGTACAGGAGTCGCCTATCCACGGTTCGTCGTCTAACGTGGTAGATTAACGGAACTGCCAATCTATCCTGTATCAGACCGCATCTGTCTAAAAAGAGGAATGCCTCTGGTGAAATGAAGCCGCTCAAGCGTGCACTCTCAAAATACTCGTCGTTCGGATAGAACGCCCCGAAAATTAAATTGTTGGTCGAAGATATAGCTCTTGCAATGTGACCTCGAACGAGTTTTATCACGAAATTGTCAATTCTGTTGATTCGAGCCCCGTTGTATAGGACCTCGTTGGAATAGTAGTGCACGTAAGAAGATTCGGCTGTTCGATATAAGCCGGTACAGCGTCGTAAACACTGCCGCTCGAACACCCGAAACTTCTCCATCTGGGAAGGGGCAACGTTGAACCACAGAGGACAACCATAAACGATCATCGGCCGTATAAGGGCCATGTAGCAAATTACCTTCACTCTGGGGTCAAGCCGACTGCTAAAAAACAGCCATTTCGTCAGAGCGAAGGCTCCTCTGGCCCTGGTCAGAGCAGCATTTATATGTCTGTCGAAATATAAATACTGATCTAACCAGATACCGAGGTACTTCACTACACTTTTGCTCGCTAATGGCTGCCCGTGAAGATCAACGATAACCATCTTGCGCCAATTCTTGCACGTATCCCTCGTGGCCCTAGCCAACGGAGTCCGGAACAGAATTGTCTCCGACTTATGGACATTTATTTTCAGTTTCCAGTCGTCGCAATATCGCTGAATCTTGTCGAAATCACGCTGCAAGAGAATTCTAATAACCTCAACCTTTCGGGCCGTTCCGTACGCAATAAGATCGTCGGCGTACGCAATTGCCTTTGTAAGACTACCTATCAGATCGCTGGTGTAAATGCTGAAGAGAATCGGCGAATTCACCGCTCCCTGTTGAAGACCATTTTTAATTAAGAATGTTTTGGTAGAAGTTACATTGCCACTTTTGACAACAAACTTTCTACCGTTAAGCATATCATAAAGTATATACAACAATGGCTTGCTTATGCCAAGCCTGCTCAGTTTTAGGTAAAGACCCTCTAACCATACGGTGTCAAAGGCCTTTTAATTTTTGAAATGTATGAACAAAGCCGATTTTAAAAAAGAATGGAATGTTTATGTTGTAGCTGATAAACTCAACAGCAAAAGTCCTCCAATAAAAGAAGGTGATGGTTGGCAAAAGGTTTGAATCAGTTTATTCTATTTATGTACATACATTAACACATTTTTAATATTTGCTTTTTCAGGTTTGGGCTGACTTTGAATTTAAAGTACAAAAAAATTGTTCAGAACAACAAAAAAGAAGTGAAAGGAAATGGAGGGTCCAAACCAATTGCACATCCTATCTGCGCTTGAGGATGCTGTTGCAAATCTACTTAAACATAAACAGATGGTTAAGCCCGAGTGGAAATGCAATTGGTGTATCGCAGCTCCCAACCACTTCAACGTCTTCATCATCCGGACATACATATGTAAGTCAAAGCAAGTTCAGGCTACAAATGCAGATGCCGACGCTTCACTGTCCTTTTTGTACAATTAATTGTGCCTTTGCAATATTTCGCTCTCTACCTTCTTCATCATTGTCACTATCGCTGCTTGCGTTGTAATACATTTCAACACTTACCATTTTAATAATTTATTTATTTGGTAATAATTTAATAAAAACATATTTGTTGAATATCGAGTATTGAAATGATTTAGAATTTGATTTCAGTTTGACAGATCTCTGATACATTTTCATCGTTTAAAAATCTGCTACAAAATAGTCGCGTCGAAAAAGTTATAGAATGCCACTTAAAAAACGACACGACAAAGAAAACGAGAGTCGTCGAAAAAACGAGACGACATCGGTAATAGGCATGATTATTTTTGTTTAATAGTTTTGAAGGTTATTTTTGATTTGCTCCCGAATTCTTTTAGCAATGTGTGAGAAGGAAGTGTTATCTTCTTCATGTTGCTGCTCAGTGCTGTCTGATGCTGCGTGGTATTGATCCGAAGATAATTCATCTGAATATAAGGCAACATTGTGTTCCAAACATATATTATGCAGTGCACAACAAACGTTCATTATTTGCACAACTTTTTCTGGAGCATAGTGGAGTTCTCTTGCTGCTAAAAGACATCGAAATCTTCCTTTTAGTACGCCAAATACTCTTTCAATTAAACATCTAGCTTTAGAGAACTTTTCATTGAAGTAGCACTCGGCGCTATTTTCTGAAGCGCTTCGAAATGGGGTCATAATCCATGCCTCCAAAGGGTATCCAGAGTCACCTTAAATGATGATAAGAAATATGATTTAGAACATTTAAGGTCACAACGCACTTGAAGGAACTGCACTTCAGCGGAACAACACTTCACAAGGTATTCGTATGAAATTGTATGAACTTCAGTTGCCGCTTTGTGCTATATAGCATACAAATAATGTTTTGCCGCGTCGCGTGAAGAGTTTCGCTGAAGGCGAGTGCTCTTTTTGAATACTAACCGAGAATCCAAAATGAATTATCTCCGTTTTCATATTTTTGAATTAAATATTCACGTTCATACGAGAGACTCCATACATGTGAATCGTGTGCTGCACCACCGTACCTTGCATTTACTGCCCGTATGAACATTTCATGGTCACATATCTTAAATTTAAAAGAGCACTTTAAATATTGTAAGAAAGCATATAAATATTATATTTTTTACTTACGACCATTGCATTAATACTATGCTTTAATTTTCTGTTGAAATACAAGTGCTCGTTCCTTTTCGGCCTAATCATTTGAATGTGTGTTCCGTCTACCACACCAATAACTCCCGGAATTCCCGACTTCGAAAAGAAATATTGTTTAGCCTCTCGCCGTTTTATTTCATTCATTTTGAAAGTGATGTGTTTTGGACACAATATTTTTTCCATCGCACTGCAGACTTCTGCAATAGAACTTGATGTTGTTTGCTGTGCCATGCCAATGGAGTAGTCGTGTCCTATTTGGTGTTGATAGCCTCCTTGCCCTAAAAACTTTAGAGTTACAGCTAGTTTCAGAATGGCTGGAACTGCAGTTGATCTTAAAGGCGCAGAGAGTTCATCTTGTATGGCATTTAATACATACAAAAAAGCCTTCTTGGAAAGGCGAAAGTTCTGTACAAAACTAAAATAATAAAAAAATAGTTAAATGAATCTTTGCCACTAATAAAACTACCTTTTATCACACATTTCCATTATATTTGATTTGTCCCGTATAACTTTTCGTTCAATCCGTTCTTCGTTGTTTTCTGCGTCCATCCAAAGCGCAACTGAATCCATTTCTTTTTGATTATAGCAAAAATTCTTTCTTAAAAAACCATAATTTGCTTATCCACTTTGTTTTTTATTTGTTTTCATTTCTTGATTTGACAGATCTCATGAAAAATAATTCGAGACTCGAAAAAAACTAATCCATAAGATGGAAAAGTATTAAGTACTATTTTTTCCGTTTCGAATGTTTTACAGAGTACAAAATCAAAAGCGGAACGAAAAGCACTTTCGAATAGGATTGACTTTCGGAACGAAATACAGAGTAGGCCCCCAGAACACTACAAAGATCACGACACATAATTTACAAAATAACAACAAAACATATAACCAGTAACCCATAACAAATAATAACATACATAATCGATCATTGGCGATCACGAACATAAAGCACATCAAGTATAACAAGAATTTAAAAGCATGCAAATCAAAAACGGGAATACGAATAAGACCACAAAACCCAGATCGCCAACGGAACGCACTTGTTGACTTCCCTTTATATTTTGTTTTCTCCTCGTCGATGGTTGAGATCTGTCAGCCACCTAATGATGGGTAGGACACGAATTTAAAATGAGTTTGTATCATAGACACACCATATAAAGACCGGAAACCTATCTGTCATTCTGGTTTTGCCTACAAGCTGAAACATCAATTCTCACCAGCGTTGCCGCGAAGACAAAAATTGTAAGGGCAATTTTGAGGTCCATTTCCAAAATGTGCGGGCCACTATCCCACTACCCTGGAAAAAATTTGTTTAAGAAAATAATAACAGTTTGTCTTTTCTAAATAAACTTATTATATTTCAGGTCTTTTTGTTTACGGTATTAGTTATCACACTTGTACAAATTCCCGATCGGGCACATTTTGGCAACGCTACTTCTCACGCACCCTTATTTCTATTTCTAACATCAATTCACCACGGCTAACATCAATTCACCACCCTCTAACATCAATTCACCACGAAAATAAAGTATAGTGATGAGAAATTCTTTAGGGGGGGCACCTAGTGGCTACATCGACATTAGCTATTGCATTTTTTGGGAAGAGTACGATAACTCAGCCGACAAAGTTTAATGACGGATTTGTATAGAACAGTTAAAAACATTAATTTTTACTATGGGAGCGGGGTCTATTCTCCCCGTTTAGGCGTTAGGGGCAATTTAAAAAAATATGTACGTTAAATGGAAAAAATAATGGTAATACTTACAACTAAGTTTTATACATTTTCCTAAAACCAACACTTTTGTTTATTAGCTTGTTTTTAAATCAAGTCAAAACTATGCAAATTAGAATAGTTCGTTGAGATATTATATTTTTAATAAATATTTATTAATTCGATCATCTCAGATGCCAACTTAAGACTAAAATGGAAAAACATTTTCGCTGTAAACTGTCAACAAATATGGTTAAACAAAGATCTTATGGTTTCTTATACATGAATCACTTATTAGGAAAACAACATGTTCCTACGTGATTGTATTGAAATGTAACATAATATTTAATATCATATTTTATGATCCAGAGGATCGTTCTTATTGCTTATTATTATATTTTGGTTCATATTTTCTAATTACTAATGGAACAGACGTGTGTTAATTTGCATAGTTTTTGAAAAAAATTGTTTTAAACTCAAAATTTGGGCAAAAAAGGTAAAAAGGTTTAAAGTGTGATTTTTTAAATTTTAAGATTATTTACTATTGTTTTTAGAATGCATTGCTTATATTTGTTTTTGATCAAAAACTGAAAACTAGATGATTTTATGTCTTGTAGTTCTTGAGAAAATTACCAACAAAAAATATTTTAATTAAATTATTTTTTCCTTGCTTGAGTATTTACGTAGTCTTATTTTGATAGTAATAATCGAATATGGATTAAGGTATACCCGGAATAAATTATTTTTTCTTAAATCCAGCTTATTTAAATACAAAAGAAACTTTGGCTAGAAAACTTTGTGATTGAAAGTGGCAAGAAATTGTTAATTTTTAACTTCACTATATTCAAAAGTGTGTACTACGTATAATAGACTTTTCAATTCAATAAATTGTCTGAACAAGGTATTTGTTGTAATATGTAAAGAAAATTTGAAATATATTAGCAAAAATGTAAAACATTGTTGTTTTTTTTTTTAATTTAAATGTAATATAAAGACTTCTAATTCAGGTAAAATTATACATTCCAAAAATTATCTTTTTTGAATGTTATAATAATTCTTTTTTTCTCGAATTTAAAAACGATTTCTATTTCCTAAAAGTATTTTGATAATTACAAAACAGTGACCAAGTTTTAACAATGTTACTATAAGTTAAGTTTTTCAAATAAAAAAATGATAAAAGTGTGACATCACCTCAACATCACACATAACATAAGTGTTTTTTTCTTCGAGGTGAGTTTGAAAACGTCAACAAAAATTCTGATTTTTTAAATCTTTCGAAAAGCAAGATTCGTTTTTGCATTTGTTTATTTAAAAAATTATAACATAATTTACAATATCCTAAAATTGTTTTTTTGGAAACATAACTCATATTAATTATTAACATTTTCATTTAATTTCTTTTTTTGGTTATTGCCCAAAGCAATAATAAAATTACAATTTAATCAAATTCGGCTAAAGGAGTGTTCGCGCCTTTTGTGTTGTTCTTTTATTTTGCAGATAAATTATTTCAGATTACAAATATGGATAAAAAAAGCTCTGTGCGCTGTGTAATGGGCTGTTCAACATTCAGCCACACGTTTCGCGCTCCAGTTGAAAAGTAAGTAGGCACAATATGGTATCCTCATTTTAACCAATTTCCGCACCCATTGGAACTCACTTGGACGTGTTCTTATAAGTTTTTTTGATTTTAACTAAAAAGTGTGAATGCAACTTTCTTACTCACACTTCAAGGATTCCAGGAAGGTATAAACCATTCCTGTAGGTACATTATTGTACCAAGGACACGACCGAATGAGTCAATATTTGTATTTTCCTATCAAAAATGTTTAAAAATGCAAACATTAGAACTCATTCGGTCGTGTCCTTGGTACAATAATGTACCTACAGGAATGGTTTATACCTTCCTGGAATCCTTGAAGTGTAAGTAAGAAAGTTGCATTCACACTTTTTAGTTAAAATCAAAAAAACTTATAAGAACACGTCCAAGTGAGTTCAACTATTTGTATTTTCCTATCAAAAATGTTAAAAAATGCAAACATTAGAACTTATTCGGTCGTGTCCTTGGTACAATAATGTACCTACAGGAATGGTTTATACCTTCCTGGAATCCTTGAAGTGTGAGTAAGAAAGTTGCATTCACACTTTTTAGTTAAAATCAAAAAAATTTATAAGAACACGTCCAAGTGAGTTCAACTATTTGTATTTTCCTATCAAAAATGTTAAAAAATGCAAACATTAGAACTCATTCGGTCGTGTCCTTGGTACAATAATGTACCTACAGGAATGGTTTATACCTTCCTGGAATCCTTGAAGTGTGAGTAAGAAAGTTGCATTCACACTTTTTAGTTACAATCACAAAAACTTATAAGAACACTTCCAAGTGAGTTCCAATGTGGTGCGGAAATTGGTTCAAATGAGGATACCATATTGTGTCTACTTGCAAATTTAAAAATTTGAATCGATATTTGACGGTGTTTCCCTTTGATTAGAAATGAAAATTATATACTGATCGATCGGGAATCATACAAAGAATTTTTTTGAGAAAAAAAAAGTGTAATTGCGCATTTATTTTTCTCCAAAAATGTATTTTTTATTTTATTTCTTATTTTGACGGAAATTCATTTTCCCGAACAGCTGATACTTTTATGTTCACCATAGCAATTAGATAAAAAAAAACATCTGTCAAAACAAGTAAATACACCGCATCGAATTGTTGTTGGATTTCAAATTTCAAAATGGACGTAATGTCAAAATTACAAATACAACAATGTAAACAAATGGGTGTTGGAGGGTAAAACGTACGAAAGATTCCGGTCTTTATATGGTGTGTCTATGGTTTGTATGAGGTACTCATTTTTCGAAAAGAGGTGGTACTTTGTCCCACCTCAAATGTCCCATAGGATAAACCTATTTTTAGGGACATTTTCAATAAAGAACATTCAATTTTTCAATGATGTCTCTTCAATTCTGATGATCATGGAACAACGATCAATTGATGTCTAGAATATGGAAAGCGGGGAGTATTGACAATAAACTGGACTAAACACTAATCATGCACCGGCACCCGAACAAAAACAAATTATTTTTTCCCATACATATTTCTAACAAAAACGAAACAAGAAAATGAATAAAAAAACAATGAAACAATAACAAACCTCCTTTTCCTTTAATTTTCAACCCTTTGGAGTATGATTTATCTGCAATTCTGCATACATATCTTCGTTATTTGTTACATTGTAGTATGTTCTCCTCATTATCTCTCCTCAAACAAACGTAGGTACTTCAAATGTCACAACCTGCAACAATGTCACAACCAGCGAAAATGACTCAATCATAGCTCACTGTGACAATGTCACGAATTTTGTTCGAATGGGACATTTGAGTAAATAGCATTCATTTCATAATCATAATACAAAACTTCACACATTCTTTCATTTTTCATTGTAAGGCAATTGTCCTCTTCCTCATTCTGATCCTATTGCTATTGGTTTGAGAGAGAATGCACTAATGTAGTGAGTGCGAGGCATTTCCTCATACACTCAAGACTCAACCAGAGAGAAAAAACTAAATGAGAGAACCAAATTTCCTCGTCTCCGTCTCTTCGAAACCTCTTACTCTCATTTTTTATAGCGTGTTGAATTCGTATCGGTGTATACATGTTTTCACCTCGGAAAAGAGTACACAAAAAAACATCACTTCCGGGAAATGCGACATTTCTCATTTTTGTTTATTGATAGCCAAGAAGGCTATGTTTTTTAAAGTCTCATTGTCATTATAATATTTTTGTAATTCTCATGAATTTCTTTCTTTAATTTTACTAACATCTTGTCGTTTTTATATCTACAAAAATACTCCTATAATTCAAATTAATTCTAGGAAAACATTTTTGTTTGTCAATAAATACCGGAAGAAGTTATACCGGTAGTTCGTGGTGAATTTGTTTTTCTCTTCTCTTTCTCTGAGTTACAGATAGATGGCATTAACAACCTACTCTGAGTTACAGATAGATGGCATTAACAACCAAAACAAGAAAGGATGTGTGCAGAAAGAGTATAACAAGGTTAAGGTTTTTTAGACTAGACTTTATTTGTATATTTGAACGAGTACATGTTTTTTATAAATGAACATATGTTATGTTTATTTCAATAGTAATGCCTTAACTACTAACTTAACTACTGTATTATCTAAAATATACTGCATTGAATTATTTTACATTGAATTATAAAAGACGGAAATAATAAAGTTCTACAGTTTACCAAGAATATTTATATAAAATATCCACATCTTCTGCAATTGCGGTATCAATCGATATTTTCTGGAACTTAGTAACATTTATTTGTCATGAATTACTCTTTCAGCTTTTTTATACACCAAAAAAATCAATTATGAAATTTGGCTGCGATAATAACTACTTGAACACAGCATTTTCATTGTTTATAGTTATTCAGGTTTAGCCCTTAACTTTGATTTGCATTTATTTATGAATAGCCTAAAACGTTTAGCAAACATCTATGAATAAGCCACAATGCACTTTCAGAAAAACTGTAGTTAGAACTTTCCCTCACAGATTTTTCCTTGTCGCTATATAACTGAAAGATAAGATATAAATATTTAGAACTGGAAAATTTATAAAAATGATGCATAAGACTTAAATTTTGGTTGAAGAACAAATTTGTATATTCTTTTCACAAAACCACTGACCCAGCTTATGTAGTTAAGCCTTTAAAAGCAACACACTAGCTTAGTGGAAGGCAGTAAGAATAGCTTATCACCTATTCACAAATCTTATGCAATGAAAATTGGTAACAGAAGTAACAAGTTGCCGTGAGTAATGTAAAGGAAATAAACAACGAGTACACACAAATAAAATAGGAATGGAAAAAAGAGATGAGTATATAAAAATGTTTTCAATGTTCCATGTTTACATTCTGTAACTCTCGTTTTCAATGTTCCTGCAACTCTCGCATCGACAAAATTAAGTCGATAAACTCTGAAAATTGAAACAAATCTGAGTTTTTTTGCATCTTTCAACGGTCGGAGCGAAAATTAAACGCATAAACTCAGCTAATAATACAAATAATAGTAGTAGTGCTTTCAGAGTTTTATGTTTCTAGGTCCTAATTCTCATTGGACTGTTGCACCACCTAATTTATTTTACTTACTTAATGATTAAAACTGGCTTCAAATAACTAACCAATACTTATCTAAATGCGTAATTTAGAATTGTTTCTAAATCTTCATTGTTCTGGCACTTAATTTAATTTCACTTCATATTCGAATGATATTCATATCAAACGAACACAATGAGAGTACCGAAAAGTTGTTCATACACAATTTTGAATTTTCTTTGAACACCTCTGAACAGTGAACAGCTGACTACATCCGCCATTTTTCAAAGGTGGTCGCCATTTTTAAAAGGTGGTGAGTAGAGAGAAAAGAGAGAAAAGTTTTTTCTCTTTCGTGGTGAGTATGTGCACAAACTTGCATAAGCATTTGTTCCCCACATTTTTTTTATATGGAGTTACTACATATGCAAGTTGGTGGCCAAATCATAGCTTGTAGGCAAAAAGAGAAAAACCGTCGAAGTTGGTTCTCTCTATTAGTTCTTTCTCGATGACTCAACTTCATTCTTCATCTCTTCATCATTCTCCGTCGTTGTTCATCAACAACGACAAGAACAAGTGAGAATGAGAGAGAAGTACGAATAGTTCTTTTTTTGAAGTCGAGAGAGTAAAGAGAAATAGGTATTTTTTGTTGCTTTTATGGTGAGGTGTGAGGTAATACATTTTTTTGGTTTGAGGTGATGGGACATTTCAGAGTGGTGTATGCGACATTTTGTATTGCCTCATGTGTGAGGTACCCATCACTACAGCCACCGACCAACAACACCATTTCATTTCAGGCAAAACAAGGCGGCGCATTCAACTGGTAGATTGGGTATGTTTTTATTTTGACTGGTTTTTAATTTTATTTGTTTTTATTTCGTTCCAGGTTTTAAGATTACGAAATCTGGACTACGGGCGACCAGGCATCCGCAACAGTTCTCTCTATTAGTTCTTTTCTCTCTGCCAAGAGCGACTAGAAATATAAAGTATTGAATTAAATAAATAAAATAAATTACTCAAAAGTAAACAAAAATCAGTCGTTGCCAACGTTACCTGAGATTGTTTTTAATGATACCTATCAATGTAAAGAAGGTATGCATATACAATACATTTTATTGTATGTGTTTTAGATTTGTTTTCAGAAAATTGTGTTCATTTGATTTTAGATTTTCTATTTTTGTGAAATCTGAAAATTTAAAAGCAACGTTTTCAAATTTAAGTTTTGATACAATGCTTCGTTGCCATATTTTGAATTTTTACATAGCAACTACATTCGATGTAGGTATTTTTTTAATTTGTATTTTTTATTGTAATGTGGGTAGTGGGTGGGTAGGTATGTAGAAAAGTAAGTATTAAGGAGGGTAGGTTGGTGTGTATTAAGCAGAATTGTAAGGACTTAAGTCGTTTCGTGATTGGAATTAAGCCATGACTCAAGCTAGAATTAAACAATCAACTTAAAGGGTCAACGCGTTGACTCTCTGACGTCATAAAAACATCTAAATTTTCTGTGTCAACGTTCACAGCGTCAATGCTTAAGGTGGATTTACATTCGTCTTTATTTGCAGATTTGCAGAAAAGTAGAAGAGCTCAGCTATATTTTGAACATCGAAGCGAGACAGAATACCCTCTATGTGTTTCTTTTTCGTCTCCATAACTTCCTATAATTTTTACCGCAGCTGATTTTGACATTTTATTTCTTAATTTAAAAGCGAAAAATTTGAAAAAAACAATTTTAAAAATTTGAAATGGACTTTGATAAGTTGAAAACGGCATCAAACCTTCTTCTCACATCTTTTTTATTTCAAGAAGACGAAATTGATTCCAAAAAACAAAAAAAAAGATTTTGGGTTCATCCATACCTTCGCAAAAGAAATGAAAGTGGTGCATTCGTGTCAGTGTTTGGGGAAATTGAGGCTATCAGTGACCCTTTGTTGTTCTTAAAATATTTGAGGACTACTTCTGCACAGCTGGAAGAACTTCTGCTTCTTGTTGGTCCTCAAATAAAAAAGGAATATGTCACACGAGAACCTATATGTCCGAAAATGCGCTTAGTCATTACTCTTCGGTAAGTTACTTTAAATTAGTTCTTAAGTTCTTATGCTTACTTTGCTCATTTTCTATAGTTATTTGGCAACTGGGGAATCTCAACAGAGCTTAGGGATTTGTTACAAGTGTTCGGCTTCTGTCGTTCATAATATTCTTTTCGAAACAACTGAAGTCATCACTAGAGCTCTTTGGAAAAAGGTTTTTCCAAGTTTGGAAAACACTACTTTCTTAAGAGTAGCAAAGGGCTTCGAAGATAAGTGGAACTTCCCAAATTGCATAGGCGCCCTCGATGGAAAACATATTATGATTCAGTCTCCACAACACTCTGGGTCAGAGTTTTTTAACTACAAGAAACACTACTCAATAGTTTTAATGGCATTGTGCGATGCCCATTATGCATTCTTGATGTGTGACGTAGGAGCGGCAGGAAGGCAGAGTGATGGTGGAATATTTAAGAACTCTGAGTTCGGAAAAAAGTTTTACTCCAACTCCATACAGTAATTTTTTCCTTCACAAACAAAGTTCAATTTAACAATTTTTGTATCATAATAGGATTCCGCCACCCCGAGATGTTACGGACAATTTTCAATGTGTTCCCTACGTCATTGTAGCCGACGATGCCTTCACATTAACAGAAAACATGTTGAAGCCATACAGCAAGAGGAACCTTACTGTGGAAGAAAGAATTTTCAACTATCGTCTGAGCAGAGCCAGAAGAGTAATCGAAAACTCTTTCGGAATTCTTGTTGCGAAATGGAGGATTTTCCGTACGTCGATCAATGCTGGCTTGAGTCTTATTGAACAAATTGTTCAATGTTGCGTCTGCCTACATAACTGGCTACGGCACCACAAGGGGAACCAGTATATCGAACCTGGTTTAATCGATCTGGATATTGAAGGCAGAGAAACAAGAGGAAGTTGGAGATTAGAGCCTACTAATATGGAACGTCTTCGCCCACTTACAGGGAACTCAGCAACAGCAGCAAAGCTACTACGAAACAGGTTCGCAAAGTATTTTGCTGGAGAAGGTGCTGTCAGCTGGCAATGTGAAAGGATATAAACGCTCGCGGTTCTTCAACATTTTCAGCTCTCAGCTTGGAGCCGGAGCTCTTTATTTAATATTAATTTTATGCAAAAAAAAAAGGGTTAACAATTCAATAAAATTAACAAAAAAAAAACAAAACAAAATTTTCATTGCTTGGAACACATTTGTGGTAAAAAAAAATTAAATCCATAAATGTGTATGGTTTTCACAGAAAGCTTTTTTTAAACATAAAATAATGCCGCCTAGTCTGCACCTCGATCACGATTTCGGGCAACGAATCGATCGACCAGTTCAAAGAGTTCTTTGCGTAAAGCACGCTGCTCTGAATCCGGCAAGGACTCCATATCCTGTCGCACAAGTTCACACGTCAGAGTTGCGTATGTCTTTTCTTCTCTAGGTTTGTTCATCTCTTTTAATAGAGAAATCGCTTCCGACTGGAGCTTTTGTTGAACTTGATTAGAAGAATCTGTAAAATAGAAATAAAAGTTTGTAAAACAATCAAAGTTAAAGGTAGAAATTCAATATCAATTCGCAGTAGTGTTTCGCGCAATAAGCAAACATTGTTGTGGCGATTCGAAACTTACGATGATGGCAATTAAAATAATGATTTAATAACTTACTTTTTTTTCCTTCGACCACCTTGTTTACCCGGCCCTCATTCATTACAGTTTTTGTCCTATGATCAAAAAAAGTAAAGTTTTTAGTAAATACAAATAGATCGTCACAACATACGCTCTTGGTGTTTGAGTGTCATCAAGGAATGCAAGCAGAATCGCATGCCTGTATTTTTTTTGCGCCCCTGATCCACTCGGAATGTTTTTTGAACGGGTGTAATTAGTTTTAATAGAATCCCATCTTTTTCTAGTGCATTCCTTATGGTTGTGAGTTAATCCTAAAATTTTTATTTAAATGTTAATGACTATGATGGATGCAACTCAACTCAACACCTACCGATTTCAACCAATACTTTAGTCCAGTCACTGTTCCTTTCGACTCGATTCCGATAATTTTTATCCTTTATATTCCAGAGAGAGGGGTACTTTTTTATTGTCTCAATTAAGAGTTCTTGGAAATAAAAACAAAGCAAACGTGCTATTAGAGAATTTGAGAAAAATTGAAATAAAATAAATGATAAACAGTTAATCAAATAGATTTTGTCCGGGGTGAGTTCAAGGGTAGATATGAACATATGTTAATATGTCTGATGAAAATGGTTATGTTATTAATACATTGAAGATTTCTATTATTTTATATTTTTATCTGCTTTTGCGCTGCAGGTTACAAGTGGATTTGGTGTCTGGTCAGGTTGTTCCCAATTCTTATGGACGACGAATGAAATTGTGACCAAATATTTTTTTAAATTTATTTCACATTGATTATGTTTTTGTTAAATATAAACTGACTGATTCAGAAAAAAAATAACATAATTAGTTTGGTGCATACCTGTTTTTTCTTCGGGAAATGATCTGTGGTCTTTCTCCTGGACTTGTGAAACTTCCCAGGAATTGGCAACTGGTTCGGGAAAAGGTGAAGGAGTTGGTGAGGCAAATTCTTCTTCATCCTCATAATAATTATGTAGAACTTCGTAGTCCGTGAAATCTGTTATGAAATAGAATACCTTAGCTTAGATAAATCAAATAAAAACAACTTACCATCGTCCATAGTCAATAAGATTTAGTTTAATTTTTTTGCAATTGAAAATTAGTAAATACGGATGATATGGCGATTTGTTCAGTTTTGACATTTGAAAAAAAAAAAAAACAATTTATAGGAAATCACATCGATACTCGAAATTTTGCTGAGCCCATGCACACTTTCATTAAAAGAAAGCAAACTTGCTATAATAAAGACGAACATGTTCATCTTTGCTATAACTTTATTATAGTGAAGATGTCTGCATTTTCATCTTCTCTCTCTATAAAACACACACATTTTTAGTGTTTGATATCCCTTTTGCACGCAGATCTGCAAATAAAGACGAATGTAAATCCACCTTAAGACGTTGACTATCACACGATTAGACAAAATAATATTTATTTAAGCCAACTTTATTTTTATTTTTTTCATATATTGTTATCGACGCACCAAGAAGACCATGTTGGCAATGTGATGCCATGGATTTTGTCAAAGATTGCATATATACACAATACAAGTGCAACATTTGTAGCAAGCAAGGGCATAAGGATGGCTATTGTTACGGTGACCGTATTTTCCGAGACAAAATAATGAACAGTACCCAAAAATGAAAAATGTTGACCAGTTTTCAAGATTTTTTTTTGTATTTCATTGAGTAAAAGTAAATAAATATAATATAATATAAATTAATAAATAAATATAGTATAATTAGGTATATGTATTTATAAACTAAACAAAAAAGGATTTTTCATCGATAATAAACAAAACAAACATAAAAATAACACAGATTTTTTCAGTCTATAACTTATTTACAAAAAAAAAATAAACAAAACCTTAAACTCTTTTATATCATATTGGCTAATTAAACAACTTTGACATTGAATTACAATATATTAATATTGTTAAAATAAGTACTTTTCGGAAAAATACATTTTTTTAATTAATTCTGGCTTTCCTTTTGAATAATTCTTAAATTCGATGCAAATTTAAGTTTTGATACAATGCTTTGTTGCCATATATTGAATTTTTCCATAGCAAATACATTCGATGTAGGTAATTAATGGGTAGGTACGAATACTCGAATATAGAAAATTAAATATTAAGGAGGGTAGATTGGGGTGTAGGAAGTAGAATTGTAAGGACTTATGTCGTTTTGTGATTGCAATAACGCCATGATTCAACCTAGAATTACACGGTCAATGTAAAGGGTGAACGCGTGGACTCTGTCGTCACAAAAAATCTAAATTTCTGTATCAACGCACCGTCAACGTTCACAGTGTCAATGCTTAAAACGTTGACTATCACAAGATTTGACAAAATAATGTTTATGTGAGCCAACGTTATTTTTATTTTTTTCATTTAGGCTGGGTTAAAATTGGTACAATATAAGCATACCAATACCTATATAACATAATTCTTGTGTTGTTTTTAATTCTATGTCTACAAATGGCGTCATTTTTACGTCAAAGAGTCAACGCGTTGATCGTTTACGTTTGTTGCAAAAATTAACAAACCGACTTTATGATGAACTTTAATATAGGAAGATTATTACGATGGCGGAGTGATTGTCCGCAAACTCAATAAGAAAACAAGATTATCAAAATCGCAATCGAATTATAATTTAATCAAATAGGTAGCCGGCGCGCACGAGTAGTACCTACCTATTTGTGATTAATTAAAATAATAAACAACTGTCAGACGCGAATAGGTTTGTTCGTTAATTTCCGCACAGACAGCAAAAGCAGTGCTGTCGCTCGATAGCTCAGTTTTGGGGTGGGTTCGATTAATTGGGAAGAAGGTAAGTTTTATTAATTGGAATGATTGAGTTTTATCAAATTAATTTGGTTATAGCCTGTAAATAGGGTGTTCTTGAAATATATGAACAAAATAAAAGAAGCAAAATGGGCGCAAGTAATTTTTTTTGTAAAAGGAAATCACAAACCTTTTGGAGCAGAACCGACCAAGACAATTTATGAACAAAATAAGAACAAAGTTTTCTTTTTTTGTTTTAAATAGGTAAAATATTTTTAATTGTTTTCGATTTTGCTTGGGAAACCTTACAAGTAGGATTAAAACCCAAGATCTTTTAAGAATTTTTAAACGACAAAGAAATGGTGTATAACACCGAAGATGGACCGTTAACCTTTTGTCCCGACTGGACAAAGACAATTTTTAAACACGGGTCGCGAGTTCCGCTTTTTCGGAATAACCTTTTTTTCTTTTACGAAACGAAAGCCCAAACGATGTTTAAACAATTCTCAATAATAACTATCATGCACAAAAAAATTCTACTCTTCAAATACCAAATAAAATACTTAGCTTTTCTTTCTGGATGTCCTGCCAACTTCCCTCTCCTAGCTGTTTTCCAAATCCTTTTTTTTTTGACTTCCTCCAATTTTCACTGTTTTTTTTTCCTCAAAATTTTTCACCTTCTCTATCACTTCAAACAACACTTGAATTTCTTTCACTTCTCAAAGTTTTTCCATTATCTTTATCTTTTTCTTTTCTTTAATTCTCTTGAACCTCCGGCTAAGATTCTATCTCGCAAAAAAGTGATCTTCCAGGCTTTCACCTTGCCTTGATGACCTCTTCTTTTTTTCCATTCCCACATGCTTTCGGCCAATCAGAAAGTGTGGGTCTCGTTCGCGTTTTAATTTAGCTACACCTAGCATAATTGCAAGAGTGAGCGAACGCAGTTGAGACACCACTACTTTTCCTACTCGCACGTTTCACCGTCATTGGATTCGCCGACCTCTGGTACTTCTTCCAGTGAGCGGGAATTCAATGGGTGCATTCAGCCACCCTATTCACACCCCCGTAAATTTTGAGGGAAACTTTGGTAAGTTGCATGAAACTCAAGTGTTTAACGTGTTCATTTTTCCCCTCGTACGAAATTACAATCATGTAAAAATTGGTGAAAGCTTTTTTTTTGTTTTAACTGTCGGAGGGTGGAAGTTGGCAGTGGTTTTTGATTTCGCGATTTTACTCTATTCGTCGTTGGACTTTCGCGCAGACTAGGGGATTAGGGACTCGTGTTAACGTTCCATCTTTTACATAACGAAATTCATTTATGTTGGGCATGCAGCCATTCTCATCCGAGTAACATCCGCAATCGAGGACCAAGTGTCGCTCGTGCCTTTTTTTTTTGTTTGCTTTAGTGACCAGACCACCTGTCTGTCACCATGGTTGGTATGCGTGCAGACCATCTGTCGTACCAAGAGTCACTTTGTGGACCGCCCGTCACACAACTGCACCATTTTGTCCACACCTGTTTTTGGTTGCTTTTCCAGTATATAATAAGAGCAGGACACTGCCTGATGGAAGACAGGATTCAACTGAACTCTTTTGGAGCCACAACGAAGAACGGAAGGTTAAAAAGGGAAAAGGATATAAAATAGGCGAGTGAAACTTGTTGTGGTAAATTTTACCGCAACAAATCCCACCCTTACCTCCTAGGAAATGTGCTTACAATTCTGTAACACATTTTCTAAAGGATGCCAAGGTAATGGAAAACAAGATTAAGGATGTTCCATCAAACAAAAAAAATCAAGAGACAAAAACGTTATATTACATTACATCCCCCACAAGGTCTAGTCACTAGGGAAAAACTCAAATGGGCTATTAACAGCTTTAAGCCATATAAATCTGCTGGTCCGGATGGTGTAATTCCAGCCGAACTGCAAGAAAATGCAAGTTTTCTAATACCCATCCTAGAAAACATCTTCAAGGGATGCCTTAAATTGGCATACATCCCGATGTCTTGGAGACAAGTTAAAGTTGTTTTTATTCCAAAAGCTGGAAAATCCAGCCACGTTAACCCTAAAGACCTAAGACCTATCAGCTTATCATCATTCCTTCTCAAAACTTTTGAACGTTTGATCGATATCCACTTAAGGGCAAGTATTGATAAGTCCCTTCTTTCAAAGGCTCAACACGCCTACAACAAAGGGAAATCAGTTGAAACGGTTCTACACAGTATAGTACGTACAATCGAATATTCCCTCCATCATAAAGAGTACACCACAGTTGCCTTCTTAGACATAGAAGGTGCATTTAACAATGTCGACACATCTGCAATTGCACGTGTATTGACATCTCTGAAGGTAGATAAGTCGATCAGCGAATTGATTAATCAGATGCTGATTAGCAGGATTATCAATTCAAAACTGGGCGATTTTACTACACAAAGGGGTGTCAGCAGAGGTACGCCACAAGGTGGTGTCCTATCCCCTCTCCTCTGGAATTTAGAAATAAATGAATTACTAACTACTCTAGAAAGAGAGGGATACAGGGTGTTTGCCTATGCGGACGATGTAGCTATTGCAGTAACGGGTAAACATCCCAATATACTAAAAGAACTCTTACAAAACGCTTTAAATAAGCTCACCAGATGGACAAATCGGTGTGGACTAGGCGTTAACCCACAAAAAACCGACCTTGTCCTCTTCACAAGGAAATACAAAGTCCCACACATTGACCCTCCCCTCATAAACGGTGTACCACTTAAATTCTCTGAACAAGCAAAATACTTGGGTCTCATTTTAGATAAGAAATTAAGTTGGAAACCTAATATTCAAGAGAGAATAAACAAGGCCACAGTAGCCCTGTTCTCCTGTAAAAAGGCCAACGGTAATAAATGGGGCCTACAGCCCCGCATTACACACTGGCTATACATCTCGGTCATAAGACCGATCCTTACTTATGGAGTAGCGGTATGGTGGACGGCGCTAGATACAGCGACAAATCGCGATAAACTCAGCAAAGTCCAACGAACAGCCTGCCTGTGTATGGGAGGAGCACCCCCTCCGCCTCACTAGATGTTCTGTTCCATCTAATACCGATGGACATTTTCAGCAAGCAAACGGCCGCTAATACTGCCATACGGTTTCAAGCCTCCTCTCTGTGGATCAATAATGGAATTGGCCACACCACTATTTTGAACTCGTTCAGAACTATAAACAGTAATATTGACTACACCATACCCCATCCTCAGTTTAATAACTATAGCTTCAAAGTGACTATACCTCCCAGGTCTTCTTGGGAGAATACATCATTTTTGAACGATGGTCCTACTTTTATACAGACGGATCAAAAACGGAGGATGGGGTTGGTGGAGGCGTATACTCAGATAGACTAAACTTAAGTCTCTCCTTTCGTCTACCCGATCATTGTAGCGTGTTCCAAGCTGAAATCCTGGCTATAAAAGAAGTCCTATCCTGGCTTAGAGAAAACGTTATATCAACTAATGATATACGCATCTTCTCGGATAGCCAAGCTGCGTTAAAGTCCCTAGACTCAGTCTCCACTAATTCATTAACAGCCCTAAATTGTCGATCATCTCTTACGGAGATGGCTACACAGTTCAACATTCACCTTTTCTGGGTGCCGGGCCATAGAGACATTCCAGGAAATTGCAAAGCTGACGAACTTGCAAAAAGCGGAACAACTTTACCTCTGCTGGCTCACAATGCTAGCATAGGTATCCCCTTAGCTACATGTAAGCTCATGCTAAAGCAAGATACCATAGAGAAAACAAACTCCAGGTGGAATAACACCACCACTTGTGTCGCAACTAAACTATTGGCCTATTCTTAGCGCCAGGCGCTCAAAACAATTAATCTCTCTGAGTAGATTGCACATTAGCTACGTTATAGGTGTCCTGACTGGGCACTGCTTAATAGGAAGGCATGCTATTCGACTCGGAGCCCCTGCAAATGATTTTTGTAGGAGTTGCATGGACGAAGAAGAAGAAGAGACAATCTCTCATCTTCTGTGCACATGCCCTGCCTTATCACAAAGACGTAGAATCCACCTTGGAGACTACTACTTTAACGATACCAGTGATCTAAAGAATTCAGACATTACTTGTCTCCTACGCTTCATTCGAAGCTCCAATTGGTTCAACGAGTTAAGCTGATTAACTGATCCATGTTGTATCACAACGGACCATACTTTGGTCTAAGTGTGTTGGACGTCCCAACCAACAGCCACTTTAACCTAACCTAACCCAAGTAATTCTCTTCGATACCAGCATGAGCTGTTTCTAGTTCGTGATAAGATTTTATTTTTTCTATGACTTTATTTTCATCTTCTAATTCTTGTGCTAGGTAACTACATTTATAACATTTAATTATAGTTTTATCAAATAATTTGATTAATTTCTGTTGTAATTGGTTGAAAATGTGATAGTCGTCACAATATATTCCTGTTTGTTTAATTTCTAAAACTTCCTTAATTTGTTCTTCAAATGTTTCAGAATCGATTATTGTAGGGGACAATTCGATTAACATTCTGTTGCCTACTAAAACTTGCGTTCTTATCTTTCTTTCATTATAATCATTGTTAACCACTATCTGTTGCTTAAAGTTGTTAACTGGCTTTTCTATTATAGGAAAGTGATCTAACTGTTCTTGCTCTTTTGAGTGGAGAGTTTATTCTAGGCTAGAATCATCCAATTCATTAATTTCTCCAGTGTCTTTTATTTCCCTACTGTAACCTTCCATCGCTGTAACCTTCCCGATATATCTTTACCTATACTATTTGTTTTCAACCACCAACTCGTGGTTGGTGATCGGATTTTAACTGAAATTTTCTTCCGTAGAGATAAGGTCTTAAATACTTGATTGACCAAACTATTGCTAATAGTTCTTTCTCTGTAGTAGAGTAGTTTCTCTCGTGGTCGTTTAGAGTTCTACTTATGAATGTAACAGGATGTTTATCTTGAGCTAAGACCGCTCCTACAGCATAATTAGATGCATCTGTTGTTAGCTCGAAAGTTTTGTTGAAATCTGGATAAGCCAGGACTGGAGGTGAAACAATTAATTTTTTTAATGTTTCAAATGATTTTATGTACTCGATATTCTTAGAATCGAGTTTGGTTCCTTTCTTTAAATATATTGTCATTGGTTGGGCTACCTTAGCATAGTCTTTTATAAATTTCCTATACTAACCAGTAAGACCAAGGAATGATTTTATTTCTTTAACGGTTGTCGGTACGTTAATCTTTTGTATTGCTATAATTTTATCTTGATTGGGTAAAACTCCCTTGTCTGTAATCGTGTGTCCAAGAAACTTCGTTTCTTTCACAAGAAAGTCGCATTTGTCTATTTGATTTTTTAAGTTGAATTCTCTTAGCTTTTCAAATATTTTATTCAGGTTTGTTATGTGCTCTATCAGAGAAGTTGAAAAAATCAATATGTCATCCATGTATACGACACAGACTTTATTAATGAGATCTCCCAGTATCTCGTTTATCATACATTGAAAACTAGAAGGAGCATTTTTTAAGCCAAAGGGCATTTTAAGAAATTCAAAATGTCCTTGTGGAACACTGAATGCAGTTTTTTCAATGTCTTTTTCGTTGACTCTAATCTGGTGAAATCCTTTTGCCAGATCTAGTGTCGTAAAATATTGCGATCTCCCTAATTTATCCAAGACATCGTCAATGTTTGGTAATGGATACTTATACTCGATAGTTTCCTCATTTAACTTACGGTAATCAATTAGCATACGCCGCGCCACTTCATAGTTCCCGAGTTGTCTAATTTTTTTGGAACTATCCAAACAGGTATAAGGGCTTCTACTTTTTTGTATTATTCCATTACTGAGCATTTCTTTAATTTGTTTAGCTATCTCTTGCTCATGGACTTTTGGATATCGATAAATTTTTGTGAAAATAGGATTATCTGTCTGTCCTTATGGAATGAACTGTTTGAGTTGTGGAACTTAACAATTCTCCATCCTTGTAGAATAAATCCTTATTTTTATTTAAAAATTCTCTTAGTATATTCTTTTCTTCTTCATTCAAATCTTTGTGTAAAAGTTTGCTCATTTCCATTGAGTTATCTTCTAACACATGAATTTCGTCATATTGAAAAGGACAGTGATCATTTGCATTGATATATTCTTTTTCTTTGACTGGGATAGAAAGAAAAGGAATTCTATTCTGATTTATTTCTAAATATTTATCTTTCATATTAATAATACCCCCTATGGCATTTAAAAAATTCGATCCTATGATCGCATCAAAATTTTTGTTTTCAAAATTCATTAATTTCTATTCCATTGTGGCATCTTCCAAAAATTCTTCAGGTATTTTTGTCATTATTTGTTCTGTTATAAAAATATATGAGTTGACGGTATTCACTTTTATTTCTTTTTCTAATTTCATTCTTGTACAGGATTTAAGTTTTTTTGTATCGAGGAGGGTCATAGTAGATCCTGTGTCTACTAAGACTTTTATTTTTTTTTTTTGAACTGTAAGTACTACGATGGGAAGTGTCGAAGCCCCTCTGCTATAAAATTTACTTCTTCATTAATTGTTTGTTGTTCACTGAGGCGATTAACTTCCATTGGTCGTTCTCGATTATTATTAAATCTCCTAACTTGACTTAAACTTGGCTGATTATTATTTTGTCCCTGCCAATTATTATTATTATTATAACTTTGCCTTTGATAATTTTGATTAAAACCAAACCTATGACCTTGATTAGGGTTTAAATTTCCAAATATTCTGTTGTTGTTGTATCTAACCTGCTCAGATGATTTTCTATTCTGTTGTCTTAAATTGTTATTATTTTGATTAAATCTATTTTGGTTATAATTTTGATGTCCTTGATTTTGTCTAGGAGAATTATTCTCATGGTGTTTCATATTAAAGCCCTTGTTTGGTTCACTTTGATTTCTTACACGAATCATATCATTGGCTTCTAAGATTTCATAAGCTTCAACCATATTTTTACAATTATAGGCGATGAGTATAGCTTTTTGTGAAGGGTTTAAATTATGTTTAAATGCTTCAAATACCAGAACTTCATTATTTGCCTGTGTGTAAATTAAATTTGGTTCTAATTGCGTTTTAGTTTGCAATTTTTGTAATAAAAAGTCTAATTTTTTATACAATTCAAAAGTGTTAGATTCTACAATACAACCAACCAATTTCTTGAGATAACTTAATATAAGTTTCTTTTATTGAAAATAATCTTATTAAGTTTACCTTAATGTCCTTCCACGACGATAAATGTGGTAAGCTGTTAGTTGCCCTTACTGCTTCTCCTTGAATTTTTGAGTGGATTATTAATGTAGCCTTTATCTGATTTTCCTGCAGCATGACTTGGTTTAGAAAGTACTCCACTGTTGATATAAACAGTGCCAGATTACAATCTTTCGATCCTCTGAATGGGTTTATTTTCTCTATTTCACGAAGAAGGTAGCGTTGTTCCTCCTTCTGAACATCGTTTAATACGGGTGCAGTTTCTGTCATTATTATAATTTTTTGTTCGTCTGGTTCACTTTCACTTCCGGTATCACTGTCGCGATTTTTATTTAGCTTTCTGTTTAATCTGTCTCTGTTTAATTGTTTCTCTTCACTGTTCATTTGCTAAATATTCTCTCTACGAGATTTCGCAACATACATTTATACTGAATTTAAAATTAATATTCGTTTAATTTAAATTTATTTGAAAAATTTAACAATCGCGAAATGCGTTCGTATCACTGGATCTCATATGTCAATATAATATTCGTTTATATATCTCATTGAGTATCCTACCGACTGCGCCAAATAACTTTTTAAAAAGTATAAAAGAGTTTTTAAAAAAACAAATATAACTTTATTCAGAAAATAATATAAATTGAAAGGAAAGAACAGACGAAAGTCGACTGTCTATTATGATGTGTGACTTGTATCTGATGATCGCTGCAACTCCAACTTATCTCGTGATGCTGTCCGATGATTGTTGGCCGCATTGAAGATCGTCCAATGTTTATTTTATCAGCTTGATTTCATAATTGGATTTGTTTCAATGTTTATGTTTATAATTGGATTTGGACCAATGTTTATTTTATCTCATATTTCTCAAAATGCTGTTAAAATTTAAGTGTCGTCGTTGCTTCGGTCTCAAGTGGCTTGTGCAAAACATTAGGGTTGGGGTTAGAAGATGTAGTTGTAGATGTATACGTAACTCCCCCCTCCTTAATATTGTTGTTTTACCTGAAACAATTTATTCTTTCTCTACACAGAAATATAATTACAGTGCATAATATAAAAATAGTTACAATATGTATGTAATATGAAGTCTCTTTATGTGTATTTAGTTTTGATATTTTTTCGTGAATTATGTCAATATTATTTATATCTTCTAGTTTAATTTCTTTTTCAATTAAGAGATTAGATATATTTTCATACAATTTTGGATTCTCTAAATATAAAGATTGTTCTTCTATTTCATTGGAATTTTCAAAAGTTCTATTATTTATAGTTATCTTATGATTTTAATTTTTTTCTTTTCATTACAATTGGTACTTATTTCTATACAACTGTTTTTTACTAACAATTTTCCTCTTGCTATTTCTAATATAATATTTTCTCTTTTATTGATAATTTTAGTACAATTTCTTGTTGTTATACAGTTTCAGTCTTATTTAAAAACGCTCTATAGAGCCTACATAAAGTTATGTAGGTAATCTCTATAATGCCTCTAAACGCAAAAATGCTATTTATAAAACTTATACAAGGTTGCATAGTCCCATAATAAGCTAAACGCGTTTTGAGGTTGAATAGAGCCTACATAAGGAAATTATTGTTATTATTATTTCGTAAATGTCATTTTGATTTCTCTCCTCTCTTTTTGAAATTAAAATAAAAACAATAATGCCTCTCCAGTTTAGCTCGTGAGCCGAAGAAACGAAGAATTTAAAAAAAATATAGATTTTCGAAAGAGAATATCATAAAAATAATTGGAATTATTTTGTTATATTTTAGTTGTTATGGCAACAAGCTGATTTTATAGACATTTTGGTACTTTTTTTGATATAAGCATTGTATAACTAAAATTTATAGCAGAATTTTTTATAAATAGGAATTTTCGCAACGTTACATAGAGCCTACATAAATCCTTATTCACTGTATAACTATTCATCTGTTTAGCGAATTCTATTAAATAAGACTGTTTATGTATATTTGCAATTTATTTAAATCTTCTTCTTTCGATATGTATTCTACATTTTCATTTTAAATGATATATTGATCATTTATTTTTAACTCTTCTTTATTATTGTTAGTTAAACTAGTTACAAAATATTGATTAAATTCTAACATTTCTTCCGGTATACTTATTATAAATATAATTTCTTGATCGTGTAACCCTGTAGTTATTTTTATATTCTTTAGTTTATCAAACGTTACATTATATGTGATTATTATTGAATTTACCATTGTATTTAGTTTACTTGATAACACATTGTTTTGAATTTTTTCAATAATGCTTTTAATTTTATTAATTTTTTCAAGAACTTCTAATTTATTATTCTTTGTGTTATTGATGTATTTCCTACTTTGAGATTTAGAAAATCTTTACTTTAGTACATACTGTTAAATTCTGATTGTATAGTATCTATTTGCTTCTTCAGTTTATTATTAATGTCAATTTGCTTGTTAAATGTTACAATTAATTCATGGTTGTTATATTTATTTATATTCAATTGTTCTTCGCTATTTTTTCAGTCGTTTTCATCTAATGTTCCAAACAAAAACTTAAGCATGTTACCACCAAGGTTTATTAAACTTCTCCTGTTTCTATGCAGTAATAAGCTACTGATTTCGGATTTAATAATACGAATTTCTCGATATACTTCTGCGGGAAATTTAATATTTTTTAATTTGTAAATGTCACTGTCAATGTTATTCAAAACTTCTTCGATTTGAGTGATATTGATTTTATGAACTACATACATGTTTATAATCTCTAACTAGTTTAACTTTCTTTAATTTCATTTTAGTATAACCTTCTTGGTTATATATGTTTTCAATTGTTATTTCACTAAATACTGGCTTAATTAAAAGAATGTATATTAAGCTTTTCATTATAACTTTTATTTATGCGAACAACTTGCGATCGGAAGCGGATCTATTCCCGATGGAATCTTTTGTGTAACTGAATCTTTCTTTGAAGCTATTTTTGTGTTAGACTTAGTACTCTAAGGTCATCCAGGTTTATTTTTCATAATTATGTATGTCATCTTTGTTTTTGATTTTTGTCTTTCTATGACGTTGTATATTGATTGGATGTGCATGATCCGTTTGTTTGTAAAAGAATCGCGGAGTAGTTTTATCATATTTTCTGTGATGATTTACTATAAAAGCTTTGCTGCGAGTTTCTACGTAGTCTTCTCTAGTCTTATTGGTTTTCTCTATTATTTTTTCTTTATTAGTTTGGTACGTATTATATAATCTTTCTTTGTCTACATGGCCTGATTGTATATTAAAAGGTTTCTCTTTACTCAATACTTGTATGGAGTTGTTATAGTAGAAAACTGCTTTGTATATTGTATCAATTCTATCGATTATTCCTAGTTCTTTCCCATTGGATAAACATCTATATTTTTCTAAAATTGTGCTATGTACACGTTCAATTGGGCTACTCCCTGTATGTGAGTTTGGGGTAGTATAATGTATTTCTATATTTAGATCTTTTAACATTTTTTTATACTCAATTGATTGAACTCATTATCCATTACAATTTTCAAAGGCTTGTTATGTTGAGAAATAAATTGCATTATTGTTTCTTTAATGGTTTCGCCATTACTATCTTTTATATATGTCATTGTCAATTTTTTACTGAATTTGTCAATAGTGGAAAGGAATTTCAAATTTTGTATGTAAAATATATCGATGTGAACTATTTGATTGATGTCTGTTGGAGTCTCGGTCAATTTGAATTTTGGCTTGATCGGGTGCCTATCATATTTGTTTTGCTTGCAGATGTTGCAACTATTAACAAAGTCAATTACTAATTTTCTTAAATAAGGATAATATATACATATATGGTTGTATTCCCAAGTAATTCATGGCAAGTATTGATAAGTCCCTCCTTTCAAAGGCTCAACATGCCTACAACAAAGGGAAATCAGTTGAAACGGCTCTACACAGTATAGTACGTACAATCGAATATTCCCTCCATCATAAAGAGTACACCTTAGTGGCCTTCTTAGACATAGAAGGTGCATTTAACAATGTCGACACATCTGCAATTGCACGTGTATTGACATCTCTGAAGGTAGATAAGTCGATCAGCGAATTGATTAATCAGATGCTGATAAGCAGGATTATCAAGTCAAAACTGGGCGATTTTACTACACAAAGGGGTGTCAGCAGAGGTACGCAACAAGGTGGTGTCCTATCCCCTCTCCTCTGGAATTTAGAAATAAATGAATTACTAACTACTCTAGAAAGAGAGCGATACAGAGTGTTTGCCTATGTGGACGATGTTGCTATTGCAGTAACGGGTAAACATCCCAATATACTAAAAGAACTCTTACAAAACGCTTTAAATAAGCTCACTAGATGGGCTAATCGGTGTGGACTAGGCGTTAACCCACAAAAAACCGACCTTGTCCTCTTCACAAGGAAATACAAAGTCCCACACATTGACCCTCCCCTCATAAACGGTGTACCACTTAAATTCTCTGAACAAGCAAAATACTTGGGTCTCATTTTAGATAAGAAATTAAGTTGGAAACCTAATATTCAAGAGAGAATAAACAAGGCCACAGTAGCCCTGTTCTCCTGTAAAAAGGCCATTGGTAATAAATGGGGCCTACAGCCCCGCATTACACACAGGCTATACATCTCGGTCATAAGACCGATCCTTACTTATGGAGTAGTGGTATGGTGGACGGCGCTAGATACAGCGACAAATCGCGATAAACTCAGCAAAGTCCAACGAACAGCCTGCCTGTGTATGGGAGGAGCACTTCGCTCCACCCCCTCCGCTTCACTAGATGTTCTGTTCCATCTAATACCGCTGGACATTTTCAGCAAGCAAACGGCCGCTAATACTGCCATACGGCTTCAGGCCTCCTCTCTGTGGATCAATAATGGAATTGGCCACACCACTATTTTGAACTCGTTCAGAACTATAAACAGTAATATTGACTACACCATACCCCATCCTCAGTTTAATAACTATAGCTTCAAAGTGACTATACCTCCCAGGTCTTCTTGGGAGAATACATCATTTTTGAACGATGGTCCTACTTTTATACAGACGGATCAAAAACGGAGGATGGGGTTGGTGGAGGCGTATACTCAGATAGACTAAACTTAAGTCTCTCCTTTCGTCTACCCGATCATTGTAGCGTGTTCCAAGCTGAAATCCTGGCTATAAAAGAAGTCCTATCCTGGCTTAGAGAAAACGTTATATCAACTAATGATATACGCATCTTCTCGGATAGCCAAGCTGCGTTAAAGTCCCTAGACTCTGTCTCCACAAATTCACTAACAGCCCTTCTTGAGAGAACGATGGTCCTATAAACTTTTATACAGACGGATCAAAAACGGAGGATGGGGTTGGTGGAGTCGTATACTCAGATAGACTAAATTTAAGTCTCTCCTTTCGTCTACCCGATCATTGTAGCGTGTTCCAAGCTGAAATCCTGGCTATAAAAGAAGTCCTATCCTGGCTTAGAGAAAACGTTATATCAACTAATGATATACGCATCTTCTCGGATAGCCAAGCTGCGTTAAAGTCCCTAGACTCTGTCTCCACAAATTCACTAACAGCCCTAAATTGTCGATCATCTCTTACGGAGATGGCTACACAGTTCAACATTCACCTTTTCTGGGTGCCGGGCCATAGAGACATTCCAGGAAATTGCAAAGCTGACGAACTTGCAAAAAGCGGAACAACTTTACCTCTGCTGGCTCACAATGCTAGCATAGGTATCCCCTTAGCTACATGTAAACTCATGCTAAAGCAAGATACCATAGAGAAAACAAACTTAAGGTGGAATAACACCACCACCTGTGTAGCGACTAAATTAATTTGGCCTAATCTTAGCGCCAGGCGCTCAAAGCAATTAATCTCTCTGAGTAGATTGCACATTAGCTACGTTATAGGTGTCCTGACTGGGCACTGCTTAATAGGAAGGCATGCTATTCGACTTGGAGCCCCTGCAAATGATTTTTGTAGGAGTTGCATGGACGAAGAAGAAGAGGAGACAATCTCTCATCTTCTGTGCACATGCCCTGCCTTATCACAAAGACGTAGAATCCACCTTGGAGACTACTACTTTAACGATACCAGCGATCTAAAAAATTCAGACATTACTTGTCTCCTACGCTTCATTCGAAGCTCCAATTGGTTCAACATTGGCTGATTAACTGATCCATGTGGTATCACAACGGACCATACTTTGGTCTAAGTGTGTTGGACGTCCCAACCAACAGCCACTTTAACCTTACCTAACCTATATTAGAGACAGTAGTAGTAGTAGTAGTAGAAATGGTGGCCACGAGCAGTCTAGCTCGGTGACACAATTAGCGCTGAGTTGCGCCGTTTTGATACCATACAATACTCGCTCGACCTATGAAGATAAAAGGGGGATTATAAAGAAAAACTACGCCTCAAATCCACTTTGTTGCGTTTAGAAAGGAGATCAAATCTTTGATCTTCAGTTCTGAGAGCTCATTGAGATCGTTGAAAGAGGACTTTCCCAATGTTTTGGCTCTCGTTCTGGCTAAGGCAGGACACTTGCATAAGAAGTGAAGAACAGTTTCTTTTTCTCGCTGGTCCTCACAAATACGACAGAAAGTATTGTGGGGGATGCCCAGCTTAGATGCGTGTTCTCCAACAGGCCAGTGTCCGGTGCATGTGGCAACGACCCTGACTATGTCTTGCCTGGGTCTGCAAATAAGATTATTAGTACGGGATTTGTTGTAGGTGGGCCATATCCTTCTAGATATGATACAGTTGGTTAGGCTGTGGTTTGATTCAGCGAGGAAAATAGAGAAGATCTTGCCCTTCATAGCACCAAGAGGAATGTTGACTCTTTCCGCGAGTGAGCTATGAAGGGCTGATCCTTGCCTAGCCAGCTCGTCAGCTCGTTCATTGCCCTCAAAGCCTCTATGACCCGGAATCCAGATGAGAGTGACCCTGAGTCCAATGTTCATGCCCGCTAACTCACTTCGGCATTGTTGAACCAGTTTGGAGGATGAAGTGGACGAGCCAATCGCTTGAATAGCCGCCTGACTGTCCGAAAAAATAGCTGTATTGCGGTTTTGATTTGGATCTTGCATGCTTCCTTGATCGCGAGTAGTTCAGCTTGAAAAACACTAGCAAAGTCAGGAAGTCGCAAAGACCTGGAGACATTTAAAGACTCGGAGAAAATTCCTGCACCGACCCCACACTCCATCATCGAGCCGTCAGTGAAAATAGTTGTGTCGAAGCCTCTCGTCACTAAGTCATCATCCCATTCATTTCGTGATGGGATGATAATTTTAAAATCCGCACTGAGGTCCACAGTAGGGGTGCAGTAGTCGGTTTCTGTCGAAAAGATTTCCGCTGGGATGAGATTAGTAATATTACAATGACCAAAGGGCCTAGAATACCAACTATTCGATGCCCTAAGTCTCAACGCGCTGCAAGATACTAAGTATTTGATATGCAGGTCTATTGGTAAGAGGTAGAGAAAAACGTTTAGGGCGTCCGATGGACATGAGCGCAAAGCTCCCGTGGAGCCAACACTAGCTGTTCTCTGAACCTTTTTTAGTTTAGTTATATTGTAGGCTTTGCTAAGTGCGGGCCGCCAAACAATCGAACCATAGGACAAGATTGGACGTACCACGGCTGTATACGTCCACAAGATCATCTTCGATTGCAAACCCATCTTTTTGCCAAAGGTTTTATTGCAGACATAGAAAGCTATCCTGGCTTTCTTGACCCTTTCTTCGATATTAAGTTTCCAGTTTAACTTTGGGTCAAGTATTACTCCCAAATATCTAGCGCTGGAAGACAAGGAAAGAGTTTCACCGTTGAGGCGAGGGAGGGTGAAGGGTGGTACTTTTGTTTTCGTAGTAAAGAGCATCAGTTCAGTTTTGCTTTTATTGACACCCAGGCCACAGCTCGTAGCCCAGTTGCTTACTTTTAGCAATGCCATCTCCGTAATCTCACTAATCACGGAAGTGAACTTTCCTGATACCAGTATCACCAAATCATCTGCGTAAGCAACGGCCTTCACACCACAACTTTCCAGTTTAAAAAGATTTTTGTTCATGACCAGAAGCCAAAGAAGGGGGGACAGAACACCCCCCTGAGGTGTTCCCCTGTTTACGCACCTGGTCAAGTAAGTGTTACCTAAGGTAGCTTGAATTTTTCTATCACTGAGCATGGAAACAATCCAATTTCTAATGTAGTCCTCTACACCCTGATCAACCAGTGATTCTTGAATAGATTCTGTTAAGACGTTGTTAAAAGCTCCTTCTATGTCTAAGAAGGTAGCGACAGTAAATTCTTTGTAGTGTATGGTTTTTTTAACTGTACGCACTACCTCATGTAGGGCTGTCTCCGTAGACTTGCCCTTAAGATAAGCGTGTTGAGAACTCCCAAGAGGGCATACATCTAAAATGCCTCTGATATGGTAGTCAAGAATGCGCTCAATTGTCTTAAGCACGAAGGAAGTAAGGCTTATTGGTCTAAGATCCTTCGCAGATTCATGTCCTCGCCTGCCGACCTAAGGGATAAAAACTACTCTAACATGTCTCCAAGACTCGGGAACATGAATTAGGCAGAGACATCCTTTAAAGATCATCTCCAGCCAAGGAATCGCCAGAAATTGTGTTTTCTGAAGCATGATCGGCATTATGCCGTCCAGGCCTGGAGACTTGTACGGGGAAAATGTGTTGATTATATTAGAGATAATTGAAAAAAAAAATGAAAACAAAAAAACTACTTTAAACTACTTTCCTCGGATGCATAGGTATACGGTTTCAGATCTTTAACGTGCCATGTTCCGCGTTCTTTACCATTAATATCTTTTAACACCTATGTCAAAGGTGACACACGCTTTTCAATTTCAAACGGACCGACAAACTTCGGTGCTAATTTGGCAGCATAGTAATTCGCGGCATCCGACAACGTAAAGTTTCTACGCCATACAAGATCGCCGGGGTGATATTTAACATCACGCCGTCGAAGATTGTAGGCTTGAGCAGCTCTCTTAGATGCTACTTCGAGTTTTTTCCCAATATCTAACCTAAGTTCTTTGAAATGCTCAGCGATCTCACCCAGATCCTGGACATTCCCCGAACCATCTCCGACTAATGGTACTTCTCGACCCGAAGTAACCATATCCCTCCCAAAATTCGCGTAATAAGGTGAAACACCTAAAACCTCATGTTGTGACGTGCGAATAGCACACGCCACCTTGCTGAGCTGTAAATCCCACACTCTGTAGTTTTCTGCGACGTATGCCCTTAACGTCGTCTTTAGGATTTGATTGATCCTCTCCGCAGGATTTGCCTGCGGGTGGTAATGGGGTGTAAATTTCAATTGTGACGCGTATGCCTGGCAAAGCGTTTTCAGTTCCTTTGATCGGAACTGAGGACCGTTGTCACTCACGATCACCTTAGTGATGCCAAATAAAATAAATACGTTGTCTTCCAATTCCCTAACTATGGCATTTGCAGTGGCCGACCTCAAAGCGAACAAAAGTGGAAACTTAGTAAAGTAATCTACCACCGTCAGGATATATATAAAACCCCTACTCGATTTAGGAAGCGGACCTACCAAATCAACACAAATCATTTCCCACGGTGCCTTGATTCCTACCCTCTCAGTCATTAATCCAGCTGGTTTCTCATTCACCGTCTTTACTTGTTGGCAAACTTTGCAACTCCTAACATATTCAGTTATATCGGCCCTCATTTTTGGCCAATAAAAATTTGCCCCAATTCTGGCAAAAGTTTTCCTAACGCCCATGTGTCCTGCTAATGGACTATCATGGTTTTCCTGTAAAATAGCTAACCTATTATTTTTCCCTAGCACTCTCTTCCATTCTTGATTGTTTTCATGAACTACTACATAATTTGCCTTCACGAGTTTGAACAACTGACCTTGTTCAACTCGCCAGGCTGGGTATCTAAGGGGATTTCTATTTACTGTTAAAATCATTTTCTTCACCCAAGGGTCTGAATCCTCATCTGAGATACCACCCAACTGTGGCACTCCTCGAGAGAGCATATCCGGAACTACCTGCTCCTTGCCCTTACGGTGAATGATTTCAAAGTCGAATTGTTGAAGCCTAATTGCCCATCGGGCCAACCTACCCTGCGGATCTTTAAGATTGCTTAACCATACCAAGGAGTAATGATCTGTCACAACCGTAAATCGAACTCCTTCAATGTACGGTCGCAACTTCTCAACAGCCCAAAATACAGCCAAACATTCTTTCTCCGTTGTACTATAGTTTTTCTCGTTCCTATTTAAAGACCTACTAAGGTAACAGACAACCTTTTCTCCCTCATCGAAGTTCTGTGAAAGAACTGCACCGATACCGAAATCTGACGCGTCTGTTTGAAGGTCGTTTAAAGTCTGGGCAAGTGAGTATAGGTGCTGTCACCAAACACTCTTTTGCCTTCCTAAAGCTATCCTCACATTCCTGAGTCCAAATAAACTTTTTATTTTTCTTTAATAAATCTGATAAAGGCCGGTGTAATTCGGCGAAATTCGGTACAAAACGACGGTACCACGAAACTGTCCCTATAAAACTCCTAACCTCTTTAACATTCCTCGGTGCTGGGATCCTAACCATACTTTCCACTTTCTCTGGATCTACGTGTAAACCATTTCGATCCACTATGTACCCTAAAAATTTAAGTGACGGCATGCAAAAGTTGCATTTTTCCCTACTAACCTTTAATCCGGCTTCACTTAACCTTTTCATCACCTCATTCAGAATTTCAAGATGTTTTTTGAAATTATCTGCAATGATGATGATGTCGTCTAAATAGACGAAAACGTATGGTTCGAGGTCGGCACCCAAAACTGTGTCGATAAACCTCTGCCAAGTCGCAGGCGAATTGTGAAGACCGAAAGGCATTCTCCTAAACTGAAACAGACCACTACCAGGTACCGTGAAGGCAGTATATGGCTTTGATCCCTCTTCCATAGGAATCTGCCAATATGCTGATTTAATGTCTAGCAAAGACAAGAACCTAGCCCCTCGAAGCCTATCTAAAATTGAATTAATGTATGGAAGTGGATAAGCATCCCTATGTGCATTTTTGTTCAGCTTCCTATAGTCCTCACAGAACCTATAGGAGCCATCTTTGTTTTTAACTACCACGCATTGTCGATCTCTCAATAACTCCTGCTTCTAACATCTCGTTTAATTCCCTATCTATGTGTCCCTGCATTGCCGGAGAAACCGGATAATACCGTTGTTTAATCGGTTCCGCCGACGTCCTAATTTTGTGTTCAACCAATGTTGTACACCCTAAGCCTTCCGGCATTTTCCTAAACGATTCTTCAATAAGATCGTCTAACAATTTAATTTCCCTATCACTCAATTCAGAACGTTCTGTAATAGAACAAATCGAAATCGGCTGTTCCGAAAAATTCCATTCACGCGATCTTAAATCCGAGACAATTCCCGACAAGGCCCATAAATCGGCACCCAAAATCAGCGTGAGTGGTAGAGTTGGTATTACGAGACAGTCCATAAATACTGCCTTGTGTTCTACTACAATTGGAAGAGAAATGGTCCCTAAAACCTCAACACCTTTTCCGTCAGCTAAACGTACGCTGCGGACCATATCTGTCTTTACTGAAAGACCTAAATTCTGTAATATTTTCCAAGAATCCCTACCTGTTATGGTTCTAGAAGCTCCTGAATCTAATAAACCTAAAAATCTAGTACCATAAATGCTAATACTCAAAAATGGTCTCCTATCACTACCGTTTGCCTCCAAAGTAAAACCTAGATGAATTTGATCTGCCGGCTGGTTCTCAGCAGGCAATCTATTCACTTCCTGCGGACTTCCCGCCCTGCTGGCGCAAGAGCCCGTTGCCCGTTTCCCGAGCAGCGACGACAATTCTGTCTCTTCACCCCTAACTGCCCACAACCAAAGCAACGCCTAGGAGCGGAACACCTATTTGCAAAATGGCCTGATCCATTGCAATTGTAACATCTCAGCGAAGAGTTTTGATTTGAAGAACTGGCCTGATTTTTGGTTTGGTCATTCCCCACAACAACCGAAACCATTGGAGTTTCTATACCTACATATGCTAGATCCGGTTCTAGCAGATTCCTATTATCCCTAACACTAGGTGGTGGAAGATACGATTCCACGTTTGCCCTAACCGCTTCCAAGTTTCTACCTAATGCAACCAAGTCGGACACACAACTTGGTTTAGCCAACCCAAGCTGAGTTTGGTAGAAAGATGTCAAGTTCCTTTGGATCATTGACAACTTCCTACTTTCCGATATTGGTTCAGTTAGCCTACCAAACAGATTTTGCATTGTCGCCACATAGACTCCGATGGATTCATCTTTGCCTTGTGTGCGACGCCTTATCTCATCTAAGAGTGAATCATCACAATTCGGTGGCAGGAATTCCGGCTTCAACTCCCTGACTAATTCTGGCCATGAATTAACCGACAACCTAACAGCCCTATACCAAATAAGAGCTTTACCCACAAAAAGCTCAACTGCTGCCTTAAAAAGTTGGGTTTCTGAAACCCCTCTAGCGTATTTCCTGAACTCTTTCTAAAAACGAGTTGACTGAGGCACCACAGCGCTCTCCAGTGAACTTCACATCCCACTTCGAAATATTGTCCCTACTCTCTATGACCTGTTCTAAGATCGGATTGTCCTGACTAATACTGTTGCTCTTATTCCCTTCGCTACTAATGGCATTACCTAATCCCATCGTTGTATTGGTCTTCACCGAATTCTTTAGGCAATTTCCTTCATTGCTTTTCTCATCATCTTTATCGGTTTCTTCATCCCCTTCCAATTCTGCCATAGCCATTATTAATTTATTTTTCAAGGCTGCCCTACTCTTCTCTTGTGTTTCGTTTTCTGGTAAGGCCCTATCAATCCTGCGTAAACCCCATTCTTCCTTTGTAAGAATTTTTAGATATTCTTTAGAAGGATTTTCCAAAAGTTTCCCTATTTCTCCTAGCTTCTTTTCCACAGCTTGGGCATCCTCTTCGAATTTGAAAGGATAACCGGGAAGTGTAAAAGAATTCCTACGTTCTAATTTCAATGCTGCTCTGAGCGTCTTGCGCATCTCTTCTACCGTCCCTACTGTCAATCCACGACATTGTATTTCGTAGATTATCCCGTCTTGTGATAATCTATTTACCTGACTACTCTCCATTTTAAGTTAAAAAAAAGAACTAAAAAGTTAAATAAAATCAATTAAACAACCCTAAAATAATTCCTCCAACGTTACAGCAAAATAAACAAAATTTATCAACCACAATTTCAAACTAAAAAAAAGTCGTCACTAAAATTACCACTGGAATGCACTGTCCCAAAATAACAAAGTGATAATCGGTCCGATTCTTGTTACCTAATTCCAAACTAAATTACTTTAAAAAAAAACTAATCAGAAATAAAATTTATAAAAAGTACTTAAAATTTTTCCAAAGTTGCAACCCAGAAAAAGGTACTATATCGATACGGCAACTCCGATCGATATTCACCACACTGCCAATTAATTGCCCACACCTGTCAAAATTATATTCTCTCAATACGAAATGGATGCCCCAAATAAATTATAAAACAAATATATATATAACGAAATGTAAATATTTAAAGAAATAAATAGCAATCACCACGATAATAACTATCATAAAATGAAAATGAAAATATAGATAAAAACCTTATTCCATAGAAAATCCTCAATTTCATTGTTTTGTCTTCGTGATGTAAACAAATCCTCTAGCCCAGGCTATTTACTCCCCTAGCAACTTTTGATATTTTTGGAATTCCTTTACAACACGAACACTATTCATACAATGTAGATACCTATAGAAAAGAAAAACAAAACACCAAGTAAAAAGTCTTATAATTATTATAAATATGAACACTTAACACTTCCCTAGGGATTAACAAACACAAACTATGAAGTGCAATTCAAACACTTTTCTATCCACAAAAATGAAACAGACAAGCCCCACGATGGGCGCCAATTGTTGCAAAAATTAACAAACCGACTTTATGATGAACTTTAATATAGGAAGATTATTACGATGGCGGAGTGATTGTCCGCAAACTCAATAAGAAAACAAGATTATCAAAATCGCAATCGAATTATAATTTAATCAAATAGGTAGCCGGCGCGCACGAGTAGTACCTACCTATTTGTGATTAATTAAAATAATAAACAACTGTCAGACGCGAATAGGTTTGTTCGTTAATTTCCGCACAGACAGCAAAAGCAGTGCTGTCGCTCGATAGCTCAGTTTTGGGGTGGGTTCGATTAATTGGGAAGAAGGTAAGTTTTATTAATTGGAATGATTGAGTTTTATCAAATTAATTTGGTTATAGCCTGTAAATAGGGTGTTCTTAAAATATATGAACAAAATAAAAGGAGCAAAATGGGCGCAAGTAATTTTTTTTTTAAAAGGAAATCACAAACCTTTTGGAGCAGAACCGACCAAGACAATTTATGAACAAAATAAGAACAAAGTTTTCTTTTTTTTGTTTTAAATAGGTAAAATATTTTTAATTGTTTTCGATTTTGCTTGGGAAACCTTACAAGTAGGATTAAAACCCAAGATCTTTTAAGAATTTTTAAACGACAAAGAAATGGTGTATAACACCGAAGATGGACCGTTAACCTTTTGTCCTGACTGGACAAAGACAATTTTTAAACACGGGTCGCGAGTTCCGCTTTTTCGGAATAACCTTTCTTTCTTTTACGAAACGAAAGCCCAAACGATTCTCAATAATAACTATCACGCACAAAAAAATCTATTCTTCAAATACCAAATAAAATACTTAGCTTTTCTTTCTGGATGTCCTGCCAACTTCCCTCTCCTAGCTGTTTTCCAAATCCTTTTTTTTCTGACTTCCTCCAATTTTCACTGTTTTTTTTTCCTCAAAATTTTTCACCTTCTGTGCGATTATAAATACATGCATTTATTTAGATAAAATAATAAAATTAATTAAAATAATCAAATTTATAAAATCAATGTAAATTCACCTTTATGTATGTATATCAGTATTGCCAACTTTTAAATTTCAAAATAAACTTATCGAAAATATAAAATACATAATGAATTCAATGTCAATTTAAGGTTAACTTAATTTAAACTTATATGCATTACAATTATACATGTACTTTTCTTACTTTTGTAATAAACCTTTGTTCGAACGCAACATCTCAACGATTTGCTCTAATTCAATTTCTTTTTTTTTCTTAATTTTTAACATAAAAATTCTTGTGCAAAATAAACATTGGTCCTTCGAGCCTTTTTTTAAATATTTAAATAATTATATTTGATTATAGTTTAAAGGCAACATCAAATTTAAGAATTTAAATATACATACATATATATAAATGGACATAGTATTTTTATAACCTAAAAAGTGTTAAATTAACCGTGACAAGACAATTTATAAATAATAAGTATTTAAAAACGTTAAATCAACATAATCTAAATTGCGATATAGAAATCGCAAACAAATTGCATCTAAGCAAAAGTAATAACGACGAATACAGTGAGGGTGGCGACAGCGACGGCGACAGCGGCAGCGAAGGTTACGACGACAACGACCAACAGAAGCACCAGCAGCAGCAGCAGCTTCACCAGCAGCAACAGCTTCACCAGCAACAACAGCAGCACCAGCAGCAACAGCTTCACCAGCAACACCAGCAGCAGCAGCAAACAACGCAGTAAGTGTTGCCTTAATTTTACGTTGTTAACTCGTTATTCTAAAAAATAAAGTATACATTATTAATTTTAATAAATAATGGAACGTAAGGGATTTAAATATGGAGAACTCCAAAAGGGAATTCTGAACAAAATAGTTAAAGACATTGCAAATTTTAAAAAATCACCTAAGGAGCGTGTAACTAAACCATATATATCGGGGCGGTTATCAAAGCTAGAAGATGATTTAAAATCGGCTAAATCCTACCATGAGGCAATTGTTGGCGGAGGCTGCTTGGAAGAAGGGTTAAAATTAGAAAATTTAATAGATATTTATGATCAAATTAGTGATAATTACCTGGAATATAGGGCCCTTTTAGTCGAAACGATGGATAATTTTTCCTCTTCGAAGTCCACGACTTCTAGTTCCGAAATGCATCATTCCACTCATTCGGAAGTTAGGTTACCCCGTATTGATCTTCCGAAGTTTGATGGGTCGTATATCACATGGAGAGCCTTTCATGATAAATTCCAAGCTCTAGTTCACAACAATTCAAACCTAGGTGATTTAGATAAGCTACATTTTCTTCAATCTTGCTTAATAGATGATGCAAAGCGATTTTTACAAAACTTACCTGTTGAGGCCGCCAACTATGACAAAGCGTGGGAGCTTTTAAAAGAAAGATATGACCACAAACGCATTCTGGTGCATATCCAAATGCAGCAACTTTTCGGTCAGTCTCAATTACCCCGTGAAACTGCTTCCGGGTTGAAAAATCTCCTGTATACCTCAAAAGAATGCTTCCATGCCTTGGAAAATTTAGAAGTTCCTGTTGACAAGTGGGACATTGTTCTAATTTGGTTCCTTAACCAAAAATTGCCCCAAACTACTCAAAAGCTATGGGAAGAAAAGTTGTGTGATAAGAAAGAATTACCCAATTTTACAGAATTTACCTCTTTTTTGGAGAAGCGCTTCCGAACGCTTGAAGTTTTTGACCAAAAGGATCAAAGTACTGCGAATTATACAAAAATTGATCCTCCAGCTAATAGCAAATCACGTTTTCCATTAAAATCTAAAGTTTTACATGCCAAGCCAAAGTTTAAGCCCACGAAACCAACAGGTACGGATGGTATAGTATGCCAGTTATGTAATTTAGAAAAACATTCGTTGAAAAGATGTCAACAATTTCTAAATATGGACATCACGAGTCGAAAAGAAGTTGTACGGAAATTGCGGGTATGTGAAAATTGTCTTTCATATAGGCATTCTTTGCATGAATGCCCAAGCCAACTTTGCTGTTTCTTTTGCCAACAAAGACATCATTCCCTGTTGCATGTCAACCATCAACAGATAGACAATATTCACACGAGATACTCTGCACAACCGTCTTCAAAAGTTCGAACTCAACCAACAGCAACCACATCAAATGTTGTTCAAACGAACATGAGTCCAAACGCAACAGAATTTTTACCAACCAATAATGTTCCGATTTCAACAACTATGAATCATCATACGTCGCACGGTAGTCGAAATTTTTCGCAAGTGCTTTTAGCAACCGCTATTGTCAAGGCCCGTGCTTCAGACGGCCGTGTATATCATTTACGTGCCATGATTGATACAGGTTCTGAAAGTTCATTTATTACAGAAGAGGCTGCGCAATTGTTAAAGCTTCGGAAGTGGCGTACATGTGTTGAGGTATCAGGGCTGGGGTTGGTCAGTAGTGGCACTACGCAGAACGCTGTACAAGTCCAGATTTCTTCTTGCCACTCATCGTTTGAAACTGCCATACAGGCATTAATCTTCAAGTCGCTAACTGGCCTTCTTCCGACCCAACGAATGATACCTCAAAAATGGAATCACTTAATTGGGCTTCCTTTAGCAGATCCACATCTCTTCATCACAAACAACACTTGAATTTCTTTCACTTTTCAAAGTTTTTCCTTTATCTTTATCTTTATCTTTTTCTTTTCTTTAATTCTCTTGAACCTCCAGCTCAGATTCTATCTCGCAAAAAAGTGATCTTCCAGGCTTTCACCTTGCCTTGATGACCTCTTCTTTTTTTCCATTCCCACATGCTTTCGGTCAATCAGAAAGTGTGGGTCTCGTTCGCGTTTTAATTCAGCTACACCTAGCATATTTGCAAGAGTGAGCGAACGCAGTTGAGACACCACTACTTTTCCTAATCGCATGTTTCACCCCAGCTTTATGCACTCCCACCGTCATTGGATTCGCCGACCTCTGGTACTTCTTCCAGTGAGCGGGAATTCAATGGGTGCATTTAGCTACCCTATTCACACCCTCACACCCCCGTACATTTTGAGAGAAACTTTGGTAAGTTGCATGAAACTCAAGTGTTTAACGTGTTCATTTTTCCCCTCGTACGAAATTACAATCATGTAAAAATTGGTGAAAGCTTTTTTTTTGTTTTAACTGTCGGAGGGTGGAAGTTGGCAGTGGTTTTTGATTTCGCGATTCTACTCTATTCGTCGTTGGACTTTCGCGCAGACTAGGGGATTAGGGACTCGTGTTAACGTTCCATCTTTTACATAACGAAATTCATTTATGTTGGGCATGCAGCCATTCTCATCCGAGTAACATCCGCAATCGAGGACCAAGTGTCGCTCGTGCCTTTTTTTTTGTTTGCTTTAGTGACCAGACCACCTGTCTGTCACCATGATTGGTATGCGTGCAGACCATCTGTCGTACCAAGAGTCACTTTGTGGACCGCCCGTCACACAACTGCACCATTTTGTCCACACCTGTTTTTGGTTGCTTTTCCAGTATATAATAAGAGCAGGACACTGCCTGATGGAAGACAGGATTCAACTGAACTCTTAGAATATTTTGGAGCCACAACGAAGAACGGAAGGTTAAAAAGGGAAAAGGATATAAAATAGGCGAGTGAAACTTGTTGTGGTAAATTTTACCGCAACACGTTGACCTTCTAATAGTACCCTCAGACTTTTTTCTTTAATATTTTGTAGTGCGTAACAATAATTTAGTACCCGTGGTATGATGGTTAGTGCGTTGGACTGTAAAAAAATATGTATATACATATATAAAAAAAAACATGAAATAAGAAAAACAAAAAATTAAAAACAAAAAAATGTTAGATAGTTAGATTTGCTGCTGTGGTTGTTCTAGTTTTTAGTAGTTTATAGGTAGAATAGGTAGTTGAAGTTAGTTTAAGTTAGTTTTAAGTTTTTAATTAAGGACCTTATTTTAAGTAGTTTTTAAGTAAAAAAAAAAAAGATAATGAAATTTGTTTTTTTTAATTTTCTAATAAATACAAAAATAAATAAAATTGATTCATAGTAAAATAGATCTTAGGGCCGAAAGGCATTAGAATTTAGTATTTTTGTCTAACTTAGATTGTCCGTATGGGACAAGTAAGTTAGCTGTAAGTTATGGTTAATTAGGCTAGTTTTATGAATGCTTGTCTAGCTTTAAGATAGTTTTAAGATTGAATTGATAAAAATTAATTTAAACAAAAAAAAAGTGTGTTGGACTGTCATGCCAGATGTCTTGGGTTCGATCCCTGCCTATGTCATCTAAAGTTTTTTTTCGCGGGTACTGCCTCTTGCGAGGAATTGACAAATTCTCCAAGAGTAATTCTTGTTGTTCTTGCTCAAATTAGCCATTCGGATTCGGCTTTAAATTGTAGGTCCACTACATCCCTGACAGCAGTACTCGCACACAAAAATGGTTGAGAGCTGTGAGTCACTAGGCCCTAGTTCTCAACGGACTGTTGCGCCACCCAACTTATTTTTTTAACAATAATGTGTTCAAATTGAAAAAAATTGGAAATATATGCATGTATACCTATTTGGAAACATATTTTTTTATATTTATAATTTTGGAAGCAGATAGGTCCATAGTTTAAATAGGTACATGTATAAGTACGATAGTATCTGTTTAGGTTAACAGGTTGTTGCGTAGGTAAAAAGGTAACGAAGTTTCTAGGGAATAATTTTGTTAAATTAATGTACCAAATCAAGATTATACAAAATTAGTTTAAGAACATACAATCCTCCTCACCATCATTTTGGTTGTATCCAAAAATGGACAAATTTGAAAATTAGGGTCTCCTTTTAGACTTTAATTTGATTTAATGAAAAAAATTATAGTAAAAATCTAAATTATTTTATTAAGTTCAAATAGAAAGTTATTGTAATCGGTCCGATTTATCGAATTGAAAATTTTAACTTAACTACTACTTCTTGCGAGGAATTGACAAATCTTCCAAGAGTAATTCTTGTCATGAAAAGTGCTTTCTTAAATTAGACACACAGGAATGATTGAGAGTTGTAAGTCACTAGGACCTAGTTCTCTACGGACTGTTGCGCCACCTAATATATTTTTTTTTTTATTTGCACTGCAACGATAAGTGATGTTATGGTCACCTGTAATCGAAATAAACAGGTTAACGATTGAATTTTTAGCCTGACTTATCGTACCTCCAAATGAACGCAGCTAAACAAAAACTGAGGTGCCAACCGATAAGATGTCCCCAATGAAACGCATACTGTTTGGTTTTTATAAGATTAGTACCCTTTTCGATGAGTACTTACCGGCGTCTGTAGAGATATGTACATATATACATTTTGGATTTCGAAATTGAAAATCGTGAAAAAATGTTTTAAACAGTAAAATTTTAGAGCACGATGCTCGCTTTATTAATACTTTTTAAGAACTAACTTACAATGTCTTGAATACGCTTACTTAAAGTGATATCTATCGAGTACATCTTTATCTTTTTTTGTCGTTGGTATTCTTAATAATAATGACATGAATGTACATTTGGACTATTGAAGACAATATCATTTACATACATCTTCGTTACTGTTATGAACTGCTGATACTCCTCCCTTTTAAATGAATTGTGGATAGGATTAAATGCTGCTGATGTAAAATTTACAGTTGTAACGATTTTCCATTGAAAATTTAGTTTTACAATAATTTTTGACCTCGAAATCTTAATGTTTGTCTGTTTTTTGTGAACAGCTGAAAGTTATTTTTATTTTTTGCCAGCTATCTCAATTAAGGAAGGTACGCAACTCGTTCAATAAGGTATTTAAAAATCCACCTTATCCTAGATAGAACTCGAGATTGAACTCAGCCTATAAGTCTCCTTAAAACTCTTTTCTGCTGGATTTCTTATTAATTATCTCAAACGCACCATTTTTTAACTGAATAATTTTTATTTCCTTTAATTTGGTTTTTATTTGCATTAAAACTTTGTTCATATTTTTTATAAAAATAAAATCTTTAGTTTCTTAAAATACATTTATTTCTCTATATTTAAATTGTTCAAATTCCAAATATTTGTTTTTAATCTTAGTGTTTATTTTTTTTCTTTGTAGATGCTTATTATATCCTTAAATTTTCAAGGTCTGTAAAAGTTATATGTACATAAAACCTTCTTGTATTTCTTCAAAAATTAAAGTATCTCGAGTTAATATTCTTTTTTTCATTACTAACATAATTCGTAAATTCCATTTCAATACGTAAATTATTTATTTCAATTTTTGGATCTTTTAAGTTGTTTATTTTGACTGTTCATTTGTGTAAAACATAAGTAAAATCCTTGAAATGTTTGTCAAATTGTTTATTTATCTTTATTTGTTGGTTCATATTTTGAACTACTTGATTATTTTTGTTTGCAATTTTTTTCATTTATTCTGGATTTTTGGACAATCCTCACCATTAATTGTTTCAAATAGACATTTTAATACGTTACTGCCTATGTTTAATATTCCTCTCTTTATATTATGAGGGATTAAAGTTCCTATTTTTGTTTTTAGCTTAGTAATTTCAGTAATCTGAGTTGTGATCTTAATTCTGTTATTACATCTTCATATTAATTAAACATATTCTTTCACCTTTAATTAACATAAATTCTTTACCTACTTTACTAATTTCTACAAATGTCTTATCATTGAATTATCTGTTTTTATTTTCAATTTGATATTTTTTTTCTGAATTGAAGTATTTGTTCTCTTAGATGATGTTTCATGTGTTATTGTTTAATAATTTTCACCTTTTTATTAGTATTAATTTTTGTATAATATGGATTTATCTCTTTGTCCTAGTGATTTTTGCTTACATTTTTAAAACTATCTTTTTTTTATTCTCGATTCTTTCAAATATAACTTTATTGTCTACTTTATTTAAGTGTATGTTGCTAAGGTTTTTCCTTCTTGTTCAAATGTACAGTTTGATTATACATATGTACCTCTCAACTGCTTGAATAACTTTATCGAATAAATTCCCTTTTTGGGTTTTAAAGGTGGTATGTCTCGATATCTGAATTGCTTGTGTGTCTGTATGAAGTTGTAAAATGTAAATCAATTTCGTTATCTTTGCAGTATTTTTTCAAAGTATAGGTATGTTATGAAGGATCGTTGATAATTTTTGGCTTTGTTAAATATTTTAACATTTTTGGTTATGAATTGAAAACTAGGTTTTGATTTTTTGTTTTCAACTTTTCTACGTCCTACGGGTGTTCGTCTGTTCATATGGAAGTTTAAATTGATTTGTTTCTATTTTTAGATTAGACAATTGCTTATGACTTTGTTTATTATTTTTTTATTATTATTTTCAGATTCACTGAAATGGTATTTCAAATGGTTTTTACAAATTATTTCTTCTACCTCGGGTAAATCAACATTCAACATTCATCAAATTCTTCACGAAAAATAAAAATTGTCTTCGTTAACATCGCAGACACTTATAACATTTTCTTCTGATGGTTACAATGCCATTTCGATAGTTCAAGACCCGTGGATGCCACAATCGCCACAATTTTGTTTGTATTTGTTGGAAGGCATTAAGATCATCTCAGCCTGTTATCATGTCGACTACATGGAAATCCGAACGCGAAACCCTAGAACCAAGTTTGTATTCTGATTCATATTTGTCTCCCAGATACTTAAGACACTTTATCGACATAAGTGGTGCAGAAGTGGTAAGCGTTTTTCTAGAAATGTTTATCAGTTTACCCTTGAGCCCAATTTCGTCCAAACGTCCATCCAATTACTCGGATACGCCGATGATATTGACATAATTGAAAGGTCAAAGCGTGATGTCAGCGCTGCTTTTTTGAGCATTTGGACGGAAGCGGAGAAGATGGGTTAAGTGGTCAATGAGGGTAAGACCAAAAAGGACATTGAAGGTGTCTTGGAAGGCAGTTGAAGGCGTCTTGGAAGGCAATTGATTAGTTAAGTCCTCTTTTGAGCATCTAAAGCCACCTACAAGACACTCATCATCGCGGTTCTCAATTATGGCGCTGAGGCTTTGACCTTGTTAAAGAAAGATGAGAACATCTTAGGATGCTTGGAGAGAAAAAATCTTCGGGTGATTTTTGGTCCCGTCTGTATAGATGAAGAGTGGAAAGAAGATACAACAGTAGAGGAAGATCGCGGCTCAGGTGGCGCACGCAGGTGGGAGAGGACTTAAACCAACTTGGAGTGCGAAACTAAAGGCAGCTAGCTAGGGACCGAGCTGGCTGGAGACGCATGCTGGTTGAGGCCCAGGTCCGTCCTGTAGCGCCACCTTAAAGAAAGGAAGAATTATTACTGTTATTATTATTGTTATTATTAATAATAATAATTATTATTATTAAAATAATAATAATAATTATTATTGAAATAATAATAATTATTATTATTAAAATAATAATAATTATTATTAAAATAATAATAATTATTAAAATAATAATAATAAATAATTGATTCTTGTTTTTTTTTCAAAATTCGATAACTCAGAAAGGCGTCAACATTTTTTAACGAAATTCAAATATAAAATGTATATTTATAATCACTACTGAACTGCATACCAACAACATTTTTAAGAAAATATTGAAAAATTGTATACATATATTAAAAATTAATAGAAAAACATGTCTAACGATTTTTAAAATAAAAGTACTATTTGTAAACAGCAGGAAAAAGTATGTGCGACCCAGTTGTGCACTTTATTGTATAAATTGGTATGAGTCAGTTTTTTTTGGAAACAATTTATTGATGTTCAATTAAGTAAGATATTTACACATTTTATGTACATTATGAATCACAAACCGAAAAGAGAATGGTTTCTTCTTTAATTAAGTATGTGAATCTTTCGTTATAAAATTGTGTGTAATTTTCTTTTAAAGTCATATAAGTCAACCTTTCTTTATAAGCATAATTTAAGCCACTGTAAATGTGGAGTTATTATTGGTTGGAGGTATTTATTTCAACAGACTATCTTGCAATTGGCATCAATTTGTCCTTTTTAAAACATTATAGAAAAGATAAAAGTATTTAAGTCAGGGAAATGTAATAAAAAAGCATTGTTTCAGTTTTAACTTGGTCGATATTTCTTGTTTTAAAAAACATGACTAATTAAATGACCATCCTTCAACTTTTTTTACTAACCCACAATTTATTTGTTTTAAAAGATTATTTAACTTCCTATCGTAAATTATTGTCATCGGATTGATTTTTCGAGTTAAACATTTAGACATTTCTCGCTGTTTCAAGGTTCCTAGAACCTAAATAAAAGGTTTTTAGAGGGATGTCGGTGTGTCCGTGTGTACGCATATACTTTCGAGTACAAGTAAAGATATTAAAGATATATTACTACACAAAAATTGATGTTCAGTTCAAAAATCTCGAGAATAAATAAAGGTATTGTGTGGGTCGCATCCTACCCTTTTTTGGTTTATGTTTAATTGGGATTTAAACATTTTTAAAGATGGCCTTCTGACCTTAAATCATCATTATTGATGAGTCGTGTGCTTTTTTTTTTATAATTCACAAGCACTCAAGTGGTTATTAGTATCCTTTATATGTTTATATTCTACGTTAATATAGAAAATATACATACATAAAAAATAAATAAATTAGGTGGCGCAACAGTCCATGAAGGACCAGGGCCTAGTGACTTACAACTCTCAACCATCCCTGTGTGCGAGTAATGTTGTCAGAGATGGAAGGGACCTACAGTTTACATGCCGAATCCGAACGGCTAATTTGAGAAAGCACTTTTCATGACAAGAATTACTCTTGGAGGATTTGTCAATTCCTCGCAAGAGGCAGTACCCGTGAAAAAAGTTAGGTGGCACAGGCAGGGATTGAACCCAAGACCCCTTGCATGACAGTCCAACGCACTAACCATCACGCTACGGGTACATATAAGTATACATACAAGTAAATTTTAATAGAGTCTGAATAAAATGTTTGATGTTTGACATTAAACAATTGTATATAATAATAAATAAAAAGTTTGTAATGAACTTTATTATCCATGAATTTAATTTACTAAGCTTTGATTTCATTTTGCACTTAACAAATCTATTTATTTAAACAATGTAGATATACAATGACATGACTCACACACAGGAATGTATGAGAGTTGTAAGCCACAAGACCTTGATTCTCTATGGACTGTTGAGTCACCTTATTTATTTATTTTATTTTTATATAATACAAATAATGGACTTAATTTGCCTTGGCTTTTATATTTCATAATTTTGTTATTGATGATAGTCTTATAAGTCAATTTGGGGTTTAAAACCCGTAATTTTCTTTGAGATTTTAAATAAATTGTATTGTATTTTGAAATTTAACATGTAAATAATGTTTATTACAACATTTACAAACACAAGCCCTTAAACATCTGAAAATGGGTAAAAATGGACTTATATCACTTTCAAAAACAACAGTTAATTTATTAACATATGTAGGGACTTGCCAAACATGAGTTCGAATTTTGTATGACTACAAATCTTGTACGTATCATTTATATTGCAAATAAAAGGGAAATATGTGTGCATTAGGGTGCTTATTTTCGTTATCTCAAAAAAATTACCTGAAAATTCAATATTAATATTCAGTACCCGTCCACGGTATTTTAAATATTCCTATATATAAAACTTTTCCATACTCTTTTTCTGTAGGTCTTGTCATTTTCAAAACAAAGTCAGAAAAATGCGAGTTTTATAAAAAAAATTGTTAAGAGTTAAGGATTTACCGTTTTAAAAACTTATGTAGAGCGTTCAATTCTATAAAATGCCGCGAGCTATAGAAATTGGAAAAAAAGCTCAAATCCAACACATCACATGAAATGACCTATTGATACTAAGGGTTTACATTTTTCAGGGCATTATTTTTAAGATTAAGATTTGGACAAAATAGTCACAAAAAGAAGCACCCTAATGCATACACATATTTACTTTTCACTCTTTAATCGCCGGCATTTACTCCAAACACTAAGACAGGAAAGTGTAAGATACATTTTTATGTAGATGTACATATTTTTGAACTATTGAGTATTGAGCTTCCACAAACAAGCTTAAGCGACACATGAAGGCGAATCAATGAAAACGAAAGACCTGAGCAGAAAACTTGTTTTGAGAGAAGTTTATATGCAATAAAAATTCGAATGGTATTTCGCTCTTTGTTGCGTGTGTATGCATATTTGATTCTCAGTTTTCTTACCACAACAGGGTGTGCTATAAATAATTTATTGAAATAATTACTAAAAAAATAATATAGAACTATTTACTTAAAATTGCATATGTGAACAGCTTCGGCCAAATAAAGTATAACCATACAATTTTTATTTTAAATTATTCGATTATGCACAAAACAGGTTTTTTTGTCATTAATTTTTTTCGGTATGCTTATGCGCTCAAGTATAATTGTTAATCAATTTCCAAGAAAATGTAATTCAATGCACCTCATTACACCTTAAATTTAAGCTAAGATAGTTCTTTTATTAAAGTTTTTCTTTTAATATCGGTTAAGTTGTGGTAAACTTGACAGCTCTCTTTTAAAACATATATTTCGGTATAAGTTTATTATATTTTTTTATTTTACTTTATTAACTACATTTAATAGGATTTGAATGTTTTTATTTTGTCGACTTTTTTTCTACGTGTCTTATTTTTAAATAACAAGAAAACAAGATACCAAAGAGGACAAAATCTAGCAACAATCTATCTTACCTATCCGCCAACGAGATTCCATACATTTCTATACCAAACTAATTATATTTAGTTGGAATTCGTACCCTGTTCAGTGACGACGATCCGATCGCGGTGCAAGTCAATGGTGCGTTAATATTTCCGTGACCCAAAATAAAACACCTTTAATTGATCAATAATGACTTACATATTTTGTATATATTTTTGAAAAACAAGTGTTCATGTGATTGCATTCATTTCAATCCTTTAATAACAATTGATTTGATAAAGTTATTGATTTAGATACTCATGTACATATGTACATAAACATTAATTAATACATTTTCCTTTCTGCTTCGTCTTTTCTTTTAGAGCATTCTAATATATGTATATTAAAAAATTTATTATTATTTCAAAATGTAAAGGGAGTCGCCATTCTTGTCAAACGAAAAAAAAACAGAAATAATACTTTCTAAACTTGTGTGACCGTATAAGTTTATATAACCGGTCAAAAAGAAAAATATGTTTTGTCTAGGAATATAAAGTGAAAATAGAAAATTTTTAAAGTTTTAAATAATAGTAAACAGGTACACGAAGGCAATATTTTAAACCAGTTATTTATTTATTTTAAAACAAAAACATGAACATGTGTTCTAACAAAAGAAGAAAAAGCGAATTCGTAGTCATAACTTTTGGATTACTTCTGCTTGGATATGTCGCTGCTGACAATGCAGATCTTGGATCCGGTTTAACAGTGACTGAATCTATCTCAACAACACCTAATTTGTTGCATATTTTCTCCACTGATTTAGAAAATGGTAAGTACACATTTCAACTGGGAGTTCATTATTTGTATTTGGTTTGGCTAAAACAAATACACCTGAAACATGTAGTAAAAATATGCTTACATAAAAGTTATGATAGCATGTAATGAATTAAACTAAATTGTTGTTGCTGTTATGTTTCTATTTATATATACATATATATTTTATAATACATACAAATTTGCAGTTAAAATTACATATTTAATGCATAAATAATATTTTTGCTATTTATAAAAGAAACAAAATACAAATTGGTTGAAATTACTGCTTACGTTTCAAAATGGAATATCATGGGTAACAAGTCTTAAACGGGTTTCAAGTGATGGAATAAATTAAACTGCAAAAAAGGTAGTAATCCATTCATGAGTGATCTTTTTTTCTTTACCGTTGTTGTTTTTTCCATCGTCTCAGTTAAAAAGAAATTTCAAATTCAAAGTTAAAAGTAAAAAGGCAAAGAAAACAATGTTTTTTTTTCAAACCAATTTTGATTAAAGTTTTACTTTACTTACTACTATTTTGATTGGGTAAATCCTTCGGTTTAACATAGGAAACATAGACCTTTCATCCCAAATAAAAGTTAAAGCTATAGTTTAGTTTAGTTTGATTTAGTTGGCTTTTTATTTATTTATGTTTAAGCAAAGTAATATAAATTTTAACAGTATTTGTTTTTAATGAGAAAGTCTTTAGGTTTTGGCAGAAAGCCGTCTTCCAGATTGACATTTTTCTGTTGATTAACATTAGTATTATTTTTAAATTAGTTTAAGTAATAAAAATTAATGAATTTAAAATAATTGTTAAATTATAATAATTTATTTTAACTTTTGTTTTCTAAAAAACTCCTTCTCGCACTCGATGCCTGTACAGAAGACCTTTTGTGGTATATCTAAAAACTTCATTCCAACCGTAGTCACCATTCAAAATTTTGTATCAAAGTTTCTTTTCTAATATATTTACTCCAAAATAAATTATTCTTTTTAACTTCCCATAGGAAGTTATTGTAATGGGTCCGATTTGTCAAATTGAAAATTTTGACATTTCTCGACGTTTCAAGGTCCCTAGAGTCGAAATAAAAGATTTTTAGAAAGATTTTAGAAAGATGTCCGTACGTCCGTACGTCCGTATGTCCGTACGCTCGCGACGTTTTTTTCGTTATCCATAGCTCAAGAACCAGAAGAGGTATCGACTTCAAATAAATTTTGTTATACAGATAATAAGGCAGAAAGATGCAGAAAGGGCTCTCAAGAAAATTGCGTGGGTGGTTTTTTTACCATAGCAGTTTAAAAAAAAGGTGAAAATTTTGGTTAACCCTTAATATCTTACGAACCAAAAATGCTAGAGACTTGAATTAAATTTTATATAATATATTGTAACGTGATACCAAACAAGTATATTTTTTGAAAAAAATCCAGTTAACAGTTTTTTTTTATAAATCAAAAAAACTGAAAAAAAAAATTGTCACCTCGAAAATTTTACGAATACAAAATGATTTTATCTCCAAAACAATTTTGTGCAACGAAGAATAATGTTTTTGACATCTGGTAAAATTTTGAGAAAAATCGAATTGATAGTTTTTTTATAAAAAATAAAAACCTAAAAAAAACATTACTCAAAGTTGGTAAAAATTAAATTTCGACTCAAATATCTTTTCAAAACTTTGAGATATTGGCTTAAAACTACTTTTATCTTTCAAAAAATATTGTTGTCAACATTCAGTAAAATTTTGAAAAAAATCGAATTGATAGTTTTCTTACAAAAAATAAAATCTTAAAAGAAAATTTAACAAAAGTTGGTAAAAATTGATTTTCGACTCAAATATCTTTTCAAAAATTTTGAGATTATGGCTTCCAACGAATTTTAACTTATAAGAATTATTGTTTTCAACATTCGGGAAAATTTTGAGAAAAATAGAATTGACAGTTTTTTTACAAAAAATAAAAACCTAAACAAAAAAATTAATAAAAGTTGGTAAAAATTGATTTTCGACTCAAATATCTTTTTAAAAATTTGAGATATTGGGTTTTAACTACTTTTATCTTTTGAAAAATAATGTTGTCAACATGCAGTAAAATGTTGAGAAAAATCGAATTGACAGTTTTTTTTACAAAAAATAAAAACTTAAAAGAAAATTTAACAAAAGTTGGTAAAAATTGATTTTCGACTCAAATATCTTTTCAAAACTTTGAGATATTGGCTTTTATCTTTTAAAAAAAATTGTTTTCAACATTCAGTAAAATTTTGATAAAAATCTAATTGACAGTTTTTTTACAAAAAATAAAAACCTAACAAAAAAAACAATACTAAAACTTGGTAAAAATTTACTTTCGACTCAAATAGCTTTTCAAAAATTAAAAATATTGTCTTCAAACTTTTTTTATTTCACAGAAAATATTGTTTTCGATATTCAGTGGTTTTTTATAAAAATCCAACAGTCCATTTTTTCATAAAAAAATAAAATCTACAAGAAATAGTACGCAAATTTGGTAAAAATTGATGTTCGGTTCTTGATATCTCTTAAATTAATTTAATTCATCTAATTAGTAAAAATTTAAGAAATGCTACTAAAATTGGTAAAAATTTGTTTTTCACTAAAAATCTATTTAACAAAACTAGATTTTCAAACTAAACTATTTCTTTATATGAAAAATATTGTTGGTAATTTTAAAATTTTTAAGAATAATTCAACTGACAACTTTTTTAACCCAACACGAAAACCTACAAGGAAGTTTTCAGTGTGGGTCGCATTCCAGCCTCTTTTTTCGATTAGTATTGGGCATACTGCAACAGAATGAAATGCATCCTCCTTTACACAGAGGTTGCAAAGATCATATAAAATACGAAGATCAGGTTGATGAGGCACTTTGTTTAGCATGACGCCAATACTCGCTATTTTCTGTCTTATGTCAAGATAATTTTTAGCAGACATTTCTCTTCCATGTTCATCATTTTAAGTGCATATTTGAAGTTTAATTTAAGCGTTTCGAAAATAAGAGGCGGACATCCTGTCCCTGGGTGAATCATTAAACGTTTTATGCAGTAGCGTTGAAATTTTTCTACGGGCTAAAAATATTCATATCACCAAATTTGTGCAGCATACATATAGAAGAATAGATTGGGACGTTCGCGTCGTTTAATTTTAAAGCTATCGGTTATAAATTTGTTTTTAATACAACTGTTACAGCTGAATTGACAACCCGTTTGGCTTCTGATAGTTTATTTTCAAATGTTTTGCCATATTTAGATTGGATGTCATCAGAATACCAAGGTACTTGTACTCTCTTACAACTTTAATAGGATACCTATGGTAATACCTTGTTTCTTGAGAATCTACCTCCACGATATCTGAATATGAGTATTTTCATTCTTTTAAGATTTACAGTTAAATTGCAGGCTTTACAATAAAACAACTTGCGACTGAACCAGACGATATCAACCGCGTACATTAGATCTGGAATCTTTACCTAATTAACTTCATTGTTTTGAGTTTGAAATTCTTCAATTTGCTATTTGGTGAGCTTACAAGAAAATTAAATGTATTGAATATTTCAATTAATTGATCAAGAGGGCTAGGAGATCCATAGTTCAATCTGCTAAAAATTGTATTTAGTGGTCTTTGGAGTCGTATGCTCGATCGACTAAAACTAAAGTTGAAACGAATAAGAACAAAATTGAAACGAACAAACAAAATTGTAAACATTTTCTTTGGTTTATCAATGAAGAAAGATTAATAAGAGTGAGCCTTTGAGAATAAGGGGGCAGAATATTTCCACTAAACCAATTCTCGTTTCATGTAAAGTATAATATGCTCAGTAAATATAAGTTTCGAGTCTACAACTACACCCAAGTCAATAAAAAGTCATTACGAAATATTACACTATATTGTCATTTTTCTAAGTGTGATTAAACCAAATTTAAGAAATTTTCGTTAAAACCTTGAAGAAACAGTTTGAAAATTGGTGTTTTATGACAGAACTTTTCAAACGCTTTTCTAAAATCAATGTATACACACTCTTCTTGTTCACGTTTCTCAAAAAACAACTAGACAAAAACATGTATAAGGCGTAGGATTGTCGTGCCAGAGGTCTTGGGTTCAATCCCTCCCTGTGCTGTCTAAAGTTTTCTTCTGCCTCTTGCGAAGAATTGACAAATCCTCCAAGAGTAATTCTTGTCAAGAGAAGTACTTTCTCAAATTATCCGTTCGGATTCGGCTTCAACTTGTAGGTCCCCTCCATCCCTGACAACATTACTCGCACACAGGATTAGTTGAGAGTTGTAAGTCACTAGGCCTTTGTCCAGTTATTGTTGCGCCATCTAATTAATTTTTATTTTTTATTTGTATGATGGTTTAATAATTGCACTACCATGAAAGGAAAGGACTTTGCATCCGATTGACTCACAGTTGACAGTTTATGTAAAGGGTTGGGCATAAAAACCTGACACATTTTAAGGACCCCTAGCTCAGCCGCATCAAAACATTACGAGGTCGGGTTTGAAGCAAATAAAAGTAAACAGTACGATTCAGTTTATGTCTCCGCTTCAACTGTGGTACCAAAAACGACCGTAGCATCTCGACATACATAGCGCTCTGTATTCACGGCCGAACGGAGAGGACTTTTCTGTAAAGCACTCCTAACTCGATCAACGTTTTCTAGTGTACGCACCGTGATCGGACGCCCGGTTGTTTTTTTTTATCAGCCCGGGCCGTTTCCCGAAAGTTTTTAACCCATAGCTTAACCGTATTCCGCGACGGGACCGGATCACGAGGATTTAATTCGTATTTTTTACGAAATTCTCGAATAACAGCAATGTAAGAATTTGTAATGAAAAATCGCTCGCAAACGAACGCACGCTGCGGAGCAGTCCACTTCTCCATGTTGACACTGAACAACTAAAAAAAAATAAACCTTCAACCGTCTACTTTCCGTTCTCGCAACCACAAATATCACGCGTCTCGGTAGGGCGGAGCCATGGGTCCTTCAAATGTGTCAGGTTTTTATGCCCAACCCGTATTACAGATAGCTTAGCAATAGTTCGGTAGTTCATAATTTCAGTCTTAGGACCTTTCTTATGTACTGGCACTTGTTAAAGAGGAAGGAAAAGAGAGTTGTCTGTTTTTAATTCATCAAACGCTTCTTTGAAATAGCTTGTAAACTTTATTGCAATAACTTTTGGTTCATGACTAGATGATGTTGGATTTGACATAGTGTTTGAATAATACCCACAAGCTTCTTTCTTAAAGTTGACATCTTCCAGGAATTGATCTGGATTAGATTTAAGATCTTTTTCAATTATATGTACATACGTATAATATACTCATTATATAAAGAGTTTGAATTTGAATAATTTTCTCCACATTTAGGATGAACGATTTACCAAGTTTATCCGCCGAATAGTTTATAATATCAAGGGCATTCGTCAATGGGCTTGCCCATTAGATAAAAATAGCACCTTTTGTCCTTCTACAGTTCTGATCCTGATATAATAGGGGACGGTATTCCACTTTGTTGTATGGTAATTACACTTGAACTGTTTGTAGTGGGATTCGGCTGCAGCCGTCTTAAAGATGAGTTGTTCAACAAGTTCAAGGAAGTTCAAGGAAGTTGTTTCCGACGCGTCACATACCATTTGAAGCTGATGAAGTAAGCAACGAGGAAAAAGAGGAACAAGTTGTAGCCATATCATTAAAATTAAAATCAGCAATGGTTCCAGATAAATTAAAGTCATTAAAAATGCATTAAGCAGCTATTTTGAGTTATATTTTATAGCCAATTGTAGTTAATTTTTCATTTCGCTAAAATCAGCTATAAAGTTTTTACTATGTCCCAACAGCTGGCGCTGCGTTAATGTCAGAAATTATTAAATGTACCAACACCTAATCGCTGGTGTTCGGTGATTTTTAACGTTTGTAATTAAAGAAAACAAACAGAAGAGTGTTGTTTGGTTTCTTAAACAAATATAAACGGCAAAACATACCCAAAAGTTGAACTTACCGGGAGAGGAAAAGTTTTGGACTTGATCTTCACAGAAGTACCCTAATACCCTAATACATTTGAAGATAAGAATACACAGGGTTTGCTGTTGGCCTCTTTTTAGGTGTGCAAAATCATAACCGAAGCTAAAATCAAAAAGGCAAACCTTCTGATCGGAGGCGACGTAAATGCTCGGCATACCCTTTGGGGAAGTTCTGAGATCAACGAACGAGGTGAGTCACTTTTTGATTTTATTATTGAACATAATATGACGATTTGTAACAGAGGCAATACTCCCACTTTCGTCTTTCCGAGCTCGGAAAATTATGATGGATGGAAGGATGTGATTGATGTTACTTTATTAAACAACCGTAATTTATTAGTGGAGAATTGGAGAGTTTCCCCTTTGAATTCGTTTTCGGATCACAAGTGGATTCTTTTTCAAATTAACTTCGAGTCGAAAAACCCTTCGCCTTATAGAAATTCTAAAAGAACTGACTGGAAGAAATTCAGTCAAATTGCTAATTCCAAACTGAACAACTTACCGAATCTCACAGAATCGATAGTAGACCTTGAATCAAAGGTGAAAACCTTTGAAACTTCTATAAGTAAAGCTTTTAGAGTCTCTTGCCCAGTTAAATATAGCCGTAAAACCCTTCCTTCTTGGTGGAATGAAGAACTGTCCAGTCTTAGGAAAATGACGAGGACAATTTTCAATATCTGCCACAAACATAAGTTTTACCAACCGTATAAAGACTCTCTTAAAATTTACAAGCAAGCCCTGTCATCAGCCAAAAGACAAGGCTGGAGAGACTACTGTCAATCAATCGAAGACATAAAGGACTCCGCAAGGCTCACGCAAAGTTTTATCGAAGGAACATTGTAATCCTTCATTTCTAAAAAAGCCTGATGGAACCTGGAAAGCCTCTCCAGCCGAATCTCTTGAGCTACTGATGAAGACGCACTTTCCGGGTTGCTAGAGTGATAACCCCGAACCGCTTGAAACCACAGAGCTAAACGTAGCTCATGTGGAGCAAGTCAATTCCGTTATAACCAGAGAATATATTTTGTGGGCCATCAATACTTTCTCTCCATATAAATCCCCAGGCATGGATGGCATACTGCCAGTTATGCTTCAAAAGTTGCATGATGTGGCAGCTCCATGGCTGGAACAAATTTTTAAAGGATGCCTCCTTCTCAAACATGTGCCCATGTCGTGGAGACAGGTCAAAGTAGTTTTTATCCCGAAAGTGGGTAGGCGAGGTCACGAATCCGCGAAGGATTTCAGACCAATAAGCTTAACATCTTTTGTGCTTAAAACCTTGGAGCGCATTCTTGATTACCATATTAGAGAAATCCTAGTTGGACGACCTCTCGAAAACTCTCAGCATGCTTATCTTAAGGGCAAATCTACGGAGACTGCCCTCCATGAGGTAGTGCGTATAGTAGAAAAAACAATCCATTATAAGGAATTTACTCTTGCCACCTTCCTAGACATAGAAGGTGCTTTTATCAACGTCCTTACCGAATCCATAGAAGAATCGCTCGTTAAGTTCGGTGTAGAAGACTTCATTCGAGAATGGATTATTTCCATGCTCAGTGGTAGGAAGATTCGAGCCACTCTAGGCAATACAATCGCAACAAAACACGTGAGTAGGGGAACACCCTTTCCTTTCACCTCTTCTATGGCTTCTGGTCATGGATACAATTCTCGTTAAATTAGAGAGATGTGGAGTGAAGGCGGTAGCCTATGTGGATGATTTGGTGCTATTGGTGTCAGGAAAGTACATCTCTGTGATAAGTGAAATCACGGAGTCAGCTTTGAAGAAAGTTAGCAGCTGGGCCACGAGTTGTGGACTAGGAGTTAACCAAAGTAAAACTGAACTGATGCTCTTTACCACCAAAACTAAAGTACCGCCCTTCACGCTACCTCGACTCAACGGTCAAATCTTATCATTGTCTTCCAGTGCAAAATATTTCGGAGTTATACTCGACCCTAAATTAAACTGGAAACTAAATATTGAAGTACGGGTTAAGAAGGCCTGTGTTGCCTTCTACACCTGCAGCAAAACTTTCGGCAAAAAGTGGGGCCTTCAGTCGAAGATGATTTTATGGACGTACACAGCCGTAGTACGTCCAATCTTAACATATGGTTCGATTGTGTGGTGGCCTGCTCTTAGCAAAGCCTATAATATCGATAAGCTAAAGAAGGTTCAGAGAACAGCTTGCGTGGGCACCACAGGGGCCATGCGTACTTGCCCAACGGACGCCTTAAACGTTATTTTGGATCTTTTACCAATCGACCTTTTTATTAAATACATAGTTTCCTGCAGCGTTATTAGGCTGAAGGAATCAAACAGCTGGTTGTCAAAACCTTATGGTCACAGCAACACAACGAAATTGATTCCCTCAGATATTATCTCGGTAGACACTGACTACTGCATTCCTACTTTGAGCCTTAGTAAGGGTTTTAAGGTTATTTTCCCATCCAGAGAAGATTGGGAGGATGACATCGTGTCGATAGGTTTCGACACAACCATCTTTACTGACGGCTCAAAGATGGAGTGCGGAGTTGGTCCTGGGATCTTTTCTGAGTCCCTAAATGTAGCTAAATCCCTTAGGCTTCCTGACTTTGCTAGCGTTTTTCAGGCTGAACTGCTAACAATAAGGGAGGCATGTAAGATACTTAAACAAAGCCCAAACCAAAACCGAAATACGGCTATTTTCACAGACAGTCAGGCAGCTGTCAAAGCCATTAACTCGGCCACATCCTCATCTAAATTGGTCCAGCAATGTCGCGATGAGCTTGCGAGCCTGAATATTAACCTTGGTGTCACCCTGATCTGGGTTCCGGGCCATAGTGGTATCGTGGGAAATGAACGGGCTGACGAGCTAGCCAGGCAAGGATCGGCCCTTCATAGCTCACTTGCGGAAATGGGTAACATTCCTCTTGGTGCTATGAAGAATAAAATCTTTTCTAACTACCAAACTGAATCAAACCGAAGGTGGAGCAATTTACCCAACTGCATTATATCTAGGAAGATATAGCCCACCTATAATAAAACCCGTACAAACGATCTTCTATGCAGGCCAAGGCAAGACATAGCCAGGATTGTTGCGGTTTGTACCAGACATTGGCCTATAGGAGTTCATGCAGAGAAGTTGGGTATCTCTTACAACACCTTTTGCCGTAGTTGTAGTGACCAAAGCGAAAGTGAAACGATAATCCCTTTCCTCTGCAAATGTCCTGCTTTGGCAAACACTAGAATGAAATGCTTTGGGGAAGCATTCTTTCACGAACTTGATGAGCTATCTGAGACAAAGATTAGAGACCTAATCTTTTTTCTCAATGCAACAAAATGGCTCTAGCATAATCGCTATGAAGCTTATCTATAAATCTTTCCCTTTCTATTACAGGTCAAACGAGTTTTGGTATCAAAACGGCGCACTACAGCGCTAATTGGATCTCAGGCTAGGTTGCCTTGAGATCGCCATTTCTACCTACCTACCTACCCTAATACACTTCAATTTCTTCTGCGGATAATTTTATGTTTGGAAATTCTGTTCAGAATTCTGCTGTTGAGATCCTTTTTTATGTTGATGAGCCATCCAATCTAATTTTAAGTTTTGAAAGATCCCCTGATTTATAAAATATTGACCACATCCGATATATAACCCTTATAGAGAGTCACAACTGCACAAATTTGAGCGCTGTTGTGCTGTATTTTATTCAGTTCTAAAGAACTTTTTGTTTTTATGTGGTCCACTTACAAAATATATTTCTGAAGCGAAGAGCCCAAAAGGGTTTACTAGAGAAGAAATATTGGTTGACCCAAGCAATTGTTAAAAGAATGCCAACCCATTTTCCACTGTGATGACCAACAGAAACTCTTCTTCTAATGATCTTGCAACTATTTGTGATACTTTTTTAAACTTCTCCCAAGGCGTTTATAAAAAACTTTGTTTTAAGATTACTCTTTTCGGCTGTTTTGGTCATAATAATTTATTAATGAAACAAAATCATTATTTTTCCCGACGTTTCGACTAAGTTTTTAGTCTTCTTCAGAGAGATGCAACTACTGATAAAGGCAACGTCACAGTTGCAATGGACAGAAGAGAGTACGAGGATAAAATGCGTGAACTATTATCAGACCGCTCTATCTACAGAGGAGTAAGAAATAATCCAATTTCTTCTCTTCAGAACAAAAACAACGAATGGGTCACCAACAAATTCATAACCGATAAAGAAAAGGCAAACATGACAACTTACACTGCACAGCTACCTTCCATATATGGGCTACCCAAGATTCATAAATCAAATACACCTTTAAGGCCTATTCTCTCATCCATGAAAGTGCCGTGTTATGAATTATCCAAATACATTGGGAGAAAATTACATTGTGTTACACGCAATTCAAAGTACACGGTAAAAAATTCGTTAGAATTCATAGAAAAAGCGAAAAATTTAATAATAGGAAAAAACGACGTCCTGGTCTCTTTTGATGCAGTGTCACTTTTCACTAATATTCCGGTGCATGTTGCAACTAATGTAGTTAAGAAAAAGTGGAACATCATTGGCGCCAGCACAAATTTGAGTATGAACAAATTCTTAGAAATGTTGGATTTCTGTCTCAAAGACAATAACATTTTTCAATACGCTGATAATCTATATAAACAAATACAGGGAGTTCCTATGGGAAACCCATTGTCGCCCACCATTGCCGATCTAGTTCTGGATTTCCTACTGGAAGAATCGTTTGCCGTAGTATCGGCACCAAAATTCATCACGAAATATGTCGACGACATATTTGCAGTCATAGACTATCGTGAAGTGGAGAAAGTCCTTTCAACACTAAATAATTTTCATCCCAATATCCAGTTCACCGTAGAGAGAGAAATAAATAAATCAATAGCGTTTTTGGATGTAAAAATACATCGAGAAATTAAAGGATTATCGTTTGATTGGGTGTTGGCTCCACTGGAGCTTTGCGCTCATGTCCGTCGGACGCCCTAAGCGTTTTTCTCTACCTCTTACCAATAGACCTGCATATCAAATACTTAGTATCTTGCAGCGCGTTGAGACTTAGGGAATCGAATAGTTGGTATTCTAGGCCCTTTGGTCATAGTAATATCACTAATCTCATCCCAGCGGACATCTTTTCGACAGAAACCGACTACTGCACCCCTACTGTGGACCTCAGTGCGGATTTTAAAATTATCATCCCATCTCGAAATGAATGGGATGATGACTTAGTGACGAGAGGCTTCGACACAACTATCTTCACTGACGGCTCAAAGATGGAGTGTGGGGTCGGTGCAGGAATTTTTTCCGAGTCTTTAAATGTCTCCAGGTCTTTGCGACTTCCTGACTTTGCTAGTGTTTTTCAGGCTGAATTACTCGCGATCAAGGAAGCATGCAAGTTACTAAAACTAGATCCAAACCAAAACCGCAATACAGCTATTTTTTCGGACAGCCAGGCGGCTATTCAAGCGATTGGCTCGTCCACTTCATCCTCCAAACTGGTCCAACAATGCCGAAGTGAGTTAGCTAGCATGAACATTGGACTCAAGGTCACTCTCATCTGGATTCCGGGTCACAGAGGCTTTGAGGGCAATGAACGAGCTGACGAGCTGGCTAGGCAAGGATCAGCCCTTCATAGCTCTCTCGCGGAAAGAGTCAACATTCCTCTTGGTGCTATGAAGGGCAAGATCTTCCATATTTTCCTCGCTGAAGCAAACCACAGGTGGAACAGCCTAACCAACTGTATCATATCTAGAAGGATATGGCCCACCTACAACAAATCCCGTACTAATAATCTCATTTGCAGACCCAGGCAAGACATAGCCAGGGTCGTTGCTACATGCACCGGACACTGGCCTGTTGGAGAACACGCATCTAAGCTGGGCATCCCCCACAACACTTTCTGTCGTAGTTGCGAGGACCAGCGAGAAAAAGAAACTGTTCTTCACTTCTTATGCAAGTGTCCCGCCTTAGCCAAAACGAGAGCCAAAACATTGGGAAAGCCCTTTTTCAACGACCTCAATGAGTTCTCAGAACTGGAGATCAAAGATTTGATCTCCTTTCTAAACGCTACAAAGTGGATTTGAGGCGCATTTTTCCCTTTATAATCCCCCTTTTATCTTTATAGGTCAAGCGAGTATTTTATGGTATCAAAACGGCGCAACGTAGCGCTAATTGTGTCACCGAGCTAGACTGCTCGTGGCCACCATTTCTACTAACTAACTATCGTTTGATTGGTATCAAAAAGGTACCGCATCTGGGAGAATTGTCAACTTTAGATCGAATCAAGCAAAACATATTATAATGAACACCGCTGCTAACCTTGTCAACAAAGTTTTCTTGATAAGCGACAAAAAATTCCATGTCGCCAACAAAGAAAGACTCACAAAAATCCTTATTGAAAATGGTTATCCGAGAAACATTATTAATGGTTTACTTGAGAAACACACAAAAAATCGACCAAAAACAGACCAAGAAAAAAGAACCGGTTATTTTAAAAGCCTTGTTTACGTCCCGAAACTTGCAGAGAGTTTTAAAAAAACGATTTCAAGCAAAACGAAAGATGTCAACATCGCATATAAATCCAACAGAACACTTAATACACTTTTCATGAAACTCACAAAGAAAAAGGACAAAGATCAGAGTACGGATGTTGTTTATAAAATTGACTGCTTAGGAAATGACACTGAAAACTGCGGACTTTGTTATATTGGAACAACCAAACAACTACTCAAACAACGAATCTCTAACCATAAATCGGACATTAAAACAAAAAGTTCCCAAAAAACAGCGCTTGCCAGCCACAGCATAGAGAAAAACCACATACCAGACTTCGATAACACAAAAATTCTTCAAACGGAAAAACATATTTCAAAAAGATACACTTTAGAAACACTACACATCTTAAATAATAAAACAACATGAACCGAAAACAAGATACACAGTGCATTTCATCAGTTTATTGCTCATTGGTCACCACATAACATAATTATTGTATTTTTGTATGCTTCTTTATAAAATATAGATTATATCTGCCTCTCTTTTTTGTTGACTAAACTTCTGACAATGAAGTGCTCATAAAAAAAAAAAAAAAAAAAAAAAATTAATTTATTAAAAAAAGTTTCATCTTTTTTATTTTTGTTAATTGTTTAATGTAACTCAACTTAACGTAAAGTAAGTTTCTTCTTAAATAATGTATGTAATTACGAACTAATTATAATTGTATTTTTTCTAATGTTTAATAAAGTGCCCCTGAAGAAGACTAAAAACTTAGTCGAAACGTCGGGAAAAATAATGATTTTGTTTCATTAATAAATTATTATGACCAAAACAGCCGAAAAGAGTAATCTTAAAACAAAGAATAACATACAAATTGGTCAAAACAAACCCCTGGTAAAATATTTGTCGGACGGCTTGCCGAAATTATTTATTAAACATGAAGAACTATTACCAACACATCAAATTCAAATATGGCGAAGACGTAAGCATACATTTAAAACAATACAGCAAACTACAAAAGAAATTAGCAAAACAGAAACAAAATAGAATATTCCTACTAACATGTAGAGAATATGGACTTATCCCCAATCACATTAAATTCTCTACAAACTCAACGAAACAACTATTAAAGAATTCCCAATCCCAACAATCATTCAACAAAATAGAACTTAAATTTCATCAAAAATTCCTCAACATTGAAATAACCGAAAGCTGCCACACAATAAAAACAACAGAACACACAATCAGATTAATTGACAAACGCATAAAAGAAAGACTATCGAGCTATGAATATGAACAATTGACTTCAAAACAAAAACAGGTATATAAAAACTTCATCACAAAAAAACAACAATCAAATGCACATAAATTAGATAATTTGAAGTCATCGCTGTGGAGTTCTTTGAACATCAAAATGCAAGATAAATGGTTTGTAAACAAAAGTTCCATCCAATTTCCAATTGAAATCAGATGGTTGCTGTCGATGGGCAAAAAATTTGCGTTGCCGATAGAAAGAGAAAACTTTCCTCTGTTTCAACTCATAGCAGATGGTGAGGAGATAATAAGAAGTGTTGAAGATGAGAGAGAGCAAGAAGAAATGAGATCAAGGTTTGGTAATATGCTCCACTCTTTCCAAAGAAACAACAACAACGATCCTTTTGCCAAATATGTCACGAAGGTTAGCAGAGATGCAACTACTTTCCTAAAAAGAAACAAAAACATCATTATTATTGCCGCTGATAAAGGCAACGTCACAGTTGCAATGGACAGAAGAGAGTACGAGGATAAAATTCGTGAACTATTATCAGACCGCTCTATCTACAGAGGAGTAAGAAATAATCCAATTTCTTCTCTTCAGAACAAAAACAACGAATGGGTCAAATACTTACACACCAACAAATTCATAACCGATAAAGAAAAGGCAAACATGACAACTTACACTGCACAGCTACCTTCCATATATGGGCTACCCAAGATTCATAAACCAAATACACCTTTAAGGCCTATTCTCTCATCCATGAAAGTGCCGTGTTATGAATTATCCAAATACATTGGGAGAAAATTACATTGTGTTACACGCAATTCAAAGTACACGGTAAAAAAATTCGTTAGAATTCATAGAAAAAGCGAAAAATATAATAATAGGAAAAAACGACGTCCTGGTCTCTTTTGATGCAGTGTCACTTTTCACTAATATTCCGGTGCATGTTGCAACTAATGTAGTTAAGAAAAAGTGGAACATCATTGGCGCCAGCACAAATTTGAGTATGAACAAATTCTTAGAAATGTTGGATTTCTGTCTCAAAGACAATAACATTTTTCAATACGCTGATAATCTATATAAACAAATACAGGGAGTTCCTATGGGAAACCCATTGTCGCCCACCATTGCCGATCTAGTTCTGGATTTCCTACTGGAAGAATCGTTTGCCGTAGTATCGGCACCAAAATTCATCACGAAATATGTCGACGACATATTTGCAGTCATAGACTATCGTGAAGTGGAGAAAGTCCTTTCAACACTAAATAATTTTCATCCCAATATCCAGTTCACCGTAGAGAGAGAAATAAATAAATCAATAGCGTTTTTGGATGTAAAAATACATCGCGAAATTAACGGATTATCGTTTGATTGGTATCAAAAAGGTACCGCATCTGGGAGAAATGTCAACTTTAGATCGAATCAAGCAAAACATATTATAATGAACACCGCTGCTAACCTTGTCAACAAAGTTTTCTTGATAAGCGACAAAAAATTCCATGTCGCCAACAAAGAAAGACTCACAAAAATCCTTATTGAAAATGGTTATCCGAGAAACATTATTAATGGTTTACTTGAGAAACACACACAAAATCGACCAAAAACAGACCAAGAAAAAAGAACCGGTTATTTTAAAAGCCTTGTTTACGTCCCGAAACTTGCAGAGAGTTTTAAAAAAACGATTTCAAGCAAAACGAAAGATGTCAACATCGCATATAAATCCAACAGAACACTTAATACACTTTTCACGAAACTCACAAAGAAAAAGGACAAAGATCAGAGTACGGATGTTGTTTATAAAATTGACTGCTTAGGAAATGACACTGAAAACTGCGGACTTTGTTATATTGGAACAACCAAACAACTACTCAAACAACGAATCTCTAACCATAAATCGGACATTAAAACAAAAAGTTCCCAAAAAACAGCGCTTGCCAGCCACAGCATAGAGAAAAACCACATACCAGACTTCGATAACACAAAAATTCTTCAAACGGAAAAACATATTTCAAAAAGATACACTTTAGAAACACTACACATCTTAAATAATAAAAACAACATGAACCGAAAACAAGATACACAGTGCATTTCATCAGTTTATTGCTCATTGGTCACCACATAACATAATTATTGTATTTTTGTATGCTTCTTTATAAAATATAGATTATATCTGCCTCTCTTTTTTAGTTGTTGACTAAACTTCTGACAATGAAGTGCTCATAAAAAAAAAAAAAAAAAAAAATTTTAATTTATTAAAAAAAGTTTCATCTTTTTTATTTTTGTTAATTGTTTAATGTAACTCAAGTTAACGTAAAGTAAGTTTCTTCTTAAATAATGTATGTAATTACGAACTAATTATAATTGTATTTTTTCTAATGTTTAATAAAGTGCCCCTGAAGAAGACTAAAAACTTAGTCGAAACGTCGGGAAAAATAATGATTTTGTTTCATTAATAAATTATTATGACCAAAACAGCCGAAAAGAGTAATCTTAAAACAAAGAATAACATACAAATTGGTCAAAACAAACCCCTGGTAAAATATTTGTCGGACGGCTTGCCGAAATTATTTATTAAACATGAAGAACTATTACCAACACATCAAATTCAAATATGGCGAAGACGTAAGCATACATTTAAAACAATACAGCAAACTACAAAAGAAATTAGCAAAACAGAAACAAAATAGAATATTCCTACTAACATGTAGAGAATATGGACTTATCCCCAATCACATTAAATTCTCTACAAACTCAACGAAACAACTATTAAAGAATTCCCAATCCCAACAATCATTCAACAAAATAGAACTTAAATTTCATCAAAAATTCCTCAACATTGAAATAACCGAAAGCTGCCACACAATAAAAACAACAGAAAACACAATCAGATTAATTGACAAACGCATAAAAGAAAGACTATCGAGCTATGAATATGAACAATTGACTTCAAAACAAAAACAGGTATATAAAAACTTCATCACAAAAAAACAACAATCAAATGCACATAAATTAGATAATTTGAAGTCATCGCTGTGGAGTTCTTTGAACATCAAAATGCAAGATAAATGGTTTGTAAACAAAAGTTCCATCCAATTTCCAATTGAAATCAGATGGTTGCTGTCGATGGGCAAAAAATTTGCATTGCCGATAGAAAGAGAAAACTTTCCTCTGTTTCAACTCATAGCAGATGGTGAGGAGATAATAAGAAGTGTTGAAGATGAGAGAGAGCAAGAAGAAATGAGATCAAGGTTTGGTAATATGCTCCACTCTTTCCAAAGAAACAACAACAACGATCCTTTTGCCAAATATGTCACGAAGGTTAGCAGAGATGCAACTACTTTCCTAAAAAGAAACAAAAACATCATTATTATTGCCGCTGATAAAGGCAACGTCACAGTTGCAATGGACAGAAGAGAGTACGAGGATAAAATTCGTGAACTATTATCAGACCGCTCTATCTACAGAGGAGTAAGAAATAATCCAATTTCTTCTCTTCAGAACAAAAACAACGAATGGGTCAAATACTTACACACCAACAAATTCATAACCGATAAAGAAAAGGCAAACATGACAACTTACACTGCACAGCTACCTTCCATATATGGGCTACCCAAGATTCATAAACCAAATACACCTTTAAGGCCTATTCTCTCATCCATGAAAGTGCCGTGTTATGAATTATCCAAATACATTGGGAGAAAATTACATTGTGTTACACGCAATTCAAAGTACACGGTAAAAAATTCGTTAGAATTCATAGAAAAAGCGAAAAATATAATAATAGGAAAAAACGACGTCCTGGTCTCTTTTGATGCAGTGTCACTTTTCAGTAATATTCCGGTGCATGTTGCAACTAATGTAGTTAAGAAAAAGTGGAACATCATTGGCGCCAGCACAAATTTGAGTATGAACAAATTCTTAGAAATGTTGGATTTCTGTCTCAAAGACAATAACATTTTTCAATACGCTGATAATCTATATAAACAAATACAGGGAGTTCCTATGGGAAACCCATTGTCGCCCACCATTGCCGATCTAGTTCTGGATTTCCTACTGGAAGAATCGTTTGCCGTAGTATCGGCACCAAAATTCATCACGAAATATGTCGACGACATATTTGCAGTCATAGACTATCGTGAAGTGGAGAAAGTCCTTTCAACACTAAATAATTTTCATCCCAATATCCAGTTCACCGTAGAGAGAGAAATAAATAAATCAATAGCGTTTTTGGATGTAAAAATACATCGCGAAATTAACGGATTATCGTTTGATTGGTATCAAAAAGGTACCGCATCTGGGAGAAATGTGAACTTTAGATCGAATCAAGCAAAACATATTATAATGAACACCGCTGCTAACCTTGTCAACAAAGTTTTCTTGATAAGCGACAAAAAATTCCCTGTCGCCAACAAAGAAAGACTCACAAAAATCCTTATTGAAAATGGTTATCCGAGAAACATTATTAATGGTTTACTTGAGAAACACACAAAAAATCGACCAAAAACAGACCAAGAAAAAAGAACCGGTTATTTTAAAAGCCTTGTTTACGTCCCGAAACTTGCAGAAAGTTTTAAAAAAACGATTTCAAGCAAAACGAAAGATGTCAACATCGCATATAAATCCAACAGAACACTTAATACACTTTTCACGAAACTCACAAAGAAAAAGGACAAAGATCAGAGTACGGATGTTGTTTATAAAATTGACTGCTTAGGAAATGACACTGAAAACTGCGGACTTTGTTATATTGGAACAACCAAACAACTACTCAAACAACGAATCTCTAACCATAAATCGGACATTAAAACAAAAAGTTCCCAAAAAACAGCGCTTGCCAGCCACAGCATAGAGAAAAACCACATACCAGACTTCGATAACACAAAAATTCTTCAAACGGAAAAACATATTTCAAAAAGATACACTTTAGAAACACTACACATCTTAAATAATAAAAACAACATGAACCGAAAACAAGATACACAGTGCATTTCATCAGTTTATTGCTCATTGGTCACCACATAACATAATTATTGTATTTTTGTATGCTTCTTTATAAAATATAGATTATATCTGCCTCTCTTTTTTAGTTGTTGACTAAACTTCTGACAATGAAGTGCTCATAAAAAAAAATTTTTTATTTATTAAAAAAACGTTTCATCTTTTTTATTTTTGTTAATTGTTTAATGTAACTCAAGTTAACGTAAAGTAAGTTTCTTCTTAAATAATGTATGTAATTACGAACTAATTATAATTGTATTTTTTCTAATGTTTAATAAAGTGCCCCTGAAGAAGACTAAAAACTTAGTCGAAACGTCGGGAAAAATAACGATTTTGTTTCATTAATAAATTATTATGACCAAAACAGCCGAAAAGAGTAATCTTAAAACAAAGAATAACATACAAATTGGTCAAAACAAACCCCTGGTAAAAAAAAGTTTATAAAAAACGTAACAACTATGATTAGACCCGTGATAAGAACTTCATTACCTCTGATAATACCTACAATAACACCTGAAAACTGTGATAAAAGGGAAATGTATTTAAAATCCATATCAACTTTTTCTCAACTCGACCACAAATTGACGAAATTGAACAAGCATACTATGTCTCTCAACTAAAAGATTCAATATCTTTTGGTTCAAATGAAACACCACTTTATATTGTAAATCGTTTTATGTTGTCTGGTTACCACTGTGTTATCTGTTTAACTTTGGAAGTCCTCAATTATTTTACCACTTTTTAAGAACACAAAGAAATGTAATATTTCAAACTACAGAGGGATTGCCAAGCTGTCATATATACCAAAAAGATGAATTTAAGTTGGTAATTTGAGAATAAATACAAAAACTATTTCGCCTTATCAACACGGTTCCATTAGGGGTTAATCAACTGCAACAAATCTGATGGAGTTTTGCTCTGACGTGATCGCGAAGAATCAAAATGGATAAATGCTGGATTTTCAAAAGCGTTTGATCGTGTCAACCATGATTTACTTTGAAAAAACTGCAGATCATTGGATTCTAAAACATGTGCCCATGTCGTGGAGACAGGTCAAAGTAGTTTTTATCCCGAAAGTGGGTAGGCGAGGTCACGAATCCGCGAAGGATTTCAGACCAATAAGATTAACATCTTTTGTGCTTAAAACCTTGGAGCGCATTCTTGATTACCATATTAGAGAAATCCTAATTGAACGACCTCTCGAAAGCTCTCAGCATGCTTATCTTAAGGGCAAATCTACGGAGACTGCCCTCCATGAGGTAGTGCGTATAGTAGAAAAAACAATCCATTATAAAGAATTTACTCTTGCCACCTTCCTAGACATAGAAGGTGCTTTTATCAACGTCCTTACCGAATCCATAGAAGAATCGCTCGTTAAGTTCGGTGTAGAAGACTTCATTCGAGAATGGATTATTTCCATGCTCAGTGGTAGGAAGATTCGAGCCACTCTAGGCAATACAATCGCAACAAAACACGTGAGTAGGGGAACACCCTTTCCTTTCACCTCTTCTATGGCTTCTGGTCATGGATACAATTCTCGTTAAATTAGAGAGATGTGGAGTGAAGGCGGTAGCCTATGTGGATGATTTGGTGCTATTGGTGTCAGGAAAGTACATCTCTGTGATAAGTGAAATCACGGAGTCAGCTTTGAAGAAAGTTAGCAGCTGGGCCACGAGTTGTGGACTAGGAGTTAACCAAAGTAAAACTGAACTGATGCTCTTTACCACCAAAACTAAAGTACCGCCCTTCACGCTACCTCGACTCAACGGTCAAATCTTATCATTGTCTTCCAGTGCAAAATATTTCGGAGTTATACTCGACCCTAAATTAAACTGGAAACTAAATATTGAAGTACGGGTTAAGAAGGCCTGTGTTGCCTTCTACACCTGCAGCAAAACTTTCGGCAAAAAGTGGGGCCTTCAGTCGAAGATGATTTTATGGACGTACACAGCCGTAGTACGTCCAATCTTAACATATGGTTCGATTGTGTGGTGGCCTGCTCTTAGCAAAGCCTATAATATCGATAAGCTAAAGAAGGTTCAGAGAACAGCTTGCGTGGGCACCACAGGGGCCATGCGTACTTGCCCAACGGACGCCTTAAACGTTATTTTGGATCTTTTACCAATCGACCTTTTTATTAAATACATAGTTTCCTGCAGCGTTATTAGGCTGAAGGAATCAAACAGCTGGTTGTCAAAACCTTATGGTCACAGCAACACAACGAAATTGATTCCCTCAGATATTATCTCGGTAGACACTGACTACTGCACTCCTACTTTGAGCCTTAGTAAGGGTTTTAAGGTTATTTTCCCATCCAGAGAAGATTGGGAGGATGACATCGTGTCGATAGGTTTCGACACAACCATCTTTACTGACGGCTCAAAGATGGAGTGCGGAGTTGGTCCTGGGATCTTTTCTGAGTCCCTAAATGGAGCTAAATCCCTTAGGCTTCCTGACTTTGCTAGCGTTTTTCAGGCTGAACTGCTGGCAATAAGGGAGGCATGTAAGATACTTAAACAAAGCCCAAACCAAAACCGAAATACGGCTATTTTCACAGACAGTCAGGCAGCTGTCAAAGCCATTAACTCGGCCACATCCTCATCTAAATTGGTCCAGCAATGTCGCGATGAGTTTGCGAGCCTGAATATTAACCTTGGTGTCACCCTGATCTGGGTTCCGGGCCATAGTGGTATCGTGGGAAATGAACGGGCTGACGAGCTAGCCAGGCAAGGATCGGCCCTTCATAGCTCACTTGCGGAAATGGGTAACATTCCTCTTGGTGCTATGAAGGGTAAAATCTTTTCTAACTACCAAACTGAATCAAACCGAAGGTGGAGCAATTTACCCAACTGCATTATATCTAGAAAGATATAGCCCACCTATAATAAAACCCGTACAAACGATCTTCTATGCAGGCCAAGGCAAGACATAGCCAGGATTGTTGCGGTTTGTACCGGACATTGGCCTATAGGAGTTCATGCAGAGAAGTTGGGTATCTCTTACAAAACCTTTTGCCGTAGTTGCAGTGACCAAAGAGAAAGTGAAACGATAATCTATTTCCTCTGCAAATGTCCTGCTTTGGCAAACACTAGAATGAAATTCTTTGGGGAAGCATTCTTTTACGAACTTGATGAGCTATCTGAGACAAAGGTTAGAGACCTAATCTTTTTTCTCAATGCGACAAAATGGCTCTAGCATAATCGCTATGAAGCTTATCTATAAATCTTTCCCTTTCTATTACAGGTCAAACGAGTTTTGGTATCAAAACGGCGCACTACAGCGCTAATTGGATCTCAGGCTAGGTTGCCTTGAGATCGCCATTTCTACCTACCTACCTACCCTAATACACTTCAATTTCTTCTGCGGATAATTTTATGTTTGGAAATTCTGTTCAGAATTCTGCTGTTGAGATCCTTTTTTATGTTGATGAGCCATCCAATCTAATTTTAAGTTTTGAAAGATCCCCTGATTTATAAAATATTGACCACATCCGATATATAACCCTTATAGAGAGTCACAACTGCACAAATTTGAGCGCTGTTGTGCTGTATTTTATTCAGTTCTAAAGAACTTTTTGTTTTTATGTGGTGCACTTACAAAATATATTTTTGAAGCGAAGAGCCCAAAAGGGTTTACTAGAGAAGAAATATTGGTTGACCCAAGCAATTGTTAAAAGAATGCCAACCCATTTTCCACTGTGATGACCAACAGAAACTCTTCTTCTAATGATTTTGCAACTATTTGTGATACTTTTTAAACTTCTCCCAAGGCGTTTATAAAAAAACGTAACAACTATGATTAGACCCGTGATAAGAACTTCATTACCTCTGATAATACCTACAATAACACCTGAAAACTATGATAAAAGGGAAATGTATTTAAAATCCATATCAACTTTTTCTCAACTCGACCACAAATTGACGAAATTAAACAAGCATACTATGTCTCTCAACTAAAAGATTCAATATCTTTTGGTTCAAATGAAATACCACTTTATATTGTAAATCGTTTTATGTCGTCTGCTTACCACTGTGTTATCTGTTTAACTTTGGAAGTCCTCAATTATTTTACCACTTTTTAAGAACACAAAGAAATGTAATATTTCAAACTACAGAGGGATTGCCAAGCTGTCATGTATACCAAAAAGATAAATTTAAGTTGGTAATTTGAGAATAAATACAAAAACTATTTCGCCTTATCAACACGGTTCCAATAGGGGTTAATCAACTGCAACAAATCTGATGGAGTTTTGCTCTGACGTGATCGCGAAGAATCAAAATGGATAAATGTTGGATTTTCAAAAGCGTTTGATCGTGTCAACCATGATTTACTTTTGAAAAAACTGCAGATCATTGGATTCCCTGCTTAGTTCTTAGTATGGCTGGAGTCACAAAATATTATATAAAACATATAAATTAATAAAAAAATAACAAAACTATCTACAAAATAGCTCAATTTCACAATATAGTCCAGCAACTATATACATCCATACATTATCCACCCCTGTCAACAGTACTAGCACACAGGAATGGTTGAGAGTTGTTAGTCACTAGGCCCTAGTTCTTAACGGATTTTTGCGCCACCTAATTTATTTATTTTTAACTATATACATCAAACCGTGCGCTTAATCTGCCTGCTAGTTCTGATTTTTTGATTATTTCATGATGTTGGCCTAATTAACTGTTTACTCTATAGGATGATTTGTTTGAATACAATCATGTTTTACGATTTTAATACAAAAAAATTAACTTAAATTTGATTCTAAAGTTGTGCCTTTAGATTTAACGGTTTTCAATGTATGCATGTTAACTAGGCGAATCTTTGACTGATCACAAAAAAAACTTTTTTTTTAAATTGAAGTTAATTATTATACCTTGTCTGTTAACCAATAATATTGTGAACAGATTATTATTATTATCATTATTATTATTATTATTATTATTATTATTATTATTATTATTATTATTATTATTATTATTATTATTATTATTATTATTATTATTATTATTATTATTATTATTATTATTATTATTATTATTATTATTATTATTATTATTATTATTATTATTATTATTATTATTATTATTATTATTATTATTATTATTATTATTATTATTATTATTATTATTATTATTATTATTATTATTATTATTATTATTATTATTATTATTATTATTATTATTATTATTATTATTATTATTATTATTATTATTATTATTATTATTATTATTATTATTATTATTATTATTATTATTATTATTATTATTATTATTATTATTATTATTATTATTATTATTATTATTATTATTATTATTATTATTATTACAAGCTTTTATTGCCTTAAGTATTTAATTACATTTAAGTTAATTTAATAATTAATATCCATGTTTAAAAACAATTTAGATGCAAAAAACTTATAACAATTTAACGCTTAATACATTCATATAAATATTTTATTTTTTTTGAAGTTCGAAATTATTACAAATTATTAGTTTTAAACTAAATACATACATTTAAAATTAAAATTAATTTAAAATAAAATAAAATAATTAATTAAAAGTTATAAATGTTGGTTACTGGCATAAGCCTCTCCCAAGCTTCGTTGTACCAACTTGAGGTTATTTGTTAAAGATCGTCACTCCATCTTTTTTTTTGGGTCGTCCTGCTGGTATTTTGTTCTCTGGTTTCCATCTTGTTCTAATTTTTGTCCATCTTTGTTCCTAAAGTCTAGATACATATCCTGCCCAGCTCCATTTCAGCATTCTTGTTCTATTTATGACGTCAATAATTTTGGTTCTATTTCGAATATCTTCATTTCGTACCCTTTGAATTGACATATTCTTAGCTGGTCAAGTGTTTTTGCAGTCAAGCTCATTGTTTGTAGTTCTAAAGTAAGGAGTAATTGTAAAATATGTTTAAGGCTCCAAAATTGTTTCAAGCTATTGTTGATGCGTCTGTTAATTTCTTTATTTTCTTTGTGCTTAAATGATTTTAGCTGTCCCAAATATGTATGTATATGTAATCTTCTACGTACTCAATTTTTTCTTCGTCTAACGTTATATCGTCTTTTGTGTGATTTGTCATGACTTTAGTTTTCGATTTGTTTATTTGAAATCCATTATTTTTACACAAGGTAGTTAGTTCCGTCAACATGTCTTGAATGTGTGTAGCTTTTGTAAAAACTAAGAACTATATCGTCTGCAAATCTTAAATTGTAAAAAACTTGTCCACATATCTTTATTTCATATTTTGTTTACCAGTTAGTTTTTTGAAAAATGTCTTCCAGAACTGAACTAAATAAAGGTGGTGAAAGCGGATCTCCTTGTCTAACTCCTCTTGTTATATTAAACTTACGCCCTGTATTCTCTGTTTTTATTCGTCCTGTATTATTTTTGTATATATTTTTAATCGTCTCTACTATATTTGTGCTTATGTTTTGATTATTCAGGGAGGACCATATCATTTCGTGTTCAACGGAGTTAAAAGCTTTGCTAAAGTCAATAAATAGGAAATAAACCGGTATTCTAAATTCATTGCATTTTTCTATTAGCTGATTAATTGTCTGCAAGTGGTCTGTGTTTGAAAATCCATCTCTAAATCCAGCTTTTTCTCTTGGTTGATTTTTATTGAAGTCTTCTTTCATGCTCCTGTAAAGCGTTTTGGAGAAGAGCTTGTAAATTGTCGAAATGTTACTTATGGGTCTGTAGTTATTGATATCGTCCTTCTTTCCTTTTTTGCGTATTAATGTTATCGTTGTTTCTTTCCATTGTTTAGGGATTTGTTTTGTTTGTACTATTTCGTTAAATATGTTTGTTAAAATGTTGGAAAGGGAGTTTTTCCTATAAATAAACATTTCTGATAATATTCCGTCATTTCCGGAGCATTTGTCTTTCTGCAGATTGTCTATGGTCATTCCGATAGTTTCTTTGCTCAGGTATTAAATCTATGTTGTCTATTGTATCTTCTTCTGTGAGACTTTAGTCGAGGTTTATTAGTATAATAACGATATCAAATATTATTTTTCTTATTTATTTGACAAAGCTAAGCGTATAAAAAATTAATGTGGAATATTTTGTAATATTTTCAGACACAAATACGATTTCGCAGGAAACAACCACAGTTGCAGAAGATACAACAATACTTTCGACTGTCGAAGATTCGACAGATTCAACGGAAAATCTCGACACATTTTTCAATGTTACAACGCATAAGCTTATTGAACCTTTACTTTCAGTTATTCCACTAAACAGTCATAAAAAAGATTTTGAAAAAAATCTATCATCCTTAGTAGATCAAACTCAAGAGAAATACTCTTCAGAAAACTCTTCTGCAATAACCGTACACAACCACACCAGCAATGAAGTTGAAACAGAGACCACGGAGATGCCCATTACGACAAGCACAGAATCACAAGTCACCACGCCCATGTACAGTGATACTACCGATTCTGATATGAAAGCAGGCAATAATTCAGCTGATATTCCTGGGGCTCAAAATAGCAAATTCGAAATTGGTTTAATTTCTACAACTTATTATAATGTTGATGAAGAACAAACAACAATGACTGGTCATATCGAGCAAACTCAACTATCCAACAACAATACCGACTTTCAAAATTTGATGAATACCGAATCAACCATAAATACAATTGAGGAGAAAATGGCTAAAACTAACTCACAGGATAACGCAAATTCATCACAAGTTCAGAACTTAGACAATATGCAAGTTTTACAAAGAGCTACTAGTGAAAAACTTGATAATTCAATAGCGGTAACCCTGACTACATTAGACCTTGCAACAGAAACAACTGTATCGCCTTCTAAAGATGCCTTGTCATCAATGCAGGAAAACGTAACAGAGGAAAATAGCCCTTTCTCTGAAAAAAGTGTCAAGAAAGAAATCAGTATTTTGGTTGATGCAATCAAAGGACGATCTATGAATTTATCGTCAGAAAATCAGGAAGAAACATTCTATAAAACGCAAGGACTTTCCAGTGACATTAAGAGTCTCGATGCAGATGATTTCTACTCAAAACAGGCTCCAGCAGTTGTTGAGGAACGAGTAAATGCTGAAGATGAATACAATAGTTTTGATAATAGAAATCCAAATTTTAATTTCGTGACAACAGAAAAAAATTATGAAGGGAGAAACTACGAGAATCTGAATTCTGATATGGACTTGAGTGATGTAAGCATGGATACAGAAGATTTAGATTTCAATGGACACAGGGTTAAAATGGGTAATGATGAAGACCATTTGGCACTGGAACCACATGAGGATTATGAAATTGAAAAAAATCATGATCTCAATTATTATGATAAGAATCTGCAAATAAAATCACATGCTGATTATGAAATCCAACAAGATAAAATTACCAATGCAAGCAAGACTGTTGATACAACGAACAGAGAATGTTTGGAAGATGGCAAAAAATACAAGGTAAGTTAAGTTTAATTTTAAATACAATTTTGTATGAAACTGAATATCGCTGCATTCGAGTTCTTTTTTTCTTTTATAGTTGCAGACCTCGAAAACTATCAATGATATTGAAAAAATTCAAATACAAAATGGTGGAAACAAATTGTGTCCAGTGTCGAGTTAACTTTTTATGTGTATCTTCTGTTGTTTATCATGTGTGCTCAGTATTTTATTTTTTTGAAATTTTCCAATATCATTGTTGGTTTTTGAGGTCTGCAATTAAAAACAGCGACAATAAAACAAAAATGCAGCGATCTTCAACTTCATAATTTTTGTCTCTACTTTTGCTTGATGTTTAAATTTAACACTTGACTATATTAGTTAGGAATTTTAATCAAAATACAACTAAAACCTTGAAATGTTATTTTATAATTGGTAGGATTGTGTTTTACAGGTACTGATTTTTAGGGTTTTTGATAGAAGATTTAAAAACTTACCTTTGGTCTAAAAACAGCCTTTTACATTTGACGTTTTTATAGACTCTTCGATTTTTATTTTAAAGTTTTCTGGAGCGGTTTACATGTTTTACTTAAAAAAAAAAAAACACTTTTTCATAAAAGAGACTATAGATTTACTTTAACTTTTCCTGACTGATGACTGCTCAGCCGGTCCCGTTGCTTAAGTTGAACTTCTTACGTTCATATTCAAACTTTCCCTAAAAAACAGGAAAATTTCCCAGTATATAAAAAAGTTATTTCTTACACCAAGATTCAAGAAAGGTAAAAGGCTGACATTCCTAAACTTTTTGAACAAGTTGTTTGTGAGAGTGTAGCATTTTTTTTTTAGCAATATGGGTTCGTAAAAAAAGACCAACCGTTACAAATCTCCTCACATTCTCAAACATGTGTTTAACCGCTTAAGAAAAAGGTCATGAAGTTGGCTGCGCATAAACTGACTTTTCTTAAGCTTTTGAAAACTTAATTTTTTTGTTCAAACTTAAAGCTCTTGGTTTTCCACCATTTTTCTTAGTTTGGATCAAATCTTACCTTGAAAATAGATAAAATCATAATTCTTGTTCATCCACCCAAGACCGTATTCTTTTAGAAGCTTACATTGATAGTTTAACATTTTGGTGTACGACAAATAGCCTTTCCTTCAACCGGAAGTGTATTTGCTTATATCGGGTGATTTTTTAAGAGCTTGAGAACTTTTTTAAAAAAAAAAACGCATAAAATTTGCAAAATCTCATCGATTCTTTATTTGAAACGTTAGATTGGTCCATGACATTTACTTTTTGAAGATAATTTCATTTAAATGTTGACCGCGGCTGCGTCTTAGGTGGTCCATTCGGAAAGTCCAATTTTGGGTAACTTTTTCGAGCATTTCGGCCGGAATAGCCCGAATTTCTTCGGAAATGTTGTCTTCCAAAGCTGGAATAGTTGCTGGCTTATTTGTGTAGACTTTAGACTTGACGTAGCCCCACAAAAAATAGTCTAAAGGCGTCAAATCGCATGATCTTGGTGGCCAACTTACCGGTCCATTCCTTGAGATGAATTGTTCTCCGAAGTTTTCCCTCAAAATGGCCATAGAATCGCGAGCTGTGGGGCATGTAGCGCCATCTTGTTGAAACCACATGTCAACCAAGTTCAGTTCTTCCATTTTTGGCAACAAAAAGTTTGTTAGCATTGAACGATAGCGATCGCCATTCACCGTAACGTTGCGTCCAACAGCATCTTTGAAAAAATACGGTCCAATGATTCCATCAGCGTACAAACCACACCAAACAGTGCATTTTTCGGGATGCATGGGCAGTTCTTGAACGGCTTCTGGTTGCTCTTCACTCCAAATGCGGCAATTTTGCTTATTTACGTAGCCATTCAACCAGAAATGAGCCTCATCGCTGAACAAAATTTGTCGATAAAAAAGCGCGAAACACATTTCGAACCGAACACTGATTTTGGTAATAAAATTCAATGATTTGCAAGCGTTGCTCGTTAGTAAGTCTATTCATGATGAAATGTCAAAGCATACTGAGCATCTTTCTCTTTGACACCATGTCTGAAATCCCGCGTGATCTGTCAAATACTAATGCATGAAAATCCTAACCTCAAAAAAATCACCCGATAGTATTTGGCAACAAAAACTCTGTCGTGCCTTCACTTTTAAAGACTTATTTGATAATTTCTGTTCTAGCTTAGAATTTACAAATCACATTAATTTTATTGCCAATAAAGCAAGTTATATGCGGGATTCTTTTTTCCTTTACTTAATTCTCTTGTGTAAACTAAATTCTTATTTTATGACTGCCTTGTTTTCTAATGGAAGTGGAAAATAATGGATAATAAATTACAAAGAGTTTACATACTTAATAAACAGCATAGTGAAATTGTTTATTTTTCAACCATACAAGTGTCGCAAAGACTACTACTTCTATATTTTCTCTTAAAATACTGTTTTCAGTTTGGTTTGTCATAAAAGTTATTATTTAATTCTCTTGTATTTTAATACAAAACAGTGAAGTTTTAAAACCGTTACATAAAACAAAGTTTCAATAATATAGTTCAGTCACAAATCATTTCATTCTGTTAGTTCTCCAAATGACTGGTAGAGTTGTCAGTTTTATCCCTTACTTATATTTAGCGTCAACACTTCCAAATCAATGAAGAACAAAAATAAATATGTCTATTATATGTTAGGAAATTGTTGTAAAATTAACAAACCGCAAACCGAAAGATTTTATTTTTATGCTATATTAAGATTTAGGTTGGCGGAACAACGATCCGCAAATTTACAAATTAAAAAAGAAAAACACGAAAACGACAAGAAACGAAAAAGGTTTTGATTAATAATGATAGGTAGCCGGCGCGCACGAGCGGATACCTACTTCTTATTGTAAACAATTATAAATGTCAAATTCCAAAAAGGTTGGTTTGTTAATTTTACCACCGACAGCAAAAACAGTGCTGTCACCCAGTAGCTCAGTTTGGGGGTGGGTTTGGTAAAATGTAGATTTTATTAATCGAACTCGATTAATAAAATCGAAATTAATTATAAACCTAATAAAAGATACTACACAGGGGCCTAGCAAAAAAAAAATAATGAAAATGGCCGCAAGGAAGTATTATGGTACTTACCATCACCAATGAAGAAAAAAATAATAATAAAAAAGAGCGGAAACTTACTTCCCAATTAAAATAAAATTCAAGAGTAATTTTTCACTGAAAACAGGTTAAGATATTTTATTTTATATCTGGGAAACCTTTATAAATATAGGTAGAAAACCCAGAATTTTTTCCAAAAAAAACATTTGTACAATTTAAAAGTGAAACAAAGAACAAAAAAAAAAGAACAATTGGTTGTGCACAAATGACACAAAGAAAGGTCACCTTGGGAAAGTTCCCAAAGAACAAAGGAACAAAGGTCGCGAGTCCCGCAATCTCGGGAGACAAAGGAATCGACCGAAAGTCTATGGGTTAAATTGTTGGCTCTTTATAACCAACCACAAGTTACCAGAAAATACGAACGCAAAAAAACTCACTCGAAAGAACAAAAAAATATATCTGGAACTACATGCTCCTTGCCCTTGCGATGAATGATCTCGAAATCAAATTGTTGGAGCCTAATTGCCCAACGAGCTAACCTACCCTGTGGATCTTTAAGATTGTTTAGCCATACCAATGAACAGTGATCGGTCACAACCGTAAACCGAACACCTTCGATATACGGCCGCAACTTCTCAATAGCCCACAATACAGCTAAACATTCTTTCTCCGTCGTAGAGTAATTCCTCTCTTTTCTATTTAAAGACCTACTACGGTAACAGACAACCTTTTCTCCCTCCTCAAAGCTCTGTGAAAGAACTGCACCGATACCGAAATCTGACGCGTCTGTTTGAACGACAAAAGGTAGTTTAAAATCTGGGCAAGTGAGTATAGGTGCTGTCACCAAACACTCTTTTGCCTTCCTAAAGCTATCCTCGCATTCTTGAGTCCAAGTGAACTTCCTATTCTTTTTTAATAAATCCGATAAGGGCAATTCAGCGAAATTTGGTACAAAACGACGGTACCATGAAACTGTCCCTATAAAACTCCTAACCTCATTAACATTCCTCGGTGCTGGAATCCTAACCATACTTTCCACTTTCTCTGGATCTACGTGTAAACCATTTCGATCCACTATGTACCCTAAAAATTTAAGTGACAGCATGCAAAAGTTGCATTTTTCCCTACTAAGCTTTAATCCGGCTTCACTTAACCTTTTCATCACCTCATTCAGAATTTCAAGATGTTTTTCGAAATTTTCTGTAATGATGATGATGTCGTCTAAATAGACGAAAACGTATGGTTCGAGGTCGGCACCCAAAACTGTGTCGATAAACCTCTGCCAAGTCGCAGGCGAATTGTGAAGACCGAAAGGCATTCTCCTAAACTGAAAAAGACCCCTACCAGGTACCGTGAAGGCAGTATATGGCTTTGATTCCTCTTCCATAGAAATCTGCCAATATGCTGATTTAATGTCTAGCGAAGACAAGAACCTAGCCCCTCGAAGCCTATCTAAAATTGAATTAATGTATGGAAGTGGATAAGCATCCCTATCTGTATGTTTACTCAGCTTCCTATAGTCCACACAGAACCTATAGGAGCCGTCTTTCTTTTTAACTAAAAGTATTGGAGATGACCACGCACTTGTCGATCTCTCAATAACTCCTGCTTCTAACATCTCGAATAATTCCCTATCTATGTGTCCCTGCATTGCCGGAGAAACCGGATAATACCGTTGCTTAATCGGTTCCGCCGACGTCCTAATCTTATGCTCAACCATAGTTGTGCACCCTAAGCCTTCAGGCATTTTACTAAAAGATTGAGTTATCAGATCTTCTAGACTCTTAATTTCCCTATCATCTAACTCCGAACGTTCTGTAATAGAACAAATCGAAACCGGCTGTTCCGAAAAATTCCAAACCGGGACGATACCCGAAAGTGCCCAAAAATCTGCACCAAGAATCACTGTTTGTGGAAGAGTTGGTATGACGATACAGTCAACTAAAATTGCCGTATCTTCAACAACTATTGGAAGAGAGACAGTCCCTAACACTCCTACACCTTTTCCATCTGCTAAACGAACGCAGTGAACTCTGTCTGTTTTCAAAGAAAGGCCTAAGTTTTGGAGAATGTTCCAAGCATCCCTAACTATTATGGTTCTAGAAGCTCCTGAATCTAATAAACCTTAAAATCTAGTACCATAAATGCTAATACTCAAAAATGGTCTCATATCACTACCGTTTGCCTCCAAAGTAAAACCTAGATTAATTTGATCTGCCGGCTGGTTCTCAGCGAGCAAACTATTCAATTCCTGCGGACTTCCCGCCCTGCTGGCGCAAGAGCCCGTTGCCCGTTTCCCGAGCAGCGACGACAATTTTGTCTCTTCACCCCTAACTGCCCACAACCAAAACAACGCCTAGGAGCGGAACACCTATTTGAAAAATGGCCTGATCCATTACAATTATAGCATCTCACGGAAGAATTTTGATTCCCAGAACTGGCCTGATTTTTGGTTTGGTCATTCCCCACAACAACCGAAACCATTGGAGTTTCTATACCTACATATTCTAGATCCGGTTCTAGCAGATTCCTATTATCCCTAACACTAGGTGATGGAAGATACGATTCAACGTTTGCCCTAACCGCTTCTAAGTTCCTACCTAATGCGACCAAGTCGGACACACAACTTGGTTTAGCCAAACCAAGCTGAGTTTGGTAGAAAGGTGTCAAATTCCTTTGAATCAATGACAACTTCCTACTTTGCGATATTGGTTCAGTTAACCTACCAAACAGATTTTGCATTGTCGCCACATAGACTTCGATGGATTCATCTTTGCCTTGTGTGCGACGCCTAATCTCATCCAATAACTGATCATCATAGTTCGGTGGCAAGAACTCTAACTTCATCTCTCGAATGAGTTCCGACCACGAACTAACTGATGGCCTAACTGCCCTGAACCAAATTAAAGCTTTCCCTACGAAAAGCTCAACAGCTGCCTTAAACAGTTGGGATTCCGAAACCCCCCTAGCAGAACGAATCTCTTCAACCCTTTTTAAAAACGCATTCACTGAAGCACCACAGCGCTCCCCAGTGAATTTCACGTCCCATTTTTTTATGTTGAAAAACTTATCCGAATTAACCTGATTTTCACTATCCCTAATTCTATCCCTATTCGAATCTGCCACTCCTAAATTCTTCGAGGTACCGGCAGCCGTCCTACTCGACATACTTTGCTGAGGTTCAGCTGAACGCTGCTTTTCAACCTCGCTAACTCTACCACCCGATTTTCCTTTTTGCTTCCTTTCCTTATTTTCTACCTCATCATCGTCTTCATCTTCTTCATCTTTGTCCTCTTCTTCATCTTCCTCATCCCCTTCTAACTCAGCCATGGCTATTACCAACTTATTTTTAAGAACCTGTTTTCCCTTCTCCTGATTTTCATTCTCTGGAATGCTCCTATCCATCCTATGCAATCCCCATTCAAGCTTTATAATGATTTTTAAATACTCCTTTGAAGTTTCCGACTTCGGCGGAGTTTCTAGTAACTTCCCTATCTCTGTCAATTTCTTCTCTACCGCCATCGAATCCTGTTCATACGTGAACGGGTAAGCTACCCTAAGGGCTTTGCGCATCTCCTCCACGGTCCCTACTGTTCAACCCCGAAATTCTATCTCATAGGTTATCTCGTCCTGAGATAACCTATTAACCTGACTCACGTTCATATTACCAAAAGTACAAAGAACTAATCTGTATTAAAATATTAAACGAAGAGAAAAAGAAAAAAAATTGAACCCAGAAAACCGAATCTCGTTGTCAGCGAAAGTAAAAAAAAATATTTACCAAAAAAAATAATAATCAAAAACGAACCGAAAATTAAATTGCTTCCTATTGTAATAATATTCAAAATATTCAAAAGTATTAATAAAAGTACTATTTAGTTAAAAGTTATTATGCTGATACGACAGCACTGATTCAATAGAAACTACTAAAAATTAATATCAATTGCGCTGACAGATTAATCAATGTGTCTGAGCAATAAATAAAATGGTGGCCAAAATAATTTTCTCACCCAAATCAATTTAATATTACTATAAAAGAAATAATTGCAACACGAATAAAAGTAAAATTCTTACTCCGTACTCTCCTATGAAAAAAACCCTTTGCCACAAATCCAAACCAAAGAACACTTGATGAAGTTTTAAGTTTAAGTTTTAATTGACTCTTTATTTCATTTTAAGTACAAAGTAACAATTTGTTATATATTCAACAAAAGCTTATCTTAAGTCACAATGGTTTGGCCTATGGCCGTCTACCAGACTGACATTTTGAAATATACAAATAATATTTATAGTGGCAATGGTTAAAACAAAATTATAGCAAATAACAATTTTAGGGATCTAGAAATCTTCGTTTACTATACAATTTCTATATCGAAGCGCAGCAACAACATACGAGTAAAGTGCATCCCATCCAACGGATCCGTTTAGTATGTCAAGCAGCTCAGCATCATTCAGACTTTGTTTACCGAAGTGTCTGATCCTAAACTCATTTAAAATTGGACAAATTGCGATGAAATGCTTTATGTCTTCACGTTCGTTGCGATTGCACAGACTGCAGAGTATTGGCAGGTCAGGACGGTGGGGAATAAAATTGAGAGGGAGAAGTTCTCCTCGTGTTTTGAAGATAATACTAATCTTATGTAATTGGTTCGAGTTGAGGAAATATGTATTGAGTCTATTGTCAAAAATCAACCGACTGTAGTAGCTTCTAAAGGTTGACTCTCGTGCCTCGGATAAGTATCTGTCATAGAGCGCTTTTCCAAATCGTTCTAATAATGCTTTGAACTTTTTCTGGAGCAAAACGGGTTGTTCATTATGATTTACCGTTAGCGTTGAGTTACAGAAAGCCGCAAGATTTCTCCACTCTGTTGGCATACTTCCTGATGTTCTAATGGTGTTTTTCAGTATGATTTTTGGCAATCTCTCATCTGACATTTCGAAAATTTTAACGATGTAGTTAAAATGTAGGTATAATGTTTCCATAAACATTGGAGCGACTCCTGTCTCAAGATACAGCATGTAGTTTGGTGTATTATTTGGAAGACAAAATATTCTTTTGATGAAGTATCGGAGGCATTTTTTAACTAGTTCGAAAGAGTTGTATCCCCATACCTGGGAGCCATATAGAAGGATAGCTGACGCTGTAGATCGAAAAAGTTTTTGCTTAGCACTATGCTCAATACATCTATTTTTGAAACAGCGTTCCCAAACTGCTGAAATTCCACGCTTTGCTTCTTTCAACTTTCCTTCTAGATGTTTTTTCATGTTAAGATTCGAAGTAAATAAAACCCCGAGGTATTTATATTCTCGCACTATTTCTACCGTTTCTCCATTATAAGACCACTTTTCATTTCTAGCATTTCTGCCACCACCACCTCTGAATATCATTACCTTCGATTTCGATAAGTTGACTTGTAGGTTCCAACATTTGCAATAGTCCTTCAATTTGTTCATCATAAGTTGCAAGCCATCTACTCTTTCCGAGAAGAAAACTATATCATCTGCATACATTAGGGCCGGTATTTTGATTCCTCCAAACGAGATACCACCGCCAACAGCATCTGTTATGTCGTTTATATATAAGACAAAAAGCAAAGCACTTAGGATACATCCTTGTTTGAGTCCCATTTCTGTTCTAAATTCATCGGAGATAGATTTTCCGTCCCAAACATAAGCTGTGTTGTTGGTGTACAGTGCTCTTAGCGTATTTATTATTTTGCTTGACAAACCAATCGTGGATAACTTATAGAAGAGGTGATCACGGGTGACGGAGTCAAAGGCTGCACGGAAATCAACGAAAAACACATACAGTTTTTTCTTTTTCTGAAGATAATAGTCAACTATGTTGTATAGTGAAAATATATGGTCGATCGTTGAGTAACTCCTCCTGAAGCCGGCCTGGAACTCTGACAAAATTCTTTTTCTTCGAACCCAATCCGACAATCTATTTTCAATAATCCCAGCAAACAGTTTTGCGATGGTGTTTAAGAAAGCAATTCCCCTATAATTAGCTGGATCTTCAGCATTTCCTTTCTTGAAGAGTGGGAAAATAATGGACTTCTTGAATTCATCAGGAATTATTGAGTTTTGGAAGATTCATTCCCTTTTCATTTGAGCTGAAACATGAGTTGTGAGATAAATTCTAAACACTTGATGATACCGCAGGTATTTCTGTAGGTATTCCTTTTTCTTTTTGTAGTTGTTGCGATATTAGCTGGATACAATATTGAATTTTACCTGAGGAAAAGAAAATAAAACACAGTTAATTTCTATTCACAAAGAACAAGGGAACGACACTTTCCTAATTACAACACAAAACAAATCACATATAGTGCACTTCCAGCACTTTTTGTTGACAACAGCCAAAGCGAGAGCCCCACGTTGGGCGCCAATTGTTGTAAAATTAACAAACCGCAAACCGAAAGATTTTATTTTTATGCTATATTAAGATTTAGGTTGGCGGAACAACGATCCGCAAATTTACAAATTAAAAAAGAAAAACACGAAAACGACAAGAAACGAAAAAGGTTTTGATTAATAATGATAGGTAGCCGGCGCGCACGAGCGGATACCTACTTCTTATTGTAAACAATTATAAATGTCAAATTCCAAAAAGGTTGGTTTGTTAATTTTACCACCGACAGCAAAAACAGTGCTGTCACCCAGTAGCTCAGTTTGGGGGTGGGTTTGGTAAAATGTAGATTTTATTAATCGAACTCGATTAATAAAATCGAAATTAATTATAAACCTAATAAAAGATACTACACAGGGGCCTAGCAAAAAAAAAAAAAATAATGAAAATGGGCGCCAGGAAGTATTATGGTACTTACCATCACCAATGAAGAAAAAAATAATAATAAAAAAGAGCGGAAACTTACTTCCCAATTAAAATAAAATTCAAGAGTAATTTTTCACTGAAAACAGGTTAAGATATTTTATTTTATATCTGGGAAACCTTTATAAATATAGGTAGAAAACCCAGAATTTTTTCCAAAAAAAACATTTGTACAATTTAAAAGTGAAACAAAGAACAAAAAAAAAAGAACAATTGGTTGTGCACAAATGACACAAAGAAAGGTCACCTTGGGAAAGTTCCCAAAGAACAAAGGAACAAAGGTCGCGAGTCCCGCAATCTCGGGAGACAAAGGAATCGACCGAAAGTCTATGGGTTAAATTGTTGGCTCTTTATAACCAACCACAAGTTACCAGAAAATACGAACGCACAAAAACTCACTCGAAAGAACAAAAAAATATATCTGGAACTACATGCTCCTTGCCCTTGCGATGAATGATCTCGAAATCAAATTGTTGGAGCCTAATTGCCCAACGAGCTAACCTACCCTGTGGATCTTTAAGATTGTTTAGCCATACCAATGAATAGTGATCGGTCACAACCGTAAACCGAACACCTTCGATATACGGCCGCAACTTCTCAATAGCCCACAATACAGCTAAACATTCTTTCTCCGTCGTAGAGTAATTCCTCTCTTTTCTATTTAAAGACCTACTACGGTAACAGACAACCTTTTCTCCCTCCTCAAAGCTCTGTGAAAGAACTGCACCGATACCGAAATCTGACGCGTCTGTTTGAACGACAAAAGGTAGTTTAAAATCTGGGCAAGTGAGTATAGGTGCTGTCACCAAACACTCTTTTGCCTTCCTAAAGCTATCCTCGCATTCTTGAGTCCAAGTGAACTTCCTATTCTTTTTTAATAAATCCGATAAGGGCAATTCAGCGAAATTTGGTACAAAACGACGGTACCATGAAACTGTCCCTATAAAACTCCTAACCTCATTAACATTCCTCGGTGCTGGAATCCTAACCATACTTTCCACTTTCTCTGGATCTACGTGTAAACCATTTCGATCCACTATGTACCCTAAAAATTTAAGTGACAGCATGCAAAAGTTGCATTTTTCCCTACTAAGCTTTAATCCGGCTTCACTTAACCTTTTCATCACCTCATTCAGAATTTCAAGATGTTTTTCGAAATTTTCTGTAATGATGATGATGTCGTCTAAATAGACGAAAACGTATGGTTCGAGGTCGGCACCCAAAACTGTGTCGATAAACCTCTGCCAAGTCGCAGGCGAATTGTGAAGACCGAAAGGCATTCTCCTAAACTGAAAAAGACCCCTACCAGGTACCGTGAAGGCAGTATATGGCTTTGATTCCTCTTCCATAGAAATCTGCCAATATGCTGATTTAATGTCTAGCGAAGACAAGAACCTAGCCCCTCGAAGCCTATCTAAAATTGAATTAATGTATGGAAGTGGATAAGCATCCCTATCTGTATGTTTACTCAGCTTCCTATAGTCCACACAGAACCTATAGGAGCCGTCTTTCTTTTTAACTAAAAGTATTGGAGATGACCACGCACTTGTCGATCTCTCAATAACTCCTGCTTCTAACATCTCGAATAATTCCCTATCTATGTGTCCCTGCATTGCCGGAGAAACCGGATAATACCGTTGCTTAATCGGTTCCGCCGACGTCCTAATCTTATGCTCAACCATAGTTGTGCACCCTAAGCCTTCAGGCATTTTACTAAAAGATTGAGTTATCAGATCTTCTAGACTCTTAATTTCCCTATCATCTAACTCCGAACGTTCTGTAATAGAACAAATCGAAACCGGCTGTTCCGAAAAATTCCAAACCGGGACGATACCCGAAAGTGCCCAAAAATCTGCACCAAGAATCACTGTTTGTGGAAGAGTTGGTATGACGATACAGTCAACTAAAATTGCCCTATCTTCAACAACTATTGGAAGAGAGACAGTCCCAAACACTCCTACACCTTTTCCATCTGCTAAACGAACGCAGTGAACTCTGTCTGTTTTCAAAGAAAGGCCTAAGTTTTGGAGAATGTTCCAAGCATCCCTACCTATTATGGTTCTAGAAGCTCCTGAATCTAATAAACCTTAAAATCTAGTACCATAAATGCTAATACTCAAAAATGGTCTCATATCACTACCGTTTGCCTCCAAAGTAAAACCTAGATGAATTTGATCTGCCGGCTGGTTCTCAGCGAGCAAACTATTTAATTCCTGCGGACTTCCCGACCTGCTGGCGCAAGAGCCCGTTGCCCGTTTCCCGAGCAGCGACGACAATTTTGTCTCTTCACCCCTAACTGCCCACAACCAAAACAACGCCTAGGAGCGGAACACCTATTTGAAAAATGGCCTGATCCATTACAATTATAGCATCTCACGGAAGAATTTTTATTCCCAGAACTGGCCTGATTTTTGGTTTGGTCATTCCCCACAACAACCGAAACCATTGGAGTTTCTATACCTACATATTCTAGATCCGGTTCTAGCAGATTCCTATTATCCCTAACACTAGGTGATGGAAGATACGATTCAACGTTTGCCCTAACCGCTTCTAAGTTCCTACCTAATGCGACCAAGTCGGACACACAACTTGGTTTAGCCAAACCAAGCTGAGTTTGGTAGAAAGGTGTCAAATTCCTTTGAATCAATGACAACTTCCTACTTTGCGATATTGGTTCAGTTAACCTACCAAACAGATTTTGCATTGTCGTCACATAGACTTCGATGGATTCATCTTTGCCTTGTGTGCGACGCCTAATCTCATCCAATAACTGATCATCATAGTTCGGTGGCAAGAACTCTAACTTCATTTCTCGAATGAGTTCCGACCACGAACTAACTGATGGCCTAACTGCCCTGAACCAAATTAAAGCTTTCCCTACGAAAAGCTCAACAGCTGCCTTAAACAGTTGGGATTCCGAAACCCCCCTAGCAGAACGAATCTCTTCAACCCTTTTTAAAAACGCATTCACTGAAGCACCACAGCGCTCCCCAGTGAATTTCACGTCCCATTTTTTTATGTTGAAAAACTTATCCGAATTAACCTGATTTTCACTATCCCTAATTCTATCCCTATTCGAATCTGCCACTCCTAAATTCTTCGAGGTACCGGCAGCCGTACTACTCGACATACTTTGCTGAGGTTCAGCTGAACGCTGCTTTTCAACCTCGCTAACTCTACCACCCGATTTTCCTTTTTGCTTCCTTTCCTTATTTTCTACCTCATCATCGTCTTCATCTTCTTCATCTTTGTCCTCTTCTTCATCTTCCTCATCCCCTTCTAACTCAGCCATGGCTATTACCAACTTATTTTTAAGAACCTGTTTTCCCTTCTCCTGATTTTCATTCTCTGGAATGCTCCTATCCATCCTATGCAATCCCCATTCAAGCTTTATAATGATTTTTAAATACTCCTTTGAAGTTTCCGACTTCGGCGGAGTTTCTAGTAACTTCCCTATCTCTGTCAATTTCTTCTCTACCGCCATCGAATCCTGTTCATACGTGAACGGGTAAGCTACCCTAAGGGCTTTGCGCATCTCCTCCACGGTCCCTACTGTTCAACCCCGAAATTCTATCTCATAGGTTATCTCGTCCTGAGATAACCTATTAACCTGACTCACGTCCATATTACCAAAAGTACAAAGAACTAATCTGTATTAAAATATTAAACGAAGAGAAAAAGAAAAAAAATTGAACCCAGAAAACCGAATCTCGTTGTCAGCGAAAGTAAAAAAAAATATTTACCAAAAAAAATAATAATCAAAAACGAAACGAAAATTAAATTGCTTCCTATTGTAATAATATTCAAAATATTCAAAAGTATTAATAAAAGTACTATTTAGTTAAAAGTTATTATGCTGATACGACAGCACTGATTCAATAGAAACTACTAAAAATTAATATCAATTGCGCTGACAGATTAATCAATGTGTCTGAGCAATAAATAAAATGGTGGCCAAAATAATTTTCTCACCCAAATCAATTTAATATTACTATAAAAGAAATAATTGCAACACGAATAAAAGTAAAATTCTTACTCCGTACTCTCCTATGAAAAAAACCCTTTGCCACAAATCCAAACCAAAGAACACTTGATGAAGTTTTAAGTTTAAGTTTTAATTGACTCTTTATTTCATTTTAAGTACAAAGTAACAATTTGTTATATATTCAACAAAAGCTTATCTTAAGTCACAATGGTTTGGCCTATGGCCGTCTACCAGACTGACATTTTGAAATATACAAATAATATTTATAGTGGCAATGGTTAAAACAAAATTATAGCAAATAACAATTTTAGGGATCTAGAAATCTTCGTTTACTATACAATTTCTATATCGAAGCGCAGCAACAACATACGAGTAAAGTGCATCCCATCCAACGGATCCGTTTAGTATGTCAAGCAGCTCAGCATCATTCAGACTTTGTTTACCGAAGTGTCTGATCCTAAACTCATTTAAAATTGGACAAATTGCGATGAAATGCTTTATGTCTTCACGTTCGTTGCGATTGCACAGACTGCAGAGTATTGGCAGGTCAGGACGGTGGGGAATAAAATTGAGAGGGAGAAGTTCTCCTCGTGTTTTGAAGATAATACTAATCTTATGTAATTGGTTCGAGTTGAGGAAATATGTATTGAGTCTATTGTCAAAAATCAACCGACTGTAGTAGCTTCTAAAGGTTGACTCTCGTGCCTCGGATAAGTATCTGTCATAGAGCGCTTTTCCAAATCGTTCTAATAATGCTTTGAACTTTTTCTGGAGCAAAACGGGTTGTTCATTATGATTTACCGTTAGCGTTGAGTTACAGAAAGCCGCAAGATTTCTCCACTCTGTTGGCATACTTCCTGATGTTCTAATGGTGTTTTTCAGTATGATTTTTGGCAATCTCTCATCTGACATTTCGAAAATTTTAACGATGTAGTTAAAATGTAGGTATAATGTTTCCATAAACATTGGAGCGACTCCTGTCTCAAGATACAGCATGTAGTTTGGTGTATTATTTGGAAGACAAAATATTCTTTTGATGAAGTATCGGAGGCATTTTTCAACTAGTTCGAAAGAGTTGTATCCCCATACCTGGGAGCCATATAGAAGGATAGCTGACGCTGTAGATCGAAAAAGTTTTTGCTTAGCACTATGCTCAATACATCTATTTTTGAAACAGCGTTCCCAAACTGCTGAAATTCCACGCTTTGCTTCTTTCAACTTTCCTTCTAGATGTTTTTTCATGTTAAGATTCGAAGTAAATAAAACCCCGAGGTATTTATATTCTCGCACTATTTCTACCGTTTCTCCATTATAAGACCACTTTTCATTTCTAGCATTTCTGCCACCACCACCTCTGAATATCATTACCTTCGATTTCGATAAGTTGACTTGTAGGTTCCAACATTTGCAATAGTCCTTCAATTTGTTCATCATAAGTTGCAAGCCATCTACTCTTTCCGAGAAGAAAACTATATCATCTGCATACATTAGGCCGGTATTTTGATTCCTCCAAACGAGATACCACCGCCAACAGCATCTGTTATGTCGTTTATATATAAGACAAAAAGCAAAGCACTTAGGATACATCCTTGTTTGAGTCCCATTTCTGTTCTAAATTCATCGGAGATAGATTTTCCGTCCCAAACATAAGCTGTGTTATTGGTGTACAGTGCTCTTAGCGTATTTATTATTTTGCTTGACAAACCAATCGTGGATAACTTATAGAAGAGGTGATCACGGGTGACGGAGTCAAAGGCTGCACGGAAATCAACGAAAAACACATACAGTTTTTTCTTTTTCTGAAGATAATAGTCAACTATGTTGTATAGTGAAAATATATGGTCGATCGTTGAGTAACTCCTCCTGAAGCCGGCCTGGAACTCTGACAAAATTCTTTTTCTTCGAACCCAATCCGACAATCTATTTTCAATAATCCCAGCAAACAGTTTTGCGATGGTGTTTAAGAAAGCAATTCCCCTATAATTAGCTGGATCTTCAGCATTTCCTTTCTTGAAGAGTGGGAAAATAATGGACTTCTTGAATTCATCAGGAATTATTGAGTTTTGGAAGATTCATTCCCTTTTCATTTGAGCTGAAACATGAGTTGTGAGATAAATTCTAAACACTTGATGATACCGCAGGTATTTCTGTAGGTATTCCTTTTTCTTTTTGTAGTTGTTGCGATATTAGCTGGATACAATATTGAATTTTACCTGAGGAAAAGAAAATAAAACACAGTTAATTTCTATTCACAAAGAACAAGGGAACGACACTTTCCTAATTACAACACAAAACAAATCACATATAGTGCACTTCCAGCACTTTTTGTTGACAACAGCCAAAGCGAGAGCCCCACGTTGGGCGCCAATTGTTGTAAAATTAACAAACCGCAAACCGAAAGATTTTATTTTTATGCTATATTAAGATTTAGGTTGGCGGAACAACGATCCGCAAATTTACAAATTAAAAAAGAAAAACACGAAAACGACAAGAAACGAAAAAGGTTTTGATTAATAATGATAGGTAGCCGGCGCGCACGAGCGGATACCTACTTCTTATTGTAAACAATTATAAATGTCAAATTCCAAAAAGGTTGGTTTGTTAATTTTACCACCGACAGCAAAAACAGTGCTGTCACCCAGTAGCTCAGTTTGGGGGTGGGTTTGGTAAAATGTAGATTTTATTAATCGAACTCGATTAATAAAATCGAAATTAATTATAAACCTAATAAAAGATACTACACAGGGGCCTAGCAAAAAAAAAAAAATAATGAAAATGGGCGCCAGGAAGTATTATGGTACTTACCATCACCAATGAAGAAAAAAATAATAATAAAAAAGAGCGGAAACTTACTTCCCAATTAAAATAAAATTCAAGAGTAATTTTTCACTGAAAACAGGTTAAGATATTTTATTTTATATCTGGGAAACCTTTATAAATATAGGTAGAAAACCCAGAATTTTTTCCAAAAAAAACATTTGTACAATTTAAAAGTGAAACAAAGAACAAAAAAAAAAGAACAATTGGTTGTGCACAAATGACACAAAGAAAGGTCACCTTGGGAAAGTTCCCAAAGAACAAAGGAACAAAGGTCGCGAGTCCCGCAATCTCGGGAGACAAAGGAATCGACCGAAAGTCTATGGGTTAAATTGTTGGCTCTTTATAACCAACCACAAGTTACCAGAAAATACGAACGCACAAAAACTCACTCGAAAGAACAAAAAAATATATCTGGAACTACATGCTCCTTGCCCTTGCGATGAATGATCTCGAAATCAAATTGTTGGAGCCTAATTGCCCAACGAGCTAACCTACCCTGTGGATCTTTAAGATTGTTTAGCCATACCAATGAATAGTGATCGGTCACAACCGTAAACCGAACACCTTCGATATACGGCCGCAACTTCTCAATAGCCCACAATACAGCTAAACATTCTTTCTCCGTCGTAGAGTAATTCCTCTCTTTTCTATTTAAAGACCTACTACGGTAACAGACAACCTTTTCTCCCTCCTCAAAGCTCTGTGAAAGAACTGCACCGATACCGAAATCTGACGCGTCTGTTTGAACGACAAAAGGTAGTTTAAAATCTGGGCAAGTGAGTATAGGTGCTGTCACCAAACACTCTTTTGCCTTCCTAAAGCTATCCTCGCATTCTTGAGTCCAAGTGAACTTCCTATTCTTTTTTAATAAATCCGATAAGGGCAATTCAGCGAAATTTGGTACAAAACGACGGTACCATGAAACTGTCCCTATAAAACTCCTAACCTCATTAACATTCCTCGGTGCTGGAATCCTAACCATACTTTCCACTTTCTCTGGATCTACGTGTAAACCATTTCGATCCACTATGTACCCTAAAAATTTAAGTGACAGCATGCAAAAGTTGCATTTTTCCCTACTAAGCTTTAATCCGGCTTCACTTAACCTTTTCATCACCTCATTCAGAATTTCAAGATGTTTTTCGAAATTTTCTGTAATGATGATGATGTCGTCTAAATAGACGAAAACGTATGGTTCGAGGTCGGCACCCAAAACTGTGTCGATAAACCTCTGCCAAGTCGCAGGCGAATTGTGAAGACCGAAAGGCATTCTCCTAAACTGAAAAAGACCCCTACCAGGTACCGTGAAGGCAGTATATGGCTTTGATTCCTCTTCCATAGAAATCTGCCAATATGCTGATTTAATGTCTAGCGAAGACAAGAACCTAGCCCCTCGAAGCCTATCTAAAATTGAATTAATGTATGGAAGTGGATAAGCATCCCTATCTGTATGTTTACTCAGCTTCCTATAGTCCACACAGAACCTATAGGAGCCGTCTTTCTTTTTAACTAAAAGTATTGGAGATGACCACGCACTTGTCGATCTCTCAATAACTCCTGCTTCTAACATCTCGAATAATTCCCTATCTATGTGTCCCTGCATTGCCGGAGAAACCGGATAATACCGTTGCTTAATCGGTTCCGCCGACGTCCTAATCTTATGCTCAACCATAGTTGTGCACCCTAAGCCTTCAGGCATTTTACTAAAAGATTGAGTTATCAGATCTTCTAGACTCTTAATTTCCCTATCATCTAACTCCGAACGTTCTGTAATAGAACAAATCGAAACCGGCTGTTCCGAAAAATTCCAAACCGGGACGATACCCGAAAGTGCCCAAAAATCTGCACCAAGAATCACTGTTTGTGGAAGAGTTGGTATGACGATACAGTCAACTAAAATTGCCCTATCTTCAACAACTATTGGAAGAGAGACAGTCCCAAACACTCCTACACCTTTTCCATCTGCTAAACGAACGCAGTGAACTCTGTCTGTTTTCAAAGAAAGGCCTAAGTTTTGGAGAATGTTCCAAGCATCCCTACCTATTATGGTTCTAGAAGCTCCTGAATCTAATAAACCTTAAAATCTAGTACCATAAATGCTAATACTCAAAAATGGTCTCATATCACTACCGTTTGCCTCCAAAGTAAAACCTAGATGAATTTGATCTGCCGGCTGGTTCTCAGCGAGCAAACTATTTAATTCCTGCGGACTTCCCGACCTGCTGGCGCAAGAGCCCGTTGCCCGTTTCCCGAGCAGCGACGACAATTTTGTCTCTTCACCCCTAACTGCCCACAACCAAAACAACGCCTAGGAGCGGAACACCTATTTGAAAAATGGCCTGATCCATTACAATTATAGCATCTCACGGAAGAATTTTTATTCCCAGAACTGGCCTGATTTTTGGTTTGGTCATTCCCCACAACAACCGAAACCATTGGAGTTTCTATACCTACATATTCTAGATCCGGTTCTAGCAGATTCCTATTATCCCTAACACTAGGTGATGGAAGATACGATTCAACGTTTGCCCTAACCGCTTCTAAGTTCCTACCTAATGCGACCAAGTCGGACACACAACTTGGTTTAGCCAAACCAAGCTGAGTTTGGTAGAAAGGTGTCAAATTCCTTTGAATCAATGACAACTTCCTACTTTGCGATATTGGTTCAGTTAACCTACCAAACAGATTTTGCATTGTCGTCACATAGACTTCGATGGATTCATCTTTGCCTTGTGTGCGACGCCTAATCTCATCCAATAACTGATCATCATAGTTCGGTGGCAAGAACTCTAACTTCATTTCTCGAATGAGTTCCGACCACGAACTAACTGATGGCCTAACTGCCCTGAACCAAATTAAAGCTTTCCCTACGAAAAGCTCAACAGCTGCCTTAAACAGTTGGGATTCCGAAACCCCCCTAGCAGAACGAATCTCTTCAACCCTTTTTAAAAACGCATTCACTGAAGCACCACAGCGCTCCCCAGTGAATTTCACGTCCCATTTTTTTATGTTGAAAAACTTATCCGAATGAACCTGATTTTCACTATCCCTAATTCTATCCCTATTCGAATCTGCCACTCCTAAATTCTTCGAGGTACCGGCAGCCGTACTACTCGACATACTTTGCTGAGGTTCAGCTGAACGCTGCTTTTCAACCTCGCTAACTCTACCACCCGATTTTCCTTTTTGCTTCCTTTCCTTATTTTCTACCTCATCATCGTCTTCATCTTCTTCATCTTTGTCCTCTTCTTCATCTTCCTCATCCCCTTCTAACTCAGCCATGGCTATTACCAACTTATTTTTAAGAACCTGTTTTCCCTTCTCCTGATTTTCATTCTCTGGAATGCTCCTATCCATCCTATGCAATCCCCATTCAAGCTTTATAATGATTTTTAAATACTCCTTTGAAGTTTCCGACTTCGGCGGAGTTTCTAGTAACTTCCCTATCTCTGTCAATTTCTTCTCTACCGCCATCGAATCCTGTTCATACGTGAACGGGTAAGCTACCCTAAGGGCTTTGCGCATCTCCTCCACGGTCCCTACTGTTCAACCCCGAAATTCTATCTCATAGGTTATCTCGTCCTGAGATAACCTATTAACCTGACTCACGTCCATATTACCAAAAGTACAAAGAACTAATCTGTATTAAAATATTAAACGAAGAGAAAAAGAAAAAAAATTGAACCCAGAAAACCGAATCTCGTTGTCAGCGAAAGTAAAAAAAAATATTTACCAAAAAAAATAATAATCAAAAACGAAACGAAAATTAAATTGCTTCCTATTGTAATAATATTCAAAATATTCAAAAGTATTAATAAAAGTACTATTTAGTTAAAAGTTATTATGCTGATACGACAGCACTGATTCAATAGAAACTACTAAAAATTAATATCAATTGCGCTGACAGATTAATCAATGTGTCTGAGCAATAAATAAAATGGTGGCCAAAATAATTTTCTCACCCAAATCAATTTAATATTACTATAAAAGAAATAATTGCAACACGAATAAAAGTAAAATTCTTACTCCGTACTCTCCTATGAAAAAAACCCTTTGCCACAAATCCAAACCAAAGAACACTTGATGAAGTTTTAAGTTTAAGTTTTAATTGACTCTTTATTTCATTTTAAGTACAAAGTAACAATTTGTTATATATTCAACAAAAGCTTATCTTAAGTCACAATGGTTTGGCCTATGGCCGTCTACCAGACTGACATTTTGAAATATACAAATAATATTTATAGTGGCAATGGTTAAAACAAAATTATAGCAAATAACAATTTTAGGGATCTAGAAATCTTCGTTTACTATACAATTTCTATATCGAAGCGCAGCAACAACATACGAGTAAAGTGCATCCCATCCAACGGATCCGTTTAGTATGTCAAGCAGCTCAGCATCATTCAGACTTTGTTTACCGAAGTGTCTGATCCTAAACTCATTTAAAATTGGACAAATTGCGATGAAATGCTTTATGTCTTCACGTTCGTTGCGATTGCACAGACTGCAGAGTATTGGCAGGTCAGGACGGTGGGGAATAAAATTGAGAGGGAGAAGTTCTCCTCGTGTTTTGAAGATAATACTAATCTTATGTAATTGGTTCGAGTTGAGGAAATATGTATTGAGTCTATTGTCAAAAATCAACCGACTGTAGTAGCTTCTAAAGGTTGACTCTCGTGCCTCGGATAAGTATCTGTCATAGAGCGCTTTTCCAAATCGTTCTAATAATGCTTTGAACTTTTTCTGGAGCAAAACGGGTTGTTCATTATGATTTACCGTTAGCGTTGAGTTACAGAAAGCCGCAAGATTTCTCCACTCTGTTGGCATACTTCCTGATGTTCTAATGGTGTTTTTCAGTATGATTTTTGGCAATCTCTCATCTGACATTTCGAAAATTTTAACGATGTAGTTAAAATGTAGGTATAATGTTTCCATAAACATTGGAGCGACTCCTGTCTCAAGATACAGCATGTAGTTTGGTGTATTATTTGGAAGACAAAATATTCTTTTGATGAAGTATCGGAGGCATTTTTCAACTAGTTCGAAAGAGTTGTATCCCCATACCTGGGAGCCATATAGAAGGATAGCTGACGCTGTAGATCGAAAAAGTTTTTGCTTAGCACTATGCTCAATACATCTATTTTTGAAACAGCGTTCCCAAACTGCTGAAATTCCACGCTTTGCTTCTTTCAACTTTCCTTCTAGATGTTTTTTCATGTTAAGATTCGAAGTAAATAAAACCCCGAGGTATTTATATTCTCGCACTATTTCTACCGTTTCTCCATTATAAGACCACTTTTCATTTCTAGCATTTCTGCCACCACCACCTCTGAATATCATTACCTTCGATTTCGATAAGTTGACTTGTAGGTTCCAACATTTGCAATAGTCCTTCAATTTGTTCATCATAAGTTGCAAGCCATCTACTCTTTCCGAGAAGAAAACTATATCATCTGCATACATTAGGCCGGTATTTTGATTCCTCCAAACGAGATACCACCGCCAACAGCATCTGTTATGTCGTTTATATATAAGACAAAAAGCAAAGCACTTAGGATACATCCTTGTTTGAGTCCCATTTCTGTTCTAAATTCATCGGAGATAGATTTTCCGTCCCAAACATAAGCTGTGTTGTTGGTGTACAGTGCTCTTAGCGTATTTATTATTTTGCTTGACAAACCAATCGTGGATAACTTATAGAAGAGGTGATCACGGGTGACGGAGTCAAAGGCTGCACGGAAATCAACGAAAAACACATACAGTTTTTTCTTTTTCTGAAGATAATAGTCAACTATGTTGTATAGTGAAAATATATGGTCGATCGTTGAGTAACTCCTCCTGAAGCCGGCCTGGAACTCTGACAAAATTCTTTTTCTTCGAACCCAATCCGACAATCTATTTTCAATAATCCCAGCAAACAGTTTTGCGATGGTGTTTAAGAAAGCAATTCCCCTATAATTAGCTGGATCTTCAGCATTTCCTTTCTTGAAGAGTGGGAAAATAATGGACTTCTTGAATTCATCAGGAATTATTGAGTTTTGGAAGATTCATTCCCTTTTCATTTGAGCTGAAACATGAGTTGTGAGATAAATTCTAAACACTTGATGATACCGCAGGTATTTCTGTAGGTATTCCTTTTTCTTTTTGTAGTTGTTGCGATATTAGCTGGATACAATATTGAATTTTACCTGAGGAAAAGAAAATAAAACACAGTTAATTTCTATTCACAAAGAACAAGGGAACGACACTTTCCTAATTACAACACAAAACAAATCACATATAGTGCACTTCCAGCACTTTTTGTTGACAACAGCCAAAGCGAGAGCCCCACGTTGGGCGCCAATTGTTGTAAAATTAACAAACCGCAAACCGAAAGATTTTATTTTTATGCTATATTAAGATTTAGGTTGGCGGAACAACGATCCGCAAATTTACAAATTAAAAAAGAAAAACACGAAAACGACAAGAAACGAAAAAGGTTTTGATTAATAATGATAGGTAGCCGGCGCGCACGAGCGGATACCTACTTCTTATTGTAAACAATTATAAATGTCAAATTCCAAAAAGGTTGGTTTGTTAATTTTACCACCGACAGCAAAAACAGTGCTGTCACCCAGTAGCTCAGTTTGGGGGTGGGTTTGGTAAAATGTAGATTTTATTAATCGAACTCGATTAATAAAATCGAAATTAATTATAAACCTAATAAAAGATACTACACAGGGGCCTAGCAAAAAAAAAAAAAATAATGAAAATGGGCGCCAGGAAGTATTATGGTACTTACCATCACCAATGAAGAAAAAAATAATAATAAAAAAGAGCGGAAACTTACTTCCCAATTAAAATAAAATTCAAGAGTAATTTTTCACTGAAAACAGGTTAAGATATTTTATTTTATATCTGGGAAACCTTTATAAATATAGGTAGAAAACCCAGAATTTTTTCCAAAAAAAACATTTGTACAATTTAAAAGTGAAACAAAGAACAAAAAAAAAAGAACAATTGGTTGTGCACAAATGACACAAAGAAAGGTCACCTTGGGAAAGTTCCCAAAGAACAAAGGAACAAAGGTCGCGAGTCCCGCAATCTCGGGAGACAAAGGAATCGACCGAAAGTCTATGGGTTAAATTGTTGGCTCTTTATAACCAACCACAAGTTACCAGAAAATACGAACGCACAAAAACTCACTCGAAAGAACAAAAAAATATATCTGGAACTACATGCTCCTTGCCCTTGCGATGAATGATCTCGAAATCAAATTGTTGGAGCCTAATTGCCCAACGAGCTAACCTACCCTGTGGATCTTTAAGATTGTTTAGCCATACCAATGAATAGTGATCGGTCACAACCGTAAACCAAACACCTTCGATATACGGCCGCAACTTCTCAATAGCCCACAATACAGCTAAACATTCTTTCTCCGTCGTAGAGTAATTCCTCTCTTTTCTATTTAAAGACCTACTACGGTAACAGACAACCTTTTCTCCCTCCTCAAAGCTCTGTGAAAGAACTGCACCGATACCGAAATCTGACGCGTCTGTTTGAACGACAAAAGGTAGTTTAAAATCTGGGCAAGTGAGTATAGGTGCTGTCACCAAACACTCTTTTGCCTTCCTAAAGCTATCCTCGCATTCTTGAGTCCAAGTGAACTTCCTATTCTTTTTTAATAAATCCGATAAGGGCCTAAGCAATTCAGCGAAATTTGGTACAAAACGACGGTACCATGAAACTGTCCATAGGGACAGGAGGAATGTTAATGAGGTTAGGAGTTTTATAGAAAACTCCTAACCTCATTAACATTCCTCGGTGCTGGAATCCTAACCATACTTTCCACTTTCTCTGGATCTACGTGTAAACCATTTCGATCCACTATGTACCCTAAAAATTTAAGTGACAGCATGCAAAAGTTGCATTTTTCCCTACTAAGCTTTAATCCGGCTTCACTTAACCTTTTCATCACCTCATTCAGAATTTCAAGATGTTTTTCGAAATTTTCTGTAATGATGATGATGTCGTCTAAATAGACGAAAACGTATGGTTCGAGGTCGGCACCCAAAACTGTGTCGATAAACCTCTGCCAAGTCGCAGGCGAATTGTGAAGACCGAAAGGCATTCTCCTAAACTGAAAAAGACCCCTACCAGGTACCGTGAAGGCAGTATATGGCTTTGATTCCTCTTCCATAGAAATCTGCCAATATGCTGATTTAATGTCTAGCGAAGACAAGAACCTAGCCCCTCGAAGCCTATCTAAAATTGAATTAATGTATGGAAGTGGATAAGCATCCCTATCTGTATGTTTACTCAGCTTCCTATAGTCCACACAGAACCTATAGGAGCCGTCTTTCTTTTTAACTAAAAGTATTGGAGATGACCACGCACTTGTCGATCTCTCAATAACTCCTGCTTCTAACATCTCGAATAATTCCCTATCTATGTGTCCCTGCATTGCCGGAGAAACCGGATAATACCGTTGCTTAATCGGTTCCGCCGACGTCCTAATCTTATGCTCAACCATAGTTGTGCACCCTAAGCCTTCAGGCATTTTACTAAAAGATTGAGTTATCAGATCTTCTAGACTCTTAATTTCCCTATCATCTAACTCCGAACGTTCTGTAATAGAACAAATCGAAACCGGCTGTTCCGAAAAATTCCAAACCGGGACGATACCCGAAAGTGCCCACAAATCTGCACCAAGAATCACTGTTTGTGGAAGAGTTGGTATGACGATACAGTCAACTAAAATTGCCCTATCTTCAACAACTATTGGAAGAGAGACAGTCCCTAACACTCCTACACCTTTTCCATCTGCTAAACGAACGCAGTGAACTCTGTCTGTTTTCAAAGAAAGGCCTAAGTTTTGGAGAATGTTCCAAGCATCCCTACCTATTATGGTTCTAGAAGCTCCTGAATCTAATAAACCTTAAAATCTAGTACCATAAATGCTAATACTCAAAAATGGTCTCATATCACTACCGTTTGCCTCCAAAGTAAAACCTAGATGAATTTGATCTGCCGGCTGGTTCTCAGCGAGCAAACTATTCAATTCCTGCGGACTTCCCGACCTGCTGGCGCAAGAGCCCGTTGCCCATTTCCCGAGCAGCGACGACAATTTTGTCTCTTCACCCCTAACTGCCCACAACCAAAACAACGCCTAGGAGCGGAACACCTATTTGAAAAATGGCCTGATCCATTACAATTAAAGCATCTCACGGAAGAATTTTTATTCCCAGAACTGGCCTGATTTTTGGTTTGGTCATTCCCCACAACAACCGAAATCATTGGAGTTTCTATACCTACATATTCTAGATCCAGTTCTAGCAGATTCCTATTATCCCTAACACTAGGTGATGGAAGATACGATTCAACGTTTGCCCTAACCGCTTCTAAGTTCCTACCTAATGCGACCAAGTCGGACACACAACTTGGTTTAGCCAAACCAAGCTGAGTTTGGTAGAAAGGTGTCAAATTCCTTTGAATCAATGACAACTTCCTACTTTGCGATATTGGTTCAGTTAACCTACCAAACAGATTTTGCATTGTCGCCACATAGACTTCGATGGATTCATCTTTGCCTTGTGTGCGACGCCTAATCTCATCCAATAACTGATCATCATAGTTCGGTGGCAAGAACTCTAACTTCATTTCTCGAATGAGTTCCGACCACGAACTAACTGATGGCCTAACTGCCCTGAACCAAATTAAAGCTTTCCCTACGAAAAGCTCAACAGCTGCCTTAAACAGTTGGGATTCCGAAACCCCCCTAGCAGAACGAATCTCTTCAACCCTTTTTAAAAACGCATTCACTGAAGCACCACAGCGCTCCCCAGTGAATTTCACGTCCCATTTTTTTATGTTGAAAAACTTATCCGAATTAACCTGATTTTCACTATCCCTAATTCTATCCCTATTCGAATCTGCCACTCCTAAATTCTTCGAGGTACCGGCAGCCGTACTACTCGACATACTTTGCTGAGGTTCAGCTGAACGCTGCTTTTCAACCTCGCTAACTCTACCACCCGATTTTCCTTTTTGCTTCCTTTCCTTATTTTCTACCTCATCATCGTCTTCATCTTCTTCATCTTTGTCCTCTTCTTCATCTTCCTCATCCCCTTCTAACTCAGCCATGGCTATTACCAACTTATTTTTAAGAACCTGTTTTCCCTTCTCCTGATTTTCATTCTCTGGAATGCTCCTATCCATCCTATGCAATCCCCATTCAAGCTTTATAATGATTTTTAAATACTCCTTTGAAGTTTCCGACTTCGGCGGAGTTTCTAGTAACTTCCCTATCTCTGTCAATTTCTTCTCTACCGCCATCGAATCCTGTTCATACGTGAACGGGTAAGCTACCCTAAGGGCTTTGCGCATCTCCTCCACGGTCCCTACTGTTCAACCCCGAAATTCTATCTCATAGGTTATCTCGTCCTGAGATAACCTATTAACCTGACTCACGTCCATATTACCAAAAGTACAAAGAACTAATCTGTATTAAAATATTAAACGAAGAGAAAAAGAAAAAAAATTGAACCCAGAAAACCGAATCTCGTTGTCAGCGAAAGTAAAAAAAAATATTTACCAAAAAAAATAATAATCAAAAACGAAACGAAAATTAAATTGCTTCCTATTGTAATAATATTCAAAATATTCAAAAGTATTAATAAAAGTACTATTTAGTTAAAAGTTATTATGCTGATACGACAGCACTGATTCAATAGAAACTACTAAAAATTAATATCAATTGCGCTGACAGATTAATCAATGTGTCTGAGCAATAAATAAAATGGTGGCCAAAATAATTTTCTCACCCAAATCAATTTAATATTACTATAAAAGAAATAATTGCAACACGAATAAAAGTAAAATTCTTACTCCGTACTCTCCTATGAAAAAAACCCTTTGCCACAAATCCAAACCAAAGAACACTTGATGAAGTTTTAAGTTTAAGTTTTAATTGACTCTTTATTTCATTTTAAGTACAAAGTAACAATTTGTTATATATTCAACAAAAGCTTATCTTAAGTCACAATGGTTTGGCCTATGGCCGTCTACCAGACTGACATTTTGAAATATACAAATAATATTTATAGTGGCAATGGTTAAAACAAAATTATAGCAAATAACAATTTTAGGGATCTAGAAATCTTCGTTTACTATACAATTTCTATATCGAAGCGCAGCAACAACATACGAGTAAAGTGCATCCCATCCAACGGATCCGTTTAGTATGTCAAGCAGCTCAGCATCATTCAGACTTTGTTTACCGAAGTGTCTGATCCTAAACTCATTTAAAATTGGACAAATTGCGATGAAATGCTTTATGTCTTCACGTTCGTTGCGATTGCACAGACTGCAGAGTATTGGCAGGTCAGGACGGTGGGGAATAAAATTGAGAGGGAGAAGTTCTCCTCGTTTTGAAGATAATACTAATCTTATGTAATTGGTTCGAGTTGAGGAAATATGTATTGAGTCTATTGTCAAAAATCAACCGACTGTAGTAGCTTCTAAAGGTTGACTCTCGTGCCTCGGATAAGTATCTGTCATAGAGCGCTTTTCCAAATCGTTCTAATAACGCTTTGAACTTTTTCTGGAGCAAAACGGGTTGTTCATTATGATTTACCGTTAGCGTTGAGTTACAGAAAGCCGCAAGATTTCTCCACTCTGTTGGCATACTTCCTGATGTTCTAATGGTGTTTTTCAGTATGATTTTTGGCAATCTCTCATCTGACATTTCGAAAATTTTAACGATGTAGTTAAAATGTAGGTATAATGTTTCCATAAACATTGGAGCGACTCCTGTCTCAAGATACAGCATGTAGTTTGGTGTATTATTTGGAAGACAAAATATTCTTTTGATGAAGTATCGGAGGCATTTTTCAACTAGTTCGAAAGAGTTGTATCCCCATACCTGGGAGCCATATAGAAGGATAGCTGACGCTGTAGATCGAAAAAGTTTTTGCTTAGCACTATGCTCAATACATCTATTTTTGAAACAGCGTTTCCAAACTGCTGAAATTCCACGCTTTGCTTCTTTCAATTTTCCTTCTAGATGTTTTTTCATGTTAAGATTCGAAGTAAATAAAACCCCGAGGTATTTATATTCTCGCACTATTTCTACCGTTTCTCCATTATAAGACCACTTTTCATTTCTAGCATTTCTGCCACCACCACCTCTGAATATCATTACCTTCGATTTCGATAAGTTGACTTGTAGGTTCCAACATTTGCAATAGTCCTTCAATTTGTTCATCATAAGTTGCAAGCCATCTACTCTTTCCGAGAAGAAAACTATATCATCTGCATACATTAGGGCCGGTATTTTGATTCCTCCAAACGAGATACCACCGCCAACAGCATCTGTTATGTCGTTTATATATAAGACAAAAAGCAAAGCACTTAGGATACATCCTTGTTTGAGTCCCATTTCTGTTCTAAATTCATCGGAGATAGATTTTCCGTCCCAAACATAAGGTTGTTGGTGTACAGTGCTCTTAGCGTATTTATTATTTTGCTTGACAAACCAATCGTGGATAACTTATAGAAGAGGTGATCACGGGTGACGGAGTCAAAGGCTGCACGGAAATCAACGAAAAACACATACAGTTTTTTCTTTTTCTGAAGATAATAGTCAACTATGTTGTATAGTGAAAATATATGGTCGATCGTTGAGTAACTCCTCCTGAAGCCGGCCTGGAACTCTGACAAAATTCTTTTTCTTCGAACCCAATCCGACAATCTATTTTCAATAATCCCAGCAAACAGTTTTGCGATGGTGTTTAAGAAAGCAATTCCCCTATAATTAGCTGGATCTTCAGCATTTCCTTTCTTGAAGAGTGGGAAAATAATGGACTTCTTGAATTCATCAGGAATTATTGAGTTTTGGAAGATTCATTCCCTTTTCATTTGAGCTGAAACATGAGTTGTGAGATAAATTCTAAACACTTGATGATACCGCAGGTATTTCTGTAGGTATTCCTTTTTCTTTTTGTAGTTGTTGCGATATTAGCTGGATACAATATTGAATTTTACCTGAGGAAAAGAAAATAAAACACAGTAAATTTCTATTCACAAAGAACAAGGGAACGACACTTTCCTAATTACAACACAAAACAAATCACATATAGTGCACTTCCAGCACTTTTTGTTGACAACAGCCAAAGCGAGAGCCCCACGTTGGGCGCCAATTGTTGTAAAATTAACAAACCGCAAACCGAAAGATTTTATTTTTATGCTATATTAAGATTTAGGTTGGCGGAACAACGATCCGCAAATTTACAAATTAAAAAAGAAAAACACGAAAACGACAAGAAACGAAAAAGGTTTTGATTAATAATGATAGGTAGCCGGCGCGCACGAGCGGATACCTACTTCTTATTGTAAACAATTATAAATGTCAAATTCCAAAAAGGTTGGTTTGTTAATTTTACCACCGACAGCAAAAACAGTGCTGTCACCCAGTAGCTCAGTTTGGGGGTGGGTTTGGTAAAATGTAGATTTTATTAATCGAACTCGATTAATAAAATCGAAATTAATTATAAACCTAATAAAAGATACTACACAGGGGCCTAGCAAAAAAAATAATGAAAATGGGCGCCAGGAAGTATTATGGTACTTACCATCACCAATCAAGAAAAAAATAATAATAAAAGAGCGGAAACTTACTTCCCAATTAAAATAAAATTCAAGAGTAATTTTTCACTGAAAACAGGTTAAGATATTTTATTTTATATCTGGGAAACCTTTATAAATTTAGGTAGAAAACCCAGAATTTTTTTCAAAAAAAATATTTGTACAATTTAAAAGTGAAACAAAGAACAAACAAAAAAGAACAATAATTGGTTGTGCACAAATGACACAAAGAAAGGTCACCTTGGGAAAGTTTCCGAAGAACAAAGGAACAAAGGTCGCGGGTCCCGCAATCTCGGGAGACAAAGGAATCGACCGAAAGTCTATGGGTTAAATTTTTGGCTCTTTATAGCCAACCACAAGTTACCAGAAAATACGAACGCACAAAAACTTACTCGAAAGAACAAAAAAATACTTAGCTTTTGTTTGCAAAATAGATCCTGCCTCTTCCTTTTCCTCACTTCTCAATAACGCCTTCCTCACAGATTTTATATTTTTTTTGATCAATTTTTAATCTTATTCTCACTCAACGCACTAACTCGATTTTTCTTCGTTTTTTTTTCCTCCTCAAAAAATTCTTCACCAATTTTACTTTTTTTTTAACCTCACTCTTCTTAGCTTCTTTAAAAAGTGCCATATTCATGGCGAACTTCCCTCATCCAAGAGGCCACGACAAATATGCCATCCTACTCTGACCTTTTGTTATGATCTGGTTTTCTCTTTCGGTCTAACTGCGACACCCGGCTTTTTCGCTGGGTTGCATGCCGATTTCAAAAACCAGCCAAACCTTTGTGGTCTCTTTCACATTGGTGATTTGAACACCAACCTCGGCTTAATGGACGAGTTCAGTTCTTATCCGTCAAATCCAATTGGTCTAAAAAGTAAACGAAACATTTTTGAGTGTTCGCGAGTAAAATCCCCAGCCCAAACCGACCCAGTTTAATAACTTGAGGAAAGCGTTCCTGTAATTAGGAACTTGGAATTTCTCAACCAGGATTGAGAGGCAAAATCCGATAGTTCGTAATTTAGACTCTAAACCCTTAGACTTCCGTGCAGACAATTTTAGGTGAAGGGAAAAACACATCGCAAGGTGACCTTACTTAGTATTCCGAATCTTTAGGCTGGGCATTAAGCCATACTAATTTTAGGCTGGTGTGCAAATTACAGAAAGGATGCACACTATCGTTTTCTCCTTGTGTGGACCATCTGTCACACACTCAATAATGCAGTCTTCGTGACTCATCCGTCACACGATTGTGTATTTTGTGACCGTCCGTCACAAATTTCAAAAGTAAATGAAAATGTGGACCTCCTGTCACACAACTCCGCATTACCACTGAAACCTATTTTGTTTGCTTTTCCAAAATACAATAAGAGCAGGGCACTGACTGATGCAAAGCAGGATTCTACTGAACTCTTAAAATATTTTGGAGCCGCAACGACGAAAGGAAGGTTAAAAAAAAGGAAAAAGGATATGAGATAGGCTAGTGAAACTTGTTGTGGTAAATTTTACCGCAACAATGTCTCTAGTTTCGCACTCCAAGTTGGGTAAAGTCACCTTCTACTTGTAGGCCCCACCTGATCCGCGTTCGTCCCCTACTGCGCTGTCATGTGGGCGTGGACTCGAAGAATTTCCGGTCTCGAAACGACGCGAGGTGCTTTCATCTGCTTTTGTCATAGTCCAAGCTTCTGCATCATATAGCGGGACGGGGATGGTGAATGTCTTATATAGAGACTATTTGCTCACTCGACAGATGGCTTTACTACTCAATTGCTTTCTTACCCCAAAGAAATAGCAGTTAGCAAGAGTAATTCTTCGTTCGAACTCAGCGCTGGTGTTGTTTTCTGTGTTCAAAGCGGAGCCTAGGTAGAAAAAGTCCTTAACTACCTCAAAGTTACGTTTTGATAAAGACGTCGGTGTTGTAGGTCCTTTCGGGATGACATGTACTTTGTTTTGCCCTTAATAACCGCTTAACGCATTTCTGCCGCCTCTGCCTCAATACTCACAAAAGCCCCATCGACAACACGCTGAGTTCTTCCGATTATGTTAATGTCATCCGCATATGCTAGTAATTGGACAGAATTTTGAAAGATAGTGCCTCTAGTGCTGACGTGGGAGCTCTGCACTATTCTTTCAAGGACGATGTTAAGGAAATCGCATGACAGCGCCTCACCTTGCCTAAAGTTTTTTCTGACGTATACACTTTTCCAACCTTTATGGAGCAGTGCGAATTCTCTATGGTCCTGCACATCCGGACGAGGTTGGCAGGGATGCCAAAACTAGACATGGATATATACAGCTCGTCCTTGTAGATGCTGTCATATGCAACTCCATGTTCATGGGTTTTTTCCAGGATCTGTCATTTTGTGAATATTTGATCGACAATGGACTTTCCTGGTCTGAAACCACACTGATAAGGACCTATCAAGTTGTTGACGATGGGCTTTTGGCTTTCACATATTGCTGCGGAGAAGATTTTGTAACCGATGTTAAGAAGACTGATTCCTTTATGGTTGGTGTAATTTAGAAGGTCTCCTTTTTGTAGTTTCGCGCAAACAATACTGATGATTCATTCATCGGACGTGCTTTCTTCCGACCATATTTAACAGATAAATTGGTGCATGCTCCTAACCAAATTATCTCCAGCTGCTTTGAAGAGCTCGGCATTCAAGCTTGTTTGTTAGACTTCAGCATAGATATGGCTATCTTAACTTCGTCTAAGAGTCGGGATTGTTGGCTTTCGTCGTCTAAATTGAATGGATCAGCCTGACAGCATAAACATTTAATCCGTCTGTATCCGTTTAAGCTAACTACTTTCTGAAAATTCGGAAGTGTGAAAAATTCTTAAAAAGTTAAAGCAAAATTAATTCTCCACATTTTGCACTACCAATAATTAATTATTATTTTCAAAAACGGCTAAAAAATGTATGCATATTGTTAGTAGTGAAAACAACTGAGTTTATGTTTATTGAAAATTAAGCAGAGGGATAAATAAGTTTTATCTATTTAATTACAAAGTCCGAGAAAATTCTAGAGATTACCTACAGAACAAGGAAATGTACTTACAAACCCACGCTTTCTTAGAAAAACTTCCTCGTCAGGCAAAATTTAATTTAGGTATACGTTCCTTAAACCTTTTACGCAATTGTCTACCTGATTGTCTGATGTAATATTTGTCGTAGTCATTGCAATTGATCTTGTAAGATCCTGTATGGGATTTTTTGCCAATGTTAAATTCTCATAGGATTTTATCGTACTGAAAACATTTCTCGACATTTCAAGGTCTCTAGAATCTAAATCAAAAGTTATTAGAGAGATGTCTGTGTGTGCGTATATACATACATACGTTCGTTCGTATCTTCGGGATACCATTTTCATTGTCCATACATACCTCAAGAACCAGTAGAAATATTGACTTCAAATAAATTTTGTTATACAGATAGTAACACAGAAAGACGCAGAAAGGACTTTTTTACTATAACAATTTAAAACAAATATATGACCATTTTGGTTGACCCAAAATATCTAACGAACCAATAACGCTTCATTTAAATTGTATATCATATAATGTTACGTGATACCAAATAATTATAATTTTATTCAATTCAATCAAAATATTTGTAACCTCGAATACCTTACGAACAAAACACAATTGTATGCAACGATGAATAACATTTTTGACATCTGGTAAAATTTTGAGAAAAATCGAAGAAACGGTTTTTAAACAATAAATAGCATACCTAAAAGTTGGTAAAAATTGATTCTCGACTCGAATATCTTGGCAAAATTTAAAGATATTGTCGGAAAGTCATTTTTAGCAATTTACTAAGCTTAATAGATGATTTAACTAATTTTAAACGATTTTTGGGAATTCCAATTAACAGGTCCATTTAAGCGTATTTGTTTTGTTTATTTTCACGAACTGCCTAAAACGTAGGCATGTTTGGATGCTCGTTTTTAAATAAAAGCAATTAGCAATTTACTAGTTAGCAAACCGAAAAGAAAGGTTTAAAACCTATGGTTAAGGGTTTAACAATTTATTAGTCAGCAATTTGCTAAACATTTAACAATTTGTCTTTTTTAACTCAATGATTTTTCGAGAAAACTTTTTCAATTTTTTTTTGTTTGTTTTACGACCTCACTCTTCTTAGTTTAAAAAAAAAGTCCATCTCCATCATAATGGCGAACCTCATCCAAGAGGCCATGACCATCATGCTACTCTGACCTTTTGTCTAACTGCAACACCCGGCTTTTTCGCTGGGGTGCATGCTGTTTTCAAAAGCATCCAAACATTTATGATCTCTTTCACCTTGGTGATTTTCGAATATAATTGGTCTAAAAAGTAAACGAAAAATGATTGAGAAATCGCAAATAAAATACAAAGCTCAAACCTTTCCAGTTTAATAACTTGAAGAAAGCATTCTTGTAAATGAGAACCTTGTCAATTCTGAACCAAGATTGTGAGACAGGATCCGATAGTTTAAAAACTCTAAAAACTTGGACTTTAGCGCAGATAGTTTTAGGGGAAGGGAAAACCCATCGCATTGTGACTTTGCTTTGTATTCCAACACTTTAGGCTGAGCATTAAGCCATACTAATGTTAGGGTAGTGTGCAAATTAAAAACGATGTCACACAACTCTGCATTACAACTGGAAGACCTATTTTAAAAGGTGTCACACAACTCTTCATTACAACTCGAAGACCTATTTTGGTTGCTTTTCCAATATACAATAAGAGTAGTTCATTGACTGATGGAAAACAGGATTCAAATGCTCTTAGAATATTTTGGAGACGCAACGAAAAAAAGAAGGTTAACAAGGAAAACGGATGTAAAATAGGCAAGTGAAACTTGTTGTGGTAAATTTTACTGCAACATGCTTTTTAAAACAAATGGGGGGACGTATTTTGCATTTTTGAAAAAGAATTCAAAACAACCTGAAACATTTTTCAAAAATTAGATTTTCGAAAAAAGGGGGGCTAGGTCAAAACCAGTTTTTGGGCTAAAACCCACACTTTTTGCTAAACTTTGAAACGATGCGGAACAACCTGAAACAAATTTAAGAAATCAGAAAATCGAAAAAGGGGGACTAACTTCACGCAATCCAATAGATCGCCAACTGCCCAACTGAACTGCTGCTAAGAAGTTAACACCATTACAACATCTGTGATTTTGGAAGAAATCACTTATTGTTTCTTTTAATAAAATAAAAAAATTAAAATCATAGGTTGCCGGGAGATGCTTTTAAAAAGAAAAGTATTAAATAAAACAATTCTTTAATTTAATCTCAAGACGGCTTTATTTTAGACTGATCTGTTCCTGATAGGTTACGGTTAAAAGCTAACTTACAAATATTCATCTTAAAATAATTACACTATTGAATTATATATATCGATAAAAGATTGCATGGGTTCATAAAATGCATGAAATTGATATGTTTCCAATTGACGTCGATGACTCGACGGATGGATATCTGTGTGTTGGATACTTTGTGTTGAAAGATATGAATCCTCACTTTTGGGTGGGATTTTAAATGTGGGTTGTAACACCAATGTTATCTAAATTGGTGATTTCCAATTTACCTTTTATGTCTTCTGCTAGATCCCTGTAAGTGTTTGGTAATAAATTATCAATTAACTTTTTTGAAAAGGCAGTTGGCATCCTGTGTACTACCTCTTGTGAGGAATTAACAAATTCTCCAAGAATAATTCTTGTCATTAAAAGTGCTTTCTAAAATAAGCCATTCCATCCCTGACAACACTACTCCCACATAGGGATGGTTGAGAGTTGTAAGCCACTAGGCCATAGTTCTCAATGGTATGTTGCACCACTTTATTTATTTATTTAGTTGGCATCCTGGACAATTTGAAATCAATTCAAAAGTAAGAAAATCTGGCTCTGCAACATCCTAAGAGCGTGATGACCTTTGGCAACAATTAACAATTTGATGGTCGATTTGTTGTACTATTGATCAACGGTTGTGCACATTTTCCACTTTGATTTGTTGATGTTGATGTTCGTGGCAGGAGCAGTGGCTGAGGCTGAACTTCATTGCCTATGGATATACAGTGGCTCAAAGTAATAATGGGACACATGCAAATTTGAAAAACAAAAGCCATTCTCTGGAAACCTATACATGTAATATAACAAATAGATATTAAATTAAATTGTTTATATTATTAGTTTATTGAATAACAAAAATTGCATAGATTCATAAATTATAAGTTTGATAAAAAAAATATTACGTTAAACAACTCAGATATTTCACCTCAAAGTAATAATGGGACAAACATGTAAATATGAAAATAAAATGTATTACAAGCTTTATCTTAATAATTTAATATTTGGTGGGAAGGCCCTTCTGGCTTATTACTGCTTTCAAGCGGTTAGGCATGGATTTGACTAGTTTTTGACAGTAATCTGGCGAAATTTTGTCCCACTCGTTCTTCAAGCTGGCAATTAAGTCGTTTTTGTTTCTGATGTCCTGAATTCTTAATTTTTCTTCTAAATAGCTCCACAGATGTTCTATAGGGTTAAGGTCAGGAGATTGCGGGGGCGTTTCCAGCACGTGAGGACAGTTGTACAGCAACCAACTTCGAACATTATACGCCTTATGCTTAGGATCATTATCTTGGTAAAAATAATAATCCTCCGAAAGTCCCAGTTTATCAGCAGTTTCCGCCAGATTTGATCTTAAAATATTGAGATAATATTTGTGGTCCATTATGCCTTCAATTATGTGAAGTTTTCCGGGTCCTGCTGCTGACATTGAACCCCATACCATTACTGATCCTGAACCGTGCTTTACTGTTGGTCTCAAATTTCTTTCCCGAAGCTCTTCATTGGGTTTTCTCCAAACATAATATGAACGCCCATCGGAACGAAAAACATTGAATTTGCTTTCGTCCGTAAAAATTACTTTACTCCAGAAAGCAAAATCTTCGTTCTTATATGTATTGGCGAACATAACGCGTTTTTTCTTGTTAATTTTACTCACGAAAGGTTTCTTCCGCGCAACTCGACCGTTGAAGTTATGTTTTCTTAAGACATTTCTCACTGTTTCTGGGTCTGATTTTTTCCCAAGGCACTTTTCTGCTTCTGCAGCAAGTTTTGGGGCACTAAGGTGCGGCTGCTTCTTAACTTGTCTTAAAAGCCATCTCTCATCTGAATCCGAAAATATTTTTCGTTTGCTCGGTTTTGGTTTGTTGCTAAAATTATTTTCATTTTTATACCGCGTTACTATATTAAAAACTGTAGATTTGGGTTGTTTCACAATCTCGGCAATATTCCGTATAGATTTTCCAGATTTGGAATGATTAATAATTAATTACCGTATTTTAACCGATGTTTGACGACCGCGTGGTGCCATAATTAATAAATAATAAAATTATTCCTTCCAAATGAACTCAATGCAACACAAAATAGTGAAGAATAACTGTACTGCAATCCTGATTGAAAGAAAGCGAAAAAGTACCGTTATTTCGCTCAATATGAATTAAGGTTAAAGGGTGTCCCATTATTACTTTGAGGTGAAATATCTGAGTTGTTTAACGTAATATTTTTTTTATCAAACTTATAATTTATGAATCTATGCAATTTTTGTTATTCAATAAACTAATAATATAAACAATTTAATTTAATATCTATTTGTTATATTACATGTATAGGTTTCCAGAGAATGGCTTTTGTTTTTCAAATTTGCATGTGTCCCATTATTACTTTAAGCCACTGTAAGCCAGTGTTTTGCTTTCATCTGTCGATTAAGATTTCCATTTGAACCACTTGCAATACTTAACAAATTTTCACAGTATTTACATTTGGCTAGTTTGTTGTTTTCATCTTCCGTATATTCCATACCGTGCTGATCTTCCTTACACCTTGAGTGATTTTGGTAGCGGTGTTTTGTTTAGCAACAACTCAAACCTGAACAAAAGTTTAGCTAAAATTATTAACCATGCAGGTACAAAAAACATATTTATGATTTTAGTTTACCGGCTCCTTAACTTCCTTTTATAGTTTGTCTCCTTTTCTTCCCGAAAAAAATATATTTCTGTTTAGCAAAAGGAGCGTAAACGTAAACAAAACACTTAAAACCAAAAAAAGCAGATAATAACTCAGTTTTCAATTATTTAATTTCCAACATTAGCACGAACATGAGCCTTAAACCAGAGAGAAAAAACTAATCGAGAGAACCAACTTCGACGGTTGCTCTCTTTTTGCCTACAAGCTGTGATTTGCACACCAACTTCCATATGTATTAACTCCATATAAAAAAAATGTGGGGACAAATGCTTATGCAAGAAGATGTGCATACTCACCACCTTTGAAAAATGGCGGATGTAGTCAGCTGTTCAGAGGTGTTCAAAAAAAATAGATTGTGGATGGACAACTTTTTGGTACTCTCATTGTGTTCGTATGGGAGTAATATCATTTGAATATGAAGTGAAATTAATTACTCTTGTTAGGTGCGAGAACAATGAAAATTTAGAAACAATTCTAAATTACGCATTTAGAGAACTATTTGCTTGTTATTTGAAGTTTTTGACCACGGAATTATTTTATTTAAACTTAAAGCTTTTGGTTTTCCACCATTTTTCTTAGCTTGGATCAAATCATACCTTGAAAACAGATCTTATGAGGTAAAATTTAGAAATTGCCTTTCTGAACCTTTTGTTGCTCAATCTGGTGTTCCCCAGGGAAGCCATCTTGGCCCTTTTCTGTTCATCCTGTCTGTTAATGATGTATCGTCATGTCTACGCTCAAGTGAAGTACTCATTTTTGCTGACGACATGAACATTTTTAAAATAATAAAGTCCACCCATGATCGTTTTCTTTTACAAGCCGACATTGATAGTTTCACATTCTGGTGTGGGAAAAATAGCCTTTCACTCAACCCTTTAAAATGCCAGACGATAACTTTTACTAAAAAACGAATCGGTAGTGTATTTGATTATTGTATATCTCAGCAAAAACTCTGTCGCGTCTCAACATTTAAAGATTTAGGTGTTCATTTCTGTTCAAACTTAGAATTTACACATCACATTAATTTTATTGTTAACAAAGCAAGTTCTATGCTTGGTTTTATAAAACGCTGGGCAAAGGAGTTCAATGATCCCTATGTTACTCTTTCTTTGTACAATTGTCATGTTCGTCCTCATCTTGAATATGCTTCGCAGGTATGGACTCCCTATTACGAAATTCATAATAAACGTATTGAATCAATTCAACATAACTTCATTCGCTTTGCCCTAGAGGGTCTTCCTTGGGATGATCCTTATGATCTGCCTCCCGATGAACATCGTATTCCGCTTCTTCAAATGCAATCTCTCCATCAAAGGCGTGTTAATAATGACTTAGTATTTTTTCATCAACTCATTAATGGTGAAATTGATGCACCTTATTTGCTATCTCGTGTACATTTGAATTACCGAGGCGGAACTCATCACCTGCGTACATTTGATTTTATACATATTGACTTCCATAGAACTAACTATGGGAAGAATGAAGCTTTAAGTCGAATGAGCATTTTATATAACGTCTTTATTTTATTTTTTTGTACTGTAATAATTCATGTTATGTTAATAATTATTATGTTTTGTATTTTGTGCGTGTGTTAGGCTATAATTGTATTATTTTCTTACTAACAACTAACACATGCACTTATGATGAGCCTCTGATCGTAGTTTGACGCTTGCTATAAGCTTACTACTTTCTGAAAATTCTGAAGTGTAAAAAAAGTCAGTTTTAATCATTTAATAAGTAAAAAAAATTAGGTGGCGCAACAGTCCAGGGAGAACTATAACCTAGAAACTTACAACTCTGAACCATTCCTGTGTGCGGGTAATGTTGTCAGGTATAGAGGGGACCTACAATTTTAAACCTAATGCGAAAAGCTAATTTGAAAAAGCACTTTTCATGACTACTACTATTACTATTTTAATTATTAACTGCGTTTAATTTTCGCTCAGACCGTTGAAAAATGCAACAAAACTCATATGATTTGTTTCAATTTTCAGAGTTTATCGACTTGATTTTGTCGATTCGAGAGTTATAGAATGTAAACACGGATCATGAAAATAAAACAACGCAGGCCAGGAACATTGAAAACATTTTTATATACTCATCTCTTTTTTCCATTCCTAATTTATTTGTGTATGCTCGTTGTTTATTTTCTTTACATTACTCATGATATTTCCAAAATGCTGAAAATAAGTGATTTAAGTAGAGACTAAATAAAAAGATCGTCAATTTGTTACTTCTGTTGCAAATTTTCATTGCATAAGATTTGTGAATAGGTGATGAGCTATTCTTACTGCTTTCCACTAAGCTAGTGTGTTGCTTTTAAAGGCTTAACTACATACATAAGCCGAAAAGTACTTTTGTACAAAAGTAAAAATATTTGTATTCTCGCTAGGTCAGTGGTTTTGTGAAAAGAATATACAAATTTGTTCTTCAACCAAAATTTAAGTCTTATGCATCATTTTTATAAGTTTTCCAGTTCTAACTATTTATATCTTATCTTTCAGTTATATAGCGACAAGGAAAAATCTATGAGGGAAAGTTCTAACTACAGTTTTTCTGAAAGTGCATTGTGGCTTTTTCATAGATGTTTGCTAAACTTTTTAGGCTATTCATAAATAAATGCACATCAAAGTTAAGGGCTTAACCTGAATAACTATAAACATAGAAAATGCTGTGTTCAAGTAATTATTATCGCAGCCAAATTTCATAATTAATTTTTTTGGTGTATAAAAAAGCTGAAAAAGTAATTCATGACAAATAAATGTTACGTTAACACTAAGTTCCAGAAAATATCGATTGATACCGCAATTGCAGAAGATATTATTTATTATTTCCGCCTTTTATAATTCAATGTAAAATAATTCAATGCAGTATATTTTAGATAATACAGTAGTTAAGTTATTAGTCAAGGTATTACTATTGAAATAAACATAACATACATTTATAAAAAACATGTACTCGTTCAAATATACAAATAAAGTCTAGTCTAAAAAACCTTCTGTATCTTCCTTCTATATGTAACTCAGAAAAAGAGAAGGGAAAAACAAATTTACCACGATCTACCGTTATAACTTCTCACGTTATTTGTTGACAAACAAAAATGTTTTGCTAGAATTAATTTGAATTATATTAAGTATTTTTCTAGATATAAAAACAACAAGATGTTAGTAAAATTAAAGAAAGAAATTTAAGAGAATTTAAAAAAAAAACAAAAATGAGAAATGTCGCAATCCCAGAACTGATGTTTTTTTGTGTACTCTTCTCCGAGGTGAAAACATGTATATACACCGATACGAATTCAACACGCTATAAAAAATGAAAGTAAAAGGTTGGAATGAGACGGATACGAGGAAATTTGACTCTCTCGATTAGTTTTTTCTATCTGCCTAAACAGTACCAAATGCAAAAGGTTAAAGAAATAGACAATAAGAATACTAGAAACTAAAAACAGCTATATGAAGATTTAAATCCTTCGTACGTATCACCCTTCAAAACCCATTTGTTTACTATAATGTATTTGTAATGTTGGCGAATAGATGGGAATTTTAACGAAAAAATGTGGCTTCCTTTCACGCATGCATAGAATTAAACTACTGAGTTTTTTGGGAAAATGTCACAAATTTTAGGGGAAATGTGACGTATACTTGAATATTGAATTACTTTATGAATCAGCTGATAACTACTAGAAATTCGTTCCATCCAAGGAAAATATAGGCAGAGATAAGCGAGTGCATAATGTCAAATACAGTTGAACTATTGAACTAGAAACGTTGAACTAAGTTCACTTGTAAACTTACTTTAGTTCATTCACGAACTGTCTAAGCCTAGTTTTAAGTAGGTTTTACGTAGATAAGGTAGTTTCAATTACTTTGACTAAACCGCGTGTTGTCGGTCGGGATTTTGACAGGCTTTTTACAGTTTTTACTATATAGTATATCATGTGGCATAAAGCGGAACCTAAGAAATTTTCCAATCGTAATGTACATAGCTTCAAACCTCAGGCGTTGAGAAGAAATTTTATTTACATTTTTTTGATTTATTTATTTCACTCATTCTGAAATAAAACAAACAAAATTACTATGACAATAAAGCTGTCAGCTGTCAAAGCGTGACATAATAGAAAATAGATCTATTCGGGCGTTGAGCTTGTGTTCGCTGAGCGAACACAAAATTTGTGGTAACATTTCAGATTGCTTCATAAGAGTACATTGTTTCTATTCAATATGTCAAAGTCGTCATGAACGCGTGATTGTGGTTTGGCTATTTAGAGAGTTTTAAATACGAAGTAATAAATTTATCTTAAGATGAATTAAAAAAAATCTTAAATTTGAAAACGTTTCTATTCACAGTTATTATATGTTAACTAAAATAAATTGATCTTATCTTTCATCAGATTATAAACGGTTCGTTTGGAAACCGAAAAAATATTGTATTTTTGTCTAACAGCTTCTATCTCGTTCTCTAAATGGCCATAGAACTTGTTCGTTGCCATTTCTTTTTTTCTGTCACTTAAATCATATTCGTTTGTAGAACTTGAATCCGTTTTAATAACTTCATTTACACTGCTGTTAGTTTATGTATTTAATTACTATTAACTTTTGAAACAAACTGCATGCGCTCGAAAATCTACTGAATTAAACCCGTTTTTCAAATTTCAGTCAGCCATAAAACTTTCAGGCCATTTTAATTTTTTTCACAACCAAAAAAAACATTGTCTGCGAAACAAAAAACTATAGTAGCAATACTCTTGCTTTCAAGTAACCTAACAGCTTATTAAAAGTTCTCCCATTCTTAAAAATACGCATTTTTACATATGTATTTAAATAAATTGCTACGGTAACTCTTGTTTGGGTGGACATAACACAAAGAAAATTGTTAAGGATCTATGCTTGTTTAATTCGAATATGCAGTAAGGGGAACATAGAATATTTGCCTTTCATCTATACTATTGTGGAGTTCAATAAGCTATCTCCGTTTCAAATATCTCACAGGCTTGCCTAGTGATCATTATAAATCGGCAAAGTTCTCTTAACAATGTCGGTAGGGTTAACAACTGTTTATTTAGATTTTATGAACAGAAACATGTAGATCTTAAGTTGAATTAACTTAATTAAAATTGAATTAAATCTAAGTTTTTCCACACCACCAAGAGGTAGTAGAGGCGTTTTTTTAAAAAGTCCCCCAAGATAACTAATCTCTTTTGACGTAAAAACGATTTTTCTGTTGTCGCAGCTTGATCTTACCATATTTTAATTTCTCTTTTGGTAATGGGTTATAGCCTTTCATTTTATTTTCCTTAAAACAATTGTGGGAAGTTCGCTCTGCTACAGAAAATACATCCGCAGTAACAGTAACAGTGTCCGTCTTATTTCTTACAAAATCGCAAAATTTGTGAGTTTCGTCAAAGATTGCCTGCTTTTTTGTACGCTTATATCCTTTGAAGAACCTAAAGCCATTTTAAATTTAAATAAACTCCAAAACATAGCACATCATTTATATCATCTCAAAAAGTTCAAAACAATAAATTGAACTTCATTAAAAACTTGTTCTAAAAGTACGAACCGTGCAAAAGCATTGTTGTGGGAGAGATACGAGAAAAAGCACATGCTGACAGTGCAGTGGTTGAATTTGAAATTTAAGAAAATTTGATATAGTTTTGTGTGCAGCAGGCACCCTTGTGCCGAGTAAAGCTTTCCCATAAGGCCTGTACTACACATATACATATATATTGGAAAGAGTATAAGGAACGAAATTCAACATTTTATCTCGCTTTATATTATTTACTAAGTTTAAAGTCTTATTTATTTTCAGAATGGAGAAACAATGGATCGTGGATGCAACGAAAGATGCACATGCAATCGTGGTGAATGGATCTGTAAACCTAGATGCTCGGGAGTTTCGTTCAAACGTGGGACCGTATTCGAAAAAGCCAATTGCCATGAGGCTCCATTTGAAGAAGACGAGTGCTGTTCAATAATGCAATGTACTAAAATGGAACCAAATCCAGCTAACGGTATATATAATTTTCTATATTTAACTTAACATCTTATTTATGTATATACTAATGTGTATGATTTTCTGTATCACTTCCATTTGAACAGACTTACAATTGTAATTTATAATCATTTGTATTTAAAAGTCAAAAGCATTCGCTAGGTGAGAAATAAAGAATCAGAAAATTGATTGAGTCAAGTCAAGATGCAATATAAAAACGGGTGAGACACGGTTGGAAAAAGTGTCCTCTAGAAAATAAAAGAATCGCGAGAACAATTTTATGTGACTTCAACGTTCATTATTCTTCTTGGCTCCCACATTCAGGACTAACAAAATCAGACGAAAAGTGTGCTGAGATATTTGACTAGTTTAACCACCTTACTCAGTTTGTCAACGAGTCCACTTATCGAACGTAAATGGCCGAGTAGAAAACACTCTTGACTTGTTTCTTACCTATTACCCTGATAAATAAGCAGTGTATTGACGCCTCTAGGTACATTTTACCACAGTATTTCCTTAATATGACAGTTAAAAAAAGAAACAGTCAATTTGACTCTCAATTTTTACATCTGACAAATTGTATGTATAAATATTAGTTAAAAAAGACTTTTTACTGTAAGACTCAAAAAAGCAAGATATTAAAATAAAGGAAAATTTCGTGAACTGTGACCTCAATAACATTTGACGCGTACATGATATACAGATGGCGACTTTTCACATTGTTTACCACGATGTCATAAAGGTGCTTACCAAAATTTAGCTAAATGAGATTTTTCCCGAGCTGAAAACATAGTATCACTGCACTATTAATCTGCCTCAAATGAACATCGTAATCAGCTTTTTCAAATGCAATCTCTCCATCAAAGGCGTGTTAAAAATGACTTAATATTTCCTTATCAACTCATTAATGGTGAAATTGATGCACCTTATTTATTATCTTGTAATTACCGAGGCGGAGATCATCACTGCGTTCATTAAATTTTACACATATTGACTTCAATAGAACTAACTATGGGAAGAATAAAGCTCTAGGTCGAATGAGCATTCTATGTACCATACCTAAACGTTTCAGTTTTCATGTATCGATTTAAATCAAAACAAAGTGGGATTGAAATCTTTTGTTTAGAACCAGTGCTCCACTATCGTAAACGTCTTTATTTTATTTTTTGTTCTCAAATAGTTGATGTTAAATGTAAATTATGTTTTGTATTTTCTATTTGTAATATTTTGCTTAATGGACCTCTGATCGTAGTTTGAAGCTTGCTATAAGCTTACTACTTTCTGAAAACTGTGAAGTGTACAAAATTACACGGTCACAAAAAAGAAGCAATGCGTGTGTGTCAACGTGAACGTCAATGTACTCATCAACGCAATGACAGGATTTTTCGTCACACGAGGTGTTCACACCCTTAGGACACAGTCATTGGGATGACTGATTGTCCCAAAAATGAGTCATCGTGCCCCAATAGCATTGATAAATTATATAACCACAGAAAAGAGTCAACGCGTTGACTCAAAAATGTGTGTCAACGTGAGCGGTAATGTGCTCGTCAACGCTTTGACAGCATTTTTCGTTACACGACACCTTTCACGTCATTTTTACGTCAGGGAGTTAACTCGTTGGCCGTCTAACAGCAGTTTTTAAGCGCTTTTTTTTTTAAATTAATATTGTATATGTATGTAGGTACATATATAAATTTTTTCCATTTTTGTTAAAAAATATTTTTAGCATGCAGTTATTTAGAACATTTTAATATACATTTTAGAGTTGTTTCGTAAACAAAAATTGGACCGTTTTCGGGATATCGGATTTTGAGAAAAATGTATAAATTTTTAAAAAACCCAAAAAAAATTGACATATTTGATCATCAAATATTATTTAGACAGTATTATATATGTACAGTACATATATATACAATATATTGAAATCTGTTCATGAGAACATTTGAAAACAAAATAACGGTTCTATGGGAGATACGCTTTGAGAGCAATACAAAAATATATTTTTTGTTTTGAATGAAACCAAGTTAAGAAACTACATTTTAGAGAAAATTTCACAAAAATCAATCGGTTAGTTTTTGAGTAAATTCGAATGCTAGAATTTTTTACCAAAAACCACTACTGACACTACTGTTATTCTTGATTTTTAAAAAAGTTCCTAATGCGAATCGGCTCAAAACCTTTACTTTTAATTTGAACTCTATTGACCCAATGGTTTAGGCTGTAGGGGTCAGACCAGAACAGATAGACAGTAGGACGGACGGAATCGAGGACCCACTTTTTTCAACATTTCTGCTATCATAATGACATGTTTGATTAAAATCTCGAGTTTGAAATTTTTTACGAATGCAAAATTTGTCACATGTAAATATATATATACAAAAAATTAATGTGATAATATGGACATGAGGGTGCTTACTTTGCGACTTTGCAAAAATAATATCCTGAAAGTGTCAGCCCTTTCGCCCAAAGCAAATCATGTTGACAATACAAAATTAATAATTGAAACATGATTTTCTGATTTTCTAAGAAGTTTCCAAAAACGATGTATCCAATGTAAGAATCTTACAAAAAAAAGAAAAGAATACTTTTGGTGTCCTTCTCACATCTCACATCCAACCCGTACATTACATGTAATGGCGGTATTCGGTTACGGTCACGGAATAGTACGAAGCTCTTCAACTTTTTCAGCTAAAAGCTCCGGTTCGTAATTGAACCCGATACAGCTTCTCTCACTTAAAAAATCCCCCCTGGAGGGGATCATACACAATTAACATAGATAGCAACATTTTTAGGCATCAATTATGAATTATGATTCGTAATCTTTTCTAGCACATCTGTCACACTAACGTTTCTTGAATACCTGCTTTTGTTACATTGAATTGGTAAGTGAAACTTTGTTGTGGCCGCCTTTCTGAAAGTGATTTGAACCCTGAAATTCGGATTCGATTTCTCCTCATATTTTATATCGTTGTGCGGGAGTAGCCTTGGTGTAATCGGGGGGAAAAGGAAAAGAGTCCTAACGCCACCTAGTTGCCAATAGAAAGATAAGCTTTTGAAGGGAGAGAAGAGTATAGCCCAGTTTTCGCGTGAGGGAAAGAACCACAAGTATTTGGTGTACCAATACGTTTACAGTACGTAAAAAAATACTTAGAAAATAATAACGGGGGACACGAATCGTACGACTCGATGAGGTGGGAAGGAAAATAACGGCGGAGAAGTGGGCTGTTCTCCTTATTTCTGAGCTGTCACACGGAACTTAAAAAAAATCCGTTCGACAATTAAAAAATCGAAAAAAGAGAGTGAGTTAAGTGCCTTGCACATGAGCAACGAACTGCGAACTGCGAATGGACGAACAAACGTAATTTTACACATTTCAAAAAGTCAATTCCAAACAAAAACACATTTAAACTATAAGAAACCAATTGACAGTAATATTAGGATAATAAAATTTGCATTTTGTTCTCTAAAACAAGACAGTTTTGTAAAAACAATTTGTTAGTAACGAATTGCAGTGTGGTTGTTACGAACTGTCAAACTCTATTCGCGTTCCACATACCATCCACACTGCAACGAATAAATTGTTCGGGCTCAACTTAACCTCAAAATTATACCACTCTTGTTTTGTTTTTGTGTGAAAGATCATGGCTGAGGAAAATATGGAGAAAAGGGTTGACAATTCGTCGCTGTTTGCGAATAGAAATAAAGCTCATGTGAAAGAAAAGTCAAAATATGCGAACATCCACAGTTCGCAGTTCGTAGCTCATGTGCAAGATGCTTTAGGTCGCGTTTTTTTGAGCTCCGGTAATCAGAGAAAAAAGTAAAGCAGAAAAAAAGAACACAATTTAGACTACGGCTACCTAAAATTAGAAAAAAAAAGAAAAAAAAAACACTTGGGCTATAAGGGAGAATTGGTGGAATTCCCGCGATTCCAGGCTAAAAGCGGATGACTGGGCCGCCGCAGAACCTTTTTCGAATTTTTGGTCTACTAGACCAACCTATTTGTTGGAGTTTCATCTCCCGGTTGCCGCTACTTACCCAGGTGGTATCAACGGCTTGAGCCCAAAACCCCTCGGGCCGCCGTCGCCACGTTTCATTTCGGAGGTGCAATCTGTGTGGTGCTTGGGTTGTCAGAGCCAGGATTTCAAGAAGCAAGATAACTTCTAGCAAGGGAGTCACCGTTTTGGGCCGGAGTTTCCGTCAATAGCCCCAAGAAGTGGAAGGGTAACGCCGTGAGTTCAAAAACAAAACAAAAACCGAAGAAAAGAAGAAAAGTAAGATTATTTAAGAAAGTGTTAAAATTTATACAACCAAGAGTTGTAACGGAACCAAAAACCTTCCAAATTTCCTAAAACTATTTTAAAACCTAATTAATTTTAAATTTAAGTGAAAGATAACTTACAAATTCTTAAAGCTAAATCCTACTTACCAAGTAAAAAAAAAAAAAAACGTAGTAAATCTAAATGTCACAAGGTTTCTTAAATATAAAATATAGTTTAAATCTAAATTTATAAAAAAAAAACAAGAAGAAACAAAATATATAAAATTAATCGAAATTTTAAAAGTCTTAAAGCTACCTAATTTAGGCTAAACCTTAAGTTAATAAAAAAAAGCAAAATTCTGAAAGCTAAAACGAACAAAAATCTAAAGAAAGAAAAAGCCACATACATATAAAACTACACATATTGTAAAAAAAAAAAACAAAGTTCTTAAAGTTATTAAAGTTAGTAAAACTTAGATACTATCAAACAAGATTAAAATCCTGGATGATAAAGAAAACCAAATCTTAAAGTGTTTAAAAGTTCACAAAGTTTCTTAGATCTAATATCAAATAACATTTAAAAACGAGAAAAAAAGGCTTCTTAAACCTAATGTAAATCCTTGATCTAGAATTCAGAGAAACTAAAATCTAAAGTTCCTCAAAATTTAAAAGTAGGAAAAAAGTTTTCGTAAAGCCGACTTAAATCCTAAATTTAGATACAAAAAAAAAAATTATTTTGAATCCATGATTCAACATTTGTAAAAATCAGAAGGAATCCATAAATTCCACTTGTATTATTATAAGATCAATGTAAAATTAAAAATTACATAATTACATAATTATACATTTTGAATTTCAAAAAGTAATAGTTTATTTAAGAGGAAGTTTTTTTTTATTATAACGTAAGAGGATTGTAAGTGCTAAAATTTTGTTTCCGCTGAGTATTTTAATAACCGATTTTGGGTAAAATCTCAATAGGCTACCTAAACAGAGCTCTTTATAGGTAGGGACATTGGGACTAGGGTAATCTTTATTGTCGATGGGTGTAAATTTAATACCCTTTCAATTTTTTTTCACAGTGGGAACAATTTAATGCATATTTGTTTTTTTTTTAAAATAACATGTTATTTATATCCATTGTTTCAAACTTCCCACTTTACTAACTAAAATTTTCAAATAAAATTTATTATGTGTACTTATTGTAAACCTAAAACGAATCGTGTTTTTTGTTCTTTGTTGGTAAAGTCATGTGATGTTAAAGATAACTTTTTAGGGGTGCTGATGGAGGGTTGAGTTACCGGTGTGCGAGGAGTGACCCGAGCAGTATTTAACTGTGTTGTTTTGGGGAAGTTTTAAGTAAGGCCAAAGAACTTCCAGGTTGGGTGGGAATAGGCCATGCTGCATCAACACCCGCAGCACCTTAGTGTGGTGAAGTCCGTCCGCTGTTTTAAAAACAAAATGTTAATTTGTTCACAGGCCTGATAAGTGTTTTGTTGGGAGTTGAGGTCTAGTTTCGGGGACAAGATCCCCCCCCCCATTCCTGCGAACTGAGCCGTGCTTCGCCAGCAGGCCGCGTTCCCGAGCTAGGCATTCCAATCCATTACCTTTTCGATCCCTTTCCTTTATCCATTCTAGGACATACCTAATGCCCGTCCACACTATCCTATACCCATCCTCTTGCCTCGCAACAAATGGCGCCCAACGTATAGTTTTTGTTTTTGTTCATTTTTGTCGTGTTAGGTCCTAACCAAACTCGCAATAAGGTTTCAAGGATCGTAAGTCTGCTTCAAGAAGGTCACGGGCGTACTTAGGAGTATTGCGACGATTCCTTGGAAGCTCATAGCGACTGCGGTTAATGCATGTTTCTGAGATTGTCGTGAACCTTAAGTATTCGTAAGTCTTCACCAAGAAGTTCGCGGACGTACTTAGGTGAATTGCGAGGGTCCATTGGGGATTCACGGCAACAACAGTACCCTACCCTGTTTTGTTTTTCCTTCATCCAATCCTAGATTATCTTTTTTTTAATTTTCTTTCAAAATTTTATTTTCATTACCGTTTAGTCCAGTCAAAATAGTTTTCACTTGGAATCGCGTCCATGTTTGGAAGTTTTTCGAACATCGTTGCGATGATTCCAAACCAATCTCGAGTTTTTTAAAACTCATCTTCTCTCTTTCTATATGTGTCATCTCCTCAATACCATGTCTTCAAAGAAAGCCCTTGAGACAGACTTGGATTGCGGGTTTGAAGAAGATAACAGTGTGACGTAATTCTGTTTAGTGTGATTAGCCTCCCAATCTATTTCACCACACCAAGGGATAAATTTTCAAGTCCGTCTGGTGTCCGAGTTATTGGTAGATATACTAGTAGGATCACTCAAAATCGTCAACAATTACACTCCGAACAGCTTCCTGAAGCACCCCACACACTTATGAAAGAACAAACATACTTACAACCTAAAATACACACAAAATAAAATAATCTTTACCAATACTTATAACTATAACTAAAACACATAACCATTTTCAAAATTTTGCTTTTTTTGAATTATTACTTCACTGAAAAAAAAGACACACATTTACCTTTACGTTTCATTTATTTCTTTTAGGTACAATTTAATTATCTACCTAAACTATAAGCATTTAAAATACTTACTATATATTTATTAAGGTAAAAACGAAATAGGTGAGAGTAAGGAAAATTAAATACCTATAGTAAACCGTCTATAGGTATACAAATATAACGTTTATTCATTTACATTAAGTTTTTGTTGTTGATTTACAATTTCAACATTTTCATTTACAAATTTATTTTTTGTTTTTTTTTGGTTTATTTCTTTTTTGTTTATTTTTTTTTATTTTTCAACCACTTTTTGTTAGTTGTTTCAATTGCAGCTAAAGAAAAAATTTCTTTTTGCTAAAATTTTTGTTTGTTTCTAGACTTATATTTTTTTTGTGATCAATTACACTTTTTACTTTTACAGTTAGTAAAATTAGTTTAAGTGGCTATACCGTCTTTAAAGAAGAAAATTATTCTTATTTGAAATAAGAACCTATACCAAACGTTTTAGTTTCTAGTAAGGCAATCATTTTTTTTGGTCATTATAGTTCATAGTTATTTTTGAACTTACAATTTATTTCTTACGTTAATTTTAGTAAAAACTTTTGTTTTGCTGAAGTTGTTTTTTTTTCAAACTTTAAAAGTTTTTGTTCAAAGTTTTTTTCAAATTGAATTATTTATATTGTTTTATAAGTTTTTCAAATTTGATATTGGAACTTTTGTTTGAATTCTAAAAGCAATCACTTTTTGCAATCTTGTTGATTTACAAGTTTCTGTTTAAATAGCAATTTTTTTGTTAGAGTTTTTCAACGTTTGTTTATTAGATATTTATTTCTTAGTTTTGTAATTTGTAAAAGTTTATCGTTCGCGCAAGTTTTTCAAGCGACTCGTTTGAAATTAAGTAGTTTTACTTTCGAGTTTTTTTTCAAAAAGTTTATTTTGCTAGTTTATACTTTTCAGTCAACTACATTTCGAAAAACAAAGAAGTTTTTTTTTTGAAAGTTTATTATTTTTTTGTTTATATGTTACAATCTAATGTTTGAGATACAGATACGAAGATTCAATTTGTTCTTATAAAATTTATATTTCGTTTATCCTCCTAGCTTTCGCTTTGTGAATTTGTTTGTGTGTTTTTTTTTAAAAGAACATTTTTTTTTTGAAGTTTTGAAAACAAGAAATCGTTTTTGTATAGAGCTAGCGTTTACTATTTTTGTTTATCTTTTCAATTTACTTAAATTTACTTTTTGATTTGTTGATCCTTTTAATATGGCGTCAGCTAATGATAATGATGTCGAAGAAAATATAAGAAAACGAATAAGAGATGCTCCAATTGATCCTTCTAATACCAATCCAGGGTTAGTGGACCGTGGCTTATTACAAACTTGTCCACGGCTATCACCTACAGCGCTCACAGTACGAGTAGAATCCACAGACCATCCACTTAGTTCTGGCACTTCACTCGATAGTATCCAAGCTCCAACCTATAGTAGTTTGAGTAATCAGGGGGCAGCTGCCTCCAGGCCAATTCCACCGGGTAGACCAAGAACCAATAAGATTAACCAAAATGTAGTAGACTCAAATAGTGCAGGAGGGGGTAGACATTCACGAGAGGGTATGGCTGGCATTCCTACTGGTACAGTAAGGGAAAGAATTATAGTACCAGAAGATTTAAAGGCCTACATCAATCTCGCAATTGTAAATGCTTTTACATCGTATCAGACTTCCGTACGTTCGGAAATTACTAATACTCTGAAGGATGAAATACAACACCAAGTCGGTGGATTGATAAGGGAGTAAAGTATTAGTCGAGCCGCACCCAATGTTGATCAAACTCAAGGATCGAGTGGCGCGTACAACACACCTGAACCTCCAGCTCCACGCGTAGTTTCATCACCACCTCAAGTGAATGTTAATTACGGAGCTTATCTTAGTTTAGGTCAACAAAACCATAGGCAGAATGAACATAGTCAAGATAGGATGTGGTATCAGCCCGAATATAATCCTGATTATACTTTTCAACCTCCAGTAGACTTTTCCAATTCTATGTTCACCCGACCTCCACCACCAATTAATCAAATCAATACACCGGTTAGGGGGGCTATTAAAATCAATAAATGGAACATCAATTTTAATGGTAAATCTGAACACCTCACCGTGGAAGATTTTATATTTAGGATAGAGACTCTCCAAGCTCTTCATGGATGTCAATGGTCCGAGGTATGCAAGATTTTCACCTGTTGCTATCAGGAGATGCGTATAATTGGTTCTGGAATCAATTCCACCGAAGTAGTCATTACAGACCAGATTGGCCATCATTGCAAGACGCATTGATGCGTCAGTTCAAGAATTTAAAGTCGGATTACGAAGTTATGCGTGACATGATGGAACATAAGCAAGCTCCTTGGGAGAACATTGATGATAATTTCGCGGTGATCAACCGTATGAGATCCCAGTTGAGAGTCCAAATTCCCGAAGGGGATGTAGTCAAAATTCTAAAGAAAAATCTTCATGAGAAACTTAGAACTTTAGTTTTCCCCATGCCAATATTAACGTTAGATCAGCTTCGATATGCATGCAAAGATGCAGAAGCTGCATTCCCGAAAAGGGATCAGACTTTTACAAAAGCGTTCAAACCTCCGACCAAACTTGCAGCCAATGAACTCGAGTACGATGATGACGAGTATTATCCAGTAGATGAACAGGTGGCAGCTTTACACGTGGGTGGAACTCGCTCAAAAATTCCTCCACGGAAGTATGCGGATACCACTAAGTTGATCTGTTGGAATTGCAAAGTTACGGGTCACACCTATTTTGAGTGTGATTCCGAAGTCTTGAATGTTTTCTGTTACAAATGTGGTAACGAGGGGAGTCTTAACCCCAAATCTTCACTGCCCCAAATGTAATCCGGAAAACAGGTCGAAGAACGCGAAGTCTTCGGGGGAGTCGCGTTCGACTCAGCCTTAAAACCCCCATTGGTAGAAACCAAATGTCAAACCGATGAAATTTTAAATGAAAGTTTTGAAAAAGAAAATCCAAATTTTAAAAAGAAAAAAAAGGAAGATACAATAAAAGAAGAAGAAAACATAAACAGATACCCGTTAAAACCATTGCATGTTAGAATTTTAGAGTATAATCAAGCCCGCGAACGAATTTTCAATAATCCCCAACCTATAATTTCAAAATACATTTTAAAAGCAAGAGAAAGATATAAGGCTAGGAAAGAACAGATAAAGAACATTTCCTCAACCGTTTTAGATAGTACTTCTGATCCTAGACCTTACGCTACTATATTAATAAAAGGAAAAGAATTATTAGGATTGTTGGATAGTGGCGCAAGTATAAGCATTCTTGGCAAGAATTGCATGCAATTGGTCCACTATCTTAATTTGCAAATTATCCCATTTACATCAGGTGTAAAAACAGCTGACGGAAAAAATCAGAAGATCGTGGGAAAAGCTTTAGTTCCAGTGAATTTTAAAGGCGAAGAGAAAAACATAACATTTTTCTTGGTTCCGAATTTGGATCAAGAGGTATATTTAGGCATTGACTTCTGGCGAAGTTTTCAACTTGCTCCTAATATAATAAGTTCCGTCACTATGACAGAAGAGGCTGACCTTTCAAATGTTCACCAGTTGACTCTGGAACAGCAGGCCAGATTGGATGCGGTCAGGCGAAAATTTCTCGGTTTCGATCGAGATGGACTCGGTAAAACGGCGCTCATAGAGCATGTCATAGATACCGGGGACGCGGCCCCTGTGAAACAGCGTCGCTACCCTGTTTCGCCAGCGATACAAGCCATTTTGTATGAAGAGCTAGACCGGATGTTGAGTCTCAGCGTTATTGAGGAGAGCGAGAGTCCGTGGTGTTCGTCAGTAGTTCTCTTGCGAAAACCAGGCAAGAATCGACTTTGTCTGGATTCTCGCAAGGTGAACTCACTGACGAAGAAAAACGCTAATCCTCTCCCCAATATAGAGGGACTCATCAGTCGGCTACCAGATACTGTCTACATGAGTAGCATAGACCTCAAAGAAGCATTCTGGCAAATACCGCTGGAGAAACGGAGTAGGGAAAAGACTGCCTTTGCGGTACCGGGAAGACCCTTGTACCAATTTACTGTTATGCCTTTTGGGTTGTGCAATGCAGCCCAAAGGTTGTGCCAGTTAATGGACAAGGTGATTCCTGCACGACTAAGGGACCTTGTGTTCGTGTATCTGGACGACTTGCTTATCATGGCGCCAGATTTTGATACGCATATTGCTCTGGTAGATGAAGTGGCTGAGTGCTTGCGTAAAGCCAACCTCACCATCAACATGAACAAATCCAAGTTCTGCTTCAAAGAACTGAAGTATTTGGGGTTCATTGTTGGTGGTGGGAAAATCAAGACCCTTCCGGCGAAGGTGGAAGCAATCGTGGATTTCCCGGTTCCCAAAACCCCTCGCCAGGTTCGACGGTTGCTTGGTCTGGCAGGGTGGTATAGAAAATTTATCAAAGATTTTTCAAGCCTGACTGCACCCTTGACGGACCTGCTGAAGAAAAAGAACGGCAAATTCCAAATGACGGAAGAGGCAATGGAAGCATTTGAAAGATTGAAAACTGCCTTAACTACCGCACCAGTACTGACCAACCCGGACTTTTCGAAAAGGTTTTGCAACCAGTGTGATGTGTTCGATGCTAGAATAGGAGCGGTATTGTTCCAAAAAATGGATGGTGATGAAGAGGTTCCCATTGCTTACTTCTCGCAAAAGTTTAACAAGTGGCAAAGAAACTATAGTGTGACCAAGAGGGAGTGCATGGCAGCGGTAATGGCAGTGAAAAAGTTTAGGCCATACGTCGAGGGCATGGACTTCACTGGGATAACCGATCATTCCAGTCTTCAGTGGCTGATGACTATGAAAGTCCTGAGTGGTAAACTCGCCAGGTGGAGTTTGTTGTTGCAGTCCTATGTCTTCGACATACAGCACCGAAAAGGGTCGTTGAACGTGGTACCGGACACTCTTTCTCGGGTGCATGTAGAATCTTTGGTACTTGAAGAAGTAGCACCTCTTGTCGATTTAGACTCCGAAGAATTTCAATCCGAGGAGTACACCAGTCTGATTGAGACAATTAAAAAACATCCTGATGAATTACCAGATTTAAAGGTAGAAGATGGCTTCGTATACAAACGTGCGTTAAGATGTGAAAATGATGAGGTAATGTTAGAGCATACATGGTTATTGTGGATACCCTCCGGCCTTACCGAAAAAATTATATCTAAGGCCCACAATCCTCCAAAATCCGCTCATGGTGGAATTTCAAAAACGCTCTACCGAATCCGACAACATTTTCATTGGCCTAATATGACGGTCCAAATTCGTCAATATGTATCTAATTGTTCAGTATGCAAACAATCTAAGGCAACCAATCAAGTTACTCGACCACCTATTGTTACTTCGTTTTGTACTAACCGTCCTTTCGAAAAATTATATGTAGATTTTTTAGGTCCTTATCCTAGGTCTAAAACGGGAAATGCGCATGTTTTTGTAGTCCTTGACCATTTATCCAAGTTTGTGTTTTTAAAAGCTCTCAAGATTGCGAATACTTCGAGCATAATCAGGTTTTTGCGAGATGATGTATTCAACATGTTTGGCGTTCCTAGTATCGTACATTCTGATAATGGGAAACAATTTCTAGCAAAAGATTTTCAAAAGTTTTTGTCTAGCTATGGTGTGAGACATTTTAAAACGGCGAATTATGCACCGCAATCGAATGCGTCCGAAAGGGTTAACCGTTCGTTGTTGGCGGCTATCAGATCCTATCTCAAAACCGACCAACGCGATTGGGACAAACATCTCGGTGAGATCGCTTGTGCGATAAGGAGTTCAGTTCATAGCTCTATCGGTGTGTGGCCATACTACGCTTTGTTTGGCACTAATATGATGATGCACGGTAGTAGTTATGAACTGGCCAGGAAACTGAATGCTGCAGACGACAGCGAATTGTTAACCATTCCCCGACAAAGTCATTTGCAGTGCATCCGGAACAACATCCGTGAAAACATTTTAAAAGCAAACGAAAAAGCAGCCAAAACATACAACGCTCGTACTAAAACTAAGATTCCTGCCCGGACAGGAGGTTTACCGAAGAAATTTTATCTTAAGCGACTCCACGAAGTATCTGTCCGCCAAACTTTTGCCGAAATACCTTAAATGTCGTATAGTGCAACCTGTTGGCAATCACATGTACGAATTAGAAAATTTAGCCGGAAAAAAATTGGCATTTTTCACGCAAAAGAGCTGAAACAGTAATAAAAAGAAGAATAGTAATAGTCCGTAGAATGTCCATCAAATTGTCTAAAATAACTTTTTATTATTCAGTAATTAATTACTACCTTACATGTTTCCTGAATGCTATCTCTAGCCTTAGTTACTTATTATTAGTATAATTAAATTCCCGGCAGGCCGATCAATTTCCTCGATCCCTTTTCATTTAGTAATTACTCCATCTGTGATATCAAGATGAACCGAGTGTGATAAAACTTCTGTGATATTTTTTTCTTTTGTATCTCTTTTATTTATACTTTATTCGCTGTACGTCTTATTTATTTATTTAATCCAGTGCTGTTGTGAACTTTCACATTTTTTTTAAATGTTTTGGCCTTAATAAGGTCTCCAATGTTGAGTCGTCGGCTTTCACAAAGGTGGCGTTGCAGGGAATACATTTGCATTTAAAGCCGTCCTCCCGGATCGCTCGAAAACAATTCATGGATTCTGAGTTTTCCGACCGCTCGGTTTTGCATTTTGGTCGTGTTTCTTTTTTTTTTTCTGTGAGGTGGATGGCTTCCCTATTTACTGTAAATAAATTGCTGTCAACAGTTTATATTGGAAAATAAAAATAAATAATATTACCTTGAAGTTCCTTCGAAATAAATTTAGCAAGGTTCCAAGGGTCCAAAATGAATGAAGTAGAAGAACAAACAAGACGAATAATAATAAACCAGTACCAGAAATAAAAAAAAAAACCAAAAACGCTCCATTACATTAATGGAGTGTTTTTGAAAAAAACGACTATTAATAACTTTTAAATTCTCCTGGAAATCTGGAAGCTACAAACGTCAAAAAATAAAACAAGAGAAGAAGAAACCAAAAAGTTATTCTTCACAAATCAGAGAGGGCGTTGAGGCTAAGGCTACGTTTACATTAAAGTATTTTATTATTAGAAACAAACAAAACAATAAACCTTATAATATCTATAATAATAAAAAGTATCATTGAGAATAGGAGACTGAAAATAATAGGTGAAATTGACTCGGTGGGTTGTGGTAACAGGAGGCAGTGATAGGTACATATGTATACCCGGCTTGTTATTGTGAGTTCTTCCCCACGGAAACATAAACAGAAGGCAGGCGATCATTCCATCCTCGTTGCACTTAATGTCACTAAGCCATGCTAGTAATCCTGGCAGTTCACTGGTAGGTCCAGCCTAAATATTTCGAAAATGGATTCAAGGTATCTTCAGTGAAAAGGCCAGAGTTGAGATTCTCGTTCCAAAAGCCAGTACAATCCATCTAGTAATCACGTTCACGGTTCACAAACAAATGACTAAATGTCACAGCGTCTCTTTTATCCATCCCTGCTGTTGGAATGAACTCACCCGGCATGGATAATTTGTTGTGGCCGCCTTTCTGAAAGTGATTTGAACCCTGAAATTCGGATTCGATTTCTCCTCATATTTTATATCGTTGTGCGGGAGTAGCCTTGGTGTAATCGGGGGAAAAGGAAAAGAGTCCTAACGCCACCTAGTTGTCAATAGAAAGATAAGCTTTTGAAGGGAGAGAAGAGTATAGCCCAGTTTTCGCGTGAGGGAAAGAACCACAAGTATTTGGTGTACCAATACGTTTACAGTACGTACAACAATACTTAGAAAATAATAACGGGGGTCACGAATCGTACGACTCGATGAGGTGGGAAGGAAAATAACGGCGGAGAAGTGGGCTGTTCTCCTTATTTCTGAGCTGTCACACGGAACTTAAAAAAAATCCGTTCGACAATTAAAAAATCGAAAAAAGAGAGTGAGTTAGGTCGCGTTTTTTGAGCTCCGGTAATTAGAGAAAAAAGTAAAGCAGAAAAAAAGAACACAATTTAGACTACGGCTACCTAAAATTAGAAAAAAAAAGAAAAAAAAAACACTTGGGCTATAAGGGAGAATTGGTGGAATTCACGCGATTCCAGGCTGCCAGCGGATGACTGGGCCGCCGCAGAACCTTTTTCGGATTTTTGGTCTACTAGACCAACCTATTTGTTGGAGTTTCATCTCCCGGTTGCCGCTGCTTACCCAGGTGGTATCAACGGCTTGAGCCCAAAACCCCTCGGGCCGCCGTCGCCACGTTTCATTTCGGAGGTGCAATCTGTATGGTGCTTGGGTTGTCACTTGTCAGAGCCAGGATTTCAAGAAGTAAAATCACTTCTAGCAAGGGAGTCACCGTTTTGGGCCGGAGTTTCCGTCAATAGCCCCAAGAAGTGGAAGTGTAACGCCGTGAGTTCAAAAACAAAAAAAAAACCGAAGAAAAGAAGAAAAGTAAGATTATTTAAGAAAGTGTTAAAATTTATATAACCAAGAGTTGTAACGGAACCAAAAACCTTCCAAATTTCCTAAAACTATTTTAAAATCTAATTAATTTTAAATTTAAGTGAAAGATAACTTACAAATTCTTAAAGCTAAATCCTACTTACCAAGAAAAAAAAAAAAAAAACGTAGTAAATCTAAATGTTAAAAGGTTTCTTAAATATAAAATATAGTTTAAATCTAAATTTATAAAAAAAAACAAGAAGAAACAAAATATATAAAATTAATCGAAATTTTAAAAGTCTTAAAGCTACCTAATTTAGGCTAAACCTTAAGTTAATAAAAAAAAAGCAAAATTCTGAAAGCTAAACGAACATATAAAACTACACATATTGTAAAAAAAAAAAAAGCAAAGTTCTTAAAGTTAGTAAAACTTAGATACTATCAAACAAGATTAAAATCCTGGATGATAAAGAAAACCAAATCTTAAAGTGTTTAAAAGTTCACAAAGTTTCTTAGATCTAATATCAAATAACATTTAAAAACGAGAAAAAAAGGCTTCTTAAACCTAACGTAAATCCTTGATCTAGAATTCAGAGAAACTAAAATCTAAAGTTCCTTAAAATTTAAAAGTAGAAAAAAAAGAGGTTTTCTTAAAGCCGACTTAAATCCTAAATTTAGATACAAAAAAAAATTATTTTGAATCCATGATTCAACATTTGTAAAAATCAGAAGGAATCCATAAATTCCACTTGTATTATTATTAAGAAGAAAAGATCAATGTAAAATTAAAAATTACATCATATATATACTTACACTTATACTTATATACTTATATACTTATATATATACTTATTACTTATTACTTATTACTTATTACTTATAATATTATATTATTATTATTATTATTTCTTATTTATTATATTTATTATTTATTATTATTATTATTTTATTATTTTATTATTTATTATTATTTTTATTATTATTATTATTATTATTATTATTTATTATTTATTATTATTATTATTATATTATTATTATTATAATATTATAAATGCGAATGTAAGTTTGTTTGTTACGCTTTCACGCAAAAACTACTTAACCGATCATCATGAAACTTTGCACATACACTCTTGAAGGTATTAGAAGTAACATAGGATACTTTTTATTAAAAAAAAATAAAATTTCTTTACGAAAAATAAGAAAATTGTTTGTCAAAATAACGTCAAATTTAGCTACTTCAACGCCATCTAGCATCATCTAGCATCATAGTAATGACGTTTCAACCCTGAATACTGTAATACCAACCCACTGTATTACCGACGGTGACGACAATATCTAATTCAATATCTAATTCAATTGAATATAGTTTCAACTGTTTCTAATTTTTCTATATTTATTGTTATTTTCTTCTGTCGTTACATGCAGTATAATACTATTCACATTTTTGAGGTTATCCATAATTTTTGTGGTTAGCTGTTACTTTATTATTTTAGATCTTACTCGCTGATGTTAATTCTTACTCTGCTTTTATTTGAAAAAATGCCAAAATTGTTTGTCAAAATATCGTCATGTGGATCTCATTGCTAATGTTTTTCCGGAATTGCAACAAAATGTGTGTAGTGGTCAGTGGTTGTGTGCAAGAGCAATATTAGCACCAAGAAATGAAATTGTAAATAGGATCAACACTGACATTTTAAACGAGGTTCAAGGAGAAATGAAGGAATATTTGTCAATGGATACAATTATGGATACGGAACTAAGTACTTCATATCCTGTGGAGTTTTTAAATTCACTTGAACTATCGGGTGCACATAAACTTCAATTGAAACTAAATGTACCAGTAATGCTTATGCGAAATCTAGATGCTCCTCGGCTATGTAATGGAACAAAGCTTCGGATAAAAAAATTGGGACAGAACATACTTGGTGCTACTATTTTAACAGGTGTCGGTAAGGGAAATAGTGTTATAATACCTCGGATACCAATTATTCCCACTGACCTTCCATTCCAATTTAAAAGGGTTCAGTTTCCCGTCAAGCTTAGCTTTGCTGTTACTATAAACAAGGCACAAGGACAAACATTACAGGTAGCAGGAGTGCATTTAGAAAACCCATGCTTCTCTCATGGTCAACTTTATGTAGCCTGTTCACGTGTATCTAATGCCCGGAATTTACACATATTTGCACCCGACGGGAAAACTTATAACATTGTCTATAAAATATCTTAAATTAATACTTTGTATTTTATTTTTTCAAATTGTTAGAATTCAGAATTATTTATTTTTGTTACGGTGAAATATATTTTAACATTTGTTGTTGCATTTCAATAAGCATATATTAAGGTGTTGAAACTTAATTGTCTTTAGTAATTTTTAAAAATTGTTGATCTCAGCCAAGCAATAAAATTTAGTTAGTATATTGACTCATTTCTATTACTATACCCTTACCCTTTATCTCTCATACTTATTTAATTTCTCCACTGCGGGCGAAGCCGCGGGTAAAAAGCTAGTAATTACATAATTGTACATTTGAATTTCAAAAAGTAATAGTTTATTTAAGAGGAAGTTTTTTTTTATTATAACGTAAGAGGATTGTAAGTGCTAAAATTTTGTTTCCGCTGAGTATTTTAATAACCGATTTATAGGCTACCTAAACTAAAATTTTCAAATAAAATTTATTATGTGTACTTATTGTAAACCTAAAACGAAGCGTGTTTTTTTGTTCTTTGTTGGTAAAGTCATGTCATGTTAAAGATAACTTTTCAGGGGTGCTGATGGAGGGTTGAGTTACCGGTGTGCGAGGAGTGACCCGAGCAGTATTTAACTGTGTTGTTTTGGGGAAGTTTTAAGTAAGGCCAAAGAACTTCCAGGCTGGGTGGGAATAGGCCATGCTGCATCAACACCCGCAGCACCTTAGTGTGGTGAAGTCCGTCCGCTGTTTTAAAAACAAAATGTTAATTTGTTCACAGGCCTGATAAGTGTTTTGTTGGGAGTTGAGGTCTAGTTTCGGGGACAAGATCCCCCCCCATTCCTGCAAACTGAGCCGTGCTTCGCCAGCAGGCCGCGTTCCCGAGCTAGGCATTCCAATCCATTACCTTTTCGATCCCTTTCCTTTATCCATTCTAGGACATACCTAATGCCCGTCCACACTATCCTATACCCATCCTCTTGCCTCGCAACAAATGGCGCCCAACGTATAGTTTTTGTTTTTGTTCATTTTTGTCGTGTTAGGTCCTAACCAAACTCGCAATAAGGTTTCAAGGATCGTAAGTCTGCTTCAAGAAGGTCACGGACGTACTTAGGAGTATTGCGACGATTCCTTGGAAGCTCATAGCGACTGCGGTTAATGCATGTTTCTGAGGTTGTCGTGAACCTTAAGTAAGTAAGTCTTCACCAAGAAGGTCGCGGACGTACTTAGGTGAATTGCGACGGTCCATTGGGGATTCACGGCAACAACAGTACCCTACCCTGTTTTGTTTTTCCTTCATCCAATCCTAGATTATCTTTTTTTTAATTTTCTTTCAAAATTTTATTTTCATTACCGTTTAGTCCAGTCAAAATAGTTTTCACTTGGAATCGCGTCCATGTTTGGAAGTTTTTCGAACATCGTTGCGATGATTCCAAACCAATCTCGAGTTTTTTAAAACTCATCTTCTCTCTTTCTATATGTGTCATCTCTTCAATACCATGTCTTCAAAGAAAGCCCTTGAGACAGACTTGGATTGCGGGTTTGAAGAAGATAACAGTGTGACGTTATTCTGTTTAGTGTGATTAGCCTCCCAATTTATTTCACCACACCAAGGGATAAATTTTCAAGTCCGTCTGGTGTCCGAGTTATTGGTAGATATACTAGTAGGGTCACTCAAAATCGTCAACAATTACACTCCGAACAGCTTCCTGAAGCACCCCACACACTTATGAAAGAACAAACATACTTACAACCTAAAATACACACAAAATAAAATAATCTTTACCAATACTTATAACTATAACTAAAACACATAACCATTTTCAAAATTTTGCTTTTTTTGAATTATTACTTCACTGAAAAAAAAGACACACATTTACCTTTACGTTTCATTTATTTCTTTTAGGTACAATTTAATTATCTACCTAAACTATAAGCATTTAAAATACTTACTATATATTTATTAAGGTAAAAACGAAATAGGTGAGAGTAAGGAAAATTAAATACCTATAGTAAACCGTCTATAGGTATACAAATATAACGTTTATTCATTTACATTAAGTTTTTGTTGTTGATTTACAATTTCAACATTTTCATTTACAAATTTATTTTTTGTTTTTTTTTGGTTTATTTCTTTTTTGTTTATTTTTTTTTATTTTTCAACCACTTTTTGTTAGTTGTTTCAATTGCAGCTAAAGAAAAAATTTCTTTTTGCTAAAATTTTTGTTTGTTTCTAGACTTATATTTTTTTGTGATCAATTACACTTTTTACTTTTACAGTTAGTAAAATTAGTTTAAGTGGCTATACCGTCTTTAAAGAAGAAAATTATTCTTATTTGAAATAAGAACCTATACCAAACGTTTTAGTTTCTAGTAAGGCAATCATTTTTTTTGGTCATTATAGTTCATAGTTATTTTTGAACTTACAATTTATTTCTTACGTTAATTTTAGTAAAAACTTTTGTTTTGCTGAAGTTGTTTTTTTTTCAAACTTTAAAAGTTTTTGTTCAAAGTTTTTTTCAAATTGAATTATTTATATTGTTTTATAAGTTTTTCAAATTTGATATTGGAACTTTTGTTTGAATTCTAAAAGCAATCACTTTTTGCAATCTTGTTGATTTACAAGTTTCTGTTTAAATAGCAATTTTTTTGTTAGAGTTTTTCAACGTTTGTTTATTAGATATTTATTTCTTAGTTTTGTAATTTGTAAAAGTTTATCGTTCGCGCAAGTTTTTCAAGCGACTCGTTTGAAATTAAGTAGTTTTACTTTCGAGTTTTTTTTCAAAAAGTTTATTTTGCTAGTTTATACTTTTCAGTCAACTACATTTCGAAAAACAAAGAAGTTTTTTTTTTGAAAGTTTATTATTTTTTTGTTTATATGTTACAATCTAATGTTTGAGATACAGATACGAAGATTCAATTTGTTCTTATAAAATTTATATTTCGTTTATTCTCCTAGCTTTCGCTTTGTGAATTTGTTTGTGTGTTTTTTTTAAAAGAACATTTTTTTTTTTGAAGTTTTGAAAACAAGAAATCGTTTTTGTATAGAGCTAGCGTTTACTATTTTTGTTTATCTTTTCAATTTACTTAAATTTACTTTTTGATTTGTTGATCCTTTTAATATGGCGTCAGCTAATGATAATGATGTCGAAGAAAATATAAGAAAACGAATAAGAGATGCTCCAATTGATCCTTCTAATACCAATCCAGGGTTAGTGGACCGTGGCTTATTACAAACTTGTCCACGGCTATCACCTACAGCGCTCACAGTACGAGTAGAATCCACAGACCATCCACTTAGTTCTGGCACTTCACTCGATAGTATCCAAGCTCCAACCTATAGTAGTTTGAGTAATCAGGGGGCAGCTGCCTCCAGGCCAATTCCACCGGGTAGACCAAGAACCAATAAGATTAACCAAAATGTAGTAGACTCAAATAGTGCAGGAGGGGGTAGACATTCACGAGAGGGTATGGCTGGCATTCCTACTGGTACAGTAAGGGAAAGAATTATAGTACCAGAAGATTTAAAGGCCTACATCAATCTCGCAATTGTAAATGCTTTTACATCGTATCAGACTTCCGTACGTTCGGAAATTACTAATACTCTGAAGGATGAAATACAACACCAAGTCGGTGGATTGATAAGGGAGTAAAGTATTAGTCGAGCCGCACCCAATGTTGATCAAACTCAAGGATCGAGTGGCGCGTACAACACACCTGAACCTCCAGCTCCACGCGTAGTTTCATCACCACCTCAAGTGAATGTTAATTACGGAGCTTATCTTAGTTTAGGTCAACAAAACCATAGGCAGAATGAACATAGTCAAGATAGGATGTGGTATCAGCCCGAATATAATCCTGATTATACTTTTCAACCTCCAGTAGACTTTTCCAATTCTATGTTCACCCGACCTCCACCACCTATTAATCAAATCAATACACCGGTTAGGGGGGCTATTAAAATCAATAAATGGAACATCAATTTTAATGGTAAATCTGAACACCTCACCGTGGAAGATTTTATATTTAGGGTAGAGACTCTCCAAGCTCTTCATGGATGTCAATGGTCCGAGGTATTGCGCGATTTTCACCTGTTGCTATCAGGAGATCCTCTCCGAGTCTGTCAGAGATTATCATCTAAAATGTCTAAGATCTGTGCTAATTGCAATCTTGCTATAAAGCGTTCGAAAACTTCTGAATCCGTCGAGTGCGGTTTTTACTGTGGTCGTCATTTTCACAAAAATTGTGTAGAGTTATCTGAAGAAAATCTTAAATCATTAACTAATCGAAATTTGTTTGGAAATGTGATTCTTGTTTGAACATTAACTTCTCAGCATTCATCAATAATTTCCATAATCTTTCTGTAAGTGGTAGTGATATCAAAAACGATCTCAGTTCTCTCAAGTCATTGTTTGCAATCAATTCCCCCCCACGGAGAACCGCAAAAAAATATTGTAAAAACGCTGAGAGAGTCACCGACTCATCCTCAATCACATCATTTAATTTGGACTCTCAAAATCTTGTCCTACCAACTCCATCCCTTAACACACCTCGGGAAACAGATTTATCTCAACAAGCTTCAAATTTTTCTTCATCTTCATCTCAAATTGACCCTAAGTTATCAAAACCGACAGTTACTGAATCACAACTTAAGGCCCAACTATAATAGGCATAAGCAAACATAAGCTTATGTCAAAAGCCCAACGAAAATTCACTTAAGTTTGTGAAATTACTGCGGGTAGCCATAATGCAATTTTGCTCACTTATCTACATGTCAAAATAATATTCGCAGCTCTATATGAAGATATAAATCCTTCGTACGTATTACCCTCCAAAACCCATTTGTTTACATAGTTGTATTTGTAATGTGAAAGAATTCAAAGAGAAAAATTGACGTGTTTTCACGCATACATAGAAATAACTAATGAGTTTTTTGGGGAAATTTCATAAATTAGAAGAGAAATGACACGCACACTATGAATAAGTTTATGAGGCTGATTTCCGGTTATGATAAACATTCTGAGAGAAATTATCTGCAGTGGAGTTGGCCTGTGTGTATTTGATCCAAACTGTCAGATTTACTTATGCGGCGAGCGACTGGGATCGCTCTTGCTTAAGGCCCAACTATAATAGACATAAGCTCGCATATGCGCGCATAAGTAAACGTACGAATACAAAGAATCTAATACGAGTGACCATAATGGAGTCTAGCTCCGTTTCGTTCAATTTTTCTCAGTTTCGTTCACTTAAGCAAACTTAAGCAAGAGCGATCCCAGTCGCTCGCCGCATAAGTAAATCTGACAGTTTGGATCAAATACACACAGGCCAACTCCACTGCAGATAATTTCTCTCAGAATGTTTATCATAACCGGAAATCAGCCTCATAAACTTATTCATAGTGTGCGTGTCATTTCTCTTCTAATTTATGAAATTTCCCCAAAAACCTCATTAGTTATTTCTATGTATGCGTGAAAACACGACAATTTTTCTCTTTGAATTCTTTCACATTACAAATACAAGGATGTAAACAAATGGGTTTTGGAGGGTAATACGTACGAAGGATTTATATCTTCATAAAGAGCTGCGAATATTATTTTGACATGTAGATAAGTGAGCAAAATTGCATTATGGCTACCCGCAGTAATTTCACAAACTTAAGTGAATTTTCGTTGGGTTTTTGACATAAGCTTATGTTTGCTTATGCCTATTATAGTTGGGCCTTTAAGTTTGCTTAAGTTAACGAAACTGAGAAAAATTGAACGAAACGGAGCTAGACTCCATTATGGTCACTCGTATTAGATTCTTTGTATTCGTACGTTTACTTATGCGCGCATATGCGAGCTTATGTCTATTATAGTTGGGCCTTTACTCTTATCAATGATAACTCTGAATGGATTCAAGTGTGTGATAAAAAAAATCTCTAATTCTTCAATTAAAAACACTCTAATCGGAACGGACTCCTCAACTTCCCTTTGTGCTTTACCAGAATACAAGTGGATCCATTTATCAAAATTTAGTAAAGACACTAAGCCCGATGATATTATCAATCATATTTCACAAAAAACAAACATTTCGCCTTCTCATTTTAAATGCTATGCGTTAATAAAAAAAGAAACTGATTTGACAACTCTGAAGTTTATAACTTTTAAATTGGTGTTCCAGCACATAGACACACCATATAAAGACCGGAAACCTATCTGTCATTCTGGTTTTGCCTACAAGCTGAAACATCAATTCTCACCAGCGTTGCCGCGAAGACAAAAATTGTAAGGGCAATTTTGAGGGCCATTTCCAAAATGTGCGGGCCACTATCCCACTACCCTGGAAAAAATTTGTTTAAGAAAATAATAACAGTTTGTCTTTTCTAAATAAACTTATTATATTTCAGGTCTTTTTGTTTACGGTATTAGTTATCACACTTGTACAAATTCCCGATCGGGCACATTTTGGCAACGCTACTTCTCACGCACCCTTATTTCTATTTCTAACATCAATTCACCACGGCTAACATCAATTCACCACCCTCTAACATCAATTCACCACGAAAATAAAGTGATGAGAAATTCTTTAGGGGAGGCACCTAGTGGCTACATCGACATTAGCTATTGCATTTTTTGGGAAGAGTACGATAACTCAGCCGACAAAGTTTAATGACGGATTTGTATAGAACAGTTAAAAACATTAATTTTTTACTATGGGAGCGGGGTCTATTCTCCCCGTTTAGGCGTTAGGGGCAATTTAAAAAAATATGTACGTTAAATGGAAAAAATAATGGTAATACTTACAACTAAGTTTTATACATTTTTTTAAAACCAACACTTTTGTCTATTAGCTTGTTTTTAAATCAAGTCAAAACTATGCAAATTAGAATAGTTCGTTGAGATATTATATTTTTAATAAATATTTATTAATTCGATCATCTCAGATGCCAACTTAAGACTAAAATGGAAAAACATTTTCGCTGTAAACTGTCAACAAATATGGTTAAACAAAGATCTTATGGTTTCTTATACATGAATCACTTATTAGGAAAACAACATGTTCCTACGTGATTGTATTGAAATGTAACATAATATTTAATATTTTGATTATTGGAATTATAGTTTTCCGTCGGCTTTTTGGTCACTATAGTTTTTGCAATGAAACAATTACGTTACATTAACTTTCCCAACGTTTCGGCAGGGGTTGCTGCCTTCCTCAGGGGAACTTTATTAACACAAAAATATACAAATAATTTAAGTTAGATAAATAGGATACAATTACAATATAGTTTACTCACTCAAGAAAGATTTAAAAAAACAAAATTTAATATTAATTACATTAATTAATATGAATTAAAAATAAAATTATAAATGTAGTTAGCACTTCGAAGAGTGAAGTTACGTCAAAATTAAATAAAGCACAATTTACATTTAAGAACAAAGAAGAGAGCAATATACAGCAGAAATGTTTTGTGTGTCTTGTTTTCGGTTCATGTTGTTTTTGTTATTGAGAATATGTAATGTTTCTAACGTGTATCGTTTCGAAACATGTTTCTCTGTCTGTAGAACTTTCACGCCTTCAAAGTTTGGAGAATGACCGCTTTCAATGCAGTGACTGGCCAGGGCTGTCTTCTCAGAATTTTTTAATTTTATGTCGGACTTATGATTCGAGATGCGTTGTCTAAGAAGTTGTTTAGTGGTCCCAATGTAACACAGGTTGCACAGTTCATTTGATTTACCATTGCAGTTAATTTTGTAGATTACGTCTGTTTGTTTGTCCTTATCCGGTTTCGTCTTGAGTTTAGTAAAACATTGGTCAAGTGTTTTGTTTGATTTAAAAGCAAGGCGAACCTCTGTCAATTTTTTGGAAATCGATTTTTTGAAGTTGTTAGATAAAGTTGGGACGTAAACCATGGTTTTGTGGTGCGTCCCAACTTTATCTAACAACTTCAAAAAATCGATTTCCAAAAAATTGACAGAGGTTCGCCTTGCTTTTAAATCAAACAAAACACTTGACCAATGTTTTACTAAACTCAAGACGAAACCGGATAAGGACAAACAAACAGACGTAATCTACAAAATTAACTGCAATGGTAAATCAAATGAACTGTGCAACCTGTGTTACATTGGGACCACTAAACAACTTCTTAGACAACGCATCTCGAATCATAAGTCCGACATAAAATTAAAAAATTCTGAGAAGACAGCCCTGGCCAGTCACTGCATTGAAAGCGGTCATTCTCCAAACTTTGAAGGCGTGGAAGTTCTACAGACAGAGAAACATGTTTCGAAACGATACACGTTAGAAACATTACATATTCTCAATAACAAAAACAACATGAACCGAAAACAAGACACACAAAACATTTCTGCTGTATATTGCTCTCTTCTTTGTTCTTAAATGTAAATTGTGCTTTATTTAATTTTGACGTAACTTCACTCTTCGAAGTGCTAACTACATTTATAATTTTATTTTTAATTCATATTAATTAATGTAATTAATATTAAATTTTGTTTTTTTAAATCTTTCTTGAGTGAGTAAACTATATTGTAATTGTATCCTATTTATCTAACTTAAATTATTTGTATATTTTTGTGTTAATAAAGTTCCCCTGAGGAAGGCAGCAACCCCTGCCGAAACGTTGGGAAAGTTAATGTAACGTAATTGTTTCATTGCAAAAACTATAGTGACCAAAAAGCCGACGGAAAACTATAATTCCAATAATCAAAATAAGTACACAAATTGGTCAATAAATCAACTCAAATAATATTTAATATCATATTTTATGATCCAGAGGATCGTGCTTATTGCTTATTATTATATTTTGGTTCATATTTTCTAATTACTAATGGAACAGACGTGTGTTAATTTCCTTGCTTGAGTATTTACGTAGTCTTATTTTGATAGTAATAATCGAATATGGATTAAGGTATACCCGGAATAAATTATTTTTTTTTTAAATCCAGCTTATTTAAATACAAAAGAAACTTTGGCTAGAAAACTTTGTGATTGAAAGTGGCAAGAAATTGTTAATTTTTAACTTCACTATATTCAAAAGTGGTGGAGTGCCATAACCCCCGCGGCATTAACCCCCGCGGGGGTTAGTTCCCATTCGATTGGGAATTAACCCCCGCGGGGGTTAATTCCTTTTTCAAATGGCATTAATCCCCGCGGGGGTTAATTCCCTTTTTATGTGGGGGTTAATGCCCAATTATAACTGGAAATAAGCCCCACGTTAATAAAAAAACAACAAACATAAAGGAACAAAATTATTTCTTCATTTATTTTTCAAAATAAAACAAAAATTTAAAAAATAAAATAACAACTTCAACAATAAAAAAAATGTATCTTAATCATTTTGAATTGATAACACGGCGGCGTACTAACAGCTTGGTATGTAAAGGGGGGCATGCTGCCCCCCTGCAACCCCCCTGCTTGGGATCACTATAGGATTTGGGGTGGGTGCGAGTTTGGGTATATGCAAAAAACTCTTGCATTTGAGCACTAAAATCAAAGAAATTCACAACAAAAAAAAGCAAGTATGGCTCACAGTTATGAAAGAATCACAACGCATTCGCGTTCTTTGCATATACCCAAACTCGCACTCACCCCAAAGGTGGAGTGCCATAACCCCCGTGGCATTAACCCCCGCGGGGGTTAATTCCCATTCAATTGGGAATTAACCCCCGCGGCATTTGAGCACTAAAATCAAAGAAATTCCCAACAAAAAAAGCAAGTATGGCTCACAGTTATGAAAAAATCACAACGCATTCGTGTTCTTTGCATATACCCAAACTCGCACTCACCCCAAATCCTATAGTGATCCCAAGCAGGGGGGTTGCAGGGGGGCAGCATGCCCCCCCTTTCATACCAAGCTGTTAGTACGCCGCCGTGCTATCAATTCAAAAAAACTTTTTAGCAAAAGTAGCTATTCTAGACAATAAATCAACCATTTTTGCGTGTTTTGTATGTAAAAAAGTGAACTTTAAATTTTTTTTATTAAATTTTACGAATTTTAAAATATTCGGCGTTGTTTCCTTTATTTTTTGGCCTTATTTCTTTTTATAAATCGAAATAAAGCCAAATTGGTTTTATTTCGTTTTGAACAACGAAATAACGCCAAATTTGAAATTTGGTGTTATTTCATTTGGTACTATTTCACGTCACCCGTATTTTTTGTTTATTTGTTATAGGAAGGTATGTCATAGCTTTCTCAATTCCATTTTGAAAACTCACCATTTCTAAAAAGAATAGATGTGTACTTTATTTCTGTTTAAGTTAAAGGTTTAAGTACATTTAAAAATGCGTAAAACAAAATAAGAATTATTTTCCAAAAATATTTAAATACATTATTTTAAACTTCAACTCAAGGAACAAGATCGCAACTTTGTTGTGCATTTTATACCTATATAATTATTTATTTTTCCTTTATTTGTTTACTATTGTACAGCAAAGCTAAAACAAAAGAAAAAATGGGGGTTAAAGCCATTTCTGAATGGGAATTAATACCCGCGGGGGTTATTTCCTTTTTCTTGTGGGGATTAATGCCACTTTAAAAAGGAATTAACCCCCGCGGGTGTTAATTCCCATTCATTTGGGAATTAACCCCCGCGGGGGTTAATGCCGCGGGGGTTATGGCACTCCACCAAAAGTGGTGGAGTGCCATAACCCCCGCGGCATTAACCCCCGCGGGGGTTAGTTCCCATTCGATTGGGAATTAACCCCCGCGGGGGTTAATTCCTTTTTCAAATGGCATTAATCCCCGCGGGGGTTAATTCCCTTTTTATGTGGGGGTTAATGCCCAATTATAACTGGAAATAAGCCCCACGTTAATAAAAAAACAACAAACATAAAGGAACAAAATTATTTCTTCATTTATTTTTCAAAATAAAACAAAAATTTAAAAAATAAAATAACAACTTCAACAATAAAAAAAATGTATCTTAATCATTTTGAATTGATAACACGGCGGCGTACTAACAGCTTGGTATGTAAAGGGGGGCATGCTGCCCCCCTGCAACCCCCCTGCTTGGGATCACTATAGGATTTGGGGTGGGTGCGAGTTTGGGTATATGCAAAAAACTCTTGCATTTGAGCACTAAAATCAAAGAAATTCACAACAAAAAAAAGCAAGTATGGCTCACAGTTATGAAAGAATCACAACGCATTCGCGTTCTTTGCATATACCCAAACTCGCACTCACCCCAAAGGTGGAGTGCCATAACCCCCGTGGCATTAACCCCCGCGGGGGTTAATTCCCATTCAATTGGGAATTAACCCCCGCGGCATTTGAGCACTAAAATCAAAGAAATTCCCAACAAAAAAAGCAAGTATGGCTCACAGTTATGAAAAAATCACAACGCATTCGTGTTCTTTGCATATACCCAAACTCGCACTCACCCCAAATCCTATAGTGATCCCAAGCAGGGGGGTTGCAGGGGGGCAGCATGCCCCCCCTTTCATACCAAGCTGTTAGTACGCCGCCGTGCTATCAATTCAAAAAAACTTTTTAGCAAAAGTAGCTATTCTAGACAATAAATCAACCATTTTTGCGTGTTTTGTATGTAAAAAAGTGAACTTTAAATTTTTTTTATTAAATTTTACGAATTTTAAAATATTCGGCGTTGTTTCCTTTATTTTTTGGCCTTATTTCTTTTTATAAATCGAAATAAAGCCAAATTGGTTTTATTTCGTTTTGAACAACGAAATAACGCCAAATTTGAAATTTGGTGTTATTTCATTTGGTACTATTTCACGTCACCCGTATTTTTTGTTTATTTGTTATAGGAAGGTATGTCATAGCTTTCTCAATTCCATTTTGAAAACTCACCATTTCTAAAAAGAATAGATGTGTACTTTATTTCTGTTTAAGTTAAAGGTTTAAGTACATTTAAAAATGCGTAAAACAAAATAAGAATTATTTTCCAAAAATATTTAAATACATTATTTTAAACTTCAACTCAAGGAACAAGATCGCAACTTTGTTGTGCATTTTATACCTATATAATTATTTATTTTTCCTTTATTTGTTTACTATTGTACAGCAAAGCTAAAACAAAAGAAAAAATGGGGGTTAAAGCCATTTCTGAATGGGAATTAATACCCGCGGGGGTTATTTCCTTTTTCTTGTGGGGATTAATGCCACTTTAAAAAGGAATTAACCCCCGCGGGTGTTAATTCCCATTCATTTGGGAATTAACCCCCGCGGGGGTTAATGCCGCGGGGGTTATGGCACTCCACCCACCCCAAATCCTATAGTGATCCCAAGCAGGGGGGTTGCAGGGGGGCAGCATGCCCCCCCTTACATACCAAGCTGTTAGTTCGCCGCCTTCGTGCTATCAATTCAAAAAAACTTTTTAGCAAAAGTAGCTATTCTAGACAATAAATCAACCATTTTTGCGTGTTTTGTATGTAAAAAAGTGAACTTTAAATTTTTTTTATTAAAGTTTACGAATTTTAAAATATTCGGCGTTGTTTCCTTTATTTTTTGGCCTTATTTCTTTTTATAAATCGAAATAAAGCCAAATTGGTTTTATTTCGTTTTGAACAACGAAATAAGGCCAAATTTGAAATTTGGTGTTATTTAATTTGGTACTATTTCACGTCACTCGTATTTTTTGTTTATTTGTTATAGGAAGGTATGTCATAGCTTTTTCAATTCCATTTTGAAAACTCACCATTTCTAAAAAGAATAGATATGTACTTTATTTCTGTTTAAGTTAAAGGTTTAAGAACATTTAAAAATGCGTAAAACAAAATAAGAATTATTTTCCAAAAATATTTAAATACATTATTTTAAACTTCAACTCAAGGAACAAGATCGCAACTTTGTTGTGCATTTTATACCTATATAATTATTTATTTTTCCTTTATTTGTTTACTATTGTACAGCAAAGCTAAAACAAAAGAAAAAATGGGGGTTAAAGCCATTTCTGAATGGGAATTAATACCCGCGGGGGTTATTTCCTTTTTCTTGTGGGGATTAATGCCACTTGAAAAAGGAATTAACCCCCGCGGGTATTAATTCCCATTCATTTGGGAATTAACCCCCGCGGGGGTTAATGCCGCGGGGGTTATGGCACTCCACCTTCAAAAGTGTGTACTACGTATAATAGACTTTTCAATTCAATAAATTGTCTGAACAAGGCATTTGTTGTATTATGTAAAAAAAATTTGAAATATATTAGCAAAAATGTAAAACATTGTTGTTTTTTTTAATTTAAATGTAATACAAAGACTTCTGATTCAGGTAAAATTATAGATTCCAAAAATTATCTTTTTTGAATGTTATAATAATTCTTTTTTTCTCGAATTTAAAAACGATGACTTTTCCTAAAAGTATTTTGAAAATTACAAAACAGTTACCAAGTTTTAACAATTTCACTATAAGTTAAGTTTTTCAAATAAAAAAAATGATAAAAGTGTGACATCACCTCAACATCACACATAACATAAGTGTTTTTTTCTTCGAGGTGAGTTTGAAAACGTCAACAAAAATTCCAATGTTTGCATTTTTAAACATTTTTAATAGAAAAACAAATTTTATACAAAACAAATCTTCTCGCCCAAGAGAATTTGTCACACTACATCGTTGGATACTTTCACTATTTTGGATGCATAACAGCGGTTTGTGTTTCACAACACTTTGTCGCAAGTTCATTTGGGTAAAAGATATTTTATCGTTTCAGGAACAACACCATCGTCATTCTCAATCCAGAAAATCACCTTCATGCAGTACATTTGCTGCTTCAGCTTCCACTTCAGCTGGTCACAGCAATAGAAGTCCAACATGATTTTAGACAATCTGCGTAAGGATGCCGCTGGCTGGCAAAACAATCACCGACAAACACTTCATGCCACAAGGTGAAGGTGGATTCTTTGAGTTCATCTCGTCGCCTCATATGTTCTTTGAAGTTGTTATGTATTATGTTATGTTATTATCTCTGGGGTAATTCCAGGCAGTAGCACTTGTGCTTACATCGTCATTTGGGTAATTGCCAATCAGGTAAAGTTGCAGGGAAATCATCGCTTAAGTTTCTCTTTTTAACTTTGTTTGTATCATTTACAGACTGAAAACGCTTGGCTTACGCACAAATGGTACAGAGAGAATTTAAAGATAATTTTTATAGGAAAATACAAACATTGGAACTTACTTGGACGTGTTCTTACAAGTTTTTTTGATTTTTACTGAAAAGTGTGAATGCAACGTTCTTACTCACACTTCAAGGATTCCAGGAAGGTATAAACCATTCCTGTAGGTACATTATTGTACCAAGGACACGACCGAATGAGTTCTAATGTTTGCATTTTTAAACATTTTTGATGGGAAAATACAAATATTGGAACTCACTTGGACGTGTTCTCATAAGTGTTTTTGATTGTAACTAAAAAGTGTGAATGCAACGTTCTTACTCACACTTCAAGGATTCTAGGAAGGTATAAACTATTCCTGTAGGTACATTTTTGTACCAAGGACACGACCGAATGAGTTCAAATGTTTGCATTTTTAAACATTTTTGATAGGAAAATACAAATATAGCAACTCACTTGGAAGTGTTCTTATCAGGTTTTTGATTTTAACTAAAAAGTGTGAATGCAACTTTCTTACTCACACTTCAAGGATTCCAGGAAGGTGTAAACCATTCCTGTAGGTACATTTTTGTACCAAGGACACGACCGAATGAGTTTAAATGTTTGCATTTTTAAACATTTTTGATGGGAAAATACAAATATTGGAACTCACTTGGACGTGTTCTTATAAGTTTTTTTGATTGTAACTAAAAAGTGTGAATGCAACGTTCTTACTCACACTTCAAGGATTCCAGGAAGGTATAAACCATTCCTGTAGGTACATTTTTGTACCAAGGACACGACCGAATGAGTTCTCTCTGGTCGTCATCGGCATCAACCATACAACCATTACAACAACAGCCACCTCTCAATTGACAATCATCATCGTCTCTTCGTTGTTCGCATTCTCACTCGTTTCCTCACATTGATAAATGTAATAATAATAATCAGCTATTCGGCTATTACCAAAACGTTGGTGGAATGCGCACAAAATTACAAAACATTTTCTTGTCTTTGTCATCTTCTCAATTCACTTTCATTGCTCTCACAGAAACTTGGCTAGCAAATAATCATCACAATGCAGAAATTTGCAACAACAACGATTATTCCATCTTTCGTTAAGATCGCTGTCCGCAAACAACTGGATTAGAAAGAGGAGGAGGGTTTTTACTAGCAGTGAACTCATTATACTCTTGTATTGATTTAGAATTGCCGTCTTCTCGTTCTTTTGGTTTATATGATATAGACCAAATAATAATTAAAATCAATTTTAATAAAAATTATGTATTGTTCGTCATTGTAAGTTATATACCGCCAAAAAGTTCACTCGATCTCTATAAATTACATGTACAAAATTGTGAATATATTTTATCAAATCTTAAAACAATGAACATATTATAATTCTAGGTGATTTTAATCTCTCTTAGAATGGGATTTTGATCCCGAAGAGCTTCATCTATTACCTTTTAATGTTAATTTTGATTTTGAAAGCGAATTAATTGATTCTTTTACAAGTTATGACTTACTTCAAATTAATTGCAACAAAAATGATTTAAATCGTATTCTAGATCTTATTTTTGTAGATAAAGATTTACTTATTAATGTAGACAAATCATTAAATCCAATTTTTTCTAACTCGATCCACCATATTGCTCTTGATATACATTTTTCATTTTATGAGTACGTTAAGTCTTCAAATTTTAATAAGGTAAAATTTAATTACACAAAAGCTAATTTCGAAGGCATAGCGAGTTATATGTCCGATATTCCGTGGCACGAAAATTTTAATTCTTTCAATTTATCGCAATTCTATGATTATTTTATTGATATGAAATCGGCAATTGATATGTATGTACCAGTAGTTCAAGTAAAAAATAACTCGAAGCCTCCTTGGTTTAATAAAAGGCTTTGTAATTTATGTATCTAATAAAAAAACAAGGCCTATAAACGAGCGCGTGTATCGGGAAACAATAATGAATTAAAAGGTATTTATATACGATTACAACGAGAATTCGATGTTCTTAACAAATTTCTGTTTAAATCTTATATTTTAACAATTGAATCAAACCTTAAAAAAAACAGTAAAAGTTTTTGGTCTTATATTAAAAACAAAAAATCTTCTTGTGGCATTCCTAGTAATATGCATTACCTTGATTCAACACATTCAGATCTTTTATCTATTTGTAATTCATTTGCTCATTATTTCCAATCAAATTACACCAGATCTGACGAAGCTACTTCAAGTAATAGAGATTTTTTATTTCAAGATTGTAAGGTGAATATTGGCCAAATAGAGCTAAATATGTCTGAAATAGAAAGTGGCCTTTTGAGTTTGAATGAAGACATAAATCCAGGTCCGGATGAAATACCACCGATTATCCTTAAAAAATGTGCATTAGCAATTATAGAACCTCTTTTTCTTATTTTCAAAAGCTCTCTATCTAATGGTGAGTTCCTATCAGTGTGGAAAAAATAATTTTTAACTCAAATTCATAAATCTGGATCAAAGCATCAAATTAACAATTATCGTCCAATTTGTAAATTATCATGTATACCAAAACTGTTCGAAAAATTGATATACAATAAGTTAGCTTTCCTCGTGAAAGAACAGATTTCACCATTTCAACACGGTTTCGTATCGGGAAGATCAACAACCACCAATCTGTCTATTTTCTCCAATTTTATTTTAAATAAACTCGAAAAAGGTCACCAAATTGATGTGATTTACACAGATTTTGCGAAAGCTTTTGATAGAGTAAATCACTCTATTTTGTTGAGAAAATTAATTTCTTTTGGTTTTCATTCAAATCTTTTGAAATGGTTGGACTCTTAGCTTAAGAATCGTATTCAATTTGTTAGAATTGAAAATATAGTTTCAAGTCCAGTTTTGGTAACCTCAGGTGTTCCCCAAGGTAGCCATCTTGGACCACTTCTTTTCCTAATTTTTATCAATGACTTACCTGATATTTTCGAAAATTCTGTTCAACTTCTATTTGCTGATGACTTAAAGTTTTTTAGATGTATAAAGTCCATTACGGATTGTCATCTGTTGCAAAATGATCTTTGTAAACTATCTGAATGGTGCTCTGTAAACCAATTATATTTAAATGCCTCTAAGTGCGAATGTTTTTCTTTTTGTCGTAATTTTTCCCAAATTATTTTCGAATATAAGATTAATAGCCATGTTCTTGTTCGAGTTTGTGAAAAGAAAGATCTGGGCGTAATTTTCGACTCTAAATTAAACTTTATCAAGCATAATAGAGTTTAGTGTTTCCAAAGCAAATTCCATGCTAGGCTTTATTAAACGCAATAGTAAAGATTTCAAAGACCCTTTTGCTCTTAAATCGCTCTATTCATCTTATGTCAGATCAATATTAGAATACTGCTGTGTTATTTGGAATCCATTCTATAACATTCATTCAAACAGAATTGAAATGATTCAAAAAAAATTTACTAGGTTCGCAATTCGGAAATTAGGTTTGAACATCGAAACTCCATCATATACTACCAGATGTCAACTTTTAGGTATGCAATCACTTGTAAATAGACGAAAAATTTATTCAGCTATGTTTATAAGTGATATTTTATCGTACCATATCAAGTGCCCATTTCTTTTATCCTTAATTAATTTATATGCTCCATCGCGACAACTGAGAGTACGTTCTTTATTTCGTGAAGATGATCATAGAGTTAACTATGCAAAAAATGAACCTATAACCCGCTGTGTAAGTGAAACTAATCTTATTGCGTCTCATATTGAATTTGACTTTCATCTGAGTAGATCATCTTTAAAAAATAGATTGTTATTGTATTTCCATTTTAATTGATTGTTAATTTTACAATATAATTTTACTGTTGTCAAATTGTTAATGTTTATTTTTACTTTATTAAAAATATTTTGTTGTATGTAATAGGCTATAAGTCCATCTCGATGTATTAGCTTGTATTCGAATTCGGTAGTCTAACTGTAGATTTAAAATCTCTAAATGATGTAAATACATAAATAAATAAATAAATAATTGGTTCTGGAATCAATTCCACCGAAGTAGTCATTACAGACCAGACTGGCCATCATTGAAAGACGCATTGATGCGTCAGTTCAAGAATTTAAAGTCGGATTACGAAGTTATGCGTGACATGATGGAACATAAGCAAGCTCCTTGGGAGAACATTGATGATAATTTCGCGGTGATCAACCGTATGAGATCCCAGTTGAGAGTCCAAATTCCCGAAGGGGATGTAGTCAAAATTCTAAAGAAAAATCTTCATGAGAAACTTAGAACTTTAGTTTTCCCCATGCCAATATTTACGTTAGATCAGCTTCGATATGCATGCAAAGATGCAGAAGCTGCATTCCCGAAAAGGGATCAGACTTTTACAAAAGCGTTCAAACCTCCGACCAAACTTGCAGCCAATGAACTCGAGTACGATGATGACGAGTATTATCCAGTAGATGAACAGGTGGCAGCTTTACAAGTGGGTGGAACTCGCTCAAAAATTCCTCCACGGAAGTATGCGGATACCACTAAGTTGATCTGTTGGAATTGCAAAGTTACGGGTCACACCTATTTTGAGTGTGATTCCGAAGTCTTGAATGTTTTCTGTTACAAATGTGGTAACGAGGGGGTTAAGACTCTTCACTGCCCCAAATGTAATCCGGAAAACAGGTCGAAGAACGCGAAGTCTTCGGGGGAGTCGCGTTCGACTCAGCCTTAAAACCCCCATTGGTAGAAACCAAATGTCAAACCGATGAAATTTTAAATGAAAGTTCTGAAAAAGAAAAAAAGAAAATCCAAATTTTAAAAAGAAAAAAAAAGGAAGATACAATAAAAGAAAAAGAAAACATAAACATAAACATAAACAGATACCCGTTAAAACCATTGCATGTTAGAATTATAGAGTATAATCAAGCCCGCGAACGAATTTTCAATAATCCCCAACCTATAGTTTCAAAATACATTTTAAAAGCAAGAGAAAGATATAAGGCTAGGAAAGAACAGATAAAGAACAACCGTTTAAGATAGTACTTCTGATCCTAGACCTTACGCTACTATATTAATAAAAGGAAAAGAATTATTAGGATTGATGGATAGTGGCGCAAGTATAAGCATTCTTGGCAAGAATTGCATGCAATTGGTCCACTATCTTAATTTGCAAATTATCCCATTTACATCAGGTGTAAAAACAGCTGACGGAAAAAATCAGAAGATCGTGGGAAAAGCTTTAGTGCCAGTGAATTTTAAAGGCGAAGAGAAAAACATAACAGTTTTCTTGGTTCCGAATTTGGACCAAGAGGTATATTTAGGCGTTGACTTCTGGCGAAGTTTTCAACTTGCTCCTAATATAATAAGTTCCGTCACTATGACAGAAGAGGCTGACCTTTCAAATGTTCACCAGTTGACTCTGGAACAGCAGGCCAGATTGGATGCGGTCAGGCGAAAATTTCTCAGTTTCAATCGAGATGGACTCGGTAAAACGGCGCTCATGGAGCATGTCATAGATACCGGGGACGCGGCCCCTGTGAAACAGCGTCACTACCCTGTTTCGCCAGCGATACAAGCCATTTTGTATGAAGAGCTAGACCGGATGTTGAGTCTCGGCGTTATTGAGGAGAGCGAGAGTCCGTGGTGTTCGTCAGTAGTTCTCTTGCGAAAACCATCGACTTTGTCTGGATTCTCGCAAGGTAACCTCACTGACGAAGAAAAACGCTAATCCTTTCCCCAATATAGAGGGACTCATCAGTCGGCTACCAGATACTGTCTACATGAGTAGCATAGACCTCAAAGAAGCATTCTGGCAAATACCGCTGGAGAAACGGAGTAGGGAAAAGACTGCCTTTGCGGTACCGGGAAGACCCTTGTACCAATTTACTGTTATGCCTTTTGGGTTGTGCAATGCAGCCCAAAGGTTGTGCCAGTTAATGGACAAGGTGATTCCTGCACGACTAAGGGACCGTGTGTTCGTGTATCTGGACGACTTGCTTATCATGGCGCCAGATTTTGATACGCATATTGCTCTGGTAGATGAAGTGGCTGAGTGCTTGCGTAAAGCCAACCTCACCATCAACATGAACAAATCCAAGTTCTGCTTCAAAGAACTGAAGTATTTGGGGTTCATTGTTGGTGGTGGGAAAATCAAGACCCTTCCGGCGAAGGTGGAAGCAATCGTGGATTTCCCGGTTCCCAAAACCCCTCGCCAGGTTCGACGGTTGCTTGGTCTGGCAGGGTGGTATAGAAAATGTATCAAAGATTTTTCAAGCCTGACTGCACCCTTGACGGACCTGCTGAAGAAAAAGAACGGCAAATTCCAAATGACGGAAGAGGCAATGGAAGCATTTGAAAGATTGAAAACTGCCTTAACTACCGCACCAGTACTGACCAACCCGGACTTTTCGAAAAGGTTTTACATCCAGTGTGATGCGTCCAATGCTGGAATAGGAGCGGTATTGTTCCAAAAAATGGATGGTGATGAAGAGGTTCCCATTGCTTACTTCTCGCAAAAGTTTAACAAGTGGCAAAGAAACTATAGTGTGACCAAGAGGGAGTGCATGGCAGCGGTAATGGCAGTGAAAAAGTTTAGGCCTTACGTCGAGGGCATGGACTTCACTGTGATAACCGATCATTCCAGTCTTCAGTGGCTGATGACTATGAAAGTCCTGAGTGGTAAACTCGCCAGGTGGAGTTTGTTGTTGCAGTCCTATGTCTTCGACATACAGCACCGAAAAGGGTCGTTGAACGTGGTACCGGACACTCTTTCTCGGGTGCATGTAGAATCTTTGGTACTTGAAGAAGTAGCACCTCTTGTCGATTTAGACTCCGAAGAATTTCAATCCGAAGAGTACACCAGTCTAATTGAGACAATTAAAAAACATCCTGATGAATTACCAGATTTAAAGGTAGAAGATGGCTTCGTATACAAACGTGCGTTAAGATGCGAAAATGATGAGGTAATGTTAGAGCATACATGGTTATTGTGGATACCCTCCGGCCTTACCGAAGAAATTATATCTAAGGCCCACAATCCTCCAAAATCCGCTCATGGTGGATTTTCAAAAACGCTCTACCGAATCCGACAACATTTTCATTGGCCTAATATGACGGTCCAAATTCGTCAATATGTATCTAATTGTTCAGTATGCAAACAATCTAAGGCAACCACTCAAGTTACTCGACCACCTATTGTTACTTCGTTTTGTACTAACCGTCCTTTCGAAAAATTATGTGTAGATTTTTTAGGTCCTTATCCTAGGTCTAAAACGGGAAATGCGCATGTTTTTGTAGTCCTTGACCATTTATCCAAATTTGTGTTTTTAAAAGCTCTCAAGAATGCGAATACTTCGAGCATAATCAGGTTTTTGCGAGATGATGTATTCAACATGTTTGGCGTTCCTAGTATCGTACATTCTGATAATGGGAAACAATTTCTAGCAAAAGATTTTCAAAAGTTTTTGTCTAGCTACGGTGTGAGACATTTTAAAACGGCGAATTATGCACCGCAATCGAATGCGTCCGAAAGGGTTAACCGTTCGTTGTTGGCGGCTATCAGATCCTATCTCAAAACCGACCAAAGCGATTGGGACAAACATCTCGGTGAGATCGCTTGTGCGATAAGGAGTTCAGTTCATAGCTCTATCGGTGTGTGGCCATACTACGCTTTGTTTGGCACTAATATGATGATGCACGGTAGTAGTTATGAACTGGCCAGGAAACTGAATGCTGCAGACGACAGCGAATTGTTACCCATTCCCCGACAAAGTCGTTTGCAGTGCATCCGAAACAATATCCTTGAAAACATTTTAAAAGCAAACGAAAAAGCAGCCAAAACATACAACGCTCGTACTAAAACTATAAGATTCCTGCCCGGACAGGAGGTTTACCGAAGAAATTTTATCTTAAGCGACTCCACGAAGTATCTGTCCGCCAAACTTTCGCCGAAATACCTTAAATGTCGTATAGTGCAACCTGTTGGCAATCACATGTACGAATTAGAAAATTTTATCCGGAAAAAAAATTGGCATTTTTCACGCAACAGAGCTGAAACAGTAATAAAAAGAAGAATAATAATAGTCCGTAGAATGTCCATCAAATTGTCTAAAATAACTTTTTATTATTCAGTAATTAATTACTACCTTACATGTTTCCTAAATGCTATCTCTAGGTACATTACTGAAAACACGGATTCAGTACCCACTCTGATTTTAATATATTATTATTTTTGTCTACATATATCTTCCTGATTTTATGTTAATGCACGAAAATCTCTGTCGAGTAACTCCTACGGTAATTTCAATATCGTACATACATGATTGTTTTAATTTATTTGTCACATAGTACCTACCCGAGAGCCAAGACTGTATCTAAACGATATCTAATACCTAAGTGATAAGACTGAAAGATCTCCGATTTGATTTTCCATCCAAAGTACCTGATAGCAAGTAGTCATCCATAGCCTTAGTTATTTATTATTAGTATAATTAAATTCCCGGCAGGCCGATCAATTTCCTCGATCCCTTTTCATTTAGTAATTACTCCATCTGTGATATCAAGATGAACCGAGTGTGATAAAACTTCTGTGATATTTTTTTCTTTTGTATCTCTTTTATTTATACTTTATTCGCTGTACGTCTTATTTATTTATTTAATCCAGTGCTGTTGTGAACTTTCACATTTTTTTTAAATGTTTTGGCCCTAATAAGGCCTTTCCAATGTTGAGTCGTCGGCTTTCACAAAGGTGGCGTTGCAGGGAATACATTTGCATTTAAAGCCGTCCTCCCGGATCGCTCGAAAACAATTCATGGATTCTGAGTTTTCCGACCGCTCGGTTTTGCATTTTGGTCGTGTTTCTTTTTTTTTCTGTGAGGTGGATGGCTTCCCTATTTACTGTAAATAAATTGCTGTCAACAGTTTATATTGGAAAATAAAAATAAATAATATTACCTTGAAGTTCCTTCGAAATAAATTTAGCAAGGTTCCAAAATGAATGAAGTAGAAGAACAAACAAGACGAATAATAATAAACCAGTACCAGAAATAAAAAAAAAAACCAAAAACACTCCATTACATTAATGGAGTGTTTTTGAAAAAAACGACTATTAATAACTTTTAAATTCTTCTGGAAATCTGGAAGCTACAAACGTCAAAAAATAAAACAAGAGAAGAAGAAACCAAAAAGTTATTCTTCACAAATCAGAGAGGGCGTTGAGGCTAAGGCTACGTTTACATTAAAGTATTTTACAACAATTATTAGAAACAAACAAAACAATAAACCTTATAATATCTATAATAGGAGACTGAAAATAACAGGTGAAATTGACTCGGTGGGTTGTGGTAACAGGAGGCAGTGATAGGTACATATGTATACCCGGCTTGTTATTGTGAGTTCTTCCCCACGGAAACATAAACAGAAGGCAGGCGATCATTCCATCCTCGTTGCACTTAATGTCACTAAGCCATGCTAGTAATCCTGGCAGTTCACTGGTAGGTCCAGCCTAAATATTTCGAAAATGGATTCAAGGTATCTTCAGTGATAAGGCCAGAGTTGAGATTCTCGTTCCAAAAGCCAGTACAATCCATCTAGTAATCACGTTCACGGTTCACAAACAAATGACTAAATGTCACAGCGTCCCTTTTATCCATCCCTGCGGTTGGAATAAACTCACCCGGCATGGATAATTTGTTGTGGCCGCCTTTCTGAAAGTGATTTGAACCCTGAAATTCGGATTCGATTTCTCCTCATATTTTATATCGTTGTGCGGGAGTAGCCTTGGTGTAATCGGGGGAAAAGGAAAAGAGTCCTAACGCCACCTAGTTGTCAATAGAAAGATAAGCTTTTGAAGGGAGAGAAGAGTATAGCCCAGTTTTCGCGTGAGGGAAAGAACCACAAGTATTTGGTGTACCAATACGTTCAAAAATACTTAGAAAATAATAACGGGGGACACGAATCGTACGACTCGATGAGGTGGGAAGGAAAATAACGGCGGAGAAGTGGGCTGTTCTCCTTATTTCTGAGCTGTCACACGGAACTTAAAAAAATCCGTTCGACAATTAAAAAATCGAAATAGAGAGTGAGTTAGGTCGCGTTTTTTGAGCTCCGGTAATTAGAGAAAAAAGTAAAGCAGAAAAAAAGAAGACAATTTAGACTACGGCTACCTAAAATTAGAAAAAAAAGAAAAAAAACACTTGGGCTATAAGGGAGAATTGGTGGAATTCCCGCGATTCCAGGCTGCCAGCGGATGACTGGGCCGCCGCAGAACCTTTTTCGGATTTTTGGTCTACTAGACCAACCTATTTGTTGGAGTTTCATCTCCCGGTTGCCGCTACTTACCAATGTGGTATCAACGGCTTGAGCCCAAAACCCCTCGGGCCGCCGTCGCCACGTTTCATTTCGGAGGTGCAATCTGTATGGTGCTTGGGTTGTCAGAGCCAGGATTTCAAGAAGCAAGATCACTTCTAGCAAGGGAGTCACCGTTTTGGGCCGGAGTTTCCGTCAATAGCCCCAAGAAGTGGAAGGGTAACGCCGTGAGTTCAAAAACAAAAAAAAAAAGAAGAAAAGAAGAAAAGTAAGATTATTTAAGAAAGTGTTAAAATTTATATAACCAAGAGTTGAAACGGAACCAAAAACCTTCCAAATTTCCTAAAACTATTTCAAAACCTAATTAATTTTAAATTTTAGTGAAAGATAACTTACAAATTCTTAAAGCTAAATCCTACTTACCAAGTAAAAAAAAAAAAAAAACGTAGTAAATCTAAATGTTAAAAGGTTTCTTAAATATAAAATATAGTTTAAATCTAAATGTATAAAAAAAACAAGAAGAAACAAAATATATAAAATTAATCGAAATTTTAAAAGTCTTAAAGCTACCTAATTTAGGCTAAACCCTAAAGGCCCAACTATAATAGACATAAGCTAGCATATGCGCGCATAAGTAAACGTACGAATACAAAGAATCTAATACGAGTGACCATAATGGAGTCTAGCTCCGTTTCGTTCAATTTTTCTCAGTTTCGTTAACTTAAGCAAACTTAAGCAAGAGCGATCCCAGTCGCTCGCCGCATAAGTAAATCTGACAGTTTGGATCAAATACACACAGGCCATCTCCACTGCAGATAATTTCTCTCAGAATGTTTATCATAACCGGAAATCAGCCTCCTAAACTTATTCATAGTGTGCGTGTCATTTCTCTTCTAATTTATGAAATTTCCCCAAAAAACTCATTAGTTATTTCTATGTATGCGTGAAAACACGTCAATTTTTCTCTTTGAATTCTTTCACATTACAAATACAACTATGTAAACAAATGGGTTTTGGAGGGTAATACGTACGAAGGATTTATATCTTCATATAGAGCTGCGAATATTATTTTGACATGTAGATAAGTGAGCAAAATTGCATTATGGCTACCCGCAGTAATTTCACAGACTTAAGTGAATTTTCGTTGGGTTTTTGACATAAGCTTATGTTTGCTTATGCCTATTATAGTTGGGCCTTAAGTTAATAAAAAAAAAAAAGAAAAATTCTGAAAGCTAAAACGAACAAAAATCTAAAGAAAGAAAAAGCCACATACATATAAAACTACACATATTGTAAAAAAAAAAAAAAACAAAGTTATTAAAGTTAGTAAAACTTAGATACTATCAACCAAGATTAAAATCCTGGATGATAAAGAAAACCAAATCTTAAAGTGTTTAAAAGTTCACAAAGTTTCTTAGATCTAATATCAAATAACACTTAAAAACGAGAAAAAAAAGGCTTCTTAAACCTAATGTAAATCCTTGATCTAGAATTCAGTGAAACTAAAATCTAAAGTTCCTTAAATTTTAAAAGTAGAAAAAAAAGGTTTTCGTAAAGCCGACTTAAATCCTAAATTTAGATACAAAAAAAATTATTTTAAATCCATGATTCAACATTTGTAAAAATCAGAAGGAATCCATAAATTCCACTTGTATTATTATTAAGAAGAAAAGATCAATGTAAAATTAAAAATTACATAATTACATAATTGTACATTTGAATTTCAAAAAGTAATAGTTTATTTAAGAGGAAGTTTTTTTTTTTATTATAACGTAAGAGGATTGTAAGTGCTAAGATTTTGTTTCCGCTGAGTATTTTAATAACCAATTTTGGGTAAAATTTCAATAGGCTACCTAAACAGAGCTCTTTATAGGTAGGGACATTGGGACTAGGGTAATCTTTATTGTCGATGGGTGTAAATTTAATACCCTTTCAATTTTTTTCACAGTGGGAACACTTTAATGCATATTTGTTTTTTTTAAATAACATGTTATTTATATCCATTGTTTCAAACTTCCCACTAAACTAAACTAAAATGTTCAAATAAAATTTATTATGTGTACTTATTGTAAACCTAAAACGAATCGTGTTTTTTTGTTCTTTGTTGGTAAAGTCATGTGATCATTGTATATAAAACTGAATAGTACTATCATGGAAAAATTTTGGTACGAAAGGCGGAGCATGAGGGCGCTGCGTGTATGGAAATTTGGTGTGAAAACTAAGAGCGACTGGAAAATAAAATTTTGAAAGCAAGAGTGGGAATGAAAGGAGTATATTATTTTGTCCTCATAAGTATTAAGATGTGTGAGGGAGTCGGTTGAATCAGCTGTTTATTTCAAAAGAAATGAGAAAATGTGAAAACAAAAACACAAAAACAGTTCGTTATCATAGTTACCTTGAATTTTTTTGTGCCTCTGCCTACCTATCAATGTAAAGGAGTTATGCATATACATATCGTTATAGCTATGAATTGTATTTTGTATGCTTTTAGCAGTAGGTATTTTGCTTGAAGAAAATTATATTCATTTGATTTTAGATTTTCAGTTTTTGAGAAATTTGAAAATTTAAATGCAACGTTTGCAAATTTCATTCTCTGTAGGATTCATTGTTGCCATATTTTGAATATGGGGTATAGAAGTATGTATATACATTTTTTAATATTTATAATTTTATATTTCTACAATGTAGGTATATGTAGGTAGAGGGTGGGTATGCAAGTATTATCTAAGGAGATTGGCATGTATGTAGTGCTAGGCGGTGGAATAACTTTTTTTAAATACTGGTTCTAATGAAGCCAAAAATAATAAAATAAATAAATACAACTTTATTTATTTATTAACTTCCCATAGGAAGTTATTGTAATGGGTCCGATTTGTCGAATTGAAAATTTTGACATTTCTCGACGTTTCAAGGTCACGAGAGTCGAAATAAAAGATTTTTAGAAAGATGTCTGTGCGTGCGTGTGTACGTAGGTTCGTACGTCTAGAGATATCGACTTCAAATAAATGTTGTTATACAGGTAATAAAGCAGAAAGATGCAGAAAGGACTCTCAAAAAAATTGAGTGGGTGGTTTTTTTTTAACATAGCAATTTAAAAAAACAGGTGAAAATGTTGGTTAACCCTCAATAGAGTTGAATTAAATTTTATATTATATATTGTCACGTGATACAAAACAAGAATATTTTTGAAAAAAATCCAATTAACGGTTTTTTATAAAACAAAAAAACTGAAAAAAAAATTGTCACCTCGAAAATTTTCGAATAAGAAATGATTTTATCTCCAAAACAAATTTGTGCAACGAATAATAACGTTTTCAACATCTGGTAAAATTTTGAGAAAAATCAAATTGACAGTTTTATTATAAAAAAATAAAAACCTAAAAAAAACATTACTCAAAGTTGGTAAAAATTGAATTTCGACTCAAATATCTTTTCAAAAACTTGAGATTAAGGCTTCAAACTTATTTTAACTTATAAGAAATATTGTTTTCAACATTAGGAAAAATTTTGAGAAAAATCGAATTGACAATTTTTTTACAAAAAATAAAAACCTAAAAAAAAAATTATAAAAGGTGGTACAAATTGATTTTCGACTCAAATATCTTTTCAAAAATTTGAGATTATGACTTCCAACTAATTTTAACTTATAGCAAATATTGTTTTCAAAATTAGGACAAATTTTGAGAAAATCGAATTAATAGTTTTTTACAACAAATAAAAACCTACAAAAAAAAACAATACTAAAACTTGGAAAAAATTTTCTTTCTACTCAAATAGCTTTTCAAAAATTAAAAATATTGGCTTCAAACTTATTTTATTTCACAGAAAATATTGTTTTCGATACTCAATAAAATAAAATCTACAAAAAATAGTACGCAAATTTGGTATCAAATTTTTTTCCACTCAAATATCTTCTCAAAAATTTGAGATTGTGGCTTCCAACTAATTTTATAAAAAACATTGTTTTCAACATTCGAACAAAGGCACGAGTACGATAACTTTGGCGCCAAGATATAATAACGGTTTTTGGTAGAGGGGCTTAATACAAGCATTTTTTACTATGGGAGGGGCGGGTCTATCTCCCCCCGTTTAGGCGGTAGGGGCAATTTAAAAAAAATTATTATTCAAAATGGAAAAAAATAATTAAAAAATAACGGTGATACTTACAATTAAGTTTTATACATTTTTTTAGAGCCAACATTCTGTTTTATTAGCCAGTTTTTAATTAAAGTCAAAACTATGCGTAGTTTTTGAAAAATTTAATTTTAAACTCAAAATTTGAGTAAAAAAAGTTTAAAAAAAGGTGTAAAGTGTAATTTTTCAATACTTCAAGATTATCTACCATTGTTTATATTTCAGAATTTATTGCTCTTATTTGTTTTTGATCAAAAACTGAAAACTAGATGATTTTATGTCTTTTAGTTTTTGAGAAAATTGAAAATAACTGGAAAATTATTATTTAATATAGTACTATCATGAAGATGAACGGTCGGCATGACTCTTCTCAACGACTTCCCAAACGTCAAACATGTGGAATGTATTGCGGTGAGGGGAGAATGAGCGAGAGATTTCCAATATTAAATAATAATTTTCCAGATAATTGAAGAAAAGAAGATAGAGAAGAATGTATACAAATTTAGCGATAGTTGGAGGGAGCCAATGGAAAGGCATTTTTGTTATTATTTTTCAATGCATATTCTATACAAAAATGTATAATGTGTTTTTTTTTTGCTTGGTAGGTATTGAGGAATATTGAAAAATATCAACAAGGCAAAAAAAGGATTGAATGAGTACAAACTGTTTCCGGTTCCCAATTTGAAACTTTAAGTAGGTACTTCTTTTTTTAAATTCAAGTAAAATGGCAATGAGAAAGAAAAATAATATAATGCTCATAATGGTCAGATATTTTCATTGTTTGTTTTTTATAAGGATAAATATAGGTAGATAGATATTATATCACCTTTACAATGTTGGATATTTTTAGAAATATATGTAGATTAATGTTTTCTATTTCTTAAGCATAGTAAATACGCAATCATGTAGGTACATACAAATTACAGTATTAATTTATTTTATTGAAATAACACTTAATATAACTGTTTGTTCACTTAAAAAATTAGCAATTCCTTTAATTTTAAGTGTGAAACATATTTTATGTAATATAAAACATTTTTGAACAATCTGAATTCCCTTGAAAATGGTTTTAAATGTCATACGTTAAAATTTAAAATCTACTGTAGTTCACGGAAACATTAAAATAAAATTTTAGTTCACGTAAATGCATTATCGTATACCTATTGGTAGGTACGCATTTATAAGGTGAAATGAAAAACAAGTCTTAAATTACTAATAAATTATTCTATTATATTTACGTTCAAAAGTGGCAGCCCTGTCCTATTTCTTTCGAATGCAAATTGTAGCGTTTTTTGATGAATGGAATTAATTTTGATGAATAAAATTAAATTAAAATAAATTTTTACCAAGTTTTAGTATTGTTTTTTTGTTAGGTTTTTATTTTTTGGAAGAAAACTGTCAATTCGATTTTTCTCAAAATTTGTTCGGGGGAGAGTACGATAACTTTGGCGACAAAGTTTAATGACGGATTTGTATAGAACAGTTAAAAACAAGCATTTTTTACAATGTGAGGGGGGTCTATCTCCTCCCGTTTAGGCGGTAGGGGCAATTTTAAAAAATATGTACATCAAATGGAAAAAAAAATAATTAAAAAATAACGGTAATACTTACAATTAAGTATTATACCTTTTTTTAAAGCCAACATTTTTGTCTATCAGCTTGTTTTTAAATCAAGTCAAAACTATGCATAGTTTTTGAAAAAAATTGTTTTAAACTAAAAATTTATGCAACAAAAATTAAAAAAAAAGGTTTAAAGTGTAGTTTTTCAAAACTTTCAAATTATCTACTGTTTTTTTTAGAATTCATTGTTCTTATTTGTTTTTGATCAAAAACTGAAATCTAGATGACTTTATGTCTTCTAGTTCTTAAGAAAATTGAAAATAATTAAAAAAAATATTTTAATTAAATTACTTTTTCCTTGCTTAAGTATTAACGTAGTCTAATTTTGGTAGTAATAATCGAATATGGATTAAGATACACCTAGGGTAAAATAATGTTTCTTAAATCCAGCTTATTTAAATGCAAAAGAAACTTTGCATGCACCCCATCTTGCACCCACCGAACCTTGCCCTCTCCCCACCTTGCACGCACTCCAACTTGCACCCACCCCAAATCCTATAGTGTTCCCAAGCAGGGGGTTGCAAGGGGGCAGCATGCCCCACCTTACAGATCCCACTGTTGCATACACCCAAACTCGCACACACCTTACTCTTGCATACACCCAAACTCGCTCATAATGGTCAGATATTTTTATTGTTTGTTTTTTATAAGGATAAATATAGGTAGATAGATATTATATCACCTTTACAATGTTGGATATTTTTAGAAATATGTGTAGATTAATGTTTTCTATTTCTTAAGCATAGTAAATACGCAATCATGTAGGTACATACAAATTACAGTATTAATTTATTTTATTGAAATAACACTTAATATAACTGTTTGTTCACTTAAAAAAAATAGCAATTCCTTTAATTTTAAGTGTGAAACATATTTTATGTAATATAAAACATTTTTGAACAATCTGAATTCCCTTGAAAATGGTTTTAAATGTCATACGTTAAAATTTAAAATCTACTGTAGTTCACGGAAACATTAAAATAAAATTTTAGTTCACGTAAATGCATTATCGTATACCTATTGGTAGGTACGCATTTATAAGGTGAAATGAAAAACAAGTCTTAAATTACTAGTAAATTATTCTATTATATTTACGTTCAAAAGTGGCAGCCCTGTCTTATTTCTTTCGAATGCAAATTGTAGCGTTTTTTGATGAATGAAATTAATTTTGATGAATGAAATTAAATTAAAATACATTTTTACCAAGTTTTAGTATTGTTTTTTGTTAGGTTTTTATTTTTTGGAAGAAAACTGTCAATTCGATTTTTCTCAAAATTTGTTCGGGGGAGAGTACGATAACTTTGGCGCCAAAGTTTAATGACGGATTTGTATAGAACAGTTAAAAACAAGCATTTTTTACAATGTGAGGGGGGTCTATCTCCTCCCGTTTAGGCGGTAGGGGCAATTTTAAAAAATATGTACATCAAATGGAAAAAAAATAATTAAAAAATAACGGTAATACTTACAATTAAGTATTATACCTTTTTTCAAAGCCAACATTTTTGTCTATCAGCTTGTTTTTAAATCAAGTCAAAACTATGCATAGTTTTTGAAAAAAATTGTTTTAAACTAAAAATTTATGCAACAAAAATTTAAAAAAAAGGTTTAAAGTGTAGTTTTTCAAAACTTTCAAATTATCTACTGTTTTTTTTTAGAATTCATTGTTCTTATTTGTTTTTGATCAAAAACTGAAATCTAGATGACTTTATGTCTTCTAGTTCTTAAGAAAATTGAAAATAATTAAAAAAAATATTTTAATTAAATTACTTTTCCTTGCTTAAGTATTAACGTAGTCTAATTTTGGTAGTAATAATCGAATATGGATTAAGATACACCTAGGGTAAAATAATGTTTCTTAAATCCAGCTTATTTAAATGCAAAAGAAACTTTGCATGCACCCCATCTTGCACCCACCGAACCTTGCCCCCTCCCCACCTTGCACGCACTCCAACTTGCACCCACCCCAAATCCTATAGTGTTCCCAAGCAGGGGGTTGCAGGGGGGCAGCATGCCCCACCTTACAGATCCCACTGTTGCATACACCCAAATTCGCACACACCTTACTGTTGCATACACCCAAACTCGCACCTACCATTGTTACTATCAAAATAAGTCCACTCAAGCAAAAAAAAAGAATTAAATTAAAATAGTAGTTGTAGTTATTTTCAATTTTCTCAAAAACTAAAAGACATAAAATCATCTAGTTTTCAGTTTTTGATCAAAAACAAATAAGAGCAATAAATTCTGAAATAAAAACAATGGTAGATAATCTTGAAGTATTGAAAAATTACACTTTACACTTTTTTTTAAACTTTTTTTACTCAAATTTTGAGTTTAAAATTAAATTTTTCAAAAACTACGCATAGTTTTGACTTTAATTAAAAACTGGCTAATAAAACAGAATGTTGGCTTTAAAAAAATGTATAAAACTTAATTGTAAGTATCACCGTTATTTTTTAATTATTTTTTTCCATTTTAAATAATAATTTTTTTAAATTGCCCCTACCGCCTAAACGGGGGGAGATAGACCCCCCCCTCCCATAGTAAAAAATGCTTGTATTAAGCCCCTCTACCAAAAACCGTTATTATATCTTGGCGCCAAAGTTATCGTACTCGTGCCTTTGTTCGAATGTTGAAAACAATGTTTTTTATAAAATTAGTTGGAAGCCACAATCTCAAATTTTTGAGAAGATATTTGAGTGGAAAAAAATTTGATACCAAATTTGCGTACTATTTTTTGTAGATTTTATTTTATTGAGTATCGAAAACAATATTTTCTGTGAAATAAAATAAGTTTGAAGCCAATATTTTTAATTTTTGAAAAGCTATTTGAGTAGAAAGAAAATTTTTTCCAAGTTTTAGTATTGTTTTTTTTTTAGGTTTTTATTTGTTGTAAAAAACTATTAATTCGATTTTTCTCAAAATTTGTCCTAATTTTGAAAACAATATTTGCTATAAGTTAAAATTAGTTGGAAGTCATAATCTCAAATTTTTGAAAAGATATTTGAGTCGAAAATCAATTTGTACCACCTTTTATATTTTTTTTTTTAGGTTTTTATTTTTTGTAAAAAAATTGTCAATTCGATTTTTCTCAAAATTTTTCCTAATGTTGAAAACAATATTTCTTATAAGTTAAAATAAGTTTGAAGCCTTAATCTCAAGTTTTTGAAAAGATATTTGAGTCGAAATTCAATTTTTACCAACTTTGAGTAATGTTTTTTTTAGGTTTTTATTTTTTTATAATAAAACTGTCAATTTGATTTTTTTTTAAATTTTACCAGATGTTGAAAACGTTATTATTCGTTGCACAAAATTGTTTTGGAGATAAAATCATTTCTTATTCGAAAATTTTCGAGGTGACAATTTTTTTTTTCAGTTTTTTTGTTTTATAAAAAAAACCGTTAATTGAATTTTTTTCAAAAATATTCTTGTTTTGTATCACGTGCCAATATATAATATAAAATTTAATTCAAGTCTCTAGCGTCAATGGTTCGTGAGATATTGAGGGTTAACCAACATTTTCACCTGTTTTTTTAAATTGCTATGGTAAAAAAAACACCCACTCAATTTTTTTGAGAGTCCTTTCTGCATCTTTCTGCTTTATTACCTGTATAACAACAATTATTTGAAGTCGATATCTCTAGACGTACGAACGTACGTACACACGCACGGAAAGACATCTTTCTTAAAATCTTTTATTTCGATTTTAGTGACCTTGAAACGTCGAGAAATGTCAAAATTTTCAATTCGACAAATCGGACCCAATACAATAACTTCCTATGGGAAGTTAATAAATAAATAAAGTTTTATTTATTTATTTTTTATTATTTATTTATTATTTTTGGCTTCATTAGAACCAGTATTTAAAAAAAGTTATTCCACCGCCTAGCACTACATGCCAATCTCCTTAGATACTACTTACATACCCACCCTCTACCTACATATACCTACATTGTAGAAATATAAAATTATAAATATTAAAAAATGTATATGGCTAAAAATCACCAAGGTTGCAAATTTCAAAATATTTTTATGACAAAAAAAATTGCAAGCTATGATGATAAATTTTAGTTTATACTGTTGCAAAAATTGTATATAAATAAACTTTGACAGGGCAGCGCACAGAATTGTATACTTTTTTAGTAATATTTTTTAGTACTAGATATCATACAGAAAACCATCAATTCGGGAACGTTTTTCTAAGTTTGATAAAATCAACAAAAACAGAACAAAGTACGTAATTTAAGCTTTGTTTAATAACATGGGTATACTATGTATGTGTATTAAATAAGCAATAATGAAAACAATACATACAAAATCTTCTACAAGCAAAATACGTAAAAATCATGTCCGGGAACGTTCCCGAAATGACCGTTCCCGAAATGACGATTTCAAATAAGCGCGCGCTTTAATTATACGGCGGTCATCTTAAATGCGATCTGACTTTGTCAATAGGAAAATATTTGAGGTAACTTTGAAATTTCGTGTCGTAGAAAATAATTTCATCAATAATTAAATGTAATAAATGTGTTCACGGATTGACGGGCTATTGATGTACGCTCTACGAATAATGAATAAAAAGGTGCTTACCATTTAGATAAAATTTATTTTACGATAAATACTCTGGCAGCCGGCTTTGCTATTGTTCTCTACCTCGACTGACGTGTCACACCGAATGGCTGCGTTCACTTAAAATTATTTTTGATCGATTATCGATATGTTCACTAAAATGACTTGTGCGGTATCGGACAAACTGTTTTTGCATTTTTTACAGTTAAAAATAAATAATTTATTAGTATCCTTTCTAAAACTAGATTTTGTATAAAAAATACGGTGTATTAAGTGATGACCGGGGTTGAATACCTTACATTTTTCAATTTTATTTTGAACTTGTTGTTGAAGATTGTAGATTAGGACGCGTTCCCGAAATGATTTTCTATGCGTGTATATTGATTTCATTTAAAATTTAGTTTATTAATAAATTATATTGTTTGATAGACACACAAAACAGGTTAGTTTTAGTATTTTATTAATTTTTTTTTCTTAAATAAGTCAAGATTTAAGACATTAAATTGCTAGCGAAGCCAATTCTGCACCTTGGTGATTTTGAGCCATATACATACTTCTATACCCCATATTCAAAATATGGCAACAATGAATCCTACAGAGAATGAAATTTGCAAACGTTGCATTTAAATTTTCAAATTTCTCAAAAACTGAAAATCTAAAATCAAATGAATATAATTTTCTTCAAGCAAAATACCTACTGCTAAAAGCATACAAAATACAATTCATAGCTATAACGATATGTATATGCATAACTCCTTTACATTGATAGGTAGGCAGAGGCACAAAAAAATTCAAGGTAACTATGATAACGAACTGTTTTTGTGTTTTTGTTTTCACATTTTCTCATTTCTTTTGAAATAAACAGCTGATTCAACTGACTCCCTCACACATCTTAATATGAAAAATGAGAACCGGGATGATGAGTGTCTTATAGATGGTGATTTTAGATGCTCGAGAGAGGACTTTACTTCTCAATTGCCTTCTAAGTCCAAAGAAGCAGCGATTTGCAAGAGTTATTCTTCGTTTGATTTCAGCGCTGGTGACGTTGTCTGTGTTTATAGCGGTGCCTAGGTAGACAAAGTCCTGAACTACCTCGAAGTTATAGCTGTCCATGGTGACGTTTTGTCCAAGACGTCGTTGTATTTCGTTTGCTTGGGTTGTCAACAGTGAATCCGTCCGTATCCGAGGCTTGTTGGTGCTTCGCAACTAGCAAATTTTTACGTGGTCAGGAAGTCACCCTGACGGCACAACCCCCAACCTGGAGGGCCAGATCCTTAGTATAACTCCAAGGACGGGGAGCCGGATAAACCGCTCCTTATAGGCCTGGGTTCCGAATAAGTCGTAGAAGCGCTATAAGGTGTTCACTAAGTAGTTCAGCCTTACTGGAACTGTAGACGCCACCGTTGATTCCATCTCGGGAATTCCTCCGCTGCCGTCTGGATAAGGAGAGGTGCCCTAGTGGACGCACCTCTCCCCCTCTCTCGTTTGCTGCCCCCAACAACTTTCCACTGGGGTTGGAACCCAATCTCCAGTTGAGGTACTAGGCACCCGATGTTCACCACGGGGAGGTGAGAGTAGGAGTTGATAGACAGAGGTTGGTTTTAAGAAAAACCTGTGGACGCTTGTGTCCTCTTGAATGCACATGTCTACCATTTGAACACCATTTGAAACAGATGTATAATTGCATTATATTTAAAGTGAGAAAGTTATTTAAAAAATACGTTTAACCTTTTCACTTCACCGTAGAATTTAAACAGAGAACTAAACCGAACATTCACTTACACACTGCAAAACTTGAACTTTTCTTTCAACATTTGAAACCTAAGTATTTTATTTGTTTTATCTACAGGCCGCCTTGTGTTGGATCTTCTGGTCAATATGCAAAGTGTCGGTACAGAAAAAAATTTTATCACAAAACATTTAAAATTAAATAGCGATTATTATATGACATTTTCTAAAAATTTGCTTTAGTTTTGGGCAGGCAAAAAGCGATATAGTTTATTAAACATAAGTTATCTTATTGTATAGGTAAACAGAAATTATTTGTTTTAATAGGTATTATTATCAGTATAATAATGACATTTAGTTATAAAAAGATATTTTCAACCTAAGAAATTATACACGAAAAATAACAACAACAATTTAAGCTACTGTTTGTGTCCGCACATGGACAACAATAATTCTAAAATAAAACCAAATTACCACTTTAAAGTTGTTAGTTGCTCTCTTTATAGCCTCAGACGTAATTAAACCTCAAATGACGCCATCACCTATTGAATGCCATTTCAACGGAGGAACTTACAAATTTCGTGAACGTCTCGAAATTGGTTGTGATGAAATATGCCACTGTGATGAAGGTGGCAAAATGAACTGCCGTCCTAGATGTGCTGAGCGAAACCACACCCGTTTGGAAAAGTGTGTTTTAGTGAAGGACCCAAAAGATATTTGCTGTCAGCTTGAGCTTTGCGATGTGACATTAGATGATCACGAGCAAACTCCATCACCACCTCATTCTGGGAATGAAAATTCTTTATCACCTAATGAAGACTCACAGTTAACAGACTCATGTGTCACAAAAGGAATAAGTTATAAGGTTGGTCAACAGTTCCACGATGGATGTGATGCTCTCTGCATATGTACTAAAGAGGGTGTTCATTGTGCCAAACTTGAATGTCCATCAAGCTTCGGATTAGATGTCATTGATCCACACTGTTTACGTTGGGAACCAGATCCAGCTTCTTTTCGGGCAATCGCTCCAAAATGTTGTCCGGAAAAAATGCGATGCGTTGATAATGGCACTTGTAACTACAAGGGCCATACGTTCGATAACTGGTCACAAATTCCTTCAAATTTGACTGGTGGGTTATTTTAACTTTTTATTCATAAGCTTTGATAATAATTTGGAAAATTTTAGGATGTGAACAACACTGCTATTGTGAAAATGGTAGAGTTGAATGCCGCCCAGCCTGCCCACTAGTGTTAGCATTACCACCAGATGATTTACCTTGCCATAAATCTCTAGCAAGGCTTCTCCCAATACCTGAGGATGAATGTTGTAAGCACTGGGCATGTGCTCCATCAGCTGGAAAAGTGCCCTTATCCACTTCAAATGGTAATTCTTAAAATAAAATAATATTCCCCTTTAAAAACATCTTTAAAGTTTAAAGATACGAGTACCTACCTACATTTAAATACGATTTGCTGAATTAGTTAATGAAAACATCTTTTTATGCACTTTAATTCAGAAACAAAACAACCACATCATACCTTTTTAATGTAGGAATAATTTTATATTAATATCAATCTACTTTGTTCTTGGACCTTGGTTGAGGAATTAATTGGGATACCCGTATTACGGGTTTTTTTTTCAAAAAGCCAACACTTTGTTTAAATCACACATTATACAATTTGGCAATGGATATTTAAATTAGTTGGTTTTTGTGTGCTTCTGGTTTACGTTCTTTTTTCCATATCCACAAATCCTTGTCAAATATCGACAAGAATATTTTTCATTTGTGCTTCTAATGGACATTTAAGGAAACAATGTAATATCAAGATTTCTGAATTATAATCTTTGAAGTTTTATTATATAGATGTACATTAATTATATAAAAAGATAAAACACTCAAAATCAAATTTAAAATGTATTTTACCATTTTTTGTAAACTATGTGATTAACGGATTCAAAACTACATACATACATATACATATGTATGTTAGGTTCTAAACCTTGAATATAATGAATTTGTAAAATGTGGTCAATTACATGGCTTTGTAGTAAAATTTTGATTTTGATTATGTTTAACAGATATAGATATGTATATACATTTTTTTTTGTTGTTTGAAATTCTTCGTTTGCAATGCAGTTGCGATATTTAAATGTTTGAACGTTGAAATTATAAAGCACTTTCCAGCCACCAGATCCATTTAAGATTTTAGGGTTTCTTCTAAATCCAATGACTGCACTCCAAAATAATGAACTTGAAATTCTTTTAAAACAGGACAGACAGCTATAAAATGAAACACATCTTCTCTTTCATTACATTTACATAAAGTACATAAAATAGGTAACTCAGAACGGTGTGGTATAAAATTAAGGTTTAATAGTTCTCTTAATTGGAAGATTATTCTTATTAATTCCGTCGAATGTTCTTCTAAAAAATAAGCTCTTTCATTTAAGTAATGATTTAATTTGCTATAGTACAATCTGTACTGCGAATTCTGAGCTTCCTCCATAAATTGTTGGTACATTCTGTTTCCCATTTTCTTCAGCAATTCTTCCAGTTTGGGTTTTAGGAATTCCACTTGCTCTTCAGCTGTAACCACCAAGTTATCTTCACATTCCGACGCCAGTTTCTTCCATTCTTGAACACATCCTCCTTCATTCGACATTAAATGCATAAGTACTATTTTTGATATTCTCTGCTCATTCATTGCTAAAACTCGCTTTATGTAGTTGAAATGAATTTTAAGAGTATCCAAAATCATAGGGGGAACACCAGACTCTAAACATAACATATAGTTGGGCGAACTAGGGGGTATTCTAAAAAATCTCCTAATAAAGTAACGTAGGAACTTCTCTACTGTTTCGCAGAGTCGGAATCCCCAAGCTTGTGCCCCATAAAGAAGAATGGAAGTTACATTTCAACGAAATATTGTTTGTTTTGAAGTATGTGAAATACTCTTTTTATGTATACAACTAACCCAAACCGAACAAATAGCTCGCTTGGCATCTCTTGAAGATGTTTTTTATGTTAGAATTTGATGAAATCAACACTCCCAGATATTTGTACTCCTTTGCAATTTCTATTTCCTCTCTTTGAGCTGCTCTGCAGAGAGACCCACTGCAATGGCATTTTTTTCCCTACAACCCCTTTAACTACACTCTGTTGGTGATCTGGCTGCGTTGATATTTTCTATATTTTTTGAACGTATGTTTATTTTTGCGTAACATAGGTTTGTAAATTCATATTTGCTGCTGCATAGTTTGCTTGAATATAGCCGTTATTGTTTTTCCGAAACAGTCGCAAAAATGCAAAGGACACATCTCTCGCCTTTCTGCACTCATCATCAAACCACTTTTGTTTGAATTTAATGATTCTGCTAGTTTGATTGTTGAACTTTGGGCTAGCGCTTTTAATCATTTCGTTTAGTTTTTCAACATTGACATTTGCCATAAACCTGTTCGAAACACTTAAAAGCTCGATCTCTTTGTTTAAATTCCTAGTTGTTTGGTAATAGCTTCTCCTTCAAAGCCAGAAAACTTAAACATTACTTCTAAGGGCATATGATCAGAAAAGGGTTAAATGGCTACTCTAAAATCATTAAAATGCGTTAGCCAGTTTGCAGATAAAAAACAGTAGTCGAAAACTGATTTTGCTGATCCTCTTATAAAAGTATATTCGCCAATCGAGTCACCTCCACAGCTTCCATTCAGAATTTTACAGTCAAAAGCGTCAGAGAACTCCAAAATCGTAGCCCCCTTATCATCACTTGATTCATCTTTAGATTTCCGATTAAAATGTATCTTCGGCGTACTAATTCCTATCCTTCCGTTGAAATCGCTGACTAACATCAGGTCCGTCGATTCTTAACGGTTTAACGAATTACGTAGTTTATCGTAATCATGTTACATGACTGCAATTTAAGTAAACTGGTATGATGTGATGAGTTATATTATTAACTTTAAGCTCCAGTATGCGTGTGTCTTCGATTTTAATAAATTTAACTTCTACTCCTTCTAGTTGCTGACGAGTTCCATAAAGCTCCCCAAGCCGGTACTTATTCTAATTTATAGTTATTAAACATAGTAGTACCCGTGGCATGATGGTTAGTGCGTTGGACTGTCATGCGAGAGGTCTTGGGTTCGATCCCTGCCTATGTCATCTAAAGTTTTTTTCACGGGTACTGCCTCTTGCGAGAAATTGACAAATTCTCCAAGAGTATTGCTTGTCATGAAAAGTGCTTTCTCAAATTTGCCGTTCGGATTCGGCTTAAAACTGTAGGTCCTCTCCATCCCTGACAACAGTACTCGCACACAGGAATGGTTGAGAGTTGTAAGTCACTAGGGCCTAGTTCTCAACGGACTGTTGCGCCACCCAATTTATTTATTTATTTATTTATTAAACATATTCTTAAAACAAAAATATCGAAATCATTTATATAATTGAAAAAATCTACATACAAAAATTTGTTTTTAAGTCCTGCAACATGATATGTATCTGATAGACGGGAACAGGTCAATGTTTTGTAGCGACGACGTATATACTATACATACTACCCGAAGCTCGAACAGTTTATCATCCCTCAAGTTGATTTTTATTTTTGGGTTCATCTCTCGAAGCACCTTCATAACAGCCACCAATCTGCTCCTCCTTTGGCGAACATTGCGGATTAAATCTCTGTCGATGTTTATGTTCGTTCCTTTGTGGTGTTTTGAGTTACGGATGACGTTGAAAACGATGTTGTGAGAACTAGTCCTGATAGCAATAATAGCATTTCGGGAATCTAATTTATTCACTCTGTACGATGACTCAATTGTATCCTCAGTTCCATTAGTTCCCAATAAGCCAACGCAGATAGACTTCGCTTTCGCGACTGAATCTGAGTTATCTTCTGTTGGAACATGAGCGATCAAATTTTCTTCAGTGCTTTTTTGAATCATTTTGTCTATTTGAGCTTCAAGAAATTTATTTCGGTCTTCCAAGTAATTAACTTTTGTAGAGACTTCTTCGTGTTTGAGTTTCAATTCGTTCAATTCGGAATACAATAAGTGGAAGTAAGTTTTTGTTACTAGTTCGTTAACTAGCTTCTTATTGTTTTCTTCAAGTATTTCTTTCATTAATTTAACGGTGATATTAGTTGCAGACATACTTAAATTATTATTTTCTGTTGTAGATCGTTTCTTAATAGGGGAATGATCGGACGAATTTTTATCCTGCAGTCATTTTTTCATAAGTGAGGTTAATTATATGATTAGATTAGATTAGATCTATCTTATTTATATGCCGATCTTTGTTTTATATTTAAAGAGTCTTTCTGAGATAGGACTTACTCAGATTTCAGTGAATTGATAGAAAATATCTGTTAAAGATTCGTTTAACAAACAAATATTATTGCTTTTTAATTCTTTACACTTAATTTAATTATAGAACTAATCAAAGACAAACCACTTTGACAGATTTAAAATGTCATTGAATTGACTTTTTAAAAAAATACATCATGATTAAATTAAATTCAAATTGAGGCCATGTATTGTCTTTTTAGTATAACATCTTCATATTTATAAAAGAAGTCGTTCTGCTTTAAACGTGAGTCTCATATTCATTTGCTTATTGTAAAGTGCTTTTTTTCTAAATGAATTTATGATCTTACAATCTGTTATTGTGGGTTCTATGTGGTTTGATAACTTATAATGATTGCAAATACTTTTTCACGAAGTACGAGTATATTGAATTCAACCGTTGATGACAATATTTTTTTGAAATGTTCTAATGCAATGATTACAAAACGTATGTGTTCCTAAAGAATGTCATTGTTAACTTTGCTCAAACGCGTCGGAATGCTTAGTAATAATTAGTTTTTTAAGTAAGCCTATGAATAAGTCTTAAAGTATGTATGTGCACTGCAGCCTAAAGATCTATTCTACACCTTCTAAAACTCTATGAGGCTCTCAAGTTTTCAGTTCTTGCTCTAAGCAAATGTCTCTTACAAACGTGAGTATATAATTATTATTTCTTTATTCCATTAAAAAATCAAACTAATATATGCACATGTCCAAATTGTGGATTGCTAGAAAAAACATTTTCTTTTCAAAATATTAAAATAAATAAATTGGTAGTATTTATTTGTTAGCGTGTAGTTGGCCTGTATACAATTTTTAGGAAAATTAGTACAGCCACTATTTTTTCTATTAGCAATTAAAAAAAGTGTAAGGTTGGCCCACTGACTTTCGAATCTAAAAATTTCAAAAACGCAGTTCGACTGATAATTTAGTTTAAACATGTCCCAAAAATTTGGGACAAAAAACTTCATTGTCAGTTTTTGGAAAAGCATGCAATCGTTTGTACATACCGCTTTATAATGGTTCATGGTAGAAACCTATTCCTTGTATGTGTAATTAATTTTTGAATATTTTGGGACGTGTAACTGGCCCGCAAACTATAGAATCTGAAAATTCTATAAAAATGCTGTTCGACTGATAATAATCAATTGTACAAGTTTATACATCCGAGCGTTTAGTTTAAACATGTCCCAAAAATTTGTGACAAAAATTTTTGATATAGGTTCTAAGGAGCTTGATGCAATAACTTCCCATTTATGTGGCACAGGCAAAGATTGAACCCAAGACCCCTGGCGTGACGGTCTAACACACTAACCATCATGCCAAGGGTACTATTTCCTATGGGCAGTTGAAATTACCCCACCAACCTAAAGATTCTGGCCATTTTCTTCTTTTGTTGGCTTAATCTTCTTACTCCAGAGTTATGTTGTAGCTTATGACAAATATTTGATTGATGAATTTTAATATTAATTCATCGTTTTTTTTGCAAAAAAAACGTAGCTACTTTTTCAACAACATCTGAAAACCGTTAGATCCACAGACCCAACATTAAGCTCAAATTGTAGTTAATTTATTTGCCTTGGAATCCTAAAACATGATTGTATTCTAAGAAATTTTCCTTAAGGTTAAAAAGTACCAATGAGTGAAAAAAGCTTATTTTTGTACATGTTGCGTTCGGCGCTCGAGGTCGGAAACTTGGATTATAGGCCAACATCATAAACATAAAAAAGTAATCAATGAGAAATACTGGACTTAGCGCAAGGTCTCCTTTTATTCGATTGAAAAAGTTACTATATATAAATCAATTGAATTACTTACAGGAATATAAGAAACAATGAGAAAAATTTCGTTAATACAATCAACTTTTCCACATCGAAAGCATCAGCTGGTGACTTTTAGTGCAATGAAACTTAGTACGCACAATAAAAAGCACTAAACCTCCTCTCTAACAGTTAAATATACCATAATAACGACCTTTACAAAATGTAATGAATGACGAAGGGAAAAGTAATTGTTGTAATTTTGTGTGAAGCACCCTACTGATAATAAAGGGTGGTTAAATTTTAAGGACCGATGTTTAATGTGAACCACACCTAAACGTCAAGTTTTTTCTTCATTTCATTTGACATTTCTCGATCTCAGACTAACTATATTTGACCATCGAATGTAATGACTATAATTTCCTAAATAATTTGTGTTTTATTCAAAATAAACATCGGTCCTTAAAAGTTAACCACCAAGAAAGTCATTTATCATATTCAGTTTGGCGTTAAAAACTTTAACGTTTTTGATAACAATAAAACTCACAAAATTCAAAAAATCAGAATGCAGAAATATGAAAATTGATATTTTTTGAATATTTAATTAAGAGAATTTAATCTTTCATATTTGTTAACACTAACACTGAAGTATAAAAAGTGTCTCTTTTTGTATAAAATAGTCTAAGAATTTTATGAGTAAGGTTAGCACCGTTTTCTTGATTTTTTTTCATTTTTGTTATTAGAGGTTTTCAGGTTGTCGCTTGTTTGTCAGCATCATTCCTAGTGGTTTAAGACCCGGAAGTCGGAATTTGTGTTCCCAACAAAACCATAATTGTATTTTTTTTCCAAGTTTTAATTTTTAATTACAATTTTGAATGAAAATGATAAGACGCCCCTAAGAACCAGAAGCCAAAAACCAACAAAAAATAATTAAAACAAATTTTGACCACGCTAATTTTCAACTGGCAATAACTGAATGGATACAATACGAGATTTATATAAATTAAAACAGCATATAAATATTTACCCCTACTTATTAAATAACTTTTTATTACGCACAAAGTTCATGCAATCATCCTTTTAATATAAGTAAAGCTTATGCAAATATAATTATAATTTACATATTTTCATAGTTTTCTTGAAATTATTCTCTTTTTATTTATTTTTGATCACATTATTCTCGGAACATCATCCTTCATTATCATTTTCTAAAATCGTGACATCTAAACATTTTAATGAAGATACAAAGGAAATCAACTTAAATGTAGCACATGCATTTTACCCAACAATAGATGGAAAATTGCCTAATAAAAAAAATTTCGTGAACAAAAATGATCAAAACGAAAAATTAAAGAAACAAAATGCAGTATTCCCACATGACGACAAATATGTCAGCCAAAATAGTGGAACTTCCGTCCCTATTAGAAGTACTTATGACAATCCATATGATCAGAAACGACCTCAGCCTGGTTTAGGATATTTTAATACGTATGAACCAAATTACATTCCCCAAGAAAAGCCGCAAAGTGATAATTATAACATTGTTGGGGAAAACAAAGGCATTCTTAATCCAAATGAAGTCAGTATAGAGCATATCTTACAACATTTTCATCAAAACAATCCAAGCCAAATAAACTATGGTCAATATCCGGGCTTTACATCCGCGGCTACTGACCATGAACAGATGTTAGGATTGGCAGCACCAGTTATAGTTTTTGAAGGACAAAATATTGACTATCTCAGAGGCCACGACAAACTTCCGTCATCAGCTTCCAAACCACACCATGGACTTAAAACTCAAACAGGTTGAGACTCTTACTATAATTTCAGTTTGTCTTATAATCACAATATGTATACTCTTTTCCATTTAAATTTACAGTACAGGGAAGATAGGATATTTGCCTATCACTCTTATTATATTATAGATTTCAATAAGCTATGGCCATTTGAAAAATCTGATATGATTACCGTAAGGCGCCAGTTATAGCTATCATTGAAATCGATCCGGAAAAATTTTTGAATCGATATTTAAAGGTGTTTCCCTTTGAGTAGAAATGAAAATTATATACCGATCGATCGGAAATCACACAAAAAATTTTTTTTGAGAAAAAAAAGTTTAGTTGCACATTTATTTTTCTCTAAAAATGTATTTTTCTATTTTCCGGACGGAAATTCATTTTCCTGAACAGCTGATACTTTTATGTTCAAAAGTGAAACGAATCGTTCCACTGATTTGTGTTCCAATTTCACACAATTCCAATGACAGATTTCTGTCAGCAAAAATTTTTCGGTGGCTTTCAATCAGGAAAAATTTTTCAATGACAGAAATTTTTAATGATAGCTATAAACGACCTGCCAAAAAAATTCCAATGTTTGTTTTCAATGATGAAAATTAATGATAGCTATAACTGGCGCCTAAAGATCATTATCAATTGGTGTTATTCACGTGGGTTACCATCTGTTTACTGTTTATAAATGTGCAAAACGTCCAAATAAAACAGCTTATTCTCTGCACTTGTGTCGTTTGAATATCTTGAATTATTAAACAACGAAACACAAAATTAAATCACATAAAATTTGTGAACTGCGCAATGAAATATTACAAAAACAATTTCAATGTAACACAGTGGTTCCGTTTTTTATTTCAGAGACAATATTTCGAATTAACTGCCATAAAAACACAGGAAGGGACCAGTGTGTTTCATATAAGACCTGTACTGCTAATTTGAATTGAATAGATTATAGTAAATCTTGTTTTTATCAGATAGAATAACTTAACATGTTTTATGTGGTGGTGGTAGTTTTTTACATTAACATAACTTTGAAGACTAATTAACAATTTGTTCTTATTCCTCTAACAACAACTTACCAATATTAAAAATGAGTATATTTTATGTCTTAATAGCGCATTATGACAGTTTGTAAAATTTTTAATTTTAAAAATAATATTTTAATATCAATAAACATGCTGTCCACACAAATTTTCTAACGCCTCACAATCGATGAACGAGTTGTCATTTATGATTCACCAGGTATTTCAATTGTGTGGAGGCAAGAGATTTGCTGTGGTGAAACTAAGTATTTGCAGCATGGTGGGTTACATTACAGCTAGATTGATTCTCAAATCACTTGCCGCATACACTGCATAATAGATAAGTGTTTACATATCTTTCCACCTTGTATAATTTTTGAAATTTGTTGATCCATTTCTCCTGATGGTATTATTTTGTTGTTGTAGAGAAGTCCTGCGATTCAGTCCGTTCGGTTCACAAGTTGAAGGTTTGTTGGTTAACCAGTCCTCTCTACTAGGAAAGGAGGTTGTTGACGTCTAAACGGGGTGTTAAGTAGTTGGTGCGTACTTTGTTTTTTTTTAACAATTAACTGTCACCCAAGGGGTTATTAATACTTTTAACATGTTTAAAGTTTAAACAGTGCTATCTTTAGGAAAATAGTGAAGGATTAAAAAGGAAAAACCGTTTGCACATTGGTATTAAAGCCTAGTACGCTGCTGATGCGAAACGAAATTTTTCGGTGGTCTCCAAGTGGAGTGCGAAATAAAAACGAAAACCACAGCGGAAAACTATTTGTGGAGAGTTCTGTCTAGAAGTTGAAGTTCACTGCTTGTCTTCATCACTTCCATTAATAAAAATCCATTTTATTTTAAATTTTAAATCAAAAATAAATCCAAATCAAAACACCGAAAGTCACGAATAAACAATTTTTTTCAATTTTAATTTGTAAACAATTTTTTTGTTTTGTAAGTCACTAGGCCCTAGTTCTCAAACGAACTGTTGCGCCACCCAATTTATTTATTTTTAAACAATTTTTTTCAATAAAAAAATTAAACGTCAAAATTTCGCAAGCAATTAATATGCCGGGCAATTAAATTGAGAACGAAAAGAGTGGAGAATTGTACTAAGAAATCTAGTACAGCTATCCACTAAAATGTCACTTTTCGTCGTCCAGCAGCGTACTGAAAAACGAAAAGCACAGCGAAATTTTTCGTTTATGATTTCATCATGTCATTTTTGTATGGGAAATTTCGTTTCGCATAAGCAGCGTACTAGGCTTAAAGTTTTGAATATCAAAATATAAACCATATGCTTCAATCAAACCAAATATTTATAAAGTAAGAAGTAAGCTTCATGCAAAAAAACAATTTGGAATTAAACAAGCCACGTCTGGTTTCAACGATTGCTTTATTATTACAATTAAAGCCTAGTACGCTGCTGAAGCCTAGTACGCTGCTAATGCGAAACGAAATTTTTCGGCGGTCTCCAAGTGCAGAGCGAAATGAAAACGAAAACCACAGCTGAAAAATATTTGTGGAGAGTTCTGTCTGGAAGTTGAATTTTACTGCTTGTCTTCATCTTGCACATCACCAATAACATCCTGAGTTTCCGATTCAGAAATGCAATGTTGGAACACATTAGACAAAACCATTTTATTTTAAATTTTAAATCAAATATAAATCAAAGTCAAAACACCGAAAGTCACGAGTAAACAATTTTATTTTCAATAAAAAATTAAACGTCAAAATTTCGCAAGCAATTAATGTGCTGGGCAATTAAATTGAGAACGAAAAGAGTGGAGAATTGTACTAAGAAATCTAGTACAGCTATCCACTAAAATGTCACATTTCGTCGTTCAGCAGCGTACTGAAAAACGAAAAGCACAGCGAAATTTTTCGTTTATGATTTCGTCATGTCATTTTTGTATGGGAATTTTCGTTTCGCATCAGCAGCGTACAAAAAAAAGATTTGGAGACTTTTTTTTTAAATACATAGATTGTAAAGGTTTCCATTCAACATACAAAATCATACGATAATACAGTACTAGAAAAATACCGTACTTAGAAAAGATGTTCGTACATAATTCGATATTCTTGTTTGTTACATAATAAACTTATAAGTATAAAGGGTGTTTTATTTTTTATTTTACTTTTTATTGTTTAAAAAGTCTCTTACAAAAATGGAGGGAAAAACAGAGCTGGGTAAAGGATTCCACATTCTCGATATGGTTAAAAAAGAATCTATACTTGACAGAACGTCCGAAATTGACCTCAATTTTTGAAAGGTAGGGGTTTGCTTTCGTTCGTAAAAAAGGACTAGTTTGGTTTTGGAGGGTTGGTAACCAAACCGCAGTTCATAAAATGAGAATGAGTCCATCCAGTGCTATCGTTAAGGTTGCAATCTGTAAAGTGAGCATTTACTAGAAATTCTAGTGTTTTGCTAAACGATTCTGTCCAATGTCCATTGGGTTTTTTAGAAGATCCCAGAACAACTGGTAGTTTGACAAGTATTTTTCTTAGTCTTGCAGATGCATTAGTGCTTTCTATTTGATTGCAGACACTTCTTTTGACTAGACTTATAAATTTCACAGTCAATTTCTGTTCTAGTTCGCTTGGCAGCATTAAAAAGTTTTCTAGCTTTTTTACTAATATCGGGTGATTTTTTTTAGGTTAGGATTTTCATGCATTAGTATTTGACAGATCACGCGGGATTTCAGACATGGTGTCAAAGAGAAAGATGCTCAGTATGCTTTGACATTTCATCATGAATAGACTTACTAACGAGCAACGCTTGCAAATCATTGAATTTTATTACCAAAATCAGTGTTCGGTTCGAAATGTGTTTCGTGCTTTACGCAAATTTTATGCGTTTTTTTTTTTTTAAAAAGTTTTCAAGCTCTTAAAAAATCACCCATTATGTATTTATTGTCCTCCATTGAAAAGAGGACATTGTTTAATATAATGGGTGATTTTTTAAGAGCTTGAGAACTTTTTAAAAAAAAAAAACGCATAAAATTTGCTTAAAGCGCGAAACACATTTCGAACCGAACACTGATTTTGGTAATAAAATTCAATGATTTGCAAGCGTTGCTCGTTAGTAAGTCTATTCATGATGAAATGTCAAAGCATACTGAGCATCTTTCTCTTTGACACCATGTCGGAAATCCCGCGTGATCTGTCAAATACTAATGCATGAAAATCCTAACCTCAAAAAAATCACCCGATACTTCCAAGTTCATTGGTTCACCAGGGAGATTTATTTTCACCATGTTTCTGTTAAACTATCATTTACTTTATGGGCCGGTTATAGCTATCAGTAAGATCCATCAGTAAAATTTGAAACAGGAGGAATCTGAAATGTTTTACTCACGAGCGTTTATAGCAATCAGTAAATTTACGTCATTAAATTAAATGTCACTTTGAGGCTTCGCGCCTCAGACAATTTTTTGATTGTTGCTTTTATCAGTAAATTTTTTAATGATGTGATCGGAACAGTAAAAAATTGGAACACCAACAGTAAAACGAAATGGAAGTTTTTTTGGCTTTTGGCAGTCAGCTGTTCAATAAAATGAAATTTCATCATTAAAAAAATTAAAATGGATTTATAAATTCAATAAAACTTTAAATGCATTGTTTCTTTTTGAAAAAAATACTTGAATATAGGATTCATTTTTTTGCATCAATCTTTTGCAAGAAATAAATCTGTAACATGTTCAAAAACTAAAAACAAAAATTTTACTGATGGATTTTACTGATAGCTATAACCGGCCCCTATCTAAATACTCGGGTTCTAGAATCAAATTAGTGTTCAGCCTTTGTATTTCGGTCTATACTGCTCTATTAAAAATATATCCCAATTTGTTATTCACTCGAATTGCAATTTCGATTTCGGTTTAATTTCACTCGAAAATGTCGTAAATAATGTTATGTATATTTACTTTAAGAGTAGTTTTGAAAGTTATTTTACTTGCGTCTAATATTTGCTTTCAAGGAAGTAAGTTGCATCACATGTTTGATACAGTGCGGTTCACATGGTTAGCCGCACTATTTTTTTCCTCAATAAATTGTAGTTTTTCTGTTTGTTTTTCTCATGAACTACCAAAAAATGCATTTATTTGAAAGGTTATTAAATTCTCTTGGAAAAAAACCTAAATTCAAGAATAGTGAGAGACACCTAACGGTTATTTTGATCTCTTTCTTCCCACAAGTTCAAAAAAGCTCAAATAAATCGGTACACTTGGTTAGACGCACGAATTTATTCAGTTATTTTCTTAATGCTGGGTAATGCAAATTAAATTTGGTTAATGAGTGTACGTTTTAAAAGTTTTTCCGAGTATTTAAAGTGAAAATGGGTAAAAAACAAATGTTGACGGTGGCGGAAAAAGCAAAAATTGAGGCCTACCACTCAGAAGGGTATTCTATGCGGAAAATTGCTAGTAAAATAGGACGAAGTGATAAAGCAGTTCGAAATTTTGTATCCAACCCTGCTACCTACGGAAAAAATAATAAAGGAAGGACAAAAACAGCCTTAACACCAAACGAGAAGCGAAAAATAATAAGAATTGCCTCAAATTCAGCACACTCCACAATAAAAATCAGTCAATTAGCGGGGATAAGTGCCAGCAAATCAACGGTTCGTCGAGCTATTTTAAGTGCTCCACACTTGAAATTCAAAAAGCTAAAAAAAAAACACCACTAAACGCTGCAAGAAAGGAACTTCGGTTAGAATTCGCGCGTCTTCACATGACATGGGATACTCAGATTGGGAACGTTTTAAATTGGAGAAATGTGGTGTTTTATGATGAGAAAAAGTTCAACCTAGATGGTCCTGATGGGTATAATTTTTATTTCCATGACATCCGCAAAGACGAATGCTTTTTGAATCGAAATCATTCCAAGAAAGGAGGAGCAATGGTATGGGGGGGCCATTTCATACTACGGCGCCTTTGAGTTGGTTTTTGTCTCTCCACAACGCGCACGTAGTAAAAGCATTTCTCGCTAGTGAAAATGTGGAATTGTTGCCGTGGCCACCATACTCACCTGATCTAAACATTATAGAAAACGTTTGGGGATGGCTTACCCGTCAAATTTATGAAGGAGCCAAACAGTATGAAAGCTGTGAGGAGCTTATTGCCGCGATAAAAGATGCCTGGTCTAAGATTTCATTAAATTAAATTAAATTAGGTGACGCAACAGTCCGTAGAGAACCAGGGCCTAGTGACTTACAACTCTCAACCATTCCTGTGTGCGAGTAATGTTGTCAGGGATGGAGGGGACCTACAATTTATATGCCGAATCCGAACGGCTAATTTTGAGAAAGCACTTTTTCATGACAAGAATTACTCTTGGAGAATTTGTCAATTCCTCGCAAGAGGCAGTACCGGTGAAAACTCTTTTTTTTTTAATTAAGGTGGCACAGGCAGGGATTGAACCCAAGACCTCTCGCATGACAGTCCAACGCACTAACCATCATGCCACGGGTACTAGCAGATTTCATTAAATTATTTAAAAAAGTTTTATGAATCTCTTATAATTAGAATTTTTGATGTCATTTCAAGTCGTGGAGATTGTACAAAGTACTGAAACTGTAAAAAACAATATAATAATAATAAAAACGCAAACAAAAATTTTAGAAATCGATCAACTTCTTTTTTTTTCAAACTTTTAACAGGTGCGTCTAACCAAGTGAACCGATTTATTTGAGCTTTTTTTGAACTTGTGGGAAGAAAGAGATCAAAATAACCGTTAGGTGTCTCTCACTATTCTTGAATTTAGGTTTTTTTTTCAAGAGAATTTAATAACCTTTTAAATAAACGCATTGTTTGGTAGTTCACGAGAAAAACAAACAGAAAAACTACAATTTATTGAGGACAAAATAGTGCGGCTAACCATGTGAACCGCACTGTATGTATCAATCTGTCCCAAATATTTTATCTGAGTTTTATGTAGGTTGATATATACATATGTATCAATATTTATATTAGGTTAGGTTAGGTTAGGTTATAGTGGCTGTCCAAGATGGAAACGGACACACTTAGGCCAGTTTAATGGCCCATTGTGATACCACATGAATCTTGAGGTTACTTCCTAAGCTCAATGGAACCAGTTTGAGTCTCTTACGAAACGTGAGAGGCTGATTATGCCGATATGATTTAGATCGTTTAGATCGTTGAAGAAGAATTCTCCTAGGTAATTCTTGCGCTTTCGAGCCAGAGCAGGGCATGTGCAGAGAAGATGAAGAATTGTTTTTTCCTTTTCCTCGTCCATACAGCTTCTGCAGAAATCATTTGAGAATACGCCTAATCTCGTGGCGTGCTTTCCTATTAGACAGTGTCCGGTTATGACACCTATTATCGAGCTTATATGCGATCTGCTTAGAGAGAGCAAGCACCTTGAACGTTTTAAATCCAGTGTTGGCCAGATGTTTTTTGTGACTTGACACGTGGTGATGTTGTTCCACCTGGTGCCTGCCCTCCTCACAGCGTCTTGCATTAGCAAAAGTTTACAAGTAGCGATTGGTATGCCAGTACGTGCCAAACGTGGTAGGATGGGCTGTACTGTGCCGTTCCTGGCGAGTTCATCTGCCTTACAGTTACCTGGAATGTCTCTATGGCCCGGCACCCAGCAAAGGTGAATATTAAATTGTTGTGCCATCTCCATTAGAGATGATCGACAGTTATGGACTGTTATAGAGTTTGTAGAGACAGAATCCAGAGATTTGATAGCGGCCTGACTATCTGAGAAAATACGGATATCAGATGTTGATATCACGTTTTCTTTAAGCCAGGACAAGACTTCTTTTATCGCCAAAAGTTCCGCCTGGAACACGCTACAATGATTGGGATGGCGGAAAGAGAGACTTAATTTCAGTCGTTCAGAGTACACACCTCCACCAACCCCTTCTTTTGTTTTTGACCCATCTGTATAGAAATGGATCGACTCATCTTCCAGGAATGTCCTATCCTCCCAAAAAGATCTGGGAGGTATAGAAATCTGGAAATTTCTGTCGAATTGCAGTTGGGGGATGGTGTAGTCTGTGTGCTTTGGAATTGATTCTAAATAACTAAGAATTACGGAGTGGCCAATGTTGTTGTTAGTCCACTGCGACGAAGCTTTGAGGCGAATAGCAGAGCTTGCAGCTATTTGTTTGCTAAAAATGTCAAGAGGTGTTAGGTAGAGTAAGGTGTCCAGTGCCGCAGATGGGGTCGTGCGAAGCGATCCACTTATACATAGGCAAGCTGAACGTTGGACTTTATTTAATTTATCTCGGTTTATACCTTTTTCTAAAGCAGTCCACCATACTGCCACACCGTATATTAAAATCGGTCTTATTACCGATGTGTATAGCCAATGCGTGATTCTGGGTTGTAAGCCCCATTTATTACCGATGGCTTTTTTGCAAGAAAAGAGAGCTACAGTAGCTTTTTTGACTCTTTCCTCTACGTTGCGTTTCCAATTTAGTTTTTTATCTAAGACAAGACCCAGGTATTTAGCCTCGTCTGAGAATTTTAATTGGATTCCTTTAATATGGGGAGGGTTGACAAATGGAATTTTGTATCTCCTCGAAAATAAGACCAAATCGGTTTTGTGTGGGTTAACACCCAGTCCACACCGATCAGCCCAAAGTATTAGTCTGTCTAAGGCATTTTGTAAGAGTTCTTTTAACGTGTTAAGATGCTTTCCTGAAACTGCTATAGCAACGTCGTCTGCATAGGCTATCACTCTGAAACCCTCCGTATCCAGACTAGTTAGGATTTCATTCACCACTAGGTTCCAGAGGAGAGGGGAGAGAACACCACCTTGCGGTGTCCCTCTACTAACGAATCGTCTGCCAGAAGAGTTGCCCAGTTTTGAGTTAATTATCCTGCTAGTAAGCATTAAATGAATTAACTCCCGAAGCGAACTCTCTACATTTAGAGATGTTAGTGCAGATGTGATTGCAGATGTGTCCACGTTGTTAAAGGCACCTTCGATGTCAAGGAAAGCAACCATAGTGAACTCTTTATGATGGAGGGAATATTCGACGGTGCGTACTAAGGTGTGTAACGCTGTTTCCACCGATTTACCTTTACAGTAGGCATGTTGAGACGAAGACAGAAGTCTTGTATCAATACTTGCCCTTAAATGGATATCAATCAATCTTTCCAAGGTCTTAAGAAGGAATGATGATAGACTTATAGGTCGTAGATCTTTAGGATTAACTTGCGAGCATTTACCTGCCTTGGGTATAAAAACAACTTTAACTTCTCGCCATGCCGAGGGAACATGGACCAGGTAAAGACAGCTGGTAAAAATTGCCTCAAGGATTGGTGCAATTATGTCAGAAGTCTTTTGTAGCTCGGCTGGTATTATTCCATCTGGTCCTGCAGATTTAAATGGTTTGAAGCTGTTGAGAGCCCATTGTAGCTTGTCCCTTGTGATCAGACCTTGTGGATATGTTGTATTGGGACTTGAACGTATATAACCGTTGCAAGTCTCGGTAAGAGAACTTCCAGGAAAATGAGTATCCAGTAGTAAGTTCAGCGATTCATTACTTGAATTTGTCCAGGAGCCGTCTGCATTTTTCAAGCAGCTTGGCATCGCTGGATTAGTTGAAAGAATTTTCCGTAACCTAGAGGCTTCAGAAGTTTCTTCTATCGTGCCACAGAAGGATCTCCAAGAAGATCGTTTAGATTTCCTTAGTGCCTTCTTGTAAATTCTTAGGGATTCTTTGTAAGAATCCCAGTGAGAGGCTAGTCTTGCGGCTTTGGCTCGGTTGAAAAGTTTCCTGCATTCTTTCCTGAGCGAGTCAAGCTCTGAGGCCCACCATTGTGGTTTCCTCTTTCCTCTTATGTGTATAAGTGGACAAGCAATTTCTAGCGATCTGTTCATAGCTGAGGTAAGTTCATTGACTTTGTTGTCAAGTTCATTAGCGTTAGAGGAAGGACAAGATAGTCCAGGTTTTAGTAAACTCTGTAATGAGTTCCTGTATGAAGCCCAATCAGTTTTCCGATAATTTCGAAAAGTCAATGGACTCGGGTTATCATCCACATTGATATTGAACTGGATATATCTATGATCAGAGAACGAGTGTTCTTTGGATACTTTCCAGTCCAAGATCATATGGTGTATAGTATCTGAGACAAGAGTTATGTCTAAGACTTCTTGTCGAGTTTTAGTTATGAAGGTTGGTTCATTTCCAACATTACTTACTAAGAGGTTAGTACCAAGAATATAATCAAAAAGAGACTCACCTCTGTCGTTGATATTCTTTAATCTTTAATCTTTAATCTTTATTGAATACATCCTAACACAGTAAGATTACACTTTTAAATCTGTGATAGATCTATGTACATTATTAATTAATTAATTATAATAATAATAATAATATTTCACTAAAAATAAAATAAATAGAGTTCCGAATATGCTAATGATAAAAATAATATAATTTTTAAATGCAAAAGTTTGAGTTGATAAAGTAAGAAAATAAAGAAAAGAAAATAAATTGTATACATATATTTTATAATCTCACTTGAGATTGCTTGAAACAAAACATATACGTTTTTTTACTTTAGTTTGACAGGAATGTCCCCAGTTCCCTCTTAAATCGATGTGTGTCATTCAGTTCTCTTAGGTAGCGCGGAAGTGAATTCCAGAGCCGGATGGCAGCAATGAAGAATTGTCTTTCGGATACTAAGTAGTAAAATCGTGGTAAAATCAAGTCTAGAGATCTGTTTGATGTCGGAAACTTGATTTTGTTGTATAGGCAGCTTGGTTGCTTTGTTCTTATTATGTTCTGAAGAATAACAAGAGTTCTAAACTTGATATAGTCTTCGAAGGTCATATCCATCAAGTTTTTTGCTAAGTGTGATACGTGGTCATATCTCCTTAGACTATAAATATAGCGTATAGTGCTGTTGAAAGCTATTTGTAGTTTTCTCCTACTTTCACTATCACAGTTGTAAAAAATTTCACAACCATAAACTAACACAGGAATGACCAATGATTTCGCAAGGAGAAATCTTGTTTTCATGGGTGTAAATTTTTGTGCGGACCACAAAGTTCTTAGGACTCCATAAACTTTTCCTACGATCAAATTTATGTGATTATTCCATGTAAGTGTACGGTTAAAAATAACACCAAGGTTTTTTGCACTATTCACAAATTCAATTCTTGAGTTGTTAAGCAAAATAGGCGGAAAATATGAAAGGTCTACTATCTTTCGTGAAATTACTAAGCACTTACACTTATTTGGATTGAGCACGAGACCGTTCTCCAAAGACCAGTTTTCGATATGTTTTAAATCTTCATTTAAAATGTTTGCACAGTTTTCTATTAAACCTAATGGACAACTGAGGTAAATTTGGATATCGTCAGCATATAAGCGCTTAGACGAGCGAAGAATAATGGAAGCAATATCATTAATGAATATGGAGAACAGAAGTGGCCCAAGAATTGATCCTTGAGGAACACCTCTGGCCAAGGAGACAAAAGCTGACGAAACATTCCCAAGAGTAACTGACTGTTTTCTACCAGATAAGTAAGATGAGACTAGTTCTGTAGCAAAAGGAGAAAAATTAAAGCAATAGCGTAGTTTCTTAAGGAGTATAGTGTGATCCACCATATCAAACGCTTTTGAAAAATCTAAAAGAACTAGAAACGTTACATAATCTTGATCCAATTGTTCTCTTATATCTTCAACGACACTTAACAAAGCAGTTGTGCAGCTATTTTTTGCTTTAAAACCAGACTGAAATGGAACGAGTAGGTTGTTTGCAGTTAAGAACTTATTAATTTGATTATGCATTATTCGTTCACATACCTTAGAAAGGAATGAAAGAATTGATATAGGTCTAAACTCTTCACCTGTAGAATTCTTTGGGATTGGAATTATTTTTGCCAATTTCCATTGCTGTGGAAAAATAGCTGTCATAAAAATTGTATTTATCACATGAGTGAAATAGTCCAACAACAATGGCAATATGGCTTTGATAAAGACTGGGTTTATTTCATCGAGCCCGGTAGCGTTTGATTTGACAGACAATAAAGCCTCTACGAAGTCTGTTTTATCTATTCTTGAAAATGTAAAGGGTGTTTCTGTTGAAACCGGAAAGCCATCAAAAGATCTTGTATTATGTAATGCTGAAAGTACAGGACTGGGTAACGATACAAACTGGCGATTCAATTCATCAGGATCAATATCAGCTGGACTTCTTAATTTTTGCTTCCCTATGCCTAGATCTCTTATATTACCCCACAATTTGCGGCAGTTATTATTTGTGGAAAGGCGATGTAAATAAAATTGCTTTTTTGCTTCCTTTATAGCACGAACTACGCTATTGCGCAACATTTTATAATTTTGATAAAGAGCCTCTACTCGAAAACGTTTCCACCTTCTGTAAGCCTGGTCCCTTTGCATCATTAGCTCTCGAATTTCATTGGTAAACCACGACTTTTCTTTAACTGTCCCAGTTTTTGTTGGGATATATTCATCAAATAAGTGTTTAATATTTCTATTAAGAAACTCTACCTGATCATCTGGCGAGGGCATATAATAAACTAACTCCCAAGGAATATTGTGTATGTGTTGCTCAAGTAAGGACCTATCAACATTCTTGAAATCTCTATAGCTATAAGTTACAGGTGCAAAATTTTCATGGACATGAAAGTCATAAGTAAGGAATATAAGGTCGTGTTTTGAAAAAGCCGGAGCAGAAGTTTGACTATAAAAAAGAATTCTATCAGTCTTATTTACGAAAAATAAATCTAATAGAGTACTGGAGAGATTTGTAAAATGTGTAGGGCAAACTGCATTCACTGGATGCAAATCAAACATATCAAAAGTATCAGTGAGGCTTGTATCAACAATTATGTTACTATTAAAATCACCACACAATATTAAGTCAGTAGAAGTTGTAGTTATTTGCTCTATCAATGTGTTTATCGGTGTTAGATCAATGTTTCTGTTTGGACGGTAAAATACACCCAAGCGACAACTACTTGAGCCACACACTATATCTAGGAAAATATAGTCAATCAAAGATCCAGTGGGAGATATACATTTTATCTTACAAATAAGATTTCCTAGCACATATATTGCAACACCACCACCAGACCTATTCCTTCTATCAGAACGATAGAGCCTATAACCACTCAGCGCATAAACTGCATCGTTTATATCCGCATGAAACCAAGTTTCCGACACACAAATTGCATGAATTCCTGAATTAATAAAAATTTCTCTAAATTCATCAATTTTTCCATGCAAGCTCTGAGCGTTTATATGACAAACTTTCAAACCTTGTCTTCGGCTACAAAAAATTTTTAGCATCGATTGCAAAACGTCAATACCTCCATCACCCCTGAAACCACCCCCGCTTTGTGTTAAATCAATTTTAGAATATAAATATGATTTTTCAGAGAACGAAAGAACACACAAAGATAAAGATTAAGAGAACCCCCCTCGCCAACAGAGCAGAAAAAAAGATCTAATAAGATCATTGCATAAACAAAACAAAAATAAAAATTATTAATTACAATGTTTTCAAGCAAACACAGATAAGAGTTAACAATTTAATGAAAACAAGTAGAAAATGAATGAGAAAAATTAAGAGAAATTGAAACGGATAGAGAGAAGAAGAGAGCAAAAAAGAAATAATAAGATAAACAATACCTAGTAATAAAAATAATCAAATATTCGGTTTCTCTATAAGCTTTGGTTCTTTTTCTGTGTTGTTTTTTGCATCCGATTGACATCTCGCGACTATTGAATTCATAACTTCATCACTCTCTATCATGATAGCCTCACCCAGTGCATTCTCCTTAACGTAGACGTAACCAGAACGTGTATAGACAGCAAATAGTTGGTTATTTCGCTTAAGACGGCTAGCTTGTTGGTAAAAGTAGCGATTTTTACTAGTCAAACTTCCATACATATAGATGTTAATGTTTTTGTTGGCTTCGATGTAGGCGTCTTGGAGGCACAACTGTCTTTTATTTTTGCAGAACTGAGAGACTGCATGCAGGACTGTGTTTCTTTCATGGGGGGAGTTGAATTTGACAATAATAGGAGAGTCGGTTTTGTTTTCTCTTGAAGACGAGTTTTGTTTTTGGTGTCGGGAGCGAAAAATAGATTTGACAGTTGGTGGCGGAGTGTCAATGCTATGACATATGTGATTAAAAGTAGATTTAAGGTTTTCATTTGGTAGCTCCGGGATTCCAAAGATAATGGCATCAGATGCCACTTCTCGTCGTTCATAAGCATCGCATCGCTTTCCCAAATCAGCAACTCTCCCATCAAAGGCATGCAATGCACCCAAGTGTGTCTCCGTCTCCTTTACTTTGCTTTGCAAATTTCGATGATTCACTTCAATTTCATTTACTCGAGCTTCTATTTTTTCTTGTCGTGATTCTAAGCTTTTAAGAAATGCGTCGACCGAAGTCACGTGTGATGAAAGATTCTTCTCTATAGTTTCAATGCGTTGATTTAAATCACATCTAAGAAGGTTGACCTCTACAGCGATTCGGCTTACAATATCTTCAGTGAGTTTCACAATTCTATCATCAAATTCTGCAAGCGTTACAGAAAGTTTTGGTGTACCCTTATCAGTTCTGATTCCCGCTGGAGTTGTTGATTTTGCTGATGGTGTTGTTTTTCCTTCAGGGGTCTGCATGATAGGGAGCCCTTTGTCTTTGATGTTAGATCGTTTATTTGACATTTCAAGTGAGGAGTGAGATGCAAGAGACAAAGAAAAATAAAAAGCGCGCTTTCGTTTTGCAATTGCGTATGAATAAAAAGAAAATAGTTTTTGTTTTTTTTTTTTTAATATTAAACTTGTTATTTTCACAGCAAAAGTGGTAGAAAACGATTATATGACACGATTTATTTTTGCACTTGTCTAGGCAATCAAGAAAGTATAGAAAATTGTATTAATTGTTTTATAATGCCGGACGAGATTATCAACACGTCTATTCACTCTGACATTTTACTTTTACTCCAAAATTTGTGCAACTTACACCAGAAGATATTGGTACTTCCCCATACCGTATGATGAGCGTTAGCATCGCTCCCAATAATTAGGCGGATCCTTTGCCTTTCCGCTTCAGCGACGACTTTCTCCAGGGTTTTTCCAGGGAGAGGGCCAAGGTGGTCATGGCCAAGATACGCCGACACTAGCCAGAAACTTCCTTTGGTTGTTTCCAGCCTAGCTACGGTGGTATCTTTGTCACTGAAATTATGGAGTAAAAATACATTAATGCTACGTTTCACTAGTATGCAAGATCTAGGTTCACCTTTATCTGTCACACACAGTGTGTAGTACCCAGGAGTCCTGAGTCCTCGAACAACGGATCTCACAATCCATGGCTCTTGGATCAGGACAATGTCTTCCCCGTTTCTTGCCAGCCGGAGAAGAAGTGAGGCCGAGGCCTTTACGGAGTGCTGGAGATTAATCTGTACTAACTGCAGCATTTTGGCTACAATTAGGCAGATCAACCTCCACCACGGTTTTGTTCTGATCCTCTGAGTCTGAGGATGAACCCAAGAGTTCGTCCTCGCTCAAAAGGATCATGTTGAGGTCGTCCTCAGTCTCCATTAAGGATGGACTGTCTACGACTTTTGTAGAGGGTGAAGTCGCTATTGGAGAGGGCATGGGTGCATCGACACCCTCTGTTAAGAGAGAAGACGATGTCCCAGGTCCACCAACCGCTAGTTCACCTTCGATTGGTTTTGGAGGCCCGCTTTCCGCGTTAACCTCATCTTTTTTATAGACTCGAATTTTTATTGTTTCGAAGCCATAGTTTATGGAGCCCTCGTTTATGGCTAGAGGAGTCAAAGATTCCTTATTGAGTACCAAAATGGCGCTCCTATAAAGATTCTTCACCTCCTCCAGCTTGGCTATCTTCCAGTTATGAGTCGGAAGGGACGGGTTACAAACTCTGATCATCTCGAGAATGTCCTCGATACCAGCAGGTTCCATTGGGATCCAAATGCGGGCTCTAGGTCTGCTAGGAATGTCTTCCTTAGCGACAACCTCGAGCTTCGCACCTGGCCAAACTTCACCTAACCGGCTGACAGCGAGCTTGTATAAGTCACAAGACCTCTGATCACCACAAACCATGAGTTTGACATGGCCTTGATGCCAACCCCCATCGCTTATGGAAGGAAGTGGTCCTGGAAGCTCCCTCAAAATGCTTAAAAAGCCACCCGAGAGCTTAACCTTGACCAACTGCCAACGATCAGCCGATATTGTTCCATCATCATCGCTCCTGTCAATGACCGCAACCACGACTTTGCCCTTCGCGACGTCACTGAAACTGGCTTTCTTGATGGGATTGAGGGGAGTGCTGGTGTTGTGCACCCGAGGCCGTTTTGGTGTCGGTACGGCCCCCTCACGAGACCTTTCCCGTTTGGACGTAGAGTCCTTATTGGTCTTTGTTGTAGCAAGTATGCTTTTAGCCCATTCAACGCTAGCGGTTTGCTGCGGTGTCCTTTCAGCCCCCGATGATGCACCAGAGGCCTTTAGGATTTTCGCCGCTTGCCGCCTTTGTCTATATTGGCTTTTAGAGATTTTCCCCTTTCTCTCATTAGTAGTGGTAGGGCCATTTTTCACAACCCTGCCACTACTGAAATTAGGTATCGCTACCTTCTTATCCTCGTTGCTACCAACTGCAGAGGAGGGTCCATGGTTAGCCACTACTCCCTTCTCTGTGTTGGCCGCAAGAGATACGGCAACAGGCTTTGACGCCAAACTGCCGCCCGGTCCTGAAGAGATACCGGTCTCATTATCCTTTACATTTTTATTTTTTGTATTCATCTTAATCCCACGAGTTGCGAAGAAAAGAGGTCCGTCTGCACAGAGATTCGCATGTACAGATAAGGCTAGTTAATCCGGAGGTCGCCAGGTATCCGGATACTCCGTTAGAGACTGGGCTATTTTTGAATTGGGCCCCCAGCCAGGCTGATCATCGGCACGGGTCGTTTAACACCTTGGATCCAGCCCAATAAAGATGAGAGGTGGTAGGGAAGGAAGAGATAGGGTGAGGAATCAGTTGATGTTAATTCATCATTCTGATATGTGAGGAAAAGATTGGGATTCGGTAACAGCAATTCAGCTTATTTACCTAGAGTGAGAAGGAGCATAGGAGATAGGAGCGCTGTCTAGCTTTTTCGCCATTACAACGTGGGAGGTGGGATGGGAGTTGGTGACATAAACGTAGGTTGGTATGCCTTGTTTATGTGGGAGTGGATGATGATTCTGGGAAGGTAGAGGGATAAGAACGTCCTTTAGTTTCAGGACTCATCTGGAGAAAATTCTCGAGAATCATTGACCTTACTCAGCTTCTACAACTCGACAAGTTCGACGTTCAGAGTAGAAGAATATTTATATTTCTTCAGGGTAATATGGTAGGAACGTACAAGAAAACGACGGAAAGAACAAAGTTGCAGTAGATTCTGCGATATCAGAGGTACTTGAACGCGAATTACCAATTAGAAGAGCTGCAGATAAATATAATTTTAGGTGTGCTACTCTTCAAAAAAGAATTGAAAAAATAAAGGAGTCAGAAGTATTACATTTAAGTTGCTTTTAGTAGTAGCACACCAACCACACGCAATGCAACAAAAACAGCAGTTAAATAAATAAATAATGAAATAAAATACAATGCATCATGGACTGACTTTAACTCAAGTAAGACAGCTTGCTTACCAATTCGCCAAAAAACTGAGTTACTACACAAGATTCTTGGATGATAGGTATTAAAAGTCCGAAATACAAAGATTCGATATTTGGCTATAAAAGAGACACTATATGTGTTTAAGAATATTTAAAAATATAAATTTAACAAGCTAAATATCTGGGTCTGGTGAACAGTACGCACTCAGCTGTCTCTGTACCTACCTACCAGGTCAAAAACGTAAGACCTACCTAATGGAATTCTTCTATACCGATCAAAACGATTTCAGACACGCTGACATCTATAGTCTTTTACGTTTCGTAAGGAACTGAAATTGGTTTAGTTAAGAACATCAGAATAAAGCCTAAGGATGTTGAATCCCAATGAGCCAACAATTGGCCCAAGTGCATCCTACCCAATTTAACCTAACCTCTCGATTGGGAAAGTTTGATACAATTTTGAGTTTTTAATAAAGAGCTCTAAATATTTCCAAGGATTGTATCCAAGAGAAAGTTCGTTTGATATAAAATAGAAAATAACTGAACGCAATACAATACATACTTTGATATTACATTCAATATCAAATTAGTCTTCGACTAATCCATTTACCGGGCACTAGTGTTTTGCATAACAATGTCTAAAAATTGCGCCAAATGCGATCAACCAATAAAACGATCCAAAGATATTAAATATATCAAATGTGAATATTTTTGCGGTCGATTTTTCAACAAAGAAAAACTTGACGACTTGATCATACAATCTGAAAAAAGAAATGGTTGTAGCACATACCAGCTAATGAAAAGGTTCAGATGAGCAAAGCTTCAACTTAATTGTCTAGAATATAATATGGGTCCCTGATGTCTTGGCACAAGAGCATAGGACACACAATTTAATCTCAATGAGACAGCTTTTGTCACAGGAGAAAGTTTGTCGACGGCCAGATTAGTTTAAAGATCTTAAGAGAACCAATGTATGGTGTTGAACCCCTTCATCCCATCGCAACAAAATATATACTAGCTAAGGAAATTAAAAAAGTTTAAAATGTACAAAACTTGCAATACCTAGGTACGGCCTTACGAAGTAGGACAGCAACAAATGTATATAATTTAATAACAGATTTTTTACTCACTGTTTATTCACCGTAATGCTGAATGATTTCACTTTGGTAAAATAAGTTGGTCTTATTTCTTAAAATAATACGGTCAAAGTACAATATGGCCAACTTTTGAAAATTCGCGTTATTTTACTTTTGTAAGGGACAATAAGGCCAATTTTTGAAACTTTTGGCGGTGGGTGGCGTGTGCGTTTTGGTGCGATGCCGACTGACGAAACGCGAGTGAAGAATAGGGAAGTTATTTCTTGGACAGTTATTTCACGCAGCCTTTAAGCGAACTACTTTCTAGAATTCTGAAGAGTTACAAAATTTGAAGACACGTCGAACGGATAATAAGTTGGAATACTGGCGCAAATATTTTAATGAAATTATGGAAGCGGACTTTCAAAGTTTATGTGGTCAGATCAGAATTAGTTAAGACTTCAGTGTTCTTAATGTGCAGTTTACTTTTAAAATTTGCAATAGTATGTACATCTTCACGATTAAGAACATATTGGTTTTTTAAACCATGAATGTGGATAGTTTTCACCATCTAAATGTTTTGAAATTTCTTTAAAAGGTCTTATAATTTTAGTTATCGAACTCATATAACTTGATTCGTTCTTTTTTTTTTTTATATATGTGAGAGATTTCTAGCCAGTTGTTTTGAATAGAATTCAATAAATAATACATTGTGTTTCACCTTGTACTTACACTAAATTTTAAAGAAATTTTTAAAGACGAATTAATACCAAACTTCTTGGAAGTATTTACTAGTTTTGAACAAAAATTATTTAAATCAGTAACAAGAATGTATCGGGTGGTTGATAAAAAACATTTTATTAAAAGATCGAAAAACAGAAATCATATTTGCTTTCCGGTCAGTTACTACTACGAACATGACATTTTATAGCATTCAAAATTAATTTAAAGGTAACTGACCATAGAATTGATTCTTTGAGCTACGAATTTCGCAAAATTATTTGATGGCAGCTAAGTACACTTAAAAATGTTCACCTGTACAAGATGCACCTAAAGTCTTAAATATGGTGAATTTTCAATGATGTATGTGACGTCCTCAAATAATTATCGGCCCAAATGCCTGATGTTTGACTATATCCATTTTAAACCTGTGTCTTCTACAAGTTTGAATGGTCGCCAGTTTTTCAATGTCCACTTTGTAGCTGCATACACACTTTTTTGTCTTGACTGTCTGTCAATCTTTTGAATTGCACCATTACTTGAAGATGTTTTTAAAATATAGCCTATATGACTCACCAAATTCGATGAACTTTTTTATTGTATTTATTTTGGATTATGTATATCACCATTCTTATTTTCTTTTACACTAAATACATCCCGACATTCCATTACTTCTGTTTCTTTTGTTATTAATTTTAAATTCACCATTTCCAATTTTGAATCATTTGTAAAATCCAAACATGTATATTTATTTATATATAATATGTGTGCAAATATGCACATACAGTGGTGGTCCAGTATAACGAACGATATAATGTCTAGAGTCAATTCGTTATATCGAAAATTCGTTATATCGAAACATTTTTTTCATACAAATCTCTAGGTTAATAGAAAGTACATTTCTATTTTTCATTAATTTATTTCAAACGTGAACATACATATGTAGTGTTTGGTAGCATTTTCCAATATAATCCAGTTTCATCCGCATTGAAAATTGCATTAAAGGTGAGTTTATTTTCTTTAATTATTTCAGCTAATTTCTTCTTAAATGGTTTGACAAGGTCTGCCCTCGATGAAAGCTTTTCACCAGACTCTTTGAGAAGTCGAATTCCAAAGCGCTTTTTAAATTTTGTTAGCCAACCACTGCTTGCTGTGAATTCACCGTGGTAATATTTTTTTTGAAACTGCAATGCCTTGGCCCTTAAAATGTTACCATTAATAGGAACATGACTCTCACGTTGGGCAATAAACCATTTGTACAATGCGGTTTCCATTTTTGGATATTCACCCTTCTTTAATGATCGTCGACGAAAGTATCCAGTTTGTATTTCTCAGATTTTTGAGAACCTTGCTCTAATTTTTCTTGATAGTGCATATGCTAGACTTTGGAATTCCAAACTTCTTCGAAATGTCCGAAAGCGAAACTCCTCTTTTATATTCGTCAATAATTTTAATTTTTCCTTCCATTGTAAGACGTTTGCGTGACGACATCTTGCAAAACTTTCTTATTCAGCATCAGACATGAAACTGAGAAACCATGTTAAAAATTTCAGACGCCAAAAAATGTAAAACAACAAAAATGGGACTAAAAATCCGTTACAGTTTTGTGCATAGCGAACAGAGCAACTGTTTACATACACGAAGACGAATACGTAGGACATAACTAAGCAAGCGAAAAAAAACACTTGTGGAATGGGAAATTGCGTATATATCTTCCAATTTTATCATAAACATACATGTTAGTAGATATTAAAACATTTACAGTAATTTTTTTTTATCTGAAATTCGTTATTTTGTTCGTTATATAGAATACCTAATGGACTTGAAAAAAGTGTTCGTAATATCGATCATTCGTTATATCGGCATTCGTTATAACGAATGATCGATATTACGAACACTTTTTTCAAGTCCATTAGGTATTCTATATAACGAACAAAATAACGAATTTCAGATAAAAAAAAATTACTGTAAATGTTTTAATATCTACTAACATGTATGTTTATGATAAAATTGGAAGATATATACGCAATTTCCCATTCCACAAGTGTTTTTTTTCGCTTGCTTAGTTATGTCCTACGTATTCGTCTTCGTGTATGTAAACAGTTGCTCTGTTCACTATGCACAAAACTGTAACGGATTTTTAGTCCCATTTTTGTTGTTTTACATTTTACAAATATTTAACATGGTTTCTCAGTTTCATGTCTGATGCTGAATAAGAAAGTTTTGCAAGATGTCGTCACGCAAACGTCTTACAATGGAAGGAAAAATTAAAATTATTGACGAATATAAAAGAGGAGTTTCGCTTTCGGACATTTCGAAGAAGTTTGGAATTCCAAAGTCTAGCATATGCACTATCAAGAAAAATTAGAGCAAGGTTCTCAAAAATCTGAGAAATACAAACTGGATACTTTCGTCGACGATCATTAAAGAAGGGTGAATATCCAAAAATGGAAACCGCATTGTACAAATGGTTTATTGCCCAACGTGAGAGTCATGTTCCTATTAATGGCATTGCAGTTTCAAAAAAAATATTACCACGGTGAATTCACAGCAAGCAGTGGTTGGCTAACAAAATTTTAAAAGCGCTTTGGAATTCGACTTCTCAAAGAGTCTGGTGAAAAGCTTTCATCGAGGGCAGACCTTGTCAAACCATTTAAGAAGAAATTAGCTGAAATAATTAAAGAAAATAAACTCACCTTTAATGCAATTTTCAATGCGGATGAAACTGGATTATATTGGAAAATGCTACCAAACACTACATATGTATGTTCACGTTTGAAATAAATTAATGAAAAATAGAAATGTACTTTCTATTAACCTAGAGATTTGTATGAAAAAAATGTTTCGATATAACGAATTTTCGATATAACGAATTGACTCTAGACATTATATCGTTCGTTATACTGGACCACCACTGTATGTGCATATTTGCACACATATTATATATAAATAAATATACATGTTTGGATTTTACAAATGATTCAAAATTGGAAATGGTGAATTTAAAATTAATAACAAAAGAAACAGAAGTAATGGAATGTCGGGATGTATTTAGTGTAAAAGAAAATAAGAATGGTGATATACATAATCCAAAATAAATACAATAAAAAAGTTCATCGAATTTGGTGAGTCATATAGGCTATATTTTAAAAACATCTTCAAGTAATGGTGCAATTCAAAAGATTGACAGACAGTCAAGACAAAAAAGTGTGTATGCAGCTACAAAGTGGACATTGAAAAACTGGCGACCATTCAAACTTGTAGAAGACACAGGTTTAAAATGGATATAGTCAAACATCAGGCATTTGGGCCGATAATTATTTGAGGACGTCACATACATCATTGAAAATTCACCATATTTAAGACTTTAGGTGCATCTTGTACAGGTGAACATTTTTAAGTGTACTTAGCTGCCATCAAATAATTTTGCGAAATTCGTAGCTCAAAGAATCAATTCTATGGTCAGTTACCTTTAAATTAATTTTGAATGCTATAAAATGTCATGTTCGTAGTAGTAACTGACCGGAAAGCAAATATGATTTCTGTTTTTCGATCTTTTAATAAAATGTTTTTTATCAACCACCCGATACATTCTTGTTACTGATTTAAATAATTTTTGTTCAAAACTAGTAAATACTTCCAAGAAGTTTGGTATTAATTCGTCTTTAAAAATTTCTTTAAAATTTAGTGTAAGTACAAGGTGAAACACAATGTATTATTTATTGAATTCTATTCAAAACAACTGGCTAGAAATCTCTCACATATATAAAAAAAAAAAAGAACGAATCAAGTTATATGAGTTCGATAACTAAAATTATAAGACCTTTTAAAGAAATTTCAAAACATTTAGATGGTGAAAACTATCCACATTCCTGGTTTAAAAAACCAATATGTTCTTAATCGTGAAGATGTACATACTATTGCAAATTTTAAAAGTAAACTGCGCATTAAGAACACTGAAGTCTTAACTAATTCTGATCTGACCACATAAACTTTGAAAGTCCGCTTCCATAATTTCATTAAAATATTTGCGCCAGTATTCCAACTTATTATCCGTTCGACGTGTCTTCAAATTTTGTAACTCTTCAGAATTCTAGAAAGTAGTTCGCTTAAAGGCTGCGTGAAATAACTGTCCAAGAAATAACTTCCCTATTCTTCACTCGCGTTTCGTCAGTCGGCATCGCACCAAAACGCACACGCCACCCACCGCCAAAAGTTTCAAAAATTGGCCTTATTGTCCCTTACAAAAGTAAAATAACGCGAATTTTCAAAAGTTGGCCATATTGTACTTTGACCGTATTATTTTAAGAAATAAGACCAACTTATTTTACCAAAGTGAAAGCATTCAGCATTACGGTGAATAAACAGTGAGTAAAAAATCTGTTATTAAATTATATACATTTGTTGCTGTCCTACTTCGTAAGGCCGTACCTAGGTATTGCAAGTTTTGTACATTTTAAACTTTTTTAATTTCCTTAGCTAGTATATATTTTGTTGCGATGGGATGAAGGGGTTCAACACCATACATTGGTTCTCTTAAGATCTTTAAACTAATCTGGCCGTCGACAAACTACGAATACGTAGGACATAACTAAGCAAGCGAAAAAAAACACTTGTGGAATGGGAAATTGCGTATATATCTTCCAATTTTATCATAAACATACATGTTAGTAGATATTAAAACATTTACAGTAATTTTTTTTTATCTGAAATTCGTTATTTTGTTCGTTATATAGAATACCTAATGGACTTGAAAAAAGTGTTCGTAATATCGATCATTCGTTATATCGGCATTCGTTATACTGGACCACCACTGTATTTCTATAATATTAATATATAATATTTATGTATCCATAAATTTATTAATTTATTAATTTCCAGGAATTGTATTTGAATGTTTTAAATTATATTAATGAATTTATTCTTTTTTACTTAACAATATAAATTTTAATCATTTTAGATATATTATTCTGCAGGAAATTATAAATAATAAGTATCTTTTTTTACAGGGCTTTCTTCAAATAATCTCCAATCAGATTTAAAAGTTATAACTCTAGAAGCTATAGACTCACGAAAAGTTCGCATAGTTTTTACTGTACCAGAAGCGTATGTGAATTTGCATGGCAGAGTTGAACTACGTTATACAAACAGTTCTAATAATGACACATCAACTTGGGAGTCCCAAGTATTTGCACCGCCAGAAGATCTTATTGCCACATCTCAACTTGAATTTGATTTACCAAATCTAGAGCCAAATTCAATGTACAAAGTAATCATTAAACTTATTTTAAAGGATTTAAATTCACAGCCGTCTAGCCAAATTTACATAGTTCATACACCACCCGATCGTACAATCACACCACCTCCCCCAATCTCAGATTACAGACCAGATTTTGAATATACCTTAAACAATTTTGAAGATCCCGAATTGAAAATCAGTAATATCAATTCAACTTGGCTGCAAATGACTTGGAATAAGCTGTCAAATGAAGAATTGGAATATATCGATGGAGTTCAATTAAAGTATAAAGAGCTCACTGGAATGGTTTATGATTCAACGCCACCAATTCATAGGACCCTTTCTTCATACAAAATAGAAGATTTGAAACCCGATACTGGATATGAAATTGCTTTATTTTATATCCCATTGGCAGGGCACGGTGCTGAGCTTAGAGCTGGGAATGTAGTAAAACTACGCACCCCCCCAAATGTTGATATTTTTGCATTTAACGCGACTGTCAATGTTACTAAAGTGAAGTCAACTTCTGTTGAAGTTCTTTGGAATGGTGTACCTTATCCGGAAGATAAATACGTTAATATTTATAGAATAATTTATCAAAGTGATTCTGGTAAAGAAGATTCAAGCGTGTTTAAAATATCCAAAAGTGATTCTAATACTGGAAATTTGATTATGAATCTTAAGTCGGGTACTAAATATCGCCTCTGGCTTGAAATGTATCTCACAAGTGGGAACATCAAAAAGAGCAATGTTGTTAACTTTGTAACTAAACCTGGAGTTTCCATTCCTCCTGCTAAAACTGGTGAGTTTTTTGTTCATACATTCCTTTAGTTACTTTGGTCAAATAAAAGCATTTAAATCCTTTATTATCAGACAGCATTATAGTGGGTAAAAGAATATATGTCGAATCTGTTTTCGGGAACTTTGATTTGTTCTACTTGCAATTTATTTTGTCTCTGGACTTTTGATTTTTGGCAGGCTGGGCATTCGCGAGGACATTTCAATGCATCTTTTCTTATGCAAATCCAGGTGAATTTTTCTCTGAGGAATTTCAAAGTACGTCTACCACAGGGATGAGAAAGATTGTGAATTATGTTAAAACCTGTAACTTTTAGTATATATAAGTATGTTCCTGTAGCTACATCACAGTAAATTTTTACATCATTACTAATATTGATTTCTTGCATTTTGAGAAATCTTGAATTTATAATCATTTCCTTTAACTCTTCATTCCGCTTGTTCCTGTCCACTAGTTTTTGGGATCGAAACTCTTGGCATATCGATTACATTTATTCCAAATAACGCATCTTGTATGACGTATATGCGTATAAAATTGAAAAATTAAGTCATGTCAATTGTCGATCAGAAAGTTTTTCTAATTTTTTTCAGAATGCTTTTGTCAGTGGTTTGTGATTTGTTTTAATGACTAAATCCCGAATCTCTAACAGATATTTGAAGTACTTGAGTCCCGATAATATAGCCAGAAGTTTACGATTACGAATTCAAGAGTATTCTTGAGAAAATTTAAATTGGTTTGGTGTTTGAATCCTTGATGTAACTTTTCATGGGTAACATTATGCTGACTGTTTTTGGTATACTTCGCCTGTAATAGTTAATCATACCAAAAAATCTACAGAGTTTCATGACTGTTTGCGGTTTTGGGTAGTAGAGAAGTTTTTCAAGACGTTCTGGTATAAGAGCGAATCCAGTTTTATTGATGTGATTATCTAAAAAATCAACTTTTTTTTGGGCAAACTTGCACTTGCTGACGTTAATGGATAGTGCATTTCTCTTCAAACGCTAGCATATTTGCCGTAAATGATGTTGGTTTTCTTCTTCATTGGTTGACACGACTAAAACATTATCAATGTGTACAAACACACGTATCTCTGGAAAGTTTGGCTTGCATTTTGTAAACCAAAAGACATAACAAGGTAGTGATTGATGGTATGCTTTCTCTAAATCAACGGTAGAAAATATTTACTTATCATGAAGAAGTGAAAAAACATCAGTTATCATTGTTCCAGGAGCTTTTACTAGATTCAACTTTCTGTAGTCCCCGCAAATTCTCCACTAGACCTATGTAAGCCGGCCAAGATCAAACGCCCTAGACAGCTTTAAATGACATTCTCAATTTGAAGCCACCAAAACTGGTTCTCCTGCTTCGCCCTATCTCTGCGGTCCAAACGCCCTAGACAGCTTTAAATGACATTCTTAATTTGAAGCCACCAAAACTGGTACTCCTGCTAAACCCTATCTCTTTGGTCACTATCGGAAACAGTCCTACTGAACCGTAGGCGCTCGACTCCGTCCAGTGCGAGACCGTCTCGACTGTAAAGGTGTCGCCTATCTACGGCTGACGTGGTAGATTAGCGGAACCGCCTCCCTATCCTGTATCAAGCCCTCGATTGTCTAAAAAGAGGAAAGCTTCATTGTTGGGGTAGTAAGCCCCAAGAATTAAGCTCTTAGTCGACGACATCGCTCTCTCAAAGTGACCCCTACCAAGCTTCAGCAAGAAATTATCTATTCTGTTTATGTTGGCTTTGTTGTATAGAACCTGGTTGGAATAGTAATGTTTGTACTCCAACTCTGGTGTTCTGTGTAGTCCAAGGCAACGTCGCAGATATTGTGTCACAAACACCCGAATCTTTTCCACTTGAGATGGATTTATACCATATGTATAGGGCTTGAATATATAAATACAATACAAAATTTCATCTTTTCCTTCCTTTGCTTTTTCAACAGCTAGTTTCCGGTGGTGTCTAGAAATAAAGACAAGTGAAATAAGACCAACTTTTAAAAATTGGGCTTATTGCACTGAACAAGAGTGAAATATTTGAGAAAAATTAAACACTTAGCAGCGTTCCTGGTGACTTCAAATATGTGCTCACTCCACAGAGATGGTTTGTGATGCACATATCTGACCCTGAATGGTGTTCACTTGTTCAGTCTTGTCGATGCAAATGCCACCCTTAGTCGAGGGCTACGCCTTTTCGACAGAAGACAGCATTGTATTTTCGAAGCATTACATTTTACACGGTTTTTAATTCGCCATTATACAGTACAATGCTATCAATATCATTCCACGTATTTGCGCTAGAGTCCACCTCAATATCAAGGAAGCTAAGTGGCCAGTTAAATTTCTTGAAAAAGTCGTTGCGACCGTGCCAGTTGGGTTTATTATTGCCAAACCGTTCTGTAGAATTTGTTTCCTTTAATTAGTTTTTTCGCCTCTAGACTATCTGTACCAAATTTAATGAGGGCCTGATAGCGTAATACAAAGACAAATAGTAGTAGTAGTAGAAATGGTGGCCACGAGCAGTCTAGCTCGGTGACACAATTAGCGCTGCGTTGCGCCGTTTTGATACCATAAAATACTCGGTTGACCTATAAAGATAAAAGGGGGATTATAAAGAGAAAAATACGCCTCAAATCCACTTTGTTGCGTTTAGCAAGGAGATCAAATCTTTGATCTCCAGTTCTGAGAGCTCATTGAGGTCGTTGAAAAAGGACTTTCCCAATGTTTTGGCTCTCGTTTTGGCTAAGGCGGGACACTTGCATAAGAAGTGAAGAACAGTTTCTTTTTCTCGCTGGTCCTCACAACTACGACAGAAAGTATTGTTGGGGATGCCCAGCTTAGATGCGTGTTCTCCAACAGGCCAGTGTCCGGTGCATGTAGCAACGACCCTGGCTATGTCTTGCCTGGGTCTGTAAATGAGATTATTAGTACGGGATTTGTTGTAGGTGGGCCATATCCTTCTAGATATGATACAGTTGGTTAGGCTGTTCCACCTGTGGTTTGATTCAGCGAGGAAAATAGAGAAGATCTTGCCCTTCATAGCACCAAGAGGAATGTTGACTCTTTCCGCGAGTGAGCTATGAAGGGCTGATCCTTGCCTAGCCAGCTCGTCAGCTCGTTCATTGCCCTCAAAGCCTCTATGACCCGGAATCCAGATGAGAGTGACCCTGAGTCCAATGTTCATGCTCGCTAACTCACTTCGGCATTGTTGAACCAGTTTGGAGGATGAAGTGGACGAGCCAATCGCTTGAATAGCCGCCTGACTGTCCGAAAAAATAGCTGTATTGCGGTTTTGATTTGGATCTAGTTTTAGTAACTTGCATGCTTCCTTGATCGCGAGTAGTTCAGCCTGAAAAACACTAGCAAAGTCAGGAAGTCGCAAAGACCTGGAGACATTTAGAGACTCGGAAAAAATTCCTGCACCGACCCCACACTCCATCTTCGAGCCGTCAGTGAAAATAGTTGTGTCGAAGCCTCTCGTCACTAAGTCATCATCCCATTCATTTCGAGATGGGATGATAATTTTAAAATCCGCACTGAGGTCCACAGTAGGGGTGCAGTAGTCGGTTTCTGTCGAAAAGATGTCCGCTGGGATGAGATTAGTGATATTACTATGACCAAAGGGCCTAGAATACCAACTATTCGATTCCCTAAGTCTCAACGCGCTGCAAGATACTAAGTATTTGATATGCAGGTCTATTGGTAAGAGGTAGAGAAAAACGTTTAGGGCGTCCGACGGACATGAGCGCAAAGCTCCCGTGGAGCCAACACTAGCTGTTCTCTGAACCTTTTTTAGTTTAGTTATATTGTAGGCTTTGCTAAGCGCGGGCCACCAAACAATCGAACCATAGGACAAGATTGGACGTACCACGGCTGTATACGTCCACAAAATCATCTTCGATTGCAAACCCCACTTTTTGCCAAAGGTTTTATTGCAGGCATAGAAAGCTATGCTGGCTTTCTTGACCCTTTCTTCGATATTAAGTTTCCAATTTAACTTTGGGTCAAGTATTACTCCCAAATATCTAGCGCTGGAAGACAAGGAAAGAGTTTCACCGTTGAGGCGGGGAAGGGTGAAGGGTGGTACATTTGTTTTCGTAGTAAAGAGCATCAGTTCAGTTTTGCTTTTATTGACACCCAGGCCACAGCTTGTAGCCCAGTTGCTTACTTTTAGCAATGCCATCTCCGTAATCTCACTAATCACGGAAGTGTACTTTCCTGATACCAGTATCACCAAATCATCTGCGTAAGCAACGGCCTTCACACCACAACTTTCCAGTTTAAAAAGAATTTTGTTCATGACCAGAAGCCAAAGAAGAGGGGACAGAACACCCCCCTGAGGTGTTCCCCTGTTTACGCACCTGGTCAAGTAAGTGTTACCTAAGGTAGCTTGAATCCTTCTATCACTGAGCATGGATACAATCCAACTTCTGATGTAGTCCTCTACACCCTGATCAACTAGTGATTCTTGAATAGATTCTGTTAAGACGTTGTTAAAAGCTCCTTCTATGTCTAAGAAGGTAGCGAGAGTATATTCTTTGAAATGTATGGTTTTTTCAACTGTACGCACTACCTCATGTAGGGCTGTCTCCGTAGACTTGCCCTTAAGATAAGCGTGTTGTGAACTCTCAAGAGGATTTACATCTAAAATGCCTCTGATATGGTAATCAAGAATGCGCTCCATTGTCTTAAGCACGAAGGAAGTAAGGCTTATTGGTCTAAAATCCTTCGCGGATTCATGTCCTCGCCTGCCGACCTTCGGGATGAAAACTACTCTAACATGTCTCCAAGACTCGGGAACATGATTTAGACAGAGACATCCTTTAAAGATCATCTCCAGCCAAGGAATCGCCAGAAATTGCGTTTTCTGAAGCATGATCGGCATTATGCCGTCCAGGCCTGGAGACTTGTACGGGGAAAATGTGTTGATTGCCCAAGCAATATTTTCCTTATTTATCAAGGTATCAATGTGTTCTATATCCGCCGTCGACACGCCATTTGAATTAAGAGTTTGAGGGTTGTTATTCTCACAACCCGGAAAATGCGCAGCCAACAGCAGTTCTAGGGATTCTGCAGGAGATGCTGCCCAGGAATCGCCAGATTTTTTAAGAAAGGAAGGACAACAATGGTCCTTCGATAGAATCTTACTAAGCCTGGCGGATTCTTTTATATTTTCTATTTTGTGGCAGTAATCCCTCCAGCTTTGCTGTTTAGACTTGGCAATGGCTCGCTTATAAACTCTTAGACAGTCTTTGTACGGTTGGTAGAATTTGTGTTTGTGGCAAATATTAAAGATCACTCTAGTCTTTTTCCTGAGACTAGACAGTTCTTCATTCCACCACATAGGGAGTGATTTGCGACTGTATTTAATAGGGCACGAGACTTTGTAAGCCGTGTCAAAAGCTGCCTCGAAGGTCTTTACTTTAGACTCGAGATCGCTTACCGACTCTGGACACCGATTTGGCGTGTTACACAGTTTCGTGTTAATTATTTGACTGAATTTCTTCCAATCAGTATTTTTGGGGTTTCTGTGAGGGGGAGGAATTTCAGACTCAAAATTTATATTGAATAGTATCCACCTGTGATCAGAAAAAGAATTCACAAGTGAGACTCTCCAATTTTCCACCATAGAATAAAGATTGTTATTTGATAGAGTAACATCAAGTACATCCTCCCAACCTTCGAAGGTAACCGAGCTCGGAAAAATGAAAGTTGGGGTGTTACCTCTATTGCATACATTTAAATTATTGTTAATAATAGCCGCGTTTTATTATAACCATGATCTGATCTGGATCTTGGGTTTACATGCACTACAACAACAACACAAGATCCTGCTTTGTGTTTGGATCTCAATTTGAGATCCAAAATTTAATTCTTTTTTTCACACAATGAGGGCTTTATCATTGTAATTTCATATGTAAATGTTAGTATCATTGCAAACAATTAAATGAAACCTGTATTGCCATATAAACATTTCCATTTGACTGAAATAAAATATTTTTCAAATAGAAAGCGAGAAGCTTTATATTTATTTATTTTGTATATAATCCATGAAAAAATGATTTATTTTAACAAAACTAGATATAAATTGGTGAAAGTAAAATAATTAAGTTCAAAAAAGTGTATATTTGACATAGTTTATGGGTATCATTTTTCCCAAAAAAAAGAACAAAAAAAATCATTGAGCGAAATGATCTTACGGCAACACTGCTTAAATTTTGGGTATTTGTTTATATTTTTTTTGCTTCGAAATGTCACTTTTGAAAGAACGAATTTGACACTGCTACCAAACTTTAAATAATAAAAAATATGATGATCCAATGCTGTTTTATTATCATGATCTGATCCGGATCAGATCACGGTGCTAATAAAACGCGGCTAATGAAATCAAAAAGTGACTCACCTCGTTCATTAATTACCGTACTGCCCCATAGAGAATGCCGTGCGTTGGCGTCGCACCCAATCAGGAGGTCTGACTTTTGTTGTTTGGAAGCGATTACCAGGGTCTCCAACTCTTCCGGAGGTGACTGCCGGTCGTGGCCACAGTAAGCCGATGCCAGAAGTAGGCCAGCATTTTTTCCTTCAATTCCGACAACCGTCAAATCGGAGGTGCTAAGGATGGGACACAAAAAAGCTTTTAAGTGTTTCTTAGCTAGAATGCAGGTTCTAGGCTTACCTTGGTCAGTATTAAGGATTTTATAAAAAAGGTCGTATTTGTGGTCCAGAAGGCCTCGAACTCTGAGGCCATTCACCCAAGGTTCTTGTATGAACGCTACGTCCAAGTCTTCCTGACTCAGGAAGACCTTTAGATTATCTGAGGCACATTTCGAGTGCTTCACATTAATCTGTATAGAACGCAGCGCGTTTTTAATTGCCTGAAGAAGAAGGGCCTGCACCCTCAGAGCCCGGCGACTCGCCGGGGACTTCGGCAACAATGATGTCATCGTCGGTCTTGACTTTGCCGTCATTGTTGTCGCAGTCTGCTCCCTGATTCTGTAGGACCTTAATCTTTGCATTTCTAATGCCGAATTTTAACTTATATTCAGCCTTCTCAAGGGCCCCCAAGCTCTCCCCGCTGATCTTCAAAAGATAGGACGCGCTGTTCTTCTGCGGCTCCTCAGCCTTGATGACTGTCCAGTCATGCATTGGAACCAGCGGGTTTAGCCTCTGAAGACCACGGATCAGCTCCTGTCCACTTGGCTTGATGCTCATGACGGGCAACCAAATGCGAGCCTTAGGCTGTCTGGGGATGTCCTTAGCTGGGATAAGCTTAAGTCTCAAGCCTTCCCAGTCATTGCTTATCTTAGCAATGCATGATCTAAGGAAATCCCTGGAAAACACGTCATCGCATTTGATTACCCTGTGTCCCCTGAGCACTTCGCCAGAGTCAAAACTAGGGTAGGGACCCTCAATTGCCGAGATTGTGTAAGAAAACACCATCTCCGAGAGCTTGGCCTCGATAGAACTCCACACAGCTAGCAGACCTCTGCTGTTTGTGGAGAGCTCATCCACAACCGATACTTGGAGGTCGTCTCTGACAACCTCACTTAAAGTACGCTGTTGCGCCGCTCCGGAAGATGATGTCTTCTTCTCTTTATTTGAATTTGGTTCATGTTTTGGTTTTTTAGAAGGTTTTTCGGTCTCTTCACGAGACCGGTTTCTTTTGTCGGCCTTCTTTTTTGTAGCCAAGAGACTGTTGTATTCATCAACAATCTTTTGGTACATGATCTTGTCCTCGCGATCTTTCTCCAGCACAATTCCAGCCTTCTCATTTTCAGCAATCTTGCTAAGAATGAAGGAGGCCTTCTTGAACTGGTTCTTGATGCGAGTACCAGATGACTTTTTATTTTTTCCTTTACCAGCATTGCTATGGCTGGCATTGCTGGTAGAGGAGTTCGGATTTATTTGTGGTCGAGGCACAGGAGTACTATGGCTGGTACTCGCTGCACTTCCAGTTTTTGCAGGTTGCCCCACAACGGTCTCCTGACTGGAGGCCAAAAGTTCATCCTCATAGTCGGCGGATGGTCCTAAGTTCGTTATGTCTAAATTGTGTGAATTGTTTTGTGTAGTAATTTTGGTCCCACGAGTAGTACGGAAAGGAAAAGGTCAGCCCCGGCAGAGCCGATATACCGGGGTAAGGCAAGATGTAAGACGGACCCTGCCAAGGCATCCGAATGAGCTCGTTCGCGACTGGTTTACCCCCCAGCCTTCCATTTCTTCGGCACGGATTATGAAAATCGCTCACACCACCACTGAAAATTAGGGACCCCGTATCTATGGTCAAATTGCATTGCTGAGGGTTTAAACTATTGAAGAGTTTAGAAACGCCTCAACAATTCAACCTGACCTTAGCTGATCCCCTTCTTGACATCGCACAAGAAAACTGTGGTGATCATTACCGCCCGGCACCCACTAGGAGGGTTTGATACGAGGATTTTTGCCAGGCCAAGACAAATAGAATTACTTTTATTATTCCTAATATTAGGAAATAATTTTTATTCAGTTGATTTGTATATTACCTTAAAATTTAAGAGCCTAATAATCTTAAAAGGAAAATTAGAAAATTGTTTTGTGCGTCTTTAATAGACTTGATTTAGTAACTTCATTTTTCTTCTTAAATTTTAGATAAACTTTCAACAGCCAGTGTTGGGGACCCATCTGTTGGTAATTATTATGGACTGCTAGTAGTTGTTTCAGTAATTGCTGCTCTTGCTATTATGTCAAATCTAGTCCTGCTTTTAATACTCACTAGAAGAAGAGTTCATCAAACTGCAACCATTACACCACCAAGAAAAAGTGATGCTGCTTATGATAATCCATCATACAAGGTTGACATTCAACAAGAAACCATGAGTATGTTTAATCAAAGGTTCATACCAATTGAATTTATAATAATATTTTTTTTGAATTTCAGATCTTTAGCGGATTTTAACTTCTTAGTGATCCGACAAAGGATTTTGTAAATACAAGTATATAATATGTATTTAGTTTTGTATCGTTTTTTGTTATTATTGAAAAGTAAAATTGACAAGCATTTGTTTCTCCAGTTTTTCAGAATAAGTTTTAAATGTGTTTTTTTTTTTTATTAAATGTTTTAATTGTGTATGCAGACAATAACGAAATGTGTTAAATATTTAAAGATAAGTTTAAATTATAACATTTAAACTTTTGGTTTACTTTTAAATCATAACTGCCTTAACAGATTACATGTAAAACAGTATATACGACTATAAATAAATCCTATTTTAAAATGAGTTCAACTTCTTATACTGTAGAACATTTTTATGAAATATAAAAACCTAAATAATTATAACAGAAATCGTGTATTTTATAAACTTTGTTTTAAACGTGTGAGCAATACATGAGGCTCGAAGGAATCAGTTTTTTAAACATTCTCTACTAAAGATGAGCTTTGTTATTGCTTATAAGTGACTCGCATTAAACACAAAATCTGACTAAGACTCCAATGAATGTTCCATGAAGGCCGAATCGTTTTCTGAGATAACTTTCGAAGCTCAATTTTACAAAAAATTGCTTATATTAAATTTCTGGTATAATTTTTGTATAATTGTGATAGGTAGTTTAGGTTTCAATTTTGCATGTATATTTAAATATATGAACCAAATAAATTAAACAAAACTAAGATTTCAATTATTTTAGGTTTTATCAAACTAACATCGCAACATAATCTTTAAAATACTATGCGTTTAAAAAATTAAGTTTTTAAGGTTTTTTTATTTGAATTTTTATAGAAATGAAAGTCGTATTGTTTTCCCTCATTTCCACTCAACCATTATATTGTTTTCTTTTGCATTCTACCCAGGGCCGGAAAAGCTCTGCAAATAAACATATAATTAAAATATGCATATACACAATATTCCTCATTCAATCAACATTAGTCATCTAATATACGAGTATCCACTAGAGTGACCGCAATAAATCGATTTTCGAAATTGCGTCGGGGGAACCCCATAAAATGATCAGTCCTTGCAGATTTTTAGATAGCCAAAATTTCAGCTCAATTGGATAACGCTAAATGGTGCCGACCAAAAACACTCTATTACCAAGACCGGAATCTCAGACTGACATTTCGGTTTGCCTACAAGCTACTGAGGACTAAATGTGAGAAAGTGTGCGTGAAATGATGCAAAAAACCAAACCCATTCTCACATTTAGTCCTCAGGCCCATCAAAATGCTTCATTATAGTAATCAGCCCCATCTAAATGCTTCATTTTGAATGTTTCATGGCCTCGTTCAAAAACTAAACAATCCTAACCAACAGAATCTGAAGTGCTGACATGGTCTTAAATTGGAAGATTTGTATAGCTTTTTAATTTCAATCCAAATAAATATTGTAAATGTATATTAAATAAAATAAAATTGACCAAATACATATTATTTAATGATTTATTTTATTATTATTATTTATTTTGTTTACTTAAATTATTTGCGAACGCAACATGCGCTGCAACTGGTTAAGTAAAATTATTGCAAATGGACAAAAGTGTAACCCAATACTTTGTAAAACAACAAAACAGGCAAGCAGCTGTAGTTTGCTTAGAGCATTTTTTTTGGCGACGTTAGAAGTTCAGGTGGAAACAATAGGCGGGTGTTTGCACAGAAAATGCTACGAGAAGCATACTTGTGAAGTTCCATTGCCAACTTTAGCTAGTTCAGATTCCTCAATTAGATTAGTATTTTCATCATTTAAGCAGTTCGATAATTGCAAGAACAAATTTTAGTTTTGTTTGTTGCAGAAATATTCCTGAAAATTTTTTTTTGAGGGACTTTGTTAGAGTTAGAATTTTGTTTGTAGTTAGATTTTGGAATAAAAATTTGAGGGAACCATGTTTTAAAAATAAGTTGCTTTGTGTAAAGCATCTTTAAGAAATAGAAATAGGCAATATGTTTACACACAATACCAACTAAATGCTGCTATTAATGCTAATTTTGTTTCTAAAAAGTTGAAAAAAGTTGATGAAGGTTAGCCGAAGCGGAAATTTCTTTAATGAACATACCTAAAATATTATTGGCTTTCTCAAAAATATTTGTCTACACTAACCTCTGCTTTATATCTGAAAACTATTGTTTGTGTATATTTTCTTCTATGTTCTGCATTTATAAAATGTAATCTATGGAAGTATTTATTATATTAACAAAAACAAAAACATGTACGTAAAACTCATTCATTTTTTCATTATTAGCAACACTTTTACTAAACATACCCTTCAAACAATAATAAGTAAATTCGAAGTTTGTTAACTGAACATTTTTAAGGAATGAATGACAATTATATTTTTCGTTAAACTGTGGGAATTCACTAAAAAAAACTTCTGTACGTCAACAATAAACATTAATGTCGATTACTTGATCTATTGAATGAGTTGTGCATGAATTCAGAACGATTTTAAGACATTTTCATTTTGTGATATATGTCAAAATTTGTTTTTTATTTGCTCTGCATTTATTCAACAGGTTCGCTATAATCGTTTTGATTACTTTTTTAAAACATTAGTGTTCCTTTGATGCATAGTTTTTTTTTTGATAGCAAATACATGTGCATATGCTTCCATCAATCAAGAATGTTATAAGGTATTTTTCCATTATAACTATTTTTTAAATATAATATTTATTAATCAAAATGGAATTCAAAAATAGTTGCAAGCTTAAATCATTAAAAACAAACTATAAATACATTTCAATTCAATTTATTTATTTAATATCTTACACAGTAAGATACAATATCTCATTTATATAGTGCAAGCTTCAAAGAAAATTCTATGATATGTATATTATTTAATGTAAGTGTTATATACAGAGTTTTACAAGTTCAGAAAGAAAATAAACTTAATTATGTACTCACAATTTAATTTATAATTACTCCAAAATTAAAATTATATAATGTATAATAAATGTTAAATTGAAGAATAATGGGTACACATAATACTAATACAAATAAAATTAACAATCATCATCATCGTCGAGACTCTCCCAGGAATTGCTTCAGTTTAACTCTGAACAGTGTTCTGCAACTTATGAATTTTAAGGGTTGTGGTAGGGAATTCCAAAGCCGAATAGCAAAGATAAAGAATTGTCGTCGAGATCCGGAGTTCTAGATGAACGCGTAAAACAGACCCTGCTATAGAGGTTGGTAGGTTGACGCATTTGAAGAATATTATGAAGTAGGGTCAGCGTTTTCAACTTAAAAAGATCTTCAAGACTGATACCATAAATAGATCTGGCAAAAGAGGACACGTGTTCATATTTTTTGAGTCCAAAAATATACCGCGCGATACTGTTGTATGCCACGTTGAGTTTTCGCTTGTGCTCATAGTCACAGTTGCTAAAAATTTCACACCCAAACAGCAAAATTGGAATAAGTAGCGTTTTTGCTAGGATTATTCTGTTTTTTAACGGAGTGATTTTTTGTGTTGTCCAAAGCATGCGAAGGCCTCCATATACCTTGATCTCGTTGGTGCAATAAATTTTTAATTTCATTAGTAAACCATGGACATGAGTAAACCGACCTGAAAGATTTTGTTATGAGCGGAACATGAGTATCGAAAAGTTTTTTAATGTTATTTTGCATGAAACCTACTTGATCATCAACGTGGTGCATAAAATAAATCCTGAACCAGTGTACTGCAAGGAGATCGTTTCGTAAATGTTCTAGATTGATATTTTTAAAATCACGGAAAATAAACAAATTCTCAGTTCTAATAGGTTCACATTGGTATGTTAATTGAATCATATCATGACGGGAAAAGCAAGGCACAGAGAGTTGATTGAAGTGAAGGACTTTGTATGGGTGGCTAACAAAAAATACATTCAGGAGTGTACTGCTATCCTTGGTAAAATGAGTTGGAACTGAAGTATTTACTGGTGTTAAATTAAGTGCACTCATACTATTAATTAAAGAAAAATCTTTAAGAATATTTGAGTTAAAGTCTCCACATACAATTAAAAAAGGTGATACATATGATAACTCGTCTAAAATCGTTATAAGAGGTGAAGTGTCAATGTTTGAATTTGGTCGATAAACAGATCCCAACAATATCTTATTTAATTTACAAATTATTCTTACAAACACATATTGCATTTCACTACCAGGTAAAGATTTGCGAACAAGTTTGCAATCTAAACTTTCTCGAACAAAAATAGCCACACCTCCACCAACACGGTCAACTCTATCAGATCTAAATAGGGTATAGCCTTTAACATTATATAGTGCATCCATATTATCACTAACGAACCAAGACTCAGAAACGCAAATGAGATCAACTTTAAAACCTTCAAACAGGTATCTGAATTCATCCAATTTTGCCCCAGATCTCAAACTTTGCGCATTAAGGTGACAAACTTGTAACCCAGCATGTTGGCTACATATTACATCTATCATTACCCGCGTGTTATCTCTACTATAAGCGACTAAAGATTCCCTTAAAAACTCACTAAGACCATCCATTGTAATAAATCAACAATAGAAGGTGCCCAATAAGTCACACCCATCATTGCACAAACTGCCAAAGAAAAACAACAAACCAAAAAACCAAGAAGATGATGATGATTAAAAAATGTGTGACTAAATTTAAAAAGATAACAATTGAATATATGATAAATAATAAGGAAGACTTTCAACTAAAAGTATCTACCTACATTCAAATGTAATTCGAAATTTGTAGCAATTAAAAAAACATAATTTAAAAAAAAAAAAGTAAATACATATATATAAGAAAAATAAGAAAAAGAAAATGTAAAAGACTTGCAAGTTAGAATAACTACAATAATTACTTTATCAGAAACAATGCTAACAAGAAGTAAACTAGTCATCCTCTGTTGCAGTGTTTGTTGTTGTTTGCGTCATCGTGGCAGAATCAGGTAAGTCATCAGTGGACTGAAATAATTTTGCATCTTCATCTTTACTCTTCTTTATGTACACAAGTCCACGAATAGTAAACACAGAAAACAGCTTCTTATCTCTCTGCAGTAGTGAGCGATTTTTTATTGTTAAGCTCTCGTGGAGGTAAACATTAGATTTTAACGTTGCTTTCACATTGCCTAAGCCAAGATCATCGAGATGAAGCTGTTTGTTTGGATCGTAAAACAAGTAGCTTGTCGTGTTGCGAGAAAAATTTGATTACAATCGGTGGTGCTGCAGTTTCGTGTTTCGATTTTAAACGAAAAATACTTTTAATTGTTGGTGGTGTACATTTTAATTTATTACAAAGTTGAGTAAATATCAAAAGTAGATTTTCCGTTGGCAGAAGTGGAACTCCGTGTAAAAGTGCATCACAAATCGTCTCTTTTTGTTGTTGTTCCTCTTTGTATGCATCCATGTGTATAGAGACAGTTTTAATTTCTTCGCCAAGCTTTTGTATATGTTGTTTTAGTTTTCGGTTTTCTTCCTTTAGTGGTTCAATTTCTGTTTGTTTTGATTCCAACATTGACATTCGCGCGTTGAGACCTTCAATAGAAGATTTTAGTTCAGCTACATCAGTGTCCATTTTTACAGTGATTCTTTTTTCAAAGTCTGCAATCTGTGACGTAATCAATTCAGTTTGTACGTGAATAGCTTTTTCGAATTTCAAAAACATTTCCATAGTGTTAGTGGAAGTATTGTCTTCTGGAGACTTTTTTTTTGTTTTTTTGTGAGTGGAGATTTCGATGATAGTTGTGACTGTGTTTTTTGGATTGCAGGAGGAGAAACTGTGGATCGTAGTTTATCGCGCTGTGAAGCCATGTAAAGCAATATGCACATGAGCACGACCAACGACCAACGAATGAACGAATATTCGTCGATTTTGACATTTCTTTCACATGAGAGTTTTTAATTCGTCGCGAATGAAGTTTGACATTCACCACCGAAACCAAAACAAGAACGATTTTTTTAGGTTAAGTACGCGCGATTTTTTTATTCGTTGCGAGTGTGGATAATGTGGAACGCGAATAAAGTTTGACAGTTCGTATCAACTATAATTTTTTTCGCGACGAATAAATTTGTTTTCTTAACTTTATTAATATATGATATTGAAAATTAAAAGTATGCATCATAAATCAAATAGAAACTATATTGCTATCGTTTTGTTGAGAATTTGTGTGGAAATATGTCTTCAAACGTATATAAACTCACATTTTGTAATTCATTCGTCGTTCGTTGGTCGCGCTCATGTGAATGATTCTTAAATCTTTTATGTAGATGGTGTTAAGGAGAAACTGATAGTTAACTATGTGTGGTAAGTTTTGATGAGCGGGAAAAAATGTGGGTGCTAATGCAATTTTATTTTATTTTAACTTTTAAACAAATGGTTTAATTAAAGAAGACAAAGTCCCCTTTCTTTTTGTGAACTCAAGGCAAGCAGTTTTGTTATATAGTTGTTTAAAATAAAAAAAAAACTTGGAATAATAAAAGACACCACTTAGAACTTATCTTAAACTGCCACTCTTTTTACGCAAGTCTGTCTAGTAACACATCACAATTGCGATTGACACATCACAATTGCGATTTGGATTAATTAAATTGATACAGATTTTAATTACTTGCAAAAAAAATATTTGGGCCGTTCATTAACGAAAATTTATTAGAATTCAATACAAAAATTGCGCTCGCACCCTTAACTTGATGGTTCTTCGAACGCATCTTTCATACAAAAATCCGAGGTTAATTATGAAATTTGAAGAATTTCGTAGTGCTTTTTGTAAATTAGTGAATTAATTATAATAAACTGATCATAGAGGAAATATATTATCTAGAGTCCCGACTTAATGGGTTTGCTCTCTTTCGGCCTACAAACTAAATTGAGAGAATTTTGCCCATTAGCATAAGCATGTGTTAGTTCTCCCGTGCATTTCTTATGGGAAAATCCAGATTCTATGTAGTTGTTATGGGCTTTTGGTGAAGTGTGCACAATTAGGGGTAAAACAATTTGAGGTGAACTCAGCCGTTCAAAAAAGAGATACGTTGAATTCAAAAATTGAAAAATGAATGCAATATTTTAAGAAAAATTAATTTTGCAACTTATTTTTAGTGAAAACTGTGCTAAAAATAATATTTGACTGCTTTTGGCACACAAATTCTATGGTTCTTATAAAAAATTTCGCTAAAAACAGAAAAAATCGTGCTGAAAGTATAGGCGCACCCTAAAACTGCAATGCGAACGTGGCCCAATTTGAGTTAAGTGAGTTTTGACAGATTAACAGCGAGGTAAGTATTTTGACAATTCTGCGAAAATGTAAACAAAACAAAATTCATATTCAATAATGCAAATGAAGGTAAAACAGAAATATTAATTTATTGACATAAAAATATATAATTAATTTAATTTAATCCTCAGATAAAAAAAAAACCAAGGATAATGATTTAACAAGAAAATTGGAACCCCCCGAGTAGGAAGCCAGCAACGCCGACATATTTATTCTGGAGCGAAGAGGTACAAATTCAAGGTAAATGTGTTTGTCACATTAATTTTAAACACAAATTATATGAATATTGTTTTGTTTTTTAGTTAAAATTACACTTCTCAACAAGACTTTGTTCCTGGAATGCAAATCGCTCAATTCTGATGGCTTATATCCTCATTTTTAACCCTGTAGGAATGAGAAGGGCCGATTACAGCGAAGGGGTCGATGTCGCAGAAGCCTGAAAGGTTTGCTATGAAACCTATCTGACATGCTTCATTTGTCGAGATGGATATACAAGTCGAGAGTTGCTATGTAGTTGAGGATTCTCTTTACTTGGTGTTCATTCATAGCCAAGCCAACTTGAACAAATACAAGTTGAATCAATTGCAGCGTTTGATAGCAGTAGCACATTCACGTCATGTGTCACCATCTGTGCAATGCAAAGCGCTTCTTTCAGCCAGCTACGGATAGGCGATAGATTGAAATGTATGCAAGTCCTTCCTCATGATGTGAACAATAGTTAATTTAATCTACAGTCAGTTTTTCAAGACAGTACCTACCACCGAGGATTGGCCAATTGATTCTTTTTTGCAGAAATTCACATTTGAATATCTTCATTTTACATTTTTTGGCGAACTCTGTGATGTAGTTGGTGAGGATGTGTTTATTAATAATAAAATAAGAACTATATTAAGTTTTGCTTTTTCTAATTTAAATTGTAGGTCTCTGGAATTCAATTGAAATACCTTTCTTCATTCATGATTTATTGCTTTCGATGCCGTCAACATCTTCAATTCAAACCCGAATCCAGAATTACTTTATCAATTTACGCTCTTGAGATATTATTTTGTTTGTAATTTGAAAGCAATTATATACATATATAAAAGGCTTTTCGATGCTATCAATTTCATGAAATAGTTGTTTTCTATAATATCTTCCTTCAATATTTTCTTCCTTTACAATTTTTTACTATTTCCTATAACGAATTTATAGTCTTAAGATTATAACATCAAGTTCTTGTAATATATTGAAAAAATACAAAAATAAATAATAAAATATAAAATAAAATAAAATGGGAGTTGGGATTCTTAATCAGCATCAAAAATTAAACGAAGTATTTAAAACCACAAAACAATTACAATCTAGTTTTTTTTCAAAACTTCAGGTAAAGTCAAGAGTCTTTCATAACTAATAAGAAATTACGAAAACTAAGTGAAATAGCAAAATGATTTGAACTGGAGCTAAAAGCAAAGATATGTACTTTGCAAAATCATCTTTCAATTTAAAGTTAAGAGATACGTCATGCTTTACCGGTTTTAAAAACCTGATGTAATAGAAAATTTTGAAGGTGGACTTCGAAGTCAGGATATCTTAATCCTCTCAAAAAAGAACGAGTTTCTGACTAATGCTATTGGCCACATGAAATCACAAAGAAATACATACCAACGTGGTGAACCAAAACATAGGAATATGATTAAAAATACCAAGTTTTTAATTTTGTTAAATTAAACTTATGTCTGAATAAAAAAATAAAATCTACTTAAAACAGCTTATTTGTTTTTTTATTATTATTTCCTAAAAACGAAACAAAAAGTAAAAAAGGTATAATCCACTATAATAATTGACCTGAGCAGATCAAATTTGGGAAAACCAGAAAGAAGTATTTTTCTTTGAAAAATGTACATTTAATATCTTTTTTATTTACTCAAAAACTAAGAAGTTACATTTTAACATCCAGTTATTGTTTTTTAAGTGAAAATACATTATTAGCGTTGAATTTAAAACAAAATTATACTAAATTACATACAATTTTGAAAAAAAAATTACAAATTTATGTATATAAAAACTAGCTGCGCCTCGAACCTTGATTATTAACGGATGAGATTTAAAACATGTCGTCGACTATAATCATCTTCACTTCAAGATTTGTTGCAATACCGCTTCGTTTCGTTGCTGAAAAAAAACACATCAATTAGGTAGTACTTTAAAAGTTTGTGGTGTATGTGAAGCTTACTTTGAAGTAGTCTTGCCATTATAAGCCTTCTGGTTAATGGACGCACAGTTAAATTGTAGCAAGTTGATTGGTTTATAATTATAAAACTCCCGCTGGTAATTCGATCCGTTGATTAAAAAATTGTGGCAAGTCGTTTGTGACATTCTTTTGCGAGCAAATTCCAAAATCCCAATCGGACCATGTCATAAATGCACAATTTCCGGTTGTATTATTTTTGGAAATTTTCGGTAGGTGAAGGTTGCGGGAAATTCTTAAAACATCATTTGGACAGTTCCCGTGTCGATGGTCTTCTATGTGATTCCAGTTAGTTCTTTTGGTGATTCAATAAGCATTGTGTATTTAGGAATTCGGCTTCTATTTTTTCTGTCTATATAAGAAAATTCTAAAATAGTACATACGAAAATGATTAGATTTTCATTACTCAAAAGACTTACCAATGATTTTTGATTCCCGTCATTTAGGAGGTGTTCTCCCAGCAGGTTGCTTCAATGTCGACATTCATTCCATCATCTACGTGGTCTGCGTCGGCCTAAGTGGCCGCAGTAGCCGATGACTCGGTCAGCAGTGTCCCTGCCGTTCTTTAGTGAGATATTTGGCGTTACAAGCATCGATTTAGATCTAGAAGGTGAAGATTAAGCAAGTTAATCACGATATGATTGTTTCGATTTGTACTTACACAACCGAACCTCATGTGCTGTTGCACTCAATGAAACCAGAAGATGTTGCTTTAGTTGCAGCTGCAAGAGTCGTTTTTTTTTGGTCGGCTTGTACCATACTTCTTGGCAGCTGATGAATGGGCAAAGGACGTTGGAAATCCTAAAGAACCATAGAATTTAAAATATCCGTGTTAAGATTACTCGTAAGTAAATGAATGAACTTACCTGATTTGCCTGCATACTCTACCGTTGCTATTGCCGCTGTTAAGTCATTCCAAAACTGGGCGGTCGACTATTGAATGTCAAAGCTTTCCCTTGCACCATTGAATTGAATTTCACAAAGTCGATGACATAGCTGTAGCTGAGGATGTTCGCTAATTCGGAATTGAATTCGTGATTCTGGTGGTGTTGTTGCATTCCATGAATCTTACTATTGGCAGAGACGTTGACACCTCTATCGTTAACGCCTGCGCCCACCAGAGCCGCTGAGACAGATCTCAACGATCATGATACAGCAGCAATTGAGTGTAGAAATATACTTATACTTTACTTCAACAGGCTTCGAATAACTATTTACAAATAAAGGCGAAAGTCTGTGGTTAAAACATTGATATTAAGAGAAATATAATATAAAATAAATTCACCTGGGGACTAGCGCCCTTGTTTTGAGCAAACCTTCCAAATTTCTTGAGAGAAATTGCTTTTTGTATCATGGTTTGTAATCGGCAGCACCCGAAATGAAAACACTAAGGAGATGCTAATAAAGTCGATTTTTATTCTTATGTACATCTTCTTGAGTTGGTAGTAAAGTATATTATTGGAGCAATCCATAGCTGAAACAAAGCAATATAAATATTTTTTTGTTTACGAGATTCTTTTTTTTAAACGTACCTACTTGAGCTCCGAGTAGAATAAGTCTCATTGTTTTTTTCTGGTTCCTGGTCTATCGTTTTTCAATTAAATGCACTTGTAGCTCTTAATCGTTAAGGTTTTTGATCTGAAAAGGAATAAATTCTGTTAAATGCTTAGACAAAACAAAATAATTTACAAAAACTTACTTGTAGAATCTCAAATTGAATGTTTTGTTTTTGACATCGAAATTGTGGAACTGTCATTTTTGACAAGAATTCAATCTGACATTTTGCCTTTTTTCCACCACTCACATGTATTCACCGATACGGAATTTGAGAGAGTTCACCTCGAATAAATTTTGAGGGTGTTTCAGGTAGGACGGGTACCGGCCGGGACTCTAGATAATATATTTCCTCTATGAAACTGATGGTGAACATGCTTTTTTGAAGACAAAAATGTACATTGATTCGTTATCAAAAAAATGACTGCAAAATTAAAGCTTAAAACTGACTTCTTCATCGAAAAAAAGTAAAAAGAAAAACATGAAAAAAACTTATTAACGACCCCATTTTGTTTTTGCTGTGCAAAATGCCGCTAGCCCACGGCATCGTTTTTTTTTTTGTTTTGCTCACATCTATTCATGGACTAATGGTCAAAATTACAAATACAACAATGTAAACAAACGGGTTTTGGAGAGTGAAACGTACGAAAGATTCCGGTCTTGGTAATGGAGTGTTTTTGGTTTTAAGCTTTAATTTTGCAGGCATTTTGTGGATAGTGAACCAATGTACCTTTTTGTCTTGAAAAAAGCATGTTCAACATCAGTTTATTATAATTAATTCACTAATTTATAGTAATCACTACGAAATTCTTTAAATTTCATAATAATCCCCGGATTTTTGTATCAAAGATGCGTTCGAAGAACCATCAATTTAAGGGTGCGAGTGCAATTTTTGTATTGAATTCTAATAAATTTTCGTTAACGAACGGCCCAAATATTTTGTTTGCAACTAATTAAAATCTGTATCAATTTAATTAATCCAAGTATATTTATAGTTTGTTTTTAATGATTTAAGCTTGCAACTATTTTTCAATTCCATTATGATTAATAAATATTAAATTTAAAAAAAGAGTTATAATCGAAAAATATCTTATCCATAACATTCTTGATTGATGGAAGCATACATGCATTTGATATCAAAAAAAAACTTTGCATCAAAGGAACCCCAATGTTTTAAAAAAGTAATCAGGACGATTATAGCGGACCTGTTGAATAAATGCAGAGCAAATAAAATGCAAATTTTGACATATATCACAAAATGAAAACGTCTTAAAATCGTTCTGAATTCATGCACAACTAATTCAATAGAACATGTAATCGTCATGAATGTTTATTGTTGACGTACAGAAGTTTTTAAGTGAATTTCCACAGTTTAACGCAAAATATAATTTTCATTCATTCCTTAAAAATGTTTAGTTACCAAAGTTCAAGTTTACTTATTATTGTTTGAAGGGTATGTTTAGTAAAAGTGCTGCTAAAAATGAAACAAATTAATGAGTTTTACGTACATGTTTTTCTTAATATAGTAAATACTTCCATAGATTACATTTTATAAATGCAGAACATAGAAGAAAATATACATAAACAATAGTTTTCAGGTTTAAAGCAGAGGTTAGTGTAGAAAAATATTTTTGAGAAAGCCAATATGTTAGGTATGTTCATTAAAGAAATTTCCGCTTCGGCTAACCTTCATCAACTTTTTAGAAAAGAATTAAGCATTAATAGCAGCCAATTATTTCATAGCATAATTAATTTTTCAGATTGTAAAATGTCTAGAAATTTTCATACGCTACAAAATTCGTAATTTTATGCGTAAACATGGAAGATAACATTATTTAGTCAAGAAGTATGGATTTTGGCGCGTATACCATTTTTTTTCTATTGGGTGTTCGGTTTCCCCATAAAAATAAATAAAAAGTTACTTAAATCTATTTATTGCACTCATTTAGTTGGTATTGTGTGTAAACATGTTGCATATTTCTATTCCTTAAAGATGCTTTACACAAAGCAACTTATTTTTAAAACATGGTTCCCTCAAATTTTTATTCCAAAATCTAACTACAAACAAAATTCTAACTCTAACATAGTCCCTTAAAAAAAATTTTTCAGGAATATTTCTGCAACAAACAAAACTAAAATTTGGTCTTGCAACTACCGAACTGCTTAAATGATGAAAATACTAATCTAACTGAGGAATCTGAACTAGCTAAAGTTGGCAATGGAACTTCACAAGTATGCTTCTCGTAGCATTGTCTGTACAAAAAAAATACGGAGGCACCCGCCTATTGTTTCCACCTGAACTTCTAACGTCGCACAAAAAAATGCTCTAAGCAAACTACAGCTGAAAAAATTGTCTGTTTTGTTGTTTTACAAAGTATTGAGTTACACTTTTGTCCATTTGCAATAATTATACTTAACCAGTTGCAGCGCATGTTGCGTTTGCAAATAATTTAAGTAAACAAAATAAATAATAATAAACTAATAAATCATTAAATACATATTATATTTGGGCAATTTTATTTTATTTAATATACATTTACAACATTTATTTGGATTGAAATTAAAAAGCTATACAAATCTTCCAATTTAAGACCATGTCAGCACTTCAGATTCTGTTGGTTAGGATTGTTTAGTTTTTGAACGAGGCCATGAAACATTCAAAATGAAGCATTTAGATGGGGCTGATTACTATAATGAAGCATTTTAATGGGCCTGAGGACTAAATGTGAGAATGGGTTTGGTTTTTTGCATCATTTCACGCACACTTTCTCACATTTAGTCCTCAGTAGCTTGTAGGCAAACCGAAATGTCAGTCTGAGATTCCGGTCTTGGGAATGGAGTGTTTTTGCGTACAAGCTAGAAAGCACTAAATGTGAGAAAGTGTGCGTGAAATGATGCAAAAAACCAAACCCATTCTCACATTTAGTGTTTCGGCCCATCAAAACGCTTCATTATAGTAATCAGCCCCATCTAAATACTTCATTTTGAATGTTTCATGGCCTCGTTCAAAAACTAAACAATCCTAACCAACAGAATCTGAAGTGCTGACATGGTCTTAAATTGGAAGATTTGTATAGCTTTTTAATTTCAATTCAAATAAATGTTGTAAATGTATATTAAATAAAATAAAATTGACCAAATACATATTATTTAATGATTTATTAGTTTATTATTATTTATTTTGTTTACTTAAATAATTTGCGAACGCAACATGCGCTGCAACCGCTGCAAGAGCATTTTCTTGGCGACGTTAGAAGTTCAGGTGGAAACAATAGGCGGATGCCTCCGTTTTTTTTTTGTACAGACAATGCTACGAGAAGCATACTTGTGAAGTTCCATTGCCAACTTTAGCTAGTTCAGATTCCTCAATTAGATTAGTATTTTCATCATTTAAGCAGTTCGGTAGTTGCAAGACCAAATTTTAGTTTTGTTTGTTGCAGAAATATTCCTGAAAATTTCTTTTTAAGGGACTATGTTAGAGCTGGAATTTTGTTTGTAGTTAGATTTTGGAATAAAAATTTGAGGGAACCATGTTTTAAAAATAAGTTGCTTTGTGTAAAGCATCTTTAAGGAATACAAAAAGGCAATATGTTTACACACAATACCAACTAAATGAGTGCAATAAATAGATTTAAGTAACTTTTTTTTTATTCCAGTATGGGGAAACCGAACACCCAATAGAAAAAACCGATATACGCGCCAAAATCCATACTTCTTGACTAAATAATGTTATCTTCTATGTTTACGCATAAAATTACGAATTTTGTAGCGTATGAAAATTTCTAGACATTTTACAATCTGAAAAATTAATTATGCTATGAAATAATTGGCTGCTATTAATGCTAATTTTTTTTCTAAAAAGTTGATGAAGGTTAGCCGAAGCGGAAATTTCTTTAATGAACATATTTAAAATATTATTGGCTTTCTCAAAAATATTTTTCTACGCTAACCTCTGCTTTATATCTGAAAACTATTGTTTATGTATATTTTCTTCTATGTTCTGCATTTATAAAATGTAATCTATGTATGAAGTATTTACTATATTAAAAAAAACATGTACGTAAAACTCATTAATTTGTTTCATTTTTAGCAGCACTTTTACTAAACATACCCTTCAAACAATAATAAGTAAACTTGAACTTTGGTAACTAAACATTTTTAAGGAATGAATGCAAATTATATTTGGCGTTAAACTGTGGAAATTCACTAAAAAAAACTTCTGTACGTCAACAATAAACATTCATGACGATTACATGTTCTATTGAATTAGTTGTGCATGAATTCAGAACGATTTTAAGACGTTTTCATTTTGTGATATATGTCAAAATTTACATTTTATTTGCTCTGCATTTATTCAACAGGTTCGCTATAATCGTTCTGATTACTTTTTTAAAACATTTGTGTTCCTTTGCTGCATAGTTTTTTTTGATAGCAAATACATACATGTATGCTTGCATCAATCAAGAATGTTATGGATAAGATATTTTTCGATTATAACTCTTTTTTTTTTTTTAATATACAAACTATAAATATACTTGAATTAATTAAATTGATACAGATTTTAATTAGTTGCAAACAAAATATTTGGGCCGTTCGTTAACGAAAATTTATTAGAATTCAATACAAAAATTGCACTCGCACCCTTAAATTGATGGTTCTTCGAACGCATCTTTGATACAAAAATCCGGGGATTATTATGAAATTTAAAGAATTTCGTAGTGATTACTGTAAATTAGTGAATTAATTATAATAAACTGATGTTGAACATGCTTTTTTCAAGACAAAAAGTTACATTGGTTCACTATCCACAAAATGCCTGCAAAATTAAAGCTTAAAACTGACTTTTTTATCGAAAAAAGTAAAAGGAAAAACCTGAAAAAAACTTATTAACCCCTCCATTTTGTTTTTGCTATGCAAAGTGTCGCTAGCCCACGGCATCGTTTTTTTTTGTTTGTGCTCACATCTATTCATGGACTAATTGTCAAAATTACAAATACAACAATGTAAACAAACGGGTTTTGGAGAGTGAAACGTACGAAAGATTCCGGTCTTGGTAATTGAGTGTTTTTGTTTTCGACGCGACTATTTTGTAGCAGATTTTTAAACGATGAAAATGTATCAGAGATCTGTCAAACTGAAATCAAATTCTAAATCATTTCATTACTCGATATTCAACAAATGTGTTTTTATTAAATTATTACCAAATAAATAAATTATTAAAATGATAAGTGTTGAAATGTATGTAGGAACCAAGTATAGCCAAGAAGTGAAGTTCCATTGCGTCCGTTAACCTAATGTCCATACTAATGTCCATACTACAGCTCTTTCTCTTTGTATTGAATCTTAAAATCACTCTTATTGGAAAAGCCGCAATGTAAAGTCGAGTCAGTTAAGCAAAGTCGTGTGTTATACTTTTTTTTTACATTTTACAAAATTTTTGAACTAAATTAAATAATTAAAAACTAACTTTAAGTGTTAAACTTTAAATTTTAACTAAATAAAATGAATCAAACGATCATTGATCGAAATTAATGTGTTCTGATTTAAACTACATGGTGTCAGAAGTTTTTCGAATGCATACGCGTCGTGGTCAAAAAAAAAAAAACAATTTACCCAACATTAAATGCATATCAGTGAAGTGAAAAGATAAAAGAAAAGTTAAAATAAAAGAAAATTGTTAAGATGAGATAAGAAAGTCAAAAGAAAAATCAGAAAAGATAGAAGAAAATTTTAAAGAAAAGTTAAAAGAAAAGTTAAAAGAAAAGTTAAATGGAAAGTTAAAACAAAATTAAAAAGAAAAGTTAATAGAAAAGTTAAAAGAAAAGTCAAGAAAATTGTGAAAAATATCGAAAAGTTTTTAGTTAGTGGTATAAAACAGCAAAAAAAAAAAAGTTAAGAAACACGTGACAAGAAAAGAGAAAAATTTGTACATAAAAACGAACGGGAACTTGTAGAGAAGTTGTGCATTGTATATAGCGAAAATTCAACCGCAAGGCGAAATACCGGTGAGCTCGTTCTATATATTTACGGTTATCATAGGCATGCAATTTTTCCTAAAATCATATGAACATATTTGTAGTATTTCCAATAAGCATTGTATTCTGCATATTTTTTAAACAAATATTTAAGTAGATGACAAATAACCACAATCACTGTTTTTGCTCGCATTATTAATGAAAGTGCCTGAAGATTTTGAATCTTTGACCACAAAGCAGCTCCAAAGTATTCTTAAGTCCCATAATCTTTCCTATCGATACAATTTAAAAACTGATCTGATACAAAGGATACGTTCTCTCATTATTGAACCTGGAATTGATGACACAGATAATTATAACAGTTGTAGTGACACTTCCGAGTCGGAATAGATAGGTAGATAGATAGATAGGGATAGAACAAATAGTCCGGTTACAGCCGAAGGTTCCTCGCAAAATAGTTCAGAACACGTTGTTTTAGAAGGGTTAGATGCCCGATGAAGCAAAACCTGTAGTAAATAACTACCAATTTAAGGACGTTGAGGAGTCGTTGGAAAAGTTCGATGGGGAGTCAAAGGAGGTTGAAACATGGTTGTCGGATTTTGAAGATGTTGCGGCGGTTTGTTGTTGGAATGATGTGCAGAAGTATCTTTATGCGCGTCGGTTGCTTGTTGGGGCTGGTAGATTAGCTGTGGAAGCTGAATCGGGTATATGTTCTTGGAAGTTGCTTTCTGAATTGCTTAAGAAAGAGTTTGGGAATAAGGAAACTGAAAATGTCCACAGATTATTAGCAGAATGCAAGAAACAGGCAAAAGAATCGTATCTTGAATACTTTTACAGACTTAAAAAGATCTCGAGTAAGGGAAAAGTAGACACGTCTGATCTTATTGGGTACATAATCAGTGGTATTCCAGACGATGCTGTGAACAAGGGTGTCTTATATCAGTCACGAACGCTTGATGAGTTGAAGCAGAATATGAAGTCTTACGAAAAAATGAAGGACGATCAAATGAAAGAAAAGAAGAATGACAAGGCTCAACAAAGTTCAAGTAGTTGGAAAAAACATGAAAATGTTATACAAAAGCCTAAGCGTTGTACAAACTGCGGCAGTGTGTCCCATGTTCACTACAATTGCCCAGATAAGTCGAAGGGATCGAGGTGTTTCCGTTGTAACGAGTTCGGGCACATCGCTCCAAAATGTCCAAAAAAGATAGAAAGTAAAGAGGTCAAATTAATAAATGTGCCAGATTTCAAAGTCGAAGTAAATATAGGTGGTCAAGTTTACAGTGGCCTAATAGATACAGGAAGCGACATCAACATAATACAAAAGTCTTTGCAGAATGAGCTAGGCTTTGAACAGTTCGAAGAGCCAGGTATCCCAGTGGTAGGATTCGCACAAAACAGTAAGGTCACACTAGGGGCAGTCTGGATCGATGCCGTAATAGATTCTGAATCGTATCGTATTAAATGTCACGTAGTTCCCAACCACTGGCTTAACGTCGATATACTTATTGGCAAAGTTTTTTTTACAAATGCTTCACTATCCATTGAAAACGGTAAACCAATTATTTTCAAATCAAATAAAGAACACAATTTTTTGGCACATGTAAACGTTATCAATTACCAAGATGATTTATACTCAGAAAGTTTAGAACAAATATCAAAGCCAGAGCTAAGAACCGAGATAGAAAATATGATACATTCATACAAACCTACAAAATGCGAAGTTCAAGGACCTGAAATGAAGATTATATTGGAAGATGAAGTCCCAGTTCATAGATATCCAAGACGATTAGGTATACCGGAGAAGAAAATCGTACAGATGCAAAAAGAAGAGTGGCTTAAAGAGGGTATAATTCGAGAGAGTTCCTCTCCTTACGCTAGCCAAGTTGTCTTAGTAAAGAAGAAGAACGGAAGCTTAAGGCTTTGTATCGATTACAGAGCGCTGAATCGTAAAGTAATTTGAGACCGGTTTCCGATGTCAAACTCAGAGGAAACTCTTCAAGACCTACACGATGCTACAGTTTTCATTACACTCGACTTAAAAAATGGATTTTTCCATGTAACCATCGAGGAATCAAGTCGAAAATATACAGCTTTTGTGACCGAGGATGGACAATATGAGTTCAACAAAGCTCCATTTGGTTTATGCAACTCACCGTCAGCTTTCCTACGTCTCATTCTCTTCATTTTTCGACATCTTATTCGAGAAGGAAAAATTCGAATTTACATGGATGATATCATCATCATGGCAAAATCTGAAATAGAGTGCATTGAGCTACTTAAGACTGTTTTGGAGCTGTGTAGCAGACACGGCCTTATCATAAATTGGAGTAAGTGCCAGTTTTTAACAAAAAGAGTGTCATTCTTGGGCCACATTATTGAAGGAGGTACCATTCAACCATCTAAGGAAAAGATTTTTGCTGTGAACAAGTTTCCGACGCCAAAGAACGTCAGGGATGTAATGAGTTTTCTTGGCCTAACAGGTTTCTTTCGGAAGTTTATACAAGGATACGCCCTCATAGCAAAACCACTTTCAGATATGACAAGAAAGGATTACAAGTTCTCTTGGAACGAAAAGGCAGAGTTAGCTTTTTTACAGTTAAAGGAAAAGTTATGCCAAGAACCTGTTTTAAAACTATTCAACCCTAATCACGAGACCCAGTTACACACAGATGCGAGTAAAGAAGGATACGGGGCGATTTTGTTGCAAAAAGGGGATGATAATCTCTACCACCCAGTATTTTTCCTCAGTTACAAGACATTAGCACCAGAGAAGAAATATACCAGCTATGAATTGGAAGTTTTAGCCATTGTTAAGGCTCTTAAGAAGCTACGGGTGTATCTGTTAGGATTGGAATTCGTCATTTACACAGACTGCAAAGCATTTCAACAAACAATGAACAAAAAAGAGTTAAATAGCAGAGTAGCAAATTGGGCTATACAGTTGCAAGAATATAATTGCAAAATACATCATCGACCTGGGAGTTCGATGAAGCATGTAGACGCCTTGAGCAGGTATCCGGTGGCATTGGTTGTGGAAGACGGCGTGCTACACTCAGTTAAGAAAGGACAAGAAAAAGATGAATTTTGTAAGACGATTTTTAAAGTTTTGGATTCGTCTGAGGAATTCGAGGATTATGTTGTGCGGGGTGGAGTCTTGTACAAATGCATCGATGGTGATTATCTGGTGGTGGTACCAAAGTGCATGCGAACTCAGGTGGTAAAGAAGGCTCATGAACAAGGTCATTTTAACACACGTAAAGTAGAAGCCTTACTTCGCCGAGACTATTTCATTCCAAAATTGTCCAAGTTGGTAAAAAGCGTTGCAGAAAGTTGTATTAGTTGCATTCTTGCTTCTAGGAAAAACGGCAAGCAGGAAGGATTTCTCAATCCAGTAGACAAAATGGACGTACCCCTCCACACATTCCATCTAGATCATGTTGGACCCTTACCCTCGACGGCGAAAAGTTACAAGTATTTATTCGTTGTTATCGATGCTTTTTCAAAGTTTTGTTGGATCCATCCAGTCAAAAGCACAGGATCCGAAGAAGTTTTGAAGAAACTGGATCTACAAGCCGACGTGTTTGGAAACCCCCACCGAATAATTACAGATAAGGGCTCAGCATTCACTTCAAACCTATTTAAATATTACTGTCAAACTCGAAATATACACCACCATCTAGTAACGACGGGCGTCCCGAGAGGAAACGGACAGGTTGAGCGGTATAACAAAATAATAATCGAAGTCTTATCTAAACTTTCTGTGGACCAGCCTCTTAAGTGGTATCAACACGTAAGCCGAGTTCAGCGAATCTTAAATTCTACAATATCCAGATCAACTAAAAGAACACCGTTCATGTTGCTAACAGGAGTTGAAATGTTTATCGAGGAAGATTTGAAACTTGCAGACATACTAGAAGAGGAGATACGAGTAGATTTTGATATTAACCGTCAAGAACATCGAAAAGAAGCCAGACAAGAAATTGAAAAGCTACAAGAAGAGAATAAAAAGCATTACAACCGCAAGAGAAAAAAATCTGTCAAATACAAAATCAATGACCTGGTGGCCATACAACGAACGCAATTCGGGACAGGTCTTAAATTATGTCCCAAGTTCCATGGGCCATATGAAGTAACGAAGATTAAGCGAAAGGATCGTTATGAAGTCCGCAAGATTGGAGTTCACGAAGGCCCAAATGTAACATCAACATCAGCTGATTACATGAAACCCTGGAAAATTTATCAATCCGATGATGACGATGAAGATGATGACGATGAAGATGATGACGATGATGATGAAGAAGAAGAAGCAAATAATTCGCCGAGTCGGTCGAATACGCAGGACGGCCGAATGTAGGAACCAAGTATAGCCAAGAAGTGAAGTTCCATTGCGTCCGTTAACCTAATGTCCATACTAATGTCCATACTACAGCTCTTTCTCTTTGTATTGAATCTTAAAATCACTCTTATTGGAAAAGCCGCAATGTAAAGTCGAGTCAGTTAAGCAAAGTCGTGTGTTATACTTTTTTTTTTTACATTTTACAAAATTTTTGAACTAAATTAAATAATTAAAAACTAACTTTAAGTGTTAAACTTTAAATTTTAACTAAATAAAATGAATCAAACGATCATTGATCTAAATTAATGTGTTCTGATTTAAACTACATGTATTACAACGCAAGCAGCGATAGTGACAATGATGAAGAAGGTAGAGAGCGAAATATTGCAAAGGCACAATTAATTGTACAAAAAGGACAGTGAAGCGTCGGCATCTGCATTTGTAGCCTGAACTTGCTTTGACTTATGTAAATATGTCCGGATGATGAAGACGTTGAAGTGGTTGGGAGCTGCGATACACCAATTGCATTTCCACTCGGGCTTAACCATCTGTTTATGTTTAAGTAGATTTGCAACAGCATCCTCAAGCGCAGATAGGATGTGCAATTGGTTTGGACCCCCTCCATTTCCTTTCACTTCTTTTTTGTTGTTCTGAACAATTTTTTTGTACTTTAAATTCAAAGTCAGCCCAAACCTGAAAAAGCAAATATTAAAAATGTGTTAATGTACATAAATAGAATAAACTGATTCAAACCTTTTGCCAACCATCACCTTCTTTTATTGGAAGACTTTTGCTGTTGAGTTTATCAGCTACAACATTCCATTCTTTTTTAAAATCGGCTTTGTTCATACATTTCAAAAATCCCCTAGCCAACTGCTCGTTGCTTTCCATCAGCCGGACAAGCGCCTCGAATTGGTTTTGGTTTGTTAATTTTAACTGAAAATGTGCAAAAATATTTTTTTTTTATTTATCGCAAATAAGTTACTAATAAATTCCATAAAATTAAAATTATTTAACAAGGAAACTTACAATTTTGCGAACTTCCATTTCTTCGTCGTGAGCAAATTTTCAAACGAGAGATGCTGTCGGTTTTTTTTTCATTGTCGTCGTTTCCTTTCGTCTTACAGAATGCTGAATTAAAGCCATAGAGGAAATATATTATCTAGAGTCCCGACCGGTACCCGTCCTACCTGAAACACCCTCAAAATTTATTCGAGGTGAACTCTCTCAAATTCCGTATCGGTGAATACATGTGAGTGGTGGAAAAAATGCAAAATGTCAGATTGAATTCTTGTCAAAAATGACAGTTCCACAATTTCGATGTCAAAAACAAAACATTCAATTTGAGATTCTACAAGTAAGTTTTTGTAAATTATTTTGTTTTGTCTAAACATTTAACAGAATTTATTCCTTTTCAGATCAAAAACCTTAACGATTAAGAGCTACAAGTGCATTTAATTGAAAAACGATAGACCAGGAACCAGAAAAAAAATCTCGTAAACAAAAAAATATTTATATTGCTTTGTTTCAGCTATGGATTGCTCCAATAATATACTTTACTACCAACTCAAGAAGATGTACATAAGAATAAAAATCGACTTTATTAGCATCTCCTTAGTGTTTTCATTTCGGGTGCTGCCGATTACAAACCATGATACAAAAAGCAATTTCTCTCAAGAAATTTGGAAGGTTTGCTCAAAACAAGGGCGCTAGTCCCCAGGTGAATTTATTTTATATTATATTTCTCTTAATATCAATGTTTTAACCACAGACTTTCGCCTTTATTTGTAAATAGTTATTCGAAGCCTGTTGAAGTAAAGTATAAGTATATTTCTACACTCAATTGCTGCTGTATCATGATCGTTGAGATCTGTCTCAGCGGCTCTGGTGGGCGCAGGCGTTAACGATAGAGGTGTCAACGTCTCTGCCAATAGTAAGATTCATGGAATGCAACAACACCACCAGAATCACGAATTCAATTCCGAATTAGCGAACATCCTCAGCTACAGCTATGTCATCGACTTTGTGAAATTCAATTCAATGGTGCAAGGGAAAGCTTTGACATTCAATAGTCGGCCGCCCAGTTTTGGAATGACTTAACAGCGGCAATAGCAACGGCAGAGTATGCAGGCAAATCAGGTAAGTTCATTCATTTACTTACGAGTAATCTTAACACGGATATTTTAAATTCTATGGTTCTTTAGGATTTCCAACGTCCTTTGTCCATTCATCAGCTGCCAAGAAGTATGGTACAAGCCGACCAAAAAAAAACGACTCTTGCAGCTGCAACTAAAGCAACATCTTCTGGTTTCATTGAGTGCAACAGCACATGAGGTTCGGTTGTGTAAGTACAAATCGAAACAACCATATCGTGATTAACTTGCTTAATCTTCACCTTCTAGATCTAAATCGATGCTTGTAACTCCAAATATCTCACTCAAGAACGGCAGGGACACTGCTGACCGAGTCATCGGCTACTGCGGCCACTTAGGCCGACGCAGACTACGTAGATGATGAAATGAATGTCGACATTGAAGCAACCTGCTGGGAGAACACCTCCTAAATGACGGGAATCAAAAATCATTGGTAAGTCTTTTGAGTAATGAAAATCTAATCATTTTCGTGTGTACTGTTTTAGTATAGACAGAAAAAATAGAAGCCGAATTCCTAAATACACAATGCTTATTGAATCACCAAAAGAACTAACTGGAATCACATAGAAGACCATCGACACGGGAACTGTCCAAATGATGTTTTAAGAATTTCCCGCAACCTTCACCTGCCGAAAATTTCCAAAAATAATACAACCGGAAATTGTGCATTTATGACATGGTCCGATTGGGATTTTGGAATTTGCCTCGCATCAATCAACGGATCGAATTACCAGCGGGAGTTTTATAATTATAAACCAATCAACTTGCTACAATTTAATTGTGCATCCATTAACCAGAAGGCTTATAATGGCAAGACTACTTCAAAGTAAGCTTCACATAAACCACAAACTTTGAAAGTACTACCTAATTGATGTGTTTTTTTTCAGCAACGAAACGAAGCGGTATTGCAACAAATCCTGAAGTGAAGATGATTATAGTCGTCGACATGTTTTAAATCTCATCCGTTAATAATCAAGGTTCGCGGCGCAGCTAGTTTTTATATAAATTTGTAATTTTTTTTTCAAAATTGTATGTAATTTAGTATAATTTTGTTTTAAATTCAATGCTAATAATGTATTTTCACTTAAAAAACAATAACTGGATGTTAAAATGTAACTTCTTAGGTTTTGAGTAAATAAAAAACATATTAAATGTACTTTTGTCAAAGAAAAATACTTTTTTCTGGTTTTCCCAAATTTGATCTGCTTAGGTCAATTATTATAGTGGATTATACCCTTTTTAGTTTTTGTTTCGTTTTTAGCAAATAATAATTAAAAAAAAACAAATAAGCTGTTTTAAGTAGATTTTATTTTTTATTCAGACATACATATGTTTAATTTAACAAAATTAAAAACTTGGTATTTTTAATCATATTCCTATGTTTTGGTTCATCACGTTGGTATGTATTTCTTTGTGATTTCATGTGGCCAATAGCATTAGTCAGAAACTGGTTCTTTTTTGAGAGAATTAAGATATCCTGACTTCGAAGTCCACCTTCAAAATTTTCTATTACATCAGGTTTTTAAAACCGGTAAAGCATGACGTATCTCTTAACTTTAAATTGCAAGATGATTTTGCAAAGTACATATCTTTGCTTTAAGCTCCAGTTCAAATCATTTTGCTATTTCACTTAGTTTTCGTAATTTCTTATTAGTTATGAAAGACTCTTGACTTTACCTGAAGTTTTGAAAAAAAACTAGATTGTAATTCTTTTGTGGTTTTAAATACTTCGTTTAATTTTTGATGCTGATTAAGAATCCCAACTCCGATTTTATTTTATTTTATATTTTATTATTTATTTTTGTATTTTTTCAATATATTACAAGAACTTGATGTTATAATCATAAGACTATAAATTCGTTATAGGAAATAGTAAAAAATTGTAAAGGAAGAAAATATTGAAGGAAGATATTATAGAAAACAACTATTTCACGAAATTGATAGCATCGAAAAGCCTTTTATATATGTATATAATTGCTTTCAAATTACAAACAAAATAATATCTCAAGAGCGTAAATTGATAAAGTAATTCTGGATTCGGGTTTGAATTGAAGATGTTGACGGCATCGAAAGCAATAAATCATGAATGAAGAAAGGTATTTCAATTGAATTCCAGAGACCTACAATTTAAATTAGAAAACACAAAAATTAATATAGTTCTTATTTTATTTAATAATAAAAACATCCTCACCAACTACATCACAGAGTTCGCCAAAAAATGTAAAATGAAGATATTCAAATGTGAATTTCTGCAAAAAAGAACATAGTGAAACAGATCAATTGGCCAATCCTCGGTGGTAGGTACTGTCTTGAAAAACTGACTGTAGATTAAATTAACTATTGTTCACATCATGAGGAAGGACTTGCATACATTTCAATCAATCGCCTATCCGTAGCTGGCTGAAAGAAGCGCTTTGAATTGCACAGATGGTGACACATGACGTGAATGTGCTACTGCTATCAAACGCTGCAATTGATTCAACTTGTATTTGTTCAAGTTGGCTTGGCTATGAATGACCACCAAGTAAAGAGATTCCTCAACTACATAGCAACTCTCGACTTGTATATCCATCTCGACAAATGAAGCATGTCAGATAGGTTTCATAGCAAACCTTTCAGGCTTCTGCGACATCGACCCCTTCGCTGTAATCGGCCCTTCTCATTCCTACAGGGTTAAAAATAAGGATATAAGCCATCAGAATTGAGCGATTTGCATTCCAGGAACAAAGTCTTGTTGAGAAGTGTAATTTTAACTAAAAAACAAAACAAAACAATATTCATATAATTTGTGTTTAAAATTAATGTGACGAACACATTTACCTTGAATTTGTACCTCTTCGCTCCAGAATAAATATGTCGGCGTTGCACTTTTCTTGTTAAATCATTATCCTTGGTTTCTTTTTTATCTGAGGATTAAATTAAATTAATTATATATTTTTATGTCAATAAATTAATATTTCTGTTTTACCTTCATTTGCATTATTGAATATGAATTTTGTTTTGTTTACATTTTCGCAGAATTGTCAAAATACTTACCTCGCTGTTAATCTGTCAAAACTCACTTAACTCAAATTGGGCCACCTTCGCATTGCAGTTCTAGGGTGCGCCTATACTTTCAGCACGATTTTTTCTGTTTTTAGCGAAATTTTTTATAAAAACCATAGAATTTGTGTGCCAAAAGCAGTCAAATATTATTTTTAGCACAGTTTTCACTAAAAATAAGTTGCAAAATTAATTTTTCTTAAAATATTGCATTCATTTTTCAATTTTTGAATTCAACGGATCTCTTTTTTGAACGGCTGAGTTCACCTCAAATTGTTTTACCCCTAATTGTGCACACTTCACCAAAAGCCCATAACAACTACATAGAATCTGGATTTTCCCATAAGAAATGCACGGGAGAACTAACACATGCTTATGCTAATGGGCAAAATTCTCTCAATTTAATTTGTAGGCCGAAAGAGAGCAAACCCATTAAGTCGGGACTCTAGATAATATATTTCCTCTATGATTAAAGCGTTCAACACACTTGACGTTTACACACGACGACAAAACAAGTGACAAAAGTTGAAAACGACTTATGGAATGCAGATTGTGTCGTGTCGTATATTTTGCTGTCGTTTACGACATCGGTAATAGGGGTGATTATTATTTGGCGTTTACGATAAAAATTAATATGTCCAAGAAACTATAATTGTTTAATAAATAGGCATTTTAAAAGGTTTTTAAATGAAATAGTCATATTATAAATTTAAAATACTTTTATGCATATTGATTCGTTTTCTAAAAATTAGATCAATCAACTTCTATAAATTTTAATTCAATAAATTAAAATACATTTTAATTCTTCTTATTTGAATCATCTTCGTCCGTTTTAGCTAAAGCATCACATATGTATTCATTGTATTATCTATCTACTATGTAACTATTTCGTTACAGCCCATTTTTCCTCGACTTTCACCCCACACGTAACAATATCCATACCTTAGGCCACTTTCATATATACTTTTATTATAATATGTATATTTTTCTCGAGGATGTTCAAATGGTAGACATGTGCATTCAAGATGACAAGCGTCCACAGGTTTTTCCCAAAACCCACCTCTGTCTATCAACTCCTACTCTCACCTCCCCGTGGTGAACATCGGGTGACTAGTACCTCAACTGGAGATTGGGTTCTAACCCCAGTGGAAAGTTGTTGGGTGCAGCAAACGAGATAGGGGGGGAGAGGTGTTTCCACTAAGGCACCTCTCCTTATCCAGACGGCAGCGGACGAATTCTCGAAATGGAATCAACGGTGGCGTCTACAGATCCAGTAAGGTTGAACTACTTAGTGAACACCTTATAGAGCTTCTACAACTTATTCGGAGCCCAGGCCTATAAGGAGCGGTTTATCCGGCTCCCCGTCCTTGGAGTTATACTAAGGATCTGGCCCTCCAGGTTGGGGGTTGTGCCGTCGGGGTGACTTCCTGACCACTTAAAAATCTCATAGTTGCGAAGCACCAACAAGCCTCGGATACGGACGGATTTACTGTTGACAACCTAAGCAAACGAATTAAGGACAACGAACTTCGGATATGCACGTGGAATGTTAGGTCCCTTAACAGACCACGTGCAGCCGAACAATTAGCGGAAGCCCTAAACTGCTGCAAGGCAGATATTACCGACATCCAAGAAGTGCGATGTGATGGACCGGGCAAACGCAAACTAAAAGACTCCGATGTATACTACGGCGACTGCTACCGAGAACAAAGACAGCGTCTATTTGGGTGTGGATTTGTTGTTGGAACTAGACTCAGGCAAAAAGTCTTGAGTTTCAACAGTGTGAGCGAGTGCATCACGACAATCCGCATCAAGGCTAAATTCGCCAACATAAGCCTAATATTTATGCTTGGCAAAATCCTCATTCAAACCCTCCAAGTGGGTGCCAGGCGGGCAATGATCACTACAGAAGTCCTGTGCGTTTTTGGCAGGATGGTGATTAGCTAAGGTTGAGTTGGGTAGCCGAATTGTTGTAACTCCTCAATAGTGCAACGTTCGGAAACCCAATTCAATCATTGTTTAGAGGTTCCTAATTTCAGTGGTGGTGTGAGCGTACTTGTACGAAAACCGTGCCGAAGAATGAAAGGCTGGGAGATAAACCAGCCATTAACGAGCTCTTTCGGATGCTGTGGCAAGGTCCGTCATATTTCTGCCTTACCCCGGCAAGCGGCTCTGCCGGGGCTGACCGTCTTTCCGCCCTACTCGTGGGAACAAAAATGAAACAAAACAAAACATCAAACAGAAAAATTTTAAAAAACAATAACAACAAATCGCGCCATGGCTGCCAATGCGGTCACATCCACTGGAAAGGCTGTCGAGCCTACTCAGAGGTGTGAACGTGTTGGCAACCCTGTGGTTGCCACTAGTAGCGGGAGTCCTTCTCCCTCTACTAGCCGCAACCTATACTTGAAGGAAGTACCCGTCAGTGGAACAGCTGTGACGCTCGGCTGTCCCAAGGGCGGTAATTCCACACCCCACCCCCTCCCCGCTCCTGCTAGGACGTCGCAAGCGACCCCAAGAAGGGACACCCCATCCGGAGAGACAAAATCTGCGACATGTGGAATTGTCTCAAAAGGTGAGGGCACACCCCGATTGGTATCGGCAGCGACGAATTCTGATGGTGGACCCACAACTGTGTCACACGGACATAGCTCTGGGTCGGCCAGCAAGAAGTCCAGGAAGTCACTAGCCAAACGAGACCAACGCAATGCTGAGAGGATTCTAGCCGCAGTCGGTGTCATACCGGCGGCGGAAAGAACCCCGGAGCAAACGCGAAAACTCGAGTGGGCTAGTGGCTTTCTTAGCAATATCACCAAACAGACCTGCAGCGACTCAACATCAAAGCGCAATAGGTCTTTCGAGGGCGACAAGCCCGAACCAAAAAGGCAGAAGGTGCATTCAAACAACACAACAGCCTTCAATAAGGATCTTTCCTTTAGCGACGCGCTAAAAGGTAAGATCATAGCAGCGGTCATTGACAGGGGTCATGTGGATGGTAACATCTCTCATGATCAATGGGCAAGCGTCAAGGCTCACCTCGGTTTCAGATTTTTATCTGTCATCGAGGAGAATCCGGGACCTCTCCCAGACACAGCCGATGCAGGATGGTAGCAAAATCGTATCAAACTCATCGCCTGTGGTGATCAGAGATCTTTCGATCTGTACAAGGCTGCTGTCAATGGCTTGCCAGAAGTCTGGCCGGGTGCCAAGCTCGAGGTTGTTACAAGGGAGGATATTCCTTGCCGGCCAAGAGCACGCATAATGGTCCCGGCTCTACACAACTGCCCGGATATGATCATGAAATTGATCAAAGCAAGTAATCCGAACCTGCCTACGCACGACTGGAAAGTCCCAAAGGTTGAGAAGGAGACGGTGGGTCACTATAGATCAGCTCTCGTGTTGATCAATAGGGAATCACTGGCTCCACTGGCCGCGACCAAAGGCGTGATTAGGTATGGTTTCGATGAAATCGTGATCCGTATCTACAAGAAAGATGAAGATTCGCTTAACACGCCCCCCACAGAAGCCCCTTCAGCGGAAGGAAACGCTTCACTACCACCAATAATGGAGATCGATGAAATACCAAAAGTGGAACCATCGACCTCCACAGCCCCAAACAAGCCATCCGACGTGGAGGCAAAACTTACAGTCGACAGTAACTCCGACATGGAGACTGAAGACGCCACCTTAGGCATCACTCTGAGTGAGGAAGACCTACTTCATTCCTCCTCAGACGATGAAAACGCCGATAATACAGTGGTGGAGGTTAATCTGACTAATAGTAGCAATGCTGCGATTAGTACAGATTAATCTCCATCACGCCATCATGGCCGCAAATAACCTCATACTCCGACTGCACGCGAACAAGGATGACATCGTCTTGATACAGGGGCCGTGGGTCTCAAACTCCATCATCAGAGGCCTCCGGACTCCTGGTTATAGGCTACTGCATGCATCGGAGAAAGGTGAACCAAGGTCATGTATGTTAGTAAAAAATGACTTAAATGTATTTTTACTCCCCAATTACAGCGACAAGGACACAACCACCGCTGTCTTAACAACGGATAAAGCCACCTACTGGCTCATATCCTCCTATCTTGGCCACGACAGCCCAATTCCAGGTGACACCTTGAGGAAGGCAATTGCGGACGCGCAGTCGAAAAAAGTTGGTCTCCTAATTGGATCGGACGCTAACGCTCATCACACGGTATGGGGTAGCTCGGACATAAATGAGAGAGGTGAGTCCTTATTTGATTACTTACTAAGCACTAACCTACTCATAAGTAATATTGGTAATGAACCCACTTTTGTAACCAAGAATAGGAAAGAGGTACTTGATATTACACTTACCTCTGACTCGATCCACAATCTGATTTCAAACTGGCATGTCTCAAAAGAGAATTCCTTCTCTGACCACAAATACATTCAGTTTGAGCTCAGAGATGTGGCAAACATATCTACGGGTTTTCGCAATTACCGTAATACAAACTGGGAACGATATAGGGAGGTACTAACACAATTACTTGATTACAACCTTCTTAAAAGCTCCTCCAGTAAAGATGAACTAGATCTTTCTGTGAATCATCTCACTGAAGCCTTCAATGAATCAATGAGAATTTCATGCCCTGTAACCATTTTAAAGGGAAAAAAGAAACCTCATTGGTGGCGTAAAGAACTAGAACCATTCAGAAAGAGTTGTCGCAAACTCTTCAATAGATCTAAATACACTAGATCTCCTTCTGACTGGGACTTATACAAACAAGCTCTAAAGCAATATAAAAAAGAATTAAGGAAGAGTAAGAGGTCTTCTTGGAGAAACTTCTGTGGCAAAATAGAAAATACTTCAGAAGCCTCAAGACTCAGGAAAATTCTCTCAAAGAGTCCAACAATACCCAGTGCTTTAAAGACAGATGCAGGCACATGGACTATCACAGATGAAGAATCTCTTAATCTGCTATTAGACACCCACTTTCCAGGTAGCTCTAACATACTTAACGACTTAACATCAGAGTCTCAAGCTTTTACAAGCGATTTAGTTGATCTTATAACGCGGGAAAAACTGCAATGGGCCATAGATAGCTTTGATCCATATAAATCTCCAGGACCAGACGGAATCATCCCGGCCGAACTACAAAAATGCTCAGACATGATCATTCCACCATTGAAAATCATTCTGACAAGCTGTTTAAGGCTGAGATATATTCCCAAAGCCTGGAGAATGGCAAAAGTAGTCTTTATTCCTAAAACAGGGAAACCCTCCCACGTTAACCCTAAAGATCTACGACCAATCAGCCTATCATCCTTCCTTCTTAAAACCTTGGAAAGATTGATTGAAATTTACATCAGACATAACCTAAGACCATGTCTCATTTCCACAGCTCAACATGCTTACTCTAAGGGAAAATCAGTAGAAACAGCACTTCATTCGCTGGTTCGCAGTATTGAATACTCCCTCGAATACAAAGAATATAACCTAGTAGCTTTCCTAGATATTGAAGGAGCTTTCAACAACGTCAGTTACCAGGCAATCACGACAGCAATGGAAGCTTTACTACCACCAGTTCGGTGCATCAAGGTACCCCCCAAGGAGGGGTCCTTTCGCCTCTCTTATGGAACATGGTAGTAAACGACCTTCTAACATCATTAGAAGCAGAGGGTTTCAGGGTGATTGCCTATGCTGACGACGACGTTGCAATATCTGTATCTGGAAAACACTCCCAAGTTCTCCCGGAACTCCTACAAAATGCCTTGAATAGGCTAACAAAATGGGCTAAGCAATGTGGCCTGGACGTCAATCCACATAAAACAGAACTAGTACTCTTTTCAAGAAGGTACAAAATTCCTCAGCTCAGCCCACCCAAGATTAAAGGAATACCATTAAGGTTTTCCGACCAAGCTAAATATTTAGGCCTCACTTTAGACAAAAAACTAAATTGGAAGGCAAATATTGATGAAAGAGTAAAAAAGGCTACCGTAGCGCTTTTTACTTGTAAAAAGGCCATAGGATCAAAATGGGGCTTCTCCCCAAAAATAACCCACTGGCTATACACTTCGGTAATTAGACCGATACTCATTTATGGAGTTGTCGTATGGTGGACCGCACTGGACAAGATGGTAAATCTAAATAAGTTCATCAAAGTCCAGCGGTCAGCAGGTATGTGCATCACAGGAGCACTTCGCTCAACACCAACCGCAGCCCTGGAAGTGCTTTTAAGCCTAACACCTCTTGACATCTTCTCCAAAACGGTGGCAGCTAACTCATGTGTGAGGCTTAGAGCCACCTCTCAATGGAACAGTAACAATACTGGACATACTACTATCCTAGATAATTTTAGATCTATCCCAGATCGCTTAGACTATACCACCCCAAAAATGGTATTCGGTAAAAGCTTCCATGTCTCCATCCCTTCAAGATCCTCCTGGGAAGAAGAGAGACCCCTGGAAGACAATGCGATACACTTCTATACAGACGGTTCAAAGACCGATTACGGAGTTGGAAGTGGTATCTATTCGGAACAACTGAATCTAAGTCTATCATATAGACTTCCCAATCAATGTAGTGTATTCCAGGCAGAAGTAATGGCGATTAAAGAGGCACTATCCTGGCTCAAAGAAAACGTTATATCTTGCAAAGATATACGAATTTTCTCGGACAGCCAAGCCGCTCTTAAATCTCTCGCGTCTGTCTCTACAAACTCTCAATTAGTCCACGACTGTCGATCATCTCTGAATGAGATGACAGAACAGTTTAATATTCACCTCATTTGGGTGCCGGGCCACAGAGACATTCCGGGAAATTGCAAAGCCGATGAGCTCGCCAAAAACGGAACACTTCTGCCAAATGTTAGACAAAAACATAACTTAGGAACACCACTTGCTACATGCAAATATCTTCTAAAACAATATGCTCTAGAAGCAACAAATGCTAGATGGTCACAGAGCACCACCTGCCTAACAACCAAGCAAATATGGCCAAGCATAGACTTAAATCGGTCAAAAGGCTTAATATCCTTGAGCAGACAAAATATAAGCTCTACAATTGGAGTAATAACAGGACACTGCCTCATAGGAAGACATGCTCTGAGGCTAGGAGTCTACACAAATGACTTTTGTAGAAGCTGCATGGACGAGGAGGAAGAGGAAACAGTCCAACACCTGCTATGTACATGTCCAGCACTCTCCACTAGAAGGAATAACTTTCTCGGTAATCCCTTCTTCGACAATACCAGTGAACTGGCAATGACTGACACAAAGTGTCTCTCTAACTTTATTAAAAGCACAAAATGGTTTGTTTAATTTTCATTACTCTCCCATGAGTAACCTTATTAGTGGTATCACAATGGACCCTTGAGGTCCAAGTGAGTTAATGACATCTAGACAGCCACTCCAACCTAACCTAACCTAAGCCTAATATGCGCGCATGCCCCAACAGAGGAGAAAGATGAAGACACCAAAGACATATTCTTCGTGCTCTTGGACAAGACTTATGAGCAGTGCCCTGGCTATGACATTAAAATTATCTTAGGAGATTTTAACGCCAAGCTAGGAAGAGAAGACATCTTTGGTTGCACAATCGGGAGATACAGCCTGCACGACACCATGTCCGACAACGGATTCAGGCTGATCGATTTCGCTGCGGGGCGAGACGTTCTGGTAGCTAGTATGCAGTTCACACATCTTAATATCCACAAGGGGACATGGAAATCTCCTGATCAATCAACTGTCAACCAGATTGACCACATTGCGATCGACGAACGACACTTCTCCAGTATACAGGATATCCGAACTTTCCGAGGGGCTAACATTGACTCGGACCACTACCTCGTTGTAGCCAAGGTACGGCTACGGATATCCCGGTCCAAGCCAAAACAAGGAAGTACTATGAAAAGTTTCGACGTTAGATGGCTACAATCGCAAGAGACTGCCATGTCCTTTTCCGATCGAGTCTCTAGTAACCTCTTAAGGAGTCCTATGCTGCCTGCATTAAGCATTGAAAACCAGTGGCAACATTGCCTTGTAGCCATCAGAGATGCCGCCTCTGAAGTGCTAGGTTTCACACGTCCACAACAGCGAAACCCCTAGTTTGACGACGAATGCCGGCAAGCGCACGCAGCGAAACAAGAGGCATACAAAACGGCGCTGCACAGAAGGACCAGAGCTGCTCGCGAGCTCTACGAGCAGAAGAGGAGAGAGGAACACCGGCTTCTTAGATGGAAAAAAGAGAGCACGAGAAGCGCGTGATCGAGGAGATAGAGGGATGTCACAACAGGAATAAGGTTCGTAAATTTTACCAAAAGGAAAAAAAAACCTCCCAAGGGTACCAGCCACGAACCGAAGCCTGTAAAGACGATCAGGGGAACATCGTAGTAGAACCACAGTCTATGTTGAGAGTATGGAAAGACCACTTCTCCAAATTATATAACGGCGATGACGAACCGAATTCCGCTGTAAGGGAGATAGAACCACTCAACATAGGCGACGCAGATCAACAATTCCGACTACCCGACCTAGACGAAGTGAAGATAGCTATATCTAAACTGAAGTCAAACATAGCTGCTGGAGCTGACGGCATCGCTGCCGAGAAAGGAGACACTCTAAATTGCGCCAACTACAGAGGCATCAGTCTCCTTAACATTGCATATAAGATCCTATCTGCCGTATTATGTGAACGTCTGAAGCCGTTCGTCAACAACCTGATAGGTCCTTATCAATGTGGTTTCAGACCAGGAAAGTCCACTATCGACCAAATATTCACACTACAGCAGATCTTAGAAAAAACCCAGGATCTTCAAATCGATACCCACCATCTCTTTATCGGTTTTAAAGCTGCGTATGACAGTATCTATACAGAAGAGCTTTAAGGAGCAGCCCTGTCAAACTTATCCGTTTGTGCAGAATGCACGCTGCTCTATCAAGGTCGGAAAAGATCTCACCGATGCGTATGATGTCAAAAAAGGTTTTAGACAAGGCGATGCACTGTCATGCGACTTCTTCAATATCGTTCTGGAAAGAATTGTGCAAAACTCAACCGTCAACACTAGAGGCACAATCTTCCAAAGGTCCATCCAATTACTCGGATACGCAGATGATATTGACATAATTGGAAGATCAAAGCGTGATGTCAGTGGAGCGTTTCTGAGCATTGCGACGGAAGCGAAGAAGATGGGTTTAGTGGTCAATGAGGGCAAGACCAAGTATATGCTGTCATCAAAAAAGGACTTTGAACAACGACGTCTTGGACAAAACGTCACCATGGACAGCTATAACTTCGAAGTAGTTAAGGACTTTGTCTACCTAGGCACCGCTATAAACACAGACAACGACACCAGCGCTGAAATCAAACGAAGAATAACTCTTGCAAATCGCTGCTTCTTTGGACTTAGAAGGCAATTTAGAAGTAAAGTCCTCCCTCGAGCATCTAAAATCACCATCTATAAGACACTGATCATCCCGGTTCTCATTTATTGCGCTGAGGCCTGGACCCTGTCAAAGAAAGATGATAACGTCTTAGGATGCTTCGAGAGAAAAATTCTTCGGGTGATTTTTGGTCCCGTACGTATAGATGGAGAATGGAGGAGAAGATATAACGACGAACTGTACGGGCTGTACAGCGACAATGACCTAGTTAGCAGAATTAAAGTCCAACGGCTTAGATGGCTGGATCATGTAGAGCGAATGGACATCAACGCTCCAGCCCGGAAGGTCTTCGAATCCAATCCCGAGGGACGGCGCAGTAGAGGAAGACCGCGACTCAGGTGGCGCACTCAGGTGGGTGAAGACCTCAACCAACTTGGCGTGCGAAACTGGAGACAGCTAGCTAGGGACCGAGCTGGCTGGAGACGCGTGTTGGTTGAGGCCCAGGTCCGCCCCGGACTGTAGCGCTACCTTAAGTAAGTAAGTATATTTTCTCGAGTAATATAAGGTTACACTTTTACCATTTGGAGTATTGAGGACTTTTTTTTAAATCAAAGCTTACGCATAAGGAGTTAGAATCCGTTATTATGCAAATTTTTTTAATCTTCTAAAAACAAGTGTTTGCATTTTTATTTATCCAGAATGTGATTTTTGTATTCAGTAGTCTATTCAAAAATATTTCTGTCCTCAGGTAACAAATGTTTGCATTTCTCACAAAAAGAACATTTATATTTCTTTGGCAAGTGGAATCCAATATTAAGATCTGTTTTGAAAATATTACGAAATACAATTTTTGATAATATTGATGATTCTAGATTCAAGTGATCAACATACAGTGTATATAAAAACGATATGTACTGAAACTTTTGGGGTAAATACACTTTTGTTCTTTTATTGAGACAATAGTGGGATGGAACAGCAGGCAACATCTCAAGGAACGATTTTAATTGTGCGACTTCTACTTTACAAGATTTAATATAAGCACGAAGAATTTCTTTGCCTTCTCGAGTAGTATTCAGAATTTAATTGGCATTTTCATGGTGCCCGATCATCTTCAGTAAATGTATTTACACATTCATGCAAGGATTAGGTTGGACAGATTAGCCCATAGCAGCTCTGCGATTTTTTTTTTGATAAAAGACGTTTTAGCAAAGGTTTTATTTTCCAATATCCTCTTTTATATTAGATTCGTTATTTTCTCTTTTTTGAGCTGACTCATCTTCATCTGAATCACTGAACGATGAAGTTGGCTTCCAAAAATCTTCACTATAAATACCAGCATTATTGTCGTGGGATTCCAAGGACTTCCTGGATACGATTTATTCTTGTTGCTCAAACAGTGAACTGGTGCTAGGCTGTATTAATTGATTCATTTAAACTGGCATAATAGGATCACCTTGTAGATGCGTATGTACAAAGACTAGACCGTTCTCCTTAACATCTACTTTTATTCTGATTTATTCTTCTTATATCTAACAATTCATTTTAAGTTTGAATGACATTTAGTATACATAAATGAACAGAATGAATACATGATTGATAATTTAGGTATAGGGTGTACAATGTACATGATTAAATATTAAATAAATCAGGTGGGTTGACTCGACCTGAGTCCCCACAGTACTCCCCCGCTGGTAGAGATTCCATATACTAGTGATATTTGGATGGAATAATGACTTTTCGGCCTGATCGAGTTGTTGTTTGAACCGGTGTAGCAGGTGTCTGATTAGGTTTCGATGTCTTGGGTGGTGGATTCCTCGTATTCGTTTGTTCGTTATTAGTTTTTGGCTCATCCGTTTCCTCAGCATTGATAAAAGCTGCTTTTAACCTGTCGATAGAAATGTTTTTTATTTTGTTTTTTACTTTAATAGAAAAATATTTAGGAATTTTTTTAAGAATAACATAAGGTCCTTCGTATGGTGGTTGAAGTGAAGATCTAACACTGTCAGTTCTTATGAAAACATGAGTACATTTTTCTAAGGACTTCTGTACGAAAAATTTGGGTCTTGCATGGTGGTTGGTTTTTGTTGGTCGTAAGGTGGACATGATTTTTCGCAATTCTTTTACAAAGTCTTCTGAAGTTGAGAAGTTAATTGTCGGTTCAGAAACATATTCGCCTGGTAACCGAATTGTTTCGCCATAGAGAAGTTCTGCTGGGGTGGCATCCATGTCTTTTTTGAAGGACGTCCTCAAACCAAGCAAGACGAGAGGCAAAACTTGGAACCAGTCGGCAGTTCCATGGCACATTATGGCAGCCTTAAGGGAGCGGTGCCAGCGCTCGATGATCCCGTTGGATTGCGGATGATAAGATGTTGTTCTGCAGTGTTTTATTCCTAAAGTTTTGTTCAGCTCGCAAAACAGTGTTGACTCGAATTGTCGTCCCAAATCAGTGGTTATTTGTAATGGAATTCCATATCGCGATATCCAACCATGGAGTAGGTTTTGGGCTACTGTCTCTGCCCTGATATCTTCCATAGGGTACGCTTCTGGCCATCGGGTGTATCGATCTATGATCGTTAATAGATACCTATAACCGTGTGATGTAGGCAAAGGGCCAACTATGTCCATGTTGATATGGGTAAAACGCTGGGATGTCAGACTGAATGGGGCGATTGGTGCTTTGTTGTGTCGACTGATTTTTGATTTCTGGCATTGTATGCAGTTCTTTACGAATTTTGTGCAATCTGCTCTCATTTTGGGCCAAACGAATCGCTCTTGAACGAGTTTAAGAGTAGCTCTTACGCCAGGATGAGAAAGACTGTGCAGGTTTCTGAGAACTGTGTTTCTGCTGCTTTCGGGGACAAACGGTCGGATCTTTGGAGTCGATGTGTCACAAAAAAGTTTATATTTTGTTGTTCCTGGAAATGACAGAAGCTTAAAACGTAATGAAGTTGAGTTACCTTCTTCAAGTAAGGACTTCAGTTCGGCATCGTCAATCTGTTGTTTCGCAATCACTTCTAAGTCGATTGGATGAGAAACGTAAACTGCGTTTATCCTCGATAAGAAATCCGCTACTTCGTTTTGATTTCCAGGAACGTACAAAATTGATGTTGTGAACTGGCTGATGAAGTCGAGTTGCCGAATACGTCTTGGTGATGCCTTATTCAGGTTTTGCTGGAACGCATAAATTAGCGGCTTGTGGTCGGTGTAGATGGAGAATGATCTTCCTTCCAATAGGTGTCGAAAATGATTCACGCCCTCGTACATGGCCAAGAGTTCACGGTCGTATGTGCTCCGTGTCTTCTGGGATTCAGTGAGTTTTTTCGAAAAAAATCCTAGTGGTTGGGAAGTGTTGTTCGTTACTTGGTTTACCACAGCCCCAATTGCACTATCCGATGCGTCAGTAAACAGATAAAGCGTTGCGTTTGGAATGGGATATGTAAGCACAGTAGCGTTGGCCAAATCGGACTTGCACTTTTCAAAGGCGATGTCGCTCTCTGGTGTCCACTTGATTGGTGTGTTATCATTCTTCTTATTACCTTGAACGAGGTTAAAAAGAGGAATTTGACTAACAATGGCATTGGGAATAAATTTCCTGTAAAAATTGATCATGGCCAGAAATTTTTTTAAATCTTTGGCGACAGTAGGTTTTTTAAACTCTACAATGTTTTGAACCTTCTCTGGCAAGGGTTTGATGCCATGTTGATCAACGAAGTATCCCAAAAATTTTACATTCGATTTTCCAAAATGGCATTTTAAAGGATTTATTTTAAGGTTATACTCACGAAGTCGAACAAAAACTTCTTCAAGATGTTTTGAATGCTCAATTTCATCTTCTGACGCAACCAGTATGTCGTCAATGTACGGGAATACATAGTTCAAACCGTCTAGAGCTTCGTGTATGTAGCGTTGCATGGTTTGTGCTGAATTTCTCATGCCATAAGGCATAAACAGGTATTCTATGAGACCAAACGGTGTCGTGATGGCGGTCTTTGGTATGTCTTCCGTTCGGACCGGGATCTGATGGAACGCACGCTGCAGATCGATCGTTGAAAAAATCTTCTTTCCGTTTAAAATGTTAACAAAGTCCATGACGTATGGAAGCGGATATCGGTCAGGCAACGTGTTTGCATTGAGAGCGCGAAAGTCACCGCATGGTCGCCAGTCTCCATTTGACTTCTTAACCATGTGGAGTGGACTCGCCCAATGACTTTTTGATGGCCTACATATGCCCTTTTCCATAAGATATGCGAATTCCGCTTTGGCGGCTGCAAGCTTTTCTGGTGATAATCGTCTAGGTTTAGCAAAAACGGCTGGTCCTGAAGTGACAATACAGTGTTCCGTGAGGGATTTCCTTTGAATTCCAGCGGTGTTGAGCGAAGCGAGATCTTTGAATTTTGTGAGCAAATCTGCAAACGGGTGTTTAGTATCAAAAGTTTTAATTTCGCATTTACCTGAGGTTGACTTCCCAGTCGTAGACAACTTGGTGGTTTCATCAATGAGACGATTATTCTTGACATCAACAAGAAGGCCGTAATGTTGTAAGAAATCGGATCCTATAATAGGTTGTGCCACGTCTGCGATGTAGAATGTCCAGATGAATACCCTGCGTAGTCCAAGATTAACTTGACAGCGTTGGCTTCCGAAGGTTTTTATTTTTGTCCCGTTAGCAGCAAAGAGTGTGGTGTTGCAATGAAGAGACTTCTGATGTTTTTTGGGGGGCAAGACAGACACGTCAGCACCGGTGTCAATTAAATATTTCTTGTGTGTTGTCTTATCCGAAACATACAAACGTTGAATATGTTTGACAACTGTTGTCACCGAGGATGGTGACAACTCTAATCATTTTTTGAACCGGTTGAATTTTTATAACTGCATGGTTGCTTGCAATGAATTGCATTGTCTTTGTACCTGTAATGGTACCAACATATATCGTAACGTTTACCGTTTGATTGTGTTGGGTCTCGGTGGTGTGGTGGTGTTGAGTTTCGATGGCGTGAGCGAGATGGTGTTTTGTTGCGATGGCGGTGACATGAGTTTTCAAACTTGTCGATTCGGCGGCTGAGTGCTTCGATTTTATGTATGAGACTTTCTTCATGAAGAGAAGTGGCATCACGATGGTCAATTCTGGATATATGGCTTCCATTTGATGTGGTTTCAATAATCGTGTCAGCTACTTGTACGAGTTTTTTTACGTCTTCACTTTTGAAGGCAGCTAAAATGGCTTGTACTTCTGTGGGTAGACGTTGAAGCCATATGCTTTTTAGGAATTCTTCTCCGACTGAATTTCCAGCTAGACCCTTAAGCTCGTTGAAGAGTTGGGATGGCTTTTTATCACCTAAGTCAACATCCGATAAAAGTTTCCTCATCTTTTTGTGCTCGGAGTCCGAAAAGCAATCAATTAGAGCTTTTTTTAGATTTTCATATTTTCCAGATGCAGGTGGTTGTAACACAGCGTCTCTCACTTGTGCGAGGACTTTTCCGTCCATCGAACCAACAACGGCATTAAATCGAGAAAAATCTGAGGTTATTCGACACGTTGCGAATTGTGCCTCCATGCTGGCAAACCAGATTTCGGGCATTTCAGTCCAGAAAGGGGAAACCTTCATCGAAACCCGCAATACTTCGTTCTCGTTGCCGAAAATTTGACCTGAACTGCTAGTGCCACTGGTTGTTCCATCTGTATGGCTTCCATTGCTATCGCCCCCTTCGTAATTTGTACTATTGTTACCTTCAGCGTGAAGTGGACTACTTCCTTCCTTCATAGTTGGGTTTACTTCGTTAATTTGTTACGACTTCTAATGAATATGATAAATAACGTTAAATTAAAACGAATAAAACTGTTTTTTATTTTAAAGGTATGGAAAATTTCCACGCGGTAGGTACTTGTTTCTAACGGGGTCACCAGATTGTAGATGCGTATGTACAAAGACTAGACCGTTCTCCTTAACATCTACTTTTATTCTGATTTATTCTTCTTATATCTAACAATTCATTTTAAGTTTGAATGACATATAGTATACATAAATGAACAGAATGAATACATGATTGATAATTTAGGTATAGGGTGTACAATGTACATGATTAAATATTAAATAAATCAGGTGGGTTGACTCGACCTGAGTCCCCACAACCTAATTTTTTTTATCACAATTTGCTATATCTGCTATTTCATTTTAATTACCTAAATCCATTTGATGTTCAAATGGTAAACATGTGCATTCAAGAGGACACAAGCGTGCACAGGTTTTTCTCAAAACCCACCTCTGTCTATCAACTCCTACTCTCACCTCCCCGTGGTGAACATCGGGTGCCTAGTACCACAACTGGAGATTGGGTTCCAACCCCAGTGGAAAGTTGTTGGGGGCAGCAAACGAGAGAGGGGGAGAGGTGCGTCCACTAAGGCACCTCTCCTTATCCAGACGGCAGCGGAGGAATTCCCGAGATAGAATCAACGGTGGCGTCTACAGTTCCAGTAAAGTTGAACTACTTTGTAAACACCTAATAGGGCTTCTACGAAATATTCGGTGCCCAGGCCTATAAGGAGCAGTTTATCCGGCTCTCCGTCCTTGGAGTTGTACTAAGGATCTGGCCCTCCAGGTTGGGGGTTGTGCCGTCGGGGTGACTTCCTGACCACTTAAAAATCTCATAGTTGCGAAGCACCAACAAGCCTCGGATACGGACGGATTTACTGTTGACAACCTAAGCAAACGAATTAAGGACAACGAACTTCGGATATGCACGTGGAATGTTAGGTCCCTTAACAGACCACGTGCAGCCGAAGAATTAGCGGAGGCCCTAGACTGCTATAAAGCAGACATCACCGCCATCCAGGAAGTGCGATGGGATGGACCGGGCAAACGCAAACTAAAAGACTGCGATGTATACTACGGCGACTGCTACCGAGAACAAAGACAGCGTCTATTTGGGTGTGGATTTGTTGTTGGAACTAGACTCAGGCAAAAAGTCTTGAGTTTCAAAAGTGTGAGCGAGCGCATCACGACAATCCGCATCAAGGCTAAATTCGCCAACATAAGCCTAATATGCGCGCATGCCCCAACAGAGGAGAAAGATGAAGACACCAAAGACATATTCTTCTAGCTCTTGGACAAGACTTATGAGCAGTGCCCTGGCTATGCCATTAAAATTATCTTAGGAGATTTTAACGCCAAGCTAGGAAGAGAAGACATCTTTGGTGGCACAATCGGGAGATACAGCCTGCACGACACCATGTCCGACAACGGATTCAGGCTGATCAATTTCGCTGCGGGGCGAGACGTTCTGGTAGCTAGTATGCAGTTCACACATCTTAATATCCACAAGGGGACATGGAAATCTCCTGATCAATCAACTGTCAACCAGATTGACCACATTGCGATCGACGAACGACACTTCTCCAGTATACAGGATATCCGAACTTTCCGAGGGGCTAACATTGACTCGGACCACTACCTCGTTGTAGCCAAGGTACGGCTACGGATATCCCGGTCCAAGCCAAAACAAGGAAGTACTGTGAGAAGTTTCGACGTTAGACGGCTACAATCGCAAGAGACTGCCATGTCCTTTTCCGATCGAGTCTCTAGTAACCTCTTAAGGAGTCCTATGCTGCCTGCATTAAGCATTGAAAACCAGTGGCAACATTGCCTTGTAGCCATCAGAGATGCCGCCTCTGAAGTGCTAGGTTTCACACGTTCACAACAGCGAAAACCCTGGTTTGACGACGAATGCCGGCAAGCACACGCAGCAAAACAAGAGGCATACAAAACGGCGCTGCACAGAAGGACCAGAGCTGCTCGCGAGCTCTACGAGCAGAAGAGGAGAGAGGAACACCGGCTTCTTAGATGGAAAAAAGAGAGCACGAGAAGCGCGCGATCGAGGAGATAGAGGGATGTCACAACAGGAATGAGGTTCGTAAATTTTACCAAAAGGTAAAAAAACCTCCCAAGGGTACAAGCCACGAACCGAAGCCTGTAAAGACGATCAGGGGAACATCGTAGTAGAACCACAGTCTATGTTGAGAATATGGAAAGACCACTTCTCCAAATTATATAACGGCGATGACGAACCGAATTCCGCTGTAAGGGAGATAGAACCACTCAACCTAGGCGACGCAGATCAACAATTCCGACTACCCGACCTAGACGAAGTGAAGATAGCTATATCTAAACTGAAGTCAAACAAAGCTGCTGGAGCTGACGGCATCGCTGCCGAGAAAGGAGACACTCTAAATTGCGCCAACTACAGAGGCATCAGTCTCCTTAACATTGCATATAAGATCCTATCTGCCGTATTATGTGAACGTCTGAAGCCGTTCGTCAACAACCTGATAGGTCCTTATCAATGTGGCTTCCGACCAGGAAAGTCCACTATCGACCAAATATTCACACTACAGCAGATCTTAGAAAAAACCCAGGATCTTCAAATCGATACCCACCATTTCTTTATCGGTTTTAAAGCTGCGTATGACAGTATCTATACAGAAGAGCTTTAAGGAGCAGCCCTGTCAAACTTATCCGTTTGTGCAGAATGCACGCTGCTCTATCAAGGTCGGAAAAGATCTCACCGATGCGTATGATGTCAAAAAAGGTTTTAGACAAGGCGATGCACTGTCATGCGACTTCTTCAATATCGTTCTGGAAAGAATTGTGCAAAACTCAACCGTCAACACTAGAGGCACAATCTTCCAAAGGTCCATCCAATTACTCGGATACGCAGATGATATTGACATAATTGGAAGATCAAAGCGTGATGTCAGTGGAGCGTTTCTGAGCATTGCGACGGAAGCGAAGAAGATGGGTTTAGTGGTCAATGAGGGCAAGACCAAGTATATGCTGTCATCAAAAAAGGACATTGAACAACGACGTCTTGGACAAAACGTCACCATGGACAGCTATAACTTCGAAGTAGTTAAGGACTTTGTCTACCTAGGCACCGCTATAAACACAGACAACGACACCAGCGCTGAAATCAAACGAAGAATAACTCTTGCAAATCGCTGCTTCTTTGGACTTAGAAGGCAATTTAGAAGTAAAGTCCTCCCTCGAGCATCTAAAATCACCATCTATAAGACACTGATCATCCCGGTTCTCATTTATTGCGCTGAGGCCTGGACCCTGTCAAAGAAAGATGATAACGTCTTAGGATGCTTCGAGAGAAAAATTCTTCGGGTGATTTTTGGTCCCGTACGTATAGATGGAGAATGGAGGAGAAGATATAACGACGAACTGTACGGGCTGTACAGCGACACTGACCTAGTTAGCAGAATTAAAGTCCAACGGCTTAGATGGCTGGATCATGTAGAGCGAATGGACATCAACGCTCCAGCCCGGAAGGTCTTCGAATCCAATCCCGAGGGACGGCGCAGTAGAGGAAGACCGCGACTCAGGTGGCGCACTCAGGTGGGTGAAGACCTCAACCAACTTGGCGTGCGAAACTGGAGACAGCTAGCTAGGGACCGAGCTGGCTGGAGACGCGTGTTGGTTGAGGCCCAGGTCCGCCCCGGACTGTAGCGCCACCTTAAGTAAGTAAGTATATTTTCTCGAGTAATATAAGGTTACACTTTTACCATTTGGAGTATTGAGGACTTTTTTTTAAATCAAAGCTTACGCATAAGGAGTTAGAATCCGTTATTATGCAAATTTTTTTGATCTTCTAAAAACAAGTGTTTGCATTTTTCTTTATCCAGAATGTGATTTTTGTATTCAGTAGTCTATTCAAAAATATTTCTGTCCTCAGGTAACAAATGTTTGCATTTCTCACAAAAATAACATTTATATTTCTTTGGCAAGTGGAATCCAATATTAAGATCTGTTTTGAAAATATTACGAAATACAATTTTTGATAATATTGATGATTCTAGATTCAAGTGATCAACATACAGTGTATATAAAAACGATATGTACTGAAACTTTTGGGGTAAATACACTTTTGTTCTTTTATTGAGACAATAGTGGGATGGAACAGCAGGCAACATCTCAAGGAACGATTTTAATTGTGCGACTTCTACTTTACAAGATTTAATATAAGCACGAAGAATTTCTTTGCCTTCTCGAGTCGTATTCAGAATTTAATTGGCATTTTCATGGTGCCCGATCATCTTCAGTAAATGTATTTACACATTCATGCAAGGATTAGGTTGGACAGATTAGCCCATAGCAGCTCTGCGATTTTTTTTTTGGATGAAAGACGTTTTGGCAAAGGTTTTATTTTCCAATATCCTCTTTTATATTGGAATCGTTATTTTCTCTTTTTTGAGCTGACTCATCTTCATCTGAATCACTGAACGATGAAGTTGGCTTCCAAAAATCTTCACTATAAATACCAGCATTATTGTCGTGGGATTCCAAGGACCTCCTGGATACGATTTATTCTTGTTGCTCAAACAGTGAACTGGTGCTAGGCTGTATTAATTGATTCATTTAAACTGGCATAATAGGATCACCTAATTTTTTTTTTATCACAATTAGCTATATCTGCTATTTCATTTTAATTACCTAAATCCATTTGATGTTCAAATGGTAGACATGTGCATTCAAGAGGACACAAGCGTGCACAGGTTTTTCTCAAAACCCACCTCTGTCTATCAACTCCTACTCTCACCTCCCCGTGGTGAACATCGGGTGCCTAGTACCTCAACTGGAGATTGGGTTCCAACCCCAGTGGAAAGTTGTTGGGGGCAGCAAACGAGAGAGGGGGGAGAGGTGCGTCCACTAAGGCACCTCTCCTTATCCAGACTGCAGTGGAGGAATTCCTGAGATCGAATAAACGGTGGCGTCTACAGTTCCAGTAAAGTTAGGAATAAGTAAAGAAGGAGGGAGATGCTAAGAAGTCCGATTTTGAAAAAGAACTACTCAACAACTATCAAGAACAGCTACACCACCAGAAGTAAGTAAATTTAAGATCCAAAACGGATTTGAATTGATTGAAGTACTTATTTAAAGGTTGTTCCATAATTTCCAATATCCAAGACATCAGAATTATCAAGAACCAAACGGTCTGATTCCGCCTCGTTTGCCCTAGGACCACCACTTCCAATCTACGAAGATTTAGATCCTTATGACCGCAGTGCTAGATACAGAGAACTGCCAGCACATATGACGTCTCATTAGAGGACGAGACAGGTTTGCGTCAAACATGTGAAGTGATTGTACAAAAAGTTAAACTCCCAGGCCGGGCGGTGGTGAATGGAATGATCCTTTGATGCATTCCAAGTTTCCTGGTGGTTGTGCTCTTTTGAATAGTGAGAGAAGCGGTAAAAATCGCCGTGACAGACGTAGCTGTAGCAGTAATGCATCTTATACCAGTTCAACAAGTTTAAAATTTGGTTCAAGTTCTGAATCAAGTCGATCTCCAAGTCCAGAGTACAGACGTCGCCACAATAGCAGCTCACACAAAAGTCCACCACCGATAACACGAAGAGAAAGCATTGTGTTACAAGTAGTTCCGGTTGAGGTGAGAGATTGTATTTTTTAAATGTAACTCAAGTATAATTTGCAAGGCGCCGATCTTCGCCTCATTGAGGTGAAACAAATAAAGGAGCTTTGCAGACCGGTAGGAAAACTAGTGGTCAAAGGCCCCACCATCCCCAGCGAACGGCTAGAGAGATACATCCTATCTCTGAATAGTGATCTCCTAAGCCAAGACTGGGAGATTGTCAAAATTGAAAAGACCAAGGAAGGCACCGAGGTGGAAGTCAGGCTGACTCAAAAGTCTATTCCACTTCTCAGGAAAGTAGACTTCAAAGTACGCGTCGGGATAACTCGATGCAAGTTGAGGTTGATTGCCAACAAAAAGAAACAGGTTAGTAAAGCGTTGAACAAGTACTTTATTATATGATGGAATTGAGAATTTTACAAATCAATCTCCAACACAGTAAAGCCGCCAGCGCTAACCTAGTCTACCTCATGGAGAGTAGACAGTACGATGTAGCCCTTATACAGGAACCCTGGGTATCAGGCGGCAAAATTAAGGGACTACACTCGAAGGAACTTCTGCTGTACAAGCCCAACCTTGACAGCCGTAACAGTAATCCCAGAACATGCATTGTAGCAAGGAAACAGTCTAATCTTTTTCTTCTCACTACTTACAGCAACATTGACCAAACAGCGGTAAAACTGGAGCGAGAAGGGCTCCCAACGCTCATTCTCTCATCCACTTACATGCCGTACGACGGTACGGAAGGACCACCAGCTGATATCACTAATCTATTGATATCCTATGCAAGTAAGAACAAGCTTAACGTAGTCGTAGGGTGCGACTCTAACTCACATCATGTGCAGTGGGGAAGCACCGATACTAACACAAGGGGCGAATCCCTTTTTGAATATATTATTGAAAACAACCTTATAGTAGCTAACAGAGGTAACACTCCCACCTTTGTTACAAAAACCCGTAAGGAGGTGCTCGATATCACCATAACAAGCAACTCAGATACTTGTCAGGTAGAGCAATGGAGGGTACTAGACGACGCATCTTTCTCAGATCATCGTCTAATCGAATTCTGTATCCCTGATACTAAGCGGGAAAACAAACCTTTTAGAAATAATAGACGTACTGATTGGCACGTCTTCAACAACGAAATTATTAAGAACATAGGTCAGCTTAGTACCGACACTAATCTTAATTCAGACAGCTTAGATGAATTAACTGTGGAATTCACAGAAATTATGCGGAACGCCTTTGACAAAAGCTGTCCACTCATTACAGCGGCGAAGAAAAACAATAAACCGTCCTGGTGGACTACTGAGCTCAGTAATATTAGGAAAGAAACAAGGAAACTTTTTAATAGGGCTAAACGCACTAGACTAGATAGCGACTGGGAATGTTATAAAACCAGTCAACGAAAATTCAAAATTGAAACTCAAAGGGCGAAACGAAGCTCATGGAGAAACTTCTGTAGTAGCATCGAGTGTACTAACCATTCAGCAAGACTAAGGAAGATACTCTCCAAAGTAAACACACCCATAGGCTCCCTAAAAGGACCTAATGATCAATGGACAGAGTCCTGTCAAGAAAGCCTAAAACTCCTGGTTCAAACACACTTCACAGGATGTAGCGCAGATCTAGTAAACGAGCCGATATACACCATATACTCGGTACCTGAAATTCCTAGGGAATTGATAACAAAAGAAAAGTTAATCTGGGCTATTAACTCATTCTCTCCTTACAAATCCCCAGGCCTAGATGGCATCTTCCCCTTGATGCTGCAAAAAAGCAGTGATATCATCACTCCACATCTGATAAACATATTTCTTAACAGTCTTAAGTTAGGATATGTCCCGAAGGCTTGGCGTGAAGTTAAAGTCGTCTTCATACCAAAAGCTGGCAAGCCCAGTCACACAGAACCAAAAGACTTCAGACCTATCAGTCTAACCTCTTTCGCACTAAAAACACTTGAGAGATTGATTGATATGCACATCCGTAGCAACTTAAAGCCAGAATCTTTATCACCATTTCAGCACGCCTATACAAAAGGCAGAAGTGTAGAAACAGCCCTACACTGTGCAGTTAGAACAATAGAGAAATCGCTCGCGGTGAAAGAATACACCCTTGCCTCTTTTCTTGATATCGAAGGAGCATTCAACAATGTCCACAACAGTGCCATAGAAAAAGCTCTCACTGATCTTAAAATAGAACCTACACTTATAAAATGGATTACGTGTATGTTGAAAAGCAGACAAATCCATTGCGTACTAGGTAGCTCTGATATAAAGATGTATACATCTAGAGGGACTCCACAAGGCGGAATCCTCTCACCCCTCCTCTGGACTTTGGTGATGAATGAAATTCTCATCAAACTCAAAAACAGCGGTGTCAGAATTATAGCTTATGCCGACGACTTAGCGCTTCTAGCGACGGGTAAATACCTGACCACGGTAAGCGAACAACTAGAAGGCGCATTAACTTTGGTCAATAACTGGACCAAGAAATGCGGTCTGAAGGTTAACCCCCTGAAAACAGAACTGGTACTTTTCACCAACAGAAGGAAAATACCTTCTTTTGAGATACCAAAAATTGACAACACCCCACTTATAGTTTCAGAAAAAGCAAGATACCTCGGAGTTATCTTGGACAAGAAACTCAACTGGGGTCTAAACATACAGGAAAGATACAAGAAAGCCATGATTGCACTCTACTCGTGTAACAGGATTCTGGGAAGAAACTGGGGACCAAGTCCAAAGATAATCATGTGGATGTACACAGCCATTGTTAGACCCATCCTAACTTATGGCAGTTTGGTTTGGTGGCAAGCTCTGGAGATATCCAAGAACTTAAAAACCCTTACCAAAGTACAAAGAATGGCATGCATTAGCGCTACGGGGGTGATGAGGACTACCCCAACTGCGGGTCTCGAAGCGATCCTAAATCTCACCCCCATAGACTTATTTGCGCAAGAATCAGCAGCAAACAGCGCTCTCCGACTTAGTCAGACCGATATTTGGAGATCTAGTCAACACGGTCATACCACGATCCTTAGGAAATACGTTGGCAATAACGTTCGTACCGATTACATGACCCCTTATCTAGACTTCAATAAAAACTTCACTACCAACTTCCCTAATAGAGAGGACTGGGAAAACAGTGTACCCTACACTAACGAATCGAATCTTACCATCTTCACCGATGGTTCGAAAATGACTACTGGGGTAGGGGCAGGTTTCTACTCAGAAAATCTTAGCCTTGCCAGTTCATTCAGACTTCCTGACCATAGCAGCGTCTTCCAAGCTGAGATCTTGGCAGTGAAAAACGCTGCTAATCAAATATCCATGATGGCGATACCACACGCTGATATCACCTTTTTCATTGATAGCCAAGCAGCAATAAAAGCGATCTCTGCCACGCAAATCAAGTCAAAGCTTGTTTCTTGCTGCCGCGAAGAGCTAAGGGTTCTTGGTATGCAGCACAACGTAAGACTCTGCTGGGTTCCCGGTCACAGTGGTGTGCCAGGAAATGAAAAAGCGGATGAGCTTGCAAGAGAAGGCTCGGTACTTGATCCCTCTCTCATAGACCACAACATCAGAATCCCTCAATGCGAACTAAAGAGAAACATTAGTAATAATATCATTCAAAAAGCAAATGATAGATACAACCTATTAGAAACCTGCGGTAACACCAGGAAACTCTGGCCTCATTATGACAAGGAAAAATCCAAAAAGATTTTACTTCTCAAAAAACCGTCCCTAAAATCCCTCATAAGTGTGATAACGGGACACAACCTACTTGGCTACCACAAAAAGAAGATGGGGCTTAGTACGGACGACATATGCAGAGGCTGCGGCGATGAGGATGAGCACGAAAACACGGCTCATTTTCTATGCCACTGTCGAGCACTCTGCCGTACCAGATCAAAATTCTTAGGCAACTATTTCTTCAATGAACTAGAAGAACTATCTGAACTCCCAGGCAATCGCCTATTGAACTTTATCAAGTCCACCAAATGGCTCGATCAACCATAGAATTCATAGGTTACAACACTTCAGGGTATCACAATGGATCTACATTGATCTAAGTGTGACGGTAACAAAATCAACTGTCAGCCCATATAACCTAACCTAACCTATAATTTGTCTTATCTTCAAAATGTAGTGGTTCTGGTTCAGATACATCGTCATCCTCATCTCGTCACAGTCAAGAAGAACAACTTCAATGAAACGTATGCGCACAGCTGATAATATAGCTAATAAACGTTAAGCAGTGGGAAAAAGTGAGCATATTTTAAGAGTTCTCTAAACTAAAGACATATCTGAATAATGTTATTTCAGTGGATAGTGTTTAAAACGATGGCCAATTTCAATACTACGGTTAGAGCATCAGCACTAACATCACCTACCATTTCTATCTATTAGTTCAAAATGTTAAATGTCTCCTTTTTGTTGGAAAGGATGAGCATATGAATAAAAACAAATTGTTTAGCTTATATCCATATTAAATTTTACATTAATTAAAAGTCTTTTATAATAATATTGTATTGTATTCTTTTTTGTGATAAAGAATTATTTTAATCATTAAACATGTAGATTTTTTGGTTTGTTAATCATGTTTATATGTTTTCTTAAATAAAATGAAATTAATACAAATATGTTTTTAAATTCCATTCGGCACTCAACCTTATAATTAGTGACATAATATACATTCATATAAGGCTTTTCGAGGCTCACTAAATTCATGAAGTAGCTTTTTTCAAAAAAAAAAAATGTGATGATTTTCTAAATCTACAATATCTTTCTTCAATATTTCGCTTAAATTTGTTTCGTACTTTTTATCTTGTAGTACATTGAACAAATACAAAAATAATGTTGAAAAATGGTGTTCTTCAGTTTGAGCACATGTAGCTAAAATCGAAGTTTAGATTTGTAATCAGCATCAAAAATTATCTCAAACGAACTATTTAAAATCTTATGGTTTTAATTACAATCAAGGTTTTTTAAAACTTGAGGTAGAATTAAATGAAGACTCATGAGTCTGTTGACCACATTAAATCGCGAACACACGAACGTGATAAACCAAAACAAGAAGAATAAGAAGTTTGAAACGTGAATAATTTAAAAAATATGAAATTTAATTTAAAGGATGATTTTTTTCCAATTAGAAAAACGAGCAAACAAAAAACAGTGCAAAATTTATAGCGTTTAAAAAATTTCATGGGCGGGTAAAAATTCCAACGAACATTTTAATTATGTATGTAGGTCCCATTTTGTTCAAGGTTTGAGTTGTGCTGCCCCCAAACAACCGAAAATGGGATGTTTTTTATTGGCTAATCCGATCAATTTGTACATTACCATTTGTATATTCTTCAAAATTCACTTGATTCAACCGAATTCAACCCCTGAAGCAAAAAGCACCAACATCTTTGAATTAAAACAAATAAACATCTTAATTAGATGAAAGCTGTTCCTTTATTATTAACACTGCGCATAGGTAAAGTAAAGCATAAATAATTTTGAATACAAATAATTCTAGTCAGCAAAGAAACATTAGAATATACAATATATATAAAAATTACACTATAGCTTAAAATAAATAAACAAGTTGTTTGCAAAAAAGATTATTTTCTAGATATAGAAATAAATCTAGGCTTCAATTTGACCAACTTTTACAAAAACTTTAAGACTAATGTGCACCGGTATCTCCTCCTTATTCCTTCCCTATTTTCCTGACGCTCGCACAGTGTTTTAACAAAACATAAAGGGTTTTAATAACCCCTTCAAAGCCTGTAAGTTATTAAAAAAAGATTTGAAACATAGCGAATAACTAATGAAATATCAGCTTTTATGTTATTTAATTTTATTGTATCCTTCAATGATCGAAAACGTAAATTTTTTATTAATGTTCCCTTAAATATCAAAACTAATTCTATTATAGCTTTGTGGCATACTCGTAACATACATACATATACGGCTTTTAGATCCAAAGTCATGAAACTTTCTAAAACTTTAAAGACTCGTGCCAAAACTTTCCACACATAGCAACATCAGAGTCTTTCCCAGCCGGTCTTTGAAAAGTACCTTCCAAAACAAATCGCAAATCTCTCAAGATATCCCGCAACCGTTTCTAATAACATTCGAAATCGTCTTTATTAATCCGGTAATACGATAAAAATCCTAAAAAAATAGCAAAAAAGTTTATAACGGGTGATTTTTTAAGAGCTTGAGAACTTTTTTTAAAAAAAAAACGCATAAAATTTGCAAAATCTCATCGATTCTTTATTTGAAACGTTAGATTGGTCCATGACATTTACTTTTTGAAGATAATTTCATTTAAATGTTGACCGCGGCTGCGTCTTAGGTGGTCCATTCGGAAAGTCCAATTTTGGGTAACTTTTTCGAGCATTTCGGCCGGAATAGCCCGAATTTCTTCGGAAATGTTGTCTTCCAAAGCTGGAATAGTTGCTGGCTTATTTGTGTAGACTTTAGACTTGACGTAGCCCCACAAAAAATAGTCTAAAGGCGTCAAATCGCATGATCTTGGTGGCCAACTTACCGGTCCATTCCTTGAGATGAATTGTTCTCCGAAGTTTTCCCTCAAAATGGCCATAGAATCGCGAGCTGTGTGGCATGTAGCGCCATCTTGTTGAAACCACATGTCAACCAAGTTCAGTTCTTCCATTTTTGGCAACAAAAAGTTTGTTAGCATTGAACGATAGCGATCGCCATTCACCGTAACGTTGCGTCCAACAGCATCTTTGAAAAAATACGGTCCAATGATTCCACCAGCGTACAAACCACACCAAGCAGTGCATTTTTCGGGATGCATGGGCAGTTCTTGAACGGCTTCTGGTTGCTCTTCACTCCAAATGCGGCAATTTTGCTTATTTACGTAGCCATTCAACCAGAAATGAGCCTCATCGCTGAACAAAATAAAGCGCGAAACACATTTCGAACCGAACACTGATTTTGGTAATAAAATTCAATGATTTGCAAGCGTTGCTCGTTAGTAAGTCTATTCATGATGAAATGTCAAAGCATACTGAGCATCTTTCTCTTTGACACCATGTCTGAAATCCCGCGTGATCTGTCAAATACTAATGCATGAAAATCCTAACCTCAAAAAAATCACCCATTATTTTAATTTCCATTACTTACGCTCCATCACCAATATCTATTGAATTAGATGCATCCGTCAGCAAGCAACTTTTTTATATCATACTTTTGCTTTAAAACTTCCGTTATTATCCGTTATCCGTTATTATGCAAATTTTTTTGATCTTCTAAAAACAAGTGTTTGCATTTTTCTTTATCCAGAATGTGATTTTTGTATTCAGTAGTCTATTCAAAAATATTTCTGTCCTCAGGCAGGGCCGGACAAAGCATATGTGCAAGATGTGCAAATGCACTGGGCGCAAGATTCTGGGGGCGCATTACCAGGAGCAAGAAAATGTGATCTGATCTTGCAAACAAATATGTACTACTATTTGCCATTCTTTAACCACAAACATTCTTAAAATAATCTCAAAAAAACATCCATCACAACTGTCCTAAGTTATCTCTCGCGCACTAACTAACATCACTTTCATTGTTGCATTCAATGAAAATTTAACTCAAGATATCGCAGAACTAAAAATCCTACCTACCTCATTTCCAAATATTTCACCCTGTTCGTCAAGAGAAAAAATCTCAACACAAAAAAGTTCCATGCAAGAGAAAAAAAGGAAAAATCTCAACACAAAACATTTCCATGCCACCTCATATGTGCAAGATTTATATCATGCACACCGAGTCCCAAAATTAACATAGAGAGTATGACAAAGCAAAATACTTATTCATATTGAATCGTATGGGCTAGAACGTGCAGGTTTTGTGTCACGCACCGTACCTGAATGTGAGTTCTCATCTACAAAAGAAAACAACAAAAAAAATATATGGAGTGTCTATGACTTTGATTTGTAGTAGAAGGCTAGAATAGAAGGTAGCACCATAGAGGAAATATATTATCTAGAGTCCCGACCGGTACCCGTCCTACCTGAAACACCCTCAAATTTTATTCGAGGTGAACTCTCTCAAATTCGAGGTGAACTCTCTCAAATTCGCTATCGGTGAATACATGTGAGTGGGGAAAAAAAACAAAATGGGGTTTGGGCTAAAATAGAAACTTATGGAATTTTTGTGACCTGTCAAAAACGACATTCAATTTTGCAAAACAAAACAATGGATTTCAGATTTGAAGAGTAAGTTTTTGTTAATTCTTTTGATATTTATTATAATTTGATATTTTTCAAAACAAAATTCCTTATAATGAAGAAAATATTGCAAGTTCACTTCATTGAATAAAAAGTAAGTAAAATTGCAGTGAGGGAGGTGCACCAATAATCGATTTATTTATAGTCTGTGTTTTCATTTTAGATGCTTGGAGATTGGAGGTTTCTTATTATTTTCGGAAAAAGTGTCAAATATCCGATGGAAAGCTGCGGAAGCACATCCGCTTGCTAAATGCTGGGACGAAGAGCCGTGTCTTTCTCAAATACAGCGATGAAGACGACGACGAGGGTGAAGAGAAACTTCAGTGTGAAGAATCGATGAAGTTTATCGAAGCCATAGATGCTCGCAAGAAAGCCGAAGAGGATGAAAAGAACCAGAAATGGGCTTGAAGAGCAGAGAGAACAAATGCGACGTGAAGACACTCGACCATTGTTCGAAGAGTTTGGGGTGTTTATGCAATCAACACCCCAGTCAAAGGCAGTGTCTCTGGGCCAGATACAGCGACGAGAACAGCAACAGCATTTGCAGCAACAACATGAAGAACAACTTCGACAAGAAGCAGATGCTGACAATGAAATAACTTCCTCTGACTAGATTCCCGACGAACAGGAAAATTAACACGAGCAGGAACAGGATCAAAACCAAACTGTGTTCTACAGCGACGACAATGGTGTCGAGGAAAACTCAGAAATGTTGATATACATACATACGAAGCAAAGAACAACAGCGAAGGTGAGGATCATCGAAATCATGAAATAATTCACATTGGGAGCGTTGATGATGAGACTGAAATGGTGGAGAACATGTGTGAGGAAGAGGAAGGCCAACAACGAGGCCGAGGAGATGGATGAATTCATCTTCTTGGCAGACTTCGAGGATTCCAATCCCGACGTTGGGCAGACTGAACAAGATTGTGAGATCGAATCCTATCAAAGTGAGTTCATGGTGGGGCTTGAGGAGTTTGGTTGACAACTTAATTTCTTTTGTACTTTCAGTCGAAGAAAATGGAGACATTCAATATCTGAAGGACGACCAGGATGAAGATGACATCCATTCAAACCAACTCGATAACAGCTCTGATTCAAAATATGTCATTGGAGATGTTGATATAGTCAATGTTCAAGTGAGTATATCTATGGACAGGAAGAGAGACGAAATAATTGAATATTTGGATGCACAGTCATTTACCCGAGCTAACTCCCTGCTTCGTCATCGTTCCGCGCACAAGGGAGGTCGGGAGTATTGTTGCGACTACTGTGAGAGGTTCTTCTCTTGCAAGAGCTCCCTGGACCGTCACATTCGCATTCATACTGGCGAAAAACCCTACACCTGTGATCAGTGCGGCAAGAATTTCATGCAAAAGGAAATCCTCAAGCGTCACGAGACCATACACACCGTCAACCGCTATCACCAATGTCCCCACTGTCCGAGGTCCTTTGTGCAGAGATTATTGATGAAACAACACATAAATGCGGTTCACCTGGCCATGCCTCAAATAACCAAAAATGAATGCCATTTGTGTCCCAAAGTGAGTGTAGTCTATCCCACAGGAAGCTAGTGGAGTATGTTTTTCTAAATTGATTTTTTCTTTTGTAGAGTTTTCTTCACCCATCCGGATTGAGTAGACATCTCCTGACACATAAAGGAATGTTGTTTTCGTGTCCTGGTTGTAATGATAAGAGTTCACTTCGTAGACATTTTTCGGCAGTTCACGTTAAAAAAGGACAAAGTGATGTAACAAAAGTCGAACCCAACGACGAAAATGACTCATCTAATGACTTTTTAACACCATAAGAATATATATATAAATTATTGTATAGATCCATAGTTTTGTAGTACAAAGAAAAGAAAAATATATTTGATAAGAATTTCATTTAATTTATAAACGTATGTACATCATTTTCCATATTTATGTTATAAGATTAATTGAATTGTAGATTTTTAGTTTAAATTTTTTTCTTTCTTAATATATAAATAAATCAAATCATCGCTTAAAAACGCAAAGCGCATCACGTTAAAACTATTTTATCACTGATTTTTGTATTGGGGAGGCTTAAAAAAGAGAAAAAGCAGACTGGGAGGCGTGATTGGTGATTCGGTAGAGCATTTGCTAAACGTTTGAAGAAAAATAAGTGTTAAAGTCTAGATCATTTGCGGTTTCAAAAGTATAGGGCTGGAATTTGACATCTGTCTAACTAAGTATATTAGTTATGAGAAGACTCATGTGTTTTCATTTGATTCTACCTAATGTTTTGAAATATCTTGACTGTAATTCTTTTATGGTTTTGAATAGTTCCTTAAAGAGTTAATTTTTGATGCTGATTACGAATCTGAACTTCGATTTTAGCTACGTATATATGCTCAAACTAATAAACACCATTTATACAAATTATTTTGTAATTTTTCAATATACTACAAGAACTTATGTTTTAACCTAAGGGTACAAATTCGTAATAAAAGGTTCGTAAAAGGAAGAAAAAAAAATTTTGGGAAATCATCGCAAATTTTTTTAAAAAAAAGCTAGCCTCGAAAAGCCTTATATGTTTATTATTTCAGTAATTATAGGGTTGAGCGCCCGGAGTGGCGGTTTAACTTCACGTGTTGGATGCAAACCTCAATATAATGAGGCGTTATATGTGCTGGCAGTTCTCTATGTCTAGCACTGCGGCCATAAGGAAATCTTCTTAGATTGCTAGTGGTGGTCTAGGGCAAAGGAGGCGGAATCAGACTGGTTGGTTTTTGATAATTCCGATGCCTTGGATATTGCATGTTATCGATAAACATTTAAATGAGTAATTCAATCAATTAAAATTTGCTTTGAATCTTTAATTTAATTACTTCTGGTTTCGATGTTGCAAGTTCTGGCACGTGTCTTTAAAGTTTTAGAGAGTTTCATGAATTTGGATAGCCTCTAAAAGCCGTGTATGTATGTGCACATTAGTCTTAAAAGTTTTGAATATGAAATGAGGGAAGAACAGAGTTGGCTGATTAAGTTTCCATAGTTTAGAAATTTAAATATTTGTTTGAAGAGTCTTAATGATTGTTTATGTATGTTATTCAATACTTGCCATTTGTAGTCCATTCAATTTTAAACTTACTTTGCTTAGTTAATCGTTAGATGCCTCTCTTGAAAATAAATATTTTTTCTTTTCAATTTATAATGTGTACATTTATTTTTTATAATTATACGTAATATATTATAACAGAGATGATAATAAATATATAATAATCATAATAATGAGGTTCTAGTTATAATACAATGTAAGCATTTCCACACTACCCATGAGGTATGCTTTTCAGTGCGTTAACCGATTTTTTGATAAGGTGTTCGGTTTCCCAGTAGGCCTATTGCACCATGCTCGCCTAAATGTAAGATTTTACACGTATGCCGAAAGCATTCCTGTGATCCTTCTAGTATCAATATTAATAATATAGAAATAGAAAATGGCAAAACATTAAAAATTTTAGGTTTAATATTTAATAACAAATATAATTGGCGTAACCATTGCTTAGATATTAAGAAATCGCTAGCTGCTAGGTCTAACATCGTTAAGTATTTATCGAGTAGGAAAAGTAGCGTACATGTAAGCACACTGTGTAATATAACTAAATTATTAGTTTTAAGTAAAATCGACTATGGCATTTGTATATACGGCAACTCTCCGAAAATCACAATTGGAATCATAAAACCAACTTACCACCAAGCAGCAAGATGTAGTGTTGGCGCCTTCCGCACCACTCCCATAAGGAACATCCTGGCAGAGACTGGCTTACCTACTTTTGAAGAGCGTAGAGAAACTAACAAACATAAACTGCACACTAAACTAATTTTTTCAACCAAATCGTTAATCGGCAAAGTAATCAACCTCACGGCTAATCAAAAGAGGATATATAAAACTCCATCGGCCATCTACACAACCCTTCAATCCGGTAACATCGATTTTCCGAAACACAATCTTCTAAAAATTAGTAACTCATCTGCTCAAGGCCAAAAACTGGAAATTCATATTCACAGACGGATCCAAAACCTCAACCACTACAACCTTTGCAATCACCCACGAAGATGGCAACATGATACATGTCGGATTACTCCCACAAACAGCTTCCATTTTCACTGCAGAAGCCTTTGCTTCTAACATATACAAAATTAACGAAATCTTATTAGAAACAGAAATAAATGTATAAATCAAATTAAGAAGTAAATTAAGTATAATATAGAGCGGTAGGCCTTTGCAGCTAGTAGCTCTTTTAATTTATTATTAGCATGTAATTAATTACATGTTCAATAAATATATAATAATAATAATAATAAAACAAAATTCAAAAAAAAGAATACTTATGGTGTTTCCCTTTCCTAATTTGGCCAATTGTATTCGTTTATCGCTTTGCATTTCTTGTGCTGCATTGGTTTTTGAATTGTATTGGAAGTTGAAACTACTTTTTAGGAGAAATATCATAGAGGAAATATATTATATTTCCTCTATAAGTAAATATAATATAAGTAAAACCTTTCAATCAATATATTAATTGAAAGGTAATAATGTCTGAGGAAAAGAATTGGTTAAACAATTAGGGTAATTATACTACTTGTTAACAGACATAAACAAAACCAAATATTAATGACTGTATATTTAAAAAAAACTTACCTGAAATTAAAGATAAAAGTTCTCCAAACAGAAAATAGATTAGTTTTGATGTTTTTTGTACTTTTAATTGCAAAATATTGTTCTGTTTTGTTTTCATTAATTTAATTTTCACTTTCATTAATTGAAATCGCAAAAATTGTATTTTGTTTTCTTTTTTATTTTCGCTGTCAAAAAACTTACCTCGTTGTTAATCTGTCAAAACTGGGAACCAAATTAAATTGGACCACGTTCGCATTGCAGTTCTATGGTGCGCCTATACTTTCTTCATGATTTGTTTAGTTTTTATCAAAAATTTTAATAAAAATCATAGAATTTGTAAGCCAAAAGCAGACAAATATTAGTTTTAGCAGAGTTTACACTGAAAAGGAACCATAAAATTAATTTTCCTTAAATTATTGCATTCATTTTTCAAATTTTGAATGCAACGGATCATTTTTTTGAACGGCTGAGTTCACCTCACAGTTTTTTCTCCCACGGCTGAGCTATATGGGCACAAATTCCATACCAACTACATTCATAATGGCTTTTTCCCATAAGAAATGCACGGGACAACTAACACATGCTTATCCTTATGGACAAAATCCTCTCAATTTAGCTTGTAGGCTGAAAGAGAGCAAACCCATTAAGTCGGGACTCTAGATAATATATTTCCTCTATGGGTAGCACACAGCACAGCAACCCACCTGCTCTCTTTTTTTCGGAGACATTTTTTTGTTGTTTTCTTTGTAGATGAGAACTCACATTCAGGTACGGTGCGTGATACAAAACCTGCACGTACTACCCCATACGATTCAATATGAATAAGTATTTTGCTTTGTCATACTCTCTATGTTAATTTTGGGACTCGGTGTGCATGATATAAATCTTGCACATATGAGGTGGCATGGAAATTTTTTGTGTTGAGATTTTTTCTTTTTTTCTCTTGCATGGAACTTTTTTGTGTTGAGATTTTTTCTCTTGTATGAAAAGGGTGAAATATTTGGAAATTAGGTAGTTAGGTGTCTTTGCTACAAATGGTCAATGGATGTGCAAGTTTTCTTTTTTGCACACTGAGTATCAAAACTAACATGGGAAATATTAAAAAAAAAACTTATTTATACGGAATAATATGGGTCAGAGCGTGCAGGTTTTCTTATTGCACTTGCACACTGTGTAAGAGTTAAGTGTCTGCTTACAGGAGATGAAATTTTTAATAGAATGGAAAAGGAGAGATGAATTTAAGTATGTGGAGTCGAATCGTTCTTGCGCAGGCAGTTTCTTTTTTTTTCTTTTTTTGAAAGTTAATGACTGTTTTAAAGGCTACTTTTAATGTATATCTAGTCTGGTGCAGAATCATAGAGGAAATATATTATCTAGAGTCTCGACCGGTACCCGTCCTACCTGAAAAACCCTCAAAATTTATTCGAGGTGAACTCTCTCAAATTCCGTATCGGTGAATACATGTGAGTAGTGGAAAAAAGGCAAAATGTCAGATTGAATTCTTGTCAAAAATGACAGTTCCACAATTTCGATGTCAAAAACAAAACATTCAATTTGAGATTCTACAAGTAAGTTTTTGTAAATTATTTTGTTTTGTCTAAACATTTAACAGAATTTATTCCTTTTCAGATCAAAAACAAGTGCATTTAATTGAAAAAACGATAGACCAGGAACCAGAAAAAAACAATGAGACTTAATTCTACTCGGAGCTCAAGTAGGTACGTTTAAAAAAAAGAATCTCGTAAACAAAAAAATATTTATGTTGCTTTGTTTCAGCTATGGATTGCTCCAATAATATACTTTACTACCAACTCAAGAAGATGTAAATAAGAATTAAAATCGACTTTATTAGCATCTCCTTAGTGTTTTCATTTAGGGTGCTGCCGATTACAAACCATGATACAGAAAGCAATTTCTCTCAAGAAATTTGGAAGGTTTGCTCAAAACAAGGGCGCTAGTCCCCAGGTGAATTTATTTTATATTATATTTCTCTTAATATCAATGTTCTTAACCACAGACTCGCCTTTATTTGTAAATAGTTATTCGAAGCCTGTTGAAGTAGAGTATATTATATTTCTACACTCAATTGCTGCTGTATCATGATCGTTGAGATCTGTCTCAGCGGCTATGGTGGGCGCAGGCGTTGACGATAGAGGTGTCAACGTCTCTGCCAATAGTAAGATTCATGGAATGCAACAACACCATAAGAATCACGAATTCAATTCCGAATTAGCGAACATCCTCAGCTACAGCTATGTCATCGACTTTGTGAATTTCAATTCAATGGTGCAAGGGAAAGCTTTGGCATTCAATAGTCGACCGCCCAGTTTTGGAATGACTTAACAGCGTCAATAGCAACGGCAGAGTATGCAGGCAAATCAGGTAAGTTCATTCATTTACTTACGAGTAATCTTAACACGGATATTTTAAATTCTATGGTTCTTTAGGATTTCCAACGTCCTTTGCCCATTCATCAGCTGCCAAGAAGTATGGTACAAGCCGACCAAAAAAAAACGACTCTTGCAGCTGCAACTAAAGCAACATCTTCTGGTTTCATTGAGTGCAACAGCACATGAGGTTCGGTTGTGTAAGTACAAATCGAAACAATCATATCGTGATTAACTTGCTTAATCTTCACCTTCTAGATCTAAATCGATGCTTGTAACGCCAAATATCTCAAAGAACGGCAGGGACACTGCTGACCGAGTCATCGGCTACTGCGGCCACTTAGGCCGGCGCAGACCACGTAGATGATGAAATGAATGTCGACATTGAAGCAACCTGCTGGGAGAACACCTCCTAAATGACGGGAATCAAAAATCATTGGTAAGTCTTTTGAGTTATGAAAATCTAATCATTTTCGTATGTACTATTTAAGAATTTTCTTATATAGACAGAAAAAATAGAAGCCGAATTCCTAAATACACAATGCTTATTGAATCACCAAAAGAACTAACTGGAATCACATAGAAGACCATCGACACGGGAACTGTCCAAATGATGTTTTAAGAATTTCCCGCAACCTTCACCTGCCGAAAATTTCCAAAAATAATACAACCGGAAATTGTGCATTTATGACATGGTCCGATTGGGATTTTGGGATTTGCCTCGCAAAAGAATGTCACAAACGACTTGCCACAATTTTTTAATCAACGGATCGAATTACCAGCGGGAGTTTTATAATTATAAACCAATCAACTTGCTACAATTTAATTGTGCGTCCATTAACCAGAAGGCTTATAATGGCAAGACTACTTCAAAGTAAGCTTCACATAAACCACAAACTTTGAAAGTACTACCTAATTGATGTGTTTTTTTTCAGCAACGAAACGAAGCGGTATTGCAATTTAGTATAATTTTGTTTTAAATTCAACGCTAATAATGTATTTTCACTTAAAAAACAATAACTGGATGTTAAAATGTAACTTCTTAGTTTTTGAGTAAATAAAAAACATATTAAATGTACTTTTTTCAAAGAAAAATACTTCTTTCTGGTTTTCCCAAATTTGATCTGCTCAGGTCAATTATTATAGTGGATTATACCTTTTTTATTTTTTGTTTCGTTTTTAGCAAATAATAATACAAAAAACAAATAAGCTGTTTTAAGTAGATTTTATTTTTTTATTCAGACATAAGTTTAATTTAACAAAATTAAAAACTTGGTATTTTAATCATATTTCTATGTTTTGGTTCATCACGTTGGTATGTATTTCTTTATGATTTCATGTGGCCAATAGCATTAGTCAGAAACTCGTTCTTTTTTGAGAGGATTAAGATATCCTGACTTCGAACCTCAGCTTCAAAATTTTCTATTACATCAGGTTTTTAAAACCGGTAAAGCATGACGTATCTCTTAACTTTAAATTGCAAGATGATTTTGCAAAGTACATATCTTTGCTTTTAGCTCCAGTTCAAATCATTTTGCTATTTCACTTAGTTTTCGTAATTTCTTATTAGTTATGAAAGACTCTTGACTTTACCTGAAGTTTTGAAAAAAACTAGATTGTAATTCTTTTGTGGTTTTAAATACTTCGTTTAATTTTTGATGCTGATTAAGAATCCCAACTCCGATTTTATTTTATTTTATATTTTATTATTTATTTTTGTATTTTTTTCAACATATTAAAAGAACTTGATGTTATAATCTTAAGACTATAAATTCGTTATAGGAAATAGTAAAAAATTGTAAAGGAAGAAAATATTGAAGGAAGGTATTATAGAAAACAACTATTTCATGAAATTGATAGCATCGAAAAGCCTTTTATATATGTATATAATTGCTTTCAAATTACAAACAAAATAATATCTCAAGAGCGTAAATTGATAGAGTAATTCTGGATTCGGGTTTGAATTGAAGATGTTGACGGCATCGAAAGCAATAAATCATGAATGAAGAAAGGTATTTCAATTGAATCCCAGAGACCTACAATTTAAATTAGAAAAAGCAAAAATTAATATAGTTCTTATTTTATTATTAATAAACACATCCTCACCAACTACATCACAGAGTTCGCCAAAAAATTTAAAATGAAGATATTCAAATGTCAATTTCTGCAAAAAAGAACATAGTGAAACAGATCAATTGGCCAATCCTCGGTGGTAGGTACTGTCTTGAAAAACTGACTGTAGATTAAATTAACTATTGTTCACATCATGAGGAAGGACTTGCATACATTTCAATCTATCGCCTATCCGTAGCTGGCTGAAAGAAGCGCTTTGCATTGCACAGATGGTGACACATGACGTGAATGTGCTACTGCTATCAAACGCTGCAATTGATTCAACTTGTATTTGTTCAAGTTGGCTTGGCTATGAATGACCACCAAGTAAAGAGATTCCTCAACTACATAGCAACTCTCGACTTGTATACCCATCTCGACAAATGAAGCATGTCAGATAGGTTTCATAGCAAACCTTTCAGTCTTCTGCGACATCGACCCCTTCGCTGTAATCGGCCCTTCTCATTCCTACAGGGTTAAAAATGAGGATATAAGCCATCAGAATTGAGCGATTTGCATTCCAGGAACAAAGTCTTGTTGAGAAGTGTAATTTTAACTAAAAAACAAAACAATATTCATATAATTTGTGTTTAAAATTAATGTGACGAACACATTTACCTTGAATTTGTACCTCTTCGCTCCAGAATAAATATGTCGGCGTTGCTGGCTTCCTACTCGGGGGATTTCACTTTTCTTGTTGCATCATTATCCTTGGTTTCTTCTTTATCTGAGGATTAAATTAAATTAATTATATATTTTTATGTCAATAAATTAATATTTCTGTTTTACCTTCATTTGCATTATTGAATATGAATTTTGTTTTGTTTACATTTTCGCAGAATTGTCCAAATACTCACCTCGCTGTTAATATGTCAAAACTCACTTAACTCAAATTGGGCCACGTTCGTATTGCAGTTTTAGGGTGCGCCTATACTTTCAGCACGATTTTTTCTGTTTTTAGCGAAATTTTTTATAAAAACCATAGAATTTGTGTGCCAAAAGCAGTCAAATATTATTTTTAGCACAGTTTTCACTAAAAATAAGTTGCAAAATTAATTTTTCTTAAAATATTGCATTCATTTTTCAATTTTTGAATTCAACGGATCTCTTTTTGAACGGCTGAGTTCACCTCAAATTGTTTTACCCCTAATTGTACACACTTCACCAAAAGCCCATAACAACTACATAGAATCTGGATTTTCCCATAAGAAATGCACGGGAGAACTAACACATGCTTATGCTAATGGGCAAAATTCTCTCAATTTAGTTTGTAGGCCGAAAGAGAGCAAACCCATTAAGTCGGGACTCTAGATAATATATTTCCTCTATGTGCAGAATGCAGATTGTTTCAATTTTTTTTTCGCTTTGTTTGTTAATTAACATTAAATAAATAGCTATCAATTTTTAATAGAAGTGACGTATTTCGTGATAAGACTAGACCGGAATGTGACTGACTCAGTTGATTTTAGACAAGCTTCAATTACATGGAATTTTAATAAACTGTCGAAGCCATAAAGTTATGATAATGGTTCGAATATGAAAGGAAAAGAAGCGGGTGTTCAGAATCGAATTCAAACCCTGAAACCAAGAGCATTGTTCCTTCCATGTTGCTCGCATTCCTTAAATTTAGTGGTTAAATTTAGCAGTTAAATTTTTCGATACAATTCAATGTTTGTATTACTTTTTTTTAAAAGTTCCACAACGAGGTATGATATTTATAAGAAAAAAGTTCCAAGTCTTACTTTGAAACCCCTTTCTGAGACTAGATGGGAGAGCAGGTTAGATGCATTGATGCATTCAAAAACAAGTTTAGAAGAAATATATGAAGCCCTTATAGAAATAGGAAATCTAGAGGAAAAAAACATTGCAGAATCGTTAGGAAATAAAACTTTTGATTTTACATTTATTTGTTGCCTGCTAATTTGGTTTGATATTTTAGAAAATATAAATAAAACTAGTAAATACTTATTTGCAAAGTCCGTCCGTTAATCTGTCAACTGGAATACAAGTTTTAGAAAATACAAAAAACAGTTTGATTTTAATGCGTTCCGATGAAAAATTTAATGAGTAGTTATGTTCAATTAACTGAGCGTATTGCTAGTTCCCTAGAAACACCAAATATGTTTCCTGAAGCTTCATCATTGCGATCCCAACGGAGAAAAAGACTTTATGCTGATGAAGTCCTGAAACTATATTAGACCCGAAGCAAAGATTCAAAGTAGATTTTTTTTTTTTCAAAATACTTGATCAAGCCATTTAATCAATTACAGAAAGGTTTGAACAGCTTAATACGTATAGTATCAATTTTTCATTTTTAAGTAACATAAGCGAATTTGCAGAATGTTTTAACATTAGGTAGTTTTAAAGATTTAGATGTAGAAGAATTGTTTCAAGAGTTAACCATAATATCGCCGCTTGTTACAGCACAAAGCTCAAGTTTAGATGTGTTAAATTTTATATTTAGTTCAAACCTTCAAGATTTTGCTCCGAAATTAGGAATTGCTCTCCAAATCCTTAATACAATCCCGGTCACAATAGCTTCAGGAGAACGTAGTTTTTCTAAACTTAAAATTATTTAAAATTATCTTAGGACAACCATGACTCAAGAGAGTTTGGTAGGCTTATCTATAATGTCAATTGAAAAGGAATTATTAAATTCTTTAGACTTTGATGATCTCATTTCTGAATTTGCAAAATGTAAGGCCAGAAAAGTAAGTTTCCAAGTTTAAACTTTCCCCTCTGCTCATTTCTTCGCTGCGTTTTAGTTTATAGTTTAGACCTACTGGGGATACCTCAATAAAAAAACGCATTGAAAGTCTACCTCCTGGGTAATGTGGGAAAGGCCTATGCTTGTGTATCAGTTTATCTGTGAAAATATAAAAAAGGGGCGCTTTTTACAAATCTTGCACAGGGCGCAGGTTTGGCTTGGGCCGGCCCTATCCTCAGGTAACAAATGTTTGCATTTCTCACAAAAAGAACATTTATATTTTTTTGGCAAGTGGAATCCAATATTAAGATCTGTTTTGAAAATATTACGAAATAAAATTTTTGATAATATTGATGATTCTAGATTCTTTTGCTTCAAGTGATCAACATACAGTGTATATAAAAACGATATGTACTGAAACTCTTGGGGTAAATACACTTTTGTTCTTTTATTGAGACAATAGTGGGATGGAACAGCAGGCAACATCTCAAGGAACGATTTTAATTGTGCGACTTCTACTTTACAAGATTTAATATAAGCACGAAGAATTTCTTTGCCTTCTCGAGTCGTATTCAGAATTTAATTGGCATTTTCCATGGTGCCCGATCATCTTCAGTAAATGTATTTACACATGAGTTACCATATCTTTTATTCATGCAAGGATTAGGTTGGACAGATTAGCCCATAGCAGCTCTGCGATTTTTTTTTTGGATAAAAGATGTTTTGGCAAAGGTTTTATTTTCCAATATCGTCTTTTATATTGGAATCGTTATTTTCTCTTTTTTGAGCTGACTCATCTTCATCTGAATCACTGAACGATGAAGTTGGCTTCCAAAAATCTTCACTATAAATACCAGCATTATTGTCGTGGGATTCCAAGGACTTCCTGGATACGATTTATTCTTGTTACTCAAACAGTGAACTGGTGCTAGGCTGTATTAATTGATTCATTTAAACTGGCATAATAGGATCACCTAATTTTTTTTATCACAATTTGCTATATCTGCTATTTCATTTTAATTACCTAAATCCATTTGATGTTCAAATGGTAAACATGTGCATTCAAGAGGACACAAGCGTGCACAGGTTTTTCTCAAAACCCACCTCTGTCTATCAACTCCTACTCTCACCTCCCCGTGGTGAACATCGGGTGCCTAGTACCTCAACTGGAGATTGGGTTCCAACCCCAGTGGAAAGTTGTTGGGGGCAGCAAACGAGAGAGGGGGGAGAGGTGCGTCCACTAAGGCACCTCTCCTTATCCAGACTGCAGTGGAGGAATTCCTGAGATCGAATAAACGGTGGCGTCTACAGTTCCAGTAAAGTTAGGAATAAGTAAAGAAGGAGGGAGATGCTAAGAAGTCCGATTTTGAAAAAGAACTACTCAACAACTATCAAGAACAGCTACACCACCAGAAGTAAGTAAATTTAAGATCCAAAACGGATTTGAATTGATTGAAGTACTTATTTAAAGGTTGTTCCATAATTTCCAATATCCAAGACATCAGAATTATCAAGAACCAAACGGTCTGATTCCGCCTCGTTTGCCCTAGGACCACCACTTCCAATCTACGAAGATTTAGATCCTTATGACCGCAGTGCTAGATACAGAGAACTGCCAGCACATATGACGTCTCATTAGAGGACGAGACAGGTTTGCGTCAAACATGTGAAGTGATTGTACAAAAAGTTAAACTCCCAGGCCGGGCGGTGGTGAATGGAATGATCCTTTGATGCATTCCAAGTTTCCTGGTGGTTGTGCTCTTTTGAATAGTGAGAGAAGCGGTAAAAATCGCCGTGACAGACGTAGCTGTAGCAGTAATGCATCTTATACCAGTTCAACAAGTTTAAAATTTGGTTCAAGTTCTGAATCAAGTCGATCTCCAAGTCCAGAGTACAGACGTCGCCACAATAGCAGCTCACACAAAAGTCCACCACCGATAACACGAAGAGAAAGCATTGTATTACAAGTAGTTCCGGTTGAGGTGAGAGATTGTATTTTTTAAATGTAACTCAAGTATAATTTGTCTTATCTTCAAAATGTAGTGGTTCTGGTTCAGATACATCGTCATCCTCATCTCGTCACAGTCAAGAAGAACAACTTCAATGAAACGTATGCGCACAGCTGATAATATAGCTAATAAACGTTAAGCAGTGGGAAAAAGTGAGCATATTTTAAGAGTTCTCTAAACTAAAGACATATCTGAATAATGTTATTTCAGTGGATAGTGTTTAAAACGATGGCCAATTTCAATACTACGGTTAGAGCATCAGCACTAACATCACCTACCATTTCTATCTATTAGTTCAAAATGTTAAATGTCTCCTTTTTGTTGGAAAGGATGAGCATATGAATAAAAACAAATTGTTTAGCTTATATCCATATTAAATTTTACATTAATTAAAAGTCTTTTATAATAATATTGTATTGTATTCTTTTTTGTGATAAAGAATTATTTTAATCATTAAACATGTAGATTTTTTGGTTTGTTAATCATGTTTATATGTTTTCTTAAATAAAATGAAATTAATACAAATATGTTTTTAAATTCCATTCGGCACTCAACCTTATAATTAGTGACATAATATACATTCATATAAGGCTTTTCGAGGCTCACTAAATTCATGAAGTAGCTTTTTTCAAAAAAAAAAAATGTGATGATTTTCTAAATCTACAATATCTTTCTTCAATATTTCGCTTAAATTTGTTTCGTACTTTTTATCTTGTAGTACATTGAACAAATACAAAAATAATGTTGAAAAATGGTGTTCTTCAGTTTGAGCACATGTAGCTAAAATCGAAGTTTAGATTTGTAATCAGCATCAAAAATTATCTCAAACGAACTATTTAAAATCTTATGGTTTTAATTACAATCAAGGTTTTTTAAAACTTGAGGTAGAATTAAATGAAGACTCATGAGTCTGTTGACCACATTAAATCGCGAACACACGAACGTGATAAACCAAAACAAGAAGAATAAGAAGTTTGAAACGTGAATAATTTAAAAAATATGAAATTTAATTTAAAGGATGATTTTTTTCCAATTAGAAAAACGAGCAAACAAAAAACAGTGCAAAATTTATAGCGTTTAAAAAATTTCATGGGCGGGTAAAAATTCCAACGAACATTTTAATTATGTATGTAGGTCCCATTTTGTTCAAGGTTTGAGTTGTGCTGCCCCCAAACAACCGAAAATGGGATGTTTTTTATTGGCTAATCCGATCAATTTGTACATTACCATTTGTATATTCTTCAAAATTCACTTGATTCAACCGAATTCAACCCCTGAAGCAAAAAGCACCAACATCTTTGAATTAAAACAAATAAACATCTTAATTAGATGAAAGCTGTTCCTTTATTATTAACACTGCGCATAGGTAAAGTAAAGCATAAATAATTTTGAATACAAATAATCCTAGTCAGCAAAGAAACATTAGAATATACAATATATATAAAAATTACACTATAGCTTAAAATAAATAAACAAGTTGTTTGCAAAAAAGATTATTTTCTAGATATAGAAATAAATCTAGGCTTCAATTTGACCAACTTTTACAAAAACTTTAAGACTAATGTGCACCGGTATCTCCTCCTTATTCCTTCCCTATTTTCCTGACGCTCGCACAGTGTTTTAACAAAACATAAAGGGTTTTAATAACCCCTTCAAAGCCTGTAAGTTATTAAAAAAAGATTTGAAACATAGCGAATAACTAATGAAATATCAGCTTTTATGTTATTTAATTTTATTGTATCCTTCAATGATCGAAAACGTAAATTTTTTATTAATGTTCCCTTAAATATCAAAACTAATTCTATTATAGCTTTGTGGCATACTCGTAACATACATACATATACGGCTTTTAGATCCAAAGTCATGAAACTTTCTAAAACTTTAAAGACTCGTGCCAAAACTTTCCACACATAGCAACATCAGAGTCTTTCCCAGCCGGTCTTTGAAAAGTACCTTCCAAAACAAATCGCAAATCTCTCAAGATATCCCGCAACCGTTTCTAATAACATTCGAAATCGTCTTTATTAATCCGGTAATACGATAAAAATCCTAAAAAAATAGCAAAAAAGTTTATAACTATTTTAATTTCCATTACTTACGCTCCATCACCAATATCTATTGAATTAGATGCATCCGTCAGCAAGCAACTTTTTTATATCATACTTTTGCTTTAAAACTTTGAACTTGCAAAACGGTAGAAATGAATACAACACTAATATTTTGTATGTTTATTTATTATTTTATTAAAAGAACAAAACTAAAACAATTAAAAGAACAAAACAAAATAAATTATACAAATTATGACAGTCAATCAAAATGTTTTTTGATATACATACATATTTCATATAATGATAGAACCCTGAAAACAATTTCACTTGATTTTCAATTTAGATTTAGATTTAATTTCACTCAATTTGGGAATCTACATAGTTGTAATATACATTTTAAAACCTATAATCTATAATGGCATTGAATTTTAAAAACAAAAATTATACTCAATTACATACAATTTTGAAAAATTACAACTTCATTTAAAAACTAGGTACGCCACGACGAATTTTTACTAATTATGGATGAGATTCTAAGCATATCGTCGAATCAACTGAACGGCAGAACGGCAGAAGTCAAATCGACTTCTAAGCTTCGTTTTGATTTGTAGCTGAAAAAACACATCAATTAGTGCTTTTAAGTTTTGTTGTTAATGTGAAACTTACTTTGAAGTAGCCTTGCCATCATGAGAATTCTGGTCAGTAAAATTGTCACAAATTGATGTGTTATAATTTTACCATTTCTGGAATATGGTAAGTTGATGCATTGATTGAAAATATGAGGCTTCTTAAGTCATTTGGGTTCACATTCTTTTACGAGGCAAATCCCAATCGGACATTTTCACTACGTGAAGGTAGCCGGTTCGCGACCATTTGCGCATCAACTCTTGGAAAATCATTAGAGCAGTTTTTAGGGGCATTCTTGTGTTGATTCCAGTTAGTTCTAAACAGAAGCTTTGGTGATTCAATAGGAATTATGAATTCGTGGAATTCAGCTTCTATTTCGTCAGTCTTTAAGTTTCTTAAAATTACAGGGAATTCTAAAATAGTACATACAAACTGCTGAGATTATTTTATATTTAATTTATTTATAATTCATTTTTTAAGAAGACTTACCAATGATTTTCGACTCCCGTAATTAAGAAGGTTCTATATTGCCCCAACAAGTTCTTTCTAAGCCGGAATTCATATCAGCTACCTCTTCTATGCAGGCGGTGTCAGCCTCAGCGGCAGCGGGAAGCCCTAAAGAATATAATTTTAAATATTCCTGTTTGGATCACTCGTAAGTTAATTTACTAACCTGAATTGCCTGACTATTCTGCAGTTGCTGATACTGCTGTTGAGTCGTTCCAAAAAAGATTATTTTCTATATATAGAAATAAATCTATGCTTCAATTTGACCAATTTTTACAACAACTTTCGATGATAATGCGTGTTTTTAAGTTTCTTTCTTTTCGGGCATGTTTGTAACTGTATTCACATAGGTATATTGCACCAAGAAATCAACAGTAACATCATCGCCTGGTTTGAGTCCTTCTTCAGGTGTAAAGTTCAATTTCAACTTTCTCCAAGTGATGAGTCTATAAAAAAAAATTAGAGAAACAACATAGAATAGGAATTTCTAATTAGAATTTTCTGTTTTTTACTTTGATTCCTCTTGTTGAACTTGAACTCCTTCGTCGAATTCCTTTGAATCGTCACGTTGATTTAGGACAAACGAAGAATCCAACATCTCTAGAATGACGTTGGCGGGACTTTTAACACAAGGTGGTTCCTCGTCAGTTATGTCTGCCTCAATAGACTCGTGTTCAATGATGAAGTCGATGTTGCTGCAGCACGGTCGTCTCTTATTCGAAGTCGATCATTCGCCGTTCCTCTTCCTTGGTTGGCAGCTCCATAATGGTTGTGGTCATATCATGCATAGTTGGGTTAGTTAGCTTGAGGATTGATTGAGTGGACGTGCCAGGCTTCAGTGGCTTTTCACAACGCACAAGCAGAACGTCGGGCACATGATAGTTAACGAACAATTAAATGCGATAGTTGATCGACCCTGAATGGTACTCCGGCTTGTGTTCGCTTTGTCGACAACGCAGAGATCGCTTGATCCACAAACACTTCCGCTGCGGATAGAGGTTGTTCACACTGAATTGTTGTGACTATAAAGAAATTAATTTTCATTATATAAGGAAATCTCAAATGGAAGTTGACTTACTGTTTTTGATGTTGATTTTCTGTGAAAATCGATGGATTCAACTCGCCGACATGGTCAGTAGCTGCCGATGCTGCTGATCTGAATCTGTTTGGCCTTTGGGGGATTCTTGTCGGGCTATCCCATTTGCCTCCGAATGATCGCCACCGTTAAGCCAGTGCGATCTTTAGGAGCAAAATGAATGGATTAGTTTTACATTTAATATTTGAATTCACTTAATTTACAGTCAAGGTTTGAAATTTTTTGGAGTCTTCCTGCGATTGTAGTCTTGTTTTTCTTGCTTCTCTTGCAGAACTACCGACTGGTAGTACTCTTTACACCTAGAAGATGAAGATTAAGCGAGTTGACTACGATATGAATGTTTCGATTCGTACTTACACAATTGATCTCCGCGCGCTGTTGCGTCGTTTTTTTGAGCCGCTTGCATTTTATTTCTTGGCAGCTGATGAATAGGCCGAGTTGGCAGTTACTGCTATTATGTCGTTCCAACACCAACACTCAGCTGCTGGGAGAAGGGCGTTAGCGGTCGACTATTGCATGGCAAAACTTCCACTTGCATCATTGACTTGGTGGTGTTGTTGCTGCTGGTTTTGTTGCATTGAATGCGTTTGACTATTGGTAGAGATGGTGACACCTCCACCGTCAACGCCTGAGGGAGCTATGCCGTTGAGATATACATACAAACACAATGGGCAGTATCTGTCGTTAAAAACATTGATATTTTGTTAAGAGAAATACAATATATAAAAACTTGCCTGCAAATCAGCGATTTGTTTGCTTTTTCTTCCAGATTTCTTCAGGGAAATTGCTTCCTGCATTATGGTATGTTATTGGCAGCATCTAAAATGAGAACACAGAATATAAAATAAATCGATTATTGTTGCACCTCCTTCACTACAATTTGACTTACTTTTTATTCAATGAAGTGAACTTGTATATACTTTCTTCATTATAAGGAATTTTGGTCTGAAAAATATCAAATTATATTAAATATCAAAACAATTAACAAAAACTTACTCTTCAAATCCGAAATCCATTGTTTTGTTTTGCAAAATTGATTGTCATTTTTGACAGGTCACAAAAATTCCATAAGTTTCTATTTTAGCCCAAACCCCATTTCGTTTTTTTTTTCCCACTCACATGTATTAACCGATAGCGAATTCGAGAGAGTTCACCTTGAATTTGAGAGAGTTCACCTCGAATAAAAATTGAGGGTGTTTCAGGTAGGACGGGTACCGGTCGGGACTCTAGATAATATATTTCCTCTGTGGGTGTACTGCGTTAGTGCATCATTGATGTAGATAACTCGCCTCTGTCCACTGCCGACGCTGTTGCTGCTGTTGTCTGCACACCATGAATTAATTTTTTGTTGATTTTTTGCCTTCTCTTTCATAATTCGCTGTTTAAGAGTTTTATCAGCTAGCTCTATGAATAAAACTGGTGTGCTCTCTTGATTTTTTTTTTCGCTCGACTCTCTGCCTCTCCTTTTTTTAACATAGCACTTGCTTATATTGCAATCATTCACCTCAACATCAATAGCTTTAGGAAGATCTTTTGTGCGACGCTTTTGGAGTTGTTGTCATTGATGTCGTTTAATCCCGTGATTTCGATGCAGTTAGCTAATTGACTTTGTTGTTGCCAATGTAACCTGTTTTCTAGAAGATGAACTCTAGATTTAAGCAACTCGTTCTCTTTTGTTAAAGCTGATAGAGAAACTAGAAATTCTTTATTAACCGCTACTAAGTTCGTGATTTTTTTGTAGATCATTTGCAGGGTAATTTCACCTTTATTTTCTACACTAGTTATATTATCATTATCTGTGCTAGTTTTCTCTTGTGCTGGCGCCATGTCAGTGCATGGAGCTAAATTGTCACCACTCGAAGAGCATTGATTAAACTTGTCATACGGCACCGTCTCACTGCCTGGCACTTGATCGAGATGATGAATTGTTGAACGTCTTTTCGCTAAGCACTTTTTACATCGGAATGATTTATTAGTGGTTTTCATATAATCGATATCAGCTTTTAGTAGACCGACACAAGCACCATGAAATGACCAATTACAATCACTACACGGCATTCGCAATAGATCGTTTTTTAGTATTTTTTTTGAACACTGTGCAGTTCATGTTGAAAATATTCTTTACTCAAATGAGATGCGCACCCCACGACACTCGGAGAAGAGCCGAGCCTTGGCTCGTTGGCTCAGGCATATTTATTTTGTGTTGCTGAAAATCCAAATGGATGGACAGAGCCAAACCGAGCCAGTTTCGGACCATTTGGCTCTTAGGCTCTGTCGTGTATGGGTAGCTTTAATGTTTCTTATGCGAAAAACAGATTGTAATAGCAACAGCGGTGGCCATTGTTTTAGAACCAATGTATTTTAATAATTCAGTATCAGAACCTATTAGAACCTTTGTATATGGAATGGAATATTACTATCATGAAGGGGAACGAACGAAGCAAACATCAATGAACTTATTCTGCAGTTTGTGGATTGACATTCTGTTTGTTTATTTATCCATGTATTGTATGTATAAAGCAAGAATAAAGAAAAATACCAATAAGCCAAATAGCAATTCAAATTTAAATTTGTTAACGATTTTAAATGTATAGAACAAAAATACTTTAAAATACCTACCTATTTTCAAAACAAAAAGGAAGTATGTATGTATGTACAATGTTTTTGTTTTTCTTAGTTATATACATATGTACCTATGTATGTATATTTTATCAATGAAAGTAAGAATTATTATTGAAATGAAAAGAATACGCTATAAGTACATTTAAAAAGAAGACAAACAAGTCAATGGCTGATCCAGGCGGGTTGTAGGGGTGATGGCACATTACCCCCCCCCCCCCTGGAAGATAATTTTATTTAATTCCCTTGAGTTCAAAACTTATAATATTGCCGTAATGAAGTTCACCCACTCATATTTGTAATTATTTATGTTGTGTATATGAAAATAAAGTTTGTATTTTACTGCTTTTAACTTTATTGCTAAAAGTACTACTTTTAACTGATGATCAACGATATTCACCAAAAAGCGATATGCTGTCAAAAACAAATAAAATCTTTATTTTCACTTTGGGGCCGTTCATAAAATACGTCACGCTAAAATCAGCTTTTTCTGACCCCCCCTCCCCCCTGAATATGATAAATTTCAAATGATACTACACAAATTTTGAGAATTTAAATAAAAAATAAAAAGAATTTTAATAAAAAGTATTAAATTGAGAAATATGAAAAAAGCGTCCGAATTAGTTCCCTACTAAATAAAGAATGAAAGAATAATATAATAATAAATACATGAGAAACAGAATTTTCATTTGTTACTGAGTCGAGAGCGCAGGGTACGAGGAAACGTTACTCTTTTAAGTATTGGAAAAACAAAGAAACCAATTGTGGCGGATCGCAACCGCTAGAGCCAAGTCAAAAGACTAGACCGCTAGAGCCAAGTCAAAAGACTAAACCCGCGCCACAGAGCCAGCGCTCATGTCGAAAAATAAACAAAAGTAAACATACTTCTTGGCATCTTCGAGATTCATCTTTGCATTGCACAGGTGGTGAAACATGACCTGCCTGTGCTATTTTTACCAAATGCTTCAATTTATTCAGCTTTTATTTGAACCAATTGGCTTAGCTATGAATGGCTAGGAAAAGTGTCAACAAATAGAGCGATCCCTCAACTTCATACCCACATTTACGACATGTTTATCCTTCTCGACAAATAAAGCATTTTAGACCGGTTTCGGAATATAGCGATTTGATTGTTAGGAACAAAATCTTGTCGTGAAGTGTAATTTCTACTAAAAAAAACAAAAGAATATTCATATAATTTGATTATAAAATGAATGTGACGAACACACTTAACTTGAACTTGTACCTCTTCGTGGCCGATAATTTTTCGCTCCAGAGTAGACATGTTGGCGTTGTAACTTCCTTCAGGGAATTCCACTTCTCCTGTTGCAACATTCTCCATGATTTCTTCTTCATCTGAGGAGTAAATTAAGTGAAAATTCATTATATATTTTATTTAAATAACAAATTAATATTTTGGATTTAAATTGTTTTACCTTCATTTGCTTTACTGGGAATGAATTTTGTTTTGTTTACATTTTGTTGAGTTGTCAAAATTCTCACCTCGTTGTTAATCTGTCAAAACTGAGCCGAACTCAAATTGGGCCACGTTCTCATTGCAGTTCTAGGGTGCGCCTATACTTTCTGCATGATTTTTTGTTTTTTAGCGAAACTTTTCTTAAAAATCATAGAATTTGTTTGCCAAAAGCAGTCAAATATTATTTTTAGCACAGTTTTCACTAAAAAGAAGTTGCGAAATTCATTTTTCTTAAAATATTGCATTCATTTTTCAATTTTTGAATTCAACGGATCTCTTTTGAACGGCTGAGTTCACCTCACATTGTTTTCCCCCTAATTGTGCAAATTGAACCCAAAAGCCCATAACAACTACATAGAATTTGGATTTTCCCATAAGAAATGCACGAGACAACTAACACATGCTTATGCTAATGGGCAAAATTCTCTCAATTTAGTTTGTAGGCCGAAAGAGAGCAAACCCATTAAGTCGGGACTCTAGATAATATATTTCCTCTATGGTTGACAGGCGGCGCTGGGAGTACTGAAAATTTGTTGTGCAGACTACAGAACAGAAGTTAAAACAAAAACCGAGTTGAGGAAAAGAGGTGGTTGTATTATTTTCACTCTCGTAAGAAATCAAGAGAGTAAGGGAGGCAAACACGTAGTACATTTGCTTGCGTTTTTTTTTGTGTGTTGTCATGGGGAGATATTCATATGTATTGAACTATGTAGGTTTTGTTTTTGTTGCATTTGATTTCAAATTTTCAAATTTATAAAATCTAAAATAATTCAAATTTCTTTTCACAATAAATACACTGTTGTCATATTTTGAATATTGTACATAGTTGTTTGGATGTGCATATTTAAAAATTGGCAACAGATTTTTGTTGTTTTTTTTTTCATTTTTTGGAAAGAAACAATACGTTAGGTAGGGAAATTCAATTTTGAGTCAGTTATGTATGTAGGGAGGTAGGTACAATTTTTGTTACTCGATATGGATGGATATGTACATACATATGTATAGGTGTAGGTATAGCTTCATTTTTATCATAGGTTATTCGTATTTGGTATTCTATTGTAAGCATAATTATAAGGTATTATAGGTAATATAGAAAAAACTGTAGGTCGACTTTTTCTAAAAATTTTAAGAAATGTTATCAACAGTATCTTGTATTAAATAAATTAAATTTGAAGACAATAGTTTCAACTGTCTTCGAAATATTCGAAGCAAAAAAAACTTACCAATCGTTAGTTAATTTTTGTTTTGTTGAAAAAAGGTGTCAATTAGATCTTTTTTTAAATTTTACCTAATGTAAGAAACAATTTGTTTGAAGCCAGTATCTTCATTTTGGCCAAGATATTCGAGTCGAAGTCGATTTAATTTTTCCAAAAATTGATACATATATATATCGAAAACGTTATTCTTATTTGTATTAAGACATTCTGGACCGATAAAAATAACTTATTATTGGAAGTTAATAATTATAACTAAAAAGTATCAACAATATTTTGCATCTGATGAAATAGTTTGATTTCAAAATCTTTTTTAGGTTAACGAGATTTTTGGTCGAAAGCCAATTTTTACCAATTTTTGAATTGAATGCTGTTTTTTTATAAAAATGTCACTGAATGTCAAAAACAATATATTAAATTCTTTAAAAGATATTTGAGTCGAAAATCAATTTTTACCAACTTTTAGATGTTTTTTTAGGTTTTTTATTAAAAAAACTGTCAATTCGATTTTTATCAAAATTATAACAGATGTCGAAAACGTTTTTATATTAAATTAATAGATATGAAAAGTTTATTGTGTGTTGCAATTTGCCATTAGTTTGACGAAAGTGTCACTTTTGATATTTTTGGGACATTTATATTCTTGAAATTCGTGTTTAAATCTTAGTTCTATAGCTTCCAAAGCAAATTCACTTCAAAAAGTAGATTTCTTTCATTTTTAAGATATTAAAAGATTTTGTATTTAATAGGAAATCCATTTTGAAAGAAAAAACACTTTAAGAATGTCTTACAATATTTATTTGCTTCAAATCGCTTTTTGGTAAATATCGTTAGGTAAATTACTAAAAAATCTTTAGATAAAGTCTTTAATTATGCAACTTAACTTAAGGGGTGTGAAATCCATTACGGCAATACTATAAGTTTTGAACTCAAGGGAATTTCTAAGAAAATGAAAAAAAAAAAAAAAAATATCTTCCAGAGGGGTTTCATCACCCCTACAACCCCCCTGGATCCACCATTGACTTTTATTTGTCTTCTTTTCAAATATACTTACATACCTGTATTGATAGCGTATTCTTTTCATTTCAATAATAATAATTCCTACTTTCATTTGACCTAATATACATATGTAGATGCATATATATGTTAATGTTGGTTTAATCAGACCAAATAACCCTTTTCCAGTCATCTGCGGTCCAATTTTTGTGTTTTCTGCAAAACTTTAGGCGCGCTGACACATTTTTTGCTGAAAGTGCCGCCTTTTTTTGCTTAACTGCCGATGTCAAGCCGATTCTCCGAAGTGCTCTTCGTGCTGTCCACTCATTTACGGTTTTGTTTAAAGCCGTTGCAGCTTCCTTTGGCGTTCTTACTTGCCTGGTTATCATCATCCGCTCCATAGCTCGGGCATTTCGATCGGAAAGCAATGTCGGCCACGATTTTCCTCTATGAGTACACCCATGCATTGTTGATGCAAGCGAAGGCGATTAAGAAGGAGAAATTGTATAAATACGTATGGTTTAAAAACAATAGAATTCTGATGAGAAAGATTGAAGGTAGTGATCCCATCCATAAGGTCTTTTGAAGACCTGAATAATATTTTATAATTTTTTTTCCCTCTTTAATTAAATGAATTTGAACTTTGAATTTATTAGTGATGATGTTCCTACCTTCAATCTTTTGAACTCACATAATAATTGTGAAAAAACTTTTACTTTTAAAAACTACTGCTCTAACAAGCTTTCTTTGATTCACCAGAATATAAGAAGCTTAAGGGAGAATTTTGCTTGCCTTGTATCTCATCTAGATTCTTTTGCATGTATCCCCGACTTTTTATTTGTCTCTGAGATTTGGATATATAAGTTTGAGATAAGTGATTATACTTTGCCTGGTTTCAATTTTTTTGCTAAAACGAATGATGATTATTGTGCTGGCGGTGTGGGTTGTTTTGTTAAGGATGATTATGAATGTGTTTCAACGGAAATAGATTTTTTGAGCGCCGATATTTTAAAACTGTCTTTTAAACTAGACCGAGAAGACATTGTTATTCTTTGCATTTATAGATTACATAAATATAGTGCGTCGGTGTTTATGGATGAATTTTTTAAACTTTTGGATAGAGAAAATTCAAAGAACTAAATCATTTTAGGAGACTTAAATATCGATATTTTGGAAAATTCAGATGCCGTTTCTGCTTATTTGTCGGCTTCTTTTATTAACGAACAAACAAGACCTGCGTCCGGGAAATGTCTAGATCATATTTATGGCCGTTTTCCCAACTGCTCGTTAAGCACAGTTGAAAAATGTATTTTCGATCTAGGCATTACTGACCATGCCATGACAGGTATTTTAGTGAGTTGCCCTAGTAATATCCAAACTTCATCTCCTGTTTTAAGTATTGAAAAAACGGAAATCGATTTTTCCCTATTGAAAACAAAACTTTCTCATGAATATTGGCAGTTAGTTTACTTGGAGGATAATATTTCGATAGCCTATGATATCTTTATTGAAACTTTAAAAAAATATATTTTTGAATGTAGTTATACTATGAATAAGCAAAAAAAATTAAAACCGAGGTTAATAAACTATTTGTTAAGAAAAATTAATCTGAAAAATAAATTAAGAACCAAATTTGCAAAACAACCACTTAACCAAAACTTAAAAAGACGATACGAAAGGATGTGTTCCAAACTTAGAAAAGAAGTTCCGCTTTGTAGAGACCGCTATTTTAGCAACCAATTTGGTCTGGCTAAAGGTGACATTAAAAGTGAATGGAAATTGGTTAACACTATTCTCAACAAACCTACATCCTCCAATAAGGATATTATTATTAAAGTTGGCGAAAATGTGGTATCTGATAAAAACATTATTGCTAGTACATTTATTGATTACTTTATCAATGCAACAAACTCCTTACAGTCTTCCTTTTCTTCTAACTGTACTTCTTGCAGATCTGCAATTATTTGTGGTGATCTTTTGACCCAAAACTCGTTTTTCTTTGAACCCATAACTGGTTTAGAGCTCCTTAAATGTATTGGCAGTCTTAAAAATTCGGATTCTTGTGGACCTGATGGAATTTCAGCTAAAGTGCTTAAAAATAGTGCGTGTTTCATAGTAGATGTCTTAGCCTCTTAAAAGCATATTCTCAGGAACTTTTCCTGAAGCATTGAAATGTGCTGATATTGTTCCAATCTTTAAAAAAGGTTCAGAGAAAGAAGTTTGTAATTACAGGCTCATTTCAATTCTTTCTTCAATAAGTAAAATTTTTGAAAAAAGTATTAAAAAGAGACTTATTGATTTTTTAGATAAAAAACAATTTTTAAATCCTCTGCAATTCGGTTTTCAGAAAAAAAAAATCGACGGAAGATGCCCTTCTGAAATTTTGCTCTGATGTCTTCAATAACCTAGATAAAAAAAGTTCACAGCTGGGCTCTATGTCGATATCACTAAAGCGTTTGATATGGTGAACCATGATATAATGGTTACTAAACTAGAAAATTTGGGTTTAAGAAGCTTTATGAGGGACTGGTTTAGATCCTATCTTCATAATAGACCACTGAGAGTTAAAATTGGTAATTTTAGAAGTGGGTTCAAATTTACTAACATAGGGGTTCCACAAGGTTCAGTGCTGGGACCTATTTTGTTCCTACCTAATATATATTAATTCTTTATTCAGCTTAAAACTAAAATCAAATGTTACTGATGACTTTTGCTGATGACGTTGGTTGTGAATTTGGTGCTGAAAGCCTCCTGGACCTCGTCTGTGAAATTAATTGGGATCTACATATGCTTAGGTCATGGTTCGCTGAACATAAGCTAGTCATAAGTGCAAAAACGAAAATTATGTTCTTAAGTCTTACTCAACAGAACTCCTTGGAACCGGATATTTTCTTCCATGAACCTGAATGTCTTAGATTCAAATTGCAAAGTTGCCATTGTATATGTTATCCAACCTCGATTACATACTCTCACAACTTCAATTGCAGTGATCATTGTTTCAAAATTGAGAAAGTTGATGTATTTCAATATTTAGGTCTACTAATTGACTCTAAAATGTCTTTTAGTAATCAATCTGAGAATTTAAAAAAGTATTTCCGTTCCACACTTCGGCATTTTTTCTACCTTCAAAAAGTACGCTCACTTGATCTGCTTAAAAAAATTTATTATGGAATCTTTCAATCTAAATTGCAATATGGTGTAGCATGCTGGGGTGGAATACATTTAAACAAAATAAAACCGATTTTGACACTTCAAAAATATGTTATCAGAAAATTAAGCAGAAAACATAGACTGCATCATAGTTTTCCATTATTCACGGGGTTGAAGATTCTTCCATTAAGACATTTATATTGCTATAAAGTCCTCAAAACTTTTTTCAAGCGCTCAGGAAATTTAAATTTCAGAGTTTTGGACAGCCATAACCTGCGTGGTAACATGCAATGTATGGTACCTGTTCCTAAATTCCGCACTACTGCCTTCCGTAATTTCTATTCTGTTTTGTCTTCTCGTTTATTTCATAAACTTCCGATTATGATGAGATCACTTATAACGGGTGATTTTTTAAGAGCTTGAGAACTTTTTTTTAAAAAAAACACATAAAATTTGCAAAATCTCATCCATTCTTTATTTGAAACGTTAGATTGGTCCATGACATTTACTTTTTGAAGATAATTTCATTTAAATGTTGACCGCGGCTGCGTCTTAGGTGGTCCATTCGGAAAGTCCAATTTTGGGTAACTTTTTCGAGCATTTCGGCCGGAATAGCCCGAATTTCTTCGGAAATGTTGTCTTCCAAAGCTGGAATAGTTGCTGGCTTATTTGTGTAGACTTTAGACTTGACGTAGCCCCACAAAAAATAGTCTAAAGGCGTCAAATCGCATGATCTTGGTGGCCAACTTATCGGTCCATTCCTTGAGATGAATTGTTCTCCGAAGTTTTCCTTCAAAATGGCCATAGAATCGCGAGCTGTGTGGCATGTAGCGCCATCTTGTTGAAACCACATGTCAACCAAGTTCAGTTCTTCCATTTTTGGCAACAAAAAGTTTGTTAGCATTGAACGATAGCGATCGCCATTCACCGTAACGTTGCGTCCAACAGCATCTTTGAAAAAATACGGTCCAATGATTCCACCAGCGTACAAACCACACCAAGCAGTGCATTTTTCGGGATGCATGGGCAGTTCTTGAACGGCTTCTGGTTGCTCTTCACTCCAAATGCGGCAATTTTGCTTATTTACGTAGCCATTCAACCAGAAATGAGCCTCATCGCTGAACAAAATTTGTCGATAAAAAAGCGGATTTTCTGCCAACTTTTCTAGGGCCCATTCACTGAAAATTCGACGTTGTGGCAGATCGTTCGGCTTCAGTTCTTGCACGAGCTGTATTTTATACGGTTTTACACCAAGATCTTTGCGTAAAATCTTCCATGTGGTCGAATAACACAAAACCAATTGCTGCGAACGGCGACGAATCGACATTTCACGGTCTTCAGCAACACTCTCAGAAACAGACGCAATATTCTCTTCTGAACGCACTGTACGCATTCGTGTGGTTGGTTTAATGTCCAATAAAGTAAACTGAGTGCGAAACTTGGTCACAATCGCATTAATTGTTTGCTCACTTGGTCGATTATGTAGACCATAAATCGGACGTAAAGCGCGAAACACATTTCGAACCGAACACTGATTTTGGTAATAAAATTCAATGATTTGCAAGCGTTGCTCGTTAGTAAGTCTATTCATGATGAAATGTCAAAGCATACTGAGCATCTTTCTCTTTGACACCATGTCTGAAATCCCGCGTGATCTGTCAAATACTAATGCATGAAAATCCTAACCTCAAAAAAAATCACCCATTATTACCAAATCGTTTCGAGAAACTTGTAAAGAGCTGGTTGTTTACTTTTCACTTTGATGATTTAGAAAGAATGTTATCTCCAGTGATATAAAAGACTCAATATTTCTGGTGATTATCAAAGAGAGTTTTGTTCTCTATTCCGTATAACTTTTGCAATCAATTTAGTTTAATTTATCTTGGTTTGTATAATTGATTTGAATTTTTAATATTTCTTTTTTTTTTTCTCAATTAAGGGCCACCCCACCCAAATTATTATAATTTGATTTATTTGTTAATCTTGAAGTGGCTTTTAGCCACTTTTTTGCCACCACTTTATTTCTTATATTTATATACATTATGATAATATGAACTGTTGTATATATTTCACCTTCTGAAGAAATAAATGTATTTATAAATCTAAAATCTAAAATATATTATCTAGAGTCCCGACTTAATGGGTTTGCTCTCTTTCGGCCAACAAGCTAAATTGAGAGGATTTTGTCCATAAGGATAAGCATGTGTTAGTTGTCTTGTGCATTTCTTATGGGACCAAGCCATTATGAATGTAGTTGTTATCGAATTTGTACCCATTTTGCTCAACCGCGGGGGAAAAAACTATGAGGTGAACTCAGCCGTTCAAAAAAGAGATCCGTTGAATTCAAAAATTGAAAAATTAATGCAATATTTTAAGAAAAATTAATTTTGCAACTTCTTTTTAGTGAAAACTGTGCTAAAAATAATATTTGACTGCTTTTGGCAAACAAATTCTATGATTTTTATGAAAAGTTTCGCTAAAAACAGAAAAAATCATGCAGAAAGTATAGGCGCACCCTAGAACTGCAATGCGAACGTGGCCCAATTTTAGTTGTTCCCAGTTTTGACAGATCAACAGCGAGGTGAGTATTTTGACAACGAAAATTAAATGGAAAACAAAATACAATTTCTGCGATTTAAATAAATCAAAACAAAATTCAAAATTAATAAAAACAAAGTTGTTAATAGTACTCCTGATTAACTGTTTTATCTATATTTTATAAACAATTTCATACAAAATGATCCGAAGTCAACTATTTCATCGATCTAAAACGTGCCTTCATCATATACGAAGAAGTATTTCCCAACGTAACTTATTGGCTCTAGCTGATAGAGGATTCTTTCAGGATCTCTTTCCAGACACCGCTGGGTAAGTTGTATATTGTTTTGTATGTTTATAAAAACTACAAGAAATCGTAATGAATTACATTCTGTTCTTCTTAAAACGATAGTCCGGAAATGATAAAACTTTTCACAAGTAAACAACAAACGATCTACGCCGGCTTTGATCCAACTGCCGATAGTCTACACGTTGGCAATCTCCTGGTAATAATGAGATTTCTGCATTGCCACCGAGAAGGACACAATCCAATTGCGTTAGTTGGAGGAGCTACGGGTGTTATCGGTGATCCTAGTGGCAAAAAAAAAAACAGAACGAAACCAACTAGGATCGTCGGTCATTGAGACAAATTAATTGCTATAGAAAAACAGCTTAATAGAATATTCAAGAATCATCAGGATGTACTTTGGGACACTAGTAAAAACAAAAGTGACCTATCTCCTATTAGGTAACTATAATAGAAACCTAATGCGCTTTAAAAACTCAATCGTTTTGATAATCTTTCTTTCAGAGTCGTCAACAATGCATCATGGTACAAAAATCTGAATGTAGTGGACTTTGTTGCCAATATGGGAAGACACTTTTGAATGGGATCAATGCTTTCAATATCCTCAGTCCAGTCGCGACTTGAGAGTGCAGCTGGAATGAGCTTTACCGAATTCACATATCAAATTTTCCAAGCTTATGACTGGTTGCATTTGCTTCAGAAATACGATTGTCACTTCCAAATGGGAGGCAGTGACCAAATGGGTAACCTAATGACTGGCCACGAACTCATCAGCAGAGTAAAAAAAAAGAAATCAGTATTTGGAATGACACTGCCTCTTGTTACCAACGAAGAAGGAGACAAGTTCGGAAAATCTGCTGGCAATGGTATTTGGCTGGACGAAGAAAAAACGTCGCCATTTTCTGTTTATTAGTTCTTTTTGAAAATGCCAGATTCTGAAGTCGAGAAGCTTCTCAAGTTGTTCACTTTTATCCCACTGAAAGAAATTGCATTTCTCATGGAAGAACACAAAAAATCACCAGAGAAGAGAAAAGCACAAACGATTCTAGCTGAAGATGTAACGCTTCTAGTCCATGGAGGTGATTTTTAATAAACAAATAAATAACTTCTTTTAGCTATTTAAGTTTTTTTCATTCCAGAGGCGGGTCTAAAACAAGCCGAAAAAGTCACAGAGGCGCTCTATAAGGGCAATGTTGAAGGACTAGGTGAACTGAATCACAACGAAATCCGATAGATTTTTTCTGGAGCTTCCGTCGTTGAGATTTTTCCAGAGCCTGGACAATCCATTCTTGATCTTATATTTCATATTTATTTCATATTTATTTATTAAACAATAAGCATTTTAAAACAATGTGTCTTATTATTATTAATACTTAGTATACATTCATTTAATTTTAAAAATTATGTAAGCAATTGAAAAAAAGGTAAAACTAAATAACAATTTATATCTTATTAAGTTAACAGAATTATAAGTAAGTGAATTATAAATTACAATTATAGAAATTACATATTTGATAATTACAGAGAAAGAGAGAGTGAGAGATAGTGATTTTATAAATTTATGAAAGAGAAGAAAAAAAAAAAAAACAGAAAAATATTTTCAGAAACAATTTCAACATTTATATAGGTTTTTCAAAGATTTCTCAAAACTATTGTAGCTGTGAATACCCCTCAGATTGTTAGGCAAGGAGTTCCAAAGGCCAACTGCGTGCACAAAGAACTGTAGTTTTGTGTTCCTGTATTTAAAAGAAGGGACAATGAGAATGTTACTTCTCTGTGACATTGAAAAACAAAGTTTTTCGAAAAGATATTCAGGAGTTTTTGTACGTATCAGCTTAAAGAGAAATATTAAAGCTAGGTAGTCAATGTATTTATTAAAAGGCATATTGAAAATACTACCTGCTTGCAGTGAGATATGATCGAAGCGACGCAAGCCGTAGACAAAACGAGCAATATTGTTGAACGCAACTTGTACTTTGCGTTTATTGTAACTATTATAAATAAATAAATTAGGTGGCGCAACAGTCCATGAAGGACCAGGGCCTAGTGACTTACAACTCTCAACCATCACTGTGTGCGAGTAATGTTGTCAGAGATGGAAGGGACCTACAGTTTATATGCCGAATCCGAACGGCTAATTTGAGAAAGCACTTTCCATGACAAGAATTACTCTTGGAGGATTTGTCAATTCCTCGCAAGAGGCAGTACCCGTGAAAAAAGTTAGGTGGCACAGGCAGGGATTGAACCCAAGACCCCTTGCATGACAGTCCAACGCACTAACCATCACGCTACGGGTACTACTATTGTAACTATTAAGACCACAAAAAATGGGACTTCCATAAAAAAGAGTTGGTAAAATTAGTGTTTTTGCAATGGTCATTTTTGTTGCGACAGATCTTCATTTATTCTGGCTGTTGCATCTTCAACCATACCAATTCTATAGCTTAAGTAAATTTGTACATCGTCTGCATACATATGGACCTTACAGTGCTTGAGTATTGAAGGAAGATCATTGTTAAAAAGCGTAAACAGCAGAGGACCTAGTATTGATCCTTGAGGTACACCACTTGAGGTAGGGAGAAAATCAGACAACATAGAATTTGCATAAACAGCCTGTGTTCGTTGGCTAAGATATTCTTTAATAAGAGAAAGGGCAGAGTTTTCAAAGAAGAAATGGTTTTTAAGTTTTTTTAGAAGAATCTCATGTGACACAGTGTCAAATGCTTTCGAGAAGTCCAAGAGGACTAAAGTAGTGACTAGATTATTGTCAATTTGATGTCGTATGTCGTCGGTAATTTTAAGAAGTGCTGTTGTGCAGCTGTGTTTTGATCGAAATCCAGATTGAAAGGGTGTAATTAAACGATATGTTTCCAGGTAACGTGTTATCTGTTTACTTACAATCTTTTCGAAAGCCTTTGAGATAAAAGGTAGGATGGAAATTGGTCGTTATTCTTGTTTTGGCGTGTTTGACTTCTTAAGAACCGGTATTACTTTTAAAGCTTTCCAAAGTTTCGGAAAGCTAGATTTTGTCACGATGGTATTGAAAATATGTGTCAGAAAAGGAGTTATAAAAGGGAGAATAATTTTTACAAATTTAGGGTGCATATTGTCTAATCCAATAGCGTCCGATTTAATGTCTTTAATGGCCTGAAACACCTCAAATTCGTAAATTCTATCAAGACTGAAACTCGAAGGAAGCTCATTATTTGCGTCGTTATTTCGGTAAGTCACATCACTGATATCTACATTGGAAGCAGCACTAACAAACTGTTGGTTTAATTCATTTACCTCGCAGAATTCTACGTCACTCATTTTTTTCTTAGTAACACCAAGAGATTTTATATTTCTCCACAGTCTTTTGGACGAAACATTGTTGAATTTAGAAGCAAAAAACCTACGCTTAGAATTTCTTATTTCAACATTTACAGCATTTCTTAACGTTTTATACTCCTGAAACAGTTGTGGCAATTTATATCTTTTCCAGCGTCCAAAAAATTTGTTTCTTTTCAAGATAAGTTCGTCGATTTTGTTTGAGTACCATCCTAACTCGGAGTTCTTAACTCGAATATTTTTAATAGGAACAAATTCTTCAAAAAGGTCATTAATCGTACTTGTAAAGATTTTTACTTGGTCATTGACGTCAGGAAGTTGGTAGATATTTTCTAAGTTGGAGTTGAAGATATTGGTTACCAGCGACTGCATATTTATACCGTTAAAGTTTCTAAACGAGATGGTCTCCGTTTCTTGAGCTGGGTTGAGATTAATGCTGTAAAAAATAGCTATAAGGTCATGTTTAGAAAAACCTGGAACATCGAGCTGCCCATAAAAATTTACAAGGTCAGGTTGGTTTACCAGGAACACGTCAATCAAACTTGACCTAGAGGATGTAAAATGTGTGGGTTGGTCACTGTTTATAGGAGAAAGGTTAAGAGATAAGAGATTGTCGTTGAAGTGCTTAGTCCTACTGTTATGTTTGTCAAGAAGATCAATATTTAAGTCACCTGAGATAATAATATGCTTAAAGTTAGGTGTAACTTCCTCTAAGATATCCGTTATGATATTTGTGTCTCTTATGTTGGGTGGTTTATAAATTACACCAACCAGACATTTTTCGCTAGCACATGCAACTTCTATGAATAGATATTCCATACCATTATTGCTTGCAGTGCTCAGAACAATTCTACTTTTAAAATGTTTTTTAATAAAAATGGCCACACCTCCACCTCTGGAAAACATACGATCAGACCGAAAAACCCTATACGTACCGGTGCTTAGAATGCCGCTGTCTATTTCTTGGGTCAACCACGTTTCCGACACGCATATAATATCAATTATTGAATCAATAAAGATACTTTTGAACTCATCCAGATGCTTCAGCAAGCTCTGGGAATTTAAGTGACATATGTACAATCCGTCATATCTATTTCGAAAAACTTTCAACATTGTTTTCGTTTTGTTAAAATTGGCAAAACTGCTGGCCTGTGGAACCCCTATAGCGTTAGCTGGACTTATTATTAGTAAGTTTAAAACGCAACCTGAGGAAAACCGCACAGCCACAATGAAAGAGAAAGCTTATTGTTGTATGTATAAATGCTGACAATTTGCATAAGTTAGGGTAGAAATGTGTTGAAAAAGTTTCCGGAAATATAAATTCGTCTGGCACTAAAATCTAAATGTTTTACAACAGAGAGTAAGTGAAAAGTGTTATGTTTTTGCTTGAGGTAATTTATTTTAAAATTAAAAATCTTCTTTCAGCTGATGCGATGAGAATCATTATAGCTGGAGGGTTCTATATCAATCAAAAGCGAACTCAAAACTTCTCCGAAGTTATTACCAATGGCATTCATGTTCTTAAAAATGGTCTTTCATTGCTTAGGGTCGGAAAAAGGAATTTTTATATTGTTAAGTGGTTAAAGTAAAAACAAAGATATTTCAGATGCTGTGTTAAAGGTTAAATACATTTGTTTTGTTGTTTTCGAATTATTTGAGTTTGGTTTTCTAACAAACATGCCAAATATCCATATGCAATGATATGGATTCTTTAAGAAGCATTTTTTGAGAAAAGCCATTTGACGTTTTCTTAGTCATAAGCTAATTGAAAATAGTCCATTTTAAAAGCAAATGTTTAGTTTATCTTTGTATATATATTTGAATAGTACTATCATGAAGAGGAACGCTCGGCCTGACATCTTTTCATCGACTTCCTAAACAGTTTGTTCCACATGTTTTGCATGTGGAATGTATTGGGGTGGGGGTAAAAATGAGCGAGAATTCCAATATAAAATAATAATTTTCCAGATTATTAAGAAAACAGAAGATAGCGAAGAATGTATACAAACTCAGCGAGAGTTCGAGGGAGGCAATGAAAAGACATTTTTGTTATAATTTATTATTTATATTCTGTATAATGTGGTTTTTTGATTGGTTGATTGGGAATGAAGAAAATTAAAAAAAAACACAACAAGACAAAAAAAGAATTAGAATATAAACTTTTTGTGGTTGCCAATTAAAAAAATTAAGGTTTTACCTACTTTTTTTGAATCATTTTCAAATGAGACAAATATTTCTAAACCATGCTTATAAAAGTGCGAACATTCTTTGTTCACTTTTCTTTTAGAAAATTCAAATGTTATTAACATTTTTCTTGAGAAAATTCAAATGTTATTAACTTCCCATAGGAAGTTATTGAAATTGGCCCGTTTCGAATTGAAAATTTTGACATTTCTCGACGTTTCAAGGTCCCTAGAGTCTAAATAAAAGATTTTTAGAGAGATGTCTGCGCGTGTGTGTGTACGTATGTACATACATACGTCCGTGCGTCCGTACGTCCGTAAGTTCTGGGACTTTTTTCGTCGTCCATAGCTCAAGCACCAATGGAGATATTGACTTCCAATAAATTTTGTTATACAGATAATAATGCACAATCATGCAGAAAGGACTCTCAAAAACATTGAGTGGTTTTTTTACCATAGCATTTTAAAAAAAGGTGAACCAATGACGCTAGCGACTTGAGTTAAATTGTATATTTTATATTGTAACATGATATCAAACTAGTATATTTTTGGGAAAAAAAAGTTTTTTGTAAATAAAAAAAAAAACTGAAAAAAAATATTTGTCCCCTCGAATATTTTACGAACAAAAAATGATTTTATCTCCAAAAGAATTGTATGCAACGAAAAATAACGTTTTTGACATCTGGTAAAATTATGAGAAAAATCGAATTGACATTTTTTCTACAAAAAATAAAAAACCTAAAAAAACAATACTAAAACTTGGTAAACATTTACTTTCAACTCAAATATCTTTTCAAAAATTAAAAACATTGGCTTCAAACTAATTTTATCTTACAGAAAATATTATTTTCGACATTCAGCTAATTTTTATAAAAATCCAACAGTCAATTTTTTTACACAAAATTAAAATCTATAAAAAATAGTACGCAAATAGTACTAAAATTGGTAAAAATTGTTTTTTAACTAAAATGGCGTTTAAAAATAGATTTTGAAATTAAAGTATTTAATCATATGCAAAATATTTTTTTTAATGTTTAAATTTTTTAGAATAATTAATCGGAATGGGAAGTTATCAGTGTGGGTCGCATCCCAGCATCTTTTTTATCTATATTGAAAATATGTTCATGTTCAAATAACAGCTTTTATGGTCACTTATTTAAAAACTCTTTTTAGTTGATGTGATGTTTGCACAATACAAATAAATCAATAATAATTGAGGTGAAAATTAAAATTGACAAAGATTTAGTTAGATATAAAAAGATTAAGTTAATTTTAATTTGAAATTTGAAGTGCATTTCATCAATGTTAAGGTTTGTTGATCTTGTAAACGATAATATTTAATTTCAATTTACATATTCATACATAAAAGTATCATTTTAGTTCAAGCAAACATTGAAATGCACGTGAAAAATTGAAATAAATGAAAATTTTGTTTCAATTTTGGAGAAAATCTTAATTTTGAATTTAACTATCATTTTTTTTATTAAATCAAGTTAAGTCTAGAAGGAGACATTAATTTTAAATTTTTTAACTTCAAAAGGTTTTATTGTATAATGCCCTTTTTCCTAAGAATGCAAAAAGCTATTACACTATCTTTAGCCATTTGTCCGTTTTTTGAAACAACCAAAATGAGGGTGAGGAGGATTGTAGGTTCTTAAATTAATTTTGTTACTTTTTTGGTATAATACATTAATTTAACAAAATTATTCCCTAGAAACTGCCTTACATTTTTATCCATGCAACAACCTGCCAACCTAAACAGATACTATCGTACTTATTCATGTACCTATTTAAACCCGGGACCTATCTGCTTCCAAAAGGATAAATATAGGAAAATATGTTTGCAAATAGGTACATATGCATAAATTCTCAATTTTTTCAATTTTAACACAGTTGTTTCGCACTGCAAAATATTAAAGAAAAAAGTCTGAAGCTACTATTAGAAGGTTAACGTAAACGGTCAATGCGTTGACTCTTTGACGTATAAATGACGTCATTTATAGACCTACAATTAAAAACTACACATTAATTATGTTATATGCTTACATTGTACCAATTTTAACATTCTTTCACACCCTAATATGAAAAAAATAAAAATACCTTTGGCTTAAATAAATATTATTTTGTCTAATCGTGTGATAGTCAACGTCTTAAGTGCCTTGCACATGAGAGCAAACAACGAATGAACGAATGGACGAACAAACGTGATTTTACATATTTCAAAAAGTCAATTCCAAACAAAAACGAATTTAAATTATAAGAAACCAATTGACAATAATGTTAGGATAATAAAATTTGCATTTTGTTCTCTAAAACAAGACAATTTTGTAAAAACAATTTGTTAGTAACAAATTGCAGTGTGGTTGCTACGAACTTACAAACTCTATTCGCGTTCCACATACCATCCACAATGCAAGGAATAAATTGTTCGCGCTCAACTTAACCTCAAAATTATACCACTCTTGTTTTGTTTTTGTGTGAAATATCATGGCTGAGGAAAATATGGAGAAAAGTGTTGACTATTCGTCGCTGTCTGCGAATAGAAACAAAGCTCAGGTGAAAGAAAAGTCAAAATATGCGAACATCCACAGTTCGCAGTTCGCAGTTCGTAGCTCATGTGCAAGATGCTTTAAGCATCAATCTAAAATCAAATGAATACAATTTTCTGCTAACAAATCTAAAACACATACAATTAAATGTATTGTATGTGTCTATATGCATACCTTCTATACATTGATAGGTATGAATAAAAAAAATCTCAGGTAACGTTGGCAACGACTGATTTTTGTTTACATTTGAGTAATTTATTTTATTTATTTATTTCAATATTTTTATACTTCATATTCAAAACTTTAAGACCAATGTGTACCTGTATCTCCTTTTAAATCCTTCCCAATTTTCCTAACGCTCGCACTGTCTTTTAATAAAACATATAAAGGTATTTTATAACCCCTTCAAAACCTGTAAGTTATAAAAAAAAGCTTTGTAACAGATAATAAATAATGAAATATCAGCTTTTATATAATTTAATTATCGAAAAAGTACATTTTTTATTAATGTTCCCTTAAATATCAAAATTCAAACAACTATATTATATTCCATTCCTGACAACATTACTCGCACATAGGAATGGTTGAGAGTCATAAGTCACTAGGCTCTAGTTCTCAACGAATTGTTGCGCAACCTAATTTATTTATTTATTTTTAATTTTATTATAGCTATTGGATATACTCGTAACATATGTACGAATATACAAATTACGAAAACTAAGTCAAATACTAAAATGATTTAAACTGTAGCTTAAATGCAAAGATACATCTGTACTTTGCAAAATCATTTTGTAAAGTTAAGGGATACGTTGTGTACGAACGTGATGAAAAAACAAGTTTTTAATGTTGTTGAATTGAACATACATATGCTTCAATAAAGAAAAAAAATACAATCTACTTAATTCAGCTTTTTTCTTTTATTATTTGCGAGTTGATCACCATATACATATTTAAATTCTTTTCTTTTACTTTCACTCTGTGGAATCAGAAGATGTTGCTTTTGTTGCTGCTGCAAGAGTCTTTTCTTTAGAGCAGCGGCTTGTATTATATTTCTTGGTGGATGATGAATTGGCCGATGATCTTGGAAACCCAAAAGAATTATATCATTTAAAATATTCCTGTTTTCGTAAGTTAATCAATTAACAAACCTGAATTGCCTGCATAATCTGGAATTGCTGTTACTGCTGTTGAGTCGTTCCAGCACCGACACTCAGCTGCTGGGAGAAGGGCGTTAGCGATCGACTTCGGAATGTCGAAACTTCTACTTGCACAATTAGCCGCGTTTTATTATCACCATGATCTGATCCGGATCTTGAATTTACATGCGTTACAACAACAACACAAGATCTTGCTTTGTGTTTGGATCTCAATTTGAGATCCAAAATTTAATTCTTTTTTTCACAACAAGGAGCGCTTTATATTGTTATTTCACATGTAAATGTTGGTATCATTGCAAACAAATTAAATAAAACCTGTATTGCCATATAAACATTTCCATTTGACTGAAATAAAATATTTTCTAAATAGAAAGCGAGAAGCTTTATATTTATTTATTTGGTATATAATCCATGAAATAATTAGATATTTTAACAAAACCAGATATTAATTGGTGAAATTAAAATAATTAAGTCCAAAAAAATGTATATTTGACATAATTTATGAGTATTATTTTCCCAAAAAAAAAATCATTGAGCAAAATGTTCTTTGGGCAACCCTGCTTTAAATGTCAAAAAATTTAAATAAAATCGAGAAAGCTGCAGCACAAATGGGAGAAAAGATGTTCAAATAAATTGTAAGTAATCTCTAAATTAAATTATTTAAGTGTCACATTTATTAAAAGGTCAAAAAGAATCTGGACTACATGTGAGACCAAAGCGTTCCTGGATGCTTTGAGTTTGAGAGTTTGAGAGAGCTTTCATTTTTGGTATGTGTGATTTTTTTTTTGCTTCGTAATGTCACTTTTGAAAGAACGAATTTGACACTGCTACCAAACTTTAAATAAAAAAAAATACAAAAAAATATGATGATCCAATGCTGTTTTATTATCATGATCTAATCCGGATCAGATCAGGTGATAATAAAACGCGGCTATTGACTTGGTGGTGTTGTTGCTCCCTTTATTTTTGTGACACCTCTATTGTCAACGCCTGCGGCAGCTATGACTGCTGAGATGGGGGCAGATGTCGCCGATCATGGTACAGCAGCAATTGAGGACAGAAAGATGCATGCTTTAATTTACAATCCACAAAAATTGTATTCTTATTCTTCCAACAAAAATGTACACACAATGTCCAGCGTCTGTGATTAAAAACATTGATATTATTTTGATAGGGAATATGATATAAAAAACTTACTTGTAAACAGCGGCCTTGATTTGAGCAAAGCTTTGCCTTACGGATTCCTTGAGGGAAGTTGCTTCCTGCATTATGCTATTTAATTGGCAGCATCTAAATGAAAACAAAGACTATACAAAAAATCAATAATTGTTACACCTGCAATAATTGTTACACTTTATCGTTTATTCATTGAAATGGACTTGAATTGCTTAATTATATTAAATATCTAAACAATTAACAAAAACTTACTCTTAAAATCCGAAATCCATTGTTTTGTTTTGCAAAATTGATTGTCATTTTTGACGGGTCACAAAAATTCCATAAGTTTCTTTTTAGCCCAATCCCCCATTTTGCTTTTTTTTTACCATTCAAATGTATTCACCGATAGAGAATTTGAGAGAGTTCACCTCGAATTTGAGAGAGTTCACCTCGAATAAAATTTGAGGGTGTTTCAGGTTGGAAGGGTACCGGTCGGGACTCTAGATAATATATTTCCTCTATGGGCTCGGCTCTGCCGTGTATGTGGAATCGGGCTCTATACCTTTTGACAGCTGCCAAATCTGAAACGTCATAAATCGAATGTGGAGGGCAAACAAAAGGCGCGCTTAAGTTGTTTTGGCTGCAATTTCAAAGTAAGTTTTTAATATTTTTTAATAAATAATATTTAATACAGTTTTTTTCAGAAAATGGAGATTTCAAACTACGCCAAAGGATTGGATGAACGAAGAAGGAAGGAGTATGTAAGTAAGATCGCCACGATTGCGGCCAAAGATCCTTACCTCCTCAAGTGCACGGAGCAGTGTCTGCCGAAAAACGTTAACTACGTAAAGATCATTAATTATCTTCTACAAGGAAGGAACACGGTAACAGGAGGCAAACTCGAGTCCAATAAGGCCCTTAGTGCTGGCAAGCTTTACCAAAGTGGATGGGTTCAATCCATGGAAGGATGCCAACACAGTGAATTGTGCTTCATTCTGTCAAAGGTTTTTGTTTTGTACTGTATGTTATATATGCCTCCTACTAACTGAAATTGTTTAGGTGCTTCATACCCAATCACTGAACCTTCCAGCGCTGCGTGTTTGGATTGCAGTGGACAAAGATGGCTTCATCAAAACTGCACATTGCACTTGTGTTGCCGGGCTTGGTGAGTGCTGTACTCACATTGGCGGAACTTTGTTTGCTCTGGAGTCTATAGCAAGAAAATTCGAAGAGGATAATCTAGTAATTAAATTTAAAATTTGTATTTAAAGAAAATTCAATATTGAACAACACAACACAACACTACACAATCTCATAACAAACATATGAACACAAACATATTGAAAAACAAATAAACTTTTCTAGCAAATGTAAATTGTTTTGTTATTATTGAATTGATTCCAGATATCGGTCACTGATATGAAAGCTTATTGGAAAGTTCCTTCATGTAAGCTCAAACTCCAGGTGCAATGTGAAAAGATTAAATGGAACAAAAGTAGTCAGTCTGCACAGAGTTCAACCTGCTTCATGTGCCCAAGTGAAAGAGTTTTTGAAATCTTTGAGGGACAAGGGATGTGAGGTTTCAGCAATGAGCAGTTTTGAAGCGCTAGTTCCGGAGCAAGACTTGTGTCTGAGTGTAGAAGAACGAGAATTGATTCCAATGTACATGGCCAACGTCTTCAAAATTGAATATGAGGGGTTAGACAAAACGGAAATTGAAAAAATTTCAGGGATGCTTGTTTTCAGACTAACAACGGAACAAGTCAACTTCGCTGCTTCCATTACCAAACAGCAGTCCAAATGTCACTATTGGCACAAACTGCAAATTGGACGAATAACGGCATCCGTATTTAAGCAGGCTGCTAGGACAAATTTAAAAAATGTGTCGATGAGTCTTTTGAAGAGGATCTGCTATTTTCAAGACGAGATTGATTCAGCAGCCGTTAAATATGGTTGTCGCCACGAATCTGAAGCTGTGAACTTTATTTTGGAAAAAGAACAGCATACTCAACTGACGATTGAAACATCTGGGATCATAAATGACAAGGAAAATCCTACTATGCTTGTTCCCCCGATGGTATTTGGAGATGCGACTGCTGTGGAGAAATGCCTGTTGAAGTCAAGTGTCCCTTCTGCCTCAAAGATGGTGATGTAGCAACTTTTTTATCCTCATCTAGCTGCCCCATCATTAAAGAGAACGGTGAATGGAGGATTTCAAAACAGCTTCAATATTACTGGCAAATACAAATGCAATGTGCAATTTTGAAATCTGATTACTGCATTTTTTGTATATATTCCCCTGTTTTTAAGGTGATAGTTAAAGTTCCTTTTGATACATTTTTTTTGATAGTGAAGTCTTAAAAACAGACTTATATTTTAAAAATATTGTACTGCGTGAACTTTTAGCACGCTATTATTCCAACAGGACAAATTTGCTAAAAATGTGATAAATATACCTAACTCTAGTTTTATACATATACATACATACATACGTACCTATATTTATGAATAAAAAAAAGCTGTGAATTTTTAGTTGATAAGTTTATTATTATTTCATATATAGTTTCTTTTTCTATCTTATTTTGTTTTGTTGCCTTTTTAATTAATTACATTATTATTTATTTAAATGAAGATGAATTTGTTTGCGTTAATACTTTTTTGTGTTCAAGTTTTTGAATTTATATTTAATACAAAAAAATTACTTATCAAATCATTTGTTTATGTTATATTAATTATGGATGGACTTAAATTAGTCAAAGCACAGCATATTTTGACAATGTAGTCAAAGTACATTTCATCGCCGTTTATTTTTGATGTCGCTGTTATTGGCTGACGATTTGTTAAAATCAGGTACTTTTGTCGGAGAAGACCAATCACTCTTTCAACATGAACCCTTATCTTGGCAAGGTTTCTTGTCCTCTCAAGGTCATCAGCATCCATTTGGTCTCTAACGTTTCGGAATGCGGGCATTAAAATTTTGCTCCTTTTTCCACAATTACACGATTCACCAGCATTCCTCGATCAGAGAGTATTATATCACCTTGTTCAATGTTGCTGGTGAAACCACAACTCTCAACCACGGTTTTATCGCTGCATCTACCACCATATCCTTTGGACACAAAAATTATTGCACCAGCTGGGGATATATGTAGCAATTAAGTACTTCATGGTACTATGATGCTTGTAAGACGAAAAAACTTCTGATTTAGCAAGTGAATCGCCTATGTTTAAGAATTCATTACAAAAAAAATAAAATTATGTTATAATAATGAAAATGAAGAAATTTAAATATTAAAATTACTTTGGTTTTAAGTGAATTATATTATGTTAGTTTAAAAGTTTGCTTAAATTTACCTGCGGTTTCAGTAAAAACCTCGAAACAGTCAATGATTGCGGTAAAATTATTTCCAAGGACTTTTTTGAAATACGGAGGTGTATTACGTTTCAAAGCATTTTTTTCAGGCCAATGAACAAATGCAGATAGTTTCGCTTGGAACACAATTACATTTTCATGGAAAATTCTTGACAACGTCTTGATTGTAACCCCGTACTTAAAAGACAGATAAGTAAATGGTAGGTCTAGTCGCAACTTCATCAAGCTTATCATAAAGGCATCAAAAATATTAATTTGCTTCATAGGACTCGATGATATGTATATAGTCCTTTAAAAAGTCGAATAAATGACTTAATGTTGTGAAGTTTGGGATACCGGTAAAGTATAGAACCTTGGAATCATTGTTTTCAAAATCAGTGATATTCATGTTCCTAACTTTTAGCTGTCCAGCCATTGCTTTCATTCCCTTTTCGTTAAGTTGCAACTTCTGCTCATACATTTCAGTACTCTGAAAATTATATTTAATGTTGCAAGGTTATGCAATTAAATGATATAAATAACCTTACTTCCTTTAGTTGATCTGCTAATTTTTTCGCTTTATCCTCACATGCCTTGATTGTGTCATCTTTAGCTTTTAATTCTAGTTTCAGTTGTTCCAGCTCACTAAGTTCCACTTCTACTTCCACAGCAACTATTGGTTCTACCTCAGGGATAATATCATCTTTCAATTTCGTTCGATTTTTTAACCTTTGGTATCGTCCCACTCCGGGTTTCGAGAATTGCGGATATCCCATGTTTAAAGAAGGTATCCAATCTGGATGTCTTTAAGCTTAGCTGGACGACCTTCAAAAAATTTGTTTTATTTTTACTATACATATTAACATCACTGAAAGTTAAATACGGTCTTACTTGTAATAAAATGTTGAGAACATATTCTTGTGTACTTTAGTGAGCTCTCTTTTAAATCTTTTCTTTTAATGGCATTTAGCCATGCTGTTCTCCTTGCTTTAGAGATTTCAATCTCGGTTGGTTTTTTGTGGACGGCCGGGAAGCGAAAAAAACTAAAAGTATGATCCCGTTCTGCTCTTTTGGAACAACCAATAACACAGCACGTTGAAGGCATTTTTTACTTAACACAAACAACAAACAGAGAAGATTAAAGAAATCCACAGAACAACACACTGAAGGTATTTACTTTAATAAATAATAACTTTTGATTATTATTACACAGTAAAACGTTTTATATTTGTCACTTCTTTAAAGAAATAAATGCAAACAAAGTTTTCTTGTTGCCCTCCACGCATAAATGACAGACAAGACGTCATTTCGTTTGACGTTTCTCTCCTGTACCCATGTTCTGTAACTATCGCAGCGATAAAATTCTTCGAGAAACGGTGAGAATCGGTACAAAAATCAATTTATCGCATCATCGGGTTTCTGTATCTTTTGACAGTCGATAACTTTATCGACTGAAACAAACGGAACAGAAATACTGGAAAAATGTGATAAAATGGGTTTCTGTATCTTTGAAAGTCGATAAGTTTATCGATTTAAATGTCAAAACTTATCACTTACCATCAAGCAGGCGAATAGATCAAGAAACTAAATAAAATGTCTGAAGCTAAAAAGGTAAACAAATAAATAAATAATAAAAAGTTCTATTTTTTACATTATTTTATTCAAATTTTATAATTTAGAGATCCTCCCGAGTTACCGGTGGCCAGAAGACTACTTTAATACTTTGCAAGAGGCCAATTCTCAAGCCTAAATTCTAGGCAAAATAACAGCGGGACGTGGGAGAGTTTAAGCGCACAGCTAAATGCTTAAGGACCTAACATAAAAACTGTTGAGCAATGGAAAAAGGTATACATAATATACATATACAAAAACAAAGTAAGCACCAATTTTGGTGTTGATCTTGTTTCGAGGACAAAGTTTTTAATTTTTTGTTTTTGTTTTAGTGCTGGGCAGACATCAAATCGTCCGTTAAAAAACAAGCCAGCGAGAAAAGGGCGTTTATGAATAAAACTGGTGGTGGGAGCGTAGTGGACGGACCTCGACCACTCAGTGATATGGATAAAAAAGTTTTGTCCATCATAACAATTGATGCCGTTGATGGGGACGGTTCAACCCCTGAATTGGGAATAGAAGTAGCCCTCAATGAATACGATGTAAATACCTACAATTTATTCATTATTAAATTGAATTCTAATCTATTTTTTTATGTATAGAATCTAGAAATTGAACTAGATGAAGACGAGGGCCCTTAACCTCCAAAAATTAAAAAGACCCAAAATATTGGGTATCCAAAATTTTTGGAGGAAGCAAGGGCCATGCAAAGCTCCGTCGAACAAAAGCTCGACGAAATTTTAAAAATAAACAAGGAAATCTGGATTTAAAAAAAAAAAAGTGAATATTAGCTCTCTTTTTTTTTTTTTTTTTTATAATAAGCGCACACTCAAAGGGATAAACTACCCTTATTATGTAGACACAGTGTGAGCACTAGGAAAGGGAGAGAGGGGTTGAAAGGAGGTGTCGGTGCACATTAGTTTTGAATTCCTGAATATTGCAATGGCTGGGAAAGACAGAGTGTGGCAAGGCATTCCACATTCGCATAGTACAGCTAAAGAACGAATCTCTGTACTTGACAGTACGACCGAAGTTGGGCTCGAGGGTATATTGATGAGCATTCCTAGAAGCGCGAGTATTACGGTTGAACTGTTTAAGGGGAGGAATGCAACTGGCTATTTCTCTAGAGCATAAACCATTAAAATAACGCTAAAAGAGGGTGAGACCAGAGACATTTCGACGATGTTCAAGCGATGTAAATGATCTTATGATGGCAATATCACCAATCAATCTAAATGCTCTACGTTCAATACTGTCCAAGAGGCTTAAGTAAGTTGCAGGAGCACCAGCCCAGATATGGGAGTTATACTCAAGCTTTGGACGTATATAAGTCTTGTAGATAACAGCCAGATCAGAGGGGGAGAAAAACTTCTTGCATCGCCTTAGAAAACCCAAACATCTTGCGGCATTTTTGGCGACATCGCGTATGTGATCGTTCTACAAAAGGTGGTTGGTGATACACATACCGAGAATATCGAGATGTTCAGTCTCCTCGATGCAAGTGCCATCTATGGATAATGGCAAGGGGGGTATATCTCGCTTTAACGATACAAGACAGCATTGGGTTTTCGAAGCATTAAATTCCACGCGGTTTCTTATTCCCCATTGTACAATGCTGTTTAGGTCGGAATTTAATGAGCTTATCATATTTTCTCGTTGCAGTACCACATCCGAGGAAGAGGGATGTGAATCTGAAAACGAATATGAGAAGCCAAGAGTACTATCGTCAGCGAAACAATGTATTGGATTAGAAGTTGCAGACAAGAGATCATTAATAAAAATGAGAAAGAGTGTTGGAGATAGAACAGAGCCCTGGGGCACACCAGCATTTATTTTGTGGTTTTCAGACTTGAATCCATCCAATACAACTTGTATTGAACGATTCGAAAGGTAATTACTAATCCAATGAAGGAGGGATTCATGAAAACCGAAAGCACGCATTTTCGATAAGAGAGCCTGATGCCAAACCCTATCAAATGCTTTTGAAATATCAAGTGCAATAATCTTACTTTCTCCAAGACGATGTAAAGATTTGTTCCACTGTTCGGTGAGATGAACCATGAGATCACCAGTGGACCTATTGCTACGAAAGCCGTATTGCCGGTCATTAAGAAGCTTTCGATCTTCGAGATATTTCTTGAGCTGATAATTAATCAGCGTTTCCATGACCTTGGAAAGAAGGGACGTAAGTGCAATCGGTCGGTAATTAGACGGTGAGGAAGATTCGCCTTTTTTGGGGATAGGCTGGACAAATGCGGTTTTCCATCCGCTCGGAACGAGACCTGAGGAGTAGGACAGATGAAAAAGCTTACGCAGTGGTTTTGCCAGCGTTGAAGAACACCTCTTCAGAACAATAGCGGGGATACCATCCGGACCAGCGGATTTGTGTGTGTTAAGATCTTTTAGGACTCTCGCTACAGTACGAGTGCGAAAAAAGATTTGCCCCATAGAATCAATAACTCGCTCAAGTACAGGCGGAGTCATAACACTCACTGGCAGCGTTGAATTGGCGGCGAACTGTCTAGCAAAGAGATTAGCTTTCTCTAAAGAGCTAACAAATGGAGTGTCATTGACAACAAGCGTAGGAACCGAAGAAGAGGAAGAATTCCTCATATTTTTTACAAATGACCAAAAATTTTTACTGCCTTTGGGACATTGCAGTATTTTTTGCCGTAATTTTTGGTCATGTAAAAATTTGGTCCGTCGAATATGGGCGTTGCAGGCCTTCCTGGCTTGCTTGAACTTATTCCGGTTTTCTTCAGTTGGATTGGCTCTAAAACAACGGAAACTTACCTTCTTGACCCTAATAACCTCTTTACAGCTCGCATCGAACCATGCGTTTTCCTTAGGTCTGATACTTTTAACCCTATTCGGGATAAAAGTTCTCATTCCCAGGAGAATCAAACTTGTGATCATATCAGCGCTGGCGTCAACGTCACTATCGAGGAAGCATAGTGACCAGTTAAAGATCCTAAAATAATTATTGAGTCCGTCCCAGTTGGCTTTCTCGTATTGCCAAACGGTTCTCTTAGGAGCTCTTTCTTTAACTGGATAGTTTTTACACGAGAAATTTGCTGATATGACACAATGGTCAGATGTGCCTAGAGGAGATAGAACACTAATAGTGTACTTACCAGGGTCAGAGGTAAGAAACAAGTCAAGAGTGTTTTCTGCTCGACCTACCACGTCCGATATTCGTGGGCTCGTTGACCAACTGAGTTAGGTGGTTTAACTCAGCGAAGATCTCAGCACACACTCCTTCTGGTGTTGCCTGGCCCGAATGTTGAAGCCATGAAGAATTGTGTACATTGAAATCGCCCGTAACAACGATTTCAGTGCGAGGATAGGACGAAACAATTCTTTGGATGGAATCAGACAAAGCATCAAATTCACGAGAAGTTGACACTCTGTCTAGATTGGGGCTTCGATAAAGGAAGCAATAGTGAATGATTTGCTTATTCACGGAAAATTTAAACCACATAAAATTGAAAAAAGAATTGGTGCAGAGACCATATTGTGGCAAAAACTGATAAGCAACATCATTCCTAATGTATATGGCGAGACCATGGTGGGAAAAGAATAATGGCACCAAGTTATACCCTTGAATAAAGAATTCAGTAGGATCAGAATCCTCACCTACTTGGGTTCCACTTAGTGCCAGTACAGCTGGCCTGTTTAAAGCAGTATGGGAGTACACAGAAAGAAAATTCGCTCTAAGCCCACGAATATTACAATAATCTACCCTGAAATTTCTAGCCATTGCAAATAAAAGAATAACAAAAACAAAACAGACAAAGACTATAAGAAAAAATATTACTGAGTTGAACCACAGAATGCTATTCGATACACGCCCCTACTAGTGTTATGCCTTAGTAGTGACAAGAATCGAATCCGGCCCTGTTAATGCAAAACAGTAACATTTTTTTTTGTCAACAATCTGTTATCAACGATGACGTAGCCTGTGTATCAATTGCATTAGTTATAAAACGCAATGCAATTTGATACACATGCTAAGCCATGCGACTGTAAGAGAAAAGGGGAAAGTGAAGAATGGTACTCACTGTGCTATGCTGAGCTGGCTTATCATGATTTCATTGTTTTTTTTTGTTGTTATTGGTTGTTTGTTGTTGTTGTTTTATTGTATTGATTTTAGTGTGGCGTGGTTTATTGTTTTTTTTCATCACTGTTAATATTTTTTTGTTTGCTATTTTTTTTGGTTTCGTTTTGTTATTGTTATTTATATTTTTATGTTAACATTTGAAATAAATGGGAAACAAATAACACGACTAGGCACAAGACTCAAACAAGACGCGCACGGGCAACGAACGATCGACGCACAACACAGAGGGGACCTTCCCCAACGAAAGTTCACTGACAACTGAACAACCTCTATAACTAACTCTCTCCATGTGATTTGTTTGTTTTTTTTTTTAAAGTATACATATTTATTTTATTGTTTGTATATTTTATGAAGTTTATTTATTTTATTGGATTTACTATTTTTATTTTTTTAAGGATGTTTTTTTATTATTTTGTTTAAATAAAAATAAGCCTATAGCACATATTTATAAAGACTTGCACTTCGTTTTTCATTCATTAACAAAACATTGGTACATTTGCTCTTTTTTCTGTTTCCAACAGCTTGCTTATTAAAATTGGTTGCGTATATAACCTTCTCAACAGGTTAAGTTAAAATTTTTAATATTTTTTGTATTTTCACTATGTATATCTAGTTGGTTTTCTAAGTCACATGACAGGAAGTCAATGGATCTATCTTGGCAAATTGAAAGTAAAACTGATGCATCAAATTGGTTCTTTGCTTCAAAGATCGGTTTTCAAATCAGTTACCCAACTAGCTGCTTTTGTTCATTTTGTTTCGAAAAAAAGGAAAATGTACGTATTTTAATTGTAATAAAAATATTAGACATATCTGTGAATTTTTGTATTATTTGTCTTTCTTTGCGCTAACCCTATAACTATGGATCATATTATATACTCATACAAATGCACTTTTCAAAAACCACTTCTCCTATTTCGATACTTATTACAGAGTTTTTGAGCTTCAATTTAAATATTCTTTCAAAAATATTTTTCAAATTTACCTTTGCTTTATTGAATCGTATTCCTCTTCTCTGGGGAATTTTATCCACTTGCCCGCTAGCTTGTCCTGAAGTATTTTGGATACTTCGGCTACAATTCGGGACACCATAGTTCGGCTCATTGCTGCTGAAAAGTCCTGCCCAACGTCCCTTTGGTAGGATCCAGACGCAAAAAATGCAGTGCCGCACAGATACGAATAGGGATGGGGATAAAGGTTGTCCTCTGTCCCTGCCTCATATGTGGACGCATTTCTTCAAAGAGAACTCGAGCTGCATCCCGACTAAGTCGGTACAACTCCCGAAATCGCTCTTCCGGCATTTCAAATGGGTTAGTATTATCCCGAAGTCTTCGTCTGTGTATTCGCATTCTGTTGCGTCGTTGGTCCATTTCCGACAATAAAATTATTGCAAACATAGTAGATTTTTTTTATATATTAATATTTCTTCACTTTTACTCAATTATTTTAGAACTTTCTTTTTTTTTTTTAATTTGACAGAAGATTGACATTTCAACTTATTGCCTTCCAATGGATATTCCAGTCAGAATAGTTTGGAAATTGAACTTATCGCGTTCAGTTACAGAAACCCGATTTTTTCCAGAGGCGATAACTGAGGAATTAGTTGTTTCATTTTTTAACGATACGAAAAGTTATCGCCTGAGTTACAGTACATAGGTACTGGTCCCAATTAACGAACCAAGTAGTTCTGTCTGTTTATACAATCTTATCGCTCTATCTATAACTGTCTCAGTTTATCTTATACAATAATTTAAGGAAACAAACCCTAAATTGTTTTATTTTTTTATTTTTTTCTGGATCTATTGCCATTTTTTATAACATGGTGTTAAAATCTTCACCCATGTTTTTCTGCTTACGAGTTTCGTAATTTAAATATATTTTTTTGAACAATTAATGAATACAGATTAGAGCATATCTTAAAATAAGCCTTAAACTGGACATACACGACCAAGCCAATTTACTCAGAGTCATTTGAACCAGGTCCAATTGGACAAGGTCCAAATTTGAACGCCATCCACGACCGAGACACAGCCACTTTGACAGATTGATTTTTTTTTGTTTTTCATTCGAACACAAACAAATAAATAATAATGAACACAAAAGAGAATTTTATTGAATAAATACTAAATTTTCAGTTAATGTAAGAAAAATATTGCAATTAGTTGCAAGAGCCTCACAATCAAAAGGAAATTTAAATGTTATTCTAAAAAAAAGATGTAACAAAACTAAAGTAGAACAGTAAAGCTTTTGTTACACTGCAAGAACTGATGGAGATGGAGACGAAGATACTATAATAAAGATGAAAGTGTTTTAAAAGCATATTTTACTATGGGAGGGGGGGTCTATCTCCCCCCGTTTAGGCGGTAGGGGCAATTTAAAAAAATATGTACATTAAATGAAAAAAAAAAATAATTAAAAAATAACGGTAATACTTACAATTAAGTATTATACCTTTTTTTAAAGCCAACATTTTTGTCTATTAGCTTGTTTTTAAATCAAGTCAAAATTATGCATAGTTTTTGAAAAAAAAATTTTTAAACTAAAAATGTATGCAAAAAAAATTAAAAAAAAGGTTTAAAGTGTAGTTTTAACTTTCAAATTATCTACTGTTTTTTTTTTTTATAATTCATTGCTATTATTTGTTTTTGATCAAAAACTGAAAACTAGACGACTTTATGTCTTCTAGTTCTTGAGAAAATTGAAAATTACCAAAAAAAATATTTTAATTAAATTACTTTTTCCTTGCTTAAGTATTAACGTAGTCTTATTTTGATAGTAATAATCGAATATGGATTGAGATACACCTAGGGTAAATTAATTTTTCTTAAATCCAGCTTGTTTAAATGCAAAAGAAACTTTGCATGCACCCCATCTTGCATCCACCGAACCTTGCCCCCTCCCCACCTTGCACGCACTCCAACTTGCACCCACCCCAAATCCTATAGTGTTCCCAAGCAGGAGGGTTGCAGGGGGGCAGCATGCCCCCCCTTACAGATCCCACTGTTGCATACACCCAAACTCGCACACACCTTACTGTTGCATACACCCAAACTCGCACCTACCATTGTTACTATCAAAATAAGACTACTCAAGCAAAAAAAAAAGAATTAAATTAAAATAGTAGTTGTGGTTATTTTCAATTTTATCAAAAACTAAAAGACATAAAATCATCTAGTTTTCAGTTTTTGATCAAAAACAAATAAGAGCAATAAATTCTGAAATAAAAACAATGGTAGATAATATTGAAGTATTGAAAAATTACACTTTAAACCTTTTTTAAACTTTTTTTACTCAAATTTTGAGTTTAAAATTAAATTTTTCAAAAACTACGCATAGTTTTGACTTGAATTAAAAACTGGGTAATAAAACAGAATGTTGGCTTTAAAAAAATGTATAAAACTTAATTGTAAGTATCACCATTATTTTTTAATTATTTTTTTCCATTTTAAATAATAATTTTTTTAAATTGCCCCTACCGCCTAAACGGGGGGAGATAGACCCCCCTCCCATAGTAAGAAATGCTTGTATTAAGCCCCTCTACCAAAAACCGTTATTATATCTTGGCGCCAAAGTTGTCGTACTCGTGCCCAAAAAAACTATCATCGTGGGACTTTAAGGGGACGGCACCTTGTGGCTACTGCAACACTAGCTCGTGCAGTTTTGTTTCCACAAAAGAAAATAAAAATGACTTTTCCATTGCTATTTCAGTATCATCTGTATATTTAAACTAGGGTTAACTCACCAAATTTGAAGGATTAACTCAGAGTTAACTAAAAGATTGCAGAAACCAATTGAGACATTTGTGTTGCTAGCAACTTTGTAAGTCTGAGTTGCTTGTTTTTCGTTCACTAGGTAACTACTTTATGAACTTTATAATAGTCTTTTTATGTGCTATTATTGTCAACATATTATATCCTCTTTGGTGCATTTACAAAATTTTTAATTTTCAAAATAGATTTGTTTATTATAAAGTTGCCGACAGCAAAGACTGTCTGGTATAGTGGAAGTTGTTTAAGGCAACCTAGTTATCTTCGTCAACTTTGAGAATTTACCCTCGTAGTGAATTTCAAAGTGATTAGCTCAAAATAACAAGTTAAACAAGACAAAAGTTCCCTACCTTATTTCAATCAGAATCAGATCGTTTGTTCTCTGTTAAGTATTTCTTTGATTTATTTAAGTGATTACACTGTTCCCATCTAGAGCGGAAATCAAATTGGAACAAACCTAATTTAATTTGTGAAAGATGAGACGATGCTGAAAGGAAAATGGCAAAGAGGAAAAGGAAACCAAAGCTTGCCTCAGAAGGAAGTGGAAACAAAAATTTAAAATTTTATAACTGTAAGATCTAAGTTAAATCAACCTCAAGCAACACAACCGACAACGTATTTTAAACCGAAACACTATTCAATAATTATTTTATTTCATAAATATTCATATTTTGTATTAATATTGTAACTTCAATTATTAAGTAAGTTTGTTTTAAATAAAACTGTGATTTGTATTTTGAATGTTTTTAAAAATAAACTTTCTATGGAGTTTTCTTTTACAGAAGTTGATGAGAACTTTGCAAAATGCAACATCTGCAAATCGAAGTATTCGTACAAGAAGAGTCTATCAAATCTTAGGTGACACATATTGAGTAAGTAACCAACTGTGTCACTAACGTAAAGGGCATCGGAAGAACCAAATGGAAACAACCATGAAGCTCGACAAGCTACAACTGCAGTACGTAAAGTATTTTCTAAAAATGAAAAACTTATTATTATATACGTATTTGTATTTTAAATACAAATTTGACATCCAATTAAGTCCAGCAGAAAAGGGGGAAAAGGGGTCAACCTCGGAATGAGAAATAGTAAGCTGGAAACAAGTTTATGGTACCATGCTTCTAATGTTTTTGACATCGTAAAAAGTCTCATAAAATCTCGACTAATAAAGGTCTCGGAAATCACTTTTTTTATTTACATAACCTCGGAAATCACTTTTTTTATTTACATAACCCCAATATTTATATAACCCAGAAAAGCTAATCATGCCTATTACCGATGTCGTCTCGTTTTTTCGATGACTCTCGTTTTCTTTGTCGTGTCGTTTTTTAAGTGGCATTCCATAACTTTTTCGACGCGACTATTTTGTAGCAGATTTTTAAACGATGAAAATGTATCCGAGATCTGTCAAACTGAAATCAAAGTCTAAATCATTTCATTACTCGATATTCACCAAATGTGTTTTTATTAAATTATTACCAAATAAATAAATTATTAAAATGATAAGTGTTGAAATGTGTTGCAACACAAGCAGCGATAGTGACAATAATGAAGAAGGTAGAGAGCGAAATATTGCAAAGGCACAATTAATTGTACAAATAGGACAGTGAAGCGTCGGCATCTCCATTTGTAGCCTGAACTTGCTTTGACTTATGTATGTCCGGATGATGAAGACGTTGAAGTGGTTGGGAGCTGCGATACACCAATTGCATTTCCACTCGGGCCGCACCATATCGTTTTATATTTAAGTAGATTTGCAACAGCATCCTCAAGCGCAGATAGAATGTGCAATTGGTTTGGCCCTCCTCCATTTCCTTTCACTTCTTTTTTGTTGTTCTGAACAATTTTTTTTTACTTTGATTTCCAAGTCAGCCTAAACCTGAAAAAGCAAATATTAAAAATGTGTTAATGTAAATAGAATAAACTGATTCAAACCTTTTGCCCATCACCATCTCTTATTGGAGGACATTTGCTGTTGAGTTTATCAGCTATAACATTCCATTCTTTTTTAAAATCGGCTTTGTTTATACATTTCAAAAATCCCCTAGCCAACTGCTCGTTAGTTTCCATCAGCTGGACAAGCTCCTGGAATAGGTTTTGGTTTGTTAATTTTAACTGAAAATGTGCAAAAAATATTTTTTTTTTATTTATCGCAAATAAAGTACTGATGTTCAAATGGTAGACATGTGCATTCAAGAGGACACAAGCGTCCACAATTTTTTCTTAAAACCAACCTCTGTCTATCAACTCCTACTCTCACCTCCCCGTGGTGAACATCGGGTGCCTAGTACCTCAACTAGAGATTGGGTTCCAACCCCAGTGCAAAGTTGTTGGGGCAGCAAACGAGAGAGGGGGGGAGAGGTGCGTCCACTAAGGCACCTCTCCTTATCCAGACGGCAGCGGAGGAATTCCCAAGATGGAATCAACGGTGGCGTCTACAGTTCCAGTAAGGTTTAACTACTTAGTGAACACCTTATAGGGCTTCTACGACTTATTCGGAGCCCAGGCCTATAAGGAGCGGTTTATCCGGCTCCCCGTCCTTGGAGTTATACTAAGGATCTGGCCCTGCAGGTTGGGGATTGTGCCGTCAGGGTGACTTCCTGACCACGTACAAATTTTCTAGTTGCGAAGCACCAACAAGCCTCGGATACGGACGGATTCACTGTTGACAACCCAAGCAAACGAAATAAGGACAACGAACTTCGGATCTGTACGTGGAATGTTAGGTCCCTTAACATACCACGTGCAGCCGAACAAACTGCTGCAAGGCAGATATTACCGCCATCCAAGAAGTGCGATGGGATGGACCGGGCAAACGCAAACTAAAAGACTGCGATATATACTACGGCGACTGCTACCGAGGACAAAGGCAGCGTCTATGTGGGTGTGGATTTGTTGTTGGAACTAGACTCAGGCAAAAAGTCTTGAGTTTCTACAGTGTGAGCGAGCGCATCACGACAATCCGCATCAAGGCTAAATTCGCCAACATAAGCCTAATATGAGCTCATGCCCCAACAGAGGAGAAAGATGAAGACACCAAAGACATATTCTTCGACAAGACATATGAGCAGTGCCCTGGCTATGACATTAAAATTGTCTTAGGAGATTTTAATGCCAAGCTAGGAAGAGAAGACATCTTTGGTGGCACAATCGGGAGATACAGCCTGCACGACACCATGTCCGACAACGGATTCAGGCTGATCGATTTCGCTGCGGGGCGAGACGTTCTGGTAGCTAGTACGCAGTTCACACATCTCAATATCCACAAGGGGACATGGAAATCTCCTGATCAATCGACCGTCAACCAGATTGACCACATTGCGATCGACGCACGACACTTCTCCAGTATACAGGATATCCGAACATTCCGAGGGGCCAACATTGACTCGGACCACTACCTCGTTGTAGCCAAGGTACGGCTACGGATATCCCTGTCCAAGCCAAAACAAGGAAGTACTGTGAGAAGTTTTGACATTAGACGGCTACAATCGCAAGAGACTGCCATGTCCTTTTCCGATCGAGTCTCTAGTAACCTCTTAAGGAGTCCTATGCTGCATGCATTAAGCATTGAAAACCAGTGGCAACATTGCCTTGCAGCCATCAGAGATGCCGCCTCTGAAGTGCTAGGTTTCACACGTCCACAACAGCGAAACCCCTGGTTTGACGACGAATGCCGGCAAGCGCACGCAGCGAAGTCCTTCACAGAAGGACCAGAGCTGCTCGCGAGCTCTACGAGCAGAAGAGGAGAGAGGAACACCGGCTTCTTAGATGGAAAAAAAGAGAGCACGAGAAGCGCGCGATCGAAGAGATAGAGGGATGTTACCACAGGAATGAGGTGATGACGAACCGAATTCCGCTGTAAGGGAGATAGAACCACTCAACTTAGGCGACGCAGATCAACAATTCCGCCTACCCGACCTAGACGAAGTGAAGATAGCTATATCTAAACTGAAGTCAAACAAAGCTGCTGGAGCTGACGGCATAGCTGCCGAACTATTTAAAGCAGCAGGCGATGACTTGGTAGGGAGCATGCACCAACTCATCTGCAAAATATGGTCGGAAGAAAGCATGCCCGATGAGTGGAATCTCAGCATAGTTTGCCCCATACATAAAAAAGGAGACCCTTTAAATTGCGCCAACTACAGAGGGATCAGTCTCCTTAACATTGCATATAAGATCCTTTCTGCCGTACTATGTGAACGTCTGAAGCCGTTCGTCAACAACCTGATAGGTCCTTATCAGTGTGGCTTCAGACCAGGAAAGTCCACTATCGACCAAATATTCACACTACGGCAGATCTTGGAAAAAAACCCAGGAGCTTCAAATCGATACCCACCATCTCTATATCGATTTTAAAGCCGCGTATGACAGCATCCATAGGGAAGAGCTCTACAGAGCAATGTCTAGTTTTGGCATCCCTGTCAAACTTATCCGTTTGTGCAGAATGCACGCTGCTCTATCAAGGTCGGAAAAGATCTCACCGATGCATTTGATGTCAAAAAAGGTTTTAGACAAGGCGATGCACTATCATGCGACTTCTTCAACATCGTTCTGGAAAGAATTGTGCAAAACTCAACCGTCAACACTAGAGGCACAATCTTCCAAAGGTCCATCCAATTACTCGGATACGCAGATGATATTGACATAATTGGAAGATCAAAGCGTGATGTCAGTGGAGCGTTTTTGAGCATTGCGACGGAAGCGAAGAAGATGGGTTTAGTGGTCAATGAGGGCAAGACCAAGTATATGCTGTCATCAAAAAAGGACATTGAACAACGACGTCTTGGACAAAACGTCACCATGGACAGCTATAACTTCGAGGTAGTTAAGGTCTTTGTCTACCTAGGCACCGCTATAAACACAGACAACGCAACGTCACCAGCGCTGAAATCAAACGAAGAATAACTCTTGCAAATCGTTGCTTCTTTGGACTTAGAAGGCAATTGAGAAGTAAAGTCCTCTCTCGAGCATCTAAAATCACCATCTATAAGACACTCATCATCCCGGTGCTCATTTATGGCGCTGAGGCCTCGACCCTGTCAAAGAAAGATGAGAACGTCTTAGGATGCTTCGAGAGAAAAATTCTTCGGGTGATTTTTGGTCCCGTACGTATAGATGGAGAATGGAGGAGAAGATATAACGACAAGCTGCACGGCCTGTACAGCGACACTGACCTAGTTAGCAGAATAAAAGTCCAACGGCTTAGATGGCTGGGTCATGTAGAGCGAATGGACATCAACGCTCCAGTCCGGAAGGTCTTCGAATCCAAACCCGAGGGACGGCGGCGCAGTAGAGGAAGACCGCGACTCAGGTGGCGCACTCAGGTGGGTGAAGACCTCAACCAACTTGGCGTGCGAAACTGGAGACAGCTAGCTAGGGACCGAGCTGGCTGGAGACGCATGTTGGTTGAGGCCCAGGTCCGCACCGGACTGTAGCGCCACCTTAAGTAAGTAGTAAGTAAGTAAGTAAATAAAGTACTAATAAATTCCATAAAATAAATTACAGGGTGGGCCGTTAATAAGTGCACTTTTGTCTCGCTCTTACTCCCGAACGAAATAACCGAGACGCGCGGGGATGGTGTCTCCTTGCAGCTCGAGATCTAAATTTTTAGTCGCAATGAGTCCGTTCACGGGAGAGCAGCGCGCTTTCTGCGTTCGCGCCTTTTATGAAAACAATCGCTCATACGTGACTGTTCGTCGGCTTTTTCGGGTAAAGTTTGGATTACGCAACAGCACCGAGTGTCCAAGTACGAATGTAATCAAAAAATGGATCGTAACATTCGAGGCAACGGGATCAACGCAAAAACTTCGACCTACAGGACGCCCACGTTCCAGGCGGACTACAGAAACAATTGAACGCGTACAAGCTTCTGTGCGCGAGGATCCAAGAAGCTCTACACGGAAACGCGCTGCGGCCCTGGGAGTACCCAGAACGACTTTACGTCGCATTTTACGGGATGATTTGAAGTTATACCCTTACAAAATTCAGATTGTCCAAGATTTGAAAGAATCCGATTTTGTTTCACGGTTCAATTTCGCAACAGAAATGTTACGGAGATTCCCTCACTTCAATAACATTATCTTCTCAGACGAAGCTCATTTTCATGTCAACGGATTTGTTAATCGACAAAATTGTCGATACTGGGGAACAGAAAATCCACGCTTAAAACATTACATTACAACATTACAAACTTACTTACTTACTGACTTTTGACAAAAGTGTTCCAAAATCTCAGAGTCAGATTGGAAGAGTGCTGTAGGCGAAATGGACAATATTTGGATGATTTAATTTTTAAAAAATAAAAATTCATTTCGTTTTGTATAATTTAAAATAAATATTTCATTTAAAAGCGCTACAGTTGTATTAATATAATTTTTTTTAAGTGCACTTATTTACGGCCCACCCTGTATTTAACAAGGAAACTTACAGTTTTGCGAACTTCCATTTTTCGTCGTGAGCAAATTTTCAAACGAGAGATACCATCGTTTTTTTCATTGTCGTCGTTTCTTTCCGTCTTACAGAATGCTGAATTAAAGCGTTTAACACACTTGACGTTTACACACGACAACAAAACGAGTGACAAAAGTTGAAAACGACTTATGGAATGCAGATTGTGTCGTGTCGTATATTTTGCTGTCGTTTACGACATCGGTAATAGGGGTGAATGTCTTATCAATCGCAACCCCTCTTTTCCGCAACCCCAGCAGTTAAATAAGCAATTCACCTGAAGTAAGTGATAACACTGTTGTTATTTCCTCTATAATATCTACAATTTAGGCTTACAATTTTTTATAACGAAGTACATCATTGAAGTAACATATATATGGACACTTGTTAGTCCATATCTACATAACTTACTACACAGCCAGAAGATTGTATGCCTTTACAAAATGTTAATATCCCCAAAAACATAGTATAAACTAGTTTTCAACTTACTGTCTTTCATTTTGAGATAGACTCCTTGAGTTGAATTTTTTAATTGACTAAAAGTGCACATATTTCGGAGTTTATTTCAGTTCAATTTACATTTATTTTTATTATTTAAAAAAAAGAAGAACAGACACGGCGTCAATGCGATCAATTAATGTACAGTCATGATACAGAGATAAAGCCATAGAGGAAATATATTATCTAGAGTCCCGACTTAATGGGTTTGCTCTCTTTCGGCCTACAAGCTAAATTGAGAGGATTTTGTCCATAAGGATAAGCATGTGTTAGTTGTCCCGTGCATTTCTTATGGGAAAAAGCCATTATGAATGTAGTTGTTATGGAATTTGTGCCCATATTGCTCAACAGCGGGGGAAAAAACTATGAGGTGAACTCAGCCGTTCAAAAAAAAAAATCCGTTGAATTCAAAAATTGAAAAATGAATGCAATATTTTAAGAAAAATGAATTTTGCAACTTCTTTTTAGTGAAAACTGTGCTAAAAATAATATTTGACTGCTTTTGGCACACAAATTCTATGGTTTTTATGAAAAATTTCACTAAAAACAGAAAAAATCGTGCTGAAAGTATAGGCGCACCCTAGAACTGCAATGCGAACGTGGTCCAATTTGAGTTGGTTCCCAGTTATGACAGATTAACAACGAGGTGAGTATTTTGACAGCGAAAATGAAATCAAAACAAAAACAATCTATTGAACATTAATTTTTCTTTTAAAATATAATTTATGCAGATTTTCATTTTGAGAAGCATTAAAGATTGCTTCTAACCAGAATATTTCAAGAACTCGAAATCGGCTGCATCTATTAAGTAAGCCACATCAATGAAATCCGGACCGAAAAAGTTGGAATCGGCAAGTCCCAGTCGAGTTGAGCATATGTATGATACGAGCAGTATCGCGTTCGTCGCGCGTAAGTTCACGTTCATCAAGTCATCATCCAATTCGAACTCATTTCGTCATCGTGTTCGTCCTCATCATCAAGCGATAAAGTTGACGAAGCTTGAAGCACCAAATACCTATAACAACAAGTCGCTCAGCAAACATGCTTTATCTAGCAGCGCAAAGAGTGGTGCAAAGAGGCCAGGCGCGGTATTTCGCAATCAATCCATTCCACCTGCCAGACGTAAATCGCGAAGTTCAAGAAAAGTTAATCACGAAGTTAAAGGAACTCTGGTGTGTCTAGTGCTGGATCAAGCCTAGATGATAACCGCGAATACGGTGCTATTAACATGAGCCACGAAGACCTGAGTGATATTAGCGAAATGGAATAATCTAAGAAATATGACGAGATTTTGTAGCCGAAGCGAGGATATCGCCTTGAAGTGAGTAAAGAGTAACAGGGTAAAATCGATCTCGAAGATGCCAAGAAGAAGGAGGAAGATGCTAACAAGTCGGATTTTAAAAAAGACAACTATATACTATATCAAGAACAGCTACACCACCAGAAGTAAGTTAATTTAAGATCCAAAACGAATTTGAATTGATTAAATTACTCATTTAAAGGTTGTTCCACAATATCCAATATCCAAAACATCAGAATTATCAAGAACCAACCGGTCTGATTCCGCCTCCTTTGCCCTATGACCACCACTACAAATCTACGAAGATTTAGATCTTTGTGGCCCCAGTGCTATATACAAAGAACTGCCAGCACATAGGATGTGCCATTATGAGGACGAGAGAGTAGTGCGTTCATCTCGTGGTGATTATACAAAGAGTTAAACTCCAATGTCGGGGTGGTGAATGCAATGATCCTTCGATGCATTCCAAGTTCCCTGCTAGTCGTGCTCTTTCGGATCGTGAGAGAAGCGGCAAAAGTCGCCGCGATAGACGTAGTTGTAGCAGTTATTCACTTTATTTCAGTTCAACAAGTTCAAAATCAGATTCAAGTTCTGAATCAGGTCAAACTCCAAGTCCAGAGCACAGACGTCGCTACAATAGCAGTTCACACAAAAGTCAACCACCGATAACACAAAGAGAAAGCATTGTGTTAAAAGTAGTTCCAGTCCAGTTAGTTTACTATTATGATTTTCTAGTTGTAAATTTCTTATGTTTTCTTTTGTTCATAGTGTCCGCATGCCTTGTAAGGCTTCAATAAAGCATACATAAAGCATGGAATCGATCCGTACAAAATGTTAAATGTCTCCTGTCAAATGTTATTACAAGTTCTTTTTAAAACAATCATCCTAATTAATTATCTTTCGTTGCATTTATGTACCTTATATGTACAAAAAAATAATTCGTTTATTCATAATGTGATTTTATTTAAGGCGTTCTCTTAAAAATTTAGTATAGTTTTAATAGCTAAGCCCAAAACAAAAAGTTAAAAAAATAGACATATATGTATATGACGAGTATATGAATAAAATCAAAAATGTCCTTAACAATAATATTGTATTCTTTTTTTGTGATAAGGAATTATTTAAATCATTAAACATGTAGACTTCTTGATTTGTTAAACATGATTATTTGTTTTTTTAAATAAAGTGGAATTAATAAAAATATGTTTTTAATTTCTATTCGGCACCCAACCTTATAATACATATAAGGCTTCTCGAGGCTACCTAAATTCATGAAATAGCTTTTTTTTCAAAAAAAAAAAAGAAAATGTGTGATATTTTTCCAAACCTACAATATCTCTCCTCAATATTCAGTTTAAATTTGTTTCGTACTTTTTATTACGAATTTGTAGTCCTAGGTTAAAACATCAAGTTCCTGTAGTATATTAAAAATTAAAAAAAATAATGTTGAAAAATAGTTTTGTAGCTAAAATCGAAGTTCGTATTCGTAATCAGCATCAAAAATTAACTCTTAAACGAACTAGGTATTTAAAACCATAAAAGGATTACAATCAAGGTTTTCAAAACTTTAGGTTTGCCGTTCGGATTCGGCTTAAAACTGTAGGTCCCCTCCATCCCTGACAACAGTACTCGCACACAGGAATGGTTGAGAGTTGTAAGTCACTAGGCCCTAGTTCTCAAAACGACTGTTGCGCCACCCAATTTATTTTATTTAAAGAAAAATATACTTTATACAGCTTATTCGTTTTTTTTTGTATTATTTGCCAAAAATTCAATATGTACAACTAAGAAGTTATAATTCACTAATTTAATATTTGACTTCACAATCACAAAACCAACAGCCGCAACAACCAATTAGAAAACCCAATCAGCAGCCATCGTCGTCGTCTCAGCCAGCAGCTCGTAAAGAAATCACAAGTTAAAATAAGCAATAATCATATAAACAACAACAAGAGCAACAATAACAACTGCAGCAAAACTCCACAAGTAGAATCATCAACATCCACGTGGGGTTTCTTTGGATTATTTCAGCGAAATTCTTCACCAAACATTTCAACGCCTCCTGCTGCTTCCCAATTTGCTTCAACAGCAAACAATAACAACACCATCAGTTCTGCAGCTTCGACTCGCAAGGCCAAGAGAAGACAAAACAAAAAGAGTCAACCGTTAAAAAAATAAAAATAATTAACTAAATAAAATTAATTATTAAATTAACACTGAATTAAGTTTGAAATGAGAAACGGTTTGCTCGTGTTGTGATGTATGTATGCTCTCCTCCAGTGTTACCGCTGGGATTTTTGAAAAGGTCGCAAAAAAAAGGGTCAAATGAAAAAAAAAGTCGCATTTAGATTATTTTTTTAAAACATACCTAAATCAAACGAAATCTGTATACATTGCAAAAAAAAAGAGGCTAGGATGCGACCCACACTGATAACTTCCCATCCCGTCTGTCGACTTGTCTTGCTTAAAAGTTTGTCTATATGTATCAATGTTTACCAAATTTGCGTACTTTTTTTTGTAGATTTTATTTTTTTATAAAAAAACGGACTGTTGGATTTTTATAAAAAAAACTACTGAATATCGAAAACAATATTTTCTGTGAAATAAAATAAGTTTGAAGCCAATATTTGTAATTTTTGAAAAGCTATTTGAGTCGAAAGTAAATGTTTACAAGTGTTAGTATTGTTTTTTTTTTAGGTTTTTATTAACTGTCAATTTGATTTTTCTCAAAATTTTACAGAATGTTGAAAAAAATATTTCTTAAAAGATAAAATTAGTTTTAAGCCAATGTCTCAAATTTTTGAAAAGATATTTACGTCGAAAAACAATTTTTAATAACTTAAAAAATTTGTTTTTAGGTTTTTTTTTTTGTAAAAAACTGTCAATTCGATTTTTCTCAAAATTTGTCCTATTGTTGAAAACAATATTTCTTATAAGTTAAAATTAGTTAGAAGCCATTATTTAAAATTTTTGAAAAGATATTTGAGTCAAAAATCAATTTTTAACAACTTTTGTTAATTTTTTTTTTCGGTTTTTAATTTTTTTTGTAAAAATAACTGTCTATTCGATTTTTTTCAAAATTTTACTGAATGTTGACAACATTACTTTTTGAAAGATAAAAGTAGTTTAAAAGCAATATCCCAAAGTTTTGAAAAGATATTTGAGTCGAAAATCAATTTTTACCAACTTTGAGTAATGTTTTTTTAGGTGTTTATACTTTTTTTTTTTTTTTAAAAAACTGTTAATTCGATTGTTCTCAAAATGTTTCTTAATGTTGAAAACAATATTTCTTATAAGTTTAAAGTAGTAAAAAGCTATTATCTCAAAGTTTTGAAAAGATATTTGAGTCGAAAATCAATTTTTACCAACTTTTATTAATTATTTTTTTTGGGTTTTTATTTTTTTTTTCAAAAACCGTCAATTCGATTTTTCTCAAAATTTTTCAGAATGTTGAAAACAATATTTCTTATAAGATAAAATAAGTTTGAAGCCTTAATTTCAAGTTTTTGAAAAGATATTTGAGTCGAAATTCAATTTTTACCAACTTTGAGTAATGTTTTTTTTTAGGTTTTTATTTTTTATAAAAAAAAACTGTCAATTAGATTTTTCTCAAAATTTTATCAGATGTCAAAAACATTATTCTTCGTTGCAAACAATTGTTTTGGAGATAAAATCATATTTTGGTCGTAAAATTTTTGAGGTGACAATTTTTTTGATTTATAAAAAAAAACGTTAATTGGATTTTTTTCCAAAAATATAATTGTTTTGTATCACGTTACAATATTATAATATAAAATTCAAGTCTCTAGCGTCATTAGTTCATGAGATATTTAGGTTTAACCAAAATTTTCACCTTTTTTTTTAAACTGCTATGGTAAAAAAAACCACCCACGCACTTTTCTTGAGAGCCCTTTCTGCATCTTTCTGCCTTATTATCTGTATAAAAAAATTTATTTGAAGTCGATATCTTTTCTGGTTCTTGAGCTATGGAGGACGAAAAAAAACGTCGCGAACGTACGTACACACGCACGCACAAACATCTTTCTAAAAATCTTTTATTTCGACTCTAGGGACCTTGAAACGTCGAGAAATGTCAATTTGACAAATCGGACCTATTACAAGAACTTCCTATGGGAAGTTAATAATTGGGAAATTTTGTTAAAGAGGAACGGAGTGGTGAAATAACAAAAATTACTCATAAAACTTAAAATTGTTAACTATTAACTACATTTATATGCAGAGTCGAAAGGTTGAAATAAATTTTTATAGAATAGCAAGATTTCGATTCTGAGAGAACGTGATCGAGTCGACCCAAACAATTTCAACTTGATTCCATTGTATAGATTGAAATTATGTGTGACAGTGTTAGTTATGTTCTTATTTGAATGGAAGTTTGGAAATTTTGTATGAATTACGAGTAAGAAAATAACTTATCTTTTCAATGTATTTTTTCTAGAGATGGGGTCAAAAAAGTCGCATAATTTTTTAAAAAGGGTCAAAATAGACAATTTTTTAAAAAGTCGTATCATGGTCGCATGAGGCACAAAAAAGGGTCAAAATGCGACTAAGGTCGCATAGCGGTAACACTGCTCTCCTCCATCCACGTATACAAATAATCGGCTGCTAATTCTAATTCTTATTGGTTCACTTTTTTTAAACAAACAATATTAGCCTTATATTAGAAAAACAAAAAGAATATATTTAACAATAATTGAAAATCTTTTTAAAAATTTCCATTTCTTGTTATTATTAAACTGTGAAGTTTTTTTAATAAAAAAAATATATGTATGTATATGAATTTTTTGTAAAACAAAAGAATATCCATTGAAAGGAATAATAATGAAAATGATACAATTTAGGAAAACCAAAAAGAAGTGTTTTTCTTGGGTACCTATGTATATTTAATATTTTTTTAATTACTCAAAAACTAAGATACATTTAAACGTCTAATTTTGTTTTTTTTTTATTCAAAATAAATAATAGCATTGAATTTTAAAAACAAAAATTATGCTGAATTACATACAATTTTGAAAAGAATTACAAATTTATTTAAAAACTAGCTGCGCCACATCAAAAGTAGATTTATCAATGGATGAGATTCTAAGCTGTCGCCGGATCAAATTGTATGACTTGTTGCAATACCGCTTCGTTTTGTTTGGTTGCTAAAAAAACATTAATTAGTGCTTTCAAAGTTTGTGGTTTATGTAAAACTTACTTTGAAGTAGTCTCGCCATCATGAACCTTCTGGTTAACGAACGCACAATGATTAGATTATAATTGTACCATTCCCAGAAGAGGGCTCGTAAGTCGATCCATAGATTAAAAAGTTGTGGCTTATTACGTCGTTTGCAATATGCATAACGAATTCAGGGAATTCTTCTATATTGCCAGTCCTTAAGTTTACCAAAACTGCAGGGAATTCTAAAATAGTACATACAAAAATGATGAAATTATTTTTTGAATTTCCATTCGGAAGACTTACCAATGATTTCCAACTCCCGTCATTTAGGAGGTGCTTTATTGTCCCAACAAGTTGCTTCTAAACCGGCATTCGGTTCAACTACCTCTTCTATGTCGTATGTGTCAGCCTCAGCGGCAGCAGTAGCCGCTGCTTCAGCCACCTAAGTGTCCCTGTAGCCCTTTATTGGCAGAGAGATAGTGAGACATTTGGCACTATAAGCCTGGATTTAGATCTAAAAGACGAAGGTTAAGCGAGTTGATCATGATATAAATGTTTCGATTCGCACTTACAAAACTGGTCTCCGCTCGCTGTTGTATTTTGTGGAACCAGAAGATGTTGCTTTTGTTGCCACTGCAAAAGTCGTTTTTTTTGAGCGGCTTGCAATATATTCCCTGGCAGCTGATGAATAGGTCGAGCATGTTGGAAGCCCTAAAGAATCATAATTTAAAATATTTCTGTTTGGATCACTCACAAGTTAATTAACTAACCTGAATTGCCTGCTTACTCTGCAGTTGCTGTTACTGCTGTTGAGTCATTCCAGCACCAAACCTCAGCCGCTAGAAGGGCGTTAGCGGTCGGCTACACTGAATGTTGAAATGCCTACTTGCATCATTGACTTGGTGGTGTTGCTGCAGTTTGTTGCATAGAAAGCATTTGACTTTTGGTAGAGATGGTGACACCTCCACCGTCAACGCCTGCGGCAGCTATGGCCGCTGAGATGGAAGCAGATATCACCAAACATGATACAATTGAGTACTGGGCAGAGAGATGCACCTTTAAGTCCACAATCCAAACAAATTGTTTAGAAGTGTTCTTGCGATTCACAAAAATTAACACACAATGGCCAGTATCTGTCTAATATAATATAATATAATATAATAATATAAAAAAACTTACCTGTAAATCAGCGCCTTGTTTGCTTTATCTTCCAGATTTCTTCAGGGAAATTGCTTCCTGCATTATGGTATATTATTGGCAATATCTAAAATGAAAACACAGACTATAAAATACATAAATCGATTATTGTTGCGCCTCCTTCACTTCAATTTGACTTACTTTTTATTCAATGAACTGAACTTCTATATACTTTCTTCATTATAAGGAATTTTGGTCTGAAAAATATCAAATTATATTAAATATCAAAACAATTAACAAAAACTTACTCTTCAAATCCGAAATCCATTGTTTTGTTTTGCAAAATTGATTGTCATTTTTGACAGGGCACAAAAATTCCATAAGTTTCTATTTTAGCCCAATCCTTCATTTTGTTTTTTTTTCCCACTCACATGTATTCACCGATAGCGAATTTGAGAGAGTTCACCTCGAATTTGAGAGAGTTCACCTCGAATAAAATTTGAGGGTGTTTTAGGTAGGACGGGTACCAGTCGGGACTCTAGATAATATATTTCCTCTATGGATAAAGCATTGAGATTGCAAAACCTGCACTTTCCGAGAAGGAGTGTAATAATTAATCCGAACACATTAATTGCCTCAAGGTGGCCACAGACGACGAACATGCTCGCGCAACATGCTCGTGCTCGAGCTAAATTCGTCGTCTGTGGGGTTGTTCGCGAGCGGCTCGCTGTTGCCGAAAAATTTCGATTTCATCGTGTTCGCAGGGGTGACATTCTGTATCGCACACACGAACGAACGTTTTCGCGTGTGCGAAAGATTTGCTTCATGTAACTCAAAAAACGAAAGTTTTTGTTCGCACATGCGAAACAAAATAAACGACAGCATTTTCTTTGACGTTTTTCTTCTTAAGATGATTAACTTGTATCATTTTACTAAAAATAAGGGTTTTTTATAAAAAGAGACATATGATACGTGAATATTTTGCATTTTTGAGTGATACAGAAGAGTAAAATGAGGAGTCTTTAAACTTTCGAGATGTAAGAAATCTTAAAGATTTTTCGGAATCATTTACGTTGCATTTATGTAAAAGGTACAGGTACAGTATGTATGTATGTACATTTATCAGAAAACAATAAAAAGAAACAAAAAATAAAATCTCTTCATAACACAAACAAAATAATATGTAATATTTTATTAAAGGTCACAATGGTATTGAATTACAAAAACGAACTAAGATTAAACACGTTGTTTTGTATAGCAACTTTAAGTTCCTGTTTTCTTTTTTGGTGAGTAGGGCTGCCTGAAGCTTGCTTGAAGTCCTTTACAGAAAATAAAAGAAAATTATTTTAATTTTATAAAAATACTTACATTACAAGTCAAGTAAACAAATATTTCTTTCAAAACAAATCATTCAAAAACAATCTGTCACAATAATAGTGATGAGTCTTCTTAATGTATTCAATTTTACTTCAATCGATAATTTATGTTTTCTTCATATTTGTGTAGTTTTACTTAAAACTCACCGAAATCAAAGTTGAAATACTTAAAAGATAACCTACGTGCTTTTTTTCTTAGTTTTTCTCCAATTTATATCTTAAATCACTTAATGTCTTACTTATTTCTATCGATTTGCTCAAGTTTTACATATCGATACAATTTTATATCCCATCTTTCGAGTTATTTGACAGCTGTCGACATCCAAGAAGTATGCAATCAAATTTTGTTGACGAAATGCGATACAGAATGCCAAATATCGTTTTCGCACAATTTCTTTCGTTTTTGAAAAACGACCGATCGCTTATTACAGAATCTGGCCCCAGGTTTCAATGTTCGTCGTCTGTGGTGATGTTCGCGAGCAAAACTTCATTTTTATTCAGATTTTCGTAGAGTACACATCGCGGAAAAAAACAATGGTGACAGTAACAGTAAGCCGTGATTTCATTGATAAATTCATCCAAATTTTGCGCGGTGAAGATGCGATTTTGAATTGTGTGTGACAGTTATAAGAATAAAATTGAAAAAAAAAACAAATCGGAACAATTTATTAAAAAAATATAAAGAAATAGACCAAAGTGTGCAATTGACAGTGTGAAAAAAAATATAAATTGCATCTCCCATGTTTGTGGTTTTTTTCTGTACAGACGGCGTTATTTTGGAAAGGAGTTCTGCATAGGTTGTGGAATCCATCCTTAAAACATTTTTAAAAACTTCTGGCGATTTTATCTCCATCTCTTTTAATAAATTTATATGCGATCGAATATTCCGTTTATAAAGCCAGTCCTTCATCCACTCTCCTTTTTTGCTTGATTTTTTTTTTCCTTTCGCAAAGGTAAATCATCATAAGGGCAACGACTTGCGCTTTTTCATCACACATGATGTTTCCTCCTCGGAGATTCAAAACGAAATGAATGTTCGCGAACAATGTTCGCCGTCTGTGGAGGAACGCAGGCGAGCATGTTGCGCAAGCATGTTCGTCGTCTGTGGCCACCTTCATACTCGATTGTTACACATAGTGCCTGGTTACACGAGCGCAAAAAAGAATTAATTCACGAAAGAGAACGGATGATTTTTAGAAAGAAGGAAAGGGATGGAAAAAAATGCCAAGTTTCGTCTTTTTCCTCATCTTCAGATATGAGTTTTGCGTTAAAAATCATGTTTCTTTCTCAAACGTTCTCCTTTTGACAGACATTTTCATTTCTAATTTGCCGGCGAAGTAGAATGTACAGCAAATTTGCTTTTGTTTTGCTCGTGCTGTACCTGCGGCTGAGTATCCAACGAAGTTTTTTGTGTTTTAATTTCCGACTGTTCCTCTATTTCTTGCATGCCCACTTAATTTTTTTTCTGTGTATCCACAAAAGTAATTATTTTTTGCGCTCGTGTAACCAGGCACATAATCTTGAATTTAAGCTACATAAATCAATTGAACATGGCTGCTTCCTTTCGCAATTTCAAATCATTTAAGTTAAGTGTGTTCATTTGTATTCCGGTATCTAAGACAAAATATTAAAATTATTTGATACTTATCGTTTTTAAAAAAGTGATTAAAAATATACCAAGATACTAATCCATTCGTAAACAATACTTCAGTTTTCTTTTTTTTTTGTATTGATTGAAATTAGCTTTGACGTCTCTTGCAAATGATAAACATTAAACAAAACCAAAAATACTCCATTTAACAAGATGGGAATCTCAGACTGACATTTCAGTTTCCCTACAAGCTAACTGCACACTAAATGTGAGAAAGTGTGCGTGAAATGATGGATTGGAAGTCATACATACTTTTATACTATATTTGCAAAAACCGAACATTTTCTCATATTTAAGCAGCATTCACATGAGCGCGACCAACGAACGACGAATGAATTACAAAATGTGAGTTTATATACGTTTGAAGACATATTTCCACACAAATTCTTAACAAAACGATAGCAATATAGTTTCTATTTGATTTATGATGCATACTTTTACTTTTCAATATCATATATTAATAAATTTTAGAAAACAAATTTATTTGTCGCGAAAAAAATTGTAGTTGATACGAACTGTCAAACTTTATTCGCGTTTCACATTATCCACACTCGCACGAATAAAAAAATCGCGCGTACTTAACCTAAAAAAATAATTCTTGTTTTAGTTTCGGTGGTGAATGGTGTTCGGATGTGCGACGAATTAAAAACTCTCATGTGAAAGGAATGTCAAAATCGACTAATATTCGTTCATTCGTTGGTCGTGCTCATGTGAATAGTGCTTTAGTGTTCCGGCCCATCAAAATGCTTCATTTTATTCCTCAGGCACATTAAAATGCTTCATTTTGGCCTTCGTTCAAAAACGAAACAATCCGAACCAACAGAATCTGAAGTGCTGACATGGTCTTAAATTGGAAGATTTGTATAGCTTTTTAATTTCAATCCAAATAAATGTTGTAAATGTATATTAAATAAAATAAAATTGACCAAATACATATTTAATGATTTATTAGTGCTGTATTTTGTTTACTTAAATTATTTGCGAACGGAACATGTGCTGCAACTGGTTAAGTATAATTGGAAATGGACAAAAGTGTAACTCAATACTTTGTAAAACAACAAAACAGAAAATTTTTTCAGGTGTAGTTTGCTTAGAGCTTTTTTTTTGGCGACCGACGTTAGAACTTCAGGTGGAAACAATAAGCGGGTGTCTCCGTATTTTTTTTGTACAGACAATGCTACGGGAAGCATACTTGTGAAGTTCCATTGCCAACTTTAGCTAGTTCAGATTTCTCAATTAGATTAGTATTTTCATCATTTAAGCAGTTCGGTAGTTGCAAGACCAAATTTTAGTTTTGTTTGTTGCAGAAATATTCCTGAAAATTTCTTTTTAAGGTACTATGTCAGAGTTAGAATTTTGTTTGTAGTTAGATTTTGGAATAAAAATTTGAGGGAACCATGTTTTAAAAATAAGTTGCTTTGTGTAAAGCATCTTTAAGGAATAGAAATAAGCAATATGGTTATACACAATACCAACTAAATGAGTGCAATAAATAGATTTAAATAACTTTTTTTATTCCAGTATGGGGAAACCGAACACCCAATAGAACAAAAATCGGTGAACGTGTCAAAATGTATACTTCTTGACTAAATAATGTTATCTTCTATGGTTACGCATAAAATTACGAATTTTGTAGCATATGAACATTTCTAGACATTTTACAATGTGAACAATTAAATATGCTATGAAATAATTGGCTACTATTAATGCTAATTTTTTTTCTAAGTTGATGAAGGTTAGCCGAAGCGGAAATTTCTTTAATGAACATACCTAAAATATTATTGGCTTTCTCAAAAATATTTTTCTATGCTAACCTCTGCTTTATATCTGAAAACTATTGTCTATGTATATTTTCTTCTATGTTCTGCATTTATTAAATGTAATCTACGGTAGTATTTATTATATTAAGAAAAACAAAGACATATACGTAAAACTCATTAATTTGTTTTCATTATTAGCAGCATTTTTACTAAACATACCCTTCAAACAATAATAAGTAAACTTGAACTTTGGTAACAAAATATTTTTAAGGAATGAATGAAAATTATATTTTGCGTTAAACTGTGGGAATTCACTAAAAAAATCTTCTGTACGTCAACAATAAACATTCATGTCGATTACATTATCTATTGAATGAGTTGTGCATGAATGTAGAACGATTTTTTGACGTTTTCATTTTGTGATAAACGTCAAAATTTGCATTTTATTTGCTCTGCATTTATTCAACAAGTTCGCTATAATCGTTCTGATTATTTTTTTTTTAATATTGGTGTTCCTTTGAAGCATAATTGTTTTTGATAGCAAATACATGTATGCTTGCATCAATCAAGAATGTTATGGATACGGTATTTTTAGATTATAACTCTTTTTTTAAATTTAATATTTATTAATCAAAATGGAATTGAATAGTTGCAAGCTTATATCCTTAATAACAAATTATAAATATACTTGGATTAATTAAATTGATACAGATTTTAATTAGTTGCAAACAAAACTTGATGGTTCTTCGAACGCATCTTTGATACAATAATCCGAAGTTAATTATGAAATTTAAAGAATTTCATAGTGATTGCTGTAAATGAGTGAATTAATTATATTAAACTGATGTTGAACATGCTTTTTTCAAGACAGAAATGTATATTGGTTCGCTATCAACAAAATCACTGCAAAACTGACGCTTAAAACTGACTTTTTCATGGAAAAAAAAAGAAGAAAAATCTGAAAAAAAAACTTATTAACCTCCCTATTTTGTTTTTGCTTTGCAAAGTGCCGCTAGCCCACGGCATCGTTTTTTTTGTTTGTGCGCACATCTATTCATGGACTAATTGTCAAAATTACAAATACAACAATGTAAACAAACGGGTTTTGGAGAGTGAAACGTACGAAAGATTCCGATCTTGGTAAATGGAGTATTTTTGAACAAACACTCCATATATTATGAAGAAGAAGATATTATAAACCCTTGACAACCATCTTTAACTACAAGCCAAATCGAACATATGATTTAGTACTGTATTCAATGTGTGCGTCAAGTTTTCGCAGGAAACTCAGAAGTTCATTCTATGCATGCGTGAAAACCAGCAACACGTTTTTGTTGGATTTTAAAGCGGGTTTGACAGGCTTTTTACTGAGTTATATTCAGCCCAATTCTAAATGGCACTTCCCGGGGAAATATTTCATTTTTCCCTTCTCTCTCATTCTAAATAAAAAATTCCCGGGGATTTTGTTCCCTTTCAATTTCCCTTATTCTAAACAAGTTCGAAAATGGGAAAAAATACTCCGGGAAAAAAGTAGCTATTCTAAATGTAAAAAAAGGGAAAATATGAATTCATTTGGCGCGAGTTTCTTCCCGACACTTGAGCTGGAGAGTTAAGAAAATAAAATGTAAGTTTTTCCTTTTTTTGCAATAATAATTGATAACATTTCAAAGGGTTGGGTTCGAAATCCTGTATGGATCATAATACTGTATTTAAAATACTGTATCTCAAAATACTGTATTTCAAAATACTGTATGTACAAAATACTGTATGATCAAAATACTGTAGCTCAAAATTCTGTATCTTAAAATTCTGTATACCAAAATTCTGTATTTCAAAATGCTGTAAATAGGCTGACAAATAAAAATCGTTTTGATAATGTAAAAAAGTGCGCACTTTTTTACATTATCAAAACGATTTATATTTGTCAGCCAACTTACAGCGTGTTGAAATACAGAATTTTAAAAACAGATTACTTTTATAAGGAATACATATAATATACTTCCCTTGAATAATAACATATGATAATTCATAAGTCTTTGAATTATTAAAAAACAAAACCCAATAAATGGTATCTTCTTCTTATTTTCTCTTTCCATTTTCTTCTTATTAATTGTTATTTCTCTCACAGTTGTATATGAATTGTTGTTATCACAATCAACAATTGCATAAACAATTACACCGAACTTATTGATCTGTCAAAACTTCCACGTGTTCGTTCATTTCGTTGATATTTAAAAGCTAATACAAATTTAAGAATTAATTGAAATTTAGTTTTAAAATTAATGTATTAATTGTGAAGTCAAATAAAGGAAAAGATAAATTATTACTAGTTGATGGATATGCATTTTGTTTGGAAAGGTGACGAAAGTAGGAAAATACAATTGGGCTTGTTCACAGAGAAAAAAATAAAATGCAGATCGCGGGTAGTGAAAAGTATGACAGAAGACGTACACAATATCTCAAAATTATTTATGATATAACTTATTAATGTATTCTGTTTTTTTACTTGTTTGGAGTTTCAATAAATGATATAATGTACATACATACATAAATCGAGTTCTGCTTTTGTTGTTCTCTATAATGAAAGCTTAAGAGCGGAATTTTGCAAAAATACAGTATTTTTAGATAATGTTTTGCTCATACAGCATTTTGAGAAGAAGAATTTTTAAATACAGTATTATCAGATACAGTATTTTGACAACACAGCATTTTGAGATACAGTATATTAACCATACAGTATTATGAATATACAGTATCATACAGTATGATACAGAATTTTAACCATACAGTATTTTAAAATACAGCATTTCGACCCGCTCCCCATTTCAAATATGTTAAGGTCAAAAACAACAAACAAGGGTCAGCTTGAAATGCTTTTGCATTTGATGGAGGCTCAACGCGATATTGCGTGTGGCTTCCATAAGAAATCAAAGGAGGAAGTGGCATTGTTTTGGCAAATGGTGGAAAATGAACTGAATTCGTGTGGACCACCAAGAAAAACACTAACAGAATGGAAAAAAGTAAACATTTAAACAAAAATTTAGTAGATTTATTTTTATTAACATATATAGATATGTATTTACATGTACATATATAATCATAGGTTTGGAGTGATCAGAAAAAATATATTCGATCAAAGGCGGCTGCGAACCTGAAAGCAAGGAATGGGACTGGTGGTGGACCAAATAAGGAGCAACCTTTTTCGGACTACGAACAGGCAATCTATGTTTTGATTGGAATGAAAGAGTCCGTAGAAGGTGTTCCTGCAACAACGTTTGCGCTGGATGCAAGGAAAAGGAAATCGAATAAAGAAAATTTAGAGCCAGCAAAAATAGTGACCATTTCCTCTCCATCCCCAACGGAATTGCTTGCTAAAGAATACCTCCTATCTTTGGAAATCGAACTTGTCCAGGCAGAAGCAACGCCATTAAATATTCCACAAAGATCTTCTCGACCGCAAGCAAGTACAAGTGCCCACAAAAATACTGCCTCTGAAGCTTTTGAAAAAGAATTAATAATCCAAAAGGAATTATGTGAAATATTAAAGGATTTAGACGGAGGAGTAAAGAACAACTTCGTAGTACAAAAGGAGCTGTGTGAGGCTATCAAGGGTGTTGTTGAAGAAGCGAAAGAAATTCGTTGGAGCACTACAAAAATATACCGTGCACTTGATAAAATTTTGGATGTGAATAAAGAAATGCTAAACATAAAAAAGAAAAACTCGAAGAAACAAAACGGCACAACTTGCACGTAGAAAACTTACGATAGCGGGAGATAAAAGATAAAATTGAGTTTAATCGTCGGCTTCTAGAAATTGAAGAAATTAAAAGTGGATTATCGCAATAGATTGCACATTTACTTGGCAATCTTATGAGTTTTTTTTTTGTTTTCATTAATTTTCTTGTTTATGTATGAATTTCATTCTTTTGTTTTTTTTTATAAATTACCTTAAAGTTCCTATACCGTATTGTGATCTCAAATTAATATATATATATATAATAAGTATTTATTTTGTTTTTTTTTAATAATAGTTTTTATTTACGTTTGAATAAATATATCTGTTTTCTTATTACATTTCATGTTTTATATTTTTAAAACCTTAAAGGTCGATTCCTATATTTCTTCGAATTCTCTGCGCCGCTGTCATGTACTCTGAATTTTCTAATGAAGTGGGCTCATTAAACATTTCTGAATTTTCGGGAGGTTCTAAAGAAGGCACTTCACTATTTAAAAGATCTGCTTTGTAATAAATGCATATATTATGTAATGCACAGCATATATTAATAATTTGTGCTGCCTTTGTTGGGCTATAGTGCAACTCTCTCGCACCAAGAAGACATCTCCATCTATTTTTGAGCACTCCATTGGTGCGTTCAATAATGTTTCGTGAGCTTGTGTGAACCTCATCAAATTTACTTTCAGTTGACCCTGCTGCAGGTGTCCTATGAGGAGTCATGAGCCACGGTTCCAAAGGATATCCGGCGTCTCCTAAAAAGATAACCAAGTAAATTAAGAAGGGATACGTGATATACATATGTATGTACTAAAAATAACTTACCAAGAAGCCAAAAATTTCTCATGCCATTTAAATACTCCTGCTCAAAATGGGCCCTTAACACGCTTATATTCCAAATGAAAGAATCATGACACGCGCCTGGATGGGAGGCATCAACGTATTGAATTCTTAGTTGATCATCACAAACTAGCATAACATTTAGGCTGTATGTTCCCTTTCTGTTATAAAATAAATGTTTGTTTACAGATGGGGCAATGATCCGAACGTGCGTTCCATGCGTAGAAGGCCAGCCAGAACAACTCTACTTTTTTCTGCGGCTGTTTGGCATACTTTTATCCATTCTGGACATAATTTCTCCTCCAAAACGTTTAAGACTTCGGCAAGCACTTTGCTAAAACTAGGTTGGGCCAGTCCAACATTGTAGTCTTTTCCCACCCCCGTTTGGTATCCTCCTTCAGCGAAGAAACGCAAACAAGCACTCAATTTTGTTATTGGTGGAATCGCAAAACTTTTTTTTAGCTAGATCACAGGACCTAGAGAGAATATCCAGCAAATACTTGAAAACAACCTTGTTAACTCTATAATACTTTTGAAACCTAAGAATCAAGTTGTTTAATGAAATTAGAAAAACAAATTTAGAATAAATCTTTGTGAATTTACAAGTACTTACAACCATTAAGGCAACTCCAGAGGGTTCGAACTGTCCCTCAAGGATCTTCTAACAACCCTTGGGCTTTGATGTTCTTCTAACTCCTCTTCAAACAAGATTCTTGCTGCAATACTGAACATTTTTTAATTTAATTTACTTATATATGCATTTATTTATGCATAAATATCAATTTCAAAATGTTTGTTTTCCTTTTCTGAAACTTTTGTACACCTACATTCTTGTGTCAAATACTTCGGAACAGCTGTTTCGAACATACAAAATTTTCATTCCCGAGTTCGAAGGGAAAAACTGTCTCCCGGGGAATTCGGAATAGGAGAATTTTACTCTCGGGAGAACAAGTCTCCCGGGGAATTGTTTTTCCCGGGAATATTAAGAATTGGGCTTTTTATGTATCATCAAAAACACTCCATTACCAAGACCGGAATCTCAGACTGACATTTCGGTTTGCCTACAAGCTAACTACACACTAAATGTGAAAAAGTGTGCGTGAAATGATGCAAAAACCCAAACACATTCTCACATTTAGTGTTTCGGCCCATCAAAATGCTTCATTATAGTAATCAGCCCCATCTAAATGCTTCATTTTGAATGTTTCATGGCCTCGTTCAAAATCTAAACAATCCGAACCAACAGAATCTGAAGTGCTGACATGGTCTTAAATTGGAAGATTTGTATAGCTTTTTAATTTCAATCCAAATAAATGTTGTAAATGTATATTAAATAAAATAAAATTGCCCAAATATAATATGTATTTAATAATTTATTAGTTTATTATTATTTATTTTGTTTACTTAAATTATTTGCAAACGCAACATGCGCTGCAACTGGTTAAGTATAATTATTGCAAATGGACAAAAGTGTAACTCAATACTTTGTAAAACAACAAAACAGACAATTTTTTCAGCTGTAGTTTGCTTAGAGCATTTTTTGTGCGACGTTAGAAGTTCAGGTGAAAACAATAGGCGGGTGCCTCCGTATTTTTTTTGTACAGACAATGCTACGAGAAGCATACTTGTGAAGTTCCATTGCCAACTTTAGCTAGTTCAGATTCCTCAGTTAGATTAGTATTTTCATCATTTAAGCAGTTCGGTAGTTGCAAGACCAAATTTAAGTTTTGTTTGTTGCAGAAATATTCCTGAAAATTTCTTTTTAAGGGACTATGTTAGAGTTAGAATTTTGTTTGTAGTTAGATTTTGGAATAAAAATTTGAGGGAACCATGTTTTAAAAATAAGTTGCTTTGTGTAAAGCATCTTTAAGGAATAGAAAAAGGCAATATGTTTACACACAATACCAACTAAATGAGTGCAATAAATAGATTTAAGTAACTTTTTTTTATTCCAGTATGGGGAAATCAAACACCCAATAGAAAAAACCGATATACGTGCCAAAATGTATACTTCTTGACTAAATAATGTTACCTTCTATGTTTACACATAAAATTACGAATTTTGTAGCGTATGAAAATTTCTAGACATTTTACAATCTGAAAAATTAATTATGCTATGAAATATTTGGCTGCTATTAATGCTAATTTTTTTTCTAAAAAGTTGATGAAGGTTAGCCGAAGCGGAAATTTCTTTAATGAACATACCTAAAATATTATTGGCTTTCTCAAAAATATTTGTCTACACTAACCTCTGCTTTATACCTGAAAACTATTGTTTATGTATAATTTCTTCTGTTCTGCATTTATAAAATGTAATCTATGGAAGTATTTACTATATTAAGAAAAACAAGTACGTAAAACTCATTAATTTGTTTCATTTTTAGCAGCACTTTTACTAAACATACCCTTCAAACAATAATAAGTAAACTTGAACTTTGGTAACTAAACATTTTTAAGGAATGAATGAAAATTATATTTTGCGTTAAACTGTGGAAATTCACTAAAAAAACGTCTGTACGTCAACAATAAACATTCATGACGATTACATGTTCTATTGAATTAGTTGTGCATGAATTCAGAACGATTTTAAGACGTTTTCATTTTGTGATATATGTCAAAATTTGCATTTTATTTGCTCTGCATTTATTCAACAGGCTCGCTATAATCGTTCTGATTACTTTTTTAAAACATTGGTGTTCCTTTGATGCATAGTTTTTTTTGATAGCAAATACATGTATGCTTCCATCAATCAAGAATGTTATGGATAAGATATTTTTCGATTATAACTCTTTTTTTTAAATTTAATATTTATTAATCATAATGGAATTGAAAAATAGTTGCAAGCTTAAATCATTAAAAACAAACTATAAATATACTTGGATTAATTAAATTGATACAGATTTTAATTAGTTGCAAACAAAATATTTGGGCTGTTCGTTAACGAAAATTTATTAGAATTTAATACAAAAATTGCGCTCGCACCCTTAACTTGATGGTTCTTAGAACGCATCTTTGATACAAAAATTCGAGGTTAATTATGAAATTTAAAGAATTTCGTAGTATTACTCTAAATTAGTGAATTAATTATAATAAACTGATGTTGAACATACTTTTTTCAAGATAAAAAGGTACATTGGTTCACTATCCACAAAATGCCTGCAAAATTAAAGCTTAAAACTGACTTTTTCATCGAAAAAAGTAAAAGGAAAAACCTGAAAAAAACTTATTAACCCCTCCATTTTGTTTTTGCTATGCAAAGTACCGCTAGCCCACGGCATCGTTTTTTTTTTTGTTTGTTCTCACATCTATTCATGGACTAATTGTCAAAATTACAAATACAACAATGTAAACAAACGGGTTTTGGAGAGTGAAACGTACGAAAGATTCCGGTCTTGGTAATGGAGTGTTTTTGTGTATCATAAGCAAAAATACTCCATTTACAAGATGGGAATTTTTCGTACGTTTCACTCTCCAAAACCCGTTTGTTTACAGTATTGTGTTTGTAATTTTGACAATTAGTCCATGAATAGATGTAAAAACCAACAACAAAACGATGCGGTGGGCTAGCGGCACTTTGCAAAGCAACAACAAAATGGAGAGGTGAATAAGTTTTTTTTTTTCAGATTTTTCTTTTTACTTTTTTCGATGAAAAAGTCAGTTAAAAGCTTTACTTTTGCAGTCATTTTGTTGATAGCGAACCAATGTACACTTTTGTCTTGAAAAAAGCATGTTCAACATCAGTTTATTATAATTAATTCATTAATTTACAATTATCACCACGAAATTCTTTAAATTTCAGAATTCACCTTGGATTATTGTATGAAAGATGCGTTCGAAGAATCATCAAGTTAAGGGTGCGAGCGCAATTTATTGAATTCTACTAAATTTTCGTTAATGAACGGCCCAAATATTTTCTTTGCAAGTGAATAAAATCTGTATCAAATTAATTAATTAAAGTATATTAATAGTTTTTTTCTCCATAATTTAAGCTTGCGACTATTTTTCAATTTCATTTTGATTAATAAATATTAAACTTAAAAAAAGAGTTATAAGCGAAAAATACCTTACCTATGTATAACATTCTTGATTAATGGAAGCATACATATATTTGCCATCTTGCTTAAAGAAGGGTAATTATGACTTAACACCGTTGGAATTATATGAAAAGATCAATAAGTTTCGGAACGGCAGGACTTTGTAGGTGGGATTTCATGCATTTCATATGAATTTTTGATGAAATAGCTCCTAGATAGAAATTTTTAGTTAAAACAATTCAAATCGCATGTGGTTGTGAGAAACACTTAGAGGAGGGTAATTATGACTTAAAACCGTTTGAATTATGTTAAAGGATCAAAAAGTTTCGGGACGGCAGGACTTTGTAAGTGGGATTTCATGCATTTCATATGAATTTTTTATGAAATAGGTCCTAGATAGAAGTTTTTAGAAAAAACAATTTAAATCGAAAGTGGTTATGAGAAACACTTAGAGAAGGGTAATTATGACTTAAAACCGTTTGAATTATGTGAAAGGATCAAAAACTTTGGGAATTGCAAGACTTTGTAAGTGGGATAAGCCTAGGGATAAGTAGAACAAGGTACATTTTCGTGTCGTTTATTTGGAACAAAGATTCAATCGATTTTTCTAATTATTTTAACCATATCAGCATGGTGTTTTGATTTAATTAAATTAAATAAACATATTAATTATTTAATTTAATTTACCTGTTATCATCAGGAGCACGGAAAGTATGGTTGAAAACTTTACAACCAAGGAAGCATACGATCTTAATTCGTAATTTGTCCATATTTTCCATATAAATCGATTAAGCATAAGCTACGGTACGTCAATTTAATATGTGAGCACTTAGCACTTTGATTTAAATCCAGTTTGTTTAAAAAAAAAATAATTTTAATAGCTTTTATAAAAAATCAACAAATACAATTCAATGAAATTATTGACGTTTCATAATTCACCACGAAAAGTAACAGTTAATATTCCTTAGGAGAATTTTCCAAAGTGCTTATTTGAGGTGCCTCCACACTTGTTTAAATTGGTTTATACAAAATAAAACTTGTATTTTTAATATTATTGCATTTTCCTAATTTCATTTCATTTGAGTGCTATGCACAGACAAAAACATCTTGTTTAGTTGTTTTAGCGTTTAAATGATTGGTATTCAAGATATTTTAATAATCTTTTATATAAAATTGAATCAGTGGCAGTAAAGTGTTTGAGGAAAACAAACGAATGTTCCATTAAAATGGCGATACAGTCAAGTTTATTAAATGTTATAAATTTCACACTATATGTCGGGTTCTAAACTTTAAAAAAAAATCAAAGATTCAATAAAGCATAATGTTTGACAATACGAAAAAAAACATCTTAAAATATATTTCATACCTTTATTTTATAAAATATAAAAATATAAAATAGCATATTGCAGCATAGAAATAGAGTTACAAAAATTAAAGGAAATTCATAAAATACACAAAAAGAAACTACAGCTGAAAAAATTGCAAAGTTTGTTCTTTAGCATTTTAAGTTATTATGTAGAAAATATGTATAAGTAAGTCTGTTTTGTTGTTTTACAAAGTATTGAGTTACATTTTTGTCCATTTTCAATTATACTTAACCAGTTGCAGCGCATATTGCGTTCGCAAATAATTTAAGTAAACAAAATACAGTACTAATAAATCAATAAATATGTATTTGGTCAATTTTATTTTGTTAAATATATACATTTACAACATTTATTTGGATTGAAATTAAAAAGCTATACAAATCTTTCAGTTTAAGATCATATCAGCACTTCAGATTCTGTTGGTTAAGCGGCATATACACGCGTCAAAATCTCATCAAGCATGTGAGAGTGGGTTTGTACATTCTTTTTCGCGTTGAATTTACACACATCAAGCATGAGTAATCAAGCATCATTTTTTCGTAGATTTTGGATGTGAATGGATGTGCGGATTCTTTGTTAGGAAAATATGAGTGACACGGACGATTGTTGCATAGCTCTGGGACTAGCGCTGGGGTTAAAAATGAAGAGGAACAATTTGCGGAAAAAAACGGATCTGGATGAAAGAGTGAATGAAAAAACGAAAGCAGTTTACACATGAAAATGTTTTGAATGAACTGAAATTAAGTTCGCCAAATGACTTCAAAAATTTCGATAGCATGAACGAGGAAACATACAACCAACTTCTGGAAATGATAACACCCAAAATTATCAGAAAAGATACCGAAATGCGAGAAGCTATACCTGTTAGTCAATGTCTGTCAATAACAAAAAAAATTTATCTTCCATCATGCACATTACAAAAAATCCTTCCGAATGCTAACTTGACACTAGCAACGCAAAAACAAGAATGATGCTTGATCAAGCAATCAATCACGAATACACACTTTTCAAGCACTTGTCAAGCATAGACCCCTGATTGAAGAAAAATCAAAACATTTTGATTTCGCGTCAAGCATACACACATTCTATACGTGTTTCAATTTCACAAACACTCTTACATGCTTGATGAGATTTTGATGCGTGTATATGCCGCTTTAGGATTGTTTCGTTTTTGAACGAAGGCCATGAAACATTCAAAATGAAGCATTTACTGGGTTTGCTCTCTTTCGGCCTACAAACTAAATTGAGCGAATTTTGCCCATTAGCATAAGCATGTGTTAGTTGTCCCGTGCATTTCTTATGGGAAAAGCCAGATTCTATGTAGTTGTTATGGGCTTTTGGGTTCAGTTTGCACAATTAGGGGGAAAACAATGTGAAGTGAACTTAGCCGTTCAAAAAAGAGATCCGTTGAATTCAAAAATTGAAAAATGAATGCAATATTTTAAGAAAAATGAATTTTGCAACTTCTTTTTAGTGAAAACTGTGCTAAAAATAATATTTGACTGCTTTTGGCACACAAATTCTATGGTTTTTATGAAAAATTTCGCTAAAAACAGAAAAAATCGTGCTGAAAGTATAGGCGCACCCTAGAACTGCAATGCGAACGAGGCCCAATTTGAGTTAAGCCCAGTTTTGACAGATTAACAACGAGGTAAGTTTTTTGACAACGAAAATAAAAACGAAAACAAATTACAATTTTGCAATTTCAATTAATGAAAACAAAAGTGAAAAGTAATGAAAACAAAAGTCAACATTATTTTTTGCAGTTCAAAATCCATATTATAATAAAATTAAAATATTTGCTGTTTGAAGCACTTTTATCTTTCTTTTCAGGTAAGTTTTTTTTTTAAATATACAGTGACCGTCATTTATATTCGGTTTTGTTTATTGGTTGTCTGTTAACAAGTACAATTATACCCTAATTGTTTAAGCAATTCTTTTCCTCAGACATTATTACCTTTCAATCAATATGTTACTCCTAACAAGTAATTTAGTTCGCTTATGGAAGTAGCAGGCCTCTCCCGCATATTCATCCCATAGATTTTCTATCGGGTTGTGGTCAGGAGATTGTACAGGGGTTGCAACAACTTTGGGGCAGTTAAACAACAATCATTCGCGGACATTATGGGCTGTATCTTTGGAGTCCTTGTATCATATTTGTTCATTCAGCAGATTTTAAGTGTTGGAGATTTCATGGAGATTTCAATAATATCTTAAAGAAATCTACATATTTTAACGAAATCTTACAGACGTTTCAACCAATTTGACTTTGTAAGTTCAAGACTATATTTATTCATTACTTTTCTGTCAAACTGATTTGTGTCCTTCTGCAGCTTTTCATTCGAAGCATGTTGTTCTATCGATCCTTACGAACAATCAACAAGACCAACCGATCTCAAGCTTATGCTAACTGTTATGCTAACGAAGAAATGTGATCAAACGAGAAGTTACTGTACGAACCAATGGAATGCCCGACTGTCATCGAGTGACTGGTTATATTAAAGAGAATACCAGGGACATTCAGAGTCCTTTGAAGTTTAGACTAAATTATACAATTGTCGAGCCCGAATTGCCTGATTCTGGGCTGAAGACCTTGAATCCAATCCTCGATAAAACACAGGCTGATATAGAGTTCGAGGGTACATTCCAGAAAGATTGTGGAGTTGATGATACATGTGAATCGAATCTGAAGCTTGATGCTGAAATTGATTTGGACAAACAAAGTAGGTTCTTTTGATTGTTGAGATTTCAAAGAAAATGTAAGTAATTGTGATTTTGTTTTAAGATGACGAATACGCTTTGATCCTTGGTGAACGAGACGAATTGAGATTAAGTGTGAATATCAGCAATTCTGCTGATTCTGCCTATGTTCATTGTGCATCAGAAGAGCGTGACATACATTGCAGCTTTGAAAACGGTGAGTTATTCTTTTGAAAATGTATGGACTTACCTAATTGTCTTAAACATTTGTTCACTACAGAATACGGCAGTTTGTAATCGCTTTAATGAAACCGTATTGGCTTGTGGTTTGGGTAATTTAAATGCGCAGAGGTTCAAGAATTCAGGTGTCAATTCGTTTCGACCCAAGTGGCCTAGAAGATGAGGAGAGCAAATTGACATTTGACATTTTCGCAAATACCACTTCGAAGTTGATCGGCGGTATTCCAGCCACCAAGCAAATGGTAAGAGTAGTCAAACGGGCCGATTTAAGTTTAAGAGGTTGGGCGAGTCCCGAACAATCCTTCTATGGTGGAGAAATTAAGGGTGAAAGTGCCATGCAATATCTCGAAGATAGGAACACTTGTGACTCATACTTATCAGGTAATCATTTTGAATCTTATTGCCCTATTGACGGAAACTGAACGAAGATTTGTGTTTATTCAGATACACAATGACGGTCCTTGGAAGGCACCAAAGGTCTCACTTACCATATATTGGCCACACCATATACACTACCGGTCAAAAGTTTGAGACCACCTTCAAAGGGTTGCTTTATTTGTACCTAGCGCTTGGGTTTATGAATGAATATAGGATTTTTTTACCTGCATTGTTAACTTAGACCATTCATAAAAGGTGCAAGTGAAAAAACCCCAGATATTAATCCTTATGAGGAATTTTGTGAAAAAAGGTAAAAAAAACCCAATATTGGGTTTTTGGCTTCTATTTGGATTTCCCATAGTTTTTATTTTTTATGACTTTTTACATTCAATTTGGATTTTTTTTATGACTGGGGTAATATTAAAGGGTAAAAAAATGTAAAATTTGAATACCTGCATATTCAGGATTTTGCATATAATGCTCGGTTTGATCCAATTTAAATTTATTTGAGACTGTGATCTTCTCCAGTAAACAAAGTGCGCATCATGGGAAAAGTTAAGGAATTAGCTATTGAAACTCGATCTGCGATTATTACCCTTATTGAAGATATCCAAAGGAGCAGTTCACAGGACCATACAGCGTTACTCTAGTACCGGCGGTTTTAAGGATAAACCGAGGTCAGGAAGACCTAGAGTTACGACAAAAACCGAAGATCTGCATATCATCACCATAAGCAAGCGTTCTAGGAAGAAAACAGCACCAGAAATACGCGCCGAGATCAATGAAATCCGGGAAGAACCATTATCTGTATCAACGATACAACGAAGGCTAAGGCATGCTGGACTTTTTGGGCATGTTGCAGTGCGGAAACCACTTCTACGACCCCAAAACAAGATCAAACGGTTGGAATGGGCCAAAACCCATAAGGATTGGACAGATGAAGACTTCAACAGAGTCTTATGGAGCGATGAGTCCAAGTTTGAGATATTTGGCTCAAATCGCAGAGTGTACGTCAGGCGCAGTGCTGAACAGAAGATGCTACCAGACTGTTTGGTCCCAACTGTAAAGCATGGAGGCGGTTCAGTAATGGTGTAGGGATGTTTTTCCTTCGATGGAGTAGGAGATCTAACACGAGTGATCGGAAGAATGGATAAAGAAGCCTATAAAACGATATTGGAAGACCACGTTTTGGTATCTGGACTCCGATTAATCGGTGAAGGTTGGCGCAGTGTCATAAGTCCGTAAGTCATAAGTCCGTAAAGGACTTATGACCCACTTAGGTGGGTCAAAACTTCATAAATCGATTATGAACTTATAACTCACGTAAGTGAGCCAAAAGTCCGTCAAAATTTCCAACGAAATTCTGACCCAAAGCTTACGGTTTTTTGGAGTCATTCTCTCTGAGAAGCGAATGCTTACGAAAATTGTTATTGGTTGCGTTCCTTTCACTTACCTACTAGCATGTCTTTTTTTACAACCTTCAATGATAAGTTCTTTCTTTTAAATCTTACATCGGTAAATAGAAATCAAGAGCATGGTTTTAACATGCTCAATGAAAACATAATCTGGGTTTGATAGATCTGACTTGTAAGCGTCACTTCATTCGAGTTTTTCTGAAACTGGGCTTGTTTTTTTGTGCGTGCGAAAAAAAATATTAATTACAAAGAATGCTTGAAAAAATTTTATGAAAAAAATGTATTTCATGTATTTTTAATGTAAAGGATCATTAAAAAAATGGTTGATTTATTGTCTAGAATAGCTACTTTTGCTAAAAAGTTTTTTTTGAATTTATAGCACGGCGTACTAACAGCTAGGTATGTAAGGGGGGCATGCTGCCCCCTGCAACCCCCCTGCTTGGGATCACTATAGGATTTGGGGTGGGTGCGAGTTTGGGTATATGCAAAGAACTTTTGCATTTGAGCACTAAAATCAAAGAAATTCCCAACAAAAAAAAGCAAGTATGGCTCACAGTTATGAAAGAATCACAACGCATTCGTGTTCTTTGCATATACCCAAACTCGCACCCACCCCAAATCCTATAGTGATCCCAAGCAGGGGGGTTGCAGGGGGGCAGCATGCCCCCCCTTACATACCTAGCTGTTAGTACGCCGCCGTGCTATCAATTAAAAAAAAACTTGTTTTAGGCTCCAGTTTCAAAAATTTCAATCAATCTTAAATTTTTTTGTTTAAGACCTTATGGCTCTTTTTATTGCGGACTTTTGGCTCACTTACGTGGGTTATAAGTTCATAATCGATTTATGAAGTTTTGACCCACCTAAGTGGGTCAAAAGTCCTTTACGGACTTATGACTTACGGACTTATGACACTGCACCGTGAAGGTTTTGTATTCCAGCATGACAATGACCCGAAACACACTTCAAAACTTTGCCGGGGATACCTGAAACAAAAAGAAGATGAGGAAATTCAAAAGTAATGGTATGGCCACCGCAGTCTCCAGATATTAACCCTATTGAGCTCTTATGGGAAGAGCTTGACAGAAATGTCCGGAATCACCACATAACATCGGAATCTGCTCTTTGGGAAACTCTACAAAATTGCTGGAATAATATTCCACAAGAAAAAATACAAAACCTTGTAAGAAGATTGCCCAGAATTGTAAAAAAATTATTGAATTTAAAGGAGGGTTTTTTGATGAAAACTCAATTTAGAGCTTTTATTGGTTTTTTAAATAAATAATTTATGTTTAGTACAAAACTAGTTTATATTTTTCTATCATTTACAACTAGACATGCTCTTCACTTTTTTCACGTATTAACTTTTTTCCTAAAACTTCAGTTTAGGGGTTAAAACTCGATATTTCTCAAATTTCAGAGGTGGTCTCAAACTTTTGACCGGTAGATAAAATAGGTTAAAAACGAGTGCTTCTGTTTGAAAATTATTTTATTAAATATGTTTTTTTTTATTTACATAGGTGCCCTTCAAGGTGAATATAGTATCGGTCCAGACATGGTCAATTCTTTAAAACTGCCTCGGAAGGCAAAGGCATCGATTACACACGAAGATCTTCTCCATATACCAGAACCCTTTATGCTAAGGCCAACAAACAAATCCCAATATTACAATCGTCATACATATTTCGATAAAACTGATTCTTTTGAAAAACTATCGACATCTGGTGATGGCCATTTAAATCGTGTGCTCGCGATAGAGCCAAAATTATTTAAGCCGAAAAACTCACCGATAAAGATGGCAAAAAACATGATGTCGTCGTTATGGATTGTGATAAGGCAACGGCATTCTGCATAAAGATCAATTGTGAACTTTATAATATGCCTCAAAAGACTGAAGCTTATGTGCCAACTAGATTAAAACAATTTAAAGAACAAAACAAAATAAATTATACAAATTATGACAGTCAATCAAAATGTTTTTTCATATATTTCATATAATGATAGAACCCTGAAAATAATTTCACTTGATTTTCAATTTAGATTTAGATTACATTCACTCGATTTGGGAACATAGCTGTAATACACATTTCAAAACCTATAATCTATAATGGCATTGAATTTTAAAACAAAAATTATACTTAATTACATACAATTTTGAAAAATTACAACTTCATTTAAAGACTAGTTACGCCACGACGAATCTTTACTAATCATGGATCAGATTCTAAGCATATCGTCGAATCAACTGAACGGCAGAGTCAAATCGACTTCTAAGCTTCGTTTTGATTTGTAGCTGAAAAAAAAAACACATCAATTAGTGCTTTTAAGTTTTGTTGTTAATGTGAAACTTACTTTGAAGTAGTCTTGCCATCATGAGCCTTCTGGTCAGTAAAATTGTCACAAATTGATGTGTTATAATTTTACGATTTCTAGAATATGGTAAGTTGATTAATTGATTGAAAATATGTGGCTTCTTAAGTCGTTTGGGTTGACATTCTTTTACGAGGCAAATTCCAAAATCCCAATAGGACATTTTCACTACGGGAAGGTTGCCGGTTCGCGACCATTTGCGCAGCAACTTTTGGAAAATCATTAGGGCAGTTTGTAGGGCATTCTTGTGTCGATTCCAGTTAGTTCTAAACAGAAGCTTTGGTGATTCAATAGGCATTATGAATTCATGGAATTCAGCTTCTATTTCTTCAGTCTTTAAGTTTCTTAAAATTGCAGGGAATTCTAAAATAGTACATACAAAACTGCTGTTATTATTTTGTATTTAATTTATTTATAATTCATTTTTTAAGAAGGCTTACCAATGCTTTCCGACTCCCGTCATTTAGGAGGTTTTATATTGTCCCAACAAGTTGCTTCTAAACCGGCATTCGTATCAGCTACCTCTTCTATGTAGACGGTGTCAACCTCAGCGGCAGCAGTAGCCGCTGCCTTAGCCAGCTAAGTGTCTCTGTGTAGTCTTTTAGTCGTAGTGAGATAGTGAGACATTTGGCACTATAAGCCTGGATCACGATATAAATGTTTCGATTCGGACTTACACTCATTTTCGCGCGCTGTTGCAATACAAGAGTCCCGGATGGTACTCCGGCTTGATGACATTGTGTTCGCATTGTCGACAACGCAGAGATCGCTTGATTCACAAACACTTCCGCTGCGAATAGAAGCTATTCACTGTGAATGGTTGATCGGCAGGTTGGCAATGACGCTGCTGAATTGTCGTGACTATAAAGAAATTAATTTTCATTATAATTATAAGGAAATCTCAAATGGAAGTTGACTTACTATTTTTGATGTTTATTTTCTGAGTGAAAATCGATGGATTCAAATCGGAGTAGTAGCTGCCCAGGGACTGATGTGAATCTGTTTGGCCTTTTGGGGATTCTTGTCAGGCCAGCCTATTTGCCTCCGAATGATTGCCACTGTTAAGCCAGTGCGTTTTAGATTTAATATTTGAATTCACTTAATTTACAGTCAAGGTTGGAAATTTTTTGGAGCCTTCCGGCGATTGTATTCTTGTTTTTCTAGCTTCTCTTGCAGAACTACCGACTGTTAGTACTCTTTACACCTAGAGGAGGAAGATTAAGCGAGTTGACCACGATATGAATGTTTCGATACGTAATTACACAATGTCCGCGCGCTGTTGCGTCGTTTTTTTTAGCCGCTTGCATTTTATTTCTTGGCAACTGATGAATAGGCCGAGTTGGCAGTTGCTGCTGTTATGTCGTTCCAACACCAACACTCAGCTGCTGGGAGAAGGGCGTTAGCGGTCGCCTAATGAGTGGCAAAACTTTAACTTGCATCATTGAATTGGTGGTGTTGTTGCTGATGGTTTTGTTGCATTGAATACGTTTGACAATTGGTAGAGATGGTGACACCTCCACCGTCAACGCCTGCGGCAGCTATGGCCGTTGAGAAGTACATTCAACTACATGGGCAGTATCTGTCGTTGAAAACATTGGTATTATTTAGTTAAGAGAAATATAATATACAAAAAACTTACCTGCAAATCAGCGCCTTGTTTGTTTTGTCTTCCAGATTTCTTCAGGGAAATTGCTTCCTGCATTATGGTATGTTATTGGGAGTATCTAAAATGAAAACACAGACTATAAAATAAATCGATTATTGTTGCACCTCCTTCCCTGCAATTTGACTTACTTCATTATAAAGGTTTTTGGTCTGAAAAATATCAAATTATATTAAATATCAAAACAATTAACAAAAACTTACTCTTCAAATCCGAAATCCATTGTTTTGTTTTGCAAAATTGATTGTCATTTTTGACAGGTCACAAAAATTCCATAAGTTTCTATTTTAGCCCAATCCCCCATTTTGTTTTTTTCCCCCACTCACATGTATTCACCGATAGCGAATTTGAGAGAGTTCACCTCGAATTTGAGAGATTTCACCTCGAATAAAATTTGAGGGTGTTTCAGGTAGGACGGGTACCGGTCGGGACTCTAGATAATATATTTCCTCTATGCTTCAAGCCTGGAGCGTTGTTGAGCCGCACATATGTTTACCAGCACTTTCTTAGTTTATTTATTTATTTTTTTTTATAAATTTAACTACCGAAGGGAAAAAACACAAATTCTAAAATAAAACAAATAAAATTGCTATGAGAAAATAATTTTTAAAGTGCGACAAAATAGAAAATAGATCTATTGGGGCGTTGAGCTCCAGCTTAAGATATTAACGATCTAAAGCTATCAAAGCATGTGGTAACATTTCAGATTGAATCATATTAAGAGTCAATTATGTCTTGTACCACTGAAAAAATCGCTGCTGTAAGTGAAAGTGTTGCCGAAAACCCGAATGTGGCGATTCCTCGTCGTTATGGCGTATTTTGCATTTGGATCTACACCTACATACATCCATATAAGGTCCAGCTCACACAACAATTGAAGCCAGCTGACCATTCACAACGTCGTAGGTACGTCGAATTGGTACAACAGGCGGTGGACGGTGATTTTTCACACAACATTTTCTTCAGCGACGAAACACATTTCTCACTCGGTGGGTATGTTAATAAACAAAATTATCGTATTTGGGGTTCAAGTAATTGAAGAGAAGCCATTCCATCCACAAAAAGTCACTGTCTGGTGCGCTCTTTGGTCAGGAGGTGTGATTGGACCTTACTTCTTCGAAAACGACGATGGAACGACTGTCACCGTCAATTCGGAGCGTTATGGTGATCACTTATTTTTTTACAAAAATGACAAAGACTAAAACAGGCAAGAGTTACGTATACATCTACAACTACATCTTCTAACCCCAACCCTAATGTATTGCACAAGCCACTTGAGACCGAAGCAACGAAAAAAGAAAAAATAAAAGTCTTAGTAGACACAGGATCTACTATGACCCTCCTCGATACAAAAAAACTTAAATCCTGTACAAGAATGAAATTAGAAAAAGAAATAAAAGTGAATACCGTCAACTCATATATTTTTATAACAGAACAAATAATAACAAAAATACCTGAAGAATTTTTGGAAGATGCCACAATGGAATGGAAATTAATGAATTTTGAAAACAAAAATTTTGATGCGATCATAGGATCGAATTTTTTAAATGCCATAGGGGGTATTATTAATATGAAAGATAAATATTTAGAAATAAATCAGAATAGAATTCCTTTTATTTCTATCCCAGTCAAAGAAAAAGAATATATCAATGCAAATGATCACTGTCCTTTTAAATATGACGAAATTCATGTGTTAGAAGATAACTCAATGGAAATGAGCAAACTTTTACACAAAGATTTGAATGAAGAAGAAAAGAATATACTAAGAGAATTTTTAAATAAAAATAAAGATTTATTCTACAAGGATGGAGAATTGTTAAGTTCCACAACTCAAACAGTTCATTCCATAAGGACAAAGACAGATAATCCTATTTTCACAAAAATTTATCGATATCCAAAAGTCCATGAGCAAGAGATAGCTAAATAAATTAAAGAAATGCTCAGTAATGGAATAATACAAAAAAGTAGAAGCCCTTATAACTCACCTGTTTGGATAGTTCCAAAAAAATTAGACAACTCGGGAACTATGAAGTGGCGCGGCGTATGCTAATTGATTACCGTAAGTTAAATGAGGAAACTATCGAGTATAAGTATCCATTACCAAACATTGACGATGTCTTGGATAAATTAAGGAGATCGCAATATTTTACGACACTTGATCTGGAAAAAGGATTTCCCTATATTAGAGTCAACGAAAAAGACATTGAAAAAACTGCATTCAGTGTTCCACAAGGACATTTAGAATTTCTTAGAATGCCCTTTGGCTTAAAAAATGCTCCTTCTAGTTTTCAATGTATGATAAACGAGATACTGGGAGATCTCATTAATAAAATCTGTGTCGTATACATGGATGACATATTGATTTTTTCAACTTCTCTGATAGAGCACATAACAAACCTGAATAAAATATTTCAAAAGCTAAGAGAATTCAACTTAAAAATTCAAATAGACAAATGCGACTTTCTTGTGAAAGAAACGAAGTTTCTTGGACACACGATTACAGACAAGGGAGTTTTACCCAATCAAGATAAAATTATAGCAATACAAAAGGTTAACGTACCGACAACCGTTAAAGAAATAAAATCATTCCTTGGTCTTACTGGTTAGTATAGGAAATGTATAAAAGACTATGCTAAGGTAGCCCAACCAATGACAAGATATTTAAAGAAAGGAACCAAAATCGATTCTAAGAATATCGAGTACATAAAATCATTTGAAACATTAAAAAAATTAATTGTTTCACCTCCAGTCCTGGCTTATCCAGATTTCAACAAAACTTTCGAGCTACCAACAGATGCATCTAATTATGCTATAGGAGCGGTCTTAGCTCAAGATAAACATCCTGTTACATTCATAAGTAGAACTCTAAACGACCACGAGAGAAACTACTCTACTACAGAGAAAGAACTATTAGCAATAGTTTGGTCAATCAAGTATTTAAGACCTTATCTCTACGGAAGAAAATTTCAGTTAAAATCCGATCACCAACCACTAGTTGGTGGTTGAAAACAAATAGTATAGGTAAAGATATATCGGGAAGATTACAGCGATGGAAGGTTACAGTAGGGAAATAAAAGACACTGGAGAAATTAATCAATTGGATGATTCTAGCCTAGAAGAAACTCTCCACTCAAAAGAGCAAGAACAGTTAGATCACTTCCCTATAATAGAAAAGCCAGTTAACAAGTTTAAGCAACAGATAGTGGTTAACAATGATTATAATGAAAGAAAGATAAGAACGCAAGTTTTAGTAGGCAACAGAATGTTAATCGAATTGTTCCCTACAATAATCGATTCTGAAACATTTGAAGAACAAATTAAGGAAGTTTTAGAAATTAAACAAACAGGAATATATTGTGACGACTATCACATTTTCAACCAATTACAACAGAAATTAATCAAATTATTTGATAAAACTATAATTAAATTTTATAAATGTAGTTACCTAGCACAAGAATTAGAAGATGAAAATAAAGTCATAGAAAAAATAAAATCTTATCACGAACTAGAAACAGCTCATGCTGGTATCGAAGAGAATTACTTGGGTTAGGTTAGGTTAAAGTGGCTGTTGGTTGGGACGTCCAACACACTTAGACCAAAGTATGGTCCGTTGTGATACCACATGGATCAGTTAATCAGCTTAACTCGTTGAACCAATTGGAGCTTCGAATGAAGCGTAGGAGACAAGTAATGTCTGAATTCTTTAGATCACTGGTATCGTTAAAGTAATAGTCTCCAAGGTGGATTCTACGTCTTTGTGATAAGGCAGGGCATGTGCACAGAAGATGAGAGATTGTCTCTTCTTCTTCTTCGTCCATGCAACTCCTACAAAAATCATTTGCAGGGGCTCCGAGAGATTAATTGTTTTGAGCGCCTGGCGCTAAGAATAGGCCAAATTAGTTTAGTTGCGACACAAGTGGTGGTGTTATTCCACCTGGAGTTTGTTTTCTCTATGGTATCTTGCATTAGCATGAGCTTACATGTAGCTAAGGGGATACCTATGCTAGCATTGTGAGCCAGCAGAGGTAAAGTTGTTCCGCTTTTTGCAAGTTCGTCAGCTTTGCAATTTCCTGGAATGTCTCTATGGCCCGGCACCCAGAAAAGAACTGTGTAGCCATCTCCGTAAGAGATGATCGACAATTTAGGGCTGTTAGTGAATTTGTAGAGACTGAGTCTAGGGACTTTAACGCGGCTTGGCTATCCGAGAAGATGCGTATATCATTATTTGATATAACGTTTTCTCTAAGCCAGGATAGGACTTCTTTTATAGCCAGGATTTCAGCTTGGAACACGCTACAATGATCGGGTAGACGAAAGGAGAGACTTAAATTTAGTCTATCTGAGTATACGCATCCACCAACCCCATCCTCCGTTTTTGATCCGTCTGTATAAAAGTTTATAGGACCATCGTTCAAAAATGATGTATTCTCCCAAGAAGACCTGGGAGGTATAGTCACTTTGAAGCTATAGTTATTAAACTGAGGATGGGGTATGGTGTAGTCAATATTACTGTTTATAGTTCTGAACGAGTTCAAAATAGTGGTGTGGCCAATTCCATTATTGATCCACAGAGAGGAGGCTTGAAACCGTATGGCAGTATTAGCGGCCGTTTGCTTGCTGAAAATGTCCAGCGGTATTAGATGGAACAGAACATCTAGTGAAGCGGAGGGGGTGGAGCGAAGTGCTCCTCCCATACACAGGCAGGCTGTTCGTTGGACTTTGCTGAGTTTATCGCGATTTGTCGCTGTATCTAGCGCCGTCCACCATACCACTACTCCATAAGTAAGGATCGGTCTTATGACCGAGATGTATAGCCTGTGTGTAATGCGGGGCTGTAGGCCCCATTTATTACCAATGGCCTTTTTACAGGAGAACAGGGCTACTGTGGCCTTGTTTATTCTGTCTTGAATATTAGGTTTCCAACTTAATTTCTTATCTAAAATGAGACCCAAGTATTTTGCTTGTTCAGAGAATTTAAGTGGTACACCGTTTATGAGGGGAGGGTCAATGTGTGGGACTTTGTATTTCCTTGTGAAGAGGACAAGGTCGGTTTTTTGTGGGTTAACGCCTAGTCCACACCGATTAGCCCATCTAGTGAGCTTATTTAAAGCGTTTTGTAAGAGTTCTTTTAGTATATTGGGATGTTTACCCGTTACTGCAATAGCAACATCGTCCGCATAGGCAAACACTCTGTATCCCTCTCTTTCTAGAGTAGTTAGTAATTCATTTATTACTAAATTCCAGAGGAGAGGGGATAGGACACCACCTTGTGGCGTACCTCTGCTGACACCCCTTTGTGTAGTAAAATCGCCCAGTTTTGAATTGATAATCCTGCTTATCAGCATCTGATTAATCAATTCGCTGATCAGAGATCTCAATACACGTGCAATTGCAGATGTGTCGACATTGTTAAATGCACCTTCTATGTCTAAGAAGGCAACTAAGGTTTACTCTTTATGATGGAGGGAATATTCGATTGTACGTACTATACTGTGTAGAGCCGTTTCAACTGATTTCCCTTTGTTGTAGGCATGTTGAGCCTTTGAAAGGAGGGACTTATCAATACTTGCCCTGAATTACTTGGGAATACAACCATATATGTATATATTATCCTTATTTAAGAAAATTAGTAATTGACTTTGTTAATAGTTGCAACATCTGCAAGCAAAACAAATATGATAGGCACCCGATCAAGCCAAAATTCAAATTGACCGAGACTCCAACAGACATCAATCAAATAGTTCACATCGATATATTTTACATACAAAATTTGAAATTCCTTTCCACTATTGACAAATTCAGTAAAAAATTGACAATGACATATATAAAAGATAGTAATGGCGAAACCATTAAAGAAACAATAATGCAATTTATTTCTCAACATAACAAGCCTTTGAAAATTGTAATGGATAATGAGTTCAATCAATTGAGTATAAAAAAATGTTACAAGATCTAAATATAGAAATACATTATACTACCCCAAACTCACATACAGGGAGTAGCCCAATTGAACGTGTACATAGCACAATCTTAGAAAAATATAGATGTTTATCCAATGGGAAAGAACTAGGAATAATCGATAGAATTGATACAATATACAAAGCAGTTTTCTACTATAACAACTCCATACAAGTATTGAGTAAAGAGAAACCTTTTAATATACAATCAGGCCATGTAGACAAAGAAAGATTATATAATACGTACCAAACTAATAAAGAAAAAAGAATAGAGAAAACCAATAAGACTAGAGAAGACTACGTAGAAACTCGCAGCAAAGCTTTTATAGTAAATCATCACAGAAAATATGATAAAACTACTCCGCGATTCTTTTACAAACAAACGGATCATGCACATCCAATCAATATACAACGTCATAGAAAGACACAAATCAAAAACAAAGATGACAAACATAATTATGAAAAATAAACCTGGATGACCTAAGAGTACTATACTAAGTCTAACACAAAAATAGCTTCGAAGAAAGATTCAGTTACACAAAAGATTCCATCGGGAATAGATCCGCTTCCGATCGCAAGTTGTTTGCATAAATAAAAGTTATAATGAAAAGCTTAATATACATTCTTTTAATTAAGCTAGTATTTAGTGACATAACAATTGAAAACATATATAACCAAGAAGGTTATACTAAAATAAAATTAAAGAAAGTTAAACTAGTTAGAGATTATAAACATGTATGTAGTTCATAAAATCAATATCACTCAAATCGAAGAAGTTTTGAATAACATTGACAGTGACATTTACAAATTAAAAAATATTAAATTTCCCGCAGAAGTATATCGAGAAATTCGTATTATTAAATCCGAAATCAGTAGCTTATTACTGCATAGAAACAGGAGAAGTTTAATAAACCTTGGTGGTAACATGCTTAAGTTTTTGTTTGGAACATTAGATGAAAACGACCGAAAAAATAGCGAAGAACAATTGAATATAAATAAATATAACAACCATGAATTAATTGTAACATTTAACAAGCAAATTGACATTAATAATAAACTGAAGAAGCAAATAGATACTATACAATCAGAATTTAACAGTATGTACAAAAGTAAAGATTTTCTAAATCTCAAAGTTGGAAATACATCAATAACACAAAGAATAATAACTTTAGAAGTTCTTGAAAAAATTAATAAAATTAAAAGCATTATTGAAAAAATTCAAAACAATGTATTATCAAGTAAACTAAATACAATGGTAAATTCAATAATAATCACATATAATGTAACGTTTGATAAACTAAAGAATATAAAAATAACTACAGGGTTACACGATCAAGAAATTATATTTATAATAAGTATACCAGAAGAAATGTTAGAATTTAATCAATATTTTGTAACTAGTTTAACTAACAATAATAAAGAAGAATTAAAAATAAATGATCAATATATCATTTAAAATGAAAATGTAGAATACATATCGAAAGAAGAAGATTTAAATAAATTGTAAATATACATAAACAGTCTTATTTAATAGAATTCGCTAAACAGATGAATAGTTATACAGTGAATAAGGATTTATGTAGGCTCTATGTAACGTTGCGAAAATTCCTATTTATAAAAAATTCTGCTATAAATTTTAGTTATACAATGCTTATATCAAAAAAAGTACCAAAATGTCTATAAAATCAGCTTGTTGCCATAACAACTAAAATATAACAAAATAATTCCAATTATTTTTATGATATTCTCTTTCGAAAATCTATATTTTTTTTAAATTCTTCGTTTCTTCGGCTCACGAGCTAAACTGGAGAGGCATTATTGTTTTTATTTTAATTTCAAAAAGAGAGGAGAGAAATCAAAATGACATTTACGAAATAATAATAACAATAATTTCCTTATGTAGGCTCTATTCAACCTCAAAACGCGTTTAGCTTATTATGGGACTATGCAACCTTGTATAAGTTTTATAAATAGCATTTTTGCGTTTAGAGGGTTTATAGAGATTACCTACATAACTTTATGTATGTAGGCTCTATACAGCGTTTTTAAATAAAGCCTAGTACGCTGCTGATGCGAAACGAAATTTCCCATACAAAAATGACATGACGAAATCATAAACGAAAAATTTCGCTGTGCTTTTCGTTTTTCAGTACGCTGCTGAACGACGAAATGTGTCATTTTAGTGGATAGCTGTACTAGATTTCGTAGTACAATTCTCCACCCTTTTCGTTCTCAATTTAATTGCCCGGTATATTAATTGCTTGCGAAATTTTGACGTTTTATTTATTTATTGAAAAATTTTTCGAATATTTTCGTTTATGATTTCGTCATGTCATTTTTTGTATGGGAATTTTCGTTTCGCATCAGCAGCGTACTAGGCTTAAAATTGAACTTCAACTTCCAGACAGAACTCTCCACAAATATTTTTCCGCTGTGGTTTTCGTTTTAATTTCGCTCTGCACTTGGAGACTGCCGAAAAATTTCGTTTCGCATCAGCAGCGTACTAGGCTTAAGACTGAAACTGTATAACAACAAGAAATTGTACTAAAATTATCAATAAAAGAGAAAATATTATATTAGAAATAGCAAGATGAAAATTGTTAGTAAAAAACAGTTGTATAGAAATAAGTACCAATTGTAATGAAAAGAAAAAAATTAAAATCATAAGATAACTATAAATAATAGAACTTTTGAAAATTCCAATGAAATAGAAGAACAATCTTTATATTCAGAGAATCCAAAATTGTATGAAAATATATCTAATCTCTTAATTGAAAAAGAAATTAAACTAGAAGATATAAATAATATTGACATAATTCACGAAAAAATATCAAAATTAAATACACATAAAGAGACTTCATATTACATACATATTGTAACTATTTTTATATTATGCACTGTAATTATATTTCTGTGTAGAGAAAGAATAAATTGTTTCAGGAGAAACAACAATCTTAAGGAGGGGGGAGTTACGTATACATCTACAACTACATCTTCTTACCCCAACCCTAATATATTGCACAAGCCACTTGAGACCGAAGCAACGACGACACTTAAATTTTAACAGCATTTTGAGAAATATGAGATAAAATAAACATTGGTCCAAATCCAATTATAAACATAAACATTGAAACAAATCCAATTATGAAATCAAGCTGATAAAATAAACATTGGACGATCTTCAATGCGGCCAACAATCATCGGACAGCATCACGAGATAAGTTGGAGTTGCATCGATCATCAGATACAAATCACACATCATAATAGACAGTCGACTTTCGTCTGTTCTTTCCTTTCATTTTATATTATTTTCTGAATAAAGTTATATTTGTTTTTTTAAAAACTCTTTTATACTTTTTAAAAAGTTATTTCAAGCTTCATTCTGTCTGATCTTACACTATATTTTGTTGTGACCATTGCTTATTTATTGAATGTTTGAACAACAACAACAACTTAAAGGTGCTACCAATCATTGTTTTGGCTGGAGATATAGCTATTTCGTGCTTTGCCACTTTTGGACTCATCAGTCTCCTTTTTTTTGTGGTGCTGAGCTTTAATCCAATTTTATTTGAAAAACTTTTTATGCACACCATAGGTTTCGAACCCACGCATATCAGATTTGCTCAGTCTTAGAAGTCGTGTGCACTACGCACTCCACTACTTTAGACCACTGACGTCACAGGTCGAGATGTAATAGTTGTTTATCAAATGCATTTGAAGCATCAACATTTTTATAAGCTCCTTTAAGTATGCTGTTTTGTTCCGCGCGCCTCCATTTTTCTCCATACCTTATTTCGATAGACTTACAATTCGTAGTACGTATCAAAGGGGGAGAGGTTGGAAGAATCGGTATAGTACAATAAAAATAACAATAATAAAAAAACTTAATAATCTCGTTCGTTACCGATTCTTCCAACCTCTCCCCCTTTGATACGTACTACGAATTGTAAGTCTATCGAAATAAGGTATGGAGAAAAGTGGAGGCGGAACAAAACAGCATACTTAAAGGAGCTTATAAAAATGTTGATGCTTCAAATGCATTTGATAAACAACTATCACATCTCGACCTGTGACGTCAATGGTCTAAAGTAGTGGAGTGCGTAGTGCACACGACTTCTAAGACTGAGCAAATCTGATATGCGTGGGTTCGAAACCTATGGTTTGCATAAAAAGTTTTTCAAATAAAATTGGATTAAAGCTCAGCACCACAAAAAAAAGGAGACTGATGAGTGCAAAAGTGGCAAAGCACGAAATAGCTATATCTCCAGCCAAAACAATGAGTGGTAGCACCTTTAAGTTGTTGTTGTTGTTCAAACATTCAATAAAATTGACGGAATAAAGAATGGTCAAGTCTAACAAGCTGACATTCTAGTACGAATAGTACAATAAAAATAACAATAATTGCTTATTTATGTTATCTATGTTTTGTGCCTTAAAATCTGGCATTTCTTTATAACAATTTTCCGTTTAACTAGTAAATAAAACAAATAATTTTGTTTGAATTAAATTAGTACATATTTAATTTGATCTTAAAAATAATACACATTGCTATTTATTCATTCATGAGAACATTTTACTCAAGGCAAGGCTTTTAGTCGAAAATATTTTTTTTTCAATACTTTAATACATCTTTTATTTTTATTTTACATGTGTGAAAAATTGAATAAGTTGCAATAAAAGCATTGCATCATTATTAACTTCGTTGCAAGAAAAAACATTTTTTCTTTTAATAGCGTATAAAAATATTATGACTTAGTTTTAAATTTGTTTAAATAAAATAAAAAGCTCATATTAAATATCACTAAGGTACTAATGCATATTATTCTTTTTTTTCTTTATTAAACAATGCATGAATGTTGTTCTTTATTACAATAGCAGTTTATTGTTATATTAAAATATTTTTTTTGCCTTATGAACATTGGCTTACACATAATATCAAATCATTTTGTTGAATAGGAACAATCTTAAAGCAAGCTTAATGAGTACATAATGAGTACATAATCAAACAATAGTTAAAAGGTCTCAGTAAAAACTGGAAATAAAAAAGCCTTTTATGCTTACCTTATTTGTACGAAGCACCTGGTTTATTTTAAACTTTTTGAAGATAAATTTATTTAATCGAAATAAGGAACATATAACAAATAACATTTGTTTCAAATAGAACCAGTTTTGTCTATATTTTGATAATGGTATAAAAATTATTTCCGATGGAAATTCGATATTCTGTAAATCTCTTTTTAGGTACAAAAAACAAACGTATTATATGTATATGTTTAAAATTGAAACTAGTATTGCTAAAAAACAAACTGAATGACTACATCGCCACTTAATGGTTCTATATATGTTTACCTTTTGTTTCAGTACCATAACAACATGTTATTTTATTTCCAAGTAAAGATCTGAGCATATTAATCGTAAAAATTAACAACCAAACAAAAAAACACCCGTCATCAGCATCATATTTCGGAACCTTTCTAAGACGCCAATTATATCTAGCTATCATTGGTTTTCATCATTGAAAACAAACATTTAAATTTTTTTGACAGGTCGTTTATAGCTATCATTTAAAAATACTGTCATTGAAAAAAATTTCCTGATTGAAATCCGCCAATAAATTTTTACTAACAGAAATCTGTCATTGGAATTGTGTGAAATTGGAACAGAAATCAGTGGAACGATTCGTTTCACTTTTGAACATAAAAGTATCAGCTGTTCAGGAAAATGAATTTCCGTCCGGAAAATAGAAAAATACATTTTTAGAGAAAATTAAATTAAGCGCTTTTTTTCTCAAAAAAAAGTTCTTTGTGTGATTTCCGATCGATCAGTGTATAATTTTAATTTGTAATCAAAGGGAAACACCGTCAAATATGGATTCAAACATTTTCCGGATCGCTTTCAATTATAGCTGTAACTGGCCTCTAAGACAACATTGAAATGCACTTATTAAAATGTTATAGACTATAGTCATACATACCCAAAAGATCCTCCCATCCAGTTACATCAATTTGAGTATGTATCGATCCCATCACTATGTTTGCCAATATTTTGACCTTTTATTTACTTATATTTTATGTATGTATATTTGTTTTGCAACTTCGAGAAGTTTTATATTATTTTTGTCTTATTTTTATATTTTATGTCTAAATATTTTTATTTTTTTTTTAATCTGAAAAGATCTCTCAAACGGACGGCAGATTTGTATGTCCTCATACTTAAGCAACAATTATTGGACAATGTTAATAAGAAATAATAGTACCCGTGGCGTGATGGTTAGTGCTAAGACAAAGAAAATAAAAAATAAATGAAAATAAAATAAAACTAAATTAAATATATCTTAGGGCCGAAAGGAATTAGTGTTAAGTATTATAGTTTAACTTAAAGCGACCGTATAGGGCCAGTAAGTTGGTTGTAAATTATGGTTAATTAGACTAGTTTTATGAATTTTTGTCTAGCTATAAGATAGTCTTAAGAATGAATTAATAAAAAATAATAAAAAAAAAAGTGCGTATGACTGTCATGCTATAGGTCTTGCGTTCAATTCCTATCTGTGCCACCTAGTGTTTTTTGGCGGGTACTGCCTCTTGCGAGGAATTGACAAATCCTCTAAGAGTTATTCTTGTCATGAAAAGTGATTTCTCAATTTAGTTGTTCGGATTCGGATAAAAACTGTAAGTCCCCTCCATCCCTGAACTGACTCGCACACAAAAATGGTTGAGAGTTGTAAGTCACTAGGCTCTTTTCTTTACGGACTGTTGCTCCTCTAATTTATTTTTTGAATCAGTGTACCTAAAATCGCATATGTGATCGTCTCAAGCCCCTCGTTAACATTCTGATAAGTTCTCAGCAAAGCGGCTTTAGACCAGGAAAGTTCACAAGTTAAAGTTTTGCAAATGTAGAAGCTTGAAAAAAATTAAGGGAAAGAGCTGTTGACGTAAATGAAAAATGAATACAATTCTTCTTGTAGTTCTGACTAAACGAATATGATACATACTTTAGAGCTTAAATATTTCTATTTTTGAAAAGATTTCTCAGCTATATTCAGCTCCAGTATAAGCCTTCATTTGATAAATATATTATTTATGTTACACATGTACGTTCTGTGCCCAAAGGGCATTTTTTCAACAGTTTTCCGTTGAAAATAAAATATAATTTAATTTAAATTGAATAATTACCTATTTAGATTATTCTAAAAAATAATACACATTGCTATTTATTTTTTTATTTTTTCAAGAGAACATTTTACTCAAAGCAAGGCTTTCAATATTTTTATACATCTTTCTATTTTATTGAAAAATTGAATAAGTTGCAATAAAAGCATTATAAAAATATTTTGACTTAGTTTTAAATTTGTTTAAATAAAATAAAAAGCTCATATTAAATATCACTTCGGTACTAGCGCATATTTTTCTACCTTTAGTTTGTTGTTCTTTATTACAATTGCGGTTTATTTTTATATATTAAAATAGTTTTTTTGTCTTATGAACATTGGCTTATATATAAGAAAGACAAATCATTTTGTTGAATAGGAACAATTTTAGGGCGAGCAATATATGTATGTTAACGAATAAGTACATAACCGAAAAAGAGGCTGGTATGCCATCCACACTGATAACTTCCTATTCGTGCTATATTTGGGGGTCAACCTAAATTTTCAATTTGATAAATCATTATGGTCTCAAAAAAAAATGGAAACCAAAGTTCATACTTATTGGATTTAAGAAAACACTCCCACTCTCAAAAAACTTTGCAAAGTACATAATATGCCGAACGTAGGCTTTTATGCTAACCTTATTTTAACGAACAGATGTTTATATGTAACTTTTCTTGAACAAAAATTATACGTAGAACAGTAGAAATGTATATGAAGAACAAATGCATCATTTATAGTAGAATTATTGCGGATAAAGTTTTGACTTTTATTCAAGTATCGAAATCAAATTTCGAAGTTTTCGTTCTTATAGGTTGGTACTTTCTTAAGTCTCGATGGGTGTGGGACGGTGGGTGTTGAGTAGTGCCCCAAACACACGACCGACGTCATTAAAAGGCCAAGATGAATTGATTAGGTTTAAGCTGTACTTTTGTTTATTTTTCGAAAATTTGGTCAAAAAAAGTTCAGTTTATTACTTATAGCATCATAACTGTATATAACTTAGACCATAATCTACTAACGAACCCCTTTCCAACAGCTCTAATTTCATTAATTATTATTATTTTTATTTCATTTGTTTTGAAAAATTGTCGAAAACCAATAAAAATGATATATGAATTGCTTTGAAAATGAACAAGTTAACAAGACAATGAACATGGGCTATTTTTTGTTTTAAATTTTGACAAACTTACCAAAGAACATGAAATTTGAATTTCAAGGTTAATACGTTTTTTAATCCATGGAATTTGAAAGTTTGTAGCAAACAGATGTTTCTTTTGAAAAGCTGTTGTAAATAAAACGAAGAAATTAAAAATAGTGACCAAACAGGTGTGAAACTTAGAAATAACTTCGATATTGGAAATGGTTTTTCGACAAAAAGAGTTTTCGATTAACGAAAAGTACCATCGATTTTTTGTTTGTTAAAATTGGAAATAAACTACAATTCAATAGCCAAAGGAATATGTTTAAGTCGCATGCAAAAACTTTAGTGCACACTACATTGGGCTGAGAATGGAGCCCAATATCACAGTGTTGCATCTATGCACGGAATAAGCAAAGCAACCGTAAAAAGTCTTTTGCTTTGAAAGTTTTGTGAAACACTTTGCACTTTGCTTTGCAGGATATTATTTTTTTTGCGAAGCTGCCAAGTAGGCTCCTGGTCGAGTTCTTTCGTTCGAATTGTTTGTTTTGTGTTCTTAATTATTTTGTCAAATGTTCAATTGTTTAACTTTGAAATACAAGAAACTATATTGCTGTGGACAGTGTTTGTTTTGACAGTTTCTCAATATAAAGGGTGGTTAAATTTTATGGGCCGATGTTGAATGTGAACCACACGTAAACGTCAAGTTATTTTGTCTGAATTTCATTTGACAGTTCTTAATTTCAGACTAACTAAATTTGAAAGATACACAATGGAGCAACACGTTAATGTTATTTAGGATAATTACGAAAATGGACGCTCAAATCAGAATGCATATCGTGCACTTCGTGATTTTTTCAGTCGATTTTATCGTCCAAATGTGCCTAAAATTATGCAAAAGTTTGAGAAAACCGGGTTTGTAGGAGATGTGAAAACACCAGTGCATGCTCGTACATTTAGTACTGCAGAAAATATTCCTGCTGTTCGCGATAGTGTGGCTGAAGAGACGTCACCTTCAGGGATGTGGCACATTTTCACCTCAGTGGATTCGTAAATAAGCGGAGTTGCCGCATTTGGGCGAATGGTAATCCATGAGTGATTGTCGAAAAACAAATGCACCCACAAAGAGTGAATGTGTGGTGCGGTTTATAAGCTGGCGGCATCATCGGGCAAATTTTCCCAAAATGAGGCCGGTCAGTCAGTTAATGTGAATGGTGTTCGCTATCGTGAGATGAAAGCGAACTTTTTATGGCCCGAATTGGAACGATATGTATGTTGTTTCAGAAGGACGGTGTCATTTGCAACCCAGCCCAAATTCAATGGCCGTGTTATCTAACGTGGTTCCGCCAAGATCATATGCTTTAACACTATTGGACTTCTTTCTTTGGGGTTATTTAAAAGAAAAGGTATACATGCGGCGATAAGCGAGCAAACAATTCAAGAGGAAAGATATTAATCTAAATTTTATAAATACGACTGTTATTCAAGTACATTGAGATTAAAAAGTAGTCTAGTGATCTTAATGACAATTTTGATTATGTAATCAATTGCTGCATTTTACTGATTGAAGAAAAGATTTTCAACATGTTGGCTATTATTCCAGTTAAATAGGGGTTTCACCTCGGAATAAGAGAAAGTAAGCTGAAAATGTTGTACACCTTTATTTTGGTGATATAAACATTGTGTAAAAAGCCTCGTAAAACCTCGTGCCCGTGTCGTAAGTTTTGGAGCGTCTAAAGTCGAGAAATCCATTTTTCATAATTATTTGCGTTTCTGAATGTATTTTCCCCAAAATTGTCAAGCACATGATTTGCAAAAATGTATCTGCCAATCTATTTTTCATACTCTCAACCGTTTCGGAGATAGAATTCAGAAAGTGTGAACAGCTCAGCAAAAATATAGTCAGGACGAGAAAAGGATTTTCTCTTTAAATGCTTAAGCTTAGCTTGTTATCTAATCTAAACCGTGTTTTGTAGCTATCGAATCCCAAAAAAAAACATTTTTCATCAGCTTTTATACCGTGTCATTGAGAACCTGGGACAACCTTAACACTTCAAGTTTTCAACCGAATATATTGCACAAAAGTACTTCTAAATAAAAGTCGAAATTTAAAAAAATCTAAACTAAACCATTAGAGTAGAAAATGGACTGAAACGCATTATTTTTGATAAAAGAATCCATAAAACCGATGTTATAGAACATAAAACAACTCCCCCCCATCCTAAATCTAAACTCCATGATGTGACAAATATTCTTGCTTTTAATAGTCTTTGGGCCACCCTCGCAACACCCCGGGCGGCAACCACACCATCGACTGTTCCATCGAAGTCACTGTCAGCCATCGGTCGTCCTTGTTGACGTTTAAAATGAATAATCATAAGCGTGAAAAGTGCGAAAAGGGCTGCAAAAAAAGAGAAAGAATAAGAAATTATTATTGATTCTTAGCTTTTTGGTTATTTTTTTGTTTTGAAATATTAAATTTAAGGTCGCAACGCCACCGCACGCCAAATAGTTCATAAGGTAAGAGATTTTAATGCCATTCAATCGATAGCTCTAAACAAGATATAAAAAGGGCATATTATGTCAATCTACGTTCGCTTTGTAAAATGTAGGTTTGCTACCTTTTAAATCTTGAAACCCCGAAAGAAAAGAACATAACTTGTTTTCATTATAACTTTCTACTTTATTCTAGAGTTTTATAAATAAAAGCAAGCTGAGAAACCATATCTTACTTAAGGCATAACTAGCTCGCGCTCCCGCAACTTCAGTTTTGGCAATGCTTAAAGCAGAAGAAAAAGTCGACAATTATGTGCAACTTTCCATCTTAAAAAATGGTAAAATGTTTGCAACTAATGTCTAATACGCTGTTAATGTCAAACCAAATTTTTCGTTGTTCTCCTCATTTACAATTAAGCCTAGTACGCTGCTGATGCGAAACGAAATTTCCCATACAAAAATGACATGACGAAATCATAAACGAAAAATTTCGCTGTGCTTTTCGTTTTTCAGTACGCTGCTGAACGACGAAATGTGTCATTTTAGTGGATAGCTGTACTAGATTTCGTAGTACAATTCTCCACCCTTTTCGTTCTCAATTTAATTGCCCGGTATATTAATTGCTTGCGAAATTTTGACGTTTTATTTATTTATTGAAAAATTTTTCGAATATTTTCGTTTATGATTTCGTCATGTCATTTTTTGTATGGGAATTTTCGTTACGCATCAGCAGCGTACTAGGCTTAAAATTGAACTTCAACTTCCAGACAGAACTCTCCACAAATATTTTTCCGCTGTGGTTTTCGTTTTAATTTCGCTCTGCACTTGGAGACTGCCGAAAAATTTCGTTTCGCATCAGCAGCGTACTAGGCTTAAATCATAAACGAAAAACAGGCCAAACTGGGTATGTAAAGAATTTGCACCTGTTTAGAAAATATGACAATTTTTGACAATGTTGTGTATGCAGATAAGTTTCTTTATTATTTCTCATTCAATTCTTTATTAATTATAAAGGAATGTTTTTACATAAAACGTTTTACAATAAAAAGCCGTTTGTATATATCTATATAGAATTATGGATACATCCAAGAGATGATTTAAGATAGATAGATATTTATCAGAAAGAGAAAGATGGATAGTTAATTAAAGGCGAATACAAGTAGTTGTAACTAGAGGGTTCTGGATCACCGGTATCACCGGTATCACCGGTATCACCAGGGTTCTGATCTATGCTATATACCGGTGCTGCACCGGTGCACCGGCATCACCAGGGTTCCGATCTATGCTAAATACCGATATTATTTTGGGTTCTGGACCATGCTTAGCAAACGTTAGAACGTAAAAACGTAAAATTCACGTTCACGTTAGAACGTAAGAACGTAAAATTCACGTAATATTGGTTGTGGGATTGGATTTTCAGTGATAAATTGGTTGCGGGATATACTTTTGTAGTTGGATTTCTAGTTCAAAAATTAAATTTCTAAATGGGAATAATTATCAGTGGTTGGATTTCTAGCACCATCTGTATTTTTTTTTCATTTCAACATTGGTTGTGGGATTGGATTTTCAGTGATAAAATGGTTGTGGGATATACTTTCATAGTTGGATTTTTTGGATAGCACAACCTTTGTATATGAAAACTATAGTACTCTCATGGGCAGACATTTTTTTGCGCGACCGGACGCCGCCGCCGTCGTTGTCGGTAGTATCGGGGACCGAGAGAAAAATATTATTTCCATTCCCATGAGCAGCCAGCAGAATAAGGGAGACAGTTAATTTCATTCTATTTGAATCTATCCTTGTATATGTTTTCATATACTAAGCTTCCATATGAAGGTCGATGAATTTGTTTTTGTAATTTCTTTATATCAATGCATTTTTATATGAAAAACGGCAATGTCTTAATATTGTGTCTAATAAGGGGATGAATGAAATTTTTGTATGCTTACATCAGCTGTTTGAGATCTTGTACCGATTTTTGTTTTTATTTACATTCATGACTCTGCTTCTCCCTTTGTACGATTTTTGTATATGAAAAATGGTTGTATTATGTATACGAAGCTACGATGCTATTTTTGTGAAGAAGAAACATATTGGGATAGTTATACGTTTGGTTATAGTTATGTATATTTTGGCTGGTGTTTTTTTTTTTTTGTAGATAAATATCAATTGGTAGGAGTTTTTTTTAAGGATGTGGGTTTGATTTTAAATTCAAATTTTAGATATAAAAGATATTGGTAGGTAGGCAGGTAATTTATGAAATTTCATAGGGAATTCCTACTAGTATCCGGACAGTGCGATAATATCCGTACACTTAGCACTTTGTTTGAGATTAGTAGATAGGTAGGTACAGTATTTATAAATACCTATGTAGTTTAAAATAAAAACAAAAATGCATTCTTTATGTTGGTTCAGATAATTTGATTAATTTGATAATTGAAATTTGTGTCTTTTTATGTTCCAATCCTCCTTTTGTTTTATCATTTTTAATAAATAAATGTAAACAATAAAGCTGGGACCTTAGGTATAAACAAAAAAAAAATTAGTTTATATTTAGGTAGGTAGGTAGGTACATATATGTTGTTTGCTGTTGTAGGTACCTTTAATACAATTTTTTTAGCTCTTCTATTTTAAGATGTGTGACTCTTAGGAAAATCCAATTGAAAGTTTTTTTTAACTTATTAACTATTAGTAAGTATACCTATTTTCGTAAATGTAGTGTCGAAGTAGGTATTTTTGTATTGATTTGAAATTTTCTTTTATACGATTTCGCAGTTTTTTTTGTGCCACTTACCAACCAATAATTTTTTAACATTAAACGCAAAATTATATCAATGATAATTACTCATGTTATTTCACAACCTTGGTGTTATAACCTTGTTAAGATGAAGGATTCTTCAGATATTTAAAGTCAATTTAAGACTTAATTTCACAATTTAGAAAATCATGGTCTGAAATTAATTTTTTTACTTGCGTCATATAGGCAAATTTTGCATTCGTAAAAAATTTCGAACTCAAGAATCAAAAATGACATTTCGATGGTAGAGAAGTAGAAAAAAGTGAGTCCACTGATTCCGTCCTGGCCCGTACCTTCACCCCAAGGCATTAGGTTGATTGACCTAAAATTTGGAAATTAAGGGTAAGAGCCGATTCGCGTTGAGTGTTCTAAAATTCCCATAGGAAATTATTGTAATCGGTCCGTTTTCTCGACGTTTCAAGATTCCTAGAGTCGAAATAAAAGATTTTTAGAGAGATGTCTGTGCGTGCGTGTGTACGTACGTTCGGGAAGTTTTTTTCGTCGTCCATAGCTCAAGAACCAATAGAGATATCGACTTCAAATAAATTTTGTTATACAGATAATAATGCAGAAAGATGCAGAAAGGACTCTAAAAAAAATTGAGTGGGTGGTTTTTACCAAAGCAATTTAAAAAAAGGTGAAAATGTTGGTTAACCCTAAACATATCACGAACCAATAACGCTAGAGACTTGAATTAAATTTTATATTATATGTACATATATTGTAACGCGATACAAAACTAATATATTTTTTGGAAAAAAAAAATCAAATTAAGGGTTTTTTATAAATCAAAAAAAACAAAAAATTAATTTAATTCATCCAATTTGTATTTGTTTATTATAAGATCGCACACCAGGATCTTTTTTAATATGAAATGTATGGCTTTTATTTATATTACATAAATTCTACTTTTTGCTCCATTTTTAACAAATTAATGTGGACAACAAAGCTCTTAACTTATAGAGGGCATAAAAAACATATATGTAAATATGGTTTATATTTAGGCAGGCATCTACATATGTGTTGCTTAAGCCGATAGATTTTTGTATTGCTCCAGAAGGGTACCCCCCACGTTATTTTGGTTTTAAGTTTTCTCAAGAACAAATCAACTGATTTCAATAGTTTTTTTTCTGCACAAGCTCTTATATTGGCTTTATTTTTGGATTTTTTAAAAAATAGTACATTTTTTTCAAAATTCGATGTATCCAAAATGGGTCATTAGTTTCTTACGAAACTGTATATTAATTAGTTCAAAATAACTGCATACCAAAAATATATATTTTAACTAAAATTGAAAAATTGTATGTGTACAAAATTAATTTAAAAAGTAAACTGCTCTAAAGATTTTCAAATAAGAATTTTGAAACATTAAGGTTTTTTTTTTGATAAATCAAATTTTGGAAACAAGCTTTTTTAACAGGAACATTTTTAAATTTAAAAATACAGGAAATATTTTAAATAGTCTTGGTTTGTCAATTGAACTGATTCGTTCTAAAATTCCCTATACCTCCTACACGAAGAGACGTACGTACGTATATTTTAAAACAGTAGTAAAACGTTATGTTTATTTCAAATTTATAGAAAAATTATTCCTAAGTTAAAAACTTTGCTCTGGCATACAAAAATTGGATTTGCTAGAATTTACATAGATATATCTTTAGACTTAGACAAAGGCATCAAATTTATGTAAGTACCATTACAAATGCTAATACTTCTCTAAAAATAAAGATCCAAATAAAGTCTTTTACCTTTTAAAAGTAAACATTTGTTTATACCCTTGATCATTCAAAATTGTTGATACGAAGGTCCTTCTTTTAATAAATACCTAAATAGGTATATCATAAGAACTTACGTTAAAACGCAAAAACGAAAAATTCGCGTTGAAACGTAAAATTCACGTTCACGTTAAAACGTAAAAACGTAAAATTCACGTTCACGTTAAAACGCAAAAAACGTAAAATTCACGTTCACGTTAAAACGTAAACCGTAAAATTCACGTTCACGTTAAAACGCAAAAACGTAAAATTCGCGTTAAAACGTAAAATTCACGTTCACCTTAAAACGTAAAAACGTAAAATTCACGTTCACGTTAAAACGCAAAAACGTAAAATTCGCGTTAAAACGTAAAATTCACGTTCACGTTAAAACGCAAAAAACGTAAAATTCACGTTAAAACGTAAAATTCACGTTCACGTTAAAACGCAAATAACGTAAAATTCACGTTAAAACGTAAAATTCACGTTCACGTTAAAACGCAAAAACGTAAAAATTCACGTTCACGTTAAAACGCAAAAACGTAAAATTCACGTTCGGAACGCAAAAATCACCATAGGAAACTGAACAAAATCATGAACAGAACATGATGGTTAAGAGTTAAGTTTTTTCAGAAAAGATGGTCCATATGAGTGAAGAGAGAAAAGAATCGTTAAGTAAAAAGACATATTAATTTTTGTAATATTTTTTTATTTTTTAATTAAATTTTAAGGTCACTGCCACAAGATCAGTTTTACATTTCATTTTCAAGTTCTATTCGATAATGACCCCAAGCTAGTGTATTTATATTATTGGTACATATAAATCTTTTGTCATCAGAACAACTTAAACTTAATTTGTTTATACATTCGGTGTATATAGTATGGTGTTTAAATCTAAAGTTCAACATTTTACTATAGAAGTTTTGTTTGTGTAGCAAACAGTCTGTAATTTTGTAAAGACATTTTTTTACAGCTGCTGATTTAACACCCTTAGCCTTTTTTATTAGTGCTGCATCTTCTATGTCTATACTATACATTTTAGCTCTTAATCCTATAAATTCCTTCATTATTCTATCATTATTTTCATCCTTCATAAATCCTAACTTTTTCACATTGAGCTGGGGCAATACCGTAGCGGTTTTGGGGTGGATAGTCTGAAGTATCAAATTTATCTATTATATCATTTCTTATATCATTGTAAAAATCATCTGTTCTTATTTTATAAATAAATGAGTCGGTATCCATGTAGGCCAGATGTAGGTTGTCAGTAAATTTAGGTTTCGTGTATGCATAATGAAAGTCGTACATTTTATACTTTGAAATCTCCAAAACACAAAAACCTAAGTATATAGGCTTATTATATATGTATGTACACTGTAAATTCGTTTTAACTGAATAGAAGCCATGGTTTTCGAAAATTCTAATATGCTATGAAAATTAGGTTTAGCTATAAGAGCGCGACTACCGAGATGGGTGCCTTTGCTTTCTATTGAATCGACAATTCGAACATCTTTTCGTTTGTCTACATTTTCCATAGTTTTTCCGAATACAGCATTATTGCAAAGTTTACGCTGATCCTTTTCAAACTTTGTGGTGTTTTTTTTTCTTAGTTCATTGTTCAAATCAATATATTTTTTCAGCCATTGAGATTGTTTGAATTGCATCACTCTATGATTTTTTTTAAGTACCAAACTATTATCAAGGCATTTAATTAATGTTTTGTGATGAATTATATAATTAACTTTATTATTCAAATCAGCAATCTGATGCTTTAGAATTTTTGAATGGAATAAATTTTGAGGATGTTTAAAGTCAACGGAAATAAAAATATTTTAAAAATATTTAAATAGGGTTAGCCCTATATTTCTATAAGGATGAATGCCGACAATTAAAAATTACGATTATAATACATGCATTGATATATCAAGACCCTGATACATCGTTACCATCATGTCACTCATCTGACTAATAGGACTTGACCATCTATATCTATTGCTTTAGGATTTTTCCTGTATTGAGGTAATAATTAGTGTAACAAAAGCCTAATACCTCACTACCATCATATCATTCATTTGTCTAATAGGGCTATACCTCCTTTATCTATTGATTTGCTAGCACCATGTCAATCATATTACTAAACCATGTCCCTTATCATTAAAATCCTGAAAAATGGTCCAAGGGTTATTTTTATTGCGTAATACAAATGTATGTCAATAAGGTCAACACATTATTTTATCTATAGGGATGGATGCCGATAATTAAAATATGCATTCATGATGATCGCAATACATACATTTATCCAACTGCTTTCTTATATACACCGATGATATTCCAAGTGTCAACAATACAAATTTATGATAAGGTTAACTACATGAATGAATGCGGGGAAAAACTCTATTGTTCTACTATTAGCAATCAATATGATATAAGCATGTATTATTACCCCAATACTTCTTTTCATTAGTTACTTTTCACCCCAAAGAAACCTTTTGCAATGTGTAATACGACATTTAGGATCATATCCTGTATATGACTACTTTCCTACCCCCGATGAAGCAGAATACTCCGTTTTTACTCTGGATGATTTCGCTGCTTTTGAAGCAAATTCATTAACCCTAGCCAGTGGATTCAAGCCAACAAACAAGCTATCGGAGTTGGAAATGGGTCTAAAATATAACATTTATACCTTGCGAAAGGTTACGACACGGTGGGGTGAAAGAATCGTAGCGGATCTTGGCGAATATATGGTAAGATACAATTTTTCTCGTTCTGCTTCCTTTATACAAAATACTTGAAAATTATTTTTTTTTCTTATAGGTCTTTTTACCGATAAGATACTCAAAGCTGTCCACAGAAAGCATATTAATAATTGGAGGAGGCTCTTATGCTTTAGAGAAAACATATCAACGTGGATCAACGTTTGAGCTGAAATTTACAAAAATATAAATAATTTTATGTTAATATAATTTATAAGCATATATATGTATATATACGTATAAGAAAAAGAGTCAAAATTAAAATTTTTAAAAATCAAATTTATTTCTTTTATTAATTTTACAGAATTTTGTTTTTATCGATCCAAGAGTTATGTTCTGGTGGGAATCCCAACCATTTTACAAAAACTTTATTTCCTCTCGTTTGTAGAACTTTTTCAACTAGATATACATCGCCACAATCAGTTTTCAGCAGTTCTAGTTCATAAAAGCCTCCTTGAATAGGTCTTCCTTGAAAGTCTTCGAGAAGATATGTTATAGGTTTCGTTGCTTGGACTTTTCTTATTTTAAAAACCTCAGTAGTCCAGCTGGGTGTATAACCTTTTTCGAATATATGTTTATACTTGCTAATTCTTACGTTATCACCAACTTTTAATTTCCTTTTACTAAACACTTCTTTCTTATTTTTGAAATGTGATAACATTGACTTTGAATTTTTCTTGTTTACATCTGCAGGTTTACATTTAATGGTTCGGTGGTAGGAATGATTATAATCATAAAGCAATTTGTTATAAATATTTATCCACTTATAGCTTCCATTGAAACTAAATTCTTTCCACATTTTTTCCTTATAGGTTCTATTAAATCTTTCAATAATTGAAGCCTTCAATGAGCTAAATGTAGAATAGTGATTAATTTTATGTTTTTCCATCAAACTCTTGAAGTTTGTATTGAAAAATTCCCTTCCATCATCAGTCTGCAAGTTCTTTGGAATCCTAGAAGAATTAGTAAATATTTCATCCATTCCTTTTGAAATAGTAGTGCATTTTATGTTTTTCATTGGGACAACCCAAGCAAATTTTGAAAAAGCATCGATAACTGTCATCAAATAATTAAATCCATTGTTTTGATCGCTGTAAGGTATCATTTCAACCAGATCTGCTTGCCACAAGTCATCATATCGCTTTATGATAACATGACGACGTTTGATCATAATTTTCAAGTATTTTGTATAAAGGAAGCAGAACGAGAAAAATTGTATCTTACCATATATTCGCCAAGATCCGCTACGATTCTATCACCCCACCGTGTCGTAACCTTTCGCAAGGTATAAATGTTATATTTTAGACCCATTTCCAACTCCGATAGCTTGTTTGTTGGCTTGAATCCACTGGCTAGGGTTAATGAATTTGCTTCAAAAGCAGCGAAATCATCCAGAGTAAAAACGGAGTATTCTGCTTCATCGGGGGTAGGAAAGTAGTCATATACAGGATATGATCCTAAATGTCGTATTACACATTGCAAAAGGTTTCTTTGGGGTGAAAAGTAACTAATGAAAAGAAGTATTGGGGTAATAATACATGCTTATATCATATTGATTGCTAATAGTAGAACAATAGAGTTTTTCCCCGCATTCATTCATGTAGTTAACCTTATCATAAATTTGTATTGTTGACACTTGGAATATCAACGGTGTATATAAGAAAGCAGTTGGATAAATTTATGTATTGCGATCATCATGAATGCATATTTTAATTATCGGCATCCATCCCTATAGATAAAATAATGTGTTGACCTTATTGACATACATTTGTATTCCGCAATAAAAATAACCCTTGGACCATTTTTCAGGATTTTAATGATAAGGGACATGGTTTAGTAATATGATTGACATGATGCTAGCAAAGCAATAGATAAAGGAGGTATAGCCCTATTAGACAAATGAATGATATGATGGTAGTGAGGTATTAGGCTTTTGTTACACTAATTATTACCTCAATACAGGAAAAATCCTAAAGCAATAGATATAGATGGTCAAGTCCTATTAGTCAGATGAGTGACATGATGGTAACGATGTATCAGGGTCTTGATATATCAATGCATGTATTATAATCGTAATTTTTAATTGTCGGCATTCATCCTTATAGAAATATAGGGCTAACCCTATTTAAATATTTTTAAAATATTTTTATTTCCGTTGACTTTAAACATCCTCAAAATTTATTCCATTCAAAAATTCTAAAGCATCAGATTGCTGATTTGAATAATAAAGTTAATTATATAATTCATCACAAAACATTAATTAAATGCCTTGATAATGGTTTGGTACTTAAAAAAATTCATAGAGTGATGCAATTCAAACAATCTCAATGGCTGAAAAAATATATTGATTTGAACAATGAACTAAGAAAAAAAAACACCACAAAGTTTGAAAAGGATCAGCGTAAACTTTGCAATAATGCTGTATTCGGAAAAACTATGGAAAATGTAGACAAACGAAAAGATGTTCGAATTGTCGATTCAATAGAAAGCAAAGGCACCCATCTCGGTAGTCGCGCTCTTATAGCTAAACCTAATTTTCATAGCATATTAGAATTTTCGAAAACCATGGCTTCTATTCAGTTAAAACGAATTTACAGTGTACATACATATATAATAAGCCTATATACTTAGGTTTTTGTGTTTTGGAGATTTCAAAGTATAAAATGTACGACTTTCATTATGCATACACGAAACCTAAATTTACTGACAACCTACATCTGGCCTACATGGATACCGACTCATTTATTTATAAAATAAGAACAGATGATTTTTACAATGATATAAGAAATGATATAATAGATAAATTTGATACTTCAGACTATCCACCCCAAAACCGCTACGGTATTGCCCCAGCTCAATGTGAAAAAGTTAGGATTTATGAAGGATGAAAATAATGATAGAATAATGAAGGAATTTATAGGATTAAGAGCTAAAATGTATAGTATAGACATAGAAGATGCAGCACTAATAAAAAAGGCTAAGGGTGTTAAATCAGCAGCTGTAAAAAAATGTCTTTACAAAATTACAGACTGTTTGCTACACAAACAAAACTTCTATAGTAAAATGTTGAACTTTAGATTTAAACACCATACTATATACACCGAATGTATAAACAAATTAAGTTTAAGTTGTTCTGATGACAAAAGATTTATATGTACCAATAATATAAATACACTAGCTTGGGGTCATTATCGAATAGAACTTGAAAATGAAATGTAAAACTGATCTTGTGGCAGTGACCTTAAAATTTAATTAAAAAATAAAAAAATATTACAAAAATTAATATGTCTTTTTACTTAACGATTCTTTTCTCTCTTCACTCATATGGACCATCTTTTCTGAAAAAACTTAACTCTTAACCATCATGTTCTGTTCATGATTTTGTTCAGTTTCCTATGGTGATTTTTGCGTTCCGAACGTGAATTTTACGTTTTTGCGTTTTAACGTGAACGTGAATTTTACGTTTTTACGTTTTAACGTGAACGTGAATTTTACGTTTCAACGCGAATTTTTCGTTTTTGCGTTTTAACGTAAGTTCTTATGATATACCTATTTAGGTATTTATTAAAAGAAGGACCTTCGTATCAACAATTTTGAATGATCAAGGGTATAAACAAATGTTTACTTTTAAAAGGTAAAAGACTTTATTTGGATCTTTATTTTTAGAGAAGTATTAGCATTTGTAATGGTACTTACATAAATTTGATGCCTTTGTCTAAGTCTAAAGATATATCTATGTAAATTCTAGCAAATCCAATTTTTGTATGCCAGAGCAAAGTTTTTAACTTAGGAATAATTTTTCTATAAATTTGAAATAAACATAACGTTTTACTACTGTTTTAAAATATACGTACGTACGTCTCTTCGTGTAGGAGGTATAGGGAATTTTAGAACGAATCAGTTCAATTGACAAACCAAGACTATTTAAAATATTTCCTGTATTTTTAAATTTAAAAATGTTCCTGTTAAAAAAGCTTGTTTCCAAAATTTGATTTATCAAAAAAAAAACCTTAATGTTTCAAAATTCTTATTTGAAAATCTTTAGAGCAGTTTACTTTTTAAATTAATTTTGTACACATACAATTTTTCAATTTTAGTTAAAATATATATTTTTGGTATGCAGTTATTTTGAACTAATTAATATACAGTTTCGTAAGAAACTAATGACCCATTTTGGATACATCGAATTTTGAAAAAAATGTACTATTTTTTAAAAAATCCAAAAATAAAGCCAATATAAGAGCTTGTGCAGAAAAAAAACTATTGAAATCAGTTGATTTGTTCTTGAGAAAACTTAAAACCAAAATAACGTGGGGGGTACCCTTCTGGAGCAATACAAAAATCTATCGGCTTAAGCAACACATATGTAGATGCCTGCCTAAATATAAACCATATTTACATATATGTTTTTTATGCCCTCTATAAGTTAAGAGCTTTGTTGTCCACATTAATTTGTTAAAAATGGAGCAAAAAGTAGAATTTATGTAATATAAATAAAAGCCATACATTTCATATTAAAAAAGATCCTGGTGTGCGATCTTATAATAAACAAATACAAATTGGATGAATTAAATTAATTTTTTGTTTTTTTTGATTTATAAAAAACCCTTAATTTGATTTTTTTTTTCCAAAAAATATATTAGTTTTGTATCGCGTTACAATATATGTACATATAATATAAAATTTAATTCAAGTCTCTAGCGTTATTGGTTCGTGATATGTTTAGGGTTAACCAACATTTTCACCTTTTTTTAAATTGCTTTGGTAAAAACCACCCACTCAATTTTTTTTAGAGTCCTTTCTGCATCTTTCTGCATTATTATCTGTATAACAAAATTTATTTGAAGTCGATATCTCTATTGGTTCTTGAGCTATGGACGACGAAAAAAACTTCCCGAACGTACGTACACACGCACGCACAGACATCTCTCTAAAAATCTTTTATTTCGACTCTAGGAATCTTGAAACGTCGAGAAAACGGACCGATTACAATAATTTCCTATGGGAATTTTAGAACACTCAACGCGAATCGGCTCTTACCCTTAATTTCCAAATTTTAGGTCAATCAACCTAATGCCTTGGGGTGAAGGTACGGGCCAGGACGGAATCAGTGGACTCACTTTTTTCTACTTCTCTACCATCGAAATGTCATTTTTGATTCTTGAGTTCGAAATTTTTTACGAATGCAAAATTTGCCTATATGACGCAAGTAAAAAAATTAATTTCAGACCATGATTTTCTAAATTGTGAAATTAAGTCTTAAATTGACTTTAAATATCTGAAGAATCCTTCATCTTAACAAGGTTATAACACCAAGGTTGTGAAATAACATGAGTAATTATCATTGATAGAATTTTGCGTTTAATGTTAAAAAATTATTGGTTGGTAAGTGGCACAAAAAAAAACTGCGAAATCGTATAAAAGAAAATTTCAAATCAATACAAAAATACCTACTTCGACACTACATTTACGAAAATAGGTATACTTACTAATAGTTAATAAGTTAAAAAAAACTTTCAATTGGATTTTCCTAAGAGTCACACATCTTAAAATAGAAGAGCTAAAAAAATTGTATTAAAGGTACCTACAACAGCAAACAACATATATGTACCTACCTACCTACCTAAATATAAACTAATTTTTTTTTTGTTTATACCTAAGGTCCCAGCTTTATTGTTTACATTTATTTATTAAAAATGATAAAACAAAAGGAGGATTGGAACATAAAAAGACACAAATTTCAATTATCAAATTAATCAAATTATCTGAACTAACATAAAGAATGCATTTTTGTTTTTATTTTAAACTACATAGGTATTTATAAATACTGTACCTACTTATCTACTAATCTCAAACAAAGTGCTAAGTGTACGGATATTATCGCTCTGTCCGGATACTAGTAGGAATTCCCTATGAAATTTCATAAATTACCTGCCTACCTACCAATATCTTTTATATCTAAAATTTGAATTTAAAATCAAACCCACATCCTTAAAAAAAACTCCTACCAATCGATATTTATCTACAAAAAAAAAAAAACACCAGCCAAAATATACATAACTATAACCAAACGTATAACTATCCCAATATGTTTCTTCTTCACAAAAATAGCATCTTAGCTTCGTATACATAATACAACCATTTTTCATATACAAAAATCGTACAAAGGGAGAAGCAGAGTCATGAATGTAAATAAAAACAAAAATCGGTACAAGATCTCAAACAGCTGATGTAAGCATACAAAAATTTCATTCATCCCCTTATTAGACACAATATTAAGACATTGCCGTTTTTCATATAAAAATGCATTGATATAAAGAAATTACAAAAACAAATTCATCGACCTTCATATGGAAGCTTAGTATATGAAAACATATACAAGGATAGATTCAAATAGAATGAAATTAACTGTCTCCCTTATTCTGCTGGCTGCTCATGGGAATGGAAATAATATTTTTCTCTCGGTCCCCGATACTACCGCCAACGACGGCGGCGGCGTCCGGTCGCGCAAAAAAATGTCTGCCCATGAGAGTACTATAGTTTTCATATACAAAGGTTGTGCTATCCAAAAAATCCAACTATGAAAGTATATCCCACAACCATTTTATCACTGAAAATCCAATCCCACAACCAATGTTGAAATGAAAAAAAAAAATACAGATGGTGCTAGAAATCCAACCACTGATAATTATTCCCATTTAGAAATTTAATTTTTGAACTAGAAATCCAACTACAAAAGTATATCCCGCAACCAATTTATCACTGAAAATCCAATCCCACAACCAATATTACGTGAATTTTACGTTCTTACGTTCTAACGTGAACGTGAATTTTACGTTTTTACGTTCTAACGTTTGCTAAGCATGGTCCAGAACCCAAAATAATATCGGTATTTAGCATAGATCGGAACCCTGGTGATGCCGGTGCACCGGTGCAGCACCGGTATATAGCATAGATCAGAACCCTGGTGATACCGGTGATCCAGAACCCTCTAGTTACAACTACTAATACACATTACAAGGTAAATATAGATTTCTCAATTAAGGTGAGTACACAATATTTCTTCCCACCCTTCGTGGCTAAGGTGAGAATAAGACCAGTGCCGGATTAGCCTCAAGGCAAACCAGGCAGCTGCCTAGGGGCCCCGCTTGAGCTAGGGGCCCCTCGCTCTGACTACGAACACAAAATTTTTTTGGAGATGCACCTTCAATAAAAAACAGCATTACATTTTTTATACTTGCCATAAATATAAGAAAAAAGATCAACAAAAAAAGAAACAGTGTATACGTGTTTATAATGAATTATGACTCCAATGCCCCATTCCATCCTAATGGGCCCAACCCAGCGATGCCAGAATGAGAGATTTTTACCTTTTTTTTCGGATTTTCGACAGTCAGCTCAAATTTTTTTCACGTTTTAATATCTAATAAAAGTTAGTAGGAAGTACAACTAAAATTAACTTTCGAACAGATTCGAAAGTAGCACAAAGTAACATAGCAGGGCCCCAGAAAAAAACAATATTTTCAAATGTTACAAATACAAACGCATTAGCACAGGGTAAGGGTAAGTATTCTGTTTTCCATGTGTTCTTTTTGGTGAAGAGCAGAGTCGATCGCAATTCAAAACTGGATTTTCTGATTGGAAAAATGCGACAGACAGAATGCAAGCCCATGAGAATAATTCATACCCTTATTAGTAGACGCCGTATTCATGGACGAATTGACACCTCTTTGGAAATTTCCATCAACAAAGAAAGAGAATATTGGACACAAATTTTACAAAGACTAGTATCGGTCATCAAATTTGTATCATCTCGTGGATTGCCATTTCGTGGGGATGATGAAATTCTTGGTTCTCAGCATAATGGTAACTATTTGGGAATTTTAGAATTACTCGCCGAGTATGATCCTTTTCTTAGTGCTCATTTAGCTAAATATGGCAATAAAGGAAAAGGAAGACCATCATATTTGTCTTCAACAATTTGTGAGGAATTGATTGAAATATTGGGAAACCGGGTTTTAGAATTTATTGTGAACGAAATTATCGAAGCTAAATATTTCTCCATAAGTGTCGATTCCACACTAGACATTTCTCATACTGACCAGTTGACTGTAGTGCTGAGATATGTCGAGTCAAACGGAGAAGTAGCAGAACGTTTTCTGGCCTTTATTCCAATGGCCAGTCATAAAGGGGAAGAACTAGCAGAAGCAATTTTGAAATTTTTAAATAAATATCATATTAACATCAAAAATACGAGAGGGCAGTCATACGATAACGCTTCAAATATGTCAGGTTGCTATAACGGCCTACAGGCGCATATTAAAAAAATTAATCCTCTCGCACATTACGTTCCATGTGCAGCGCATTCCCTAAATTTGGTGGGAGTGCGTGCTGCAGAGTGTTGCATTGGTGCAATAAGTTTTTTTGGATTTGTGCAGACCTTGTATAACTTTTTCTCCGCATCAACTCATCGCTGGGGAATAATGCAAAATAACATTGAAAACGGATTAGTTCTAAAAAAAGTATCTTTTACAAGGTGGTGTGTTAGAGCCGACGCAACGAAAGCTTTATCAAAAGGTTTCCTCGATTTTCAGAAAGCTTTGCAGTCTATTATTGAAGACAAAACACAAACAACACAAACAATTCACGAGGCTCGTTGTTTGATCAAAGAATTTGAAAAAAAAGAAAATGTAATAATGACACTTTTCTGGAATGCCATACTTTATCGGATAAATGCAGTAAGCAAATCCCTACAACATCCAGCCATCGAACTTACAACAGCAGTCGATCTTTTAAAATCGCTCTTACATTTTTTGGCATCGCAGCGGGAATTGTTTGATGAGTATGAAATGCAGGCAAACCAAAAAACCAACATCGAATACAGTGATGAAAATCAGAGGGTTAGAAGAAGAAAAAAGTATCATGATGAAGGAAGTGGAGAAGAAGTCTTACTGAATGGAAAACAAAAGTTTAAAATTGAAACGTATTTGCCAATATTAGATATGCTGTACGGAGAATTATCGCGAAGATTAAAAGCCTATGAGGAAATTAATTCTCTCTTCGGATTTTTAACAGATTTCATGACAAAGACGAACCAAGAGATCAAAGACGCATGTATAAAATTCATTCATTATTCTGACGACATCGAGACACAGTTTACTAATGAGATGGTGCAATTCAAGTTTTTTATGTTGCAATCAGAGGATGCACCAGAAAAACCTAAAATTGTGGATGCCGAGAAGTTACTCAAAATAATTTCAGATAAAATGGTCCAATCAACGTTCCCAAATGTTATGATAGCCTTAAAAATATATAGAAGTTTGATGATTTCTAACGCGACTGGTGAACGTCATTTTTCAAGACTAAAACTTATAAAAAATTGTCTGCGTTCATCAATGTCCCAAAAGCGATTGAATTCGTTAGCAATAATGGCGATAGAAAACGATGTTCTGGATGAGGTCAATTTTCAAGATATAATAAGCGATTTTGTTTCAAAAAAAATTAGAAAAGTCAATATTAAAACTTAACTTGGAAAAAACATTTTTCTTTCTTTTATTACATAATAATAAAACCAAAATTGAAACTTTTGCGTATGATTTAACTCTCCAGTTTTATAATGAAACCGTAAGTATACTTATACCTTATGAATGCAAGATAATTTCTAATAACTTGTAGTTAATCGAAATTGTCTGAGAACCATGAAGTTGTTATACATATATGCTTTGTTGAGATATCACTGCATATATGTATTTACTACAGTTATTAATTTATATATCAACTGCAGACTGTTGTCTAAGATGTTTCAAATGTTTTAGTTAAGATTTATAAAATGACAGATTATAGCTGATTATTCCTCAGGAGGTTACCTACACCTTCTAACCTAGCTCAAAAAGAGCTTATAATATCGAAAAACCATCGGAAAAGGGCCCAAGAATTACTCTGCCTAGGGGCCCATGACATGGTTAATCCGGCTTTGAATAAGACCCGAGGCTTCCTTGGTCTGGTGGATCTTCGTGGAGCTGCTGGGGGTGTAATTAATTGACTTCCAGGTCCAGGTGTATGCGTCTCTTGTGGAGTAAGTGACTGCTGCTTGGGTACTACAACTGCAGAACTAGTTTCACTCAGTGGCTGTTGTTGTGGTGTAGGCGTTTGTGGTGGTCTTATGTATTGACTAGAGTGATCGTTGACTGGAACATCTATATGCTCTGCATATTGCGTTCCATGAGTTTTATCTTGATTATTTAAATAATTATCTTTGATCTGGTCAATATGGCGTTTAAACTGTTTGCCAAGGTACGTGATTTCATAATGAAGGTCTCCCAAACGGTTCCTGATAACTCCTGGAACCCATTTGTCCATGCGAGGGTTGTTTGATAGGAAAAAGACCGATTGCCCTGGTTGAAGAATGCGGAATGTTGGACTGAATTGCGAGTTTTGTTTTTCAGTTACTTTTGTAAATATATCATCAGGTCTGAGAAGATCTAGACTAGTCCGGAGTGAACGACCCAAAAATAACTGCGATGGTGATTGGCCTGTGGTGGTATGAGGTGCTTTTCTATATTGAAGAAATTTGTTAAGGTTTAGCTGAAGTGAGGTCTTGGTAGTTTCCATGGTTTCTAGTGCATTTTTTACTATTTGTACGCTCCGCTCGGCTTGTCCATTCGTTGATGGATGGTACGGTGCTGTCAGCTTATGATATTTTACGCCAACTGTCTGTAGATACGTTTTAAATTCAGCTGACGTAAAATTTGTGCCATTATCAGACACCACGATTACTGGGACACCATAGGCAGCAAATAATTCATCGAGAATAGATATAGTAGCACCAGTTGTCATCGAGTTAGTTGTTTTAACTTCAAGCCACTTGCTATACGCATCGGATACTATGAGTAACATCATTCCAGTGAAGGGTTCCGCGTAGTCTATATGGACTCGTTCCCACGGTCCTTTTGGATACTCCCAATGGTGTTCTCGAAACTTGGGGGGTAAGTGTGCATTTTTAGTACAGTTGCTACAATTCCTTGCCATACGTTCGATATCTGCGTCAATTCCCGGCCAAAAAACAAATGATCGTGCCAAACCTTTCATCTTCACCATTCCCAAATGCGCTAAGTGAAGATCTGCAAGAACTTTTTCACGTAAAATTGATGGAATTACCACTCTGTGTTCAAAGACAAGGCAATTTGCAGCAAACCTATAGCTGAATCAGGTGATTTGAAACCCCATCGGACTAGACATTGACCTAATTCGAGTATGGAACACATTTTTCCCAAATGTAGATCTTTCCTAGTTTCTTGAGCAATTCGTTTTGCATTGAGTGGCAGTTGATGAATTTGATGAACTAAAAAATTATCGAATGGGTCATATTCTGTTTCAGAATCAAAAACTTGTTGCGATTGGGAAATTTTATTGACATCTGTTTCTAAAGAAGCTCGTGAGAAGTAATCAGCATTCGCGTTTTCTTTGGTTGTTTTGAATTTGACATCATAATTGAAGTTGGTCAGGAACTCGGCATAATTTGCCATTCTGCTGATACAGAGAACAGGTAAAGATTTGTCTGGGTGCAGAATTTGAGACAATGGCTTGTGGTCGGTGATGAGGGTCCAATGGCGAGCGTATAAATACATGAAACAGCCCAGACAATAGCTAATGCCTCCTTATCGATCTGGGGGTATCGCTGTTCTGTTGCGCTCATGGTGCGGCTTGCATATGCTATTGGCCTTTCCTGTCCATTACTTAAGACATGTGAAAGGACGGCTCCAAGTCCAGTTTTACTCGCATCGGTGGCTAATAGAAGCGGAAGTGACGGGTCATAAGGCATAAGGACTTGTGGCGATATTAAAATACTTTTGATGTTCATATATGCTTCGTGTGCTTCTGGTGTCCACTTAAACGATTCAGACCGCAGCATGTTTCTCAATGGTCGATCTCTAGTCGAAAGATCTAGAATAAAAGAACTATAATAAGTTGCCTTACCCAAAAATAGTTGCAATTCTTCGAAGGTGGAAGGTTTTGGTGCTTTTTTCACTGCTTCTGTGTTTGTCTGACTTTTGGATCCCATTAGTATCTATTTTATGTCCCAGACATTCTACGCATGATGTCGCAAACACACATTTCTCTCGATTCAAATGAAGTCCATGTTCTCTTACTCTCTCCAAGACCAGATTGACAACTTCCAACATTTCATCAAAATTTTTGGCATGAATAAGGATGTCGTCGAAGAAGATTCTTACATTTCGAATGCCTTGGAACACCATTTCGATTCGCCGCTGCCAAATTGCCGGAATGTTTGCAGCTCCGTATACAGCACGAGTTGGGCGAATTAATCCATGGGTAGTGGTGTTCAATGTCATGGCATGGCTGAACTCCTCGTCAATGGGTAAATGTGAGTAGGCATCTGTGACGTCCAAGTGGCAGAATACTCTTGCATCTTTCATTTGATTAAATATATCCTCAACTTTTGGAATTGGTTCATCAATGATTATTCGTGGATTAAGTGTTGGCTTGTAATTCCCATTAATACGAATACGTCCATTTTTCTTGGATACTATATGTGTTGTTGATGCCCATTCAGAGTATTCCACTTTTTTATAGAATCCTGAGGAAATTTTCAAGTCGATCTCTTTGGCATAGGCATCCCGCAATGCCAAAGGAATTTCCCTTGCTCTCATAAAAACTGGTGACACGTCAGGCTTAAAATGAAGTGAAGCAGGAGGTCCCTTTAGTTTGCCAGCTATGTTACTGAACACCTCTTCGTATTGGTTGAGAAGGGAGTTCATTTGATTTCGTTGTTCCTCTGACAGATTAGGAGTTGTGGATGTGAGAGAGTTGACGTGACCTGAAGTTTAAAAGAACTTAGAAAAATTTATTTCACTGGCGAATTGAGCGATCCATTCCCTCCAAAGAGAGTGTCAAAGTGGCCTTCTACCACATAGAGATTTAACCTACGAACGGTTCTGCCAACAGCTACAGTAACTGGAATACGTCCGATACAATTAAGTCGGTGGCGGGTGTAACTTGCGAACTGCCTGTCTGACTTTATCAACGAAAACTGGGGTTTAATAGTGCGAAGAATCTGTGCACTAATGATGGCACATGGTAAACCAGTATCTAGCTCCATCACGAGGTCACGGCCATCAATTTTCACTTCGATTTTTAGGGTGTCTGATGTGGAAGTAGGCTTTATGGAGTTAACCAGGTTAATATTTCCGAGACATTGTACTATTTCATCTGGATCACTCGGCTGTTCCTCGTTGACCTCGACAATTTGTGCGGTTTTCGATCGGATCATTCTTGAAATATGACCCTTTTTGCCACAAGCATGGCACTCTGCTTCTCGAAATTTGCATTGATTCCTAAAGTGTCTACCTCCACATCCATTTCAAGTTTGATTTGGGTGTTGTCCTTGTTTAAATGGTTGTAAAGCTTCTTTTTGGCCGCGCTTGAACCGTGGGGGGCATATCCCAGTTTGTGTGTGGCTTCGCCTGCCGGTGTTATTTCTGATTTCACCTCAACTGCTGTGTTGCGACTTGCTTTAATTGATTGTGCGGCTTCATATGCAATAGCAAATGTGTCGGGCTGTTTGATTATTATAGCATTGCACATCTCACGACAAGAAAGTCCATGCAGAAATTGTTCTATCAACATCCTGTCCAAAAAATTACCATAATCACAATTCACAGCGCCTTGCCTCAGACGAAGCGTAAAGTTGGCAACTGATTCATCAGCTTGCTGAACAATATGTCTGAATTTGATGCTTTCAGCATATTTGTTCTTTGTCGTGTCAAAATGATTTAGGAGGGTTGTTTTTATTTGTTCGTATGAAAGGACTTCTGGATTCTTTGGACTTGAAAGCATTTTAAGGGCATTGTTCAGCTCTGTTCCCATGTGAACACGTGCATAATGCGCGTAATCGGTTGCTGGGATCTTGCTGAGTTGGAGTGCCCATTCGAATCGCCTAAAATAATCTCCGACTGATTCAGATTCAGATGATTTATACTCACCAATAGAAAATGTTGGTAATTTTGGAGAAGGTTGGTTTGAGGTTGTGCCGTTTCTAGATATCGCCGCCCGTGTGGCATCCACAACTGCTTTTTTGATTGCTTCCGAGAAGACTGATGTAAGCGATTGCAGGGTTTCTTCTGACAATGACATATTTGTTTATCTCAATTCCACTTATGACACCACTGTTGTGTATGCAGATAAGTTTCTTTATTATTTCTCATTAAATTCTTTATTAATTATAAAGGAATGTTTTTACATAAAACGTTTTACAAAAAAAAAAGCCGTTTGTATATACATATCTATATAGAATTATGGATACATCCAAGAGATGATTTAAGATAGATGGATATTTATCAGAAAGAGAAAGATGGATAGTTAATTAAAGGCGAATACACATTACAAGGTAAATATAGATTTCTCAATTAAGGTGAGTACACAATAGACAATGATATAAGTTGACAGAAGAATTAATTGAAAAATTAATTTAAATAAACAAGAATTGGAATTGTAAAGCAGCAATTCCGGAAAATTTTGGATGGTGATTACTGATTAGAATACTACAGACTTTGTGAGAATAGCAAACGAATTAAATGATTCATTTGAGTAACACCTATAACAGCTCGCTTGGAGCAGGCGATGATGTCGATTTCGTCTGCATAGCCGAACAGTTGTGAAGATCTGTTAGAGTTATGGTCTTCCAGGTTAATACCACTTTTGTACACTAAATGCTGCAGGACTATGTTGAATCAGACAAAAGCGCATTTTCTTGCCTGAACCCTGCACATATCATTTGCACTTTAAACCGCGTACTTTGTAACGTCATGCGGCATAGCTGAATCAGTTTCTTCGGGATCCCGAATTCAGACATCACCATTAGTAGATCTTGGTGCTGGTGGGTCTCGACTTAAAAAAAATTGTTGTTGTTAAGGTTGTGTATGGCTTTGTTAACGTCTTAACACAGGTTCTTCATTGAATGGTCTCATGGTTCTTCACTTTTAGCTGCTGAAAGTGTTGCTTAAACATTTCTACAATTCCCTGTGCTTTAGTAACTAGGTTTCCTTCGCTGTTTTGAAGAGTCTTTTGCTGGTTCTATAACTAGATATCATTTGCTTAGCAGTGTTTTACAATCGGCGTGTGTTGGTGGCGGTGCTGGACTCCTCGAAATACTTGAGCTTATGTCATATTCTGCATCTATTCTATGGCAAATTATTTTATCTACTCGTATTATTAATAGGATCAACCGAAATGAACCCCAAGAAACAACCGACAAATCCAATAAGAAAATTTCTTGTTACAAAAACCGCTAACGAATTTTTAGAAAAATACAATGACCCACAAACCTCGAAACAACAAAATAAAGCATATAATAACAAATAGCAATTCCTACTTAACAATAACCAGACGAAATATGAAGACCATGCATCAACATTAAATATCGGACATAACCAAATCCCACATTCAACTATAATAGAACAAAAATCCTTCCCAACACGGTTGATCACCGTGGGAATAGTAGATCAATAACCCTCATATAAGAACAATGAAACAGAAAACTGTACCCACAAGAACCAACACGGAACTCTAAAGATCTGTAATTTCAATGTCAGGACACTTTCCTCAGATGAGAAACAGGAAGAATTGAGACAAGCGCTGGAGAAAATTAAATGGGAAATTATAGGGCTATCAGAAACAAGATTACTAGGACAAAAAATAATAAATAATGAACATGATATCTTTTGCTACGTAGGAGAAACAAAAGGCCTCTACGGTGTTGGATTCCTTATTAAAAAAGAACTTAAAGCAAAAATAACTGACATCAAGCTACATAATGGAAGAATGTGCAGCATACAATTGAATATAAAAAACACGAAAATGACAATAATTCAAGTATATGCACCAACAGAAAAAGCTGATGACGAAGAGATGCTAAGGTTCTACAACAACTTAGAGGAAATATATATAAACAACAAATCAGAATTAATGTATGTGATTGGAAACTTTAACGCTAAGCTTGGAAAGAGACAAAACGAAGAAGAAAAGAAAACAATAGGACCCTACGGATATGGAGAAAGAAACGAAAGAGGAGAAAGGGTAATACGATGGATCGAAGAGATGAATTTGAAATTTGGTAACTCGTTTTTCAAGAAAAAGGACAAAAGAAAATGGACGTGGATATCACCGAATGGTAAAATAAAAAAATGAAATAGACCTGATTCTGACAAACAAAATTGAGACAGTCAAAGACATATCCGTGCTCAACAACGTAAAATTCGACAGTGACCACAGATTAGTAAGAACAGAAATCATTATAAGCCATAAGACACTGAAAAGAAACCGACAAGTCCATTTCATCCCAAAAATGACGAATTAGAAAAAATCATAAAAAACTCTGCAAAACTCTCAATTATGGATACCAAAACATCAACAGATAAATTATCCAACAATAAAAAAATCTTAATCTCAAGAAGAGATACTCTACGAACCAAGCAACAATTACTTGACCAAGAAAAAATTGAACTAAAAGAATTAAGAAAAACTATCAAACTAGAAATAAGGAAAGATATCAACAAGTTCAACGAAACAATAGCTAGAGATACGATTAGACATACAAAATCAATAAGGAAAACAAAATCATTACTTAACAGTCAACAGGAATGGATTATTAGCTTAAAAAGCCAAAATACAAGCAACATAACAAATAGAAAAGAGTTAAACGAAAATGCTACTAAGTTCTTCGAAAAAACTATTCTCCTCGACCAAGCATATGTATAACTGAAGAAGAAAATATTGAAAAAATAGATATCAATCTCCTAACAACGCAAACTCCCATGTTTAGCAAAGAAAATATTGAAAGGACCATAGACGATTTGAAAAAGGACAAATGCACTGGAAATGATGGAATCTTTGCAGAAATGATAATATACGGGAAAGAATCGCTTTCCGAAATCTTAACATTTATGTTTAACGAAATCATAAGAACTCAGCAAATCCCTAAGCAATGGAGAGACACAACCATTACATTTATACATAAAAAAAGAAAAAAAGACGATTTGAACAACTATAGACCTATAAGTAACATTTCGACAATTTATAAGCTATTTTCAAAAACAATCTACAGAAACATCAAACAAGATTTTAACAATAAACAACCTAGGAAACAAGCTGGATTCAGAGAAGGTTTCTAAACAACAGACCACCTACAGACGATGAATCAACTAATAGAAAAGTGCAATGAATTTCAACAACCAATATACTTTTTATTCATAGACTTCAGTAAAAAGTAGCAAAAATAAAAACAGAGAGTACAGGACGTAAATTTAAAATAACAAGAAGCGTCAGACAAGGAGACCCGCTTTCACCACCACTATTTAGTGCAGTCTTAGAGGATATTTTTCAAAAGATGAACTGGAAGACAAAATATGGTATAAGGATATGTGGACAACTTCTAAACAACCTAAGATTTGCGGACGATATAGTACTAATACCTACAAAAGCTAAACATATACAAGAAATGACAACAGAACTTACTAGCTTGTGCAAGAACTATGGACTACAAATCAACAAGTCAAAAACAAAAGTGATGACAAACCACATCAGAGAAGATATAATTCTGGACCATGAAAAAATAGAATACATAGAGGACTACATAGAGGACTACATATACTTAGGACAACTAAAATCTTTTAAGGACCAAGAGAAAAAAGAAATCAACAGACGCATCACAAACAGCTGGAAACAATTCTGGAGCCTCAAACAGATTTTAGAACTGGATCAAAGTGTATAAACACGAAAATATCTCTTCGACTCCGCTATTTTGCCGGTGCTTACTTATGGACTACAAACCCTGAGCTTGACTACGAAATCTCTTGACCAGCTAAGGATCTGTCAATCCAAAATGGAAAGAAAAATCCTCAGAACAAGACCCAGCGAAAGGATAAGAAATGAAGACATCCGAAACAGTACTCGAATAATTGACGTGATAGATAGAACCAAAAGACAAAAATGGAGCTGGGCAGGACATATTTCAAGACTACAGGATCAAAGATGGACAAAGTTGGCAACAAAATGGAGACCGGAAAGCAAGAGACGAACAGGCCGACCGAACAAGAGATGGAGCGACGATCTTTGCCAAATAAACGAAAATTGGTACAGTCCGGCGAAAAATCGATACCTATGGGCCGCTTTGGGGAGGCTTACGCCAATAACTAATAATAAAAATTGAAAAAATAAATAACCAAACTTTTAAATATCAATTATCTTACTTTTCCTTTATCTTATTAATAATTCTCTATTTGTAATTTGTATCATTCTATCAAATAAGTTGTAAAAATTCTAATTTAAAAAATTTATAAATCGTATCTATAAATGTATTTAAATGTACATATTTAAAATGATAATAATAATAATAATAATAATAATAATAATAATAATAATAATAATAATAATAATAATAATAATAATAATAATAATAATAATAATAATAATAATAATAATAATAATAATAATAATAATAATAATAATAATAATAATAATAATAATAATAATAATAATAATAATAATAATAATAATAATAATAATAATAATAAATAATAATAATAATAATTAATAATAATAATAATAATAATAATAATAATAATAATAATAATAATAATAATAATAATAATAATAATAATAATAATAATAATAATAATAATAATAATATAATAATAATAATAATAATAATAATAATAATAATAATAATAATAATAATAATAATAATAATAATAATAATAATAATAATAATAATAATAATAATAATAATAATAATAATAATAATAATAATAATAATAATA